>JAMRYE010000013.1:2410000-3763379 GCA_024082115.1 Rhinocladiella similis | reverse complement strand
CTAACCCTAACCCTAACCCTAACCCTAACCCTAACCCTAACCCTAACCCTAACCCTAACCCTAACCCATTAGAGTCTAAAGTTTGTTGTCGAACTAACTCTTGGCGCCTTCTGATTGGTTCATTAGTCTGAAGTACGACGTACTTCTTTGGTCATCTTGATAGGCAAGGCTATCCCTTCTATTTAGTCTAAGGCCCTTCTTCTAGATTATATCTATATCGCTCTCTATAGTAATACTTTAAAAGCTAATCGTTTCTTTCGCTTCGCCTTCCCATGACTATAATTTGGGAAGGATAAGGTTTATTCTTTTTAGTCTATCGCTAGTGAATATTCTCAAAGCTATTTTATTCTTAGAATGATATTGTATTTAGTTGGCATTATATCGAGATCGATCTTTTCGTGGTGATCGTCTATCTTAAACCAAGTATTTCGTATTTTGTGTTATATCTATCTGCTATCGTACTTAGTCGGCGATCTATCTACTATAACTAGTGGATATAGATATCTTTTCTTGTGCTTTATAAGTTTTATTACTATCTGTGGGGATATATAGTCTTAGTTAGCTCTACAATCAATTATTATCTATATAGGCTTATTGGCTAGTTTAGCACCGAAGACCAATGGCGTTAAACGCTAAATATATATCAGATTAAGATAGTGTTTTCGAGACTTCTTTCTATGAGGGGTCCTTTATCTTAGTAAAACTCCTTTAGATCATTTTTTAGTAGATTATTTATATTCGCGTTCTCTCGTCTATATATCGCTATAATAGCTTTCTTTAGCATTCTTATATCTACGTATATTTCGTCGTTGCCTTCTTAATGCGTATATAATATAGGTGCGAATCAATATATTATATTTATATATATAATTAATCTAATTAGTTTAGGCTGTTTTGGCGTTATTTCTAGGTTAAATATAACATAATAATGTTACGCGTTCTTCTAATAATTTAGCTAATCGTATATCGCAGATTTTCAGTAAGAGGTGCTAATATAGTGATGTTTTTTAGTTATCTTAATCATAATAAACTTAACGGAATCCTTCTCTGATTTCGAAGTTTCGATTATCATAAATCCTTCTTCTTTATTCAAGTTAACGTTAAATAAATAATATATTTCGCTTTCATATATCTTATGTGTATATATTCCTTTATATGGGTATAGTATATCTTAATATATATTTAGGGCCATTATCTTTTATCTTTACTTAGAATTGCTATACAATATAAATCATATATTTCTATTTAATGTATTTAATTAGTAATTCGTACTAATCATTATAATCTTTAGTATCCTTTTCTTCTTGTTATAATGCTCTACGATATTCTAATCAATTTCCTATGGTGCTAAATTCTTCTTTTCTTTAAATAAAAAGAAGTATAGTAATTTAGTGCTAGTTAAATATATATAAGATTCAAGGCCTTTACACTTAAAATAGCGCTATATAGAGACCTTCTATATCTTTTTTTATTTCGTTATAGAGTCTAGGCGGTACTCGCTATTTATTAACCTAGTCTCTAGTATTTATTCTTTATAATGGATTTAGTTAGTAGTCCTAATAACTACGTAGCAATAGCCATAGAATAACACGATATTATATAGTGAGTTAGAGTTCTCGGAGTCCTAGTTTAGCTCGTCCTTTCTCTAGAACGAGAATTCATAATATTCTTTCCTTAATACATTATATATATATATTAGTGTGGTATACACTAGACTTTTATATACTGTAATAGAAACCAGGTCTTCTCTATTCTTAGGGTTCCTCTATAGGTTAATCCTTTTATATACGATAGTGCAGTCAATATAGTAATACTATATATATAGTACGTCCGTCCAATATCTTAGTACTAATACTGCAATTTTGTCGTAGTTCGAAATAACTTAGTATTTATTTATATATTATAGCGTTACTTATTATTCTCTAGTAGCCATGGTTTCTGATTTCACGAAGACAAACTCCTTATCTTTCTCGCTAGATATTCTAGTGTCTATATTTTATAATGAGGGCTCTCTAGCCTCTATTATAGCCAATATACTTGGTTCGTTCTAGTTGGCATTCTTTATCTTTTATATTTTACTCTAGCGATTCCTGCGCTTCTTTTCGTGAGGAAACTATTTAGATCCCTTCTTTTCGGATAGATAGATAGAGCAGTAGTCATTATAGCAAACGGTCTAAGATAAGAGTGCATATTTATTTCCTTGATTAGCTTCTTTATCCTGCCCCTTAAGTCTAAAAAAGATCCCTATAATCGTGGTGACCTCTTTATTATATTTTCTATATGGTGGCGGCGAAGTCGCTCTCTCTCTATAGGTTTATTTAGGCAATTTCTTCTATGCTTTTTTAGCGCGGCTAGCCTTTTCTAGGAAGTTCAAGATATCTTTAGTAGCCTCTTTTATATCTTTATAGATAATGGATAGGTCTTTAAAGGCTTCCTCTATCTTCTTCTCTAAGCGCTTAAGTTCTTTCTAAACTAAAGTATTAGCCTTTTCTATTTTAGTATTGATTCTTGCTTCTATAATATATAGTCCCATAAGCTTTATATTATATTCTTTAGCCCGATGTCTAGATTTTCTATAATTATAGCATAGATTTTCTTTCTTTCGTCGCTCTCGTTCCTTATTAAATAGCCCCTTGCGCTAAAATTAGCCCTTTAGTTGTGAGAATTAGCCTTATTCTATAGTGTTAAGGTCTATTAGATCTCTATAATATATATTACTAAACTTTTTTTTTTTCTCTATAGAGAGATATACTAGTCTATTTATATTTTTTCTTTATTCATTTATAAAGACGATTATCAATCTCAATAAACTTTTTAATTAGTTCTTTAAATATATTTGAGACCTTAATTATTTAATTCTTAACTATATCCTTTAGCCCTTTATAATATATAATATACTTAGCTTTATTATTCTAATTTAACCTTATACTAAGCTAAGTGAATAAAGAGTAATAATATATAGTAGAATTAATTTAATAAAGTGTCTAAATAACTTTAATAGTATTATACTCTTTCTTAGCCACTTCGAAGACTTATTTAAGTCTTTTTTCGAAGATTATAAAGAATTTAAAGATAAGTTATATATTATGTCTTATATTATTTAGCTTATTAGTCTTAAAATAATTCGTATATATAAGCTCAATCTAGATATATGCATTCTCTCTTATATTAGCGATAGCAAATAAGACCTTAGCTTAAGCGATGATATACTTGGTTAATTAGAGCTTAAAGATAGTCTTAACTTAGTTTAAGAAGATCTTTAACTTATTCTTTCTATCTAAGTAGTAATCCACCCTAATATCGTCTTTACTAGAGGTTCTATTTATGGTAGTTGATATAGATGTGGCGGAGCGGACTGAGTTAGTAGATAAGAATAATCGAACTAATTTGAGATTGGAACTAAACATTATGTTAAATACTTTTAGTTAAGAGATAGTTAAAGTGTTATATTTCGCTTTACCTAAAGTGTTATAGTATATAAAGGTTTCTAGATAAGTGAGAAATATAAGAGAGATAAAGTCTTTAAGAGTGTATAGTATAGAGCGAGTTGATATACTAAAAGCGAAGTGATTATAACTAAAACGTATAGATATAATTATAAACGAAGTTAACTATATAGTAAGGCTATATAATGACTATATATATATAGCTATATATACTTAATAGTGCTTAGTATAGCTCGGGCTAAGTATACTAATCACTACTAAGTATAAAGGGAAAGGTGCTTAGTGGTGATACCCGATTACTGGGTAAGCCTGCTAAGCGTACCACGTGATATAGACCTAAGGCCTCGCACGTGCCTTCTCGGCTTACCTTCCCCAGACCGTGACCGTCTGTCATGGCTTCGTATGCGGCCTGCGGCCAGGTCAGTTCGTTAACATCTAGTGTCTACTTTCTCTTGATTTAATCCTCATCTATAACTATCTTAGACGGCGCGACCTCTTCTGCACAGGCCGCTCTTTGAGGCATTAGGACTATGGCTTCAGGGTTACCGCTTCTCTGGCTAGTGACAACGACTTCACTATGCAAGACTTATACGATGACTCCAAAATGGGTAAGCTTATCCTCCTGAAGCTATTCAGGCTATAATGGATACCACCACCACACTCTCCTCGTCCTCTAGTTCTAACTTCTCTGTTAACCAGGCTACTTGAAATGTGAAATCTCGTTTCTAGAAACAGCTATACTATACTACGGTGACTTATACATCTCACTGGAACGCCCATGGTGTAAAGGTAAAGACCATTGTATACCTTGTGAATTATGCCCTGATCTCGGCCTAGAGAGGCCGATTCCAGTACGGTGATCTCCCTATACGCTCCTCATGATCGCTGGAGAGAGTCTATTCTAATGTGCTTCCTTTCGAAGACGATTCTCTCCTCATGCTGATCTGAGCGATCCCAAGGACGGATAAGCTATTAGCAATGAATGTTAGTTAGTATACAAATATCAGAACAAGCCACCAACTGCGAGTTTTGACCTCCCCAAGGTTGGGAGAAGGGGATTTACAGGTCGGACGACACCTATCAATAGCATCTCAAAGATAGCGGAGGTGTGGAAGTCTATAAGTCGAAAGTTGAGTTCCTCCACATTGGAAGACTGTTGGTCGAACTCAGATACGACCATGAAGGTGCCTACGCAGTGAAAAATTGCTGATTTGTCTCCTGCACTGAACGTCACCTTTTCCTCGACCACGTAAAGGCTCTCATTTTGGATATATTCCGGTGACTCGGGAGAGGCTGTTACTCTAGGAAGTTAACCGCGACAATATGATGTCATTGACGTTGGAAATGACCTTTTCATCTATAGTGACTTAGGTACCTTTGTCCCTCCATGAGAGCCAGCGACATACAGATAAATACGAGCTGGAGCTCGGAGCTAGAGATCGTATTTTCCCTGGTTACTGTTATACATAAGTGCTACGCCGAAATTTTATCAATTATAACCTGGTATAACGGGGACTCCTCTCTGTTTCCGCCAGAAGTTTGCACGTTGACTCCATTCAGGGCCAAGAATAAACCCTCCCCAACGTTCAAGCAAACTAGGACAAAATTCCCAAGCGCATTCATTCAGCCAGTCTTTCCCCCATACGATCATCTGACCAGTATCTTCGATATCGCATGCGATTGTACATGCCTCGGCGAGGAAAGAATTGGCGTTTGTCGGACCAACCGTTATTAGTCGGTCTCTAAGACTGGGTGAAGGAATTAAGTCTATATATACATCGTGTGGGATTGAGAGTTGCAAAGGTGTCGGCTTTAAAGGGTTGGGTAGCGTAGATTTGAACATCGCCAGAGTGGCTAAGTGCATTTGGGAGGTTGAAGTTACTGGAATTTCAAGAAGAGGACTAAACATGGCGTGTAGGTTGCGTCGAATCACGCGAATATCGTTAGGGAAAACCACTAACAAGGTCGCCGGAATAGTGCTTGTGCTCGATACCGGAGCCATGGTGGGTGGATGAAGCGCAGCTGGCCCGACTTCCGATATATGTGAAGTATTTGTGAGTGTCGATCCCACATAGTCGGAATGATGTGTCCAATAGTGAATATTCTTCGAAGGAGATGGTAATATCGGTGGTATAGAAGAGGTCGCTGGAGACTTATACACTCCTTTGAGGTATTCATTCTCCTCTGAAAGGAGTTTAATTTCATGACGAAGTTGATTAACGTCCTCACTTTGTGCACTTTTGGATCCGGCCTGTGCCGCTTCGAGGCTACGAAGACGCTCCTTGCGCCGTTGACCTGGCGTACATTAGTGAATGTGCGAGGGAGAGCTCTCCATGGGGAGAGTAAGGCGTGACAATCTAGTATAGTTACTTACGAAATACTCGCTGAGCGTTTCTGTTATATTCCCTGTAGAATGGTTAGTGATTCCTATCATATGTTAGCTCGTCGATTTCGCACACTGACCTCCTTTTAGCTGCCTTGCTGGACTCGCTGTCGGCCGCTAGATCTGCGACAATGGAGAAGCCTTCACCATTGCTAGTACGCTGGAAAACAGTCTCTCTTGCGATCGACATCATTCAATTATCTCTAGATAAATAATAGCTGGCTTAACTCTTATAGCAAGAAGTCGTCAGTATGTAAAAGCTTGTGCGACAGGAGGCCAGCCTATTTATTATTTCGATTGTTCTTGACATCTGACAAACTTACCCAATTGTCGCTGAACCCTTACAAAATACTATTCGCAGCAGGACAAAATTGACAGGGCCCACAGCTCAGCTGGCTACTTCGCATTATTTTGCATAAAAGGTAGCTAGTCTAGATTCATTCCTGCTATCTTAACAAAGCAGTGTCCGTTGAAACGCTCGGAACCATGAGGTGATTTAACTATCCGGTATAATTTCCCTTCCACGGCATTCTCCGCTATAGGCGTTTCGCCAACATATTTTGTGAGAAGACCACATCCCCGAAGCCCTAGCCCTTCAACCAAGATGAGAGCAAGACGTTATGCCATTCACGCTCGGTGGGGAATTACTAGTTGTGGACATAGACTGTTGATAATTGAGTTTGGCCACTGGTTTCCTCGTCTTGCCTTTATTTTACGTCAGAGCCTCGACCACTGGTATAGGATCTGCTCTTAATCAAGAGCTGTAGCAATCTCGCAAGGCTAACGCTGACACTCGTTACTGGCGTCATGAGCACCAACTTCTGTGGGGTTGTTCTGGAGGAATGCCCTCCTAGAATGGCAGAATAAACTTGCCTGTGTAAGCCTGTTATACTAGGAACAGCCTTACAACACCCTGCAGGGCCTCTAAGCGAGGGCCCCGACGGTGTACGAGCCACAATAGTATGATCACCATACATCTGATTCAAGAGCTGACAGGGCGGTGTCGGAGCCCTGAGTGGCGGGAACACGGCCGCCATAAAGACGGAAAGATCTGGCGCTGTCACCCGTTGCGGAAGATTCTGTGCTCTATACACTCACAGGAACGCCAGCCCTTATAACTTGATCACGCCAAAAAAATCATTGTTGAACTATGTGTAGCCAGGTTTCCAGGCTACAGTACGTCCAGTCATTATTGTTAGACTGCTCTGACACAAGGCTAACAGTATACTGTAGGGCTTTCGGCATTTCCCGCATCCGGGGTGGTCGCAAGTGGAGAACAGAAGTATGCTGTTGGCTATCGTAGCCCTGTGAAATGTACTGCAGATTCCTTTCTCGGGAGAGCAAGCCTCTTACGTCAAAGGGTGCCGCAGACTTCGCTAGCTTCCTTCAGCCGTTCCGTTCGTCACCTTTCTTTATGTACCTCCCATAGAAAGCAAATGGGGGTTTGTCTGAACCGAGAATAAAGTATCGAAGGCCTTCTTTGCTGTAGAGCTACCGCCGGCGTTGATTTGAGCCAATAGAGAAGGTCTGAGGCATCGAGGAGCGGAAATACAGTGAAGTCCAAAAGTCGACATGCCGCTGGTCTGCCTTGACGAAAATATATCCGCCCCCTTTATAAACGAGATCATGCCGCTGGCGCTCGCTTCCAAGTGGCAGGAAGTACAACGTTTCCTTCAGCCTCTCTCAGCAGCCACTCTGCGAGGCTTATGTCACCTGCAGAAGTACCAGCTAACGTCCCACCTGACATGTTGAAATCTATCGTGTTCTTCTTCTCGCGTCTTGAAGTTAGGCGACATCGCTGCTCCTGTCATTAATGTCTCTCTTTGATTGATAGGAATCTATCACGCCGTGATTATGGCTCTGTACTTTAGTTAGTGCATCTCAGTTTAACAGTTGCTCTTTTCGATAGCGAAAGGCAATCTTTGTTTCTTGGCGCAGTCAGGAGGTATGGGTCAAGTTAGAAAACACCTTACTAGAAGTACTAAAGGCCACAAGTTTCAGGTCATAAGGCGATCAGTCTCCTTTCAACCTGAAACCAGCAACCCCAATAACTATGTCTGCGCATCTGGCTGTAGGGCTGTTCTAGCCAGCTTAAAGTCCTTTCGTTACAACACAGCAGCGATATATTCCACAACGGACAAAGCTCAACAGCTGGGCCATCCCTTCTATCCATCGCAGTACTTGTTCAGAGGGTATGTCTTGAGGACGGTGGATAAACCTGGGACTGTGTTGTCATCTAGCCGAGTTACTGACAGCAACTTTAGCAAGACAAGAGAATGGTTTGAAGCCCTGAAAAGTCAAACATCTTCAGCAAACTATCTGATCCTCATTTTAGATGCTGAAGTGACGAAGGCGTCGATTGACGTGAGCTGATGATGGCTGACTTTCCCTGATGCAACGGCCCCCATGTGGTCGTTGCAACTCGCTTCTTTGTTGGATCGGCCGAAGTGCCGCCAAATCAGAAACACGTTCCTCCACCGACTCGATCCCCTCTATCGCTGAGGCAAGATCAGAGTAGGAGAACAGTACTACACAATACTTGCATCGTAGGGAGATCAACCTCGATCTGTTCCTGCGAAACCCAATCAATGTCGAGGAATCGCTTCCGTTCATCGAACCTCGTTTGTCTGGACATGATCAGAACATGCAGAGACTTATCAACCAATATCAGGGCAAAAGGGATCAATCTCAGGGCCTGTTATCTCCCTAGTATTGGACCTTTACACTATCTTGTCATCAGTGACCTTGTTAACTACCACGTCGTCGATCGGTTTTAAACATCGTGAGCGAAGTTCGCAGCAGACGTACTTCTAGTAGTCATATTTCTTGCTCAGTGGCTACAGGTCTTCATCGTTCTGAAAACTTAGAAGCTGCGTGCAATGTTGACAGCAGATAACAAGAAGCAACATCCCAATTCTTTGACCGGAAACAAGACGTAATTGTCCACACACTGCAGTACGGAAGCGATGACTTTCCTTTTCTTCAAGGGTCAGGTACTTCTGAGGGATGGCCTTTTGTTTTCTCAGCGAGAGACCTGGTGAAACATGTTCTGTCATCACTTTTAGATTCACAAACGTCGCCATAATCTTTCAATGGCAACCCTTCTTCTCTTCAAGTGTCATCGGCTCAAACTACTGTAGGATTTGTGTTTCACCCTCTAACGAAATGAGCTAACAACGCGAGATACAGTGCCCATCTCCGGCAAGTCTTAGTCGCCACGCGAAGCTGTATCCCTGCTTGTCACACAGGCAGATGGTGCGCCCCAAATGGTACTTGTCAATTGACATTCGGGCTCTCAGCACCCCGACATGCCTTTAGCGGCGGGCCATGGCATACCGTCCATACCACATAAATGTGGCTGGCGACTTTTAGATTGTACTTACGTACATATAGGGTACTGAGATCTTAAAACTAGGGGGTCGAGCCATGTTAATTGCGAGCGGACTGATCCTGCATCTGTATTGCCTGCATACTCTCAGGTTTGGATTGATCATATTTAAAGACATTGTTCACCGCTGCTGTAGATCATTCGCATGACCATTAATTACTCCTTTTTGGTGTTGTTTTCGATAGAGAAATTGAGGAGCAGGGGGCGACCTCTTCAAAGTACTTGAAGTAAAGCTATGAGACATCCTCATTCGCTTCGATTTACGAAGTCCGCATTAGCTTTAGAATCCATGCCCAGATCTGAGCTGATTATTTTGTGTCATTTTACGTAATCGGAACTTCCTACGGGGCACGGTAAGTTCTTATGCTTGAAAATCACAAGGTGATAACACATTATCCAACATGTCATGCCTTCTGAGTATCTCAGCTATCAACTTTTAAAACGATCCCATTAGAGAACATCCTCGCAAAACTATTCCTTAGTTGTTAGGGCGAAATCAATATGCGAAACTGATCTTGAGGACAAGGACGGTTGACGACCGAGATTGACTGTCGGTTTTCTCGCCTTGGCCCATTTGGTATCAAAATGCGAGTCAGAGGTACAGAGACATAGGGTGCTCGAAGCTAAGGGGCAAGATCTGCATTCTCGCAACTCTACTTCTGGAACTCGTTCCCTGACTTCATGTGTTACGATTCCTCTGGAGTTGTTCTCTAGACATGCATCCCCTAGGTGGCAGAAGAAACTCATCTTCCAGTCCTGGTATGGCGGAATTGGCATTAGGACTCGTTGACAGGTGCATGATAGTCCGGAATGATGCGTGCCGATGATCGTGGGATCTTTAAGCGAGGGATTCAAGGGGAGAGCAGCCACACTAGTTTGATCACCACGCCTAGCTTTTGCTGTGTCGACAGCTGAAAGAACTCTGTTGGGCTCGCTGTGGTAGAACCCCGGTGCCATGAAGGCGGGAAAAGGTGGGCGTTCAAAAAGATACTACACATGGCTTCCACGACACGATCTATCGCTCGTTGAAGAAAATTCTGGACTTTGTACAACAGTCATACAAACGTGGACCCTTTTGACTTAACATTGTCTCAGAAGGCCGTCAAAGTACGTATAGCTAATTTCCATGAGGGCCTTGAGATCGGCTTGTCGTCGGTAGACTCCAACAAAAGGTTAATGTTGGCCATGTCATCATCCGGTAGTTTCTAACGTCCGGGGAGTGCCGGGCGCCGGATGGTACATAGTACAATACAAGGATGCTCTGTACATCAAACGTCCGAACTCGTGGATGGATCCACCCCCTGAAAAACACGCTATCTGATGGCCTAGTTCTAAGGAGGTAGTTTTAACCTTAAGTGAACGCCGATAAGCCGCTAATTTTGTTCAGTTCTTCCATTCATGATATGCTCTTCCATTTGTGAGCAGTGGGTGTTGCATGGGGTCCTGGCAGACTGGACAACAAACTACCGACGGCATTTTCATCCCAGAAAGGTACTTATGGTGCGGATGGAGAGCCAAGAGGGAAGGTCTAGAGCCTCCAGCACCAGAGTATCAGAAAAACGGACAGGGCGAACATGCGGCAGATCTATCTTGCCTACAATGTATGCCCTCACTACGTACCCTATCTTGCCAGCTGAAGTGCAGATGACGTACGGAACTTCCCCCAGCGTCTTTGCCATCCGCCGCTCGAGGAGGCTTGCAACAGCTGCAGAGCACCGACTAGCCTCACACCTGAGGTGTTCTGTTCTTGCTGTGTTTTTCTCCTTGTGCTTGGAGGGTAAGTGAAATCACTTCTCTTATCATTAATACCATTAATATCCTCTCTTGGTTGATTTTGAATCTATCTCGCCCAGATTGGGCTCTTTAGTCTTGTCAGCACGTCCCATTTCTGCCCGCTGTCTTTCATCAAAATCGAATCGCTATCTCGGTTCCTGATGGCCCCAAGAGACATTTGTCAGGCTTAAACACCTTCCACGCCGTTCAGGTAACATAGACCACTAGTCCCCTCCTATCATAACACTATTCCGGTTTAGAACGGTGACCGGTCCACATACAAATTAAGTCTTAGCGTTGAATCGCTAGTCTTTATTCCACGGTCTTCATTCCACCAACAAGATTTCTTAGTTATCTCACCTCGATTTTCGCATCCCGCGTTAATAGATACTAATCGCACTATATTATCATTATATTATCTATTATTATTACTTTTATCGTTATCGTTTAATTATTATATTTAATAATTTATCTTAACTAACTTTTAATGTGTCGAGAAGACTAAACTATTAGTGAATAATAGAGTGAAGAGTAGCATATAACCTTAAATATAATGAGAGACTATAGATATATAATAAGTGAGAAGCTTAAAGAACTTAACTCTATAGTAAGGAGAAGATCTTCTTATATAGACGTTAAGTGGCGCCTAAAAGAGATCTATAGATAAAGATAGAATAGTTAATTTTTAAGCATAACTTCATTTCTAAAAATCACTATTCTAAATCTCTTCTATTTTAAACCATTTAACTCTGTATATATAAGAGGCCTTAGCCTTATTTTATTAAGTAGATAAGACTAAATGCCTATTTATAAATGCCTAGATAGAGCTATAGTTAACATAATTAATAGAGTTATTTATTTATTTATATGTCTATTTAACGTCACCCGAATCCTTTTTAGGTCTTATGCGGACGCCAGCCAACTGCTAAAGCTCCCTTCCCAAAACCCTAATACCTAAACTTCTAATCCTATCCTTTATATCAAAGTATCTTTTTAAGGGTCTTCTACCTTATATGCACTATATTAAGTTAGTAGTTTAGTCCTTTAAATCATTCTTACTATGGCGCGGTAGCCCTTCTCTATATTTAAGAGCGCTTTTAGTATAGATTATATGCCCTTTTTAAGTTCGTCTTTAAGATATTTCTCCCTTAACTTCTTCTATACTAGATAGTATAAAAGAATATAGATAACTATTTTAAGTTCTTAGCTATTATAGATTAAGCACTATAGACTATTAATTTTCGAGACCTTTTTATTAAATAAAAAAGCCTAAAAACTAATCTTATTTATTCTCAACTAAATCATTAGCGAGAACTATAGTTATTTAAGCTTATAATAAAGTGTTATAATTGTCTTATTTAGTGTTGGCTAAAGAATTTACTTATAGGCCTCTTATATATTTTTCTTTTATCGCTCTCTTCACTATTATTAATAATTAATATAAATTACTCTCTTAGCCTTTTTTTATATCTCTATCACTATTAGATTTAAGTTATTTAGCCTTTATAGTGATATTAATAAGATATTAATAATTTAGGCTTCGATATTTTAGAGAGAGTCTTAATAGATCGAGGTCCTCCTCTTAATATCTTTACCTTTAAATATAATAGTCACTTTTCTCTTAATATTTTTCTGAGCTTTTATAAGAGCGTAGCGAGTTACCGCTTTAAGGATAAGCTTTTCTATATAAAGATTTAGACTTTTAGTTTTATTTTTAAGGTGTCTATAAATATCACTTTATAGGCTTTAACTATAAGCCTTAAAAATCTACCTTAAATTTAGGCTACGCAATAGATAGGGTTAACCCAACCCAAAACTCAATACCCGACCCTATAGGGTTGGGTTTAAATAATTCTTTAATATTTCGAGTACTCGCGATTAGAGTAAATGATTTAACGCGGGTACCTAAAACTCTAATAGATACCTATTGAAGAGTGGGGCTAGACTATGACTTAAATTATTACTATATTTAGTATATTTTTATACTTAAAATAGAAAAAAATCATATTTTTTTAACTTTTTTTCTAAAATAACTCTATAAAATAGACTTTAGAATATCTTAACACTTATCTTATTCTATCTAAAACCCGCGCGAGTACCCGCGGATAAGGTATTAAATTTAAAAAAAACTCTAATAAATATATAGGTAGGGTAAAGACCCCTTAATAGATTACTTTACTCTATTTATTATATAGCCTACTTAAATCGCTCTAAGCTTAATGGCCATTATTTTATTTATTTTTAATGTCGCGGGCTTTATCTAAATAAAAGAGTTATATATAATAGTAAAGCGAATCATTTTTAAATAGACTTTTTTATAAGCTTATAATAAAGCTCTTTATATTAAATCTTATAAAGTCTTTATTATCGCTAATAATTTTAACACTTTAATTAATACTTATATTATTTAAGTATAATCGCTAAGCTTTCTATTAAGATAAATCTTAAGAATCTTAAATATATCAAAGGATTTAATTATTTAACTCTAAATTTTAAGTATTATCTCGAAATTATAATCTTTTAATCTAGCTATATAAATTATTTAATATTTCTTTAAATTAAAGATTAAGCTATACTTTTTAGCTTAATCTTTATAGCTTTAATAAATTTATTATAGTCTTAAGTAATTTAACTTTATCGATTTTTTATATACTATAATATTAATATTATTTATAAATATAATTATACTTAATTAGAGTTAATATATTATATATTTTTCTATTAAATTTATATTATAGAAGAGATAGTAAATTAAAAAGATTAGTGATCTTTAAGAAATATTAACTTAAATCTCTTTTAACTCTAAAATATAGTCTCTAAGCCTAATAGAGATTTCTCTTTTCTATAGAAAGCTCTCTGTTTAATATATAAGTGTTTCTGAAATGCGTCTCTTTCTGAGGTTATGTAGCAATCTTTTGTGTGATACTCGGTCGAATGCCTTAGTAATATTAAGTGATAAGATCATGATCACTGCTTTATTATTTTGTGTTTAGGCCGCTCTAAGATATAAATATAGAGATTATAATAAGACTTACTAATAATAATTAATTTAAAAGATCTTAGTTTAATTAGACTATATAACGAGTAGAGTTAAGTAACTTATTACCTTACTCGCGTACTTATTAGATTTTTTTAAAGTTTGTACTTTATTAGCGGGTATTCGCGCGAGTTTAGGGTAAAGTAAAGTAAGTGCCAAGATATTCTAAAGCCTCTAATAAATATCGTCGTTAAAGGACCCAGGCTAGTTCATCTATCTTGGAACTCCATCATCGATCCAGGGTTGTACATATGTGCATCCCAAAGCTCCTACAAGCACACGCAAATAATGATTAAGTCTGGTTTATCATTGAGAGAGGTGGAAAGGAAGCAAAGAGACAGTACGTACCCAATCAACAAACCCCGGCCTATCGAGCATCTGTTCGATCTCATTTAGATTCGTACCTTGGGGAGTCAGCTCTGATGCTGCCCCAGAATCATGAATGCACTGTATGTCTGAGCTCAACGACACTTTATCCAACAAGACTGTAAGCACAGTCAAAGCTTGCTGAGCTTCGGCGGAGCTCGTCCCGAATTCTTCCCAGAAGTTTCGTGACTTCTGTAGCGCACCGGCCATCTCATCTCGGGTATAGTTAACTATTCCAGCACTTCCACTGATTATCTGTAGTTCGGCTGAATGGTGCTGCCATTGAGAAATGAGCTCGAGACACACAATCATGGCGGCGAGCAGGAAGTCGTTGTTCTCAAGGGACGATAGGAACCATTTTTCCTTGAAGAGGCGGCCGCCCATCTGAACTTCTTTGAAAATGTCAGCCTGGTGCCTAAGTAGAGTCATGGCAGCGTCAACACAAGACAGCCTCGAGTGCTTGTACTCAGAATCTTGATAGGACGCAGTCATATAATGGCGATGCAGAACACAGCGTGCCTTTTGATACACGAGTTCGAGATTATACCGTCGAATCAGGATATTCGAAGATACGGTGATTGAGTCGTCGAGTTTGGCAAGACGTAAGCGCGGAGGGATGAGGTCGTGTGCGGCATTCAGGCTCTGATCGAGAGCCATGACGTCTTGATATGCTGTTATCCGCATAGTGGAGACTCGATTGAAGAATGATCTGAACACAGAAAGCAGTCGCCCTTTCGCTATGGTGTACAGCACTGGCGTCAGCTCTCGCTCCGACCGCGGCGCTGAAAGCGAAGCGGCGTCGGGATCCAGGTCTTCATCGAAGTAGTTGCCCGGTAGCTTGGTATCGCTTTGCGACTCTTGTATTATTGAAGGTAAACCAAGCTGATATGAAGTGAGTGTATCAAGCTGCGAAATGGTCGCCCACACCCTGCGTCTCATCTCACCGTGAAAAGGGGAGATCTGTGGATATCCCTCAGAATCTCTGTGGTAGCCCATTCTCATGGCCAGACGAGTGGCAATACTTGACAAGATCCAAACCCCGACCTGAGCCTTTGGCCGCAGCACGTACTCTCCCTGGATATTGAAGAGAAGCGCCTCCATGGTAAAATTGCCCGGCGCAATTGAGTAGTTCGACATTATGAGGCACTCCGTTGAGCGTCGGTGAAAAGTCTCCATTTCTGCTACTGCATCTCCTAATCCCGGAGGAAGTTCGTCTTCGGATCTTGCATAAAGAAAGGTTCCAGCCAACAGAATCCCAAAAAGCATTCCTATCCATATCAAAGGCGTCTCTGAAGGGCCAAGCCAAAACTGTGTATACTAAACCGAATTGACAAGTCAGTGGTAGACCACTGAGAAATGGGGTGAACCTGCCTGTCTTTGAAAAGTTGGCGTATGGATAAATGCTGCAAGATGATGGAAGATGGTCAGTATGGTAAAACTCGGAATATTCGTTGGGTGGGATTCAAATACCGATCCAATGCTCTGCGGAAGCGAAACAACGTGACACCAATCGATTACAAATTTCTCGAGGTGGAATGTCAGACAAGATGTCCTCGACTTCACATGGTAGCCTGGTACACTGTAACAGTAATGGCCCATCACCTCGACCTAATTTGGATGGGCCGATATGTTCCGTTGAAGGATCATGTTCGATCGACTCTCGGGCCTTCACAATCTGGAACGCGCATTAGCAGTTGAAGGTTCAGCTGTGTTCTTGGCAGCGATAAATGGGGCGTTGAAGCCCAGAGCAGTACGGATTCAGAGACCAACCTCATCGCAGATGGTGGCCCAGTGAACAGCCGAGACGTAGACTGTCTGACTGTCATTGCCCATCATCCGTCCAGGCATAAGCTCGGGCTCGTCCTTCAGTGGTTCCTGTACGGTAGGGGTCGAAGCACTACAGGCGCGACCTGTCTCGTCCCTCATGAACCGCGTTTCTACAGGTTGTCGCTGTGCTGCGATGTTACCGACAAGCTGCTCGAGGCGTAGTAGCCGCGCGTCCAGACCGCCGCTCCCGCCTTGCCTTTCCGAACTACTTCGATCTCGAGGGCGAGAAGGATATACGCAAGTGACATTCCTTGTGAAACAGTTGCTGCATGGTTGGCTCCGATCACACTTCAATCTGACAGGGAGCTGAGAAGCGAGCAGGATGATACCTCTTGGACAGACTTACTTTCTCTGACGACAAGATGCGCACGATAAGATGCTACGAATGCCATGCATACTTTGGCCGTATCCAATGGAAGGGCGACCGACAATGACGACCTTTATGCTGACAATTCGATCGTGATGAGGCTCAAGCGACTAATAATTGTACTGCAGTGTCAGACGAAGCCACACAAATTCCACATCGTTTGTATGAAGTTGGCATCGGCAAAGACGTCAGCCAAGCCAGTGGCAAAACCGTAAATAGCTGCCTGCTCGGGGCGCATAATTCCCGACATGTGATGATATCTACGTCCCTATATTATATGTGGGAATATCAGAATTTCTGTTTAACATTTCACGACAAGGGACTCGATTGTCACTACCCCCCCAATGGTGACGGATATATGGACAAATCCTCCAGGATCCGCACAATCAACATATCTTGAGCTACTGTTCAGGACTCAGGAAACTCCTCGGCCCAGATTCCACTGGCCTTCAGCTGAGAATCTGCCAGGTTCCACAACTTGCTTACTTCTTCAGCATCATCTATCCATTTCAAATGATCGGTATCCAATTTTCCAAACGGGAGGAAATAGCGTCCTCCAAGATTCGGAGCGTAAGCACTCGTAGCGCAATAAAGAGAGGTCCGGGCGCCATCCAAGGCCGACATCGTCGGGGTAATTTTCATGGTGAATCTTGCAAGTACCCCAAGCATACCTGGGTAGCTGGACTGAAGGTTCGATCTCACCAGACCTGGATGCAGAGAGTATGCTGTGATTCCAACATTACTTAGCCGGTCGTTCAGGGCCCTGGCAGCGAGGATGCTGGCCAGCTTGCAGTGACCGTAACGTTTCCTGGTC
The DNA here is from genome assembly GCA_024082115.1 of Rhinocladiella similis. Taxonomy (NCBI): domain Eukaryota; kingdom Fungi; phylum Ascomycota; class Eurotiomycetes; order Chaetothyriales; family Herpotrichiellaceae; genus Rhinocladiella; species Rhinocladiella similis. The sequence continues at coordinate 3,745,978 of JAMRYE010000013.1, read as the reverse complement.
CCCAGCAGTCAGTCATGGCCCACAAAGTGCCAGGTAATTTGATCTTGCTTACCATGGTGCAAGGGTACCTGTCACTTCGGACATGTTGGGATCATTGTACATGATACAACGTGGACCCATTAGAAATGCAGCGTCGCTGGCTACATTTACCACTCGTACACGACCTTTGTTGTTGGGATACTGCAGAGCAGTCGATTTCAGGAGAGGCATGAGACTGAGGGTTAATGCATGGGGGCCTAGGAAGCATGTTTGCCATTGCAATTCGTAGCCGTCTTTTGTCAATTTGTAGGGGCATGCCATGATCTGCAGCAGTCTCATCATCAGCATCACTTCATACCCACCATTGAGTCAAAGTCATACTCCAGCATTATTGATCAGTATATCCAGTCGTGACTCTCGCCGCATGAACTCCGAGGCGGTAACTTTGACGCCCTGCAGGTCTTGAAGATCTAGCTTCAAGAAGCGTATGTCCAAGGACGGATTTGTCTGCTTCATCTTGCTTATGGCCTCTTCGACACGTACTTGTGAGCGGCTTGCAATGTAGACTCGAGCGCCATGCTGAGCCAACTGAAGCGTCGTCTCGTAGCCGATTGCGGAGTTTCCTGTCACGTATCATGAGCATCGCTGATAACCTCGATGGAGACCTGCGTTTACCTCCTGTAACAATGGCAACATAGCCTTTCAGATCAGGGATTTCTGAGATTTGAAAGCCTTGGGTTTTTGTCATAATGAAGTAATGCGACCAGTTTGGAAGAGGTTAGAGTCGTCTACGGTGGCTGCGGAAGCGAACACGATCCGTACGAGGTCCGTATGTCTTGACAGGCGACAAGGGACCATTTTTCAATGACTTAAGTAGTGACTTGGGTACAGGATACTAGAGAACTACCAGATACTCATGGCATCCCATGGTGATTTCTTTAATGCAGTCTCATGATTGATCTGGTGGCGAGGGACCAATCAAATCTGGTCCGCGGACGAGTCCATGGATCTCGGCGTTAAATCTTCGGTGGTTGCGGAGCAAACTTGTAGCTAGTCATTGAAGTCGCCAGCAGCAGATCATTGAGTAAATGAATTCAAGACTACCTCTTGCCACTATCATCCGCAGAACAATACCGAATGTCCATTAACTATGCCTATAATATCATTGTGAATATCCCCCCTCATGTAACAACCTACCATTGTTGTTGACTTGAAGATACGAAACAAAATAAAATAGATAAATGAACTGGAATCCACATACAGTTAATCCTGATCAACCTCATGATTATATTAGTGACTAGTGATGTATCTGTTTATTTCCACACGTCCTGCGTTCCGTACTTGTTTTCGAAAGATACAGGGGTGATTATATTGGCAATTAGAGACATGCACCCAACATCGCGAGAACGCTCAGCACGAAAAGGCCTTGGAAGACGGGAGACTCGTGGCGGCGTGCCGAGTTGTCGGCCTTTGCGTCGGTTCCATTCTGTGTGCTAATGATTCCATTCGGTGCATCGGTTGCATTGGATACATGGACCGCATTGGGGGTGGCATTTCCATTGAGCGGCAGAGTGTCGTGAGACGTCAAGTTCCAAGCACTGAGCGGAACCAGCTTCGTAGTGTTTGACGCTGTGTATTCCGGCCAGTGGGGCGTGAAGACCACGGACACAGTCTGATTTCCTGTGGCCACGTCGATTGCGAGGACCGTCACGCCGGCATTGGGTAGATCTGTGCCTCCCTCGGGTAGCGGTGGATCCGAGGCGGCGCGCACGGCTGGTAGAGTCGTGAAAACAAGGTCGCCTGGCGATTTGATTTCCGCCACCATCGTCTTGTTGTTAAGGGTGAGACCTAATGAAGAGTGATATCAGGATGAAGAGCTCTCTCTGTGGGGATGAGAACATGACTGTCGCGCGACGACTACTTACGAGCTTGCTTCGAGCCGTTGATTAGCTCGACAGTGGCATTCGTATGCATCCTCCATTGGCTTGACGCTCCACCGTTGACAATCTCGTCTTGAATGAGGACTCTTCTACGCCCCTCGAGCAATCGGATGCCTCGTTGAACGGAAGTGGCCTCATAGAACGAGGTTAGATCGGCAATGTAGAAGGCCGTGCTAGAGTTTTGAGTCGATGAGGATTTAACATATTCAGTCGAATTGAACGTGGTCACGGGGATTCCGTTCACGAATTGATTGCTGCTGTTGTAGAGAAGGGTATTTTGGCCTTGGGTGCCACACCTGTAGTACAGCCAACGCGGGCTGTCCTGAGCTTCACTCTTGAAGTATCCCGGTCCATTATAGTCGTTTTGGCATAGGTCACCGGCCCAACGTTCTCCAAGCGCATCGAGAACAAAGTCGCCTGCGTCCAAATCTCCATCTAAGCCAATCATGTTAGAGTTGGTGATCCCGGATCAAAAGCCCTTCCCGAGAACTTACGTGTTTGGTGGCCAATCAGGGTCGAAGCCTTCATTGCTACATACAACTCGCTATCATCCGTCCAACTCGACCGCATTGACGCCCATGAAGTATTAACATCGGAGAAGTAATGGTCGAGCTCAAGACCATCGGACCACTGCCCAGATGCGGTTGTCGTATCATACCAGAACATGCTCAAAGGATCCGCCGCGTCTGCTTGATCGCGTTGGAATTGGGTCCAACGTGGTTCTGCATGGGTGTCAGTTTGATATTGCGTCCTTCATTCTGCTTGAACTAAGCGATTCCGCAGCACACTTACTCCCTAGATGTCGGCCGTAGAACATCAGCGGATTGGCAGTAGCAGTGATCTTTTCAGGTCCTATCAACAACTCAGTACCTAGTCCACAAGGAAAACTTCACTGGCTTCTACACACCACAGTCGCCATAGTTGAACTTGTCAACCATGCCCTGGCTGTAAATACGGAACAGGCCGGTCAAGTTCAAGGCCGGATTCGCCGAGAGAGTGTTCTGGTCGGAGCCCGTGGCACTAATGAGAGCGGCCGCAATTTGAGCAAAGGACTGGATCCCAAAATACCTGTAGATAAAGTGAGCACGTGGGAAGGTGACATCGTGTGGGTGACCGACCAGTAATCGGGCGTCTCCAGCCATGTTCCGTCGCTGCTGATGGCGTGAGCGCAGTATTGCTGCGAGTTCGCAATCGTGTTCGGAAGAATCTGGGCCGCGGTACCGGTGGGATCTTCGTTGTAAATGGCGAGGGCTCCAAGGAGCAATCCTGCATTGCTCACACCTGCAGACACGATTTAGCTCTGGCGGTGAGGCTGAACACAGAACGCACAATTCCAGTTTCCACGCACGACAGTCCACCAACCGACTCCTTGATCAGCAAAACAGTCGACGCCCTTCTGTAGTCCCAGTTCAATGATGGACCACATGAGAGCATCACGTTGTTCAGAGGTCCATGCATCGTATAGCCAGTCGTAGGCATAGGCAAATGCCGCTGTGAACTCGGCCGTATCGAGAAAATGTCTATGCCAAGTGAGTATGCTGAAGCGTCCTAGCAAAGGGGCTTAGAGATCGATTACCGCGAGTTCCAGTTATCACCGGGCACGCCAAAATACTCGGTGCCGTTGCCAGCGGCATGTTGAAGCTCCTCCCACGCTCGATCGACCCATTTAGTGTCATTGGTCAAAAGGTACGCGTATGCCCAGTGCTTGACCCTCAGCTGGATATATCTGGCAACCTCGAGGGTACATCCGACGCTGACATCGCAATCGTCGGGATAGGCGATCACACCTTCGCTGAAGAATTCGTTGGCTTGGTCGATGATGGTCTTGTTCCATGTTTGCAGATACTTGTTGTTCGGAATTCGAGCTCCAAGGCCCTGCCACTGATCACCCGAGGCGAAAAGACGAGGGTGCTCCTTGACTACCGACAAGGCTTCACGCGGCAATTTGTGGCCCGCGAATTGATCGTTCCCCCATGCTGGCTCGGCGCCGACTAATGACGAGGGCCAGAGAAGAGACCAGAAGGTCAGCCACACCAAGCTCCAAGTCGTCAGAGACCTGTCGCATTGAAGAGCCCTTGGCAGCATATCCTTTATTGGCGTTCTTGGCTGGAGAAGGATCTTGAAGACATGATTTCGACACCGTTAAGGGAGCTTGTTGTAGATAAAGTGCCGTTTTGAAATTGCATCTCTCAGACCGAGATCTGAGACCCTGATCTAAAATGTTTTGAATTGTTGTGGCCCAGGGTGGAGACAGGGGTAAGAAGCACAGAGCGCCATCAGACCCGTCACGCCACGTCCGAAATGAGTCCACACGTGTCGTACGGCCGAAGTGTTGATTGAACATCTCCAGTTGTGGGAGTGCCGCTGAGAATGATAAGAACCGGACGGGATTGGATAGGTAAACGTGGTAAGTGTTGTTACAACAGAGAAGAGAGAGAATCTAAGGCAATGCTTCTAATCCGTACTTCGTACAGTAGATAATTGTTCCTGGGCCAAGATGAAGATGTAATTAAGTGCGCCTAAGCAAAAAGATGCAAACTCCACTTCGCGTGTCACAGTAAGTCTCAGATCCTCAAAGTTTAAAGAGATTTAGCTTATGTCAAATCCACAATCAAGTCAGTAATTTCCAGTCATGACTCGGCAAAGCTCGGTAGGGTACGGAGTACCTACAGTACAATAGATACGCGCAGTGGTACTTTGGTTAGTCCTCTTCATTAGTGACGCCTTGCGGCGCGAGCTACCAGTACCGACAGCAAACAATGTGGGTAATGAATGTACTGTAATAAATTGGCTCTGCTATGTATACGTAGTGATAGGTTATTTCTATCAAGCAGATAATTCATTGAACCTCGCGTGCACTGACGATAGGCGGAAGAAATGAAGTTCTAAAGCTGTTCATTATGTATTGAGAAATGGTTTCTGCATTTCAAGATGGGACACCATCTTTGAAGCAGTCTGCTGGACAATTAATCAACAAATGAATCAGCCATCTGAGAGGAACAAGCTATTAAGGCTCGGATAACACTCCGTATCTAGTAGCCTAGAGTTGACATGTCGTGGGAACAAGCGATCCCGATGGATGGAAGTAGAAACGTGTCATACCTAAGTGCAGCCCGCCTATGACGCCACGGACTTCATCGATGTTCGTGCCGAAATTGTGATTAAAGACCAGTATCGAACGTGACACTTTTGATCTGGGAGTATTCTGGTTAGATCATGTGTATTGGTCGCCTTAAAGCCACTCACCTCCAGATATTCCTCGATTCCGAGATATGATCCCTGCAGACAAATCGTGAGCTTAGGTCAAGAAGCACCAGAAGTACATGCCGGCCATGGCCACTTTGTTTAATACCTCCGAAAGGGCAAGGAGGGTCACTGATCATCCCGGTGTTGACGCCAACCTTTCCAAATCAGCCATTAGCATCGTTCAGCGAACAGACAGCGGACATGCTGTACCATGCCAACTTGTAACCCTTCGGCCATGCGCCACGCCTTGCTCCCATTTCCTGTTAAGAGGTAGTCGGCCAAGCCAACCTCCATCTCGTTCGCTAAACGAACAGCATCTTCCTCAAATTCAAACTTAATCAGCGGTAATAACGGACCAAAGGTCTCATCTCGAAGACAGAGGGACGCTGGTGAGATATCAGTGATCAGCGTTGGCTGAAAATAAGTAGGCCCTAGGTCGTCGGCGGGCTTTCCCCCGATCTGGACTTTACCCCCCAGTTTGAACATACGCCCTATTTGCACATACAGATATTTGACCTGAAAGTCTAAACTTACAAGAAAGAATAGCTTCGGCTGTCTTTTGTATATTTGCGTCGTCGAACACTCTGACCAGGGCATTACCACCAAGCTCTAAGCTCATTTTCTTGGCTGTTGTTGTGCATTAAGCTGCCAACGACTTGCCCACCGCTGTCGAGCCTGTGAAGGAGAATTTCCCGATGTCAGGGTGTTGTGTAAGGACTTTGCCCACTTCACGTGTGTTTTCCAGGGTTGTGACAATACTGAGAGCTCCTGCCGGAAGGCCTGCTTTCGCTGCAAGCTCGGCCAACGCGAGCGCTGTGAGAGGTGTTTCTCCAGCTGGCTTAACTACACAAGGACAGCCCGCGGCTATTGCTGCTCCGACTTTGCGGGTCACCATAGCAGCTGGAAAATTCCACGGTGTTATGAGTCCCGCAATCCCAACCGGCTGCTTAACGGTCACAACTTTGTTGGCCGCGCAGGAGGATTGTATGACTTGTGGGGACTTTGTCAGTGTAGGTTTTGTTTTGATTTCAGCACTCAATTCCCACCGAGCCAGTCACCCTATGGGCCTCCCCTGTAAACCAATCAAGAAACGATGCTGCGTATGCGACTTCTCCGAGAGACTCTGGATATGGCTTGCCATTTTCTGTTGAGATGATGGTTGCCAGGTCCTTTTGATTCTCCATCGTGAGATTGTACCACCTTCTTAATAGCTCGCCCCTCATCATACCGGTCATGCCCTTTAACCTTGGAAAGGCCCCCGCAGCAGCCTGTATAGATGTTTCGCAATCTGCAGCGGTCATACCAGGCAACTTCGCCATAACTGCACCATTCGCAGGATCTATGAATGACTCCTGAGTATGATTATTCGATTTGATAGGCATTCAACGTACTTGTGACCTCGAAGGTTTGTCCAGGTATGTCTGCAGTCCATTTCCCATTAACTAGTTGTAGCGAGGCTAGCAAAGCTAGATTGTGCAGTTCTATCTTGATTTCGCTCCGTGCTCATAAATCAACTAGAAGGAAGGATTATTCTGAAGCTGTCAATGCTCACATAGAACTCTTAATATCCGTTGGCATCGAAATCTATTTGGCATATCATTATCTGCACATGGCTTTTGGGGGTGAGAAGCATGCGAATTCGGGTCAAAATTCGCCTGGAGCCTGACTGGCTAACTGCTTGTCCAGTTTGGACTACTCCGTACATTCAATCTATATGTGCTCTAGTCTACCCGAAAACCGCGCCCTACTACGATCTGCCCGAGACCGGAGTCATGACCCCAACAGGGCCTTGGGGGCGGGGTTGAACCATGGTACCGGTGGGATCTTCGTTGTAAATGGCGAGGGCTCCAAGGAGCAATCCTGCATTGCTCACACCTGCAGAAATGATAATTCCCGCTCGTGGCGCCTTACAACGTGAAATAGATTTTAGGTCTTTGCGAACAGATATACCTACCCCTGATGATCCCACATACTTTGGGCCAAACCTTGGTGTTTTCTAACTCTCGCAATCTCAGTAAAGCATGCTCAAGCCATGCAGCAGTCTCTCATTCTTAACCAATTAATGGTCTCTTAGGTTCTCTAACGACATGCAATCGTAACGTTAGGTTCGTTCTCTATTGTCCTCTTCGCGGTTAAAGGGGTTCTTACCCTTACGGTCCCAGGGATGCTTCTATATAGTCAAGCCATTTTTGTTTGGTCTATTCGTACATCTTCATTTTCATCCAGCTCTATCAGGGTTTATTTCGCAGTCGATCTCCATTCTCACCCAAAGTCGTTCTTTTAGACAGTTTCTCCTAAAGAGACCCTTCTGCACTCATGATGGGCAATAAGAAAGAAATCGTATTCTGACAATCGTTCCAAAGGTCTGATTACATGCTGCTTGCCATGCCTTACCTTCGGCAAGACGCACCATCGTGTGCGAAAGGGCGGAAACATGGAGTCCTACAACTGCGTGAATGCTTCAGTTCGTTTTTCCGAAGCTTCTCTCAAAGTTCATCAGAACCTGAAGCGTTTTATTCTGACTGTGTGTTAATATAGTGCCTGATGTTTACCGGCTTCTCATGCTTCGGACTCCAATTCATCCCAAGGTTCTTCCAGCGTGTGGATATTCGCAAAAAGTACAACTTGTAGGGCGACTGCCTTAGCGACCTCTTCACCTCTTGTGGCTGCGCTTGCTACTCAATTATTCGGCAAGAAAAGGAAGCTGAGGTGCGCGAGAAGGAGCTCGCCGACAAAGCCTGCACAGGGGGGTATGCCAAACCTCAAGGAACGGCATATCCGCTTAACTGATCAGGTGAATCGATGAAATAGTTTGGGCTCTGCAATAATTGCTAATCACACGACACTAACTGAAAATATTCTTGATGCTATGCCAACAATCTCATTAGCTCTTTGGTGTCCTTGTACTGATCCAGATTTGTAATGATTGCTGCAATCTGGTCCGTCTTCTGCATTCCGTAAACTGGAATTGATAATGATTGGAACTTTTGAAGTAGTTGGCCATCTGTAAGCGGGTTAGACACCTCTCCTATTGGATCGGTCTCGACTTCAGCCTCTGTTGTCCCATCTTCCCAATGTATTTCCAGTCGACCGGCCAAGCCTTTCAAATCATCCGATGCATCGACTGTGATACGGTCCAACAACTCAGTCACATCTTGGTCGCCAATTCGACTGTATATGTCCCAACCTGTCTTGTTTCCATCTAGCCAAGCAACCGCCAACTGATAGTAGGCACTGAATTGTGCATCGACAATGTTTTCAGGGTGTCGTTTGTTTGCTAAAGGTCTACCAACAATCATCCAGCAGTGCGGCGACAAGGACAGACGCAGGGTCTTGATTGGGGTTGCTTTCTCTTTTCTCCATTTCTCGGCCAGATCGATGCCTGTATGGGTCATTCTGCAACCGGGATACGGTTTTATGGCTGTCTCCGTGTGAATCCACTCTGTTCCGAGTCCTAACACCATGTCATCAATCTTTGGTGAGGCACTGTAGCCTTTCAGGAACCCAAATATACCCTCAAGAGGCTTGCTTGCTGTGCGAACGCCTTGATCTACAAAAGCAGCACACATGAATGCGTCGTGAGCAGCGAATCCCGGATGGAGGCGTTTGTTCCAGGCGCCATTTTCCAAAAACTGCTGTGAGCCTGCCGCTTTGGAGCCTGCTAGACCAAATGCAGCCTCAATAGCAGCTGCATTCGCTCCTTTGACTTTCATGATAGCAGCGATAGCCCCGAAAATGCCTGCAGTGCCCGTGTTGTGAAATCCCCGTTCGTAAGCACCTAACCCAAGAGCTCGTGATATACGACATATCACCTCGTATCCAGCTGCGAGGGCGGTTAAGAGTGTCTTACCATCGACACCAGAGACCTCTGCTTGACTTAGAGCCGCTGCAATGACTGATGCACCAGGATGAAGCGCACCAGCGGCGAAAGTGTCATCAAAGTCAAGAGTATGTCCGAAAGCAGCATTCAGAAGAGCAGCATGCTGTGGAAGAAGATTCTGGCCCTTGGTAAGGACTGTGCAATTTCCAGATGCGCCGCCGCTGAATGCAACTATCGCGCGATGAAAAGGCTCACTCGAGTCGATTTTAGAACCGGAGTATGCTGCGATGCCAAGCAGATCGAGCAAAAGTCTCTTCAAGTTCTCTATCACTTTTTGGTCGATGGACTCGTAGGTAAGACTGGCGACGAACTCTGCGATGATCTTGGTTGCTGGGATCTCCTCAAAGCTGGTATCAACCAAGTTTGCCGTTTTGGCTGTTTCCGAAGCGTGGCCGTTCATATTCCTCAAGCCTGGAGCACGTGATAAATGCAATCGCGCAGAAACCACAACTAATTCTGCTCTCGAAGTTCGTTGTCACTTTGCCCCGATGACCTCTTTATGAACCATTCGAAAATTGTGAAGCCTATCACGTATCTCACAATAGCCGTTTACGGCTGTATTTCGGAGGTAGTGAAATGCATTGGGACTAGTTTCCCGGTTGCTTCTCCGCAAAGCGGCCCGGTATGCGGATTCCTAATACTCAGAAACAAGTCCGCTTTCAGAAACCTTTCAGGTTTTAGCCGACAATTTTCTCGCCAACTTCCCATTCTAGCAATTTACGGCATGGACTTATTCCGCTTCCATCCCTATTGGATCTATCTGAATTCATTTATGCATCCTACTTTGAAAGTAAAGCCGCATCTCGGGGCTCGGCATTTTCCCACCAATACCCACGCCTCTACCTTCTCCATGTGCCTAAGCATCTCCAGATTGTTCCCCATATTTTCCTCTCCCCGGTGGGGGGGATCATACTGTATGTGAGGATATAAATTGGAAGATACCTGGATCAGAAGGCTGCTGGATTTCAAATAGGCTCAGAGTTGAAGACTGCAATCAGGAGAGAAAATCTACCAAGTTCTTGCTCGACGGACTTTTGCATCATAGCATTATGGCTGATATCACAGCAGCAGCCAAGCACGGCATGGCCTCAGATATCGAACATGTCCAGGACACTAACCCGTCTGCGATGGCAGATGAAAAGGAAGTGCCAATAACGGCCTATATCGCAGACCATAGCGGCTCTCATCACAAGAGCAAAGAGGAGCGTGCAGTCGTTCTGAAAGCTGATCTGCTTATTGTGCCTCTCTGCGCATTGCTTTACTTTGTGGCCTATCTGGTATGTCCCCTACCCTATAATTACTCATATCATCATAGCTTACACATCCCGAACGAATCTAGGATCGCAATAGCATCGGCAATGCAAGAGTTTTGGGAATGCAAGAGGATCTAAAGATGACTTCCGACCAGTTCTATAACTGCCTTTCTCTCTTCTGTATGTCATATTTCTACCAGGAACTCAACATAACAAGACTAACTCAAAATTAGTCATTGGATACCTCCTGTTCATTCTGCCTGGCAACATCTTGCTTCGCTGGATCCCTGCGCCTCGCCACCTTGGCGGTACTGCTTTGACATTCGGAGCTGTCCTCACGATTATGTCCGCCGTTAACAGTTATGGAGCGACTCTCGCGCTTCGCATCTTGCTTGGATTTTCTCAGGCCTTCCTACAAGGTGTAAGTCTGTACAGCAGCCTCTGGTATAAGCGAGACGAAATCGCCACAAGGGGAGGTATGTTGTCCCTATTGTCCTTCAAGAGAGCGGAAAGATGCTTACAAGTTGCATCTAGCCCTGATTTATTGGGCTGCAACCATCTCTGGAGCTTTCAGTGGCCTAATAGCCTACGGCGTTGGCAAGAACCTTACCTTGGAGAAGACTGGCAAAGAGCCATGGCGATGGTTGTTCATCATCGAGGGTTCTTTGGCGATGGCTGTCGGACTGGCTATTTGGCTATTACTTCCACGGTTCCCTGGTCAAATGAGACCCAAACATTGGTTGTTCAAACCCGAGGAGATCGAAATCGCAAAGGCTAGGAGTGCCAGTAAGCTACTGAGAACCCCAGACTTGGCCCCTCTCAAGCTGACGCAATTATGAAAAGCCTACAACACCCCCGATTTTAAGATTGAACCAAGACAGATCTTGCAAACTCTCATGGAACCCAAGTGCTGGGGGTTTGCTTTTATCAACGCTGGCGTCGGATATGGAGTTTCATCCATTGGTCAATTCTTGCCAACTTTTATACACGAGCTTGGATATTCTACGCGTAAGTCCAGCCAACATCGCAGCGTCCATGCTGATCCTGATCCTCGTTGCAATAGTTCGCACTCAACTTTTCTCCGTCATTCCGTACGCATGCGCAGCAACTACAATCCTCTTGGCCGTCGTTTCCGATCGGGTCAACAAAAAGGGAATATTCCTTGCCGGCACAATCACTATCAGTATCATTGGATATGGCATTCTCTTATCCACTGTCCCGGTTGCTGGCAAAATTGTAGCTACGTGTTTTGTGACCAGTGGCCTGTATCCTTCCGTCATCTTGCTTAACTCATGGCTTCTTGCCAATAGCTGTGGTTACACAAAGCGAGCGACCGTGTGGGCCTTGACTGAAGTCTTTGGACCATGTTTTTCAATCCTCGGCTCTCACATTTACGACACACCGCCGAGATTCATCAAAGGCCATGCTGTAGGCTTGGCCTTCTTGTTAGCTGGCCTCATTGATACCTTTGTATTGATGTGGTGGATGAACAGAGCCAATATGAGGAAGGAAGTCGAGTTAAGAGAATATCATGAGAGAGGAGAAACTCACCCACATCGAGGAAAGAGCTTAGAGGAGGTGAATGACAATCATGTGGATTTCCGATACATCATATAGGTTGATACTGTGACTTGGAGCGACAAAAGGACAGGATATAGCTTGGACTACGAGGGGAAACAATGCAAACAAAGGCAAAATTCAAGCCAGTTAGGTCAACACTTAGCCACGCCACCACCTACCCACATGCTTGTAGATGAGATGGAGAGCCACTAAGGACGCGGGGGCCGCTTTTGGGCAACTATTCTAAGTAGAAAGCTCAAGATAGTCCACAACTTCAACACTTTTTTCTTTCTAGAAGTAACAGTGTGCCACCGTGCAGCTGTTCGGTATCGCTGACGCTAGGCTCTGACTTGCCAGAGTTCATACTGGGTAAAGAGCGACGCTCAGCGGAACTTTTGTTATGGAATTTCGACAGTCTCGAGGTTGATAGGCTATCTCCGTAGGAAGACAGGGTATGTTTGGCTGGAGCTTCTAACTCCTCAGGTCCCTCATCGCTGAGAAGCAGCGTAACCATCCTTCGCCGGCTGTCAGAAATTTGCATCTATCAAAGAGTCATCTGAGCCCTGAATCTGTTATCCACTGCTCGTCTAGCCACGGTAGTAGTTGGCGCGATAAGCTCGAAACCATGTGGAACCCCCGGGTACAAGTGAAACTCCACGGCAATATTAGCTGCAGCCAACCTAGAAGCATAGGCAAGAATTTCATCTCGGAATATGTCAAGTCCGCCAACATCTAGGTAAGTTGGTGGAAGTCCGGTAAGATCTAGAGCACGAGCAGGTGCTGCTAAGTAGGGCACGCCTGGCGAACCAGGTTTCTGGCCGAGATATGCTGTCCACGCAGTGATGTTATCTGCGGTGCGCCACGTCGCTAAGGGCTCAACCAGATTATTGGGCAGTAGATTCCGGTCATCGATCATAGGATAGATCAAGATCTGCTTTGATAGTGGAGGAAATAGAGATCTGTCTCGGCTAAGTAGGGCCAGTGCTGCTGCTAAACCGCCTCCCGCACTCTCACCCTGTACTGCAATTCGAGCTGGGTCGATGTTGTACTGCTTGGCATGTTTGTGAAGCCATAAAAGAGCCGAATAAGCCTCTTCCAAAGCGGCTGGGAAGATAGCTTCAGGTGCGAGTTGATAATCGACGGAGAATATCTGAATTGAAGTTCGTGCAACCTGGTCCTTGAGATAGGGTGCCCACATATCTACGTTCATGGTGATATAGCCGCCTCCGTGGAAATGCAAAATAGTAGGGTTCCCAGCTGGAGACAAATTGGTATCGTCTGATCTGCAATAGAATCTCTGAATCCGTAAAGGCCGGGCAGGTCCAGGGATATCGATCCTTTCTACCTCGATGTGTTCCGGAGAGATGAATTGGTGTACCAACTGTGGCAGTCCTGCATTGACATTCCCCCGCCGAGTCGTTATGTCGCCAATAGGCGGAGGTGTTGATCGGCCTGCCATTGCCTGAAAGGCGACCACGAATTCGGGATCGAGCTGCAAGGTCTGCCCTGTCATGGTTTTGACTATATGACAGAGCCAAAGCTTTGTTTGGGACCTTTTTCTTCGGATAGGACAGTGGCAACACAAACTAGACCAGTCTCTGAGAAGAAGCAAGCACGAAGAAAGGGGCCTTGTATCTATAGAATAGTCGTTCGTCAAAAGAGAAACAAAGATCCCTAGGTCGCTTTCTCCACATATATAAGGTTCGAAATAGCTATCAGTGCTCTCAGAATCCCGAGGTAGAGGCTGCAGCTAGTAGAGCGGATTCTTTTCTATGCTTGATGTCTAATCGGCTCTTGTTATCCCGAGAAACTTCTCATAGAGCACACACCTCCGGGATGGCTTTTCCTTATACGATTCTGTAACAGCACGCGTGCGTGGCCTACGCCCATGCATATGGTTTAGCTTAATGAGTCTACGGGCTGAGGGACTTTTCTGCTCTAGTGAATGAGCTGCCGGCTCTACAGGGTCAATTTGTAGGTAGTGAACGTGGTGAGACTCCAGGGATATCACCTGGAGCAACTAAAAGTGGATGCTCGGAGCAGCAGAGACAGTACATTCGACTATGGCGTCTTCTTCAAGTTACCTTCCAAGCGTTTATTCAGTACATCGACAACTGCTCATATTGTGTCGCTGCATCGGTTCCTACTGGGTTCTCTTAGGCGATCCGGGCCGTTTTTCTGTGCAGAGATAACCTTGGTTTCACCAATGCATGCATACACCACTTAGACGGCACCTTTGATCTCAACGACAGCATGCATTTGTCTCTCAGCGGACGTCACAGTCTTGGACCATTTCCAAGCAGGGATTTTCCGTTCAAAAAGTTCGTCGATTTCGGCAGTCGAACGACTATAGAAGTCAGACAGGTCACATCCCCAAGCAAGTGAAAAACAGACACCCACCCTTTTGTTTCAGGAAGAAAGAACCAGAAGGCAATACAAACAGGAACTGAGAAGGCTGCATAGACAAAGGCAGCCTTGATGCTGAGTGCGAGAAGCATCGGTGGAGTCGCATAGCTGTGTGAGGTAAGCTAGGAGTTACTACACCACCAGGTGAGCTCAAACACTAACCATGCGGCAACACCTATCACGGCGGCAGAGAAAAACGTGACTGGGCCTGTCTTGGCTGTGGATTCTATTAGTTAAGTGGACGCAAACATCACAAGCCTTGAACTTACCTCGGAGCAGGGCAGACGGTAGTTCTGCCGAGTAAACATAGTACGACATGCCAACGATCTGGACGAAGAAGGACCAGAAGCAGCAAATAACCAACTAATCCAGAGTCAGCAGGGTGGATGATCTCCGCCCATTCATGATCAAGCAACTTACTAGACCAATGCCGGCAGCTGCATTGCCGGTAGTCGCACCTGTCCAATATAAACCCCCGACCACGAAGAGGATTACACAGATAATCGTCTCGGAGATGGTGACGATAGTTCGACGGCCGATCTTGTCGACGCAAAGTGACCAAAGCAAGACTCCGAGTAGGTTGCAACAACTAGGTGAGGGTGAGCCACGCCAAAACGTCTGTGGTGTAGTAATCGTGACTCACGAGAGGATGACGGTGCAGAGGAATGGGTCTTCCAGCCCAGCAAGAGAGAAGAAATCTATACGTCATTACCAACAAGTAGCACAGAATCGGAAGTCATGGAGCCTACAAGTTGAGTAAGTGCCAATGATGGCAAGTCCGACTAGTTGCTGAGAGATTCCGACAACGACAATGATCAGAGTTCGTTTCTGGCAAGTGTCAGCTTGTCTGAATAGGGATCTAGCAAAGAGGACTTACCAGGTTGAGCCCTTTCAGAACCTGTAGAGTGTTTGGAGCCTCTGGAAGTAGTTCCCGCTCGTGAGCTATTGTCCGTTCGATGATGCTGTACTCCTCCTCATAATCATAGTTTTTAACACTGCAATAAAGTTGCTTCATAGACTTCATGGCCTTCTCCTTGTTCCCGTGCCGGGCATAAAACCATGGTGATTCGGGAACAATGGCCCAGAAGACAATCATCAAGCCAATGGGCGCCCAAAGAATCCGCATGGGGAGCAGATAGTCATCTGGGTGCTTTTTATTGAGCTGTTGCATCATAATTGCGGTGAGAATTGTTCCCATATTGCTCCTGCTTGGCCGTCAGTAGTTGCAAGGAGCTTGGCAACCGCAAGAATCACAAGGGCAGCCTACCAGACCGCTTGAAAAGTGACTAAACCACCTCTGATCCTGTTTGGGACGATTTCCATCACATAAACCTGGCATGTAACTCTGTAAAACTCGCTGTAAGTGCACATGAAGGTATCAGGAGTGGTTAATGCTCACTGCAGGACACCGATACCGGCGCCGTTGCAAAGCTTTCCCAATGCCTGTAAAGACGCAAGTCAGAGTAGAATTAGAAGGCGCTTGATCTTAGACATACCCACACAGACGGGCTCTTGGCTGTGTTGAGGAAGATACAGCCCTAAATATATCAGTTGCTTTCACTGTTCAAGCCGGTCCGCTACATGAGGATCACTTACGACAACGAGCCAAAGCCATGCAAGGTAGAACGATGTTTTACGCCCTAACTTATCGGCAAGCCTATAGAAGGTCAAACATCCGTAGTCTATTAGGCAGTTTCCGTGACATTCGCGTATTAGGAAGAGGACTTACCAAGAGATGTGGGTAAAAGTCACGATTTGACCGACATTCTGAATCAATTAGCTACTTCACTCGAACAATCACGCCGAGTCAAGAGACGTACCAGCATAGCACTCCATGTGGACACTGTCGTTGTAGTCAGCCTTGAGTATAGGTCACCTGTATGAAGGAGTACTTGCCCCAGGTAGGATCTAATGCTCTTACACCTGTTCCTTGATTGTGGTTCCCGAATTGCTTGATAAAGCCTCGATTGGCGATGACAACAGCACCAGCCCCAAGCTTTGAAGTTTTAGTTCATGAATGACACAGTATCTCGTTTCTTACCTCGAAACCTTCGCAGACGTAGCCAGAGTATACGGAGAGGACGATAAGGACAACACGCCTGAATACCCAAAGTGTACGAGGGATAGACAGGACATCGTATCTCGATTTGACGAGGCCGTAGCTTGCGTACCCGTCGACTTCTGTCAATTCGATGGCATCTGCTCCAACCTCTGCGTGATGCGTGCTATCATCCTTCTCCACACGGGCAGCCATCACTTTCACTTGGTCAAATTTTGGTAGGATTCTTCCTCTCTGGAGTCTGGGGAAATACACAAACAAAACACTTGCTTGACTGGGTCAGTGTGCAACATAAGCAGGCCTGGGGAAGCCTTCTGAGTTATATGTCGAGTGTCGCTTCGAAGACCGTTGTTGAGACTATTACAGGGCTACTACAACGATCTCTGGGGTTATGTGACAGCGAGGTCATCTGGCATCTATTGTCCCGGTTTCGTTCGATGATGGCCCGAAAAATGGTAAGCGTGGCACTGTGCCAAAGCCACTAATTCATTTGGCTTTTAAATACTCGGTCGTATTCGAACATCGAGAATCTCATGGAACGCGTTGCCATGGAAGAGGCTCTGGGGCTCCATGGGAAAAAGCCTCGGTAATGGGGTTCCCCGGAACATGCTGTAGTGAGTGATACCACGTGCGCCTTGTGAAAGACATTTCGTCTAGCGTCAAGACTAGCTGCTTGTTGCACGGATCACTTTCTGAGGTTGAGCAATCGACAGCGTGACCACACCGCTGAGGAAAGGCTCCTTGGCTCACCCGGCGGCTCCGGTCATTAACTCCGTCCTCCGCCGTCCGAACCAATCACCGCGCATGACAACTACTCCACTTGTTTCCAAGGCGGGCATAGCACCATCCGGGTTTCATTGTCCTCTTGCCTCTGCCAATGTATGCTTGACTGAATTATGAACAACGCCTTCCTTCATGTCAATGCGTTCCTGAACAACCTAAACCCTCAGGTCGGCGCATTTGCAACCGAGGGAGGTCTCGGCATTGCCTTTCATGATCATAGCGACTTACCTGAAATATGTGGAAGAAGGTTCAAGACTAAGATTTGAGTTTCTCGGTGTCCGAGGAAGGCTACAGTAGATAAATCTAAGCACTCATCCATTCGGGAGATTACTACCCGACCTCAGAGACTATCAGTAGACATTAGAAGGCCAGACATTTAGTCGGCTGCAAAGGATGTTGTATGGAACGATTCAAGCCATTGCAATCCTTCGCCATGTGCCCAGTTCGTATCTCATCTGTTTCGTTTGAGCACCATCCAAATGGTTTCGGCATAGGGCATAGATCACCTCGAATCTCGTGGCGGTTTTCGGCCGACGATGATGTGAAAGACTGGTCACAGGAGTCTGCTGACATCCATATAGTTCGCAGTAGAGACAAGGATGGAAAGACCTACCCCGTCAAAGGTCCAGAGTCCGTGCTCGTACCTTGGCCTGGCGATGACCTCGAGTCACGGGAAGCGGCTTGGGTCAAAGTGAGGTCTTATGGAAAAGCCACAGACGCAGCTGGCAATGCCATTGGGAATATCACCGAGTGGTCCAGCCCAGTATTTGTTGAAGCAGCACTTCTAGAAAAAAGAGATTGGACGGCGAAGCTTACAACCTCAAGCCTGAGTTGCAGCAGAAAGGGAGCGATACCACCCACGTTGTTTCGAAAAGTCTTTCCTCTGTCCGAGCTGTTAGGCCCAATCGCAAAAGCCCGCGTCTATATAACAGCTCATGGCCTCTATGAGGCTGTCATCAACGGGCACCGCGTTGGCAATGAACAAATGTCACCTGGATGGACTAGCTATAGTCATCGACTTACGTATCAGACTTTTGACGTAACTTCTCTGGTGTCTCCGGGCAAAATGAATGTGTTCGGCGTGGAAATTGGTGAGGGTTGGTTCGCTGGCCGTCTGGGATCGAGTGGCAAAGAGCATATCTACGGCAACAGACTGGCATTTATAGCTCAACTTGAAGTTGCCTTCGAAAACGGTCAGACTTTTACTGTGGTCTCTGATAGTACCTGGAAGTCCCACGGAGGCCCGACGAAACGAAGCGAGATATACAATGGAGAAGATTATGACTCCCGCGAAGAGCAAGAACACTGGGATAGCGATGCGAAGTTTGATGACCAGGGCTGGATAGCCGCTGAAGAGCTGGATTTCCCATCTGCCAGTCTTCTGGCATCCGATGCCCCACCTGTACGGATAACAGAAGAGCTGTCTCCTATGAACATCTTCAAATCTAAATCGGGAAAGACATTAATCGACTTTGGTCAGAATCTTGTGGGAAAGGTTAGCATTCGTCTACCAGCAGCGAGTGACGGACAGACATTGGTAATTCACCACGCTGAAGTCCTCGAAAATGGCGAACTTGGAACACGAGCTCTTAGGTCAGCTAAGGCTACTGACAGCGTTGTATTGTCTCAGAGACAACCTACAACTTGGTGTCCGAAGTTTACTTTTCATGGCTTCCGTTATGTCCAATTAGACGGGTGGCCAAGCCATGATGCAACACCTGATTACAGCGACGTCACGGCGCTTGTTTTACACAGCGACATGAAACGAACTGGCTGGTTCTGTTGTTCTGACCCTCTCGTCAACAAGCTCCACCAGAACGTTCTCTGGAGTATGAAAGGGAACTTCCTATCTGTCCCCACCGATTGCCCTCAACGTGATGAACGACTTGGGTGGACCGGGGACATTCAGATCTTTGGTCCAACAGCTACTTTCCTCTTTGATACGAAGGGATTCCTTGAAGGTTGGCTTCAAGACCTTTCTGCCGAGCAGCTCGAGGAAGGGAGAAATGGAATCCCGCCGCTTGTAGTCCCCGATATATCTGATCCCAAACTATCTGCAGGTCCTCAGTCCATCTGGCACGACGTTACTGTGTTGACGCCTTGGGATTTATACATGAGCTCAGGTGATGTGGAGAATCTGCGCAGACAGTACCCAAGCATGAAAGCTTGGGTCGACGAAGGGATCAGTCGAGGATCAAACGGGCTATGGAACCAGGATCTTTGGCAACTGGGAGATTGGCTAGACCCTACATCTCCACCAGATGAGCCAGGCGCAGGACGAACAGATAGCCTTCTTGTCGCTGATGCATATCTGTTTCGGGTGTTGGATACTATCTCACGAGTTAGCTTGGTTCTCGGTGAATCCGAAGATGCGGATCGTTACGCTAAAGACGCTTTGAGGGTGCAGAAGGCGTTCGAACGAGAATACGTCACCCCGGCAGGTCTTCTTGTCGGAGATACCCAGACAGCACATGCCCTCGCCCTCTGCTTTGGGCTTTTTGGCGACAAAGCCAAGGTCGCAAAATCATCGAGTCGTCTCAGTCATCTAGTACACGCTGCCGAGTACCGAATAGGGACTGGATTCGCTGGAACACCACTGATCTGCCAAGCGCTGTCCGATACCGGCCATTCACAGCTCGCCTACCGCATGCTGTTAGAGCAGGAATGTCCATCTTGGCTCTATCCCGTCACAATGGGGGCAACTACCATTTGGGAAAGATGGGATAGTATGCTGCCGAACGGGCTCATCAACCCAGGAGCGATGACCAGCTTTAACCACTATGCCTTAGGCTCTGTTGCAACTTGGCTACACCAGAACGTGGGTGGGCTGAGCCCGGCTACACCAGGGTGGCAGGTTTTCAAAGTCAGGCCGGTCCCCGGAGGAACTATTACTAGTGCCAGTGTCACATACGAGAGCCCATATGGGCGGATTGATTGCTCGTGGTATGTCAATGTGGTGAGCAAAATGTTCAACCTGACCGTCACTGTGCCGCCCAACTCAAAGGCTGTGGTAGTATTGCCATGTGATTGGCAGTGGCAAGGAGATGAAATGGAAGAGAAGAGCATCACGATCACGTCTGGTAAACATGAATTTTCATGCCCGTTTTCCCCAGCTGAATGGCCTCCAAAGCCCGAACTTACTCGCTCAATAATTCGAGTTAAGATATAGGAAGAGGATTCACCACATGATTGTCTTGAATAGGTTGAACGTAGGGCTTATAGTAAGATACTACAGTATAGCCTGCTCTCCACAGACTCTAAGTCTAGACCGATCGAGATCTAATGCTAATCGGATCAATGTTCTTAACTCATTTTCACTAGAGAATTGGGTAGAGACAACCTGCAACTTGTCGAGGTAAATCTTCCCAATTTGGTCTGTTTGATCCCGCCTATTGACTAGCCTTACTGCTTGGCGTCTAACACCATTGAATCACAATAGTATCTTCCTGGCTTAGGAGCGGTATGAGACCATATTCCACGTCAGAGACGGTCTAGATTCATACGATCAGTCATTGCGAAAGGGCATAAGATGCCAAGTGCCCGTAACTTCCGACACAACGTCAAGTATTGGCCTGTCACACGAACGCCTTCCTCGCAGTCCTCCACCGGGCCATACATCCTCCAGACTGCGAGGGACCGAGAACATGTCCTGACGGCCTGCTTCGCAATTTTGGACTTTTAGGGACGCCTATTTCACGCGGTCGACGTGCGATACTACAATATTTACTGGCTGCCATTGTTCACCCTCGACGCGACGTGATGTCGTCCGTCCTGCTTGTCGCCAGTCCAGGATACCACATTGATGTCTTCCAGCGCGCCCGAGGATCATCAAAGAGAAGATAATCCTGACTAATGCTGTAGGCACCATTATTCAGGCCTTGATGGCTCACTTGGAACTGAGCCATCGACGGATGCTTACAGCAAAGCCGGCGGATCTGCGGCCAACTTTTGATGCCTGTGACGCAGGTTTCCCACACCTAGGTCATGATATAGGTGGCGAGAATACTGGCAATGGCTTCCAGGAACCTACTCTGACTCGGCATCATCCTCTCTCCACTGCTCTCAATCAACCGAACTCGATCATGACTTCTGGGCTGGCAACAACACAAATCATTAACCGGACGTGCCCGTCCCCACCCCCTCACGAGAACTGGCCGAGGCCGAGCTGATGGCACTAGCCTTAAGCATCTCACTCGGTAATGGATCGGTTCTTTAGCCTGCGGACTCGCAGGAATTGTTCCATTTCGAAGGCGATTTCACTGGTACTTCTTTCTAGAATTGATGAACAGTTGTGACATCGTATCATGGAAGAAAACGCCAATGCCCGTATGAGTTGTATTATCATCTCTTAAAGAGATCAATGTCAATTGAGGCCAATACCACGCAAGGTTTATATGTAGAGTCAAACCACGAAGTTACTAGTTTGTCGTCCCGTTCTTGCCAGACCCTGAAGAGGAAACTCTTCGTAGCTTTTTGCACTGCCGGTGTGAATTGATCGACATGCATCTCCGTATCATGTAGTGCCTGACTACGTGCATCCGGGCTCTGCATCTCAATAGCGGCCGCGATGAATGGCAAAGTGACAGAGCGTATCGGCCGTTTGGTGGCCTCCTGAACAAGACCCAGTTCGCTCATAATCTCGTTTGCCCAGACAGTAGCTTGGTCGTCGTTGACACCAAAAGCATAGCGAAGCCTGTGGCTCACCAGTAGCGCTGCTAATCGGTACACTCTAGCTTGGGCGAGGAGATGTATGACCTCTGTAGATGTAAATCGCTCCAAGAACTGGTCAGAAGTAGACGGTCGCCACACGTTTAGCTCAGCCTGAATATGGCTGAGCTGCTTCTCTATGAGAGCCATGTAGCTCGCGTCGGTCGTGTTGGCAAGGGAGTGGCTTGCCACACAAAGGTCGTGGTAGTACGGCAGTAGAGGGACACAAAGCCCCAGATGTCGATCTATCATGTCTTTTCCAGCGCAGAGGCGCTGCCAATGAGACCTTATGGTTGGCATTCGGCGATGCACAAGGCAATCCATAATTTCCTGGAGAGTCAGGTACACTATCCGCGCTTCCATGTCCACATCCATCATTCCTTGTTCGATAAAGGGCCTAGCGGTGCTAAGACAGTGCTGTGATATCTCATAAACGCCACGCCCGACGGCGGAATAGCTGAATAGTGCTAACAGAGTTCCAAGAGTTAGACATAGAGCCATATCCTGAGGCGTGGACACTTGGAGAGCACGCAGGATTTTCATGGCAGCCAGTGCGTGAAGCAAATTGGTGTGTTCGTCGTCCACTGTGACCATATGATGAGGGTTTGAATACATCAGCTTTAAAACTCCAGCGAATGCAACGTATGCGTCCTTGAGCACAGGCAAGGCAGTAGGTAGAAGAGCTACTAGAGATCGTCTCTCATCGTCTTCAAAAGTAGGGCCCATGACGTAACAGCTGAGGCTTTCGGGCATGTCTAGAAGGAACAGAAGGTTGTTCTTTTCATTTTGACTAAGTCCTTCAAGACCATTGATCCATTGGCCAATATGTGCCAATGGAAAACTTGCATTCATGCCGCTGGTGCATTTTGTAGATATCACCGGTGCTAGCCGAGCAGGATTATTGGTCCCAGCATCTGTTTGGTCCAGATCGAAGCGAGGCTCTTTGGGTTTTCGTCCAGCCTTCCGAGGGGGCCGTACAGTCGAGCAGAGCAACCCGAGTCTGCAACATCTGCCACAAACATCTGTGGTAGCCTGGCGAGTGCACCTTTCCTTGAGCCTGTAGCACCGATCGCAGGCTGTCTGCAGCCTTCGTGCTTGGTTTGCGACGAATTCCATTTCATCGGATGCTGTCTTCGGACCAGCCAAGAGACATTTACTGGGCAGGAAGATAATCTCGGACGTAATCTCATATATGAGACGACATTGAAAACCTACTGCAAGGTGACCTTTTGTTGAGGGTTTGAGCTGATTAATCGATGTCCTGACAGCCTTGCAATTCCACCAAGGAAGGATAGCCGATGAGACAGCCTTGCAGGTGATTAAGTCATGTGACACTGCAGCAACTCCACTCGTCCTAACTTTAGGTAGCTAGCAGCCCGAAGATTGACCGGAGGTTTGGCCGGAAGGTTGGCTGGGGAATACATTGAGTATCCAGGTGGACTGTATTGCTCCTGCAACGCCAGATATAGTAGTATTAGGTAGGTATAAAACCCTTTACGGAAAATGTCTACACCTGTACACCTTGGCTTTATTTCAATTCACAAACCACCTCGGAGAAGATAAAATGTCGGAAAAGGGCATGGGCTATCTCGCAATTGCTGCCGAGAAACAACGTCAGAGACAAGAGAAGATCCCCAAGGAATGGTTGATCGATGCCTCAAGATATGGTGAAGTTGGCAGCTTGTTACAAGTCCCAGTTAACTGCGGGATCTTGGACGAGACAGAGTGTCACATCACATCCGATCATGATGCAACATCTCTCTTAGAGAAGCTCAAGAAGGGGGTTTGGTCCGCTGAGACGGTTACCATTGCGTTTAGCAAAAGAGCGGCCATCGCTCACCAACTGGTTCGTCCTTCGCAAGTTGGTATGTCACACAAAGGCCTTCCGCTAACCATGGTGTATTTGAATGAATAGACCAATTGCTTGACCGAGATCTTTTTTGACGAGGCAATTGAGCGAGCTCGTCAGCTAGACCGAGAACGACGCGACTCATCTTGTGCAAAAGACCTCCGACCTTTACATGGATTGCCAATCTCGCTCAAGGACAGCTTTCAGGTGGTTGGCCAGGACACTTCGACAGGACTAGCCTGCTATGTCAATGAACCAGCGGAGCGGAACAGTGCGCTCGCTGCCTTATTGCTTGACCTAGGCGCAGTACTATACTGCAAAACAAATCTGCCTCAAACAATTATGACTGGCGACAGCCACAACAATGTTTTCGGCAGGACTTTAAACCCCAACAACACTGCCTTGACCGCTGGTGGAAGCACTGGGGGAGAAGGGGCTCTAATCGCGCTTCGTGGTAGCTTGCTCGGGGTGGGCACTGATATCGGAGGAAGCATCCGCATTCCAGCACTATGCAACGGCATTTATGGTGTTAGAGGCAGTGTCGGGGTGGTACCTCACTACGGTGTACGAGATCTCGCTGTTCCAGGAACAGATGGTGTGCGCTCTGCAGCCGGACCCATGGCAACATCGATCCGTGACTGTCACATGTTCATGAAAGCAATCATGGAGTCGGAGACCTGGCGGTATGACCATACTGTCGTTTCACTGCCCTGGAAGGGTCTCAAAATTCCAAAAGGGCTGAGGATCGGCCTTGTTGAAGACAATGGCTTGTTTACCCCTACTCCTCCTGTTCGACGAGGTTTGAGTAAAGCAGTTCAGCTTCTTCGACGAAGTAACAAGGTTGAAATAGTTCCTCTCCCGCTAGCCGGCGCCAAAGACATATACCTTGACCTGCTTCAGTATTATGCACCACTCGGAACCGAGGTATGTAAACTTACCTTCAATCAAATCTTGCTGAAACTAACACGAGACTGATCCCAGCATTACTCTGAGCTATTCAATCGGTCGGGAGAACCTCCCATACCATCTGTCGATACAATCCGGCTTCTAACCTTAGGGGGCACAACCTTGAAGGGTTTCTTTGACATGAATGTCCGCCGAGAAGAGGCTGCGAAGCGTTACTTGCGACTATTCGACGACAACAAGATCGATGCGATTCTTATGCCAGTGGCACCTCACACTGCAGTTCCCTGGGATAAATGGGCAAACGCAAGTTATACTGGCCTCTGGAATTATCTCGACTATCCCGCGGTCGTCATCCCAGTGGACAAGGTGGGTGAGCAGGACCTTGCCGACGATATTTCCCACGCCAGATACGGTCCCGAGGATGCCGAGCTTTACAAACTTTGTATGTTGCATATTATTATATGTTAGCTCTCTTCCTCTGCGAAATGCTGAGACTGACAAAAACCACCATCTAGACACGGGTCCAGAGCTGTACAAGGAAGCCCCGATTGGCTTGCAAGTGGTTGGGTATCGTCAATCAGACGAAGCGTTGTTGAACACAGCCCGAGTTCTTGACTCGATCATCAATGAGAAGATATGAATATCGAGTGGCAGACCATGAACAAGATTTATGTCAAAGAGCTGCTTCGAAGGCCTCGTCAAGCCAAGGAGTGGTTTGCAAGGACATGAGGCTCGGGACTTTGCCAGACCTGCATGATATGGGTCCATTGTGTCTGCCTGTGCCCGTACTTAGATCCCAAGACAACGTCTTCTGTCAACTCTCAGCTGGTGGCGGGCTTTACCAAGGTATCTACTCCGTATGTACTCTACAGAGTGTGCGCCACGATCAGAGATTGCTGTTGTTGTATTTAGCCGCGAGAAAACGAGATATTTAGCCGGCAATTATCCTATAACGAAGATTATTTGCTCGCTTCAGATGCCAAGTGTATTGGGGGAAGACTAATAGTTCATGAGGCTTCCCGAGATATGCGGGAAGGGCGACGCTCGCCTCAGAATAGCATACACCCCCGTGGAGCTCTCCAGACCCCAGCAACAACCTCCGCGCTCCGTCTGGTAAGATGTCGAGGGAACTATACTAGTCAACGATCCCTCACCACCTCAAACTCTTGTCCAGTTCCCTTGGCTGTACTGCCAAGATGCCTTCGTTTTTGTTTCGTCCGGACTATTCTTGTGAATGCAACCCAAGAGATATTTCCACTACATATACTGCGCAGACATCGCCTACAAGGAGCCCTAAGCGTGGCTAAGCCTGATTGAATAGCTCCGCAAGACGGCTCAACCGGTTATTATACTGCTGTGAGGACAGAAGTCAGGGCCGTTAGGACTTGTTTGACGTCGATGTTCTTTGAGACTGGTGCGCTCTACACCTATGCTAGAGTT
Organism: Rhinocladiella similis; assembly: GCA_024082115.1. Classification (NCBI taxonomy): domain Eukaryota; kingdom Fungi; phylum Ascomycota; class Eurotiomycetes; order Chaetothyriales; family Herpotrichiellaceae; genus Rhinocladiella; species Rhinocladiella similis. The sequence goes on along the minus strand of JAMRYE010000013.1, from coordinate 3,719,970 downwards.
GATCCAGCCATGCACCTAGAGGACGAGATAGACAACAACCCTGATCTTTAAAATTAAAGGCTTCTCTACACAGGTTTTCTTTCTCGTCTCCAAGTTTCAATACCACTACTTCCCTACAACATCTTCCCGACATGGCACCCAATATCAGCGATCTCAAATCTCATGAAAAGGGTGCTAGTGACCCCATTGTTCAAAGGCTTGCTCTGGAAGACAGAGTACCATGGTACAGGAAGCCAAATTTACGATATCTTTACTTACTCCTGATTCCAACATGTATGGGCATCGAAATAACAAGTGGTTTCGACTCTCAGATGATCAATGCACTTCAGATCTCGGATCACTGGCAAGACTGTGAGTAGCCTATCGCATGGACTAACAATTCTCAAGCGAAAGCTCACCTTCATAGATTTCAATGAGCCCACAGGCTCCTGGTCTGGTTTCATCAATGCTTCTTATTCTCTCGGGGCTATCCTGAGCTTACCTGTGGTTCCTATTCTGAACGATCGGTTCGGCCGTCGAAAGGCTATATTCATAGGCTCCTGGGTCATGGTAGCTGGAGCCATTGTTCAGTGCTTTGCACAAAATGGTACGTTGCGCGAGATCCATGCATGCCACGAATGTTAACCTTTATAGCCGGCAATTACATCTTTGCTCGTATTATGTTGGGATTTGGTATTCCTACCTGCATCGTCGCCGCATCTGCCTTGATTGGTGAATTGGGGTACCCAAAGGAACGACCGGTTCTTACCTCTCTCTTCAATGTCTCTTACTTTGTTGGGGAGCTCACTGCTGCCGGGATCTGCTTCGGTACCAATACCATCGCCAGCAATTGGTCGTGGCGAACCCCGTCCATCTTACAGGCAGCGCCATCCTTGATCCAGATCTCGCTAGTTCTCTTGCTTCCAGAAAGCCCAAGATGGTTGATTAGCAAAGACCGTCATGAGGAGGCTCACGAGATCTTGGTCAAATATCATGCCGAGGGCGACCGTGACTCGGAATTCGTCCGTGCTGAAATGGCCCAAATTCGCGCAACACTCCACATGGAAATCGAAGCATCCAAGAAATCGTGGTTGGATCTCTTCACCACTGCCGGAATGCGACGACGTGTCATTCTATCTACTGCGCTTGGCTTGTTTACTCAATGGTCTGGGAATACCCTCATTTCGTACTACCTGGGCAAGCTCTTGAAGATGGTTGGGTGGACCAATTCGACCGACATTCAAAAGGTTAATGTCGGTCTTTCCGCTTGGTCTCTAATCACTGCTGGCACAGCAGCCCTCTTAGTCACACGCTTCCGTCGCAGGGTCATGTACATGACGTGTGCCATATCCTTGCTGTGTGTCTATATTGCGTGGACTATCTGTATGGAGGAGACCATGACGTCTGACGCAGCTGGCAACATCAACCACGGCGCAGGAATCGGCGTCATCTTTTTCATATTTGCCTACAAACCGGCGTACAACATTGGGTGTGTAGACTTTGCGGTACCAGGTGCAAGATATGCTAATAACATTCAGGTACAACGCTCTGACATACACCTACCTAGTCGAACTGTGGCCGTTTGCCGAGCGGTCTCGTGGCATTGCATACTTCCAATTATGGGGCAGATTGGCGACTTTCTTCACAACCTTCATCAATCCTATTGGCCTTGATAACATCCAGTGGCGCTGGTTGATTTTCTACTGCTGCTGGCTTGGTTTCGAAAACGTCTTTATCTACTTCTTCTTCCCTGAAACCTATGGGAGAACATTGGAGGAACTTGCTTTCAGTAAGTCTACAGCACTGTCAGTCAGGTCAAAACTAACCGGTTGCAGTCTTTGAGGATAAGGAGAAGTCCGAAAGGGCCGTTGCGGCGGTTGAGAAGGCGAGGGCCGGCCTCGATGACAATGAGAACGAGAAACGGGCTGAGACTATAGTAGAGCATATTGGCGAACGAAATTAGTTCCTTGACGTCGGCAATCATGCAGCAGCAAGCTTGGTAGGACCATGATGTTCCGGATGACGCACTTCATTAAAGAAAGTCACGGCGATGAATTCGATCCTCCTGGAATCTACGTTGACCAGTCTTGACGGACAACGACAAACAGCCAACCGTCGAAATTGTGAAACATTCTCAAATAGACGCAAAGGAGTAGGCGGACTCATTCAAATCCATGGTTCCTATTTACTTCGTTCACTGCTTTGCGCACATTCCGGGCATTTTCCAGGGCTCCAGGCATATCGGAATGCAAGCATATGCTGAACGGCTTTCCATTGAATCCAAGTGTGATCAAGTTGTCATCGATATCTTTCGTCTGATCCTTTTGAGCCATGAGTCTAAACCGAGATGCACATACTTCAGGGGTTGCTGGATTTGACTTTGAAACCGGCAAAAGCTCTCCCTTTGCGGAATAGTCAATGTCGACGTAGACTTCCTGTTGGAAAGGAATACCTAGATGGTCGCACATGGCTTGCTGTTTCTCATTTCTGCATGCATAAACCGGGACTTTGAATGGTGCACATGCTTGCAGCACTGCGCGCATGATAGGTTCTTCTCTTTGCATATAGAAGTACAACTCGCCATGCGGTTTGATGTGGGATAGCTTGAGCCCTTCGACGTCCAACATTGCTTTCAAGGCGCCTACTTGGTAAAGAACTGTTGCATAAAGATCATCGAGATTCATTTCGATCTTCCGTCTTCCAAACCCAATCAAATCTTGTAGGCCTGGGTGTGCACCTGCTTTGACACGATGCTTCTTGCAGAGTTGTACAGTCCTAAGCATTATCGAGGGGTCTCCAGCATGAAAGCCACAAGCGATGTTTGCTGCGTCGACGAATCTCATGAGCTCCTCATCAGGGCCCTTCACCGTTTAGTACTCGCTGGCGATATTCAAAACCAGTCATGGTCCTCACCAACTTCCACCTACCAAAACCTTCACCCATATCAGCATTGATCTCGTACTTTTGAACTAGAGGAGATATTGTCCTCGTGATAGACAAGCCTCGCTGTCGTAGCCGTAGAGGGTCAACACTGTTCGATTTTGCATGGTAGCTCGTTCGACCGAAGTGCACTCTTTGAAGCATTTCCAATTGTCAATGAGGTTTGGACTATCGCAGGTCGCTGGTGAGAAAATTAGGTCTGTAAGATCGATAGGCTGTATTCAAGAGATGGGGCATGGCCGCAAGATCCGATGTTACTTATCTATCCGAGATAGTGCCCATGTTTCCTCTCGTACCTTGACGGCCTTCTCCGAATGACGTGGCGTTGCTGATATTCATTCCGAGACATGCTCAGTATCTTAGGACAAGATCTCTGGTTTGTATCAATATTGAGCACACGAGTCACGACTTTCCCACAGCCTGTAGAAGTGCCTTTTCTACTAGAAGTCGGAGTTTATGACTCTAAATTAGTCCCATGACATGCTCTTAGCCGATGTGGAACGTTGGCCTGTCATCAGATTCAGAAGAGATCAGTTCCTGATACTTCCCAGCTTCATACCAACACTTCCGTTGTCATGGAATCCATCGGGGAGTACACGGAGTTTCGAAGCATATCTGTGGAAGGTCTACCCTTCTTCACGCCGAAACAGAGACTGCCTGTCGGCACTGCAATTCTGAAGCCCCAAGAAGGCATTACGGAGGATAGCATAAGTCCTGCCTTCAAGCCCATAACAATTCGAGGAACAAGGTTTCAAAACCGTATCTGGGTTGCTCCCATGTGTATGTATAGTTGCGAAGATGGTATGTTCAGCGACTTTCATGTTGCTCACTATGGACAATTCGCAATGAGAGGTGCAGGCCTTATCACACTCGAGGCAACTGCGGTGACTGAACAAGTTCGTTACGACCAGCTTGAACAATCACTTTGGGAGACTGACAATGCATAGGGCAAAAATACACCGCAGGATGCCGGGCTCTGGAAGGACGAACAAATCGAGCCTCTGAGGAGGATTGTCAACCTGATCCACTCCCAGTCACAAAAGGCTGGAATCCAATTGCAACATGCTGGACGGAAGTCTGGAATTTGCCCTCCATGGCTAGGGCTTAGGTTGGTGCCGGACGAATTCGGTGGCAATATGCAGCATGTTCAAGCCCCCACTGCCGAGCCATGGAATGAAAATTATGCCACACCTGTAGCTATGACGGAGGAAGAGATATGGGAAACTATTGGATCATACGGGACAGCAGCAAGGAGAGCTGTCGAGGCAGGTGTCGATGTGATCGCGGTACATGGTGCTCATGGTTACCTTATTCATTCATTTGCATCGCCTGCTGTAAGAACTTCCGGCACTCAGAGACCAACCTACTGACTGTTCACGTGTCAGAGCAATAGGAGAACAGACAAATGGGGTGGGAGCTTCGAGAATCGAATACGATTCGGCGTCGAGGTTGTTCGCGCCATTAGAAGTCACATCCCTTCCACGATGCCTATATTCTGGAAGCTATCTGCAGTTGACTGGCTACCACCTGATGAGGGCTGGGACTTGAACGATACTTTGCGCTATGCACCTATCCTGGCTAGAGAAGGCGTCGATCTGATAGACACCTCAAGTGGCGGCACCGACAGACGACAGAAAGTGCAGCTAGGTCAGCAGTATCAGGTTCCCTTTGCCCAAGCGATCAAGTCGTTGGGAATTCCCAATCTCTTCGTTGCTGCAGTAGGCTGGATCAGGGATGGCGCCACTGTCCACGACATTCTCGGCAATGATAAAGCTGATGTGGTCCATGTCGCTCGCGAGTTCCTGCGTGACCCGAACTTTGTCCAAAAGGTGGCTCTGGAAACAGGTACGGAGGTGTCTTGGGTCGACCAGTACCATAGGGCGCCGATCAATGGAAGGTATGTTGAGTCAACAACAACCATAACCACAGGGCAAAAAGCCGATGACAATGTTACCAAAACGCACGAGTCTCAGGTAAAGAATAAGGTCATAAAGTAGGGCCTTTGCAATAGACAGAAGTGCCAAAGTCGGCGGTGAACTGCTCAAGCTGTAGAAACTCGACGTTTAGGTGTACTCAATGCCATTTCGAGCCGTATTGCCGGCTTAAAGGCTGCCAGAAAAGCGCCGAGCCACTGCCTCAGGGCGGGCCCAGGCGCAATCTCAGCAAGGTGGCGTTGTGTTATGCATCGATGATCTTCCAGTATTCCGAATGGTGGCCATTGTACGCACTCATTGGTGTAACATGATTTGCTCAATCCAATTTTTATGGAAGGGCCAACAGTGTTTCAGTGAGTGACACTTAGAATGAATTTGGTGGGATGATGCGAGCAGGCTAGGCAAATAGCCATAGACTCCCAGACTATTGCGAGGTTTTAGAGAGAGTCTTGCCGCTGTCCAGGATCGAACGTCGAATTCTTTTGCAGGCTCTCTGAAGTCGCTCAAGGCCGCTGAGGAGTCAATTCTCTTGAAGCCATCTCGACACTCTCTCCAAGGCGGCTGTATTTAAAGGCATATGGCCTCCAACATCTATAAACCCAGAATAGAGCAACTATGCCCGTGAAAACACTGAAAAGTCCTGCTAAAATAACAACGAAGACACCGGTTGTAAAGCTAGTATCCACATGTTAGTAGTTGATCTTACGAATAAGTTCTGACCCTCGTTGTACTCCAAACATCAGTAATGGGTGAGTCAATCAGCATACCTTGGTATCTTTTGTACGTATGTTGGATCGTCTATGGTGATGGCTTCTTCGTTCTCGGTATGCTCATGAGATTTGTCGTCTATTTCATAGGGTAGTTTGATGCCTGCTGCAGTGCAGAGAGCCACTTGATCGGGTCTGATATCCGAGGTCTGCCGCTGCTGTTGAAGATCTAAGGGTGCTTCAATGAATGTTGCCGCCAGTCCTGTTTCAGCATGCCACTCCATATGGCAGTGTAGAAGCCAAACGCCTAAAGAATCCTAGATTCAGCCTTGACCATGCCATCCAAAATCAAATAATCGAATTGCATGACTCACCAGGATTGTCAGCTCGAAATCGTATAACCGCGCTACCACCATTCGGAATCACTAACGTATCGCGCTGCACAGGGGTCTGATTAAGTTCATCATCAGTGATGACCGAGGACGGAAAATCTCCTCCGCCAGGTGCTGAGCGCCAGATGGCCTGGAAATGATGTCCATGAATGTGGACTGGATGATTTGTCATATGTCGATTGTACAAGATGACTTCGATCACTTGGTCACGTTCGAGTATCCAGGGATTACAGTCCATTCCGTACGTGGCGAAGTTTGCAGCTGACTCGCCACTTGTCAGTGCCGTGTACAAGGTCGGGACTTTTGGCGACGCATAAGCGATTTCGTTGAAAAAATAACTGCCATCGTCAGCAAGATCAAGGTATAACGCGGACTCGCATACTAAGAACCACCATTGCCGTGTTTCATGTTGATATTCAGTCGAATGCTTTGTTCCGGCTTACGCAGCAAGGGCATTTGATCATATGGAACGATCATCATGTCATCGACTGGATCGTACTCATTGATTTGGGAGGGTAATAAAAGCGGTTGGCTCGAATCGTACACCAACCACCCTGTAACGTTAGCATTGACATGACCTGCCATCATGAATAAGCTCTGGAAAAGAATCAGTCAGAACGTTCAATGCGGAAGTCATCATACTTGGTCCATAGAAGCCATGAACGGGTAATTTTGGCCCACTTCGGATTTCGTTGTCAGAAGAAAACTGCAACGTTGGCCTGATGCGAGGTAGATCATCTCAGCAGTTGTCGGCTGAGTGTATGTTCCATCAAGCTCAACTATCGTCAATGTATGGCCTTCTATCCAGAAGTATTGGCCTGCAAAAGCGCCCATATTTATCATCCGAACTAGATAAGTCTTCTCAGGCACAACAGTGACCTGGAGGTTTTGGGTATCGTTGAGAAGATTGGCGTCTGGGACGGGCTCCTTCGACATCATTCCGTTCCCATGTTTGTACTTTGGCAGAAGGATGGCCATTTCTTGATGGTACCAGTCAGACACAGTGAGAAGGATTTCATCGTCGATGTCTCCTCGGAACGGATTTTTGGGATCGTGAATGATGAGTGGGCCCCTCAACCCGTCCGCATATTGTCCCTTGACATGAGAATGGTACCAAAATGTCCCTACTTGCTCTGCCTGACTCTATGTCAGACATGGACACACTCTAGATTGATTCTCGCACCTTGAACCGGTAGGTAAAAGACGACCCAGGAGGGATCGGGCACTGTGACACTTGTGCTGGTCCGTCCATATGAGTGGTGCCATTCATGAAAAGACCATGAAAATGGAGCGATGTTGATTGATTTCCGAGAAGATTCAGCACCGTGATGGCAACCTCATCCCCGAAGTTGGCTTCGATCTGGGGAGGAGGCCATTGACCATTGACACCAACCGTAGGCCGGACGAAGGCCTCATCAGGATTTGCCCTTGTCCAAGTGATGTTGAAGTTGTAATATACAGTGTTAGCAGCGGCAGGTGGCATACAGCCCGATAAGAATAGCAACAGCAGAAGACATAGGCAAACCGAGAAATGCATAGTGCTGGTCAACTACAAGTCTACGCTTCCCCAGTGAACAACCATATCTGCGCTGCGTTCAAAGTACGTACTTACATAGGAAGCTGTCGGGTTTGTCATGACAAGGCCAATGTCAGAATCATACCACGATTAGGGGTGCAAAACTTGCTCATCTTGGCTGAGAGGAACAAAATTTGACACTGGGATTGGCACAATGACCAGCCTAGTACGCGGCGGCGTGTCAATCAAGCTTCGGGATTTGTGCTAATTTCCCGCATGGTCCCCGAGTCTGGAACACGAGCAGTTATCAGAAGAAAGAGGATACTGCTTGGTGGTGGCGCTCCCCAAATTTCTCGGGCTCTGAAATGGCAGTACAAAAACATGTAGTCCGTAGTGTACGGTTAGGGATGCTATAAAAGGGGACATTTGGTATATATAGATATCTGTTTCACACATATTGTCGGCGCTCGGGGTTCGGTTGCGATGGCCGGTTTCAAAGTGCTGTACGGAGTATTACTTACGTGGTATGGAGTACAAGTCATCATAATGATACAAAGAGGACAGGCAGGTCAACACCAATGTCAGCCTAACCAGGGAGCTAATTGGGTACCGGCATTGTTCGAACTGTAATCCATCCACTCTCCTGCCCTTCTCAACCTTTGAGGTCAGAGCCGCAACCATGGCGTATTGGCTATAGACTCGAGCATCCCATACCCCGACATCCTACCAAGATCTTGAAGCCGACCTCTAAGCCAAAAGACCTGCCTATTTTGAATGTTCTCGAGATTTGTTGCAAGTGACAAAGGCCAGATCGTCATTGAGGAAAAGTAGGGTCTGATCTCCTCCTTCGATTCACGAATAGTTGGTTGTTCAGGTGTAGGTGTGGCATCAAGCTCTCCCAGTTTAAATCTTTCCAGGCTGTAAGGCAGACTAGATGCAAGGTCGAATGTCATATTGTCGGCACAAGATACGCACTCAGCCAATTCACGATCCAAAGCGGCCACGGCTTGAAACTGGTCGCTTTGTAAAATTCTGATACGGGTGCTGAGCGAAAGCATTCGAGTCGAATAGTATTGATTCCAAACCGCTGCATGGGCGAGACTGGAATAGTTGTAGACCGAAGGGGAGAAGAAATTGCGCGTTGGAAATTGGCCGTGGTCAGAGAGAGTGTACCGCTGATAGGACCAAGAACTGGGAAAATGTAATGCCCAGTGTTCGAGAGTTTTGTCAATATCCCGCGCTTCTTGCGCAAGTTTCTCTGCCTCTGGGCGATCAGATTCGGAATGACTTTTGAGATATTCGAAAACCTCACAGCGGAGGTTGACCAGTCGAGTGATAATACGGTCGTATTCAAGCTCCAGTCCGCGCTCGCCGAATATGGCACCTTCAACAATCCATGTAGGTAAGCTCCGTTTTCTCAGTAGCGCAGACTTGATCATCCCTCGTCGTGTATATTTCATAATATCGGTTGCAGGCTGGTCCGCACTGAGACGGTGTTTCCACATCTCCAAGATGGAGAGTGCGCCATCATGGTGTCGAAAGCTTCGCGCTCCGACAGCTTGTTGATCAAGGTCTTTTGATTCATATACCACATCTTCGTACCGGCTCATGAAAAATATTGAAAGCAGGCAAGTGTCAACGTCACTGACTACCAGAGATGGCATAGACGTCCGCGCAACTTGCAGCAGCTGATGGTAATTCACAGATGCTTCAATTGCAGCTGGCTGGTACTTGTACCTTCGTGAGAATACCGCCAGTGCCATGCAGGAAACGGCCAGATCAATGATAGGGCTCTCGAGTTTAGGGATCCACGCAAGCAGGTAATCCTCTGAAAGGGCTTTGAGAACCTTTGGCGTGTCCCTTGGTGCCTTTAGATAGTGATTGTAGTAATAGAGCATCGCTCGTGTCTTTAGTTCGACCCAATCCCCGGTCAAGATAGATTCGAAGCCGATGGGGCCGCGTTTCTGGAGGGACGACCGCGGACCGCGAGGACGCTTCTTCACTCCACTGGCGTAGGAATTCTCAATGTGTACGGCAGCAAGGGCGCCCATGCCATAGCATATCCTCCTGGACTTCAGACATCTCTGACAGGTTGGCCGGGTTTCATCGCACTGTGCCAGTCAACGACAGGATGCTTGTGAAGACTGCTCTACCCACCTTGATTCGTCGGATCTTGCAAGTCTCACATCCTGCGCTGGGGAAAGTCATCTGCGCGACGAGACGTCCCTTCAGTACTGTACCTTGGGTTCAATCCTAGATTTTAATTCAACACCTCAGCGCTCACTCGTTCTTTGGTGTACATACAATCGAAGGGAAGAGTTGTCTCCGCTTCGATCACAATAACAGATGTGAAGAGAGCCCTCAGCAGCCGGCAATAAGCTATCTATTAACTCCGGGCACCGGCAGCCCCGGAGCTATACGAGATACGAGATACTGGTGGGAGGACGCCAGGCGTTACGGAGAAGACAAAATAATTATCCGTGACATTTTTTTGTCCAGGACATCTGCAACACCCGGAACATCACCCACATTCAGCGCCTGCACTGATCTCACATGGCACCTTTGAAGGATTCTAAGAGTGCTAATCGTAACTACCCATCGACGAGCGACCAGTCTGATTCAATCGAGGAAGATGACTTCCAGAACCCGCCAGCCAAACGAAGGCGCATCTCGATCGACACTAACGACGAACACGACCACGACAATGTACGAACCACATTTGAGCCAACTTCATTGTCAAGAGTAAATCCTCCCACCCCACGGCCTGAAAATTATTCAGTGCTGCCGTTACACTCAGTACCGACGACCTCCGCTACTTTCGAGAGCCTGAATGTTGCACCATGGTTGACACACTCGCTGGCTGCAATGGCAATTCGACATCCCACAGAAATCCAGCAGGCATGTATTCCAGAAATAATGAAAGGAAGAGATTGTATTGGAGGATCGAGGACGGGTACTGGCAAGACGGTGGCGTTCGCAGTCCCGCTCCTACAGAAGTGGGCAGAAGATCCTTTTGGGATATATGCCGTCGTTCTCACTCCAACTCGAGAACTTGCCCTGCAAATCTATGAACAATTTCAGGCGCTGGGCGCACCGCAGGGATTGAAGACAGTTTTGGTCACCGGTGGCAGTGACATGAGGCCGCAAGCTGTGGCGTTGTCGAAACGTCCACATATTGTTGTTGCGACGCCAGGTCGGCTGGCTGATCATATCCTAAACTCTGGCGAAGAAACTGTCATTGGACTAACGCGTGCCAAAGCAGTAGTCTTGGATGAGGCTGACAGACTACTCGCACCTGGACCTGGTTCAATGCTACCAGACCTCAACACATGTCTTTCCGCCCTACCACCGGCTTCCTCTCGGTTAACGCTGCTTTTCACAGCCACAGTCACCCCCGAGGTTCGTGCATTGAAAGACTTGCCACGGTCAGAGGGCCGGCCGCCCGTATTTGTCTCCGAGGTCACAGACCTGTCCGACTCTTCCGTGGCGTCCAGTTTGCTTCCCACAAGCCTATTGCAAACCTATCTTCAAACTCCTATGACACACAAAGACGCCTTTCTACACGTTCTGCTCTCCGTACCTTCATTCACAAAGGTGCCTGAACCCAGCATTATCGTGTTTGTCAATCGAACGGCCACCGCTGACATTCTCCACCGGACACTGCTGCCATTAGGGCATTCTGTTACCGCGTTACATTCTGAGTTGGCGCAGATCCAAAGAAATCGCAATCTCTCCGATTTTCGGTCACGGAAATCTCGTATACTCGTTGCAACGGATGTCGCATCAAGAGGCCTCGACATCCCAGAGGTCAATATCGTCATCAATTACGACGTGCCTCGAAATCCAACAGACTACGTGCACCGGGTTGGACGTACTGCAAGAGCGGGAAGGCAAGGCACGAGCATTACCTTTGTCGGCCAGCGGGACGTAGCTTTGGTTCTGGCAATCGAAGAGTATGTTGGGGCAAAGATGGAAGAATGGACCGAGGAAGGGGTCAACGTCGAAACTAGAGTAGTCCGAGGCAGGACATTGAAGGACGTGGCAGAAGCAAAGATGGACGCTTTGCGAGATGTCGAGGGAGGGAGGGATGTCAATGGCTGGAGAAGGAAGATCAAGAAAGACAGGAAACGTGTGCTGGAGGTATGAATATCTCGTGAGAGAGCTTTTCACCATTTAACGCGTACTTGAGAATCCCAACTACTCCTGCGCTTTGTGCTTGGTCAGGCATCTCAGTTTTGAGTGGTCAGATCGGGCATTGAGTAGGGAACATTGACAATGTACATAAAATCCGCAGCCTTGCATTCGCAGCCTTATGTGAGAGAAATGTCCGACTAAGCCATAATGCGCTCCGATTGGACAAGACAAGTTCCTGCGGCAGCATCATTTCGTTGTGTGCCTCGACTCTTGTTTAGAACGATTAGACTTGTCAACCCATTTGAAGCAAAAATCAATACCGTTTACGAGGCCATCAGCGGCGGTCTCCTTGCTCGCAAGACATCACCTCGCTCTACTCAAATCCTCGTGTCCCTTCGCTTCCAATGAACCACTGAAACCGCAACGTGGCCCCTCTCCGGGTCAGCGCAACGGGACAACATGACGTCTCGTAAGTCCTATAGGTGTACACAATCGCAGCTGCTGATCATTCCTTCAGTCAAGCAATTCATTCGCAATGTGCGAGCGTCAAAAACCATCGCCGACGAACGAGCCGTCGTACAAAAGGAGAGTGCAGCGATCCGAGCCAGTTTCCGCGAAGAAAGCCACGATTCAAACATAAGGTCATCCAACGCGCCAGTGTTTTCCATGCACAAATTCTGATTGTTAATAGGAGGAACAATGTTGCGAAACTTCTATACCTCTTCACACTCGGCGAGCGGACACATTTCGGTCAGATCGAGTGTCTCAAATTGCTCGCCTCGCCTCGCTTCGCAGACAAACGCTTGGGCTACCTGGGGACTATGCTTTTGTTAGATGAGAACCAAGAGGTCCTTACCTTGGTGACAAATTCGTTAAAGAAGTAGGTTCTCATAGTCTCGTGCCAGCGGATTTCTAACTTGCGGCAGCGATCTGAACCACTCCAACCAATATGTTGTCGGTCTTGCTCTTTGCACTCTTGGAAACATTGCCTCTATCGAAATGTCCCGAGACCTCTTCCCCGAGATCGAAACTCTCATATCGACTGCGAACCCCTATATTCGTCGAAAAGCCGCTCTGTGTGCAATGAAAATATGCCGCAAGGTCCCAGACCTCCAGGAACACTTTTTGGAAAAGGCGAAACTGCTTCTACAAGACAGAAATCATGGGGTTTTGCTCTGTGGCCTTACATTTATTGCCAACATGTGTGAAGCTGACGAAGCAGAGGGCGGTGAAGAAGGCCTCGTCGAGATGTTCCGACCCGTTGTTCCTCACCTTGTCAGAACACTAAAAAGCTTGACCAGCTCCGGATACACCCCTGAGCATGATGTGTCAGGAATTACAGACCCATTTCTGCAAGTCAAGATCCTGCAGTTGCTGAGAGTTCTTGGGAGAGGCGATGCCGCAACAAGTGAACTGATGAACGACATTCTGGCCCAAGTAGCTACCAACACCGAGTCTACCAAGAATGTGGGAAATGCAATTCTCTACGAGGCTGTTCTTACCATCCTTGATATCGAGGCTGATTCAGGACTGCGAGTGCTGGGGGTTAACATCCTGGGAAAATTCCTCGCAAACAAAGACAACAATATTCGCTACGTTGCGTTAAACACCTTGATCAAGGTCGTTGCGATTGAGCCGAATGCAGTCCAGCGACACCGTAACACTATCTTAGAGTGTCTTAGGGATCCAGATATTTCCATTCGCCGACGAGCTTTGGATCTTAGCTTCACCTTGATTCGGGAGGATAACGTTCGTGTACTGGTGAGGGAACTGCTTGCCTTTTTGGAAGTAGCGGACAACGAATTCAAATCCGTCATCACCACCCAGATTGGTATTGCTGCCGATCGCTTCGCCCCCAATAAACGGTGGCATATCGACACCATGCTAAGAGTTATCAAATTGGCCGGCAACTACGTTAGGGAGCAAATCCTGTCATCCTTCATCCGACTCATCGCTACTTCAGCCGACCAGCAAGCGTACTCGGTCCAGAAGTTGTATTCAGCTTTGAAGGCCGACATTACCCAAGAAGCGTTGACTCTATCCGGCGTTTGGGTCATTGGAGAGTTTGGAGACGCGCTACTCCAAGGAGGCTCATATGAAGAGGAAGAATTGGTGAAGGAAGTTAGGGAAAGTGATATTGTCGACCTGTATCACACAATACTAAACTCAACCTATGCAAATCAGGTCGTGACCGAATTCATCATTACGTCTTCCATGAAGCTGACCACAAGAATGTCCGACCAGTCACAGATCGAGAGAATACGACGACTGATGCAATCGAGAACGTCTGATCTGAGTATTGAGATCCAGCAAAGAGCGGTGGAGTACAGCAATCTTTTCGGGTATGAGTCCATACGCCGAGGTGTCTTGGAGAGAATGCCTCCCCCAGAGATCAAGGAGGAACAGCGTGTCCTTGGACAGGCAACTACTCCAGCCAAGGATAAGCGGAAGGCGTTGAAGGCGAAAGCAAACACCAAGGTTTCCAAGAGCACGGAATCAGACATGCTTCTGGACCTTATGGGCGGTTCGGACGTACCAGCTGTGAATGCTAGCTCCACACTCAACGGTCAGCAACAAACTGCAGACCTCCTTGCCGATATTCTTGGTGGTGGACCCTCTGTTTCGAGCCCTTCACCCCAAACAAAAAGTCCTGTGCCAACTTCCAACACCGATTCCATCATGGACTTATTTGGCAATGGAACAGCCAAGGCTGCCAGTCCTGCACCTTCCGGGCCACAGGCACATCCAGCTTATAACAAGAACGACTTGGTTCTTTTCATGCAAGTGTCAAAGAACAGTTCTGGGGCGCAGATCGTCGCTCGCTTCAAGAACAACTCGGCTTTTGAGAGCATGAGCGGCGTAGGCCTTCAGGCCGCGGTGCCCAAGAGTCAGAAACTGACTCTGCAGGCCATTAACCGGAGCACCCTTGCTGGCGGCGACGAGGCTACACAAGCTATGAAGGTCGTTCCAGCGTCTGGGGTGAGTCAACTTCTTGACTGTTTTATTTGTTTCTACTGCTGACCCTGAATTTAGTCCCTGCCTACCAAACTCCGGTTGCGTCTAAAGATATCCTACACCAAAGAGGGGGCGACACCAGTGACGGAGCAGGTCGACTGGACAGAACCATGATCTCGCTACTTTACCTGACTTTGGGGAATAGTTCGCATATACATTCTCAGGTATACCTCTGGCGTGGGGTCACAGGAGATGTGGATTGAATTGACTTGACGCTGTCAGTGCTACAGCACTACGTTAGGCCTCTCGGTGCGACCAGACAGTCCGTCATTGTTAGAATGGACTCCAACGAGCGCCCAGCAACGGCTTCCAGCGTCTCCATATGTCATTTCCGACGCCAACCGTAGCAGACGGAAAGTCTTCCGCACTTTAAGTACCTACTTTTATATCAGTCTTTGGCAGATAGCCGGGCCACCCTCCATAGTCATTCAGCCTCTGCCCCCCGAATCCCCGGAGTTTCTAACCTTGTAAGCATCCTTTCGGGCCCTTGTGATTCGGCATTTTGGCATTTGGGAGCGGAAACCTGCCGGGAGCAATACCTGCTGAGATCTTTCTTCTATGTCGGGCCGTGAGGTAATGCAATATATATGGAGTAGGTCCAAGTCAACAACGATCACTTTGAAAGGAAATGATGAAGCAAAAGAATCAAACTGAAGCAAGGCCTCGTACGAGGATCGTGCTTTGAGCGCATCCCATCTTCACGTTAAAATCAATTATCTCACAATCTCGAGGACCAAGATCAAGATCCAAGCGTCACAATGCTGGGGTCACTGGCGTTATTCCTGGTTCCGGCCGTTGTTGTCTACGCTTTACTGAGAAACTACTTCCTCCTGCCATCGTCCATCCCGGGCCCCTTCGTTGCTCGCTTGACCGACATATATCGAGCGTGGTTGGTGTACAGACGCAAGCCGCACGAGGTGCATCTCGCACTGCACAAGAAACATGGCAACCTGGTGCGTCTGGGGCCGAACTACGTTTCCGTGACGGGATCACGAAACTACATTCCTCAAATCTACGGCATTGGCAAAGGCCTGATCAAGTCCGACTTTTACAGCGTTTTCCAAAACATAGTCAACGGGCGACGCGCCGCGAGTCTCGTGGCGGAGACGGACGAGACGGCCCACGCAAAGTCCAAGAGACTGATTGCCCACGCCTACTCGCTGAGCACGCTGGTGGAATACGAGGGTCTCGTCGAACGCACGACCGTCTGCTTTCTAGGCACGCTGGAATCGCGCTTTGCCAGCGACAAATCCCCCCCTGGCCGGCCCCTGGACCTTGCACAGTACCTGCAATTCTTCGCGTTTGATGTCATAGGCGAGCTTACCTTCAGTCGCCGGCTGGGCTTCATCGAGTCCGGCACAGACGTCGACGGCATCATTGACGCCATTGGAGCCAACTTTTCCTACTTCAGCGTGCTGGGCCAGATACCCTGGCTAGACGAGGCTCTCCTGGGCAAGAACCCAATCTACGTCAAGTACTTCCGCAAGAGCGTCAGCTCGCCCATCTTGCTTTTCGCACAACGGCTGCTCAAGGAACGTCTCCAAGATCTGGAACAAGGTGGTGGTGGCGTGGATCAGAAAGATAGTGGCTTCAACAGGCCGGACTTCCTCGCGAGGTTTCTAAAAGTCAGAAAGGAACAGGCTGATGGTGACGAAGCCCTGTCGGACGGTCAGATTCTATCATATCTTTTCGTCAGTGACACCCTCCCTGCCCGAACTCCACGCCTCTCTTTTCCCCCTCCCTTGCTGTCTTTTTCATTCCTTCATGATCCGGGTCACTTACACTTTGACAAACAGATGAACATCAATGCCGGCAGCGACACAATTGCATCCACGCTCCGTGCCATCTTCTACTACCTTCTCAAGAACCCCAAGTCCCTCAACGCGCTGGTGGGGGAACTCGACTCTGCCGCCAACAAAGCAAAAATCTCCGTCCCATGTCCGACGTGGGCCGAGACGCAGGAGAATCTACCTTACCTCTGCGCCGTGGTCAAAGAAGGCCTTCGAATGAATCCGGCCCTGTCGCTGCCCCTGGAGCGTGTCGTTCCCGGCAACAACGAGGGACTCGGACTGACTCTGCGCCACGAGGACGAAACCGAAACGTACTTCCCGCCGGGCACCGTCGTCGGCATCAACCCATGGGTCTTCCAGAGGAGCACCCACGTCTTCGGACACGATGCAGAAGAGTGGAACCCGAGCCGGTGGTTGACCGACGAAGAGAAAACAACAAAGGCCATGGAACATAGTCTCCTGGCCTTTGGTGCCGGGAAGAGATCATGTCTCGGCAAGAACATTGCGCTCCTCGAATTGCACAAGCTTGTCCCGGCCATGTTACTGAAGTTCAAGATAGAGCTGGCTCATCCGGAGCGAGAGTGGAAGGTTGAGAATGCTTGGGCTTTGAATCAACGAAACATCGAGGTCACCTTATCGCTGAGGTAATTATTATCGGGGGCACAAATCAAGGCTTCATGTTCATACATCCAAAAGAAACTAAACTCGCAGTTCGAATTTTGCGATCAAAATGGCTGACGCCCAGATTCGATCACCTCGACCAACACTTTCAGCGAGCGCCAAATATCCTCATCCCAAGAGCCTCTCAGCGCCTCTATCAGCCGCCGGCTGACGACGCCCATACCAGCATGGACAGCCCTTGCCCTGTTCGCCAGACTGTGCACTGTCAGGCACACCGGTTGTACCTCAGTATGATCAAGACCTAGCATCGCTCTCGCCTTGGCCGGTATCCGATGCATGTTTCCATGCGGGTACACCTCTCCAGTCCCTCTCCACAAACTTGACTCAGATGCGTCCTCCAATTGTGTAAAGTATATGTCGAGAAGGATCCATGCTACAAGGCTCGATAATAGCATGTTGGGCGCCGTAGGGAAGATCTTTCCAAGCGTGTCAATATAGGTCTGGTCTGGTACTTCCGGGAATCGGATTTCGAGCACCGATGACGAATCAAGCCGAAGCATTCCATTAGGAAAATCGAAAATGGCCTGCGCGACAGCTTTGAGGACTCTTTCCATTTTCCGGCAACTCGACCGTGTTGCTACTTCCTGAGTGGGAGATACAGGAGACAAGGAGTGGAGAACATGGGGATCATCTCGTGCAGGCCTTCCGGGATTGTATTTTGATGAATCTGAGGATGTCGACCGTCTCGCAGACATCGTGAATGGATCCGCCAAGGTCGGCGACATTTGCGAGGCGACATCGCAGACACCCTGGCTCGACCGGTGAGATATCGGTGTTCTTTTTTGGTAACACAAAGATGCAGCCACAGGGCTTAGCTGTCTCGAAGAGTGCGGAATAATTTCATCCGATAGAGTCGGTGCCGTTGGAGTCAGAGAAGTGGGCTGGGTCATTTCTGCCACCTCTCCAGGAGTGTCATAAGGACTGAACGCAGAGACCTCTATGGTCGCTTGTACTGGTGTTGATGGACCTTGTGGGATTTCAGGGGTTGGTGCTGATTCACGCCGACGAGATAACGGTCGCTGAATCTGGACTATTTTCGGTTTGCCAGATCCAACCAGTACAGTTGCAATCATCTGTGACTGTTAAATCGCGTGTCACCAAAGACAGATTTTGTACTCACCACTTGATCATCCGCATATTCTGGATCGTATTGATTGCAGGGATGCTGAACAATTTGGTAGACTCTTGCTTTGAATCGTCTTTGCCTCTCGTCATGAGATGTTGTATTCGCCAGCCACCCCGACTCGTCCGAACAAACGAAGGGATGTGAGATCTGATCAATAGGAGTGACTGGAACGGAGTCGGACGCAGTACTGTCATCGTTTTCACTCGCCTTGTCGTCTGTAGCTGACTCGCAACACAAGTAACCCCCGGTCGTACTGCCGGAATCTTCCTCATTGCAATAATACGATAGAATTTGTAACTTGTCCAACACAGCATCATTCAATGTCTGATTTGCAGCTCGAGTATCAGAAAGCCCAAAGTATGAGTCCTCTTCATGTTTAGAGTCGTGTGTGATGGGACTCGGGAGAAGCGGCGTGCCTGGACCAACGGCATGTTGTCGGGCAAGGCCACGGAGATCCTCAGAGCTTGTACCCGATCTTCGAAGTTCTCGCGAGCACAGCGTGGTAGACGACTGCTCTTCGCTCATACGCGGAGTTGGGGTTAGCTTGAGAGAAAAGGGAGCTTTAATCTGAGGGAGTGACGACCCGGTTGCCATCCTGCGGAGTCGGGACTGAAGTCCATTCGCTTTGGATCTCACCGACCGTGTTCGCTGTAGAAGCTTCGAAATTTGTAGCCGATAACCATCGCATGTCAAGGGTTGTACTCGACGAGTAGGAGGGATGATTGTTCCTTCCGCCAAACAATGCATGAGGCAGGACGGAGGCTGACCAGAGGGGTCATGCGCGATGTAGAACTTGATGTGTACATTGTCCCTATGTGGGAATGGTTCAGTATAGATACGAGTCTGTGTCGAGGAGAAGTAGGAGATACTAGGATCGTAAGAACGCCGACTCGATATAGAACGCGCAGCGTGTGTTGCAAATTCAACTGTCATGGCGTCTGTTGAGCTAGCCGTGCAACCAGCCGTCTGTCTCAGACATGATTTCATGTCTGCCCTTGCAATTCCCGTCAAATCTATGATCCCGTGGTACACAAACATCGCGCCACCAAGTGGGAGCTGAATCCGGCCATTTCGAGGGGGTCTCTGGCATGGTAGACACATCCCTTGCGTCAAAGTCAACTTTACGTCCGATGACAAGCGAAAGGCAGCCGGCACAGTAGCACTGCAGAGACACCGTCGAAATTAAAGGCGGAAGCCCAGTCTCTAATTGTCATGCCTTGCATGACGGAAGGACAACGCAGGGCCGTTGTGTCGCATACAACCTGCCACTATTATCAGATCAATTCCTAAAAGGGGCGACCGTAGAAGAAATTTCGTTTTATTTGAATTCGTCTCACCAGACGCAGTCTGCGGTGTTGCTACCTTCCTTGGACCAAACCAGTGTCTCCTATCCAAAGACAGCCGTCGGGTGGAAAGTCGCCCACGAATGTACAGTCCTCGCATGTTGAGCTCGGGCCAGGTTAATTTCTTCGGCTGGATCCTTCAATGATGTTGCCAACTGATCGCATCCCAAGTGCACGAGGTAAAATGAGGGATCTCAGCAGGGATCCAAGGTTGAGCACACAGATGAGATTGATCTATATATGTTCGATGGGATCTTCTGGGAGCAAATGGCTTTGCTCTGACGGCTCCTCCCCCTTCTTGGAAGCAGAGCTCGGATAGGTGGTCTCACGAGGTCGTTGAACATAAACGTGCCGTAAACAAGCTACACAGTGTAAGCATCTGCAGTAATTCGAATGCAATTGGCCACTTACGAGCGCAAACCCAGCCACTTGAAGCCATTTGAATGATTCCCATCCCAACCCAAGGGACACAAGCCAGATGAAAAGGGTGCGGCACGTATCGATGATGGAACGAGATGTTGCGGAAATACTCCTCGTCACGGATAGTCCAAAGAAGTTGAAGCCGCCAATTGACACCATGATGGCAAGACTCGAGATACCAATTGCTCTGTTGGTGAAAACTTGTCGATAACCTTCTCCAGCATCGAAGAAGCCATACCTCCCAGATTGTGTAATGCCGACACAAAAATGTAGCACTAGCTGCACAATAACAGTGACGCAAAAGCCGAATAGTCCTTCCCAAGCCACCACCTTCAGTGGCTCAAGGGCGTAATGTTCCAAGATCCATTCTTCCAGGCAAAACTGGGTTGCGGTGAAGATTTGAGCGAAAGCGATCAGAAGAATGCCGACAACGGTCTTG
Source organism: Rhinocladiella similis (assembly GCA_024082115.1). Taxonomy (NCBI): domain Eukaryota; kingdom Fungi; phylum Ascomycota; class Eurotiomycetes; order Chaetothyriales; family Herpotrichiellaceae; genus Rhinocladiella; species Rhinocladiella similis. The sequence continues at coordinate 3,699,554 of JAMRYE010000013.1, read as the reverse complement.
ATGACTTCTGCGCTAGCCGCCTGAGCAGCCACAGATCGCGCCCAGATATGCACATCAAGCAATGTCTCCTGCGGATCCTGTGGAGGCAACGGCTTCTTGTCGCCAGATGAGATCACGCCAGCAAGACCAACCAAGGCGACACCCGCCACCACAATCACGAGCGACAGCCAGTGATAGATGTAGAGCCTTCTCTTGAGGAATAGGACACTGAAGAGACCAACAAACAGCACTAGGGCACCCCTTGTCATTTGGTATATCGAAGCGGCCACAAATAGCAGGCCAACATTCATCAGGGTGGTTCCTGCAATATCGCAGCAAGCTGGGAGACCGAGCAGTACCACTTTCCAGCCCATCAGCGGAATTCGATCGTCAGCATTCGGTACGAGAGGTTTCAACGCGGGACTTGGGGCGCTCCTCGAGGTCGGCCGTACGGTAACGTCGTCGTCGTCGTCGTCTTCTGTTTCTTCGGTATTCACAGGCTGGTAGAGCAGAGGAGCTTCGCGGGTAGACAGGATAAAGTATCGATACAAGAAGAAACCAAGTATCACTAGCCAGCTGCCCATCTCACCAATGAACATCTGTACGCTATTGCACCGTCAGTGAGGTTCGGCTCGGCTTCCAAGAGTCTGTAGGTCCCTACGTCTGGATAACAGGTTGTTCAAAGGTCTTGCGATGATGGGGATTTGCATCGTCACAGTTGCGTACGCATTGTTGGTCTTGATATTTGGTCAGGATTGTATTAGCACAGCCCGTCAGTAACATCATCCCAACCAAGATGGGAATGATTGCTTTGGTCGACATGATGGGCGTTGTTTCGTGCAGGAGTCAAGCTGTGTCGCCCCAGATAAGCAGAGGTGGATGATCTAAGCCAAGCCTAAACCAATATGAACAGCAGACTGGTTGACTCCTTACTGTCGCGTGAATCCAAGCATGAGGAGTAAATGCTGACGAGGGTGAAGCTGAGATCTGGAATGGCGTGCAAGGCAGCGAGATGGGAATCACCAGGATGGCCTCGGCAAGGCTAGTGGTCTTGGTGACCTGTGACTCGATACGTATGGAGTATGCCTGGGTGCAATAATCCGTAAGGGAGGCTGGCGAGGCCCGCGCCTGGTCCGTCATCGCCTCGTGCCAGGGCCACCCACGATTACGACCCCAAGATTGTGCCGATCGACATAAGAAGTATATACGGAGTACTCGTACTCGTACTAGGTATACTGTGTGCCTAGTCGGTACCTTATGGAGTAAAATAGTTCATCATTTTGTCGGCATAGATCTTCCGTACATTACAAGTTTTGTTTGGGGCACAATGGCGACCGGAGTTCACATCTGCAGGCCCGAGTCCTTCCATACTCACGAAATGCTGATGGTGGTATCGAACAGTAATTGCAAGGTGCTGCATCGCACTCGAGGCAATATGAATGCGGTGTTGGCAACGGCGTAGTCTGTATTCCTGCACCATATGCGCCGTGCACAGCTTCCACCGCAGAATGTGTTTACAGCTTCATTGATCCTTCCGTAGATTTCTCCAGACATGGCGCCTCAGGAGGCATTACCGGTGATGCATGCCCCTTGGAAACATATGCACAACTGCTCAATATCCGTACAGTGCCTTCATTCATTCGTATCTTCAACCCAATAGTGTCGCTCGAGGAGAAAGTCAAGGTGCCGAAATCAACCAGTCGAGTACACCCTACTCGGTCTTCGTACGCTCGACAAACTGCCACTTCGACTCCTCCGCCTTCTTCTGCTGCCGTTGCTCCGGACTTTTCTCTCTACCACAACCTCTTCACGGCCTATCCTCCTGTTGTTATTGTTCAATGAGTTGAAGAGATATATCAGGAGGATGGTGCCGAAAAACGTTCCGAGGATGGCTCCTGCTAGAGTTCCACCGGAATATTGGCCTGAACAGGATGGCGACGAGTTAGTGATAATGGTGGTCGTGGCCTGTCTCGCAACAAGCACAGGCGTTGCGGGATCGAGGGCGGACGCAGGGCTCGGGAGGGGCGACTGTCAGGCGGTATCAGCAATCCGTCTCGCACCAACTCAAAGCGAGGCCAGCGCGCGTACCATTTTGTGAAGTTTATAGACACTAGCAAGTCTTCTGTTTGAAATGCGCGCTTTCAAGAGGCGATGTTGACCGCGAAATAGTGGTTGTTCGGTCGGTCACCTGTTGTAGTACGAAACCCATGCGCAGGCGCTAATTGTGCCAGGCCTTTGTTTGAGGTATGGGTCAAGGGCTCGATGGTGAAGCCCGGGCGCAACCAGACGCAATACAAATGGTACAGCAATAACTTGACGAAGCGCTGGCGACGAGAGAAAGGCGAACAGCGAGCGGGAGTGCGGATGGTGGTGTTGTTGACAGTTGCATCATGGTTGCCGACAGGCTAGTGAGGCTATCCTAAGAAGAGACTCGGGCTCACCATCGTGGTTGCAACCACACGAGTACAATAAAAACTGGGGGACCTCGGGCTTTCCCCAATTTGACGTCAGCAGGAGCCTCACCAGCCTCACCAGCCACAGGACCAACCAGTGGCGGCTAGTAGAGGCTTGCTCCCACTAACAACCTGTTACTCGTGTGTAAGAGTACGAGTACAACGCTATACTCCGGCCATGCCCTACGATCGAGGGCGCAACAAGATATCTCAGATACCTTTGACAGGTGCAGATACTTCGTATCCTGTCTCTTTTCCTGAGCAGATTGGAAGAGTAGTGCGTGCATCAATCTGGCACATGGTCAAACATCCTCGCGATTGCCAGACCCAACTCCAGACTTATCGCCCCTGCAGACCAGAAAATGTCCTAGAGCTTGTGCACTGCACAAAGTATTAGATTCTGCCGTATTCTGCCGTTAAGTCTCCAAGTTGACCTCCATCCAAGCGGCCGCAGTGTACACGACTGTCTCATATTGCCCGGTGCTCCATATGTTGGGTCGGTGAGGACTGCCGCCGGTCGGCTGTCTCGACGTGTCATACAAAATCGTGCACTTGTCGGGTTTCAATGTGGGATGCAAAGGTATCATCAATTCTTCATCTCCCATACAGAGATATAGAATGTAGCTTAGCCTGGAATGAAGGGGCCGACGCACCCACAGTTCCCAGCTTCAAAGTCAACGGTGGTTAACCGGCAATTCAACAGGAAACCAAGGATCCACACTTGTCACTGCCATCGATTCGGCCTCCTCGGCTTAATCTGTCCTTGACGTTGTCTGCTTTGCATCCGAATTGGTAACATCCTATCCGAGACTCGCGATACTGTTGGCAAGGTGCTGGCGGGGGATGTTTTGTAATGAGTGTTGGTGAGAGGACTTGCTCGAGCCTGACACTCCCAACACTTCCGAGGTGTCGACCACTCGGATTATGTGCTCCCACAGCGACCCGATGAAGCTGACGCAAACACTGAATTATCGACATCCAGAAGTAATAGACCATCCCCGGACATCAGGACAGCAACACGTACCGAATTCGCATTGTTCAAGCAACGGCGCTCGTCGCTGTGGGTGGACAGAACTCTTGACCTGCCTTTCCTTCTGCGGTTCCTGTCTCATATGAAGCCCACTAGCCTGAATGGTTGAGCCCTCCATCGACAAATCGAATCTCAAGTGCCGAGAGCGACACCGGCCCGTCCAGAATTGTTGACGTTGAGGCTTCCTTCGGAACCCTGGTTCATTCCTTTGACAATACTCTTCCAAGCTTGAGGTCTTCCAAACTGTTCCGTCGGCCCCAGTTCTTCGGCTGTCGCTTGAGAAAGGCTCCAACCGAACCAAGGTAGCCTTCGTGTCGCAGGAAATAAGCCTGTTTCTCGCCTTTGGACCAAAATTTGATGGCATATGAAAGGGTATTCATGGTCTGAGTGTGGCCACGAATAAAGGATCCACCAAAATAGATGTGCTTCAGATTGTGCTTCTCGGACTGCAGATACGCGATCTGACCAATGTTGTTAGATATAGCGTAGAGTAGACTTCGTGCCATGTCCTCGATTTTGAAACCCTGCACCCGCCCTTCATCCTCGTCATGCGGATCGCCATTGGAGAGGCCCTCACCGTCTTCTGCATTCCTCTCCGCCAGCCTTTTCATTCTGAATACTTTTCCGAATGTACTTGCGATCGTTGTGGCCTTGAGGCCAATCTTCCCATATCCTGTGCCATATATGTCCCCAACCAACATGTCGACGCCGCTATTGTCGCCCTTTTCTGCCAAAGTGAGCATTTCGTCAAATGTTCGCGCACCGGTGAGCAGAGAAAGTATGCCCCAAAACGTGCCACCTCCTAATGATGTTCCTCCAACTCGCTGGAATTCGCCAGGCCCAGACACCTTCACCATAGACACACCAGATCCGATGTTGACAAGGAGGTAGGGGTAGACATCTGCACGAGCCTCGACAAACTGAATGGGTTCGTCTTCGCTATAGGTAAACACCTCGCCGGGAATCTCCGTTATGAAGAAGTCGAGTCCTTCTCAGCCTTGATTAGCAATGCTCCAAGCATGCCGGAGCAATACTGACCGATGATGAGACATTCCATCTCGTCTTCCTGGATGACATCAACATGCAACACTTCCCTCATTCTGTTGTAGAACTTGAATGCTCCTCCCCCTGTAGCCATGACACACAGTTGGTGAGGAGCAGATCCATTTAATTTTGAATGAGTCTGCTTTAGCTCCTGGATAAAATCGATGCAGAGGTCGAGGCGGTCAGTTTCGAAGTTAACGAAGTTCAACCGGCCGCCGCCATGGGTCGAACCAGGTTCGCGGGAGAAGTATACCAGCTTTGCCAAAGAGCCGCCAATCTAGCAGAGTCATGAGATGAAAATAGGGCCATGTGGTCTGGGTACGTACATCAACGGCTACATGGCTAACCACATCTGTGTGATGTGGAAGACGAATATCGTTGCGTTCCCAGTGTACGAATTCGCTGCCTGCGCCATTCCTGCCGCTTGCATCTTCGTCGACGATGAAGGCGCCTTCGACATTGATCTTGACGGATGCAGGGTTAGGAGGCGCGCGAGGGGGTCGACCAGGGCCGTCGCCATCAATGATTGCCGATGTATCCTCAATATCGATGTCCATCGACGCTCTTTCCAGTGTCGCCATGGTTGACGGCCTCCGTCACTTCAGCCAGTCGCCCATAAAATCGAAGAAGGTCTGGTCGTCTAGAACACGACTAGAGAGACATCTGCACTCAAAACCCTTCCAAGGCGAGTAATTGTTGTTGCATTGTTGTTGCCGATCCGGCTGACCGAGAATCGTTCAGTTCGGTGGATTTGGATTTCCCACTCGGCATCATAAAAAAAGTTGCAGGCTTCGGTGTGAACGCGGGCGAGCTAAGTAGCTGGGTTGCAGGTGGGGATGACTCGGAGTACGGACCTCGGCTGGTGGGTATGGTGAGCCTGGGGAGCCTCGCAAGGCTGGCATCCTACTCCCGTACAGTACCTAACCTGGACTTTAGGCGCGCCTCGGTTTGTGTAAAGGCTCACCTTTGGAGGCAAGTACGAACTCCATAGGCATCCCCGCTATCCCACTGCGGGGCTGAATCTCGGGCTTTTCGTGGCCTCATACGGAGTGCAAGTAGTACCAGAGGCGCCTTGGGCTGGGTTCTTATGCTACCGTGGCAGTTGGGCCATCGGCCAGCAATGTCAGGGTTACATGTGGAAATTTGATAGTAATGGATTAATTCACTGGCCTTCGTTCACATCTTGGACCACCGGTTCCTTCTGGCCTTGAGTCATGTACCAGAGCAGTTGATACGATGTCTACCGTATAGTTCTAGCCTGTACACTTGATTCAAGTTTTGATACTAGGTAGGCTGGGATACATGATTTACACCAGAGTCCTGAAAATTATCCCAACGACAATCGCAGCTATTGAAGATGTCAAGGACAATGCTTGATAGACCCTGCACCCATCGGCTGCTGGTGGCGACTGGGGGTTCATGATTGCAGGCACTGTCGTTGCAGTGCCTACCAGTGTACCCTGCGCGCACTGGCTCGGAGTATCTCCCTTCATATTGTGAGTCTGGTGCTTTGCATCATTCGCAAGCTGGGTCTCCTTCTTGTTGAGCACTTACCTCTTCACAGCATCGACTAAGAGCGACTCCAGTCCCACATTGTAGACCACCTGAACATATTCCTGTCGACGATTCTTAGCAGGTCTGTGTTGAGCAAGCAGGCAAGATCACAATACCACTACCATCGACACAGCAAGTGTCCCCCGCCGTGAGATTAACGCACCCTGCTCCAGCTAGGTAGAGGCAGAGACTGCTGCCGTCTGGACAGACGAACGTGGCATCTCGACTTGGATGGCCTGCGGACTGGGAATAGGAGAGGGAGTAGCAGTTGAAATGGTAAAGAAGCCTCACGGCGATGGAGGCCCGCATACTGAATTGGCACCAGAAAGCGTGGATCAAGAGTAGTGACTGAACAAAGATCTTGATGCTCATACTTGAATTTTGTAGGAAAACGGGACTTGCAAGGGACATACGACTTCGTACCTGGTCCGAAATTGCACAGAGACATTGCAGCAGTACACCTTTCACTCTATCCAATCTGAGAAAATAAGACAACCATGAATGTCTCATTGCTATTTCCTGTAGATGCAAAATCGAATCATGGCACACAAGGTGACACGTGAGTAATGCCAGATTTTGACGGTCAAATTGAGCCTGGTCTCCAAGTCCATACTCCGGACATGAGATTGATAGTCTCTCCGGTGGCTTGGAGACATGAACTCGTTGAAAGAGTCGGGGGGATTTCTCCTTGGAATATACGTTGACATCTACATGCTCCAGTACAAACATCCATCGCCCCTGACTATAACGCTTGAAAGTTGTTGTAAATATAGTTGAGTCAAAGGTACAGAACCCTAGGCCCGCTAGGTCTTCAAAGACCATGTTTGAGATTAGGTGAAGATCCAGTTTCCAGATTGTCACTGAATATGGTGAGTATGGAGGATGCCATTATGAGTGTCGTATCGTATCCTCTCGCTGCATGGACTGCATCTTCATTATCAACATGGGACAGGTCAAGGAATCCTGATGGACGATTACCTCCTGTGAGGGAAGGGGATTGATTCTTTTTAGTCTAAGGTTGCTTCTTGCAGTAGGTGAACCTCTCGCCAATCTCGATCGATCATTCCTCTGTCCAGATTGGCCCGCCAAACATCCAACTGCCACAGAGGTGATCCAGAGCGTGTCTTATGAGGTAGATGATACCGGATGGGAAAAACAAAATGCATAGCGTAGGTTCGTTGCCGTTTGAAGGTTTCAATGATAGGACCGTAGGCGGCCTTCGTGGTCAACACTGTCCATAGATTATTCATGACATTCTTGTCTGAGAGCAGCTCTGAATCTGCTTGCGCATGGATATTAATCGTCCAGTCCTTTTGCCATGGGGAGAACGTCACGGCCAATAGCTTGGGGAACTGTGTCAGATCTAGTTCCCACTGCGACTTCGTCTCAAAGACATTCAATCGCACGTGACGAATTTCCTCCAGGAGCCGCAGGTCGGTCATTCTACCCATGAACACATCCAGAGCTTTCTGACAATGCACCTCCCAGATTGCCAGCTGCACAAAGGCCCTTCGTGCTTCGTCCCGCACCTGAGCAGGCATGTCGGCGTTCAGCAACCACTGATGATCTGCTCGGTACGGTCCTCTGGATTCGGAAGAACAGTAACAGCCGGATCTGCTCGTGACGAAAACGCGATTCGAACAAAAGGCGTTCTCAAAGATCCTCCAGCGAATTTCAGCTGGTAGTTCAGGTAAATGCGAAACCACCATTGCCAATCTGTCATCGCGCCCTTCGATAGGGGGTAAGTAAGGACGAGCATTCAATGTGTGATAGTATGCATCTTCCGCCAATGCTGATTCAGACATGGTAAGCAGTTACCTGGGAATAAATACGGGACTGCCCTGTCGCGAAACAGAGAAAAGACAGGGCATCTATCCGTGTTTCGCTGTGCAAGGTGATGTGGTGAATCCTGCCCTAGACGCACAAGCGGCGTAGGTACTCGTACTCTGGGGGGAGAGGGTGGTGGTGGCCCCTGCACATTGATGGTAAACCGTACTGTGCAGAGGGATGAGCTTCCACCATTCAATAGACAGTCGCTGTGATATGGCTTGGTGTTTGACGCCTGTACGAAAGCATCGCATAGAATTGTTGCGAGGGGGCAAGGTCGTTGAACGATGTCAAACATTCCTCCGTGTTGACGTCGTACCGGAACTAGTAAATATATTCTCCACCAAACGACTTTCTCCCGATCGCCATGACCGAATTTTGTGAATACCTAGAACGAGTGCCCAGATTATCATTTTTGCGTTCTCCCTGTCCGCATCCTATCATCCTCACCACACTCCTGCCCAGCAATGTCAAGAACGAAAAAGCCTGCTCGCAAGCAGGGTGGAAAGAAGCGAAGCCTTGAAGACGCTGATGGTGCCGAAAATGATCGTCCTTCGAAGCGACAAACCTCGAAACCTGCACCTCTACCCAAGCCCACCGAAGTCGATGAGACCGTTGCGATGATGGATCCTGCTCTTCTCGCAGATCATTGTGCTAAGATCATTCGAAAGTACAATCCAAACAGCACTTCCTTAGAGCTAGAAGAACAATATCTCCCAACAAAGGCATTTCGTGATACCACCAGCTTCGACGGGATTCACAGTGCTGGCCGACTGGCAGCTTTTCTTGAGAAATTTTCGGAGAATGGCAAAACAGACTTGATAGAGTGCGATGCGGAGGCAGCACCACACACCCTAATCATTGCTCCTTCAGGGATTCGGGCGGCGGACCTCTACAGGGAAATGCGCGTCTTCAATACCGAGCAATCCAAGGTTGCCAAGTTTATTGCGAAGCACATGAAGCTGCAGGAGAACGTGGAATATATGAAGAAGAACAAGGTTGGAATCGTCATAGGCACACCTGCAAGAGTCATTGACGTGATCAAGGCTGGGGCAATCAGGACGAGCAGTGTGCGGCGAATAGTCGTGGATGGGTCTTATCGCGACGAAAAGAAGAGAAACATCTTTGAAATGCAGGAACTGTTTCAACCGCTGCTCGCATTACTGAACTTGGAGGCCTTTCGAACCAGGTACGGCGCTCGAGACCGACTCGGAGTTCTGGTATTTTGAGTTGCGCTGAATACCCTTGGTCAAGTGTTTGTTCCATTTGACGAGAAACCCCAATGGCTCTATGTCGAACCCCTAACCCTACTTTGTTTCGGTGCGAGCCATTTGGGTTGGACTTGGATCCGAGGCCTACCGTCCTGCCTTGTGCTGGAAGAATAAAGGATCGAGTTCCTCTGCAATTCAGTTTCACGATATGAATCCACATCTGACACACAGGTCAGCAGTTGAGTGGCTGATTCTGTTGGATAAGCGAGCCTTTTGCTGGTGCGAAGATCTACAATGCATCAAGTAAGTAGCCTCTGGTGTTGCACCTCGACCTGGAGGGATCAAGGCCCTGGAGACAAAACCAGATGCTTTGGATTGCAACAAGCGATTTGCAGCCAGCCCGGCTGCCTGAGAGCCTAAAATCACTTCCGTCACAAGATACGACTCGTTGAGAAATCCGTTCAACCGTCATGGACAGTCTAAAGCAGACTTGGATGGCACACTTTGTCGCATCCATGGTCAAGAAGTACTCATGGGCCTCTGAGTAAGTGTAAGGGTGTGAAACATGCAAGTAGATATGCTGACAGCTCATCCCAGGCACTCTTGCCGCATCTCTCAAGTCGTAATGAGCCATGAGCGTTTCCCATGAGCAATTCAAACACCTCAACGACGGCCCAAGGAGAGGCTGACGTTAGCCAGTGTACTCCTGTGTATGTTCAAGGAGAATCTAGCCACGATGGACTGTTTTCCAGAATCCTTCGACCTTGAACTTTGTTCCATTCTTACCTGGCGTAGTACATGTCTCTTGCGCCAGACCCCAGCCCATCTCAAAGCAGATGCGGTATCCCAAACATGCGTAACCGGAATTGGTGCTTGTCAAACCACGGGTCTGGGACTGCAAGGACTCAGTGTAGGTAAGAATTGTCGCTGCGATGTCTGTATCCCGTATTCGTCTGTCAGGATCCAAGGTACAGGCCCAGATACAAGCCTCTAGAGAGTATATATGTTGGTACCGACTGCCTGCTTTCTTAGCGGCTTAGCTGTAGTTCCAAGCCATGTGCCAGATTCGTATTGTAATCCGTAGTGGCCCAGATGTCCAAGTGCCTGGCAAGCCGGGGGTACAATATCAAGCTTGTGTCAAAAATTCTCCGCATACGAGGTCTTCGTGTCGGCAAACTGCGGCACATGGTTGCAGGTTGAATGGGAACTCAGACTACGGGGAACGAGCAAGCTAAATAGTGCGATGCTACTCTGTACTCCATATCGATCTATGTAGGAAGACAGCCTTCTTGCGGGCCAAATCTTCTCAAGGCCTCAACTACGCCCGCAATTTAAATCTCAGTGCCTGGTGTACCTTGCAAGCGAGAGCGCAGCTTGTCTCGCATGGAAAGTGCCTGTTTCGTTTGTCAACAGTCCTCCTCTAACACGAGTATATTTCTTGTCTCCAGAATCGATAGCACTCGGAGCCCTTCTCGGCTGGACCATGATATATTGTTAGCGAGTAACTGGTGTCTGTCTAGCTTGCCCGAATCCTGCGACAACAACATCGTACACGTTGTATTCGATCCCTAATCTGCGACCTTGAGCCTGTCGAGGCTACTCTGTTTGTATCTTATCAGCCGTCTGAGCTGGCTCAGGAACGCACGCCAGCATGAGTTACCAATCCTTCTTAAAGGCGACTGCCAACGCAAAGCCAGCAATCCAGACGCCTTCACGCTCTATTCACAGGAAACCTGCCACAGACTCCAGCCCGACACCCTCTTCTGCACACACTGCGACCACGCACAACCCGTCCCTCAGTGTCGCATCTAATGCACCATACACTCCTGCCTCGTCTGCCCCTTCCCCCACGACTACTTCGAGACCTCCTACGCAGCCTGGGACGGACCAGGCCACACAAGCAGCTCAGACAGATCTTCAGCCGTTGACCAAAACACAAATTGATGCGGCGTTGGAGACTTGTCTAGACTTGCAAAACACTGCCACCAAATATCATGAAAAAAGACCGTTTGCTGCGCTTCTTCTGGGACCTGACAATACCACTGTGCTTCTGACGCACTACTCCATTTCTCATGTACAACATGCAGAAACAGAACTGGCGCGGCTAGCATCTATACACTTCTCCCAGCCTTTCCTGGCTGCCTGCACACTGGTGTCGACTTGGGAACCTTGTGCCATGTGTTCGGGGACACTGTACTGGAGCAACATTGGACGGCTTGTCTATGCTGCCAGCGAGGAAAAGCTCAATGACCTTACTGGGGGCGGCAACAATGAGAACATGACCATGTCATTACCATGCCGGAACGTGTTGAAAGCTGGTCAGAAAGATGTCAAGGTCATTGGGCCCGTCAGTGGCTGGGAGGAACGAGTGGTCACAGAGAGCGGGAAATGGTGGAGAGATCATCGTGCCACCGAGAATGGCCAGCGTTTGCGGGAGGGTAGTGTCAATGGGAGTGAGAAGCCCGGGAGTATCTCTAGCATGCGACAGGGGACTCCAACGACATGGACCGGCGAGGACAGTGTCCTGAGCCGCATAGACGATGAAGGGGAATACAAAGCTGATCTGGACATTGACTGGATGAGGTGATGTGAGGTGAGGTGAGGGGCCTGTGACTACTCCAAGGACACATCGAGCCGTGGAACCTGTATATATGTACATGTACTCCGTAGGATGATAAGTACCGGGAGAGTGCTTGGACTTTGGGGAGTCCGCGAGTCCTCGTATGAGAAATCGTCCTGATCTGTCCCACGGACAGACATCGGCATGTCACTGCTGTATTCTTAAAAGCTACAGGCGTACGTACTCGTACTCGTACTCGTACAGCCTTCGTGCTCTCCTGCCACGCCTTCTCCCTTAGTCGGGGTGAGAACTCTCGTCATCAGCAATCGGGTGGACGCCAGGTTCAGTAGCAACACCGTGGCCAGGCCATTGGGGCTTCAATGGTGCGACAGTCCAATTCGAATCGGACGTATTGTACGTTATCAAAGACTTGCCGAATGAGAATGGACCAGTTATTATAACTCTGCTGGGCGGCGTTGAAGGGTACTTGCAGTACAGCTGTCTAGTCGGCTACTTTGTATCTACAAACGTGGCCCGCCACCTGGTTTCAGATCGGCATCTTTCGACCATGAAACATTCTGGATGGCAGTCGGACTGCCGCTGCCCTGCATCAAGACATTGAAAGGCTCGACCCCGGCCTGCAACGCCCTCCATCGCCAGCGCTGGACGAGAGTGCGCTCCGAGCCGACTCCCTCCATGATATCAACGACCCACTTGCCCAGGTTTGGCAGATACTTGAAAGCATGCCCGCACCCCCCGGTGGCGACCATGACTGTGTCTTGGCCCGGAACGTCGTCGACGACGTAGTGGTTGTCGAAAGAATCCGTGTACCAACACAGCCTCGTGAGCTCGATGCCGATCCCGTGCTCCGCCAGCTCGGGCAGGTACTCGGCCAGGAAGCGCTTGAACACTTGTATGGCCTTCTGCGGGATCCGCGTGACCTTTTCACCGGACGTGTATCTCGTGACGGGGACACTGCGTATCTTACCGTCCGCTTGAAGCTGTGGGTTAGTATACTTTGTGCCTCGATATCCGATCTTCATCCATCCTCGATCGTCGCGCGGGAAGCCGTACAGGCCGCCCTCGGCTCCGTCCCACAGCTTCCACATCCAGCTGGGAAATCTCTCGGGAGCGAACCGATCAAAGAGCGGCGAGTCTTGCGGGATCTTCAACATGATGACGGAGCCTGCCGTCGTCTCACAAAGACCGTCGAGCTCGGGCACAAGGGACGGCGTCCAGCCTCCACAAGCCATCACGACCTTGTCCGCGGGATGCCTTTGACCATTCTGGGTCTTTACACCCACCACCTTTCCGTCCTTGTCGTGCCAGTAAGACTCGAATGCGCCCGCTCGCGCATCGAACACGAACTTGACCCCCAACGATCGGGCCTTGTGAAGAGCGAAACGACAAGCCTTGTCTGCCACGATCACACCGCCGGTGGTGTCGAGCACGCCGACATTGGCTTTTCTCCTTTCCTTGCGGTGGAAAGGATCGATGCCGTAGCCCCAGCCCCTGTGGTCCGCGGCAGTGACGTCTTCCGGGCTGGTAGTAATCAGCTGCGTTGCACCCAAACCAGCGGCCCTCATGTTTCGGACCGTATCGAGTTCGAAGGTGGGCAGTTCGTCCTTGTCAGTGAAAGCCAGCGTGCCATTGTTGATGTAAACTCTGTCCGACGGGCTCATACCCGGTGGGAGATCCTTCGCGTTCTTGATTTCGTCGTTCCACGCGCTCCACCATTCGATCGCCTCTTTGGAGAGATCCTGGTATTCGACCGCCGAGCCATATGCGGAGCGGATGATTTTGTTCATATCTAGTTCGCCTCATGTCAGTAACAGCAACGGCGCTCCCGCGCAGGAGAGGCAACACGATTTCCACGGACCAGAGGAAGCCGAATCAGCTCCAGATCGGTAGTCATATTTGGAGACATCGTAATCGTGCCGGTCAAACACTGTGACGTTTGTGTAGCCACGGAGAGCTAGATGGAGGGCTGTACTCAGTCCGAACACGCCGGCACCGATGATGACGATCCGGTCGGACTTCTGAAGCTGGCGATGAGTCATGATGGTGCGAGTGTATGAGATCAACGAATGGGTATTCGCTACCACCGTTGGCCTTACCTTGTCTCGACCTTTATACTGAACATCACGTAGGGGGATATCGAGTTATGGAGCAATGATAGATACATGCCACAGTTACGCGCCTTTCGAGTCCCAGGCGCAGCTGCATTCATGATGCACTAGTAGAACTTGGACCCTGGCTCGTGGTCGCGCATTTCAATGCTCAACGCTCACCTGATCATGAAAGAGGCCTTCACCTTGCTGACCAGGGTGATCACCTCTTCCTGACACCGTAAAAGCCTACTCCGATGCTTGCTGGACTGCGGGCGATAAAGCATGGAAACAATGCACTTGTTCTTGGGGTTATCGTAGGCGGTTGACAGCAAACGCCACAAGGCTAAATGTGCCTGTTTGGGCTAGTTTAAGCGGCCATTCCAGGAACGTGTACGAGAGTACTCCGTGCTGTTCAGACATCTCGCACATGCCTGACTAGTGACCAGCATATCTCACGGAAAGGCATCCTGAGCGTGTCGCAGTATCCAAGGGTGTGGGACCTCGCCTGTCGATACATTGGGGTTAGAATGCTGAACTTCCAATACTGCAACATCCCGAGTTACAAGTGTTAGATAACGAAAGTCACAAGTAATGGCCCTCCTAGTCCCAGACCCAGCCCATTCTCATTCAATAATATGAGATGATGAGGCAAGCCAGCCTGAACACATCCAATTTGGCCTTGTCGATCATGCAAGGACGCTTCCGCTTACCGGAAAGAGTAATTCCTAGTTCGACGATGGGTAGAGCTCCCCGCAACACGGACAAGATATTCTGGCCCCAGCAGGCCGTGCAAGCGCTGTATGCGGATGAGGATGCTGCTTTGGCAAGCCTGTGGGTAGTCCAGAAGGCCAGTGGTTATTGTAATGGACATGTAGGGTTCCCTGAGGCTTGTCCGACCATACATCGCTCATCCGCGCGGGAGGAGCCATTTGGTGCCAAATGAACCTTTATATTAGAGATCACTGATTCCCGGCAGGCTAGAATCGAACGTGCATACACAGCAAGTTCTCGACTTTCTACCTTGAAGAATCATTCGCAAACTTCCATCTGCGGCATCTTTACGTCAACCAGGAACCAAAGAGACCTGCTGTGCCATGTCGGACTTTAAAGGGAAAGTGGTACGATTCATAATCAGAGAGACAACCCCCAAGTCGACTTCCCCTCGCTGACAACAAGGCAGGTTGCCATCACCGGAGCAGGGTCTGGCCAGGGTCGTGTCCTTGCGGAGTTGTTGGCCCAGCGAGGAGCACTCGTCTCGTTGGCCGACGTCAACGAGAAAGGCCTCGCTGAGACCATGCAATTGCTGGAAAACCCGTCGTCCCACCTCTCCACAGTTGTCGATGTGCGCAAAAGCGCGTCTGTGGATTCCTGGATCTCCAAGACTATCGAGAAGTTTGGAAAGTTGGACGGAGCCGCTAACTGGGCCGGTGTCATCAGGGTCAATCCCGTCGTGGAGGAGACGGATGAGAACTGGAACTTCGTCATGGATGTCAATTCCACGGGCGTATTCAATTGCATCCGCGCCCAGCTTCGTGTCATGAAAGATGGCGCTTCTATCGTGAGGAAACCCAACGTCAACCTCACTTTGGTTTTCATATTGGCTGATCTCGTGGATAGGTGTCGGCGGCAAGCACTGAGGGTCAAATTGGCTGGCCAACATTTGCAGCCTACTGCGCCAGCAAGCATGCCGTTATTGGCTTGACCCGTAGCGCAGCCAAAGAGCATGTGGGAATCCGTGTCAATTGCATCGCTCCTGGTACGTTGAATGTCGTCGATGTGTCATCTAGCATGCCTGACAAAATTGCCCTCAATAGGATGTACAGATACACCGATGATGGCAAATGACACGGTAGAGAACTCGGACGAGATCCGAGCCCAGGTTCAGAAACGCAAAGCGAAACCGATTGAGATTATGCGCGTGGCGGCCTACTTACTTTCTGACGAGGCGAGCTTCGTGACCGGGGCTGTGTATAACGTGGACGGAGGATGGGTTTGCTAGACTGTTGGTACATCGACGAAATAGTACAATGAAGACTTTGTCTCAGCGAGGGCAGAAACCGCTACAATTAGCAAGTTCCTCGCGTATCAGCCAAAAAATGTTTCCAACTTGTGATCTGCCATGACGTCGATCCAGTGACGACTGGACCGAAGGTCATCGGCCTCGCCTGTGCCAGCATCAAATTCATTCCAGACATCCTCCAAAAGCAGTTCCGCCCTCGAGAAGACTTGGCGCAGGCCGAATGACGCGCAATTTGACTGTAATCGCCGTCGGATAAAGGCGCGACGTTTGTCGAGCTCATCTTGCCGTGCAAGTGTGGATAGTACTTGGGCTTCCGTTTTGTCACGCAAGCTTAACTGGCCGGGAAAGGAGGGCGTTGGATCTTTCGAGGCTCGTAGTACGCTCCCACATATGATCAGCAGGATTGTTTGATACAAACCGCATGTGGATCCTTCTGGAATATCTTGTGCATGGCTGAGGATTGCTCCTGACAGATCAAAATACCAGCGATCAAGGCTTATTGTTCGTGGGAAAGGTCGGCTTTCGGGTGTACTGGCCTCGGAATCGTCAAGCTGGGAGTCCAGGAGACTTGGGAAGTTTCGTTGAAGCTCGAGCAAGATTGCAAACCTACACATTTGCGAAAAGGCTTTGAGTTGTCGATACGTAGAGGATCCGAGGGTTTTCGTGTCAAAAGTCTCATCGGTAGGGATTTGGTAGTCAACGGCATACTCAGCCACGTCAACTGCATCTTGAGTGACCTCGGAAGCGAGAATTTGATAGGACTCTCGATCCTTCCAGCCGACCCCAGCCATGTTTCGCAAAGCCCTATTCTGGCGAACGCAGATGCCAACCCTGGCGAGCGTGACTAACAGTGGCAGGCTGATTCCAGCAAACATATGGATGTATGTGATCTCGGTGGGTTGGCAAAACGGGTACAGGTATTGCACCTCAGTTTTGGGCTGATCCACGACAAAAGCCATACAGGCTTCCCAATAAGACATCGCGCCTATCAAGAAGTGGTGATCAGGGTTCACCAACGCCTTTTCTGGCGCCTTGCCGTCCATGGTGACGTAGTTGACTAGGTATTCGCACAATTTCCGGGCTCCACGGAGGTGTGGTAGACCAAGATCTCGTGGATCGGACCAAGGCTTGTTGTCGTCAGCTCATTGTGCTAGCAGAGCAGAGTCAGATAGAGACAGGGGGGTACACTTACCGCGCAGAATCCCAGGATGATGGACGCCAACAAAGTCTCCTCCAATTTGCGCAGCATAGTCTTGTCGGACAAAGCCGATTTTTGGGGGGGAGTCGGTCGATTGCTCAAGCACTGTCTCGATCTGGAAGACTGCCTCTGATAGAGATCTGACTGCAGCAGTGTGACACTCGAGACATGTGGAGAGCATGGACTCGTCGTCCTGGAAGCAGTGGGCTGCGGCCATACACACAACACTCTTGTGGAGGAGTGGAGACGTGCTGAGATAGCGACGGACTAGGGCTTTGAAGCGCTCCGCTGTGTCATCGAGCACAGAATGAATACAACATAGGTTGTCGAAAAAGTACTGGACCAATGCTTGATTAAAGTCGGTACCTTGTGACGCGGCTGCATCCCAACAGTCTAGCGTGGCCACGAATGTCGAAGCTTGATCGCAGTCCAACCCGGGCCCGTCCAGTGTCCAAGTCCAGTCTTGTTGTTCCAAGAGTGTCATCGGTTCATGGCTTGTCAACCACTCGCGAAGATCTTCACGGAGGATGTCAGCGGTAGATCTGTCGTTGTCATTGTTGTTCACGGTAGGCGAAAAGGCAACATGATCTGAGTCGTTGGTGCGCTGGCGTGGTGTCTGCTGAGATGAGGACACCGCGTCGGTAGCCGAGCCGTGGGATTGCGTGGAAGGAATCTGGGTTGGTTGTCCTCGAAGTGTTGGCTGAAATGCTTCGACAAGCAGATTTGGTTCGGTTGCATTCAGGCTGTCGACCGCATTGAGCGGGAGCGGTGCCGAGTCTCTTGCAGAATGCAAGCTCGGTCTCCAGGTGTTGAAGACTTCGTGTTTGTCACTCCATTTGAGATGACGCTTGTAGCCAGGACAAGTGACTTTGCGTTTCAAGCATTGCCTGCAGCTTGGTTTGGTCTCATCGCACTTGATTTTCTGCGCCGGTCAGTACTTTGATCGTTGAGCGGAGGGACAGACTTACCATCGAGCGACATCGTGGGCAGCCAGCTAAGAAGTGAAAACGCGGTCGGTCAGTCGAGGGTTGCTTGAATCCCTGGAAACTCACCTCGTGAACGAGGAGGCATGGTGGCGAAGGTCCTTGAGCTTGTACCCCATGGATCTCAACATCGATAGGGTGTATGGAGATGATGTATAACAGACGGATGGTGAGGACCAGGATTGAATAACGGACTGAGTGGTCGGCGAGACAGTGATAACGAATTCATGTCGATCCATCTGCGGCCGTGGCACATTCATGTCTTCTAGAAAGCCAAGTAATGGGGGTGCTATTTCTTATCTATGCGCAGCCCGGTCGGCACCTATAAGTCGCCTGTGAGTTGCTGTGCAGGTTTCACTAAACCCCCCTTGACCCGCCTCCCCGCACGTATTCTCTGGTTATTCCGCTAAATAATTGGGCGATGTCAACGGCAACAGATAGGCGTCACAAGGGCGGGTCTAGGCACAGGAGGGTAGCCCGCTGCTTTACTACGGCCCTAAGATGTCAATACTCGCCCAGAAAGCGGCAACACGATCCTAGCATTTGTTCCGCAGAGGAACCACGACAGACACTTCAGCATCTATCTGTTCGATTGATCGAGGATTGACTAAATTCAACACTACAAATATATCTGTGTTCAAGATTTGCCATCAGACTTGGTGCTTATCTGCATTATTCAATTCAGGCCAGTGCAACCTCGACCGTGCCGTTTTCCAATGTGACATTCTCCAGAGAACCATTCTTCGAAGTGCCATTGCAAACCTCCTTCCGACCGGTTCCCAGAGGAGCTGCAAACCCGTCATAGCCTGCTTTGGCAACGCCACTCAGAACGGCGATAAAGTTGGCCAGACCACCCAGGAAGAAGCGAGGGATAGGTTTTGGGGCCCCAGGTACGTCTGCGAATATCCAAGAGGGGATGGATGGGAACAAGGTGGTCTGGGCCACTTCGTTACAATGTTCGCTCCAGTCCGCCTCAGCCTCAGGGATCGCTTCGATAACCGCAGCCTTGCCCGTGGCTCGCAGTCTTTCCGCTCGTTGGATCAGCTCGTTGTTGAGATTGACCTGCATCTCGACGTTCGGAGGAGCATTCGCGAATGGCCCTTGAGGCCCACTGATCATGAGGAGATTGGGAAACCCAGGAACAAAGCTCCCAAGGTAACTTGTTGGTCCATTCTTCCAGTGATCTGCGAGTGATTCTCCTGACCTTCCGCGAATTTGGATCCTGATGTAACTCCCCTCGACAGCGTCAAACCCGGTAGCCAGGATCAAGGTGTCTACCTCGTGAAATTTACCGTCGGCTGTCTTGACACCCGTGGCGGTGAAATGGTCAATCGGGGTGTCCCGAAGATTAACGATATCGACATTGGGGCGATTGAACTGCTGGTAGTAGCCGCTGTCGCAAAGAGGACGTCGCGCGTACGGTTCCCGAGGCATCAACTTCCTGGCCTTTTCCGGGTCTTTGACAATCTGGGCAATCTTCGATTTGACAAATTTACAGGTGGCCTCGTTGGCCTCCTTATTGCTGGAAATATCTGAGAACCCCGAAAACATGAACCGGAACCCATTGCCCTGGTCCCAGAGACGTTGAAATACCTCCTCACGCTTGTCAGGCTCCACCGAGGCAAATGGCGTAGTCGACTCTGTGAACCCGAACGCGGTTGCAGTTTTTGGGAGGCTGTCCACAATCTCGTCGTAATGGTCATTCAGCCACTGGCGATACTCTGGCGTTACCGGTCCATTGCCACTGGGAACACTGTACTGGGGAGATCTCTGAAAACTGACCAAGGACTTCACTCGGGGCGCGAGGGCTGTGATGACCTGCACGCCTGTGGATCCATTACCGAGAACGCCGATACGCTTGTCGCTCAAGTCGAAATCTTCTCTCCAGCGGGAAGTATGGCAGATTTCTCCTTTGAACTCGTCCAATCCTGCAATGTTTGGCAGTTTAGCCGTGGAAAGTAATCCCAGTGCCGTGATCAGGTAACGGACCACGAAAACTTCGTTGGTGCTGGTTGTCACGCGCCATTTGTCTTGTTCAGCGTCCCAATCTGCGCTCAACAGTTCGGTGTTGAGTTGAATGTCTTTGCGAAGGTTGTGTCTATCCACCATGTGTTCAAGATACTTCAAAATTTCTGGCCCCTGCAAATAGCGGTCGGTCCATGGGTAGGTTCTGAGGTCTTCCCTGTCCCAAGTAAACCGAAACACAAAACTTTCACTGTCGCTCATGGCACCGGGGTATCTATTCCAGTACCAAGTTCCGCCAACACCCCCAGCTTTGTCAATGACCTTGACTGAGTATCCGAGGTTGCGAAGGCTGTACAATTGATAAATGCCGGCAAATCCGGCACCCACCACAAGGGTGTCTAGCTCTGTGATTTTGTCGTGAACGGCCATCATCAAAGGGGGAAGTTTTGCCCTGGTATAAGCGTACGAGGCTGGAAAGTTCGTTGGCGGGTCGGTCTGATGCATGGCAGCCCGCGGAGTGCCCTATATATTTACACCGTCCAACGTGCATTATGACTTCGACGGTTCACCAGTCCAGCGGAGCACAGTCCTTACGACGATTTCACGAACTCCATCACATGTCGGCTATACCATGTTTACACTCGAACATACTGGCAAGAATGAAAACGTACACCTGTTCATCCTACCAGCATTGCCGGTTTGAGTTTGGCGACATGAACCACGGTTACGGCTCGACAACCCAGAACTGGCAAATCTAGGCGGGCATTTAATTCTGTGGCTGTCGACGGAAGCCCACAAACAAGCCGAGAGATTGTTAGCTGTGCCAGTCACCTAGATAGCCGGGCTTAGTCATCTCTCTGAGGTTGGCTGGTGGATATTCACCGAGCCCTCGTGCACGGAGAACTCACAGTAGGTTTCTCTGGTGAGTCTGTGCCCCGTGTCAATCACCAGCAACTGATAAGGACCGCTTAAGCTAACACTTTAGGGACTAGTGGGCATCAATGGCTCGCTTCCGTGAAACTCATCTCATCTTCCCCAGACACAATGGACTCCACAAACCTCTACACTGAACCGAGAATGAACAGCATTGAGGAGGATGTACCACGTCTGCGCGAGACATTATCTCGCATATAATGATGAAGAGGACACCAGGGACGACACCATGTGCGCAGCATCACCTCTCAACGAGAAAGTTCCTTCTGTTATTCAACATCACCATACAAAAAGTCATAGCATGGGCTCTTCAATAACTACCACGGAGCCTGAGGCTGTTGGGCCCTCCAATTCAGAAAACCTGTCGGCCGATGAATTGGAACTTCGTGCTCAAGGCCACATAGGCGAATTGCCCCGTCAGTTCGGCATCTTGTCGACTTTGTCTCTTGCCTTCACCATCACCAATTCCTGGATTGCATACTCGGCCGTGTTTGCCATCCCCCTCATTGCCGGCGGAGCAACATGTGTCGTGTGGAGCTTAGTGATTGGTTTTGTGGTATGCAGTATCATCACCTTGGGCCTTGCCGAGTTGGCCAGTGCCTATCCAACTTCGGGTGGACAGTACCAGTATGAAACCCCCGAAGATGATTGGAATTGTGGTTAACTTGTCTCCAGCTTCTCCTTCATGGTCACGCCACCGAGATTCAGAGCGGCGGTGTCATACACAATCGGCTGGGTGAGCGTCTTTTCCTGGTGGATGCTCGCGTGCGGTTCTTGCATCTTCTGTGCTCAAGCCGTCGCTGCTATGGCTGCCGTCTACCACCCGGACTTCGCAGCCACACAGTGGCAAATATACCTCATCTACGTGGCTCTTACGATCCTCTCCACGGCGTTGATAACGTTATTTCCCAAGCAACTACCTCGGGCGGAGATAGGTTGTTTCTGGTTATCCATCATCGGATTCGTCGTATCCACAATCACTGTACTGGCAAGGAGCGAACACAAACAGACCGGTCGTACGGTTTTTGCAGACTGGAACAACAATAGTGGCTGGGTCGATGGAGTTGCGTTCTTTATCGGCGTTGGCCAGGGCATGTTCGCTTTCATTGCTCTTGACGCGGCCACCCATGTTTCTGAAGGTAAGTAGTACTTGAGTCCTAGCTGGACTGTGAGACAGAGCTTGACTGACTTGCCCGAAAAACAGAAATGCCCAATCCGAGGAAAAATGTTCCTCGAGCCATGGCTCTGACCATGGTCATCGGAATGATCACTGGCTTTGTGTGGACTGTCGCATTCCTGTTCTCCGCCACGGACCTCGATGAAGTAATGAACAGTCCATCACCATACCTGACCGTTTATTTTCAGGCCATTCACAACGACCCAGTGGCTCTCTTCTTCGCCGTCTGGCTCTTTCTGGCGTACGTTTCTGCCACCATCTCCTGCTACGCAACATCGGGACGGCTCGTGTGGGCCTTTTCCCGAGACAACGGCTTGCCCTACAGCAAATTCTTCAGCAAAGTCCACCCTACATTGAAAGTGCCAGTGAACGCAACGGTCTTGACCTGCGTCTTCGCCATCTTCTACGGTCTCATCTACATCGGGTCGACCACGGCATTCAACTCCTTCCTCTCAATATCCATTCTGGGTCTGAATGCCACGTACACGGTTCCTCAGGCTATCCTTGCAGTCTGCGGCCGTGACAAAATCTTGCCGCCTCGACATTTCGCGCTAGGAAAGTGGACGGGGTTGTTCTGCAACATATTTTCCAGTCTTTGGATTGCTATGTACATGGTGTGGTTCTGCTTTCCTACCTTCCTCCCCGTGACGGCTCAGAGCATGAACTACCTGAGTGTCATAGCAGTGGGCGCACTCTTTTTCATCGCATTGAGTTGGTTCCTGGGGAAGCGCAAAACATTCACCGGCCCGAAGGTGGTGTTTGATGGCATACACGTGGTGGCGAGCCACAACACCCAAGCGATCGAGGCTGTTGAGGCTACTCAAGGGGATCTCAAGGGTCACTGATCAGACATCCAGGAACTCCATGAAACATAGAACTCCTCTCCGTGGACGAGTACTTGTAATTTTGTAACTGCACAGCTTGACTTTTGGCCGTCGGTTCTACGATTCTGAAGACTTCCCAATTAGACGATGGGGGGGAATGGAGCACTTGTTATTGCGTCGGGTTTATGGTGGTTGACAGGAAGCAAGCACAGAATTTGGTACGTAGACGATATAGCCAAATTCAGATTCAAGGTACCAAACAAAGATAAGATCAGTTTTCACAGCTATCAATCATGAAAGGATCTGACTACCGAACGCACCAAGGAGATCCTCCAGTCTGTTG
Source organism: Rhinocladiella similis (assembly GCA_024082115.1). Lineage (NCBI taxonomy): Eukaryota > Fungi > Ascomycota > Eurotiomycetes > Chaetothyriales > Herpotrichiellaceae > Rhinocladiella > Rhinocladiella similis. The sequence goes on along the minus strand of JAMRYE010000013.1, from coordinate 3,676,342 downwards.
CTGAAACGACTCCGATCGTTGGGAGTAGAATTATGTAAACACCAGGTACTAGGCTGTGAATTGTAGTGAGAATTGCAATGAGATTGCGCAGCCCAAAGGATACTGGCACAGACACATCGACGATATCAAACCCCTTTACCGTTCTGCCTTCCCACGAGGAACACCATCAAACCGAAGATTGGTCAACGAGGAGTGATGTGGAGACCATCAGCAAGCGTCTAAGTGTCTAGGTGACCATTTCGGACCTGTAAGGTGTACAGCAAGTGTACAGTAGATGGTGCGAGTACTGAGAAGATCCGGGGACCGGGTAAAATTACGCGACATGGTTTAGTCGCATCTGGCGATCTTGTAGTTGGGTATTCGTACCTACCTAGGTATTGCAAGCCAGCCTAACCCATCGAAGTGTGTGACGGCTCCACCAACAAGGTAGGTTACCTAGACACCGAGACAAAGTAAAGGAGACCATATATGTAAGTGACATGAACAAGTGTCTATGACAGTGCCTGAGTGTCACAACACTTTGCACCGTCAATCACCACAACTATGTCCTTCTCGGCTTCGTCCCTGAAAGACCCAAGTCTCTTTGTCGTCAACAAGACGTACATTGCCGGGCAATGGGTGTCAGCCAAATCCGGGCAGACGTTCGAGGTCAGGAGCCCAGCGACCGACAAGGTCATTGGGACGGTTCCGGAATCAGGGGTCGACGACCTGAACGATGCCATCGAAGCCGCGTCTGGCGCATTCGAGGGTTGGAAGAGTCTGTCCGGCCGGCAGCGCGGGCGAGTGCTACGCAGGGTCTTCGAGCTTCTGACGGAGCATCAAGAAGACCTCAGTACCATCATCACCCTGGAGAACGGCAAGGCCAAGGCTGATGCCACGGGAGAAGTCATGTGAGCCCCTTTTCCTTTGCTTATCGACGAAGCCTCCTCCGCTGCGCAGGAAAAAAACAGAAGCCGATGTTGTGACCCTGACACTCATCAACAGATTATCGGCGAACTTTTTCGAATGGTATTCCGAAGAGGCGGCCAGGATCTATGGCGACGTGATCCCAAACAGTACCCCGAACTCTCGGACTCGGGTTGTCAAGGAGCCCATTGGTGTGTGCGGTCTCATTACGCCGTGGAATTTTCCTCTTGCTATGGGCGTGCGCAAGATCGCCGCTGCTTTGGCGGCGGGCTGTACGATAGTGCTAAAGTCGGACGGGTTGACCCCATTTTCCTCGAACGCTTTGGCTGTAATAGGCGAGCGTGCTGGGATCCCTAAAGGCGTCTTTAACATCGTGACGGCGGCACAGAACACCCCCCAACTCGGCCTCGCCCTTTGCGAGTCGGAGATTGTCAAGAAAATCTCGTTTACTGGGTCGACGAGGGTTGGCAAGCTGCTGTATCAACAATCTGCACAGACACTGAAGAAACTCAGTCTAGAACTCGGTGGTAATGCGTCGTTCATCGTCTTTGATGATGCAGATCTCGAAACTGCCATCTCCAGCCTCCTCGTTGCCAAATTCAAGGTCACCGGGCAGACGTGCGTGTGCGCCAACCGGATCTTTGTCCAACAAGGGATTTATCAGAAATTCAGTCAAAGGTTGATCGAGGAAGTCAAGAAGTTTCGAGTGGGAAACGCACTCACCGTCACTGACGGGTCTATTACTCACGGGCCGCTTACCAACGGCACTGAGAAGGTCGAATCGCATATCAAAGACGCTGTTGGCAAGAACGCCAAAGTCCTGCTGGGCGGTAACAGAATTCCATCCTTGGGTCGGAACTTCCACGAGCTTACCATCCTCGGCGACGTCGACGATACCATGCAAGTCACCAAGGAAGAGACCTTTGGGCCGGTCGCCGCGCTGCTGAAATTCTCGTCTGAGGCCGAAGTCGTCAAAAGGGCCAACAACTCGGACGTGGGTTTGGCGTCGTATGTCATGACCACTGACCTTGCAAGGTCGTACCGCGTGAGTGAGAGGCTGGAGGCTGGCATGGTTGCCATCAACACGGGAGTGGTTTCGGACGCACCGGTCCCTTTTGGAGGCGTCAAACACTCTGGGTTCGGCCGGGAAGGCAGTAAATACGGGTTGGACGACTATCTAACCATCAAGATGGTCGTCACTGGGGGTTTATGACCTGCCCACAGAAAGCTCTCTGCCTTGGAGGAGGACAAGATGATCGAGGCGTCCAGTAGTCCGTAGAAACCAAGACACCTGAACAGCTGGCGCTTATGTTTCACGGTATAATTTGTACGGCGGAGTTCTACTCCATCTATGGCGCCGAGAGGCCAAGCAGGAATTTGAAACTGCCAAGGCTGACGTCGATGGATGAGCTGACTTCACAGTCCTAAGCCAAAAAGAGCGGAGTAAATCTTTGGGCGCATTCGGATAGCAGGAGTCCGAAGCGAACGCTGAGAATCACACCAGTTTGTGCAGTCCAAGATCACCGGTGATACACTCGACTCTCGGAGACATGGACGACTTTCATTCTGTCTTGTTTTCCCTGCGATAATCCCTGACTTCAATCAACCACTATGGCCGCCGCTCGTTCTGATGATTCGGAAGGAAATCTTCTTCGTCCTCGTCCTTTGAGGGCGTTGCCTGAAGCATTGCGCGCTGCGGGTAATCAAGGCCTGAATGGCTTCACCGAGGCCCCCTCTGGGATTTCGAGGTACATTCGTCCTATCCTCACCATGGCTTATGCTGACTTTGGAATACAGTGGTCGATCAACACCAATCCCCCAAGATGCGCCTCCGTCTGTGCAGTCCATCTCCTCCGCTCGGAAGCAAGCCCGCGCCCAGGCAAAGCACCGATTGTACCACACTATCGTGTACAAGAACCGAGTCTCTCACTTCGACCCCCGCAGCGACTATCGCGATTTTCGAGGCTTCTTTGTCCTCTTCTGGATCAGTCTGACTATCATGGTTCTCACGACTGGTCTTCGGAACATCAAAGAGACGGGCTATCCCCTCCGAGTACAAGTGTACGAGCTCTTGTCGAGAAATGTGGTTTCGATGGCTCTCAGCGATGCCGTCATGGTGTCCAGTACTGCCTTGAGTCTGGTCATCCAGAAATGGGTACGGGGCCAGACTGGAGTTCTGCGCTGGAAACGGGCGGGCATCTGGATCCAGAGCATATATCAAGCGGTATGGCTCACACTTTGGGTAGAGTGGCCGTTCCTGCTGGGTTGGACGTGGACCGCACAGGTTTTCTTTGCCCTCCATACTCTGACCTTTCTCATGAAGATGCATTCCTATGCCTTTTACAGCGGCCATCTCAGCGAGACTGAACGACGTCTGCACGACCTTGACGAGCCGGAAACCGCAGACCGAGCGAAAGCGGTCATCTACCCCAGTTCGCCATCCCGTCTCCATGAACACGATCCCGACAGTGCTAGCGAAAAGAGCACGGAGTCTCTGGAAGAGCTTTCCCAGCTCCGGCAAGATTTAGCCACTGAGTTGACCTCTCCGCTCGGTCGGGTCACCTACCCTGAGAATCTGACTTTGGCCAACTATGTGGATTACATCCTCTGTCCGACGTTGTGCTACGAGCTGGAGTATCCAAGGACACAACACATTCGCTGGCTTGAATTGTCGCAAAAGACGCTGGCCGTGTTTGGGTGTATTTTCCTCATGATCACTGTGAGCGAGGAGTTCATCACCCCTGTACTCGCGGAGTCTGCGATCCGTCTCCGCAATAGCATCTCCTTCTCCGAGTGTGCACTCGTGCTGTGTGAGACGACCAGCATGTTGCTGTTTCCGTTCATGATTACCTTCCTGCTCGTCTTTCTCGTTATATGGGAATACATTCTCGGCGCGTTTGCCGAGATCACCTGCTTCGCCGACCGTCATTTCTACTCGGACTGGTGGAACAGTAGTGACTGGCTCGAGTTCTCGCGCGAGTGGAACATCCCCGTCTACCACTTCCTGCGACGTCACGTCTTCTTTTCGTCCAAGTCGTACGTCTCGACCCCGATCGCCATGACAATCACATTCCTGATCAGCGCGCTCGGACACGAACTCATCATGGGATGCATCACCAAGAAACTGCGAGGCTACGGATTCGTGGCCATGATGCTGCAACTCCCCATTGTCGCCATCCAACGCAGCCCCCTGATCCGCGGTCGGTGGGTTTTCAACAATGCAGCGTTCTGGTTTAGCATGATTCTTGGTCTTAGCGGCATGTGTAGCTTGTATGTCCTCGTCTGAGACGAATTTTGGGCTGATTTTGACAACCCACTCCGCAGCGCAGAGAGAGTCCCCCAGAAGGCGTTGTTGTTTCGAAAAGCACTACGGAATCGGTGCTTCGAGACTTCTGCTTACTGTATAATATCGAGAATGGGTGGTTGCCTGCCTGGCTTTCTTGTATCATTCCTCGACGAAGATGCCCGCCTAAAGTGGGTGTGGCTCTAATGTGTATCACTATTCTGTTCTGTGTCGTGGATATTTGGAAAGAGGAGAAGTCATCATCTTGGCCTAAGAGAGCTTGGAGAACATCTACCCTACCTACCTGACCATAGGTAATGATGGTTGATGTACTGGGAAAACACGGCTGGTGGTACACAGCATCCCGTGGTCTGTCTCCCAATGTCCATATATCATACTACCTAGTCACCAAATGTACATGTACATTATTCATACAGACTGGCTTCACGTCGAGCGAGAAAAGACCCTTCTGTCTGCTATTGACAGTAGTGTAATGGACACCTTATGTACTGACATTGTACGTAACCCCGTAAGATCAATCAATCATTGAGCTGACCGGTACTCTCAACTCCATACCCATGGACCGGCAAATGCTTCGTCACATAGACATACTCCAAGGTCATGAACCACGAACAGCCAAAAGGGTCGTTTAAATCAAAGAGACTGCTTCGTATGGATCCCAAGATAGAATAGTTCAAATAGGACAAACAAACCCATATCCACGCTCGTGTCCTCCATAACTCCAGCTTTACTTTCCCGGAACCACTCTAAGATACCGAAACTCGGATTAGACTGCAGATGGAATTCCCTCACATCACAACGCAACCGCCACTGCGCGCACGACGTCGTCCAGCGTGGGGTAGCCGCGTTGCATAATCCAAACCACTTTCTTCGTCGCCTGTCCCGGTATCTTGCGCCGCACCATCCTCGTCATCCCGGACTCGATTCTCGGCTTCCCGAGCTCGACGGCGTCTGCGTCTCGAGCTCCAGCCATGGCCTATGACACCTACCTCTTCGCTCGCGACCATCCAATCCGCCCACTTCTCTTCCAGACGTGCCGCCGCATTCCAGCGGCCAGTTACACATCTCTTATAATGCTCCTCCACGGTCTGCTGCCAGCCGTAAAAGGCCTTGAGGTGGATGATCTGGCTCGGATAAAGTAGCTCTTGGATTTCGATCACCTTTCTGTACTTTTTCTCATCACCCAACTCTTCCACTACTGTTTGGACAACGGACTTCTTCCGCCCCTGCATCACACGGCCGTTTCCTTGGAGGATTTCGCGGACACCAGCCCATGTCACATTGGCGCAATCAAAGGCGACCAGCTCCAATCCCTTTTTGGGTATCTGAGACCTCTTGGTGGTACTGCCTCGTCGGCGAACTTGTTCTGAAGCTTCCATAAGGACGAGATCCGAGATTCTGGTGTTGTCCAGGCAAAGAGACTTAATTTCCGGGCATGCCTTTAACAGAGGGAGCACGCCCACGTCGCCGATCTGCTCGCAGTATGATATGCTCAGATGCTCCAGCGTACTTGCTGCTCTGGCTTTGGAGAGATTGATTAACGTTGCATTCGTCAAAAGTTCGACCTCCTCGACCTCTAGATGAGTTAGTCGAGATGTCGACTGCAGAAGATCCTCCAGAGCATCATCTGTCAATGCTGAATTCTGACAAAGACGAAGTCCTTCCAAGAATGGAACGTTATGAGCGAGGGATCTGACACCACGATCGGTAAGACTCCTGCATCTCGAGATATCTAGGTGACGTAGCCTCCGTGGTGGCACAAGGGGTCTGTCGGTGAGCACATCTCGCTCGGGGTCCACTCCGTGAACCATTATTTGCAGAGCTTCGTCCGTCAGACTCTCACAGTGCTGGAGGATGAGTCTTTCGAGGGTATTGCGTTGGAAGAGTTCCAGCATGAAATCCGTGTCGTCCAGCCCTCTAACCTCGGACGCTCGCAGATCTCTCAAGTTTGGACATGACTGGATCACTTTTCTGAGACCCTTGGTGTCAATCTGAGAGCACCAGTCGATGTTCAGTAGCTCAAGTTGCGGGCAGTGACAAGCAATTATTTTCATGGTTGCATTGTTAATGTTCTGCATGCTAGGCATGTTGATATGGACGAGCCTCGGGTTCCTCAACAGAAAAAAGTGTATCGAAGACCGTTCGATTTTACACCCTTCGATGCTGAAATTCTCAAGATTCCTGCATTCTTGATTTGTCATTCTCGTACCCAGGCTTAACCACTGGTCTCGCAGCTGGACACAGCCTCTCAAGTTGAGGTTCTTGACGAACGCTCCGGCCTTGAGCATGATCTTGATCAGAGCATCCGATGTTATCTGCTGATAATATGTCTGGCAGTCGAGGCTGGTCCATAACTGCCCATCAAAACACATGTCATGCCATTGCTTGGACACTGCAGATACTCTTATGATCTCTTTCGGCGATAAGAAACTGAAGATATGTATTCGGAGCTCATGGGGCATATCTTTCCAAAAATCAAAGTTCGGCCGACGTAGGAAGGGCTTCTCCGAGATTTCAGGCAGAGGAGTAGAGAGGGGTTTGGAAGTTCGGATGTCAAGAGGGAGAGAGGCTGTAGCGACTTCGTTTGAATCGATCAGGCGTAGTCTAGAGTTGGCTTCGAAGTAGGACTGCTGGCTGCCCGGCGTACCAGGGGTGGTAGGGGCGGTAGAGTAGCCGTTGGACAGCTGGGGAGTCAAGAGATTCGGTGGGGATAAAGAGTATGAGCCGGTGGGAGAACCCAGTGAGACGCAGGAAATCGATGCTTTCTGGCCCGACCTGTAAACCTTCTCGCTCGACCTCGTCCTCCCCAACTTCGCCAGCGAGGGGGAGGAAGACATGCGCTGCAGGCCTTGAAGCAGTCGATGACGCCCTTTCAGTTTGACCGGCTGGTCGAAGGCGGTGGTAGCCTCGATCATCGGACTTGCGGGCGTCATTGGCCTTGGTGAGTCGGGCTGGCGCTGGGGTGGGAGAGGAGACACGGCTGTGATGGTGGAAATTGGCTCCATGATGTAAAGGTGCGGTATATAGTTCGCAGGCTCGACAAAGAGCGCAGAGGCGAGCAGAGGAATCAGCCCCTCACACGGCGGAGAGGAAGTGTAACGAGGCTCGCAATATAGTCGTACAGAAGAGTAGACCGATCAGCAGGGTCAGAAGAGCAGAGGGATCGGTGTCAATCGTCAGCTGGTGCTGGTCGGCACGAGGCACGCCATCGAGGTCCGGAGGTCGGGGGTGAGAGGTCAGGCGACGAGGGGTGTGTATATTCGATAGGAACGAATATGTAAAAGCAGCCAAATGGCAGGGAGTTAAAGTAGTATGGAGATGAGCAAAAGACTTGACTGAACGACCACCCTTTGAACAAAGCCAAGGACGTTGGACCGAACGAGGTCAAGTACCGATGCAGGTTGAAGGGTGGCAGGGGTTCACTGCACCCGTGTGGGAATCGTACAAGCGTATCGATACGACAATGATAATAGACGGAAAGGAAAGAAATGGGCTGTGCCTCGAACAATGGGCCATAGGTCAACAGTAGTAGGTAGCATGACCAGGCTGAGTGGGTGGTGGTCGCAGTGGTGGCAGCGTGTAGTGAGGACGATAAGGTCAGGTAGATAGTGGGTGGGTGGGGAGTGTGGAAGGAGGGGTAAACGGCTTCCTATCAGCCGTATCAATTCGCTGCCGTTACGGAGTATCCCATCGGCCTCTGAGTACCTAGTACTCTAGATTTGTCCCTCCTTCAACGGAGTAATACTCCATTACTTCGCAGTACTGCCACGGGTGCTCCGTACTTAGCTTCAAAGTCACAGACAAAGATCCATCCTCGTGCGCGCCCAGCGCAGGCGAAGCGAACCCACCGGCTTGCCCCAACAGCCACCACATCCCTAGCAAAGATACAACACAACTCGGAGTAGTACTGTTTGTACTTGAACGGACAGTGCTCAGCCTGGTCAGCCTGGTCAGCCTGTGCCGCCTCCATCTCCCTCTACATGCTAGGACCTGTGGTGCTGCATGTGCCAGAATGGTCCTCAGTATTGTCCACCTCGCTTATATGGCTAATACCTCCGGACCATGAACAATAATACCCGTACTCGATATGCAGATATTCCAAGAGGAGGGGGCTTGCGTCTCCCTCACCGTGGCATCTTGTGGGAACAACGGGCGCGTGTCCTGCATCTCTTCCGCCGTGGCTTGGACCCTGTTTACCCCAATCGCCTCAGACTGGCGTCGCATTTGCTTCACTTACCCGAGGAACATGTACTTTAGCCGGACCTACAAGTGTCGAATCGATGTCATTTGATATGTCGCTGCTCTCCACAAAGCAATCAAGGAAATGCCCAAGTGGAGAGGCGTGCAGTCCCCTTGTCTTTCGCAACTACAGTACTTGTACAATACACGGTCCGCTACGAATACCTACATAGTACCAGACGGGCCCGATTCAACCGAGCGTCGAAGGGCCGGATCCCTCGTGGCCACCTCTCGCCTAGACTAGCCAAAGAAGGTGAGAGCACAAGCATATTGTGGACCTCGGATTTGTGAACCATGTCCAGGTTCCTGTCCAGACCCTGTTCTGTTGCCATCTTCGAGATGCCACATCCTCCAACCAGACATTGGCTAGCAGACATACCCCAACCCCTTGGTATCGGCGAGATGCACAGGGTCGGTCGCTAGACTCGTGGCAGGCCAGAGGCGGCCCAGCGAAAACATTTTCGGGATATGCTCCCATACATACGCCCTTCTTTCATGCTACCGCAGAAAGAAGACTTCCGTTCCTAGAGAAGTAATGCTCCAGAAACATCTCCGAAGGCCTATGCCCTTGCAGTATGCATCTGGCCCTTGTACAGTAAGACGCCAGTCGCTGGGGAGGTGCATGCACGCATGTTGTACGTTGTTCATTGGCTTAGGCAGGTTCATAAGAGACGACGCCCGTGTTTTCAGCCTCCTTTCCCAGTGTGGCAGAATTGATGTGTTGTGTTCGTGTCTTCGGCCCATCAGTAAGCACTAGAAGCAAAAGCACGGCTGGAACGATGAATAATATTGATCATGCAGTTCCGCTGAACACAACCTAACGTTAACGAACATTTGGTACACGGCTGGCGCCTCTTCCATGGCATGGACAGGGCCTACTGAATGGCGGCTTTCGACCTCGGCTTCCGATCTCTGCTCGACATATCTGCATAGTCTTCGTCTTTCTGTTCTTGCATCACAATTCTCCATAGTGATATCAGGTACCCGCCGCCGCCCTATCCGTCCCGTGGGGGGTTCCTCCCATATTGAGGCCATCAACATCCAATATGTTCGCCGTAGTTTGGTTTCGCCTCTAAATCACCTTGCCTGTCATAAGATTTCGAGATTTTTATGGCGTCTCTCATCGTAGATATCGTCGCTCTCGTAAACAAACGTTGTCAGAGGAGGTAAACTCCCATTAACCCAGCTTTCATCAGTCATCCTCAAGCCACACATCGTCCCGCACCGCCTCAATCGTAATTCTTTTCTCTACATCTCGGTCGAGCATTTTGCGAATGAGATCTAGGCACTCTTCAGAAAACGGAAGGTACGGAACTCGTAAGGGGTGGTCGAGTATTTCATCTGTGATCGATTAGCCTCCTTCAAACGACAATCTGTCGAAGGACGTTTACCCAGGTTATAAAACGGATCTAGATCACACTGTCAGTTTTGGGGAATAGTTTTACGGCGGAACAATACTCACTCTCCTTGTATGCAATCGTGTACAACAAAATCCCCAGTGCCCACACATCCTGCTCTTTCCCACCATATCGTTTTCCTTGCAGAACCTCTGGTGCGGCATAATCTATACATCTATTAGCATTATCGAAATTGGGAAATTCCGGGCACTCACCTATAGTGCCGACAAATACATCAAAGGGTCCGTTTTTGATATAGGCAGCACTTCCAAAGTCAATCAATTTTATGCGACCCTCGCCGTCCAAGACGACATTTTCGTCCTTGATATCGCGGTGGACCACGAGCGCTTTGGTGTGTAAGTGGTGAATGGCGTCGACAACCTGGCGGAAAATGCTTTGGCTTTCTGCTTCCGTCATATTCGTCCGCAGTTCAATGTAGTCGAATAGATCCATGCCAGGAATACCGTGCGGCAACATTTCAATATAGTAGTTCACGTCGTCCTCAAAAAAGTCGATCATCTCCACTATATTTGGGTGGCGAAGTCCATCGCGGCGAAGGTAATCGAGAACGTGGATTTCCAAAGGCACAGTGCCCAGACGTCGATCTCGAGTCCATGTATCTACAAGGATTCGTTTCTTGGTCACATACTTCAGCACCATCTTCCTGGCTTCTCCGCGTTTGTATCGAGCAAGTTTCACCTGGCCATATGCACCAGATCCCATTTCCTCCAAGATTGTAAAGTCCTCAATTGTCTTTCTTTCGTGCGGAATATATGGTGTATGGGGGGGCGGATGCTCTAAAGGCTCGTCCATAGCAACTGACTCTGCCTCATCCGGCTCATCTAAAGGGATTGATACTTGAGGGCTGTCAACAGACCTCGTAGGCGGCGGAGATGGTAGAGAGGTCGGCGGCTCGGGTTGGGAAGGCGGTGAAAGAGGCCGCGATTGTGGCTCAAGGGTAGTGTTGGGTCCTACCATGCCGGTGGAATGAATATTTCGAGAGTAGATGATCCAGACGGCGTAGACGAGTTCATCTACTGCCACACTTGATCCACTAAGGCCTTCTTCCTCCTTCTCCTCAATTATAGCATCATCCGACATGGGGAACACCGACTCGCTTCGAACCACTCGCAGCTGGACGTCAACCATGATATCAGAACCGTCATGATGTTTCGCCGGCAGTCCATATGGTCGTAGAAAGATATCGGATGGGTTTTCGTTCCCTTCGCGTAGTGCTAGTAGGCCACGGGCTCGACGAAAACTGTGCTCTGGTATCACGATTCCATCTGACAACTGAACGTCGTCTTCGCTGACCAAGATGTTGAGCATATCTCCAAAACTTGGGATGAGATTGGTAAATTTCAGGCCCTCGGGCTTTTCGTAGCCAAACAAGGCGGCTGCAAAAATGTTATTGGAGCTGCTAATCTTCAGGTTGTATGGGTTGAGAACCATCACACCGGCGATGTGTGGCAAGCTCGAAACCCGTAGCTGGTTTTCCGTAGGTGACTTCTCCACGGTTGCGGGAACGTTGACGTGGTCAGCCGTTCTAGCTGTATAAAACCCTGGATGAAGCTTATCAAATGACTTCAGAGCTTTCAAAGGGAACTTGGGAAGCAGGCTCTGCAAGGGAAGACCTTCAAAGACCGATTGTCCCCAGATGGCTTCGACGTCCCCATAGGCATCTTTGACCGTGCCATCATCATCGACGTTCACATACGCGACATCCTCGGCGATCTCTTCTACTACCCAGATGAGACCGCCGCGCTTCTCCATAACCCAGAAGCTTGCTGCGCCTTTGGTGCCATCACGCCTCTGAACAGGAACGATATCGCCACAGAGAAGAACGCCTCTGGATTTGGTAGGCGGATGATTCATGGGTTTTGAACGGCTGTAGCCACCAGAGCCGTCAACCGTCTTTGCTTTTTTGTCTGAAGGTTTGTTAGCTCTAGAGGGAGCTTTACTAAGCAGTCTAGCTGTAATACCGCTTTTAGACCCAATTGACGACATGCTAGAACTTCCTGTTCCGTTCTTAGAGGGTGTAGAACGCACGTCTTCTGCAGGCTCTTCGTTGCGAGCGAGCCTTGTCTCCAGCCAGCGTCTTCTTTCTTCCTGGATAATTCCCAAAATGCTCAGAGAACGCACCTCAGCTCGTGAAATGCCGAATATCAGGCAGGCCAGATCATTGGCGGCTAGAATAGTCCACGGAGCATCCCCTTCGGTCCGAAAGACGGCTTGGTGAGTTGGCGACCATTTGCTGCTGTGGTTGTGCACGTTTGACGGATTAGCCACCGCAGGTGTAGGAGGAATGCTATTTCTAGACACGGTTGCAGTGCTTTGAGCATGAGAACCCTCTTCGGTTGAGTAAGGCTGTGCAAGAGCCTCTATTAACTTCTGCTGGAGGGACACAGAGTGCACATCGGTGTATGTCCTCCGAAGAGCTGTTCGTCGTGGGGCATTCATAGAATCAGACCGCGTTGGAGGTATTCTCATCTCTAGATCTGGCTCACGGAAAGACTCTTCGTCCTCGTCATCATCAATTGAATATTTGCGCCGTGTGTTTTCGTCTTCTGCAAATGGTATTCCGGCCTCCTTTTGTGCTTGTTCCAATTCTTGGCTGAAGCTCTTCTCGAAGATGTTGCGACCGTCGTGATGAGCTGGACCTGTGAGAGGCCCTGCTCCGATGGCTCGAGAATTGGCGCGACTAGTATCAATCGGTATAATGTTGGCCTTTTTGAGGAGGTCCATCATTCCCTGTACCTCAACATTCCCGCTGACTCGTGCTTGGGCGTCAGCTAGAGCTGGGTTGATGGCCCATTGAGACCGATCTCGCACAAAATCCACCGATTTTTGCAATATATTCTGTCTGCTATGCAGAAATTCTTCCGATTGTTTGGCAAAAGAGAAGGAGTGTAAAGATTCCGAGGGGAAACGGTGAAGATCTTCAATGACAGGGGACGTTGGACCGCTTAGCAGGTGTCCAGTCGAGACCGATCGAGACGAAGAGCCAGAAACCGGCATGGTCTTTGAGTGTTGTAGGGGCGACGCGAGAAAGTCGCCATCTCCCAGTGCCAAAGTGGGTGTCCGTAGTGAAGGGCCTGGCCGTCTAATTCTTCGCAAGCCTGACTTTCCAAGAGTATGCTCATGGTCAAGACGCGTGGCTCTGCCTCAGTCAGAGATCATATCACCCGTATCGGCATTTGGAACACACCTCTTCAGATTGCTTATCTCCTGCGTCGTACCAGCATCGAAGGAAAAGCGTGTCCGCGGGTTGAACGATGAGGAGGACGCATCGTTGGCGGTCGGCGGCAGATTCGACGTGCTCTTATTCTTTGGGATCCGCAGTGACTGGACATCCAGTGTGCTTGATCTAAGAATGGGTGATAGAGGTGGGGTGTTGTTTCCTAGTAAAGATCAGTACCACAGCTCAAGAGGTGCATAGCATCGAGGGAGGTCAGATTCGGCGATCTTGCAGTCTCATTCTTTGCCATCCCTTCCCTGACAGAACAGTGGCTGCGTACCATGACTATCTTGCCCATCTTGGGTCATACTGAACACACCCTCTCGACGCCACGTCCGGACGAGCTGAATGATCAATGCAATGTGATCGTCACAATGCTATATATAATACACAGAAATACATTGTCCAGAAAAAGGAAAGATATCAGCACGCCACGGTGATTCTCAAGATATTTTGGAGAAGGTATGAATGGACTAATCGTAGCGAAGGTCGAGGCCGGAACAATGGCATTTGATTGAGAAGAGAGCAGCCCGTGTGAAGCAAAGTCAGTCAAGAAGAATGTCGATCACAATGTCCCAGCTGCGGTCTGGTGGGCTGTGAGTTGTTGGCTCAAGGGTCGCGTAGTTTGCGAGTTAAATGGAGCCTTGGTGGGGGTGTCGGGCCCCAGGCTTCTGCGGCGCATCGGAGCGATTGTATCAACTGGTGCGAGTAATACGAAGTGCCTGGCCTGGTGGCCTCGCCAGCCCATCATCCTTACACCAGGTAAGCGAATTTTGTCCACCGCAAACGAGAGGTTCTCCGCAGGCCATCTAAGCTACCTTCCTAGGTACTTGAGGTGTGTGTTTTAATTCAGGGCGATCCGACCAGCCGGAGCCTACAGACCTATTCTCCCATGACTTCTGTCAACCAAAACCAAGCTACCTCAATGTACTCAACTATTCCAGTCATCACATTCGCAAGGAACGCGACTCTCGGTTTCCTCGTTGGCACCACAGCCTTGCATTAATGGGTGAGAGCTCCATAGGCGTCAACCCATCACCTATCTTTGTGCAAGCAGCCCTTTGTTGGAGTACCAGAATTCGTAGCAGTCTTTATGACCCCAGTGTTCTGTCCAGAATTCGCCAAAGAGATCGTCGGTATCAACATCGATGCCAACCACTCGTTCTGTCCTTTTCAACCCGCATAATGCGCATTGCTTGTTGTCGGATGAGCCTGAAGGCTTCTGCATCTTTAGACTAGGAGCTGCGGACATTTTCAGTCGTTGAGGTGGCAATCCGGCCTGAGCAATAATGGTGTTGTATTCGTGAATATTTTTCGTCCAGTCGCGAATCATTTCTTCCGAGTCCCGGCTTTCCTTTGCAGTTTCGCCTTTGTTCACTGACGCGAGCTTCATGCCTCCCCTTGTCCCTGCTTGGCCTATCCTCATGCTCTGTGACAGGAGGGTATCGCGCTTCCAGCGAAGGGATCTACCAGCCGCCAATCGGCTCGCTGTTCTGTAAACCAGGAGAACCTTTGTGGCTAAAGCGGGCTTGGATATGTCATTCGCAATATTTGCCTGGTGGAGCTGATCAAAGACGGCACTCATCAATTGTAGCAGCGAAGACGGCGGAGGAACATTTGTAGGTCGCTCGAAGGAAGGACTTAATGGTTTGGGTGTCAAAATTGACACTGAATCTGTTGGAGCAGTGTCAGATTGCACTGGAAGGCTTCTCTGTGGCAACGCTTCGGTTTGTCCATCTTCGAACGGTTCCCATTCGTCTTCGTCATTTGTTGTTGCTTGAGATGGGGAGGCTCGGTTTTCGTTCTTTTCGAAACGCTGCTCGCTTGTTCGCACCTCACTGACGTCTTGGACATTGTCAAACTCTGACCATTCTTCCCAGGTGTCTTGGGACTCATCTTCTCGGCTTCCAAGCTCAGATGGTGACAAATTTGTTTCTTCTTTGGTGCCAGGATTCTTCGCAAAGTTCAAGGCAGTCGTTGACCTGGAAGACCGCTCTGTGTGGTTGTTGTCGTCAAGGAGGTCAGGGATAAGCTGTTCCGAGAACGTACTCTCATGACTTGTATGAACATGTGCACGGCTATGGGCCAATGCTTCCTCCGACGTGTTCGCTATCTCGAATTCGCCGAAATCGTCTTCAGCATCGAAGAGAACGTCACTTCCATCAACATCTCGTTTCCACAGTGGTGACACTTGATTTCCTGGCACTGTCCTGCCCGAAGTAGTTATATTTTGTTTTGGCAAGTTGTAGCCGATCAAGTCTTCTTCGGCCTTGCCAGCAGGCTGTTGGACTACGTCTCCAGATTTCCCATGGTTATCATCTGCTGTTGCAAAGGCAGCAAACAAATCAGCGGACATGTTATGATCAGGTCATGGCAGCGACCCTGAACGAAACCGCTTCACGCGACTTTCGAGAAGGAGGCGTAGGCAGCAAAGAAAGAGGAGACCCAGGAATGGAAGTGATACACACTTCTGCCCTCTATGGCCCACCGTAGACTCAATAGTAGTACTTCTTTTGCATCACCACTCCAAGAATCGAATTTCTATTTGATAGACTCAAAACTTGGAAAGCACAGAGAAAATCGAACTACCTCATCCCTAGGTTTCGCAAAATCAGATATACGTCGCTTGTGATTGGCAGCGCAGAGGAGCGTGCACTAACTGGAGCGTAAAGCGCTGATGATCGCTCTGCTTCGACGTAACAACCTCGCCCAAACACTGTCTACTATGCAGCCGTTCTTCTAACCGCACCTCACTATCAAAAAACGTTGGCCGGACTTGAGTGCTGGCCGTCATGCGGCCTTTCGAGGAAAATCAGTGAGCTCGATCTCCAATCTGCTGCTATATCGGTTTTGCTCATCACAGTAGGCGGCGCTGGTCTTCGCTATTTAGCACCTCGATCGGAGTTGACTTGCGACAAGCACTAAGAGACAAAGAAGGATTCGACCCGTGTGAAGATGGTCTGCGGTCAGTCTGTTGGAAGGCTAGTATCTCATCGGATTGCTATCGCCGTCTTTTATTGATAGGGACAGGCTCTCCTCCTCTATGGTCCGTTGAGTCGTGGGTCATGGCCCAAGAAGCTATCGGAATCGAGGTCAGCGTACGATTCTTTGAAAAGTCATTTTCTACGATACATCGAGCACCCAAACAACCTTCACTCCTCGTTAGATCCCCTTGCGGATGATGACAATGTATGTAACTGGTTTTCAAAGCCTGTCCCTCAGGTCTGACGTCTGACGAAGTGAAGTCTCCATGGTCAACGCTACGGCAGGATGAGATTGCCAGGGAGGAGATTTTCCAGGACGTGACTCGCTGCATGCAAGATAACTACTTCTTCCGTGAACCTGCGACGCAAAAGAGACTATTGGACATTCTGTTCATCTATGCAAAGCTCAATCCGGACGTTGGTTACAGACAGGGCATGCACGAGTTGCTAGCCCCGATATTGTGGGTGGTTCAGCAAGATGCGGTCGACTCCGCAAGCATCCCTGTCGTAGCTCAAACTATGGACGGCGTCGATTTCATGCAAGAGGTGCTGGGTCACAGGCATGTCGAGCACGACTCATTCAATCTCTTCTGCGCCGTTATGCAGAGCGCCAAGGCATCGTATGAGACGGGAGAGAGCAAAGATTCGTCCCCGATCATTGAAAGAAGCAAAAAAATCCATGACGATATCCTTGCAGCTATTGATCCGGAATTGGCTCTTCACCTACACGTTGTTGGTATCCTTCCCCAAATATACTCCATGTAAGTCTATTCATTTCTGTGCCTCATCTCATCGATCTAACGAAACAGTCGCTGGATTCGTCTCCTTTTTGGCCGTGAGTTTGAATTCTCGGAAGTGCTGCGCGTGTGGGATCTCCTCTTTGCAGAGAACTTGAGACCGGACATTATCGACCTGACTTGTGTCGCGATGTTGCTGCGAGCCCGCTGGGACTTGGTCGACGCCGACTACACGACTGCGATTACTGCGTTGACTCACTATGCGCTGCCAGATTCTTCTGGGGAACCCCGTTCTCTAGTCAGAGATGCGGTGTTCCTTGATAGGAATAGAACTGCTGAAGCTGGAGCGACAGTCATCCAGCATTATACAGGGCGACGTCCAAAACAGACTGATGCGCTAAGCAGCCGCGGCTCCTCGACGGCGAGAACAATAAGATCTCCTCAGCTCCGGCAGTCGCCAAGTCCGTCACCTAGCAGGTTTACTCCTTCACAAAAGCAACTCGAGGGCCTGTTCCAAGAGGTTGCAGGCGGTCTACAAAAACGCACCGAGGGTTGGAATGTGTCGAAAGCTGTACGGAGCGCGGTTGGAGAAGTCCGGCGCAATATGAACAATTATCAAACATCACATTCCCGCCAGGCTAGTCGCGACACACCCAATTCCGAGAAGTCGGATGCGGCGAGAGTCTTGCAACAAAGGCTCAACGAATTGCAAGAGCGAAATGTTCTGCTATCGAAAATGCTGGAAGATGCTGTAGACTCTTTGAGAACGGTCAAGTTGACGAGTAAAGACAGCGTCGATGAGGCCGAACACAATCTCAATATTTCGCTGGCCAAGATACAGTTTGTCTCCGTCTATCTCGCTGACCCGGAAATACCCATTCCCAGAGAGCAGACTG
This sequence comes from Rhinocladiella similis, assembly GCA_024082115.1. NCBI lineage: Eukaryota > Fungi > Ascomycota > Eurotiomycetes > Chaetothyriales > Herpotrichiellaceae > Rhinocladiella > Rhinocladiella similis. The sequence goes on along the minus strand of JAMRYE010000013.1, from coordinate 3,658,641 downwards.
CGAGGGATGTGGAGGTAGACCAGCCGGATGAGGAACCAATGAAAGCACCTACAGTAAAGGTGACTACGCCTACTGGAAGTTTGGGGAGGCCGAAGGACAATGAAGCTGAAAAGGTGGCTACCAAAGTCGAAGGCGGCACACGGCAAACCCCAGGTCGACCATCGTTGATGGATTCCTCGTTCTCGTTCATGCTTGGAGAGAACAGACACCGTTCAAGCTTCGTTAGCTCCGTTGCCGCTTTGCCAGAGCAGGAAAGAGGCACCGAGTCAAAAGGTGGGCAGAAGCAAGCCGCAGAAGGGGAGAGACGACAGCAAGATGGCCCTCGCAAAGGTTCTGATGTTGACAATGGAGGCTTTACCTTGGCCAAGATACAAGGCAGGCGGGAGAGCTAAGGGGATAGATACAGTTGCAACAATCATGTCATGGCTGACCACAATCTGAAATGTATATTGCCACCGGTTCTACTGACCGACTAATGGAACCCTCTTCTGTCGAATGCTGCTTACCACTGAGCTGCTATCTGCTCTTGTATATTATGATCAGAGTGTTATGAGAAGCGCCTCGACTCTCACATCTCAGCTTGAGGATTCGTCCTTGGTTGCCAAAGACTTAAATCTGACTTCGATAATTACATCAGTTGTTGGAGACGCTACCGAGTATTGGGCGCCCTATCGCAATCTGCGCTCTGGGAATGTCTTTCGTAGTTGACACCGCTTATGTGGCACTGCCTATGAGAGATTCCTGCCTAGGATGAAATGCGACACCTGTGCTCGCACTCTCCAGATGCACGCAAAGAATACTGGATTTGCTGCGCGCAAAAGACCGATGGTGTCAATTAGCTTCCTCTGCTGCCATATCGAGTCAAGCAGGGTCCAGGTGGGGGATTGAGGACTGTCCCGACGGCGCCTAAGTTACTCCGTACAAAGGCGACAACAACCTCCGGGCCTTTCGGTTTCGACTGACGTTCATTTCCATCTCTCTCCCTTCAGTCATTGTTTGGCCAAGTTCACTGCGTCGGTCACATAACTCGGGACACTACTTCTTGAGAGCCTTCTGCACGCATCCAGCTGTACACATACTCAGCTGACTCTTTCTCAAGAAGACTTGCCTCGTCGATCCGTCCAAGATCAGTTGATATCCGTGCCTCACTTCAGATCATCACGCGCCCACGGGTCTCCTTTCGTTCTACCTAGCCTCCTACCTCCCTCGCCGTCGCGACGATTGCAATCTTGTTGACTATATGCTGGTATACCGTTGTAGTGTGAATGTCGACGTCAAGAAAGCCTGAGTACGCATAAGATTTGGGCCATCATCGCGGAACCAGCACGGCTTCGGGCTTGGGTGCGGATTCGCTCGTCGTCTGCCATCAAAAGCCTGGGAGCCAGACTTCCGACCAGTCGGTATGGGTCTTACTTACAATGTCTACCTGAATTCGGCCAAAATATTCGGCTGCAAGGTATGCACCGTTAAATATGGCGTGCATGTGTGGTCAGATCCGTGCTAACCGCCCTACGTTTGTACAGAAATGCAGGACGCACTTGGCTGATTTTGACGACATCATCTCTCGCAACTTCCGAGGCCAGCATGGCAAAGCCTTCTTGTTCTCCACGGTCGTCAACATCAAGCAAGCTGAAGCAATGGAGCGCAACATGACTACGGGAAGACACATTGTACGAGACATCAAATGTAAGCAGTGCGATGAGACTGTTGGCTGGAAATATGACAAGGCATATGAAGCCAGTGAGAAATACAAGGAGGGCAAATACATCCTGGAGTCCGAGCTGCTGTGTACAGTCACATGAGGAAAGAGCAGGCTGCCGATTGCTGTATGTATGCCACTACGTTTGTTTGCAGGAGTCTAGATACGGTCATTGGGTGGTTCACGGAAGGGACGGAATGGAAGGCAAGGTTCTGGCGTCATGGTAAGGAGCATCTGATAGAAGTCTACGACACACATATCTTCATCGGTCATCATCAGTCCTGCACTGAGAGGCCAACACTTGAATTCAAGGCTCTTGTACAGTCATCTTGAAAGCTTCAGAGATCGCAGACGATAGAGCCGGAGCCGCCTCGATGATGGCGTAACCCCCAACATCTGCCCTCCAGATCTTGATCACCTCCAGACCAGCTGCGGTAAGAATGTCGTGCCATTGCTCCTCGTCTCTTTCCATGCCGCAGAGTGACATCATCAGGACATCAAACAATGCTTCACGCTGGCCACAACCTGTTGCTGGAAGAACAAACTCATGGATTAAGATCCTGGAGTATCCTGGCTTGCAGGCATCTCTGAGATGCTTCAAGATAGTCACACATTGCTCGCCCGTCCAGTCATGCAGACAATGTCGACTGTAATAAAACCAAGCCCCTGGTCACGGTAAGTTTCACCGGAAGATCCAAATAACACAGGGCATCCTCACATTTGATCGGTTGCGGCTTGAAGAAGTCGTGAGCCATGACCTCGAAGGCCTTCTCATTGGGATCGACGAGAGCCACGACTTCTTCAACGTCCTGGACTACGAAGCGTCCGGGCAGGCCAGGGTTTTGCTGCAGCATCAACTTGAGTACGTGGCCCATTCCTCCGCCCACATCCACGATGGTAATGGCATTGTCCCCGATAGACCGCTCGTTCACATACCTTCGAAAAGGGAATTCGGGATACATCTGTGCTGGAAGATCTTCTTGGGCTGCCATGGCTGACCCGAATTGGGTTCTCATCTCGTCGTTCTCGTTCATCATCTCAAACATGGTCTTACCCCAGAGATGAACGCCCGAGTTGTCCGCGCGATCCGTTGGGCTTCGATAACCGTTTGATTTCAAGATCGAGGGTATCATCCGACTCTGAGGGTGCATGACGTTGAAGGCTGCCTTGATCCAGTCGCAAGCCTGACTCTCCCTCAACTTTACTGACATTGGCGTGGGCAAGAATATGCCTTTGCCGGATTGGCAGAGGATGCGAAAGGCTGTGAGACAACGCAGAATCCGGAGAAGGAGGGTGGGATTTGCACCCGTCTCTTGGGATAGCGTAAGAAGATCTGTCTCGCCCTGAATGATATTGAAGAGATCTAGCTGCACTGCCACATTCACCGCAGTGTTCAGCAGAGGCGCCAAACCAATCCTTAGAACACGGTCGCCTGGAGTCAACATGAGCTCGGCAATCTTCTCAGAGGTGCAATCTTCTCAGAGGTGTTGAAGATGTCATTTTCCAAGGTCGCCCATTTGTGTCTTCCACTCGAGGCGTTGGAAACGGCAGCTTCGTAGTCGTCGACTTGCTGGTTGAGGAAGCTCTGCAAAGTCCTGAGCCTCTCGACCTTAGCTGCCATTTCGTACGATGTCAGGCTGATTTATGGCGAAGCTGGCTGGGTCACTTGCCTTGTCTTACCAGATTCGCCTAACATTCGAGATGTGGATGAAGCCTCCAGTATCTACTTGTACAAGCTCACACCTTTGCCTACCGGAGGCCGACATGGACCGACATGGGTTGAAGGCACGATCTGCGTTCCCAGGGTGGAGAGAAGTTCAAGGGTGGCCTTGTAAGATATCAGGCCCGTCTGTCAGCTTCGTCGAGAATCGAGAGTGTGTCCACAATGTCGAATCCTAAATTTTGCCTCCTTTGCCTTGTCAGCTCAAGCGTTCCCCTGGTGCTTCTCAATCCAACAAAGCGGAAGAAGTATAATTCAAGGACTTATTACGGGACGCTATTTTATCAACGGCGAGACCGTGCCATCGACGTGTCCGTTTGGGGTTTGGCAGCAGAGTGAGAAAGGGGAGAAGAGTAGGGCAAGGACTCAATAGATACTAGAGAACATGCATGTCTCTGTGATACATTGCCGTGCTCCATGTAACGTGAGACTGGTCTTCACAACTACGCTCACGCACCCTAAGTACTGAGGGACTGCGGATTGCGTTTCTTGCAGTGAATGTATAGAACCAACTCCACCAGTGTGTCCTCGATGGAGCAAAGCCAGACATGTGCTTCATGGTTACAAGCACTTTGTAGACGTCACTTATGAGGTTCAGCTATACGCTTCCGAGAACGTTCACTGTCAAGGTATTGAGTGGGAGTATCGAGACACAGCTGTTCTTATCCTTCTTTCGCGTGTTTTGCTCGACTTTCGAAATCGATTCAAGGATCTGACGGAGGTCTGCACGCAATTCAGTGTACGCTCAAGGGTGAGAGCTTCCGAACATGAGCGTTTGATGCGACTCCAATATTGCGATTAGTACGATGGTTTCCTTTTTGTATGGTGCGAAGATTACCATTCGACACCAGAACGACGAAGCCTCCAAGAAGGAAAAAATCGTGTACCAATGAAAAGCCTCAAGAGTCTTTCCACAATTGTACCTGTAGTGGCGGAGGGAATGGATTGGGGGATATACAGAGCAAGATTGTCTCGTACAATATACACGACTCGTACCGGCCACATACAGAACCTCAAAGCAACTATAATGCCTTTGTCGTGCACATGCAATGTATGGCTACACCACCAAAGTGAGAACCGACGTCTTTGTTCTGTATGAAGTAGTACATCTCGTACGAGAAAACATCGCTTAATACACTTCCCCCATTCCCCGGTATTCGGACCGTATACGAACACTGCACGGCGAACTCCACGACGACCTCGGTTCTCCGTAGACTCGGTTATTCTTCCGGGTAAAGTTAACCTCTGCTCTTCCAGAGGCTAAAATGTCCGACTTTCGACGTCACCCCACAGTGGCATATCACGGAGCTGTAGCTATGTGTAAGCAATCTCTGATCGTATTCCTTCTTCATATAAATCGAGTAGGATAGTGTCCCGATTGCAGCAGCGTGTGAAGTCTTCGAGTACGAGCGTGCATCTTTGATCAGACTGCATTGACCGTAACCCCCTCTGGCCAAAGATACCCAGTTTCCGAAATCCAGCTCTTGAGGAAGATCATGGCGACCAAGGATACAATGCGGGCGGTGGTCTTCAAGGGCAAGTTGCACGTTGAAGTGGAGGACAGACCAATACCCAAAATTCAGGATCCAAAGGATATCGTTGTCAAGGTCCGATATACCGCGCTATGTGGAAGGTAGGGACGCAAGCAAGGCTCCGAAGCATTTTCGACCACTAACGATTCCAAGTGAACTTCACGTGTTCCGTGGTCATCAACCATCCGACACTGGCTTCATTATGGGCCACGAATTCACCGGCGAGGTCGTAGATACCGGGTCCGAGGTCAAGACTGTGAAAAAGGGCGACAAAATAGTCACCCCGTTCACCCTCAGCTGTGGAGAATGCTTCTACTGCAAAGGTGGATTCTCGTCTCGCTGCACACAGGGCAAGTTGTTCGGCTCGCCCCTACTCGACGGCGGCCAAGCTGAGTATTGCCGGATCCCTCTGGCGGACAGCACCGTGGTGAAAGCCCCTCCAAACATTGAGGAAGACAAGCTCGTGTTGATGGCGGACATTTTTCCCACTGGGTATTTCGCAGCAGCAAACGCTTTCCGCGGGTTCGACGAAGCAACCATACATCAGAGCGTGGTTCTCCTCATAGGCTGTGGGCCCGTTGGACTATGTGGCCTGGTAAGTGCGCTGGAGTACAAGCCGCGAGCATTGCTGGCTGTTGACGGGGTGGAATCCAGACTGGAGCTTGCGAAGAAGCTGGGTGCTGAACCATGGAACTACCAAACCGACATGGAGGGATTGAAGAAGAGGGTGCTGGAACTGACAGACGGCCGTGGCGCGGATACGGCGATTGAGATCGTCGGACACAGTGATGCGCTGAAAATGGCCTTTGACCTCTTGAGACCGTGGGGGAACATCTCGAGCGTGGGCGTCCATAACGCGGAAATCCCTTGGACCGGCAATCAAGCATATGGAAAGAATCTGAGGATGCAGATGGGACGGTGCCCCGTTCGAAGTATGCAGATTCCCGAGTCAGTCAATCATCGCAAGCTGGTCTTCTAACATGGATCGATAGGCCTTTTTGAACCAGCCCTGGAACTCCTTGCGAAGGTGCAGCACAAGCTCGAGTAAGTATGAAATTTCCGCCCGCCACGCTCGATTCACTGATGGCATGGTAGCTTCATGACGGATTGCGTGCAGCCTTTGTCAGAAGCAGTCAAGTATTACGATGAATTCAACCGGATGTTGGTTCAAAAGGTTGTCTTCGAAGCAGACAAATAGACGGTTGCAGTACTCCGTGCCGTACAAGGGGGAGACTGCAGTTGTGATGAAAACTCCTGGGGTAGATGTGAGTGTCGAAATCTGGACTGCATATTCGCGATCAGCAGGTGGCTTGAGGGGGATGAGATGCTCAATCACGGAACCTTTACTAGTATGTGTAGTTTCCAACAAGACGAGATGGTGTTCAACAACTGTGTACGGATTAATGAACAGCCAGTGTCCCCCTGAGTAACTGGCACGATCACCTTGGAGTCTCACCGGCCTTTTCCCTACTACCTACCTACCCAGGTACGGGCACATCCCTTAACTAATTCAACAGGGGCCCTGTCCAACAAGGGCACCTAAAACGCCTAGAACCTAGGTGGGTGTTGGTGCCGGTTGAGGCCTGTTAGGGGCCGGAACCCGAGATTCGGGGCGCCAAGGAGGAGGGTGCTCGGGGACCTTGGGCGCTCCAAAGGACTGGACATTGCACTTGTCCAGAGTACAGTCTAGTGAGTCCTCGGTGCTGTCACTGGCCACTTCTTCTCTAGTGGAGCCAAGCTGTGCTGTAGTGCGAACACAACCTCCTTCCCCCCTGCCCTGCCGTCGAATAACAAAACCAGAAGCCAGCATCTTATTTTCGTTATTTCCAACACGCAACAATCCTACTCTCTTCTCCTCATCTCAAACTACGCGACCTCATCTTGTCACCATTTCTCCCGTCACGCCTCGATCCTCCTTCTCTCCGCCCTTCTACTCTTCCCCGTCCTTGTCCTGTACTCATCAGTGGACAGTCTCGTCGTTGTCCAGCCTCCCCTCACCGTTCCCACAAATCCCACTTCGTCTCCAGCGCTCCTCGTAGTCCTGCCGCACCTCGATCAAATTCTGTCCTGATTGCCTACCATCGGCCGTCAACTTGAGTTCGACAAGACAACCCCTCCTCTTTCATCCTCATCCCACTCGCCTCTTCTTATCATGGCTTCCGCCGAATCCCCTGTTGCAAACCACATCGACGATGCCGGCGTCTTGAACGAGCCCATCAATCAGCTCAACCTTGGTGACAGAGAAAATGAACTTCCCAAGACCGATGAAGAATATGCGCAGTCGCAATTGACCCTTCGAGCTATCGTCTCGACCAAGGAGGCTGGCGTCATCATTGGCAAACAGGGAAAGAATGTGGCCGATTTGCGCGAAGAGACTGGTGTTAAGGCTGGCGTTAGCAAGGTCGTGCAGGGTGTTCATGATCGTGTCCTGACGGTCACTGGACCCCTGTCCGGCATCGCAAAGGCATACGCTCTGGTCGCCAAGGGACTTTTGGAAGGTGCGCCACAGATGGGCATGGGCGGAGTCGTTCAGAACAATGGAACTCATCGTAAGGACCCCTTGACTTCTCTTTCGGCGTCATTCGCTAATTCCGTGCCTTAGCTATTCGCCTTCTTATCTCTCACAACCAGATGGGCACCATCATTGGCCGACAAGGCCTCAAGATCAAGCATATCCAAGATGTCTCCGGAGTTCGCATGGTCGCTCAGAAGGAAATGCTGCCGCAATCCACCGAGCGTATTGTTGAAGTCCAAGGCACCCCTGAAGGTATCGACAAAGCCGTCTGGGAAATTGGAAAGTGCTTGGTTGATGACTGGCAACGTGGTACGGGAACAGTCCTGTATAATCCCGTGGTCCGCGTCCAGGTTGGCTCAGGCCCCCTTCCTCCTGCCGTTGGTGGTGCTGCAATGGGTGGTACCGGCTATCCCGCTGGCGGTCGTACCTATAACCGCACAGGAAACGGCGCCGACTTCAGTGAAGCACGCACCTACAACCGCGGTAGCGATGCGCCTCGAAGCAGCGGAATTCCGATGGTCACCGAAGATGGGGAGGAAGTTCAAACCCAGAACATCAGCATTCCTGCCGATATGGTCGGCTGCATCATTGGACGAGGTGGATCCAAGATCAGCGAAATCAGGAAGACCTCGGGTGCCAGAATCTCGATTGCGAAAGCACCACACGATGAGACTGGTGAGCGCATGTTCACCATCATGGGCAGTGCAAGCGCGAATGAGCGAGCTCTGTATCTCCTGTACGAGAACTTGGAAGCAGAGAAGGGACGCAGACAACAGGCCTCTTCGGAGTAAGGCACACCATCCCAGGTGTCTCGCTGTCTGCCCCTTCCTCGCAACCCCGAATTTACACCTCTACCCTCCGAGAAAACACATTCCTTCGAATTCCATATGTCCCTCAACCCACCTCGACACGATGACAGTCCTGCGAAAAAGCATAAGGCATTGTTTTGCTCTTTGGCGTCCAACCGATAGACGGTATGTTGCGCAAAGCGACCTGACGAAGCTATGATACCTTTTCCTTTAAATCTCGCGGGGGAAGCGAGTTACGAATGATGACTTGAGCTTGTATGCAACGACCTTGATCCTTCCTTAATCCGAACCCGACGACGAACCAATCCGGACCTGACCGAATCTCAAACCCTTGCTCATCCCAACAATAACACAAAGTACTCTCATCAAATCCCGCTGTGGGCCTCGAAATTCTGTCGACGAGACTACTACCCTCGCGGAACATGAAAAGCCTGACAGTGGCAACAGACAGAGTCACAAATTCGCGCCCCGGCTTATCTGTAGACGCGGTGGTGGCAGACCCAGATTGTAAAGAAACTGCCGGCCGAGAAGGAGGGTATCAACTCGAAAAACAAGCGGGCCTCTCCTTGTCAAAATAAAATCCTCATTCAAAACTCGGTTTTCTAATTTTCTTAGTTACCAACATGTATCCGGTTTGCGTGCATTGCCCGTTCACTTCGTACGGTAGAGGCAAAGCTCATGTGCTTGAAGTACTTGTACTCTGTAGACGTGCCACTGGTCAAAATCCTCACACGCTCCGTTCGTCTCCCCGGCTTTGAACTACTGTAGGTAGGGTATCCTTTTGCTGGATCCCTGTCACCGCACGTTGCCTGGCTCTGACAGGCGGAGAAGAGTCACTTCGGCATGTGGGTGGCAGCAAATGGGCGGTATGTGAGTGTCACACAACCTCTGTCCGCCAGGGGTTCCTCATTTGCTGATGGCCCCCAGCCGTCTCTGCTTTTGCCTCCAGCTGGGCCCAGAAATCTCCCGCTTGATCAGCTTCGACCACGGGCATGAGACAATGTTTGCCCAATTGAGTGAACGTGTCATCCGGTGGTAGGGCTGGTTGTTAGTGCCGGGGTGATTTGCCCTGGGATGCGCTTACGAAGAAGGTATTGTACGAGTAAAGGTCGTGAGCGTGAAAGATTTTAGTGTGAGATACCCAAAGAGGCCAGCTGAGCACCCGACTGCCTCTGCTCACTGCCTGCGGAATACCTACTCGTACAAGCATAATCCCATCTACATTCAACAGCAGCAATAATCCTTTGGTCTGAGACAGCAACCTTGGTGCAACACATCCTTAGGCGATTTCGTCGTCGTGTTCCTGAGGAGACTCGCGCCTGTCAAGAATCGTAAGCGTTTCAAGTAGCCGCCTGTTGCAGATCCAGCCCCATGCGGGAAACGCCTTGACCTGACGTCGCCCTCGTGAACAGCAAACAATCTCAAAACCCTCCCAAACCTGTTGTCGACAATTCAGTGAATTGCAGCCTCGAAGAAGCTGCTTTGTCCGCTTTCATATCGGCCCAGAGGCTGTCGAGGCAGGCATAGCTACGTCTTCGCACTGATTACACTGCGGTTCAATCAGCGGCTGGCCGTCGATGCTGATTCAGGCCGCCGCGCAAGATTCGACACTCTTCTGATTGGCATCAATTTCACAGGCGCTTGTCCTTTGCACCTGGTAAAGACCTACGACAGTGTCTCCGAACTCCTCGACCTTCCCTACCCTTCACACGGCACCGGACGTTGCCTACCTCTCTACAATCATGTCGTCCCCAGTGCCGCTACTTCGGGCACCCGTCCCTGGCGGTCGGAGTCAAAGCGGTAGCCGCACCCCTCGATTGACACTTGGAATTCCTCCATCACCGAACGCAAGACCAGTGACTAGCGAGGGCGAGTCGATAAGTGAAATCCCACGGTTCAGCCTGGCTGCAAAGGGTCCGCCGAAGTTGTCGCTCGCTACGCCGATGGGAAGCCAAGGGTCTGTTCAAGAAGGAGGAACAAATCTGAGACCACAAATGCAGCCACTGAACATGAGTGCTGTCAATAACAACGATGCCGGGAGTCGGCCAAGGGGGGACAGTTTCCACAATGCAAGTGTGCCAGGCTCGGCCTCATCATCTACATACTCGGCCTTGTCCTTCGCTATGCAAGGGAGGACAGGGAGTACACCAGACCCATCCTCTGCCATCAGTTCCATCTACTCTGAGGCTAGCATAGGCGGGGCATCTATGGAACGGGAATCGAGCATGGGTGGCTTATCAATCGATTTTGAGAAACTCAGCATTGAGAAAGGGAGACCGCTGGATGTCGACGATCTGGATGATGAAGGCTGGGGAGCAGCAAGTGATCAGAAGAAAATCATCGAGCTTGGCTCTTTGGGCGAGGGTGCCGGTGGCGCAGTGACTCGATGTAAGCTCGAGGGCGGAAAGACAATATTCGCACTCAAGGTATGGCAATGCGTTTTGACTCCAAGCACGGAGTGGCTGACTAGAGCAGATCATCACAACAAGCCCCGACCCCGATGTTAAGAAACAAATCCTGCGAGAGCTGAAATTCAACAAGAATTGTACTTCCGAATATATTTGCCAGTACTACGGTGCTTTCATGGACAAATCGTCGAGTACGATATCAATAGCCATGGAGTTTTGCGAAGGTGGGAGCCTCGACAGTGTCTACCGTGAGGTCAAAAAGCTTGGAGGGAGGACGGGTGAGAAGGTGCTCGGAAAAATCGCCGAAGGTGTACTACACGGCCTCACTTATCTCAACAGCAGGAAGATTATACATAGAGGCGAGTGACAGACAAGAACTCTCTCGTGCACTTACAGTGAGACTGACTTTTCCAGACATCAAACCATCAAATATACTGCTCTGCCGCAATGGGCAGGTCAAACTCTGCGACTTTGGCGTCAGTGGCGAATTTGGCACGAAAGGAGATGCCAACACTTTTATCGGTACATCGTACTACATGGCGCCAGAGCGGATACAGGGACAATCTTACACTATCACATCCGACGTGTGGTCACTTGGTGTGACATTACTTGAGGTGGCACAACACCGATTCCCTTTCCCGGCCGATGGCACCGAGATGCAACCTCGGGCGGGATTGATCGACCTGCTCACGTACATTGTTGCCCAACCTATACCAAAGTTAAAAGACGAGCCTGACAATGGCATCAAATGGTCCGAGATGTTCAAGTACTTCATCGAATGTTGTCTGGAGAAAGATCCGAACAGGAGAGCGACACCTTGGCGAATGCTGGAACATCCGTGGATGGTCGAGATGAAAGCCAAGAAAGTCAGCATGTCGACATTCCTCTCACAGGTCTGGGACTGGAAGGATTGAAAAGATGCGGAAGGCATTAGTGGAACGGTTCACTTCTCAGGGACGCACCCGGTGTGTAGTACGGCTTTGTGCATACATCCAATGCTTTTGACAGACGTATGAGCATTACTATGACAGAAAGTCCGCTTTTGGAAGGGGCTAATCAGGAGGTTTCAATGGGAGTGTGCAAAACGACCACTCGGGTTCAAAAGTGGCTTACCTTTGGACTCGGGATATGAAGAATTCATGAAGACTTGAACTACCAGCTTGGAAACGGGACAGGAGCTGTGGGAGTAATGGCCATGAAAGTTATACGTATGGATAATGAACAAAGAAGAACAGTGATGGCAGGCTTCTTTGAAAACTTCATCGTGCTTGCAACAGACCTATAACGATATAGTGGGCGAACAATGGCATTGGTATGATCGAAATTGAGGACGTTGAAGGACGCACGTTGTGCGAGATGAGATGTATCCATCCCAAGGTGCCTTTGTCTGACATGCTCAATCACGATATTTGGGCGTAGCAAACTGGAGATCTTTCGTAGGAACTAACGTCGACATGTGCGTAAAGATAACCAAGGTAGGTGGGCGTACGGAGAGGATGGAGAGTAATTTATTTTTCTTTTTTCAAGTCGGGTTCAGCAAGAGTAGTGTCTGCCAAAATACGGGGACCCCAGTCATGACTTTTGATGCCACAGGCAGAACAGCACTCTATTACCTTGAGCAGACAGACTGTTCCTGATGAATCTCAGTTCTCTTCACTCGGTCGCGGAGATTCTTCGTTGCCAACTTTAGCGATCCTATTTGGACAACGAGAAGTCTTCGGTCACTTTGTGCATAATGTTCGCGACCGTCCCTATTCTATGACGAAGGTACTTCCATGTTGATGGTGATTGTCTTTGCGTGCAGGTATCCTCTCAAGCCTTCATATCCGCCCTCACGACCATACCCACTCTGCTTGACACCACCGAAGGGGGTCTGTGGTGACGTCTTGTACGCCTGGTTGATGCCGACGTTCCCTGCCTCGATCTTCGACGCAACGCGCAGTGCTCGAGGGATGTCGGATGTGAAGACGGACGCTGTCAAAGATATGTTAGCCGATGGACGGGGGATTTCTTCCTCGCAATGAACATGACTTACATCCAAGGCCGTAAGTGGTGTCATTGGCAAGCTTGATGGCTTCTTCCTCCGTCTTGAATGTTCTTACGGCAATCACGGGGCCGAAGATTTCATCCGTAAACACACGGCTCTTGACGTCCGGGTTCAATAGCACCGTGGGTTGAACGAATGTTCCTTTGTCCCCCAGACGGCTGCCACCGGTCAAAACTTGGATGCCGTCGTTCTTGCCGTCGGTCAGGAAACCCATGACTCTGTCAAATTGCTTCTTGTCAGCCAGGGGGCCGAAGGCCGTGTCCGCCAGCGACGGATCACCCATTTTCTTCGCCGCGTCGTCAAAGGCCTTCTTGACAGCCTCGATGAATTTGGGCGCAATGCCTTCCTGTACAAGAACTCTCGATGATGCAAAGCACACCTGGCCAGAGTTTCGCAGGAAACCGGTGGCGTTGTGTGCCACGGCATTATCGAGATTGGCATCATCAAAGATCAACTGTGGGCTCATTAGCATGTACTCTACGCGCGAGCCTCAATGACAAGCTCAGGTGACTGGGCTAGACTTGGAGATAGCATGATGATGCTCTCAAGAAGGACAGGGACAATGTTCTGGTTGTAGGGCACAGGTCAACTTACCGCCGGTGACTTTCCTCCTAGTTCAAGCGACACATGCTTCATGTTGGATTTGGCCGCCGCAATCTGCACAGCTCTGCCGCCAGCAGCGGATCCAGTGAATGCAATCTTTGCAATATCCATATGTGATGCCATTACGGCACCGGCAGGAGCAGCACCGGTGACGATGTTGATGACTCCAGGCGGAAATCCGGCTTCTTTGACCAATTCGCCGTACGCAGCAGCACCGAGTGGTGATTTCTCTGATGATTTGAAAAGAAAGGTGTTTCCAGCTGCAAGGGCAGGGGCCATCTTCCATGCAGCAAGGACATGTGTGCCATTCCACGCAGAGATACCCGCGCATACACCCAATGGCTCGTAGGCAACAATTTTGTAGGAGCCATCACCTTCAGGAGGGTAAGACTCGCCGGCCACCTTGCCAGCCAGCCCAGCATAGTACCGCCAGGTGGCACATGCTCCAGCAACGAAGCCTTTGGCTAGGGTGATTGGTTGGCCCTGTAGGTTCGTCAGATACTTGAGATCCGTGTGGATTTATATGGCGAATGCGTGCCGTCTCTGACGCTGGGAGAACAGATGTCTTACCATGCATATGCTTTCTAGTTTCCCCAGTTTCTCGGCGTTGGCTTCGAGCAGATCGGCAAACTTCAGCATCAATTTGGCTCGTTGCACCCCTGGTGTCGACGACCAGCTCGGAAACGCTGCCTTGGCCGCCGCAACAGCACGGTCGATGTCTGCTTCCGAAGCGACTTGAACCTTGTCGGTGACGACTGTGTCATCATTCGGGCTGTAGATTGTCAACGTCTCACCAGATGATGACGGGACGTACTGGACCGGTCAGCCACACATTCTTTGCCTCAAGGATTCGTTCTTGCCCACCTCATTATTGATGAAAAGGTTGGTCTGGAGAGACATCGTGTTCTGGACGTGATGCTGTTTGAATTCTCACTTGTAATAGAAACGATATAACGAAACGTCTTGAGCCCAGGATATATATACGTCAAGGCTACGCCCTGGGCTGAGGAGTGAGCCTCCTCAATGGTTCCCTCGGTTCACGCAGCGAGTCTGTACCACAATCCCCGCACCAGCTGCCTATATGAAAGGTCGTGGCTCGAGGTGGAGAAGGCGGCTGAGTCGTGTTTACTCTGGCGGAATTGTGTCCGTACATTCGTTTTTGGTCCTGGTCAACTCTCATTCTGTGACCTGGAGAATCTTTCAAGTCTCTATAGCGCCGCCGGGTGATTCATTCTGTCTCGCGTGTTCAGTAACGGCCTCACACGCAGTGAGTGGCGGATACATTTGCCCATTGTATAACGGTCGAAGGAACGATCCTGAGGCAGTATGTACCTGTTCTCAACAACCCAAGTCGTCTGGCAAGGGTAACCAGGCTGGGGCACTGGATGACCATCCGCAATATACATGACCGAGTGAACTGTCCAAAGTCAGGATACAGCCTATACCCAGGAGAGTGGCTCCATGGTGCACGTACAGCCGTGAAGTACAATAGCTTGATTGATGCTTGGGCCAGCCTGGTGCCAAGTCTCGTCAGCCAGGTTGGTCAAGGCTGAGGAGGTTGACGAACCAACTGCGGTCGGCAGGTCGGATGTGCTAACTCCTTACGAAGCACTAAAAGTCGGCCACTAACTAAGTCCATCAGCGACAGAATGTTCCCATTGCCTGCGCATTGTGTTTACTCGGGCGATCATTCAACGCCATGCATACTCAGGTTGCCTACATAAAGCAAATGAAGTTCTAGACCTTATCACTTGTATCGCCATGCATATCTAGACGAGTTTATCGCCAGCCATCCTCGCGACATGTTCTGTATAGCCCGTTGCAGTTGAGGCCTACCCTCGACACGATTCCTTCGGTCAGACATATACAATGGCAGAATCAGGATTCCCATGGACCGCTCAGCCACGAGTTTCGCAGAAGGAAGAGACGTTTTCAGCAAGCAATACACTGAGCCCTCCAGACGTATCTCAGCAGCAGATTACCCCCGGCGCTGAGAACAGGACGACCGCCGTCGATCATCAGCCTCAACTCAAGAAAGCCAGCAACTCGCAGGGCAAACGCCGCAACGGCTCTGCGAAGGGCCCGCCTCGTGTAGTACCAACCATTAGCACCACTGCAGCTGATTCTTTGACAACCAAAGCCAGTCAGAAACCGGCCACACCACTCCCAGTCCGGACTATCCCAGGTGTGTACCCTTCTCCCACTTGCCCAGGCTCATGTTTAACCCTTTTGTAGCTTGGGTTCGAGACGCAGAAGAAAGCGATCTTGACGATCCTCAATTTCAGGCGCTCGACTCTCCCGATGCTGCTCTCGTTGCACAGCACAATCACAGTCCAGCCACCACTCGGCAAAACAACATACAAGGGAGGCACCCACATCGCAACGGGTATGTGACATCTGCAGGACATGTCCGACCGGAGCGAACATCGAGATGGGTTTCTTTTGCACGAGCAAGTGCATACCCGCGCGAGACATTCGACGGGGAAAAGGTGGACGCTGAATATCTCGACCAACATTTCACCGACTATTCCAGGCCTTGGTTAGCTGGGCACGAGGACGATCTCGAAGATGGGAGCAGCCGCTACCGTGCATTCCGCCGCAAGAGAAAGATATGGTACAAGCGGGCACAATTTACGATCTTACGGAATCCTTTTATACCGCTCGCCTTCAGGTTAACTATCTTTGTCTTTGCGTTCGTAGCACTGGGCTTGGGAACCTCGATATACCATTCAACGAACAGAATCGTCCATTGCATGAATCAAGATCCGCGGGATGAAATTTGTCGGAGGCTCGTCGGCGATTCAGCTACAAAATACTACCAAGATCCTTCTGGACTCATGGCTTTGATTGTCGATGCCATAGCGGTGGCCTACACTTTGTACATCACCTACGATGAGTACTTCTCCAAGCCACTTGGCCTACGACCGGCTCGAGCCAAGGTACGGCTAGTCCTTCTTGATCTGTTCTTCGTCGTGTTTCAATCAGCGAACCTTGCCCTGAGTTTTGAGTCCTTGGCCGTCGATCAAGGCGCCTGCAAAGTCGGAAACGTACCAGAAACGTCCCCGAGATTTGACGCTGTATGCTCCAAAGAACGGGCGCTGAGTGGAGTCTTACTGGTGTCCTTGGTAGCGTGGCTGATGACCTTTTCCATCAGCGTTTTAAGGTATGTTTTTCAATCGACGTGAGCGTAACTTTGGAATGCTGACATGCTGCAGATTGGTGGAGAGGATCGAAACAAAGTAAAGAAGGGACAGCGGAGAGGTTCTTATTTCACACATGTAGCAATACTGACGACCTGGACGAATTTCTTTTGTTATGATCACCACAACCGACCCAACGCTTCTATCAAGCCTTAAGACTCGGCCCATCCTCACCGTAAATGGGATCCTTCTCGAACCACCCAAGGTCTTTGATCGCTCTGACTTTGCCTTCTTCTCCTTCCCGCCCATAGCACATGTCCCAACTCTTGCCGATTGGATAAGAGCCTACCATCTGAAATCCGCCATAATCCTCGAGTAACCGGTGACCAACGCCAGCCGGAACAATCACAACATCGCCCTTTTCTAGCACAGGTTCGAACCTTCCTTCATTCTGCTCTCCTCCAAAGCAACACTTGGCTGAGCCGGATGCTATACTGAGGACCTCGTGGGTGGTTGAGTGGAAGTGTGTTTCCGTGAACATGGTATACTCCCATTGTGGGGAGACAACCCCAACTGCTTGGAGATGGGATTTGATTTGCGACGTGGAGGCTGATGGGAACACAGAGTGATAGATCAACAAGGGCTTGCCTTGGATTGAAGTGTTAGGGATACCTTTGTAGGCTGGAATCTGGTGTGAGGATACTCGTAGAGCGTTTAAGGGCACGATTGTCATCTTTTCAACGAAACCTGCGCAGGTCCTGAGCACCCGCTTTGCGAACACGTGTCAGATATTTACAATAAACTCCAAGATAGAGGAGAATGGAAGCAGTGAAGGGAAAGAGTATTTAGTTGTTAGATGCTCGCCCTTGATTCACATTCACATCAAGTGTTGACCGGAGCGCGTTGCCTCCAGTGATGTCATGTTCACGTGCGCGCGACTTAGTCAGTCCCCTGGCGCTGCCTGCGGCGTTATGGACGATTTGCCTATGGCGATTTGGCTGCGTACTTTCAGCCTCCCACTTCATTTCCCTTATTCTAGATTCGACTCAGTCTTGATATCCAACATTTGACCTAGGAACATGGCGCCTCCTGTGGGCACGCCATTGGCAACGGCCACTGCGCCCAGCTCAAGGGCCCGAGATGACCTCAACTCAACCTGGACCTACCTTCAGAGCAACCTGGACAATGTCATGACTAAATTGCAAGAGGGCTTGGACATGAAGACCTACATGGGCGTCTACACGGCGGTTCACAACTTTTGTACTTCTCAAAAAGCAACGCCTCAACCCCAGGGTCCGTCGTCGACGCTCACTCAACAACACCGTGGTGCTCACCTCCTGGGCGAGGAACTGTACACTCTCCTAGGTCAATACCTCACCGAACATCTTCGGGAAGTTCTAAAGAACTCCGAGTCTCACACCGACGAAGCCCTACTTACATTTTACATTCGGGAATGGAAGAGATACACAGACGCGGCTAAATACAACAACCATTTGTTCCGCTACCTCAACCGTCACTGGGTGAGGAGAGAGATTGACGAGGGCAAGAAGAACGTCTACGACGTCTACACTCTGCATCTAGTCAAGTGGCGAGATGACTTCTTCAAGGCCGTTGAGTCAAAGGTCATGCATGCTGTCCTGCGCCTCGTTGAAAAGCAGCGAAACGGTGAGACGATCGATCAGATGCAGATCAAGGCCATCGTGGACTCTTTCGTTTCACTTGGGCTGGACGAGCTCGACAGCACAAAGTCAACGCTCGATGTCTACCGTCTCTATTTCGAACGCCCCTTCATCACCGCGACCAAGGCCTACTACACAAACGAGTCGAAACGCTTCGTCGCAGAAAACAGTGTGGTAGAGTACATGAAAAAGGCAGAGGCCAGACTTGAGGAGGAAAAGGAACGTGTCAATATGTATTTACACCCCGACATCATGAAGAAGCTGATGGAAACCTGCAATGATGCTCTCATTAGTGCACACTCTGTTCTCTTGAGAGACGAGTTCCAGGTTCTCCTTGACAACGAACGCACCGAAGATCTTGCCCGGATGTACAAGCTTCTGTCACGGATAAAGGATGGGCTTGATCCTCTCCGCAATCGCTTCGAGAACCATGTTCGCAAAGCAGGTACAGTTGCGGTTGAAAAGGTGGCGGCGAACGGGGAGAATTTCGAGCCCAAAGTCTACGTCGATGCTTTGCTTGAGATTCATGGCAAATACCAGCAGCTTGTCAATGTGGCCTTTAATGGGGAGTCGGAGTTCGTACGATCTCTTGACAACGCCTGCCAGGAATTTGTCAATCACAACCATGTTTGCAAGAACAACACCACCAGATCTCCGGAATTGCTTGCCAAATATGCGGACCAGTTGTTGAAGAAGGGAGCCAAGGCAGCCGACGAGTCCGAACTCGAGGAGTTGCTTGTCCAAATCATGGTTGTCTTCAAATACATTGAAGACAAGGACGTTTTCCAGAAGTTTTACTCACGCATGCTGGCCAAGCGTCTTGTCCATACGAGTTCAGTATCGGACGATGCCGAGACCAGCATGATCAGCAAGTTGAAGGAAGCCTGTGGTTATGAGTACACCAACAAGTTACAACGCATGTTCCAAGATGTTCAGATCTCCAAAGATCTCAACACCTCGTACAAAGACTGGCATGACAAGATCCTCGAAGATAGTGATGAGAAACGAACTGTCGACTCGACATTCCAGATCCTCGGTACTGGCTTCTGGCCCTTGAACGCACCCAACACGCCATTTTCTCCACCAGCTGAAGTCAACAAGGCTGTCGAGTCGTTTACTCGCTTCTACGATTCGAAACACAACGGCCGCAAATTGACATGGCTGTGGCAATTGTGTAAGGGCGAGATTCGAGCCAACTACATCAAAAGCCAAAAGGTACCATACACCTTCCAGGTGTCTACATACCAGATGGCCGTGCTCCTGCTGTTTAATGACTCTGACAAGCTTGATTTCTCCGACATCAAAGAAGTCACCAAACTGACTGATGACAACCTTGAGCCTGCACTTGGTATCCTCTGCAAGGCTCGTGTCCTACTGCCCAGTCCAGAAGACGGCAAACCTGTTCCGGGAACCAGCTACGCCTTGAACTACAACTTCAAGAACAAGAAAGTCAAGATCAACTTGAACATCAACCTCAAATCTGAACAAAAGACCGAGTCGGATGAAACTCACAAGACGATCGAGGAGGATCGAAAATTGTTGCTTCAGGTTCGTTTGAATTTTGTCTGTACTGTTGGTTGGGGCTGCGCTAACTATGTCTAGGCCGTGATTGTCCGCATCATGAAAGGTCGCAAGAAGCTCAAGCACGTCCTTCTCGTCGAGGAAGTCATCAACCAAGTCAAGAATCGATTCCCACCCAAGATTCCCGACATCAAGAAGAACATCGATGCCCTCATGGAAAAAGACTACATTGAGCGTCTTGACAATGACGAATTGGCTTACATTGCCTAACTTTTTATTCCATAGCAAGCGGTCTTTACGAGTTTCCTCGGTGGCAATCATCACACGACTGGTAAGATGGGATGAGGGATTTTCTTGCAGAAGTTGAATGCGTCAAAGGGTGGAGTTCTTGCAGCAATTCGGCATGGGAGAAAAGGAGTAATTGCCTCGTCGAATGTCACGAGCCCAGGGGAATAGGTCTGGGATGGGGCGTCTACTGCATTGCATCGCATATGGAGTCCGCCCGTGCCAGCACTTTGGGTGCTTTTCATGCGTCTTGATCGTTTCAATCCTCCATTCTTGCCGAGACGGGAGGAGGAACTGAAGGGGAGCATGAACCGACCACGAAATCACGATGCATGATGTATGCCGTGCACCAGGGTCGCAGGTAGCACACATTCTTCATATGGGGTCCAGAGGGAAGCAGTATCAGTAGGGCCCATGAGTTGAGAGAGTGAGCCATGGTCCTGGCATGTTGCCTCGCCTTGCCTCGACTCGCCTTTGCCCTCCCAGTCCACCCTACCCAATCCATCGACCCGGGCAGGTTCAAAAAGAGCTGAAACATAGTTTTAGATGGAATCGGGACAATGAAATTCGAAAATGACATGAATGACTTGAGACCCCTCCCCCTCCTCCTATGTTACAGTAGAAGATGAGCGGAGAGTGCGTAGAGTAGCGCCTACCACCATACATGTGTACCTGCGTCTGGAGCATGGCATCAAAAGAGTGCCCGAGATGTTCTAGAAACGTACTGCATCTGTCCCGGGCAAGCTAGTTCGGCACCCACACATACATACATACATACATACATACATACATACATACATACATACATACACACAGTTACCATGCACCGTTTGAGTTTGATTGACTGTGTGGGTGCTTTTCCCCGAGCTACAGAACCATGCCGGGATCTGATTCCTCATTCCAACTCTGTGTACCGTGGGCGTCGCTCGTCGCAAAGGGGGACCCGCGCGAGTACTCACTTTTTTTGAGCGGTACTCGTGACAAACACAGGATCCAAGGGACCCCAGATGTTCAAAGTCACAGCACAGCATACAAGGTACAACGTTGACGAGACCGAGACCAGGACCAAGAAGGGACCACTGGGCTCTTTCAAACGTTATCACATAGCATTATTAATACTTACCAAGGGTGGTGGCATTTCAATCTTCGGTTTCCTAAATGTAACTTGAATTCTTTGTCCCTTTTGTCTTTCATCAATTCGTAGAAAAACCTTCATCTATCTGTCACGAGGCTCGATTCCCTCCTGTGACCGTCGATCCAGTCACTTCAGCTTCAGTCGCTGTGGCCGTGGCGGTGCTTGTGGTCGTAGTGGTCGTATTGGTGCCAGTTCCTCTTCCCTGCTGCATACGGTCCTTTGCCCAACTTCCCCAACTACTCAGGTATGCGCCTGCCTTGGCCGCGTTCTCTTTTGCCGACGCTTGCAGCTGGGCCGTATCGACGTTTGGTCGTTGCAATTGTACCTTGGCGGCGCGGTCACGGAATGAAGTCGCCCAACCGCCACCTGACACTGACCCCGCCTCGGGGGATGAAGATGAAGGCTCCAAGTTCTCATTCTCCTTCAGTCCACTGTTGACGTCCGTACTGTCCCTAGCACGGTTTCCGCTCGTACTCCTACTGCCCCCTGTCTTCCTGCGCTGCTCGACCTCGGCCCAGAACCGAGCGACTCTCTCTCGACCAACGGCGATCGTCTTGCCGAGTTGTTCTCTCCCTTCCCTAACGCGCTCGTCCAGATGGAGCTCGGCCAGGTTCTGTTGTAAGCGTCTCTGGACATCTTCCACGCTCAGACCACCGGCGGTCGGATGCCGTGGCTCGATGATGTCGAAAACCCTATTCCCACGCGTCAACCGATCGAACAACTCAAAATTATGCGTGCTCCGCCACATCGCCAAAAACTCCGGGTTGAAGTCCGTCGCCGTATCCCCCGGGTCGAGATAGTGCTCGGTATTCGTGACCGAGGCCGGGATTCCTGCCTCAGTCTGCATGGACTCGTGGTAGACTTGGTACGCCATGCTACTGAGCAGGCTGAGGATGTACTCTTCAAATTGCAGGCGGATCGCGTCCTCGGAACCCGCGTAGCCCATGTTCTTAGGTCGACTGGGGTTCTCAGGGTCCCACGTGTCCAACACCGTCTGAGTGAGAAAGTCGATCCAGCGCCGGTCGGCGGCAGAGAGGGTCAACGCCGTCCGTAAAGATGGAGACGTGATGGTTATGCTGTTTGATTCGTCTAGATTGATCAATATGTCGCTGTACCTTTCCTTCTGCTGTAGGAGGAGCGAATTCGTCGAGCCGACAACGTAGGACTTGGTGTCGTAGTCGGCGAGGATATCGAGTTGTTGAAGGGGCGTGTATGGCCCGAAGAAAGACCCCTTTATGAGCAATCAGCACAGTGGAACTTGAAGACCGGAATGACATCGTGTAATACCTTGCCAAAGATTTGTAGAGGAAGACCCATATAAGACAACACTGGTGGAGAGTTAGCAAGGCAGATTAAGGATCATTAAAGGGGAAGGTTCGAGATGGAGATTCCGCACATGAATTCCTGTCGCTCGTCCTCAGCGTGGCTGCTCTCGCTGTATTTTGAGAGTAAGAGTCTAAATTCGGATCGGCTGCGTCCTGCAGGTTTTTGATCAAGCCTGGAATGATCGAGACAAGGGCGAATTGCATCATGCACAGTCTTTCACATTTGGACCCGAAGAAGAGCATCTGAGTACTCTCAACATTAGCAACAGCCCCCTCGCCCTTGTCGTGCCCGAAGGTTGGATCAAAAGACAACAATGACAATGATCACTCACTTTGCGTTGCAGAAGAAGGCATTTGACCAGTGCAAGAGTCTGGTGTCTAAACTCGTAGATCATTTCTCGCAGCGATAGTCCTGTATATCAGGGGGTCTTGGTCAGAATGCAAGGCGTCGGAAAGTTGACGACGATCAGAGAAACCGCCGCGGTGGTGACCAACCAAAATAATGATCATTCCCATCCTCGTGCACAGCAGCTGATCGTGCTAGACTCTCTTGAAATTCCTAGAAGAGAGGAAAGACAGACTTGATCAGCTCTCATGTGTCGGTTAATGATGCTCAAAATCTTCTCGCGTACCTTCAGAATCGTAATGTCCGTAAAGTCCCTACGCAGATCAATGTGTCAGTGCCACGTAGTAGAGGATAGAGGGTCGCCACAGAGGAGGAGAAATATATCCAACCACGTCGTCGTTCACAGACGTCGCTCAGAGAGGCAGAGCTAGAGGTCGAGGTCGAAAATGGAGAATGGAGAATGGAGAAAATGCAGAATGAAGAATGATCCGGCAGTACTTACTCCTGCTTGAACCACGCGGCAGTCACGGCGCCGACACGCTCCCTCAGCTCACCCATGGCTTGCGCCGTCGACGAAATCACCACGACGGCTTTCTGCACAGTCGACCTCGTCACGTCGGCGGACCGCCGCTTCAATTTCTCCGACCGGATCTGTCGAGTACACGATATCCCGAACAGGCTCGTTCCCGCATCTTCATCATCATTATCATCATCACCGGCGGCGGCGGCTTCGCTGCTGGCACGACCTCCTTTGTTCAAGAGCGTAAAGTACGAGAACTCTTCGACCATGGCATGCGCGCCATCAGACAAGGCCATGAACGGCAACAGAGACCAGTCATTGTGCCTGTACAGTTCTTCGCCGGGCGAGTCGACCCAGAATTCGATTTCGGGGCCTCTAAATCCCGCACAAGCCAGGGCGCGCACGTCAGTGGAGGAACTTTCGCTCAATAACAAACTTGTGGAAAAAAAAAAATAAAAAGATAAAAAGAAGATCACATGGAACAATGTCGGTCATAGCAAGCAAGCAAGCTGTGAACAACACCGACAACAACCAAAAAAGAAACATACCTCGCATGGTGAAAGTCAACCACGACGACTTGCGGCTGTACAGCCTTCATTACGAATGTTTTATCGGGGACTGCGGCGCATGATTAAGAGGTAGACAACAAAAACGGTACTTCCAAGCTCGTCCAAGGTACGATGTTGATCTGTTGTTGTTGATGATGCGGCTCAACATTGGCGATGGCGAAACAACATAATTATTATCATTCCCAAGACTTGAGCGCGGATAC
The DNA here is from genome assembly GCA_024082115.1 of Rhinocladiella similis. Taxonomy (NCBI): domain Eukaryota; kingdom Fungi; phylum Ascomycota; class Eurotiomycetes; order Chaetothyriales; family Herpotrichiellaceae; genus Rhinocladiella; species Rhinocladiella similis. The sequence goes on along the minus strand of JAMRYE010000013.1, from coordinate 3,634,585 downwards.
ATTGTCTGACAGAATTGGAGATGCAATTCACCGACAAAGTCCACTTCTTACTGGGTCAGACATGTTTATTTGATTTCTTGGGACATATCGGCATGTGTTCTACAGTGTGATATGCTTGAGGCAAGCAGATTCCCACTTCACCGAGCATTGTCATTGTCCATTTTAGCAAGATTAATCCTTTGGGTAATCTGTCTGAGAGTCGGGCTTTTCACGCGTTCCACAACTTGGACCATATAAAATGTTTGTTCCTTCATGTGTTGCTCATCAATCCACAACTTTCTAGACTCGCTCTGTGGCAATCCAATTCTACTGTAAGCCTTCGGTCAAGACTGATCATGGCCTAAAACCTGATTCTAGTTCTCAAGTCCTGTTCTAGCTCGAACCTCTGCTTCCTCCTTGACCGCAAGAGGCTCGATGTTCCAGATGGAATCGGCGTATTCGTTGATGCATCGGTCTAGGGGAGGTTAGAAAGATGATTGCCCACACAATAATTAACCTCACCTGAAGTGAAGAAGCCCATCCTAGCAACACTTTGGATCGACTTGCTGACCCATTTGTCTTGGTTCTTGTAAGATTCGTCGATAAGATCATGAGTCTTGCAGTAGCTATCGAAATCGTCGCTCACTGAGGTACATCTAATCAGTATCGAGTGGAGTACGAGGTTGAGCATCTAAGCTTACCGAGGTAGAAGTCCCCATGATCAACAATGGCACTGATGAGGGCTCCGAAAGCGCTTTCGTCGCCAAATGTGCCAGACTTGATGCATTCAAAGACCTTGAGAAGCTCTGGGTTGACGTTGTAGTTACCATAGAACTAAATGGATCAGCAATTGCAAGCCATTGAGCACATGTGGGCAACATACGTGATTGTGTCGGAGATCCTCCACATCCTCAGCCAGGTTACCGAATAAGAAGACATTCTCTTCTCCAATCTCACGAGTGATTTCAATCTAGAACAGTTAGCCTTAGCCTTGTTAAGCCTAAACATCAAAATGAACTCACATTGGCTCCGTCAAGAGTGCCGATGACCAAGCCACCGTTGAGGACAAATTTCATGTTGCTCGTGCCCGATGCCTCAGTTCCTGCCGTGGAGATATGTTCGCTGATGTCGGAAGCTGGAATGATGATCTCGGCTTTGCTGACATTATAATCTTCGAGGAAAATGACCTTGAGCAGATCTCCGACGTCAGGATCCTTGTTGATGACCTCTCCCACCTTGTTGATCAAATGAATGATCGTCTTGGCCATCCAGTATCCCGGAGCAGCTTTGCCGCCGAAAATGGACACTCTGGGCTGGAGCTTTTTACGCTCCTCGGCCGTCATGGCTTTGATTGCCAGGTATCTGTGGATGACGCCGAAGATGTTGAGCTGCTGTCGCTTGTATTCATGGATACGTTTCACTTGCACGTCGAAAAGTGCCTTGGGGTTGACACTAACGCCATTGCTCTTGAGAATATGTTGAGCAAGTCTGACCTTATTAGCATATTTAATCTCGGCCCACTCCTTCTTGAATTCCTTGTCATCCACAAACGGTTCAAGCTTGTTCAGGAGAGTCAAGTCCTTGAGGAATTCATAGCTCCCAAGCTTGGACGCAATGAGCTCTGACAGGCGCGGGTTGGCTTGGTGCAACCATCGTCGCGGAGTGATGCCGTTGGTCACGTTGGTGAATTTGTCTGGACCATAGACTTTGACAAAGTCCTTGAAAATGGTCGTCTTGATCAGGTCGGAGTGCAATTCAGCCACGCCGTTGACCTTATGGGATCCGACAATGGCGAGGTATGCCATTCTGACCATCTTAGGATTAGACTCTTCGATGATGGAAACTCTCGAGAGCATCTCCCGATCCTTGGGGAAACGCCGTTCAACGGTTTGAAGGAAGAACAGGTTGATATCGTAGATGATCTGTTCCGTTTGTTAGCAGCGGCATTCAGCAGAGATAGTTAAGAGAGTACAGACCTGCAGATGTCTAGGAAGTAGATTCTGGAGGAGAGGAACAGACCACTTCTCCAAAGCTTCTGGAAGCACGGTGTGGTTGGTATAGCCAAAGGTTTTAGTGACAATGTCCCACGCATCGTTCCAATCCAACCCTTCCTTGTCGATTAGAATTCTCTGAAGTTCGACAATGGCTAGAGTTGGATGAGTGTCGTTGAGCTGGATGGCGACCTGATCTGGAAACTCTGACCACTTGCGCTGGGTCTTCTTGAATCTTCGGATGATGTCATGGAGAGAAGCTGCACACCAGAAGTACTGCTGCTTCAGTCGCAGCTCCTTGCCTCGCTCCAGATTGTCGTTGGGGTACAACACTGCAGAGATGGTTTCAGCCCGTTGCTGATCAGCCACGGCGCTCTCGTAGTCTCCAGAATTGAACTTGGCAAAGTCAAACTCTCCACTGGATGCCTTGCTCGACCAAAGACGGAGGTTGTTGACAGTGGATGTACCGTAACCGGGGACAGGAACATCGTAGGCCACAGCTGTGACGATCTCTCCGTCCTGCCACGAGACCACTTGCTTGCCCTCGTCATTGGTGTATTTATTGACCCAGCCGTAGAACTGGACGTCAACTGTCACGTCGTGCCGGGGAAACTCCCAAGGGTTGAAGTCGAGCCAGTAGTCAGGAATCTCAACCTGGTAACCGTTCTCGATCTCTTGCTTAAAGATTCCGTATCGGTAACGCAGACCATATCCCCAGGCAGGGTAGTTCAGGGAGGCCATGCTGTCGAGGAAGCAAGCCGCCAGTCGCCCGAGGCCGCCGTTGCCCAAGGCTGCATCATGTTCCTGGTTGACGATGTCTTCAATCCGGAATCCAAGCTCATCCAGACCCTCTAACACTTTGCGTCAGCTACTTCACATGCTTGGTGAACACACTGCCTACGTTTCGCCACATTCTTCAAGCCGACATTTAGCATAGCATTGTCCAAGGCTCTGCCCATGAGAAATTCGAGTGACAGGTCTATGCTTTGTCAGATAACTCGCCGCTCGTGCACCCGACACCTCTCAGGCACGTACAGTAGATCCTCTTCTGGTCCGCAAATGTCTGTCGTTGCTGGGTTTTGTTCCAATCGATGATAAGGCGGTCTCGGAAGGCCAGGGCAGTGCCGGAGTATGCGGCTCTGGTTGGAGTCTCGGTCAGAACTATCCAGAGGCAGGAGCTGGAGGTAGGACGTACAACTCATCACAGTTGAAGAGTGATCGAGCGAGGGTGGTCTCAATGTGCCGGACACATTCTGCCTGCGGACGAAAGCCTTAGCCGGTGCCCTCAGGAACTCGTCGAGAACGTTGGGGGGCTTACCTCAAAATCTTCCTTGGAGGTGAAACCTTTGGGAGACTACGAGCGACAACGTTAGGAGGGTCGTAAACAGGCAAGGACGTGTGTCTCACGAATTTCCTCCAGCTACATTGCCAGTCAGTAGGTGGTCATTTGGACAAGGGTTACCAAGGTAGGAGGAGCACTTACGCCTCTCGCATGTGCTCAGGGATGCTTGACTCGACAGCCTTGATGTCACTGGCACCAAAACCTGTAGCAGTTCTTTTATGCTTGGGCCGAGAGAAGCCAGGACCGACAGGACCTGTAAAGGTGGAAATGGGAGCTCCCATTGAGGGTTTGCGTTCCCGCGGTGGGGGAGCTGTCTCGGTGCTGGCCATCTCGGGAGCAAAGAAGGCAATGCACGGTACACAGGTAGCTGGATCGGAAGGACGAACACAGATACAACACAAAGACACGAGGAATGTAGCAGTTTAGAATGGACAGTGACTGAGGGAAGGGAGAAGGGTATATGGCGGACAAAGAGGAGGATGCGTTTTTGGAATGGAAGATGACATGTGGTGCAGCCACTTGCGACCGCGACACTGACCGTGGATTATCACAACCACCACACTGCCTCGTACAAGGTGCTCGTGCTCGTCCGGATGCTTGTACAGTACAATAGGCCTGCGTTAGGCTCTCCGCACAATAGCGGGCCTCGTCTTGTTTATGTCATGTCATTGTGCAGAATACGGGCAAGGCTAGTAATGCTGAGAGAGACAAGCCATGCACCCATCAGGGCACGACTGGCAGAGACGGCTCGAGTCAGCACTCGTGTTGGGAGCGGTGAGTTTGAAGCTGAAGCTGTCCTCGTTCTCCCCCCTGTCCCTGGAGCTCGTACGATGCCTTTCACCAAGGGCCTCGATCAAGCTCTCTGGAGAAATCGCATTGCGTGTATGATGAAGACGACTATTGACCGCTATCGACCGCGATACACTAGCTACCCCGCCTGCGCCCACACCCAGTACTGTACCGTATGCATGGTGGCGAGAACACCTTCAGGAATGGAGACACCCTACGGACACGAGTTGCCATGCCTCTGTCGTTGGACTGGACATTCTTATAGAGGGACTCGGGCAAATCCTCCGTGTCCTCTTTGGTGAAGGTCTCCTTGCAACACCACTGTTACTGTACCTCTAAAGAACTGGATAGGTCGGCAGTGAAGAGGGGCAAGTGCTGGGAGAGGTGCACTCATGGAGTATTAGCCGAGCATCCCGCCAACAAGGAGGCCAGCCACCGGGCGGGATTATGGAGACACGGGCGCTATCAAGCCAGGATGAGGACCTGGACCTACTAGCTGTTACTCCGTAGGACCAGGTTCAGGTAGATGTATTGTAGTGAGGCTTTATCGGCCTGAACACAAACATCATCGTCATCATCACGTTGTAACTCGTGGCGCCGTGTCTGACTACATACTGTATATACCATATTATGGGTGTCCTAGGTAGGCCTATAGGTACGTACCGAAGGAATGTACCAAGAGAGCTCGAACAACGAAATCGCTTGCAAGATACCGCCTCCAGAGAGGCACCGATGCGATCGTACTCGGAGTTGTACTTGTCAAAAACACGGCCTTTGGCGCCTCGCCCTCTATCGTTTGCCCTCACACCACAGCAGACGATAAAGAGACTCCATAAAATGAAGGCTACTTGCTTGATGGTTGATTACATCCAATCTTGTTATCACGCCTTGCAAGACAGTCCGACTATATTTGGAAGGGATTTCCATGCTGGAGACTGGAGCGGATCACGTATCACACCACTTCCTTGGACAAGGGAGAACCATAACATGCACCCGCTGAGCTCATCAATTCATATCTCCGGGCAATTCTCAGAGGCGATGCACAACTTTCTGGGTCAAGGGCTGTCTTTGAATTAAATAATCCCCAAGGACCCAATTGTAAGGTGATCAGAATATCATGCATCTGCGTATATCAGTGTGGTTATTATGAGTACACGGCGATGTTTGCTCGCATTGTAGATGTCGTCTCACTGCTTTCCAACCATCTGCCCTGGGGGTCATCTCGCTCCCCAATGACCAAGAACGTCACGCTGCCGCTGTGTGTGCAACATGAACTCGTCTTCGCCCCAAACCCATTTCCTAGTACTCCCTGTCTTCTTCTGAGGCTTGGGCCGGCCAACCGTCCGCATGTTTGCACGGAACCTGAGGCAGGTCCACAAAACCGTTCAACTTCGGCCCCTACCCACTGACTCGGGCACAACAAAAGAAACAAACTCCCAAAAGTGGAACTTTTGCGGCAATAAAGTCAATACAACGAAGCTTGACAATCCAACCGAACACCTGGTGCTAAACGCACGCCTGACAAGGCAATAAAAGGGCTCGGAGCTGTTGGAGTCCAAAAGACACGGCACCCGCCCGTTCCATCATGACTCCCAATCATCATATGCCGCGCTCGACGCCAGAACAATGCACCCATCAGGACGAAAGGAAACGACTCGATCATGGCTTTCATAAAATCCCCGAATCTTTCAGGGCGTTTTGTAGGATTGTTTCCTTCACGGCGGCAAATACGAGGCGGATATTCGTTGTATCGGTGGCCTGTGTAAGACTAGAGTCGGTCAGTTTGTTACGTCTGTCCACCACATCGACACTCAACTTACTGAGGGTAGAGATTCAGCTGGGCTCGGTTCACTTGATTGAACCGCCAGAGAAGGTATTTTGCGGCTCGGTTGACATCGTTGCCACCAGAATAATCTGGAAAATAATTTCCCAACGGCGACCGGCCAAGTTTCTCCTTGAACAGATCGACCTTGTTCAAGAACAGAATGATACTCGTCCTCATGAACCATCTGGAATTGACCACCGAGTCAAAAAGAACTAGACTCTCCATCATGCGGTTCTGGAAGAAGGTTAGTGCGTCACAGACATGCTGAGAGATTCCGATCGTGTCGTACCTGGTTCGCTTCTTCCAGAAGGACTTGGTCGTATTCACTCAACGCCACACAGAAGATGATCGACGTGACGTTCTCGAAACAGTGGATCCATTTCTTTCGCTCACTTCGTTGACCACCCACATCAAACATACTGGACTGGGTCAGTACATACTCAGCAGAGACAGAGGGTGAGTGCGACGGACTGTATACTCAATTGACCCATAGTGAACCTGGTTTCATATATACCCGTGGTCTTGGTGCGTGCCCGGAGAACATCGGCCTCATTGGGAATGTAGTCAAGGGCTGCTAAACGCCTGACCTCTTCGAAAAAACTGTCTGGTGTAAGTCCAACTGACGGAGGAACGAACAAGTAAATGTCCACATACTATGGTGCCGAGTCCATCAGGTAGAACTCGCTCTGCCGGTCCATCGTCTTTGACGAGGCTGGATCCTTCCAGATTGCTTCCACCGCGTCTGCAGCCTTGGGGTCCAGAGGTGTATCGGGGTCGGGATCCACATTATATTCCATTATGTAGTCGACAAAATCCCTGACCGTTTGATCCTCTGGCTCAATTTCAAATTGCTGCATGGCCGCGACGAGGGCTTTCATGCAGTCAACCAAGTTCTTGTATATCGTCAGTCGATAGAGCGTCCTCTCTTCCTGCGTGTAGCCATTCTGATGAATAATCTTCATCTGTTTTACAATCGTCGATTTGCCGCTTTCGCCAGACCCTGCGCGTTTGCATCAGCCATTGTTTTCCCTTCCGCACGAACGATATCGATGGCACCTACCGAGCAGCAGAATTTTGCATTCTCTCCGTAACCGGCGCGAATCCTCCTCAAGTTTCTTGTCTATGGCCTGACTTCTCTTTTTCTGTTCCGAGTCCTCGTTGGACGCCTCTCTACTTCCGCACGCACCCATTTCGAACGACTAGTACTGGTGACGGTGACAACAATGATAGAGGGAGGGTTGAGGGTGGCGGCGCTGCAGATGCAGCGCAAGAAGCGACTGCAGCTGCTCGGGAACTTGATGAGACTACCTCCTGTGTTCGTTGCCACAGGGTTCGGCCAACAAAGTAACGAATCGATGACGTGAAGGGCCCGGCGAGGGCGTCGCGCAGCCTCTGTCCGAGAGGAGGGAAATACAAGAGCTTCGCGATCGATTATGGTTGCTGTTGTCTTGGACTACATAGATGGGGCGGCTGATGGTGAACAGGGTACTCGTAGACGAAGACGAGCGGTGGTGGAGCTCGGATTCGATAGGACCGGGGGGTGTTGGGAGAAGGCTCGACTGGAGACTGGAGACTGGAGTGAATGGAGACAATATGAGCACGACGATGGAAAGCTGGTAGATGGTGTTGTCGGGCGCGAAGGCACATGTGCAGGGCAGCAGGCGAGGGCAGGCGGACTGTCGCAATGAAGAGAGTGATGTTTAGTCGACAAGCTGGCTGACGAGAGAGGAGAGAGAGAATCGTGGAGTGAGTAACTAGCAGCAGTTTAGAGCGGAGTAGCCGAGAGCGGGAAAGCTATTGGGCCGGTGGATGATGCTGGCTGGCACGTTGTCTACCCAGGTTGGGGGGATGTTGGTTGGTCAGGCAGACCTCGCCATGTCCTTCTCTCTCGGCCTTTGATTGACGAGTTTGGATTTGTCTCGGATAAGGTACTAGCGGAGAGGACATCTCTTTGATCCTGGGGGGAACGGGACTCAGCAAAGCGGGACGTGTACCTGTCTGTATACACGGCTGTTCTTGCGGTAACAAATTGGCAGGTGGATTACAACCAACTGCCACAATACAAGCATGTACAAGTAGCTACAGCACTCGGTACTAGGTAGATACAACTTGCATCCACGTATCTACAAGGACAGAGTGCGGCGCACGAGTACAACAGAATACTACCCAAGGTACCCAGATAGGTACCAGGTACACGGTGTCGAAGGCTTCGACACCCAGCGTCCCCCACTACTCCGTATGTCGAACATTCAAGGGAGTATTGTATTACAAGCAGCTACTATCATACCTACATACCTTGACTGAATCATCCTATCTTCCTCTGACCGCCCAGGAGAGGTACAGTAGACCGTGTTGGACACGTACATACAGATGTTGACCATGTTATTAATAGCCCGACGTGCTGAAGACACCCATTTTCCACGGCTGGCTCAAAATCTCATATCTGTACGCCTGGTCTCTGATGAGTGAAACACCCACATGACAGCGAGGCCTGTCTAGTGAGCCTCAGTATCTCCAACAACAGACATTTATTCGCCCGTCGGTCTAGAAAATCGCTCAGTGGCTGATTGCTTTCGCCCACTGCAACAGTCGATCTTTTTCTCCTGGGCAAAAGCAAAGTTCCCTCCACCTTTCGAAGGGCAATGGCCCAATCCATTGTTGTATTCCTGAGCTGCTTGCATCGGTTGTGTGTGTGTGTGTGTGTGTGTGTGTGTGTATTTGGCCACTTAAATGCCAGGGCCCGTGCCTACATGTTAAATTTGTCCTTCAAACCAAGACAACATTGCGGATCAGATATCACGGCACGGTCTGGGTCGAAGACATTTGTGATTGCCTGAATGCCTGCTTTTCTGCTCCTGGAAATCAACGAGGTTGGAGTTCAGCGACGACTCCCTCAGCACCCTCCTTATCCCGCGAGACCAAGTCTTTCTGACTTCCTGGCGCTTTGTGTCTTCTGCATCGTTCTTTCGCCCCAGGGAAAGGCTTTGGAAGAATCAATCTTGTATCACTACTAGGCCAGGCAAAGTGACGATTGCGGCGGTTGGACATCTACCAATAAGCCTAAACAACGTAGGCAATAGGCAATATGATAGCGTAGCAGGTATCAATCCAATCTATCCGTACGTGTCCTTGCACCGCCAGAACATCGAGAATTGAGCTTATCGATGCCTCTGCCACGTGGGCGGTGGCAGACTACGATCGTCAAACAAACCCTGGCTCCACGGCCGGCGGTTTGGTAGAAGACGTGTAGGAACCGTGGCTGTCCCTGTGCTCATCGGCCAGGGTCCATCTTGATCAGGACGAGGGCAACCCACCGCAGCCTCGTCGATCGACTGGTGCTATTGCATATGTACGACGATTGAGTCCGCACTTTGAACCAAGTAACGCTGCCGAAACGGAACACTGCCTGGAGGGGAGAAGCTCTGATGTGTGGACCGGACAGGCTCACTAAGGAGGCTTTGTCAGCAGTAGTCGGTTCTGTACATCCAGAAACCTACGCCGTACTCGTACAAGTGGTAGAGTACTCGCACCAGTTGGCCCGAAGTTTCCTAGATGTGGTTGGAGTCTCAGGAACCGATTTGCCAAACGATGAGCGCCGAAGCCACTGGGCCGGCGCTATAGACCAGAAGAGCAAGCATGGTGAGGTCATCACTGAATAAGCCGCCCATCTTGGGGCAAGCGAATGCCAAAGCGTTCTGCGAGAGGAGAGACGCAGTCTTGGGGAGGGAGAACCTGGAAAAGGGAAGGCCAAACCTCTTCCTTGGTCGATGTAACAATCATGAAAGACGTAGCCTGCTTTCTTGGGCCCAGTGGATGAGTAGGACAGGGTACGCGTACTGTGCCTTGTTAGTCGTACGAGGAGAAGAAACTCGAATTCGTCAAGGAGCAAGGACGTATGTATGTAGTTGTGTACGGGTGTTTTCTCCGGGCTCTTCAGGTAGTGTGCGCCACACCAAGCTTCAAGCACTGGGTGGGCTTTGTGTACTCCGTAAAGTGAGGCTCCTTAGGCTCACCGCGACCCAGTTCGGGGGCATGCCAATTGTACAAAAGGCATCTCTATAAGATTGTCAGGAGCCCCTAAAGCTATCCGTATCCGAAACCATCGGTCCCTCTAGTGAGGCAGTCTGGGTGGTACCGGGCCCCCAATAGCTCGCTTATGCCACCGAAGTATTGTAGGGACAATAGTACAGTAAATAGCCTGGTGAGCCAGCCACACTGGCATTGTATGTAGAGGTATCGATTCTGCACACGGCGATGGAGGGGCAATTCTCAATTCGATCGATGCTCATCCAAACCACCCAAAACGCCCAAAACCCCCCTCGAGGCTGTCCCCGTTTCAATAGCTTTTCTTATAGAGATCGCCATCCACATCCACGTCCTCGTTCTCATCCTTTCGCTTCCGAGTCAGTCAGTCCATCACGATTACTGTCCTCGTATTGCACAGCTCGAATTGGAGCGCCCCCAGCACCCCTGACGCCTTAGTAACCATCGCGCCGCAAAGTCTCATTGCCCCACGTAAATCAAATCAACCGCACCCAGTCCATCTATTCATCCAGTTCACGTCCAGCAGCTCAAAGTCAATCCTGCCGCTGTCACCTTTCACAAACTTGGCCACTCCGACCGTGCAAGTCTTTTTGCAATCTACCCCATTCCGATCACGCCTCATCTCGTTTGCAATTCACCAATCCTCCAATCCTCCGCGCCTTTGCTCCCATCTCCTTCCCTCTCTCAATCGTCGCCTAGCTGATCGCTCATCGCTCCACGACTGCCGATCCTCGGTGAATATTCCTTCACTGTTCGTCTGCGACCTCGCCGCCGTCACCGAACGAGACGTTCCTACTTCATCCCAATCGGGCTCAGCGACTTTGCAAAACCAAGAGCGGATCGTTGATCAAGATGGCCGAATTCGTGCGAGCCCAGATCTTTGGCACCACTTTTGAAATCACTAGCAGGTACAAACAATGACTTCATTGTGGCAGAAGAGACGGTCTGACTAGCTACAAGATACACCGATTTGCAGCCCGTGGGCATGGGAGCTTTCGGCCTCGTCTGGTAAGGAGCACTTGCACCAGACGTTCACTGCATGTTGCTGACGCCCTGCAAGTTCTGCGAAAGATCAACTCACAGGTCAAGCTGTAGCCGTGAAGAAGATCATGAAGCCTTTCTCGACACCTGTCCTGGCTAAGCGCACATACCGAGAGCTCAAACTGCTGAAGCATCTTCGACACGAGAATGTGAGTGGGCAATGCCATTCTCACCCAGACAATTCTAACGATCGGCAGGTCATCTCGCTCAGCGATATCTTCATCTCTCCCCTCGAGGATATGTACGTTTCACCTGCCACATTCAAAACCACTTTACAATTCTGACCCATGTATAGCTACTTCGTGACCGAACTATTGGGGACCGATCTCCACCGGTTACTGACATCCAGACCTCTCGAGAAGCAATTCATCCAATACTTTCTTTATCAAATCTTGGTAGGCTACAGATCCCGGACCATCTATCCGGTTGCTGTTATCGAGGCTGACTGGATCACGTATAGCGAGGTCTGAAATACGTTCATTCCGCTGGTGTTGTCCATCGAGACTTGAAACCTAGTAACATTCTGGTCAACGAGAACTGCGACTTGAAAATCTGCGATTTCGGACTGGCCAGAATCCAGGATCCCCAGATGACCGGCTATGTGTCTACCCGCTACTACCGAGCACCTGAAATCATGCTCACCTGGCAAAAGTACGACGTCGAAGTCGACATTTGGAGTGCCGGCTGCATCTTTGCTGAGATGCTGGAAGGAAGACCACTTTTCCCCGGCAAAGACCACGTGAACCAGTTCTCCATCATCACCGAGCTACTTGGCACCCCGCCCCAGGATGTTATTGAGACCATTTGCAGTGAGAATACTCTGAGATTTGTCCAGTCCTTGCCCAAGAGAGAGCGGCAGCCTCTGAGCTCGAAGTTCAAGAATGCCGATCCCCTCGCCATTGACCTGCTGGAGGACATGTTGGTCTTCGACCCTAGAACAAGAGTCTCGGCCGAGCAAGCCTTGGAACACGAATATCTCTCCCCTTATCATGACCCAACCGATGAGCCTGTTGCAGACGAAAAGTTCGACTGGTCATTTAATGATGCCGACCTTCCCGTGGACACCTGGAAAATCATGATGTACTCCGAGATTCTGGACTATCACAACGTGGACAATCCGGACAATGGTGGCATGTCTATCGAACAAGCGCAGGCTGTAAACGGCCAGACAGTCCAGTAAATGTGTCGTCGACCTGAAGTTTATCAAGAGAAAGGATGCCACGGCTCCGTACCCAATTCTCACGTGACATTCTGTTGCTATGAGGGTAATTTCAGGGAAGCTTCTATGCACGCGGATCGCACCTGAGGACATGCGCGGGGGGTCCGATATCAGACACATGACGCTATGTGGTTGGCGTCTCTCCACGAGATGGTTTGCCAAAATGTGGACTGGCGGGTACGGTTGAGACACACGGGCAACTACGGACAAGGAACCTGCTTCGAAGTACGAAGGACAATAATCGCATCGACAGTCGGACACCGAGACTTCCAGAACATGAGTCGGTCGACGAGCGTGGCATTCTGCGTGCCCGAGACGGTCCGCTAACAAAGTCGGCATACTAGCGATATACGGCTTATGCTACGATCCTGGTTGGACTGTTTGGACGGCGTGGTTGTAGCAGATAGACATTATGACTTATGTTTCCCATTGATTGCACCGCTCTTGACTAGGATTCTCTTTGCCTGGTCTACCACAATCATGAACTTGTCAATGCCACCAGCAACACGAAATAGGCCGGCTGCCAGAGCCCGGGACAACACCGAGGCCATGATACCGAACTGATGGGTGTTGTACTCGTACAAACTCAATGATAAGGATTACTTACTTGGGTTTCCATTTTGTGAATGCAGTTGTTGAAGGGACTTCTTGCTAGTTGCATCAAACTATGTCGTCGAGACCATGGCAAAGTGACGGCTCTCAAGGTCCTCTGTAACCTGATCGAAGGTTTGTTACACGGAGTGTCCAGTATGCAGTGAACGGATGTTCAATCAAGCCAGCCCAAGAGAATAGATGGAAATTCAAAACTATTGTTATATACAGCAAGGCACCCAAGCGTAGGTGATTCTGCGAAGCTCATTGCGGGCCATTGATGACCCGGCTTGCGGTCGAAGATTCCCGTTGTATACCTTGTACCTCGGCAAGCAGATGGCCGTGATTCCCGTGGATTACTTTCGAGCCATTCTTTGTCAAGGTCCACGTCCAGATCCATGTTCAAGACTCGAGAAGTCGCCTATCCCTGCTTGCTGCCGTTGTCCAATGGTCGAGACTTGCTGACTCCCGTAGTGCGTGTCAGGTTACTCCGGACCCGAGTAAGCACACTCACACTCACGACCCTTGGTGTCTAATTCAAAAGGCGTTCGTCAACTGCTCTGTTCTTGAGACTACATCTGGAGGATATTGGCGGACGCTCAAGTCGCTTTGCACTCTCCGGTCGATTTCTGAAAGGATCCTAACGACCAACACCGTCGCCAGCGTGAACATGTCGACAGTACCTCCCACCCCCGGACAGGTGGCTTCCACCCCAATCAGCCAATTGTCGCTTCTTGAGAAACTAGACCTGTTCCCAGCTATCTTGTCGGTTTGTTCGTGCTCACTTTCGCTATCCTGGCTCTTGGTCTGACATACCACAGTGGGCACGGCCTTATATACAGCAGCGACAGGCCCATTTCGGGGAGCATCCGGAGCTTACACCTATGGACAGCATTTGAGCGCCGCTCTTGTGCGAAAGGTAGGCAGCCCTCGAGATGTTGTCAACTCTGCTGACCGCCAAAGCTGGTTATGAGGCTCAACACTCGACAGCTGCAGTAGGATCTAGTTCGAGTTCAATTTGGTATCCAACGTTGACATTGCTCAGGTACATATCTGAACCGTTTTCCAAGGTCTATGAGAAATGGGCGCGAAGCCAAGGGGTCCAGCCCGAGATTGTGACTCTGAATTCAGGCTGCAAGGCCTTTTGGATGGGTGACAAAAAAAGGGCAAAGCATATCGTTGTCTACTTTCATGGTACAGTTGCTCTGAGCAGCATGTTCGTGGAGATTGGCCGCTGACTCAATCACAGGAGGAGGATTCTCACTCGATGGGGATGACACTCACCTGAAGTTTTGGCACGGTGTTCAAAAGACTCTCGAGGAAAGCGGCGAACATGTGGCCTTCTTCTTCCTCGAGTATACCCTAGTTCCGCATGCGACTTATCCAACCCAGATCATTGAGGCAATTGAAGCGATTAACTATGTGAGGACCGAACTGCAACGTCCTGCATCTGAGATCCTTCTTGGTGGAGATTCTGCTGGAGGCAACATGTGTCTGGCCGTGTTGTCTCATGCGATGCACCCAAGCAACGAACTCCCAGACCTTGCTTTCGGCGAGGGAGACAGATTCAAGGCCATTGTGCTTGTCGCTCCGTGGACAACCTTCAGCATCGATTGGCCAAGCAGTGAAAGATGCAAGTACAAGGACATTGTTTCCACGTACGCTGCCCAGATGTGGTCGCATGATTACATGGGCGGCAGAGCACAAACTCCTTATGCAGAGGCCTTCGAAGCGTCGGCCGACTGGTGGAAAGAGCCTAAAGTTGAACAAGTTCTGTGCGTTGCAGGCGGAGATGAAATGTTGGTCGACGCTATTGATGCTTGGGTAGCAAAGTACAAGGTAGGATTCCATATAAGCCGAGCCTCGACCCTTCAGATCGACTAACTGTTTGGACAGTCCGTCAACCCCGACGGCATCACCTACGTCGTAGGTGCACACGAAAACCACATTGCGCCAATCTCAAATATACGCTGGGGTATGAACGCCGAGACCGAACAGGGTCAGGCAATCAAGTCTTGGATGAAGGCGAAATTGTGATGACAGCTTACTATGCATGCCAGAGGAGGTTGGGATACTGCGATCTCAGAAAAAGAATTGGTCAAAGGTTGAGCCATAGAGCAATGGCTTCATTCCTGGTAATTGGCGGTGAAGTAATCAGCATAACACCTCACAGACACACACAAGACTTGTTGTTTACACATGTAATCTTTCCGGACGGTCCTGTGCAGCAATATTGATACGTCCTCTTTGAACTTCGACAACACAGGTCCTCACCTCTCCTTGCTATCTTGCGGGTCACGATGTCGGCAGCAGTGACCAGGCTGTACCTCACTCACGGGTACATAAGTGTCTCGCGATCTTATGCTGCTTGCTGATTGCCTTCCACTGGTCTCACCATTTCCAGCCGGCCTTGATCGTTTGCTGACTGACACTCCCTCCTCACCCGCTCGCATGCAGTGATGTTCCAGAATCCATCCAGAACAGTCTGGTGAGGTGGGCGATGCACAAGTGGCAATAAAGTCTGGTATTTACTTTCATCAACCTGACTGTAACTACGTCAAACGAAGACATGCAACAAGGGACTACCGTCAGTATCCTGATCAAAGACTGTGACACTCGACTATCCCTCTCCTTCATCATGAGTCCCTCATAAATTCTCACAAACCAGATTTAGGTTGGCTGGACCATGGCCGGAACCCCGACACGAGTTCTTTTTCTCGAATGTCTATCTTTAGTCGTCAGATACGCTACGATACTGCGACAGCGGCAACGTCCCCTCGTACACCCAGAGATAAATCGGTGACAACACTGTTTAAAAGGCAAAGCATTCGATCTACTGCAGTCGAAGGCGTGTCATATACAGCGGAGCAGCTCAATGTTGTCCCTGTCCTTGCCACTTGCACGACCCAAGAGTCTTCCTGACACAATCAATTGTGAAGGGCACGACGGCGGCGGCGATGGCGATGACGACTGGAAACCCCCTGGAAGGACTGTACCGGATATACCAACAGAGTCTGTGCCGGTGCAAATGGGGAGGAGGAAGTACAGAATCAGTCCACCCGTGCCTCCTCGCCCTGCGGAGCCGCTGTTCCACCGAACCTTGCTCGAATCCACTCATGATTCTACAGTTCGATCACCCATACACGACACAACACCTCGAAGAGCTTCATTTCGGTCACCGTATCCCTCGAAACGTGATGGTGGAAATGCCGATGATACAGAGCCCGTGAAAAGGCTGGGAGACGTCGACACAGACAAAAGGGGCAATGCGTTCTCACGTATACAGCCCGACGGCTGGCTCAAGGTTCTCCCGAAGAAATGGGTCGAGGAGGAATTCAGTGACGATGACGATAATCGAGGCCCGCGCCTCAGTCAACGGAGCCTGTATAGCCTATCCGATGATTACGAAGAAGTATCAGACGTGTCTGCTGCGCAAAAGTCCCCGGTAAGCAGGTCTCGAGAATCTGCCGCCGCTCGCCTACGGGACGACAATGAGTCAGTCACGGATGCCACCTTGGATAGCAGTGATGCAGTGCAACTGCAAGATCTATGTCCGGCACCACTACGATTGTTGCGACGAGGACGTGCCGCGCAGGATCGAGAATTTAAAGGACTCAAAGACAGGAGACTCAAAGATGACGACGAGAAAATACAGGAGAGTCGTCAAATTACACCACACCACAGATCAAGTTGGTCGAAGTATCAGTATCACTTTAACAGCAGCATCATTAGTGGTGTCGACGCAAATGATCATAACCATGACTATGACCATGACCATGACCATTCTGTGACGCCTCGCATTTCACACTCTCGGACGAATCTGTCATCATCATCATCATCATTATTATCAGGCACCTCTGACTTCGGTAGGAGAGGTAGTCACCTCGAGGTAGAGGTAGATACTGACGAAATAGACGAGATTCTCGACCTGTACTTGTCCTCGGAGCCGTCCGCAAAATCTGACTCCTTGTCCTCGTCCTCCTTCAAGCCTATTGACTGGTCTCCTTCTCTTTCCCAGCCAATAACACACCTTAGTTGTTGGGAACCCGCGAGTTTCACGGCACCCAGAGAAGAAGAAGAAGAAGAAGAAGAAGAAGAAGAAGAAGAAGAAGGGTTGACTCCAGCACGGCTCGATACGGCACGAGTACATCCAAGGAGTTGCGGCGTTTCGAGTCCGAGACTGACCACGTCAAATGACTACCAGACCTTGCGCGGAACGGCGAGGGCCGCATGTGTGCGCGCAGGTGCAGGTCGTAGCAGGGATCTGCCATCCCTGCCACCTCAGCACGAACAAACGGCAATGCACAGTCGAGGAAAAATGCGCGAAGAGGTGTTGAGTAGCTCTCGCTCACCCACGGCATTGATTACTTTTCTCGACGAGGCTGGACAGGCGTGGATATGAAAGATGACACCTTCCAAATTGATTCGGCTGCCTGTGGTACTGTCGTGATTGTAAAGTACTTGCCTCCAAGCCAGTCCTCTCTGCTCGTATGTGGGGGGCAGATGATGGGGTCAGTCAATCGAAGCTTCGAAAAGGGCAAGGAAAGGGGACATGAAATGAGATCAGATCAGATCAGATCAGGAACAGGAACAGGAACAGAACAGGAGTAAACCGATCTAGTAGGAAGAAAATGTTCTTGCAGATGGCATTCATTCATTCGCAGGACACACGAGCACCAATAGTGGGAAATGCCTTTTATGGTCATCCGGAAACGCACAGAGCATAGCGCACAGCGGCAAAGTGCACGCTGCCCATGTCACCACAGTGTCCTTTCTACTTTCTTGCTTGGGCTACAAGGACGAAGCTGAGCCCAAAAGATTCTGAACCAATTGCTTCACCTCCGCATCAGTCAATGCCTTTATACCCAAGAGTTCGTTGTCCAGATGAGCCGAAAAATCCGGACCGTAACTAGAGTCGAAGAGAGCACTCATGAGAGTGCCTATCATGGCCGCACCAATGTTGGCATCCGGGCCTTTGGCAAGTTCCGCAAGAGCTTCTTCGTATGCCTTTGCCGTCTCCTTCGGTGTGATCTGCCATTCGACACCGTCCTTCTCCTTGGCGTACTTGATCAGTTGGTTTTGGGTGACGAGGGCTTCTTGCACGTAGACGGCGCGATTGGCCGTCTCGGGAAGGTGTTCGATCACACCGACTATTGCCTTGCCGATTGTTTCGAGATTGGTGGCTGCAAACGGCACGTCGCCGCCGTTCCACACCGTGGCAGAGTGATTTTGGAGGTTCACAATGAAGCCCACTTGAATGCCCCAGGAGAAAAAAGCACCATTGATGACCAAGGTGTAAGTAAAGCCAGGGTTCTCGGCTGCTTTGGCCTTGAGATATTGTTGCGTCTCGGCTTTGTATTTGTATACCGGCAACTTGGACGACTTGGGATTGGTGGTGTCGCTTCCAAATTCGGACGGGATGAATCGCTTGACCCCGGCGGCGATTGCGGCGTCGATAAGTGGATATTGGCTGCCAACTACTTCGGTGGCTAGGGTCGAGACGACCACATCCTGGCCTTTCAAGGCTTCGGTCAGAGACGCCACCGAAGAGTAATCTACTTCAGCGACCTTCAGCTGGGGGCTCTTGGGAAGCTTCGAGGTGCTGCTGCTTCCCTTTCTGGTGAGGACAGTCAAGCTGTAGTTCGCTGCCAGCAGGGCATTAACGACGTGAGGTCCAAGATTTCCTGTCCCTCCTGCAACTGCAACTTTGATAGACATTTTGGCGATTCAGAAAGTGACAAGCGCTACTATCTCGACGGGCGGTGATGTTGTATCAAGATCATGAGCAGTGTGCAGACTATTTGAGGAGCGATTGTCCAGCGTTCTTGCTCCGGATGTGGGGCCGATCTTAGTTAGATGTGGAGGCCAGTCGGATTCCTCTTTGGACTTCGCCCATATGGCGAAATGATGGCGTGATCTCAGTTGCGTAACAAGCGACCTTGCAGAAAACCGTAGGCAGTTCATCGACCGGTAACGATTGCTTGTGTACTCCGTACAAAGGGACTGACTGCATCCGGGAAGCGCCATGTACTATGGCTTAGTATTGATAGGGCTTCTTGATCAGCACCCGGCAAACGCGATGGCATTCACAAAGGAGCAAGAGCAAGCCGGAATGAAGCCATTTCCCAACATGCCCAATCCATCAAACGCCTAACTCCCCAAAACCTGACCTCGTCATGACTACCCAAAGTATTGTGAAGCTGCTAGACTGGACGTTCTTTGACCATGGTTGCTTAGTCAGGAATGGAGAACAGCCCTGAAGCGTCGGAAGCAGATCTGCCCGCAGCAGGGATCAAAAGTCGCCGAGCCGTTCGAAATGATCCCGGTTCCGGCTTAGGAGAGATTCTACACCCCATTTGCATTAATAAAGTCCACACTGGGTCTGGATGCGTGATTCTGAGGGATTGCAAGTGCCGAACCTTTCCTCTCACGACGGTACTCCTTCATATTCCCAGCCATCATCCCCTCTTCTGCGAGTCCTACTCTTCCTCCTGTTTTCATTGCATTTGACTAGCAATGTCAAAACCGTGAGGATGAGGACGATCAGTGCTGCAATGGTAGGAATGAGGACTTGCCTCTGATCTTCAGAGTCCTCGAAACCGATATAAGGGCACGAGGCATTTGGTCCTCCGCTGACCCAACAATCGGTCTGATCCAGTGAATTAAAATCTATCCAGACCCCGGACAGGATGGAATCATCTGCCCCAGAGCCCGAGTCATCCATAATCTTTCGATACAGATAGGTGTTCTCAAGGCCGGTCCTAGGCAGACCAAAAGTCGTTGATTCGGGGCAGGCATCCGGAGCGGATTCGTAGGGCACCTCAAATGTTGACAGCCGCCAGGCATATGGCTCCTCAGCAATACGGCAAGCCGCACGGTGTTGCTTTTGGCATTGTTCTACTCGCCAGCGACCCATATATCCACTGGTAGAGTCGAGGACGGCACAAGCGTAATTATCCTCGTCGTCGTTCGCTCTCTTCTGGGTTGCCGTGATTTGTGAAGCATTTCTGGGCTCGCCCGAAGCCCACCCGAAAACCGTTGAACGAGCGAACTGTTGGTATGAATCTAGATTGCTTTGTACGGTCGAAGCACCCAAGGTCACATTCAAAATGGGTGATATACCACAAGCGGTGAGATTCTGAACCATGTGCTGCAGGATCTGGGGAGATACAACCTCGTTGATCGCTGTGTAGGCCCAAGATGAGTTTTGTGCTCCAATTTTCGTAACCTCGGGGTCGTAAAAGCACCCGGAAACAACATCGCCTTGATCATTAATAGACACGTTGTGCTTAGTCTCGAGATATTCGCTAGCAAACACATTACTAGAGTCCGTCTGGAAATCGTATGCGTGCATTTGAGTGTCAATCTCCCCCCAACTCAGGAGGAGTCGCCGGTGAGAGGTCAAGAGAATCCATGCTTCGCCAGGCCAGCCGTCCTGTGTGGTGGTGCCGTCGCTCCCGTGGTCGACTGTCAAGTAACTCGTGTCTGTATCCGTCAAGAAATTGTCACGAAACCACGACTTTTTGAGGTCTTGGCGATCATCTTGGAGTTTATCTGGAGTGTAAAGAGCCTGGGGAAGGGTACTCAGGAATTGTGCACCAATAAGACTGTCTCCGCGGGGCAGTCGTGCTTGCATCGGTGTATTGGCGCCTGCAGACGGGGCGGTAAAGGGTGACGCAGCATGCAAATTGAAGGTAAGGTAATGTAGATGTGCTGAGATCGTGTCGGCTGTTTGATCGAAGTAATCATTATACAAGGACATTATTGAATCCAAGTTCAGGTCCAGACTACACTTGTATGGTCCTAGCTCGAGCAATTCAGTCCCGGACACCCCAGTGGTGGTTGGAATGGGCGCAGCACTTGTCGTCGAGGTGCTGGGAGGAGGAGTGGTAATGGAGGATGTCGCATTATTCACTCCAGACTGGCGCTTGATGAAGGGCTGGACAGTGGGAGCAGTCAAAGCTTCGGTGGGTTCCAGGGCAGAAGAAGTCGTAGATGTTATAGAGGATAGTGCTGAAAAGTCAACACTATACCCGGCTGTTGAGTTGCCCGCCAGTGGAGGCAGCTCAACCGGGCATAAATTGAACTGGCGGTTGATATTGTCCCAATACAGATCGATGACAATGCGACCGAAATTGCTCGCCAGGAGATCTGAGATGCATGTTTGTGTTGGAATATCATCATATATGCCGTGCGAAAAACATGCTTGAGTAAGATAAACTCCTGGACGTGTTATGAAGTCCACCGGTACCCGTGCACCGGCGTCTCGAGTAGACTGGACTGGATTAGCTGGGAACAGGTTAAAGAGAAACACCGGCTGACCAAAAACACTGCCGTCCAGTGCGCATCAGAAACAGCGCCAGGGCCGGGCGCGTATTGAAGCGACATGTGTTAGTGGTCGGAGAAAGGTTGTCGTAGAACTGCACGAAGATGCTACGTCCCGCCGCAAAGCGCCCTCATGGTGATGGTACACTCGTGGTCGACTACTCTCGCTTAGTGGCGACGCAAATCTGGCACTTTTTGCATGCAGCGTTGGCTGAGAAGAGTTCGGAGGTAGAGGTAGGTCCTTTGACGACACCTACGTTTGATTCGATGTGATACGAGCAGATGAGCAAATGTTAGCAAGTAGTGGTTGTTAGCGAGGCGACGAGAGAATGTTAAAGTGGCTGGCTGACGTAAGGCTGGTGAGGCTGCGTCTCCGAAGCCTTTTCCAATTTGATCTCAAACCGTGTCTTTTACCAAGAAAACAACAGGTAAAGAAGACGATCTCTTTCTTGAGACATCTTGCTACATTTTGTTATTGCCTGGCTCCTAGGAGTCACTACCTACCTCAAGTCACATTTTTGAGTGTGACCAGAATTCCTCTTGCTTCAGTACAGTGTCACTCACTTCGATCAATCCCCTCCCTCCGCAACTATGGCTTCGCCAGGGCCTCCAGGCGCGCAGCCTTTCAATCAACAACAGATCCAACAAATGATAGCCATGGAAGCGCAGAAGCGTGGCATGACCATTCCACAATTTCAAGCCTTTCAACGACAACAAATCGAACAAGAAGCAGCAAAAGTTGGAATGAGTCCACAACAGTTCGTCCAGATGAAACAAGAGGAAGCTCGACGAATATATATGCAACAGCAACAGGCCATACAGCGGCAGCAACAACAACAGCAGCAACAACAACAACAACAGGCTCAGCAGCAGCAGCAGCAAGGACAAGGCCAGGGTCAGCAGGCGCAGGGCCAAGTACAACAAATGGCAGTAAATCTGAACCAGCCTGTGGAGCCTACCCCCCTGCCCTCGCAGTCGCAAAATTCCTGCGTTCGCAAGATCTGAAGACTAGAACATGTATTTTCAATGGAGAAAGAAAGGACATGTTCAAAGGTATAAATTCCATATCTGTCTCTGCAGTTACAGCCTAACAGTCTCCAGTGAAACGAGCGTTCCGAGCTCTCAATTCTGATGCTTACAAAAAGGCTCAAAAGAAGAATCCACTCCTCCCCAAAGTCGAGAACGATGCTGAAGCTCGGAATGCTTTACAGCTGCTTCCTTTGAACATGCTGGCATTGCGAGTCTCGAAAAAGGATCCTCATGAGGGACACAATCATGCCCCTCCGAAAAAGGAGAAAAGAGTCAAAGGCTTATGGACCGTCAAGATCGAACAGCAACAAGACTTTGATCCAATGATGCACTATGTCTGGGTATTTGAACCGCCTCAATGGCGGACCAGAATATACGCTGTTGCGGTTGTGATTGCTGTCCTGACTCTGGTCTGCTTCCCACTATGGCCTCCCTTCTTAAGATTGGGTGCTTGGTACCTGTCAGTCGGCGCCATGGGCCTGATCGCCTTGTTCTTCGCCATGTCCATCTTCCGCCTTATTCTGTTCATCTTCACCTTCTTCCTGGCCCCGCCTGGTCTTTGGCTCTATCCAAACTTGTTCGAAGATGTAGGCTTCCTTGATAGTTTCCGCCCTCTCTGGGGCTGGCACGAGACCAAGGAGGACATCAAGAGGAAGAAGCAGGAGAAGAAGGCGAAGAAGGCGGCGAAGCTTTCTGGGAAGTCGGGTGAAGTGGTTGCAAAGGGCGCGAAGGTAGCACCCCAAGTTGTAGGTGCAGAGCCCGCTCCGACTGACGGATCTGCTACCACTTCGTCTGCTGAAGCCGTCGTCAAATCGACGGCTGCAAAGAGACATGCCGCTCCCACGGTCGAAGAAGCCGATGACGAATAAGCATCGTGTCGAGGAATTGCAATATTGAGAGTGCAAACAGAAGCAAGCAAGTCAGCACAGACGAAATTTTGTACGATCATTTCAGGACGCGAGCCCTAAGCGATATAGCATATGCATGTACTTCAGGTGGGATCCAATAGAACCGCCAGTTTCTGCTCATCGTTTAGTGTTTCTTTCAGGATGTGTGCTGTAGGCGGTCTAGTTGTATCATTGATGTCTGCCACTCTCCCAGTGACTCGTGCAAGCAGGACCCTGGTGCGGTCAAGTTCCGTGCTCAACGCCCCGTCTCTCGTAACCAGGTTGGGTTGTATGTTTGTCTGAGGATCGTCCAGCGGCTCCATCAACTTCTGCAGGGCTTTGTATCTTGCTAATTTCTGCTTCAGTGCATCACGGTGCTGGCTATGCTTAAACAACTCATTGCGCAGCCCATTGTATGTTTCTGCTTCGTCCGCATTCACAGGCAGCGCAGGGTGGATCAAGACATCGTCAAATTCTTCGGGCAAGGCCTCGATCGTCGAGGAAGTCGTCAGGTCGGCGTCCCGCCGTAATACAGAAGTGTCCAGCTCTGCTTCGTCCAATTCGACGTTGACCATATTCCAGTGCAGGGTCTCGATTTGCTCCGCAACGTGGCGCTGTGATTGTTGGGAGAAGACCATGCGGTTGTGCTGTTTGATTTTCTCATTGACTGTAGGGAGGAAAGATTAGCTCTCGATGTCATGTCAATTGCTCCAAGTCAACGGTTGCTCCTACCTTTCGTGACCACATCCTGGACGACTTTGTCACTCAAGTGGCCTCCTTCTGCCTCTGTCACTTGCTCACGCCATTCAGTCAAGGGTTCTAGCGGAGTGGACAGATGCCGGACTTGGGATCGAATAAAGGCTGCCTTGAGGCTGGTTATCGATTCGTCGTCCATGTCAATTTGTAGCGTTCAGCAGCCATGAACATCTGTCTAAAACTGCGAGTTTGACCAACGCAATCACCATCGCAGGCATGTGCCTCCTCTGGTGTTGGCGACGCGTTCGGGGAGAATGACCGCGTCTCAGACAGGCCAATCAAAGATCTTTTTAGGATATCGATCTCCGCGAGCCATTAACCTCGGCTCAAGGCTCCAAAAAGGACTCTTGCTCGGCCTTGGGTTCAAAATGGCCATGACTTTAAGAGAACGTACCCGAGTCCATTGGGTTAGCCGTGGAAATCTGTCGCTGACAACGTACTCGTAAAAAGAGTACATGTACATAACCCCGACTGTGCTGTGTGATTTCGTGGTAACATTCGCCTGAAGGCCAGTCCCATACAATGGCGTCTCAATCTCTCCCTAAAGTGTTAATGTTCGATATCGGCGGCGTTTGCGTAAGTCTGGATTCATGCAATTCCCTCCGGAGGTTCGTTGTTTGTGAAAGGAAAGGACTCCGGTCAAATTGCACTGTTTCTCTCCCCCTAAGGGCAGCTCTAATGTTCTGAGAAAACAGGTTGTGTCGCCTTTCCAGGCTATTCTAGACTACGAGGTCGAGCGCGGCATCCCCAAGGGCTACATCAACTACTCGATACGCGAACTTACTCCTAATGGAGCCTGGCACAAATTGGAGCGCGGCGAGATCCCCAATGATGCCAACTACTTCCGCATGTTCAAGGCCGACCTGGAACGGCCAGATCTCTGGGCGAAGTTTCATCGCGAGAAGCACAACAACGCCAAACCACCGCCGGTGCCCGACATTGACGCCGAAGCGCTGTACTGGACTATGATGAGCATGTCGCGCAATCCGGACCCGTACATGTATCCGGCATTGAAGAAGCTCAAAGCTTCTGGCAAGTTCAAGCTGGTGGCGCTCTCAAACACCACAGTGTTCCCTGAAGGCCACGAATTCAACAAGATTGGCCCCGACGACGTAAGGCATTTCTTCGAGATATTCGTCAGCAGCGCCCACGTGGGCATGAGGAAGCCGAATCGCGATATATACGAGCATGCCCTCAGTCAGATACGCCAGAGATGGGGTCAGGATATTAGAAATGAAGATATTGTTTTCCTGGACGACATTGGAGAGAATCTTAAGACCGCGCGGAGCCTTGGCATTCGGACAATCAGAGTCTTGCTCGGACGAACTCAAGAAGCAGTCAAAGAATTAGAAAAGGCGACCGGTCTGAGCCTGCTCGAGGAGGGTCAGCCAAAGGCCAGATTATGAGCGCGGCCTTGGTGAACTCGGAGTTCCGGGCACCGCTGAATAAACATTGGGGCGATACAATCCCCGGAATAGACCACAAGTATACTTCAGTATCTAGAACTAGAAACCGAGAATGTAACTACCATTTAGGGGCAGACTTGGCCCTGTCATCTCACTGCCTCCAGTATGCTGCTGTGCCCTATGATGGAACAAGCCATGCCCAATTCAATGTCAAGTAACATTGCCATGTGTGGTCAGAGCGTATTTCGGATTAGGTGAACCCTGCCCCTTAGAGGAGGTCGTCAGCCCAGCCTCTAGGGCAAGTCGAAAACGTACAGTTGGACTACATACAATATGTACGGAGTACAGTAGAAAACCCTGGTGGGGATCTCGTCCTCCGCGGGCCCAACATCGACAAAGTCATCGTTGCTACCCATGTGTTATTATTCAGCATAGATTATAAACCAACCGACCCACAACACTCCGCGAAACGGAATATAACAATTGACCGATTCGCATTACAAGTCGAGATGAGGCATCACTCACAAGGAGGTCAAGATAAACACACTCCCCTTTTGATCCCTAGTGGAAGCCAGCTTTATTGGCCTTCCTACGATCAGCTAGCTTACAAGTCCAACCTGCATTACCATGGCCACCGCAGAACGACGAATTGCCAAAGGTGACTGGGTCCTGGTCACAGGTGCAAACGGATACATTGGCTCCCATGTTGTTGATGTCCTGCTTCAGGAGGGATACAATGTTCGTGGCAGCGTACGCGCCGAGAAGCCATGGCTCAACAAACTCTTCGACGAGCGCCATGGCAAGGGCAGGTTTGAGACAGCGATTGTCTCCTCGCTGAACGACGAAGCGGCCTTCGATGAGGCTGTAAAAGGAGTGGCAGGGATTGTTCACGTGGTATGTTGCGTTTGGAAAACGAAGCTTGGTGGACCATCTGACAGGGGTTTGCAGGCTTCAGATGTATCCCTCAGCCCGGACCCAGATACGGTGATACCGAATGTCGTGGCTGGTACGCTTCTCGTCTTGAAGAGCGCTGCCAAAACGCCCTCGGTGAAAAGCGTCGTTCTTACATCTTCTTCGGCGGCTGTGTTGATCCCTCAACCCAACACCAAGGTGGAGGTCGATGAAAGTAAGCGCGACGGATTGTCTTCACACAGCCAAGGCACATGCTAATTCCTAGCAGATATCTGGAATGACGCCGCTGTCGAGGCGGCATACAGCAAAGACACCCCCGACGCCTTTCGATCATTCATCGTCTATGCAGCGTCCAAGACTGAAGGCGAGCGCCAGGGCTGGAAATGGTACAACGAGAACAAGCCTCATTACACTTTCAACACGGTGTTGCCAAACATGAATGTGAGCCCATTCAGTATCAGGAACCCCTCCGAGGGTCATAGACTCACCATGCGCAGATAGGGCCAATTCTTGCTCCAGAAATCCCCGGCAGTACTATGAGCTGGATGCGCAATATTCTCAAAGGTGACGACTTTGCAGTCAAAACCTTCCCCCCACGTAAGCTCTCGTACACGAAATACTTGCCGTCAGAATCGCTGACCAGATCGCTTCAGAATGGTTTATAGATGTCAGAGACGATGCACGATTGCATGTCGCGGCACTGCTCGACCCTAAGGTCCGATCCCAGCGAATCTTCGCATTTGCAGAGCCATTCAACTTTACCGACATCACAGCCCTGTTACGCAAGCTACGCCCCAACAACACAAAGATCCCTTCACCACCCGAGAACGAAGGCCGCGACTTGACAGTCCTTAAGCCGAGAGATAAGGCAGAACAGCTTCTCAAGGATTTCTTCAAGGTTCCGGGTTGGATCACTTTGGAGGATAGTCTGGCTGCTGGAATCGCCGGGTTCGAAGAGTGAAGCTCGACTTGTATCAAGATCTATATGGCTTCTCGTTCAAGCTAGATACAATCAAACACACAATGTAAGAATCATGCTCGAGATTGCAAGTACTCCGTACTCCTTGTAGACTTGCATGGGGGCCTTGCTCGTACTCTTTCGCCCCTTGGACTCATTTCGCGCAAGCCATCATGATTTGCTTCAGCTTTCGCGGATGGCCCCAGGAATGGCAGGGGTAGACTTCCCGCTTGTCGGGCAAATATTCGAACCTTTCCCCATCCATACACGGCCGTCACTGATCTGCATCTGACTCGGGACGTTTTAGAGCCGAATGCTTGTAGCCGAGCACAGGTAGTCACAGACCAGGTTTCGTCCCTCTGTAAATAGATAGAAAGTACTCCGTATATCAAGGATGAAAATGCCCTTTACCTCGCGGCACTGTTGATGCTCAACAAAAACCATCGACTATGGCTAATCACACAATGAACGAACGACCGTGCCATGTGGTCGTCTATCGAGGATGGCCAGACAAGGGCAAATACACTTGGTCACCATTCGTGACCAAGGTCGAATTCCGCTGCCGTCACGCTGGGCTGCGATATGAAGCTGAAGCCGGTGGCGCGAGGGGTGCACCCAAGGGCAAGATACCTTACGTCGACCTTAGTCCGCTTCAAAATGATGCTGCCACTGTGCCTGACCTGCTGGGCGACTCAACCTTCATCATTGATCGGCTGCAGAGCATGGACTGTGTCCCAAACCTCAACGTCGATTTGACAGACGAGCAGAAGCTCGATGACCTCGCCATCAGAGCTCTGTGCGAAGACAAACTGTACTTCTACCATGTAAGTCACGTCCAGACACCAGTCGACCAAAGGTTCTGACCACAAGAAGATGCGAGAGAAGTGGCTAGAAAACTACTACGTGCATCGCGACAAAGCATTGTGGGCAATCCCATACCCAATGCGTGTCGTAATTGGATACTTCGTACACCGAGGAATTGCCCACACTTTGAAAGGACAAGGAACTGGCCGGTTCAGCGACGAAGAGGTCAGAAAGCTCAAGACAGAGGTCTGGCAGTCCATCGACAACGTGCTGAGGCATAAACTGAAGCTGGCGTCGGCGACCGAGCCAGCGTGGATACTCGGCGGCGAAGCACCAACCGAAGCAGATGCGACATTGTTCGGATTCATCGTCTCTGCTCTCGTTAGTGAGAGGTAAGATTTGCCCTTGTCGAATATCACATGGAAGGCAGTGATGCTTATAAATGTACGACAGTAATCCGGAATCACGATATCTCGTCAAGACGTTCCCCAGTATCATCGACTATGCGGAGCGGATTCACCGTCGCTTCTTTCCTGATTATGAGGTCTGGGAGTGAAAATTCCAAAACTTGATATCGATCCCACTTCTCGTCTTGACGAGTGGGTGATGAAAGGTACGCTGGTACTAAGGTTGCTGCGTTGGCACCAGTTGCATTCTCCTCTGGGTACGCAGGATGCAGGACGTTGGTACTGCCTCACAATTCGAAGTGCTCCCCAAGGTTGGTGAACCTTCCAAGTCCTAGGCAGTCGAGCCAGTGCCTGCGTATAGACCGTATTTGTCATTGAATGGTGCAAGGGGTCCATGGTTTGTTCTGGGAGGAATGGTCGCGTGCCTCTCGGGTGGGTTGGCGAGGTTGAATGTTCGTTAGTCACCGTCCAGACAAGTGGCGGAATAGCCATGAGGTAGTCAGTAGAGGGGGAGTAATACTAGGAGTCACACGAGAGCGCTCCGAGCTCACCGAATACGGAACCCTTGTTGTGTGTTAACACGACTGTAGATTCGCTATCGCCCGTCGGCTCAAGTCGAGTCTGTAGAGCTGGCAAGCCGACCACATGGCTTCAAGCCATTTTTCGGTCTCAACAGAGACATTGTTGAGAGGTCGCTCGGCTGTGCACTTCTTACCCAAAACCGTCAAACATTGGACTTTGGATTTTTCAAGCGGTCTTTCAATCGTTCAGTTTCCCATGGAGCAATAGTCTTGGGTCATCACAATTTGCCAATCTCAGGCGACGCGTACGTGAGGCATGCAACATTTTTTCGGAACGGGGAAACCTTTATGCCGAAGTGCCGCTGGGCGGGCCATACCCAAAATACAGTCAACGTCAGGCGACTGGATCGGTATCTAGGTCGACTGTCTGGCGCCAACAATAAAATAAAAGATCTTAAATACCTATTGTACTCTCGACAATGCTTGCTTCACGTCAACGATGTGCGTCCTAGATCTTCAGTGACGCGTCTTAAATATGCATCGCATCCTCGCAGACTCGTTCTCAGTTGTACGAGTGCCAGCCAGGCTTCCTTAACACGAACATGTCCGATTCCTCTGAGCCTGCCTCGCCAGGCATTGTCCACGAATTCCCACGAGACCGATTCGAACAACACGAACAACAGCACCGCCACGAGCATCAGAATGGTATCGCTACTTCGCCACCGACGATCTACGTGCCTCCCGCGTACATGCCTGGAGGCCGTAGATCACTCTCTGGAGTATCAATACGAGCATTTGGCCTAGGCATTGCACTGGGGGTTTGTTCTCTTTTGACCCTCGAGTTTGTTTACTGGGGCTATGGGCTGTGGCGGGCACCATGCTTCGTGGCTATTTTGTCGCTGTTTCATTACTTGGAATTCGACATGACGGCAAGATATAACCCTCCTGATGCATCAATCTCGTCATTCCTTTTACTTTCAAATGGCATGGCCTATGCGGCCGCCCACACCGCTGCGATGCTGGAGCTATTGCTCCGCTACTGGCTGGACTCAAGACACAAGCCGCAGTGGCTAAGCCTACCATTTTCCCTACCCCCGTTCACCCTAGGCGTCCCAACTACTCTAAGTGTCGGGACCGGTATTATCCTCGTCGTTGTCGGCCAAGTCATGAGGAGCACTGCCATGAAGCAAGCCAATACCAATTTCAACCACGTTGTCCAATGGACCAAGCGTTCTGATCATGTCTTGGTGACACACGGGGTGTATGCATTTTCTCGACACCCATCCTATTTCGGCTTCTTTTGGTGGGGACTTGGAACCCAGGTACTGCTGGGAAATCGACTTTGTTTTGTGGCATATGCGGTGGTATTGTGGAAATTCTTCCACCATCGCATTATGCGTAAGTCGAGGCCTTTCTGTCATATACCCTTGAAGTGCTGACCATTTGTCTAGACGAAGAACGTCATCTTGTCTCCTTCTTCGGCCAACAATATCTAAACTACCGTGATCGTGTCCCGGTGCGAATCCCGTTCATTCGATGATGGTAGTCATCTGGCAATATGATCACTTTTATCCCACACCCATCTCCGATCCCTTCCTCTTCCGAGTCTTGGGTTTGGGACTTGTTGCTATTTCAGAAGTTTTGACAGTGACCGGAAGATATGTGGAGCTCGACACTTCCTCTAACCAGGGAATCTCGACCAAGTCCACGTTGTCCGACACCCAATGCAACAAAGCGTCAGCATCAGGAGCATCCTCTTGCACACCGAGTAAGCCAACGCGAGGTTGGTTTAGTGCTCGTGCTATCTTGGCCTCAGTTTGCGGAGAGACGGGAATTAACCTAGCTCGAGCCGATCGAGGAGCAGAAGTTGCGACCTGCAAGGATAGGGAGGAGGTTATTATATCAGGGAGATTTCCACGACAAACAAACACTGCTGAGAGTGTTGCAGGAAGGTTTTGGGGTCGTTCGAGGTCTGACTTTGGAAGAAGGGAGGATGGCAGCCGGCGACTGGCTAGAGCCTCAAGTCTTCGAATGGTACTATTAAATCCTATGGTGAGGTGACCATATATCTCGGGCATCGACTCTTGCACCGTGCCTTGCTCTTGTCTAGGCCTGTTCTTCCCAGCTCGTCTCTTGCCTTTGGATCGGACGACATGGTTTTGTCTGAAATCGCCGACTGGCTGTAGTAATGGGAGGAGAAGGCTAACGACGGCTTGCTCATGCTCCGTGGACAATTGTGGCCTGCGATCAAAATTAGCACATTCGAATTCTGTGATTGTGGCTGGACTGGACATGTAACAGCACCATTTCTGATCAGGATAGGGGAGGGTGACTGCATGGACCAATTTCTTTCGATTGTTATCCATGTGTGTTTGGTATGTAACGTCTTAGTCGTGCGAGTAGGACATTGTTTTTTCTGAAGATGCTGGTCATTAGCGCAGCCAGAGGGAGACACAGAGGGAGATAAAAAGATTCAGACAAACAAACAGATGACGTGAGTGATTGACGTCTCGTACCTGGCACTGGATGGGCTGACGGACTGCCTACTGTACTGTACAGTTCAGTCTACCTCTTGTACGGAGTAGATATTTAGGAAGTGTTTCAAGGCGACTAAGCAGGGAACCAGGCTGAAAGCAGCCTAGTGACGTCTTTTAACTAGAAGTCCCTAGACATCACCTGTTGAGCCCCTCATTCGCGCCGCAGACGCGTCAAAAACTCGGTCTGACCGACGGTGACTTTTAAAGTTGGCCCCTAACAAACTGATCCGTCTTGTGCACTGCAGCCTGGTCAAAGCAAACCCTCAACATCTTCCATCCTCAAAGACATATTGATTCTTTGCCGTAATCATTAGAATCAATCAACTTCTCTTCTCAGGAGGAACATCAGAGATCTCTTCTACGATCCATCAAGAGCCCTGATTGCCGGAGCAAACATTCCATCTCCTGTTTCCCCGCCTCTTTCTTCATTACTCCTCCTACTCCTACTTCCAAAGTCCACGCTTTGAGACTAGAACAATTATGGCCCAGGTGGACTTATCTCCATCAGCATCAGCATCAGCATCATCATCAATTTCGACGCACAGTCTCTGAGTCGCTGGCGACTGACTGTCCGTCTGGATTCTCCGTTCCCTCGCGGATCAGGCAGACAGAGTCGTCCATCGACTGCAATTTGCCTTGTTACCAACGGTGGCCTTCTCAACGCCAAGACCTCTGATTGTACCATCCAAACTCCGCTTCACCTTCACGCCGCTCTCATCTCAGTCTGTCCAGATGACATTCACATAACATGTCGTCCTCAACCTCTGATTCTTCCACTCGCAACCGGAGTGACTCTACTGAGTGGTCCGGCTTGCCCCAGCATGAGCACAAGCGTCCGAGGCTGAGTGAGAGCAAGCCTGATGAGACGCAGGTTATGTCGGATCTTCAGCAAACAGAAAAGCCATCACTTGCTCCTTCCGTGTCAGTGGCGGATGAAGACATCGCCGCAATGGAAGGAACTCCTCATCAAACTCCACCACTCCCACCTCGCCCTGCAGGCGTTGCCACTGCCATGTCTCCAACCAGCAGAGTTACTATTCAAACCCGTCCTCTCTCGTCCCAATCTGTGACTCAGCCAAATCAGAGCCTCACAGATACTACAAAATCCAACGTATATTCTTCGTCGAATCCACCCGAATCACATGCCCATGGCACTGGGATGGATGGTGCTCAGGATCCCAACCTTTCACCCAGTGCGGAACTATTCAGCGCGGAAGCAAACACACAGGAGCAAGCTGATACTGTCTCAATCTCTCCGTCTCCAAGCAAATCCCCTGAGATTGAGATCGCCGAGGTGGAGGATTTTGACCGAGATCCAACACAAACAAGATGGACAACACGAATCGGAGGGTCTGCCAGTTCGACGATACCCAGATCAATGCAGCCCCACTATGTCCA
Organism: Rhinocladiella similis; assembly: GCA_024082115.1. Classification (NCBI taxonomy): domain Eukaryota; kingdom Fungi; phylum Ascomycota; class Eurotiomycetes; order Chaetothyriales; family Herpotrichiellaceae; genus Rhinocladiella; species Rhinocladiella similis. The sequence goes on along the minus strand of JAMRYE010000013.1, from coordinate 3,601,824 downwards.
TCACACGTTTCCTACCGCTGGAGATACCTCTGGTAGTGCTCGTAGAGCGGTCCAAGACATAGCCAGCCGCTTTCAGTACGGTGGCTCTCAAGATGGAGAATTGTTCTCGAAGGTCAAGGATTGGATGGTCGAGTTTGTTAACTCATGTATGGAATTCCCACAGAGACTTTTCGACGAAGACCGTGAATTTTGGCAGTGTTTGCCAGTCCTGATTGAAAGCTTGCTACGACGCACCAGCGGACCGCCACCTCAGGCGCGGGTAGAAGATCTTATCGATTACTTTGTCGCCTACGCACGTGTCACGAAACTGATCATGGAGTACGATGCCAGAAACGTTCAGGCTCTATCACCTGATGCCGATGCTCGAGACTTGAAAGATTTTACTGTGGAGTCTATGCCCTACCACCAGCCGCTGATTTGGATGCTTCAACTCGAAGGGATCCCATTTTATGATGCCCTTCGGGGAACGATGGGGTTCGAGATAGCGCAGCTACTTGTGCCTGTGCTCGATCGCATCTGCGGCGATGAAGTGGCTTTATTAGCATCAGTCTCCGACCTCCTAAGTGCAATAACCCCATTTTTGTCCAAGAAACCAGATTTCGTCAAGTGTCTCATCAACTTGTTGATGGCGACAAGCTACGCGATGAAACCCCTGACTAGTACTCCAGCAACCACTGAACCAATCTTCCAGCCCTCCAGCTTTACGCAGATTGACTGCATTCGACTTGCCACCGCAGACGTTATGCTCAAGGTTGACGATGTTGTACAGCAAGCCATTGTGAAGCAGGCACCGTGGCTGAACCTTGAAAGTGCTCCAAAGATCATTGATCACCTTATGCCCATTGTTGGGGTTATTGCCGTGGAGATTCCCAAAATTGGTCAAGATATTATTGCCACTGCCGGGGTCGGCTTCGTCGATGCCGACCTCACCGATCTTCCAAGCACAATGCCGCAGGCCTGGAAGTTCAAGACTCTTCGAAAGTTCATCACCCACGGGCGTATGGAACTGCGAGTGTTTGGCGTAGAGAACATGTCGAATGACCTTGTCCAAGTCTACAAAGAGCGGATCCTCAATCGACCTCCTCCTCCAACCGCTGATCCTCTGGTCAGATTCCTCGTCAAATTCATCCAACAAAATCAACTCATCGACTACATCATCGGCGTTGATTCTCACCCACAATTGATACGCCGCAGCCATAACGTGGTAGGATTTCTATGTGTCTCCGGCACCTACACAGACGCCACCACAGACGTTGTCTGGAAGACAATAGTGGAGAGTCAAGATCCTCGAACTGTGCATGAAGTGTTTAACCTTTTATCCAACTGCCACGTGTATGAACTTCACGCACTTTGCTACATCTGCAAAAAACTGGCAGACTATCCATTCCAGCGATTTGATACACACGTGTTGCAATTCACGGTTGGCCTATTGGACAAGATTAGAGGCTACAGCGAGTCCACACCACCGCAAGCTACAGATCCCACGATACGGCATCTGTTGATTCGTCTGTTACGGGAAGCATCCTTAGATGAGAACTTGAACCTAGAACAAGCCGCAGTCATCCGGAAAGAGTTTTCACGTCACCTTCGAACCTCTCTCACTCTTGGTGGCATCCTCGATGCCGGCACAATCACCGTGGACGATGCAGAGCTCAACAATATCATCGAAGAGTCTGCCGAGTCCTTGAAGTCTCATAAAAGATATTCTTCTGGTGACGTTCTTGTTCTGAACGTCCTAGTTCCGATGCTGAGGCAATCATTTTCAGAGATCATCGCAAAATTCGATCTGATCGAGCTTCTCGTTGCTGACATTGTTCACCTCACAACTGAATTTGCGCAGATGTTGGAAGAAAACGTGTCAGTGGCGTTCTTTGAGGTTGCGTATGAGGTCCGGGCTGCGCTTCTTTACTCACTGATGCTATTGGCCCCTACCATGTTCTCCAAGTCATCGATCGAATCTTTATGGAGCTCTTTCTTCACCGCGAGGGACCTGCCTGTGTCAGTGCGAGCTAGGGCATGGGAGACGTTGATCAACGTGATGCGGAGAAGGCAGGTCAACGATCAGAACCCTGTCTTAGACCTGATTGTTAGTGAGCATGTGCAGAGTTTAGGACCACAAGACTATGATGAAAAGGTACTGGAATTCCTGAAAATTTCGGTCTCGTACACCATTCGGCATTCTAGCTATGCTGCGCCAGACGCCGAGGACGTTCTAGTAATCCCGGGCATCGACAGGATATGGAGGGTTATGCTGGAGGCCCCTCCCGAAACCGTTGAAAACCAAGCTACCGAGTTCATCATTCAGCAGTATCTGGATCACCAGCTTATCACACGACGATCGAGGGAAGCAATTGATGCCACGCACGCTTCTCTCGTTGATCGTTGCGTCCAGCAAGTGATGGCATCCGCTGCAAAACTCAAATCGTATGCTGACGGCAGTATGAGCGGCGAAGATGAGCCGATGGTAATTCTTGCTTCTGAACACGAGATTCGGGCAGAAGAACTACGCTTCGACAGATCGTTGCTGTTTCTCAGAAAATTCTTGGAAGGAATGAAATCGCGCGCGCGCTACAGCCCAACTCCGAGCCAACAGCCCCAAAGCCTACCCGACTTTCCTCTGAAGAGAGGTGACGAGATCGAAGTTTCGATACAAGTCTACGGCAGTAGATATGTAATCGCCGAGAAGCAGAAGGTTTCTTTTGGCTCTGAGAACACGGGAAACGAGCTGTGGAAATACATTTCTGAAGCTAGCGGCTTTACAGATTTTACGATCTATCACTGGGGCCAAGGGATCGAACTTGCAGGATGCGACAAGACCCTAGCCGAGCTAGACGCCTCTCAAGCCCTGTTCATGGTCCACAAGACAGCCAATTCCTCTGAAAAGGCGCCCACGCGCACGACACGTGCCTCGTCACCGGTGGATAATAAGATAATGCACCATTTTGACGATCTTTACGACCTTCTGGATGCAGACGAGCGCCTCTCAAGAGAAGTGTATGGTTTCTTGAGTCTGTTCCCTGCACAGTCTGAGCTTATTCGACTTATCCGGTCCAGAGAGAAGGAACCCACTGAGCTTCTTCCACCGAAAACGCCCTTTAAGCTCTTATATTGCGCCCGAGCCTTGTTAGCATGTATTGAAGACGAGTCTTTCAGCTCTGATCCAAATACACTCTTCTTGACGTACAGCATTCAGACCATCCTGGCCGTTCTCCCAGAGTTAGAGTTATCCGACTCCAATAATCCACTACAAATGTCCATAGCACATTGGCTTGTTCAGGCTCTTTTGTTAGCACTTCGCGCTAAGGTTCCTGCGGAGACGTCTCAAGATTACATCCAAGATCGTGAGGATTTTGCTGCCCAAATCTACAGGTTGCTGCTCTTCACATTGCAGGGTGCCAATGCGATCAACAACGAAGTCGCCCCAGCTTCCATGGTCAAGATGATCCTGGAAACTTTCACCGAGGCCTGTTTGCACGACGACCGTGTCTGGGAGCACGTGGATACAAACACAAAGTTCGAAGAATTACTCGTGCTCGCCTTCATTGCGGATTGCCGATCCGATGTTCGACATTCCTTGTTAGAAGTTGTGGTAGGTCTAACGGGAGCCGTTGGGACCAAGATACATCTGAAAATCAACAACCCGCGAGCCGCACGTTCGAGGTTCCCTGCAAGTGCTGTTGAGGCGTGCTTGTCACATCTTTGGGCTGCCTTGGTCAAGGCTCTGCCTCAAATATGCATGTACCCTGAGCAATGCGCCGAACTTTCTGAGTCAGTTCTCGTGATATTGAGAAGGATAGGCAAATCTGTTGCCATTGGATCGATCCACGATAACTTCGTCGAATGGAGCACCATGCTGCTAGAGCACGACCATCATGAGACTGTCGGCCAGCCCACCAGAGACCATGTTGTTGGTTCTCTGACAAAGCTTCTCTACGAGTGTTGCAAACTATTGAAAAGCAATGACTTATTGCCTCCGAGCCACCGATTGATGGAAAAGATTATTGACCGCCTGCTTTTGCCGCCATTGTCAGTGGGCGGTGATCCCAACGACACGTCCCTTGCGGTGCCTGTGTTGGACAGCAACGTTCGCGAGGGGCTGTACAATCTCCTTCTGGCTCTCTCACAAGGTCCACAGGACATGGCCACGATCCTTGCAAAACTCCAGGATGCCGCCATCCTAGAACGCGACTTTTTTGAACCCATGTATGTGCACGAACGGCAGAGTCTCCGCACCGAGGTTGGTTATGCGGGACTCCGTAATCTGTCAAACACATGCTATCTCAATTCGCTGTTCACACAGCTTTTCATGAACGTTCAGTTTCGGGAATTCTTCCTGAATGCCGATAACTTCGGTCACCCCAAGAACAAGCTTGTGAAAGAGCTCGCCAAGGTGTTTGCTTACATGCAGAACTCCTACGAGAAGTCCATCGATCCTAGTGTTGCAGTGGAAGCGATAACGACCTATGAGGGTGAGCAAATTGATGTTACCATTCAAATGGATGTTGACGAGTTTTTCAATCTTCTTTTTGACCGTCTGGAGAGCCAGATTGATCATGGAGCACGCGATTTGTTCAAATCCATCTACGGTGGACAGCTTGTGCAGCAAATCAAATCCAAAGAATGCGAGCACATTTCTGAGCGGCTGGAGCCTTTTTCAGCCGTCCAAGTCGAGATCAAGGGAAAAGCGCGACTTGAGGACAGTCTCAGAGCTTACGTCGAGGGCGAAGTCCTTCAGGGAGAGAACAAGTACTCCTGCACTTCATGTGGACGCCACGTCGACGCTGTCAAACGCTCATGTCTCAAAGATGTCCCTGACAACTTGATATTCAATCTGAAGCGCTTTGACTACGACATTCTCACAGGAACGCGAACTAAAGTGAATGATGAATTTCAATTTCCAGACGCCCTCGATATTGCGCCCTATACTCTCGCCCGCCTCAGTGATGAAGGTGTTGGAGAACCAGATCATTTTCAGCTTACCGGGGTAATTGTCCATTCGGGAACGGCAGACACGGGGCATTATTACTCCTTCATTCGTCAGCGGCCGTCGAACAAGCCAGTGGAAGATTCGTGGGTTCAGTTCAATGACCACGACGTCACTGTGTTTGATCCCAGCCAAATGAGAGACAGTTGTTTCGGGGGAAATGCTGATGCCGCCTTCTATCATTTACCCAAGTTTTACAGTGCATACATGCTCTTCTACCAGAGAACGTCAAGCATTGAGAAATTTGAAGAGCAGTATCGCCAGCATGATGCAATAAACCCGGTTCGCCTCCCGTTACCCTACAGCATGGAACATCATATTGCTCAGCAAAATGAACTCTTGCTACGATCATACTGCGTTCAAGACAGCACACATGCACAGTTTGTACTTCACTTACTGGAGAGGATGGTATCTGGACAAAAGTGCAGTGACTACCATGCAATTGAAACGAGCACACTGGAAATGGCTTTGGACTACGTGTATCAGATCTCGTCTCGCTGGAAGGATCACCCGGCTGTTGAGGAGACCCTCAAACTCGTAGGACAGTACGCCGAGAATTGTTTGACGTGTGCAAAGGTGGTTGCTGGATGGTTTGCGACACCTCGCGTTCTGGAAGATGTCGTCACTCGAAGCCCGTATCAATTGGTGAGGAAAGCATTTGCAAATCTATTCAGCCTTGTGTTTAGTCATCTACATCCTCTCAAAGCCACGATGGAAATCACCGATGACGAACGCGCGCAACTGTCGGCAAATTACTCTCGCTGGCTACAGTCTGCTATTGCTCAGCTGGCCAAATCATGGGACATGGTAACCAGGAGTGGTCGCTGCTGGCCTGAGTATTTTGGCATCTTACTCGCCCTGCAGAGACTTGGGGATGATGTAGTGGTGCTCTTGCTTGACGAAGAGTTTTTGGAAAAGTGCATTGACATCGTCTCCATCCATGTCATCAACTCCGAGTTCCCCATCCCCAAACGATTAAAGGCGCGGTACGGTGTGTACCTGGCAGCGCGGGAAAAGAACCGACCTTTCAGCCATGGCTTGCTTGTTCGATTTTTGGTGGACCTTGTGTTGAGGGTCGACCTCCACAACATTCCCGATGGCGACTACCGATTAACCGACAAGAAGGTAGGCTTAACGCCCAGTGAGCTCGAAGTCCTGGGAGTTGGCACAATGCCTCCCAATCTAGAATGGTTGCGGCGACTGATAGCGGGCCGGCAGAATCCAACAGCAGTCAATGACCTCGTCATTTGCCTCGCACAAGACCCAAGTCTTGCTGGCGCTCTTTCGGAGATCCTTCACAGCGGATTGAATGACAGACTAATCCATATTGCGGTTACCTTCCTTAACCCGATTGTTACCTTCTGCGAACAATGTGAGTCGGAACCTCGTGTTATCGACTTGATACAGTCTGCCTTGGACAGCATCTCAACTGTGGGAGTCGATTATGCTCGCGAGTACTTTGATTTCGTTGAAGCAGTCCTCAAATTAGACAACCAGTCACTTGGTGAAGAGGCTGGGTTCTTAGAGGAGGAAGTCTTGAAGACTGTGCCTCGTTGGGCGCCCACCTTTCTCTTATGTCCCATTGATGGACAGACCCACATCCGGCATGCCACAATGGAGCTGCTCAAGAAACTGGTGTTCACCCCTTTGCAAGGCTCGGAATTGGAAGATCCCCGGCTTCATCGACAACTTCGCGGCCTTGTGCAGGAGCTGGCGAAGGACGCGGCAGGCTACATCCAAACCCATTTTTTGACATCGCGAACCAGAGGCGGCTCACCACTTTTCCCCGGCCAAGTTCATCAAATGATCGACGTGGTCGAGACTTGCTTGGCATACTTTGACCTCGAGACTGCACAAGATGAGGAGCTAGTTGCCAGCATTCAGACTACAATGGCAACTCTTCGAGCGAAAGCGGATGCGGAGGCGGAGACATTGAGCACAGAATGGCAGGAAAACAGCAGCGAGATGGCTGAAATGAGTACGGAAGATTTTGAAGATCTACAAAGTCCATGAAAGCAAGTTGGATCATGACTTCACGTAAGAATGCAGACGTGTGTATTGGCGAGGCGTCGAATAGAGAAAGATTTTGGCGATGTGCTGTTGGGTGGTTAGGCTGGCGTTATGAATTTGGTCTCAGAGTGCCGGCGTTATTGGAAGATTGGAACGAAACAGAAAATGCTAAATTAATCGACGACGAAAGCATGAAGGTTTACGACATGATGAGAACTATTGCAGGTTCATGTAAGTGAAGCTGGAGTAATGAGGGCGGATGGACCTTTTTAGAATCACTAAGCCAGTATTTCAAAATCTGCCCATCACCTTTCTCTTCTTGATCCTTTTTCCTCCCAGTTTCGGGCCTTTTCGGAATGATGCCGATCCAGGATTGCAACATGGAGTAGAGAGCAGTTTACAAGCCTTTGACATGGTTCTACACCATCGGTGTGTCGAGGCATGCCGCGGAGTGTCACAGGTCACAGCCCATGTCTGTAGGCTGTGAAAGTCACTGTTGTGTATTCTATACGGAGTGGGAGATATCTTCCACGATTCTTCCTTTCATCCTACGCTCCCACCTTGATCTAACCAACTGCATGGCAGATGAGGTGACTGGGTTGACTGACAACTCCTCAACTCGTAAAGTAGACTGTCCAAGTAGCGGTGCTTCTCCTGACCGGGTATGCATCCTTGGGACGCTAAGTTCAGCCGCAGACGTGACGGGTTCCGCGATAAGGCAGCCCTACGGGCCCTCGCAACGGCCCCAGGGTGTCCAGCTGGTTGTTCCTACTCGATAATGGGTTCAGGAGACGGGGCTGGAAAGGCTGGTGGTCGAGCTGAAAGGGATGCACTCAGACGAGCAAGGTGTTGCGCGGACATTGTGCCACCGTGGGACGCCTTACGGTCTCGAAGGGCTACCAGGAGTAAGAAGTTAGGCTAATGGAAGTACATACTGTACGAGTGAGGCTTACTACTCCTGAAAAGCACCTATCCGACCTCCCTCACCGGTCCTCCCCCCACTGTCGATTACTTATTTGCTCTCCACTGCGTTGATGGCATTTTCTATCCTTGTGGAGTCGAGAATACTACTCGTTACGGGACGAACGACGTTGGATTGGCTTGATCGACGATAGAGCTGAAGCCCCTTATTAGTCTTGTGTTCTGGATCGCAAAACAGCACCCAACGACAATCAGTAGAATGGCTCCCTCTCTCATGCTGGTCGAATACTCGTACCCCGGACCCATGGCGCCCGTTGAAACCTCGTCTACCAATCAATCGAGTGGTCATTCTCTCCCATGTGAAGGTACCGCTACGATCCTTGCACAAGTGCTGGGGCAGGGGTGACTGGACGCTCGTCCACGGAGTATCACATGTGTTTTCCCCCATAGATATGATATGCTACACGAGGCGTCCACAATAGCTTTGTTCACAAGTACTACATTGCCATTCAGCTGGTTAATTCCGGCCTTAGAGCGTTGAGTAGGACCGAGGTCTGCATAGACATGTATATATTCTGGCCTTGATCCCTCGAATATCTGTACCACCACGACCTTCTTTTCTCGGTTTGAGCGAGACCATCGGCCTACCCCACCCCCGGTCCAAGATGCTTATCGACACTCTTCTCAAGGCCTGCGCAGCCTCTCTCGCCTTGTGTGCACCAGTCCTTGCTGAAGGAGAGGTTGATCAAGCCAAGGTCCAGAAGTACAAGGCCCTTTTCGCTGAACAAGACCATCACATCCCTTCTGGCGTAACCAGCGACCCGCCCACCAAGACGTTCGATCCAAGTGTGTTTGAGAGCGCGTTCAAATGGGCCGACGTCGTCCACGGCGCATGGTGGTTCTCTGGCTGTCAGCCATCCTGCCAGGCGTGTCCGGCAGGTTGCAATCTGGCCTGCTGCGTACGACACCCCTTGCCATGGCCACCGCCGCCATCTCCAGCACCACCAAGCAAGTCCCCCTCAGGGAAACCGAGCCCGAGCCCGAGTCCGACACCGAAATCACCACTTAGTTGCCCATGCACTTGTGGCCCCGGCTGCCCTGCTGCAGTGCAAGCCGTGTGCTGTTCGACCCCCGGATCCAAGGACGATCATGACGGCAACGATGACGGTCGCACGCTGCCGGAACTCAACAAGTTACATCCCCTCATCTGCCCATGCCATTGCGAGGCAAGCTGTCCGGCATGGATCCAGGCCATCTGCTGCGACACGCCCGGGTCGGGAGGAGTGCGTGGGAAAACGACACCTTCTTTGGATGCCGGCGCCGGCGCAGGCTCGCAGATGGGTCTCGTCATGCAGAACGCAGCAGGCGAACCCGTGGCGGTTCTGGCAGCGACCAACCTCACGATCGAACAGAGTTTCATCACGACAGACCTGGTCCGTGGACTCGGACGCGCCGACGAGGTCCAGCAAGACGATCGGAACGACATCTTCCAGATCGTGCTCGACGTGATCGTCGGGCCCGAGGGCGCAAAGGGTGTGCTCAAGCAGAGTTTCCAGGTCATTGACGGATCGCGACTGTTGGAGCAAGCGCAGATCCTGCTGGGCGTCAAGTTCATGGCGAGAATCGATGGGTTGTCAGTCAAGCAAGCATACCTTACTGGCTTGGAGGGGGGTTTACGTATTGAAGCGGGCGAGAGGCCGGGAGTGACTACTGGCCAGGAGGGCACGGGACATGACGAGTTGTGAAAGCTACCTTGCTAGTGAATTACTCAAGTACCTTGTCAATTGGTACGGAGAGCTAGTAGTTTGAATACCCTACCCTGGTGACTTACCTGGGTAACAGTCAAGCAAGTTACCTACCTCATGGGATAAACTGTCAATCTTAGCAAAGTAGATGGAGGATATCCTCGACTCCGTACACCGTGTGTGAGGTCTACTCTGCTCGTTGTTGATTCATGCATGGTTCTAGCCAGCCTGATTCAAAATAAAAGTCGTATACTAAGAATAAGAAACCAGAGGGTATATTGTGTGATGTGGGTCAAAGACAAATATCAAAGAGTGGGAAGACCAAGACTAGACATTTCCAGGAAGCATGCACGATGTTGTACCGTCAGTCGGTCCGTTCTGAATATGAAAAACTCATTTTGATTATAATTACTATCAAAACTAGTAGGAAGAAAGAAGATGAAGGTGTAGGTAGGAGGGAGGAAGAAGGGCAGACAGACAGACAGAGGGATGAACATCTCAGGAACGTAAGTACCATCATGGATGGGAAAATCGGATCGAACTGATATTTCACAATCTCGTACCAGCAAGATTTAATTAATCATCTCTCCGTCTCTACCTTATCTTAGCGACTCACCACGACAAAGCGTGAAGAGGAATTTCTATGTAGCAAAAAGCACCACTTTCATACTCTACAGGGAGGGGCTTTCTAAACCAAACTCTTCAGCACAAAGCCAGTCCTCGGCTCACCCTCGACTCCCACCCTGCTCGTCTCACCGCGGATTCTCGACTCATCAAAGACTCGATGCCCGGCCACGTCGACCTCGACGGCCGCGGTGTCCGTCACCGCGTCGCGGAAGGCGTGCAGACTCAGTGCGGGAAGGGAGAAGCGAGCGACGATGTCGCGGACGTCGACGTCGTTGAGGGCGCGGTAGGCGAACGCGGCTGCGGTGATGCCGAAGATGACGTATCCGATGCAACACGCGACCAGGATCGCGAGAGGAGCCTTGGGCACCTTGGCCACGAGGAGCGGCGTGCGATCCTGCTCTTCCGCGTTGGTCCGGCCGGACAGGAACGGGCCGATGACGCTCATCACCCTTTGAGAGAAGCTGTTGGCGAAGTTGTCGGCCATGGACGTCGAGTTGGCCTCCAGCGCGGCCTGGAGGATGTCGTCGCCCAGGTCGTTGTCGAAGGCGCTGTCGGTCCCCACGAGACGGTAGCCATGGAAGATCTCGGCGAGCGTGCCGTTGGGCGACGGTTCCAGCGTCTGGACCTGCGCCGTCGAGTTGACCCACGTGTAGTCGGCGCTGTACGTGGTGTACTGGCACCGTAGGACGAAGTCGATGTTCTGGGTCGGTCCCTTGTGGATGCCCGTGTCGTCGGCCATGCTGACGCCAGCCCGCTGCGCTGACACTGCGAAGCGCGCGGCCAAGGCAAAGAACACGGGGTTGATGAGCTGTGCGTCCGTCAGGACGGTGCCAAGGTCCCCTGTGCTGTCGTAGGGCGTGGTGAGGTTCTCGTCCATAAAGTACGAGTACTGTAGACCCGAGCCCGGTTTGAATCCCAGCGGCGGGATGTCGGAGTCGTTGAACCCCAACCCATTCGAGGTCATGGATGGCGGCTTGCCTAGCACGCCGTAGAAGTTCTTGGTGCAGTTGAACTGGCTGTATGTGTCATCGGGTCCGAGGGTCTTCCATTGACATTCCGAACTCATTGGAGCACAGGTCGTGACTACCCCGGCCGTGTGGGAGCGGAAATCTCGGAAAGGGGAGAGATTCCGACTTTGGGGCACGAGGATAGCGACGTTGCCATGTTCGCTTGTCGAGGGTTGGCCTGGGGCCAAAACCAGCTTTACTTCGGAAATGTTGGAGGTCCCGTGCTGAAGAAAGAAGACTTCGTTTTGACCCGCCACGTACGTATTGTAGTCATTTTGCGCAAGCTGTCCGTTGCGAGAACAGGGGAGGTCGAAGTTATCAGACCGTTTGAGGGCCAGACATGTCTCAGACAGGCCAAAGCCATAAGCGTGTGACTGCTGTGCGATTGTGATCCGATCGAAGTTGATCGTGGTCGTGGTGTAATGCAAGGCGGTGTCTGCTGCGAAAACGACCACCGCAAGAAGAAGCGTTAGGGACAATGTTCGCGCCGCACGGCGCAGCACTGGTGGAACAATGACCCCTGCCCCGGTTGAGTAGGTCCAGTATCTGCCTAGTCTTCCTATGGATGCCAGGCAGAGGCCAACTAAAAGGCTGTACTGGTATGGCGAGGGGAGATCGTGCTGGCTGGTGCCAGAAGAGGATCGAAGCATGGTGAGAGCAGTCTGGTAACTGATCAGGTTCATGATGAAGGCAGCAAGCAGAGGAGCCAGTGTTGACGCCCATGACGCGACAAAGGCTATCCTTGTCGCCGAGTAGTTGACAAGTACCACGGCGTGATTGCTCAAGGAATTGGAGTTGGAAACCTGGGGAAAAAGGCTCGTATCTGACCTGACTCGGTACCCAAATATTAATCCCAACAACCCAGCCACCAGACACGCCATCGGCAGGATGATGATCACTGTTGGGATGAGGATGGTCTTCCATAGGCGTGGTTTGGCACATTTCAGCTCCTCGTTTGTGAATGTCGTCGGATAAGACTTCTCCGTAAGCGGCCAGTTGCTGGACTGGTTGGACGGTGTCCTGTTGAAACTCGACGCCTTTGGCCTTTTGGAGCTGCCACGGGTGAAAATGTCCTGGGACCAATCCGTGTCGGAGGGAGTGTGACTATGGTTGAGGAATTGCTCCTGTGATGGCAAGCGTTGATGCTGGACGTTTCCTAGTTTCCCCTGCCAGCGGTCGGAAAAGGTTGACGGCATGCTGATCGAGCTAGATTGAGGAGTAGAGTAAAGCCACGAAGGACTCTTCGACACAAAGGGCATCTTGATTCTTCATTTGTTGACAAGTCTATCTAGTAGAAGGTGAAGAAGAGATTCACCTAGGCCTTACAGATGGATTGGACATGTCGAGAACAAGATCTTGGTGTTTTCTTTTTCTCGACATCAGCGGAAGACGGGAACAAACTTACATCAACGGCAGAAAAAAGGTCCATAAGGTGATCGCCAAACCCAGCTCATGCAGGCAGCCAGCACATCCCAGCGGACATGCTGAGATAGAGACCACCGGGCTGGAAACACAAACACGAGGTCTGTACGGATACTGGACCAGGGTGCCGCAATCCAGGGGGGAGCCGGTGCTTGCCCTGGACGGGATGAGAACGAATCCTATCAGTTAGATCGCATCTCGGTAGGAGTCATGATGATGGACAGGCTAAAGAGAGGGGATTGATTGGTATTTGGCAGGACAGTCAGTCAGCTGGGTCCAGGTTGAGAGAGACACGGCGAGAAAAGTGGCCCGGATAACAGGACTCGTCGATAGATTTACGGCGTAGCGATGCACGGATCTGCTGGAGTCTGGACCATTAGTGAACCGTAGCACTGGGTAAGGTCGAAGCAAGACCCAAAGGTTGAGGAGGCAGTGCTTACGGAGGCTTGCAAGGGGGTTTGATGTTCAGGCAAATGTACGAGTAACTGAGCGGGTCGTTTGGCTGTGGCTCTCTAGACTCGTATATGCAGCTTTGGGTTAGTCCGTAAATCGATTGGCGTCCTTTTGTTCGTACGGCCCCCAGCCTCACCAACATGGGGGGGATATCGACCAGGTTGGCGGCCTACTTTGATAAGGGATCACTGTGCGAGCAGTCGACATGATTAGCAGGCCAGTTTCAAAGTCGGCGTAGCATTCATCCAGTGGTCGGCATACAACTAACTCCTTGAGAGTAGCCTCTCATCCCATGCATGGTCTCCTGTAGCCACGTAGTATTCAGCCAAGTATTCACGCGGTATCCAGTGCCAGGGGTACAGTAAGCCAAGACGAGAGACTCACTACAGGCTCCTACTCGCCTACCTCAGATGGTGTTGATGCTGCATGCGTAACGAAATCATCGACTGTCTCCCCGGCCTCGAGTGGTTCATGAAATCAGGCATTGTTCATTCTCCAACCAGTAATGTAAATGGTGAGACCTAGATATCCTTCACCATAACACCTTTCTATGAAACTCGGCAAGTCTATGGAGACCTGAAAAACGAAATGGAAAGGTCCCCGGACTAGTATCTGCCATGATATCCAAGTCACTGTCCATTCATGGCTCCACGCCAGACACCTCGCTCAAGCAACAGCACACGCCCAAAGCATCCAAGTTGACGCTCTTCAAAAGAAAAAGAGACAAAGGAATTCGTATCCGAAGACCAACCCATGTACCAGATCATAATGTCTTGACCCTCATCCACTCACCCGTTCCAACACCGAGATTCAATCCATTACGTCCCCACCACTCTCGGACCTCACCTTCGCCTCCACCGCCGACCGCATCTTCCATGGCCTCCTCGATATCGCAGGTCTTGTATTCGACCCTCAAGCCCGTCTTTCGTGAAACGTCTTTCCACCACTGCAGTACTCCTGCGTGGCCATTTTTCGTCGCACCCACAAGAACCTGGTTATCGAAAATCATCTTGCTTCCTTTGAAGCTATGCCAGAGCTCTAGAACACCAACATGTCCATGTGCCGAAGCCAGACGAGCGACACCGTCCTCATGAGCGTAGGGTATGCCGCTGTTCTCCCACCATTCAATGCTGTTCGTGCGGCCAGCCTGGGCAGCAAGCAGAATGGATTTGCCCACTTTCAGAGGTAGCTCGCGGGACGTGCCGGCCAGCTTGAGAGAGTTGACACGCCACCACTCTAACACCTCGACATGTCCCTTTGCAGATGCCGACTCCAGGGCCTTCTCTGTGTAGGTCAATTTCAGGCCAGACTCAAGCCACCAGTCCAGCACTTCAACAAATCCTGCTCTTGACGCACCGTCTAGAGCCTCGGGTCCATACTCTTTCTTGATCACGGCCGGACAGTCTTTCCACCAATTCAATATTGTAGGCGAGTTGTAGATCAAGGAAGCCTTGTGTGGCAGCAGCGCCAGGCCAAACGAGGTCCAGAAAATGTCCTTCTGGTAGAGGGCAAGGTAGGTCAAAAGTTCGGTCATGCTGAAGCGGAATATTAAGCGTGTGGCGATGGATGAGAGCGTTGTCGGTGGCTGTGAGGAGGTATTGTTGGTAAAGTATGTCTTGATCTGAGATAGCGGCTGCGTGAGGATGGTGTACTCGAGCGAGGGAAGTTTCTTGGAGCCTGGCTTCGGGATTAACGCCTCCCACTCATGCGGCATTGGGAGCTGTGTGTAGATGCCGAGCGCCGTTGCGAGTTCCCAATCGCCCACACTCTCAAGTATCATGGTCCAAACCTCGGTGGGTAACCGCGGCTTCGAGGCAGTATGGGCAGGTGATGGGTAGGGAATCATGGCATTGGCTTTGAATGTCGACCGGAGAATGGTCTGAACCTCACCCTCAATGGTCTCAATAACTTCTCCCGGCCCGTCCCAAAGCCACACGATTACGGGTTCGGGATCGCTCCAAAGAGGCTCTGGCCCATGGACCGTGTATCCAGCCCTGGGCATCTCTGGGGAATAGTCCCATAGTGCCGGTGGCATGACATGTACCCAATCCCATTTGCGCTGGAGTTTAGAGACCTGTTTCCTCCATATCGGGTGTCTCTGTTGGTCCACGCTCATCTCAGGTAGAAGAGCAACTCTTTTGGTCACATCCCAACATCGCAGTACTTGTAGGAGGAGGTCTGTGGCGAGGCCACTCATCATGGCCGAAACCAAATTGGCATTGAGGATTGCGAACATGAGGTCGGCCCATCGTGCCAATCGGTGAGCGCGCATTACGATCTCATCTTGTTGATTCCGACGAGGAATCTGCTCCGTGTTCTCGAACCATTGCACCTCGTCGAGGCTGACGCCGGGCTTCATGTACGTTTGAAACTTGGCCTTGGAAACATTGGCAATGACCCGTACGTTCAAGTCGGGGTTTTGGAGGAGGTAAGGTAAGAGCTCGGGGCCTAGGCCGCAGTTCACGTAAACGAGAACATTGATCCGGCGACCCTTGAGACGGGACTTTCGTTCGATAGCCATGACGCCGTAGGTTCGTGTTCTTGACTTGAGCTCTCCTCGGGACGGAGGAGGTATGTTATTATCGCAGAGGAAGAGGCGAGAGGGAAGCCGACATTGGTGGCGGAAATGGACTCGAACGGAGACAGGGAGGCGGTGGGCTTATCTGATAGACGATAAATTTCCCGGTGGTGGTGGTGGTGTGAGGAGTTTGATAAGCGAGTTTGGTCCACCAAGTACTCCGTAGGTGTTGTAAGTATCTCAAGAGACTCTTGCTATGTGCGAGTCAATACTGAGTAGATTGCATTCTCATCCCACCGTCGAGTGTCCAGCCGCAGGTGTTTCTGGGTTTGCATCACGTTCTCATGTGGCATTTTGTGATTGCGCCAGCACCGTGACGGCTTCTCTTCCGATTCGCAGCCTTCATTTGCCGTTATGTAACCGTGTAACCGTGTATCGTAATCGTGGGAGACAGGAAGATACATCCACATACTGGACAATGCACACACATGTACTCTGTTTGCAGAGGCCGCTAATAGCCCATGCAATATTGATCTAGACTCTGACCATATTGCGCCTCCGGCCCCGGCATCAAAGACCATATATCAAACCCAAGCAGTACTCCTGATATCGCACGTCGCCCTGAGCATCTACACGAGGAGTACACAAATGTCCTGATCAAGCCATCAATCACCTGGTCGAGCCTACACCAGCTAGAAACATGAGCAGCCACTCTGCAGCCAAAGACATGCCTTCGACCGACGTGGCATCCTTCGTCCAGCATCTGCAGTCCTCCAAACGCATCGTTGCCCTGTTGGGAGCCGGCCTCTCTGCATCTAGCGGTCTGCCAACCTTTCGCGGAGCAGGCGGACTCTGGAGGACTTACGATGCCATCATGCTCGCTACACCAAAGGCCTTCCAGTCGGATCCCGGACTATCGTGGCAGTTTTACAGCTACAGACGGCACATGGCACTCAACGCAAAGCCCAATCGTGCCCACCTAGCGCTGGCAGAGCTCGCTCGACGCAACCCCAACTTCATCACCCTCAGCCAAAATGTAGATGGCCTGAGTCCTCGCGCAGGTCATCCGGCCGCCCAACTCAAACTCCTGCATGGAAACCTCTTTGACGTCAAGTGTTGGGACGAAGACAGATGTGGGTACTATCGCAAGAATGATTTCACCGACCCCATCACGCCTGCTCTGGCTCTCCCGGAGGAAGGTGAAGGGGTAGATCCTGACTCGAAGCTAAAGGACGCTGTGCAACAAAAGAAGAACGCTTTGCTGCGGGGCGCTGACATTTCAGACACCAACATCAAAATCCCTGCTCTGACAAGGGATGACCTGCCGCAGTGTCCACAATGCCAAAAGAATCTCCTGAGACCCGGAGTGGTCTGGTTCGGCGAGGCGTTGCCCACAGATGTCATGAGCGACGTGAGTGAGTGGTTCGGGAGCCCTGAGCCCATCGACCTGATGCTGGTCATTGGCACGAGCTCAAAGGTGTATCCAGCTGCAGGCTACACCGACATGGCACGCAGCAAGGGGGCGCGTGTCGCCGTCATCAACATGGACCGCGGGGATGCAAGAGAACTGACGAATCGAGACTGGTTCTTTGAAGGTGATGCAGCACTCATTGTCCCAGGCATTTTGAAAAGTGTGATCGGCGAGGTAGGCGAGTTCGTTGAGACCAAAGGCGCTGCACAGTAACACAGGCGGTGTAGGAAAGAACTGATTTCATAGGCTCTAGAATGCAGCCTCTTTCCACGTCACTCATTCAATATGCATGACTTGGGCGCTTATACAGACCATGAACGGTGTGCATCTCAGCCACCAACCCTTGAAGTCCCATCACGTTGAAGCCCTCGACGGATGGTCCTTTCGAGCACGACCGCACGGAAGACAGATAAGCTTAGAATCACGCACGAGGGGCTCTAAGCAGTGAACGGAGCAACAAGGCAGCGACACCAGAAGCATTCTGGGTTTTGGTAACTCCTCAACCCCCAGCACATCAACGAAACATGTGTAATGTGTTCGAGATCGTAATTGGTATGCCATTGCCTGTCAGTTGGAGTTGCCGAGAGTACTGTACTGTACTGGTCACAGCTCAACCTCAGTTGGTGTAGCAGCTCCAAAGTCCTTGTATTGACAGCTCTAAGCTACCACTCGAGTCGCATGTGTGAGACGATCTTCGCCGAGGATGGCTATTTTGTTGGAGCTCAAACTCCGTAGACGCCCTTCGGCTAAGCCTTAAAGAGGGCTACATAAAAACATCAAATCCATCAAACTGAAAGAAAAATCCACCTAACCCCAATAGTTAATTTGCAAAGACTTGTCTGTAAGTGTTGACTAAAACTCGAGTATTTTGAAATCGTGAAACCGTTGCCGGCACGGTCATATCGAGAGATCGATCTTGCGGCTGCTAGACTTAAGCAACGGTCGCAGCCCGACGAAAACGATCTGCCGATCCAGAACAGAAGTGTTTGCCACCACGTAAGCGATATGCCACATAGTGCTGTTCGAAGTCTTCGGTACCCCCCGATGACTTTGCCAAAGGGTGCTTCTGCGAATAGCGGGATTTCAGATGGAAGGATGCGAGAACAACACAGCATAACATGACCAAGATGATTCCAAAAGTTGTAAATGCCACGGTCGAGTGCTGCCCAGCATGACTGAAAGCCCATTTCGTTGCATCTTGAGCGCGGATGCTTAGTCTCTGAGTAAAAGTCGAGATTGCTCTCTCGTACTGAGTGAAGATGGAAATCATGCTTTCAAGAAATGCTAGACCACGTTAGCATGTCCCCGAACTCGGTTGTCTCACAAACATACCGTAGGAGGCCATCACAGTGCAAGGATATTTCAGTGGTCTCCAAAAGAATAGTATAATAGCCAGCATGTAAAACGCAGCGAGTAGGCGCAGATGGAGCTGCATCATCATTTGCGCCGGAAGGGCGATAAAGGCAAAAAGTGCGCTGAGAACAGAGGAAGCTTCTTCGACCCGGTTGAGTGCTTCATTCACCTTGTCAATTCTGGAAGACACTCGCGTGGCAGCGTCATTTGCGGTATGAAGCTGGGATGCAAGTAAGGATGATGTGTCGTACATCTCTTGACCCAATGCAACGTTCGTTCTCTGTATTTCGACAAGGTCATCGCTCACTCGCAGATATTCTTCGACGCGTGTAAGCTGTTCAACTTGTGAGGAAGAGATTATATCCAGATCACTTCTGACCTGTTGAAGTAGAATGTTAATGTCCTATCTTCCAAGTTAGCATGTCTACAGGATCAATGCAGGGATTTCTCGAACCTTGACGGTTTCCTTGTTTAGTATTTGGTTCAGAGATTCTGTAGTGGCTAGAGCTATCTCTCGAACATTGTTCATTTCCTCAGTATGCATTGCTGCGATCTCAGCATTGTTTCTCCCCGCAACTCTCGTGACTTCGGCAATCAAGTCTCGAAGAATTGCGAAGTCTGACAACGTAGCACCTAAGGCCTAGGACCCAGTAAGTCATCCGAACCGACATTGTTCCAGGTTGCTTCGGCTTACCTCATGTGTTTGACTGATACCTGAGCGGTGCTCCAGCAAAGATCGGTGCAACTGTTGCGAAACACCGTCCAGGTCCTCCTTTGCAGTATTCATGAAGTGCCTGAAAGATCTCACGTGAGCCTCATGCTGCATCTTGAAATCAGCATGATTTTTCTGTTGGGTATCGGTGAGCTTTTGAGCTTCTTGCTCTTGTTGTTTCAAGAAGCCCAGCCATTGAGATCGAGTTGCCTCTAGTACTTTGCGAAACTCTGGAAGAAGCTCAGCAAGCTTCTGGTAAGAGAAGAGAGCATCGAGTCGAGTAGCTTCCAGGGTCGAAGCCCGGCACAGGATATTGGCGTCTTGTCGGCTGTTACTGTAGCTTGTCCAGTAATAGTGCTCAAGCATGAGGTCTTCGAGGCATGATGCCAAAGTCTTAGCGTTGACGACATCGATCTCGCCTTGAAGTCTTCGCGGGATGTCTAAGACTGGTCTGCAGGCCGCCGGTATCGTAGCCCGACCCTCACCGGTCTCGCATACAGCAACCCTCACCGCGTAAGCAGTCTTGCTTCGTTCGAGAAGCTCATGGTTGATCGGCTTGGGATTCGAACTCTTTTCTGATGCTCTGCAAGTGATAAGAAGCTGGGCTGCAGCAGTCTGCTGACAAGTCGTCTGCGTGGCAAGGTTGTCAATGACATGCATGGCTTTCTCGAAAACCGGATCCTGATCCAGGTCTCTGAAAGCAAGTAAGTCGGTCAGATCTGGCTGAAGATCATTGCGCTCTTTACGCAGGGCGGTCCATGTCAGATCGGCTGGGACGATTAGAAGATTGCTTTTAATGCATGGCGGATTGCTCACCACCAAGGAATGATTTGGCTTGACAAACGTGAGAGAAGAACAAGCACATCAGGAAGACGAGATGAGTTGACCGTAGGCCGTGAAGCTCTCGGACCAACGACATGTTGCGTATTGAGCAGTTGAACATTTCAAAAGGATGCAAGAAGATGAATCAACGGAGAAAGAATTGCTATACGGCGCAGAGATGCACCATGAAGGCTAAGTAGATAGGAGAGACAGAGTAAGGAATAGGATGTGGGATGATTTGGCTAGTGAGATCGAAGACTGAGTAAGTTAACGAGAGCGAAGCATGATCGATTTATACCAGCCTCATCAAGCGGTCACTGTGTTGAGGAGAAAGCAGAATAATTCAGGGAACTACCCCAAACGGAGCTCACCTTGAACCTTCACCAGGGCAGAGAGAGATAGTGCATTTCAGCAAAAGCGAGCTTCAGAAAGGCAACGGAGCTTTCGCAAATATCAAGGTTGATGAAGTCGACAGGATTCAAGTGAAGGAAGCGCGTCTGCGGATCAGGGATGGAGGTTCAGTGAAGCCGAAGTTTTCCCGATAGCCAAGTCACGTGGGACAGATGAAAGCTAAGCCTCTTTAGTCTAGGGTCATTTGTGTAGCTGTCGATCTTCATCTTTAGAAATTCTGTCTGCGCTTGAATGCTTGAAATAGCAGGATTGACAAGCTTGTAACTTGCATAGACCTTTTTCAAGAGACTTCAAGAAGTTGGAATAGGTCCTGTGCAGAAACCAACATTATGAGGTGATCTCCGACCTAAGCCATCTAGATCTATCTCCGCGAACCTCAATCCCCCAAGATGGCCTGTACCAGTCTACACTCTCCTCTCCGACAGCTAGTTCGCGACGCTGGACGGGCTCGAGAAGTCCCTTCCTTCCTCCTCCCAGCTGCCTCACAGCGGTGGCTTGTTCGACATAATGCGACGCTCACGGCTTCAGCGAGACAGTCACGGATTGGTCGCACACCCATTAACGTCCCGCCCGAAGTAACATTAAGATTCTATGACCTGCCGAGAGGAAACACCAGGAGCAGGAAGCCAGATACACCGGCTACGGCACTTGAGGTTACTGGACCATTAGGTACGGGCAATGCAGAACAAGACAGACTGTAGCTGATGCAGGAGATTAGGACAACTGACGGTCCCCCTACCACCGTACGTCAAGACCGAGCACGATGAAGTTTCAAAGAAGATGAATGTCAATGTCATCGATACCTCAGAGGCACACCAGCGGGCTATGTGGGGTTGGTCTTGCTGCTGTAGTATGTAAAGAGACTTGAGGCTGACAATGCAAATAGGGACGATGCGCGCTCTGATACAAAACACTATCTCCGGCGTTTCTGAAGGCCACCTTTGTATTCTCCGATTAGTCGGAGTTGGATATCGTGCCACTATCGAAGAGACGGCACTCACAAAGACACCTGAATATCCGGGTCAGAAATTCGTTAACTTGAAACTGGGTTATGCACACCCCGTCGAGATGCCAGTGCCTAAGGGGGTCAAGGCGAGTGTACCGCAGCCGACAAGAATCCTGCTGGAAGGTTGCGACAAGCAGGCTGTCAAGCAGTTTGCAGCCGAGATCCGACAGTGGCGGAAGCCTGAGCCATACAAGGGCAAGGGCATATTTGTCAACGACGAAACAATACGGCTCAAGGCGAAGAAGATCAAATAAACCAGTAGAAGCGAGTGAAGTGCGGAGGCCAACTGTGCCAACACGAAACTCTATGTATCAATTGTATCTGTACGCCTCATTACAATTTAGACTGTCCTTGCTTTTTGAATTCCGACTTCATTCCGTTCCGTTTTGTGTCTTCATTTCGATCTGTTCATTTTGCGGCTAGGACTTCCTGCACCGCCTTGAGAACTTCAGCGTGCACATTCGCTGGCGTTGCAATAACACCCTTGTTCTCCGTCAGCGTCCTACCCAAGCTGAAATTCAACCTCTTGCCCGCTACGTCTGTAACCTGACCACCCGCCTCTCGCACAATCAGATCTCCTGCAGCATGATCCCAAATCTTCTCGATGTAGTCCTTTCGTACGGGCAGACGCAGGTACAAATCTCCGGCACCGCGAGCAACGGAGCCGTACTTGGCCTGACTGTCCATCTGGACGGGCCTGCCAGTGATGCCGAGTTTCTCTGCAATCAAAGCATTGTCACCTTTAGAGCTGTGACCTGGCTCGACGCTTTCGCACATGACAGCCTCACTGACTTTTGATATCTTGCTGACATGGATAGGCTGGCCTTTGGCAACGGGACCTTTGGTCAAGGGTTGGGAAGTGGCGCCTTCGCCCTGCACAGCTGAGAAAAGCACGCCTTTCCCCTCCGCATCCGTGGCGGCTGAACCCATGTCCTCGGTCAAGGGCGCCGAGTCGTCTACAGGGAGGTTGGGGCAGCCCAAGACACCAACTTTGACATCGCCGTCGACCATGAGAGCCAGGCAGACGGCGTACTGTCCACCGCGAAGGAAACCTTTGGTGCCGTCGATGGGATCCAAGGCCCAGATACGGCCCTTGTTACCACCAGCACTGTTACCCATGTCAATCGCATCGAGCATCTGATCTTCGCTCTGGATGGGTCCGCCTAGCAGCGCATCGCTCTCGGAATCGGACAGTTTAACGTCCTTGACCAGATTCCAGATTTTGGAGGAAAGATCCTTCTGCTCGCGCAGTGACGAGGCCTCCTCCTCTCCAACGACCTCGTCGGAGGGGAAGTTATGCTTGATTGCGGCAATGATCAGAGCCTGAGCACCAAAGTCGCCGATAGTAACAGGAGACTTGTCGTCTTTAGATACTGTCCCTTTGGCCTTTTCGTGGAAGACCGCCTTGGTCAAGATGGCAGCACGGGCCACAGCCAACTGGGCGACTTTGAGCTCTTTTTCGTAGGCCATCGTCCGGTATAGCCGAGCTGTGCGTGACGTGAATATGCTTCTGCCAGGGAGGTTTACCTGGGAGACCAAAGTGCTGAGGCGGGAAAGGGTGGAGGATGTGTGGTGGGGTGCCAGGGCGAAAGCAAATAGCAACGTGGCAATCGTGCAAAGGAGAATCAGAGGCCTGCCACAAACAAGTATCATGCAGCCGAAAATGGTTTGATGTTGTAGCTGTTGTTGCTGACACTCACCGCAATATTGTGATGTGAAGTGAGACTGGGATTGGATTCATCGTTTGGACTCCGGAGCAAATGCAAGTCGTGCACGGGCTTGGCACCTCAAGCAATGGTCGAACTGTCCCGAGCTCTCGGGCACGCTCACGCAGACGGCGCCGCTTTTTAAAGACCAGCTGCTCGCGACTCACCCTCAACATTCTACGTTCCTATTGTGATGACTCCGAAAGAGTTTCGAAGAGAGACTCCGGAGGACAAGAAACCCAGCTTAGTGCCACAGGTGCACCTGTGGGGATGAATTGCTACGTGTGTACTTTTGTCTACGGGTGAGTAAAAATCCTACAGTTCGATCTATGCATCAGAAAGCGGTCTCGTGCTTGTGGAGATGAATCCGGACCAGTCAGTGCTCGTCTCGCATAGGAATGATATGTCGCCCGCAAGGTTTCCTCGAACGGTGCGCCCCCTGTACGGAGTACATAGTGGGTGCTTTCAGATTCCTGGAGCCCGATTTGGGCCACCGGGTCCTGATGCGACTATAGGTACCTCTCCCGACGAACCTAACACGTCCCCAGCATAGAATATTCAACTCCGCATCACTTCAGCCGGATCCAGCTTGGCTATTATGATACAATACCAATACATACTTCTCACACTGAAATACGCATCCCACCTCTTTTTAAAGCCATACATGAACCCCAGCACCATGCAGCCTACTGCCCACATCACCAACATCACCAAAACTAGCAATGGCGGCACACTGTTATCTGCGGCTACCAGTTGTGTCCAAGGTTCAGTGGCCACCAAGTCAGGATGGGCCCACGCTTTCGCCGGCGCCAGGTGCTGATCGTACATGAGGGAAACAGCAACGAGCTTATGGGCTTCTTCCATCGCATGCTGGAGTTCAGAAGGTGTGATGGGCCGGTCATATTGGATGTAACCCGAATCATCTTGGCCCGTCATATTCCTCGGCAGACCGGCTGATTGTATGAGCGGCGTCATCCAGTCTGGTGATGTGCGGTTTTGCATCCAATATACCGAATCCGTGAGCTGAACGTAATCATATGGATTTGGATCTGGAAGCCATGGTTCATTCAGCTTCGGGTACATGCCGAATGACCCCGTCCCAATGCCGAATGCGGAATCGCCGCGGATTCCCGGTAGGAACATGGCGGGGACGGCTAAGCTAAAGCGAGGCAGGCCGATAAAGGAAACATCGTTTCCGTCAAGGTAGGCGTTCTCGCGACGAAAACCGTGGAAGGTGCCGGAGATCCCATCGAGACGCGCTCTGCCAGTCTCTGAGGATGACGTGCATTGGACCCCGATTGCGTGCAGTGGGACGTCAGGGACCGGAGTCGTTTGGTTCATTGAAGGCCATCTAAAAACGTGCTCGCCCTTCAAACCGGGGATCGTGCCTTGCTGCCACGCGGGTTCTCCATCTTGTACACCATCGACAGGTATGTATTGCCAGAGTGCCATCTCCAAGACGATCTCATCGTCGATACTGTATGTGGCGTTGGTGCTATAGTCGCGCGTGTAGTCGGACAGGCCAGGGACGGACCCGGGAAGGGCGACTTCTGCGAACATTTGAATGTTACTGCTTTCTGTATCCGCCTGAGGGGACAAGAGAGATATTGTGCCGTTAGCGGTAGGATTATAATAGTAGATATGAGGCGGCACGTCGACGTCAAGACTGAAGGGGTCCGCATCCTCCTTACGTTCGACGCCATAGATATACCCTGGGTTGGAGGAGTTGATGCGGTGATTGAGCAGTTTGAAGTCAGACAACTCAGTGATCGGTGTACATTGGTACTTGAGTAGGATACCCCACGCCTCGCCAGTGACGGGCTGTTCAGCCTGTGGCGCGAGGAGTATTGGGTGCTCAGTGCTAGACGGCAATGTGTTTCCGGTGGTCATGTTGAAGTTATTTGCGAAGTCAGGGGTGAAGTATAAAGCGCTGAGCCAGGGGATCTTTGCTTCTTGTGTTTGGCCCCAGTTTTGATATGCCGCATCGAGGACGTCGAAGCCAGCGCGACGATTGAAATTGGTTACATTAGGCCCTAGAACTTGTACTCCTGGCGTTTTCCCTGGCTGGAACGAGTCCTGGGTCCCCATTGTAAGACCGGTGAGGACGAAAGCCCAGGATAAGAAGCTCAGGGTGAACAACGGGAGCCATATCCACGAGAAAACCTTGTCTTTTCCATTAGTCTTTGTTAAAACCGCTCGTAGGACCTTGATCCAATCGCTGATCTTGCTCCAGGACTTATCCTTGTGCATATCCACCTGGTGAGTAGTTAAAGCTCCCGACCTTCGCGTCATCAGCATACCTGCTTCCACCCCGGCGAGAACGTAGGTGGAGACATTCAGTCCAAGGGCGCCGATGACAAACCACGACCACCAGATATATGTCCCGTTGTACGTTGGCGAAGTTGAGCTGCGGCGAAGACTCTCGGGGCGAAGAAACTCGATATATGTCCAGATAAAGTATGCGGTGAAGATAGGAGGGAAAAGGACACAACTGATGGAGCGGACCCAGAAGCGCTTTTCCGGGGGTGCCTTATGGCCTTCGGGATCTCCAGATGATTCCGTAGTTGTGTCCTGCGGCGACACAACTTCGTATTTACAGTCATGCTGTGTTGACGCCATTTGACAAGTCAGCAAGAGAGAATGTTAACGTGGTTGATGTGAATAAGGCGAGCTGGCTCTGAGGAAGGCTACGACTACTTACTTAACAGCAATGGAAACCCGGCTGCGTATTGTGCTACATTAGTAGAAGAGGTGTTCGATGCGCGATGAGCCGCAAAGCGTGGTGTGCTGGCATTGAAACCCCAAAAGGCATTGGAGGCAGCAGGGTCGTGGTGGTTGTGTATTTGGCGAACTCAGCCACGTTAGGTTCAGCTCTCCCAATGCCCAGGTAGTTGTCTTGCCTGATAAAGTATGGCGTTTACAAGGGGGAAACTGACCATGCACCTGCGTCTGCGCCTTGGATAGACGTTGGTTTCTTCTGTCTGAGCACCTGGCCAATCACCCGTAACTGTGGTGAGTCGTTGGTCCCATGGCTTATCGTGGCAATTTCACTCCCTGCTCGTCTGGAGGTCGGCTATCGATGTAAGTTCGGATGATGGTCATGGAGGTTTGGCCTAGTACGCTCTCCAGCATACTGCTCAGCTCTGAAAACCGAGCATCTCAGATGCCTTTACTCTGTCCGCTGAACACGTGGAGTTGCTGGGGTGTGCCTGTTACTCCTAGAAATACATCTTCTAGCACACCACTCCGAGGCTGATGTCCAGAAGATTCGACAAAGTGATGACTTTTCCGAAGTCGAGATACCGGAGACGAGTAAAATGTGACTACTTGATCTGGTCGAGTAAAACGACCTGTGAGGATGCCAGGAACTGACGCTGCTTTGTGTCGTTATTACTTGCCCACAGGACTCTTCTGCACAGCCCTAATTAGCGAGGCAGAGGGCACGCACCGGCACCCCAGCATCGCAGACTTACATAGCATCCCGCCCAAGATTTCGCCCTGACCGGTCAGTCAAGGGTGATCACTTACAATACCTGGGCGCGCGAGTCGGGGGTGAGCAAGGGCGGCATCACCCTGTTTCGTAATCGGGGGGGAGCCGCGAGAAGTTCGACCACACCTTGGCACCTGGTTGAGGTAATTTTTTGATGATCTGAGGATGAAGTCAGTCACAAAGACGAGAAGCACTGCTGACATCCAGCAGACGACGAGAATAGCATGATGGACTACTTGTTTATTAATGTAAGTGCCTAACTACCCGCATGCCCAGGTATGTTGAGTCTCAGATGAGCCTACTTGATACATACTGCATCATCGCATGCGAACATGTATCACGATCTCGATCCAGTCTCAATCAACTGCAGTATGTTGAGCACATCCTAAACTCGAATTGCTCTCAAAGCGTTACCCGCAGGAAATCGATTTGCAACAAATGCCAGTCCTCATGGTGCACATCTTGCCGTACAACGCGGTGCCGCAGAGTCCACGGCTATGTGCCGCGGAACGCGAGTCGACCTCCGTCACATGGGTGAGGCTGGCAGAAGGATTCAAGACCTCACTGGATCATCCCAGGCGACGTTGACTGGATCCTCACTCTTTCCATCAAAAGCTGTACGGTATATGAACTATTGCCGTTGATGGTTTAGCTGAGCGTATGGATCCGACGCCTCTAAGTAGGTCAGTATTCTAGGCTGGATGACAATCTTGAATACACACTCCCTTACCGGAGATGGCGCCTTTAGCTTGCACCAATTCCTGCAAGATGATTGTGCCTCGTGGCACTTGTATCCTCTCAAGATAGACTGACAACAAAGTCCTCCTTTCTTGCCTGTGTCGAGGGCAAACAATCGAAAGGCCCTCGTTGTTCCGGGCTGTGTATCCTGGACCGGGTCATCTAGAATACGTGTTTCGTGCAAGATTAGACAAACAATAATGAGGTGAGAAAACCCAAGGTACGAGTCACAAGATTCATTCGAAATCAAGCCACACCAGCTGTGAGCCCTCCCACCCAGTCCCGGCAAGGCAAATCAAAGTTCCCGAGACCTCTTTGATCGAGGCGAGGCCTGCCGGGTCTATTGTCAGTAGCTCACAGGGGTGTTGCAATTTGCACCGTGGAGCGAATGGCAAGGGTCAAACCGGAGACGTGGATAGTGATGAAAAGAGAAGGCAATTTCGAGACCGGTAGAGAGCGTGCTTATGGCCCGCTAGAGGCGCAGCGGGTTATTCAATTCTTCTAGACCATGGCGTGGCCTTTGAGGATGTTTTCCAGCACGCCGTACCTCTGAGGAGACCTATAGATCACTATGGCTACGAGCAGGTGATACGTCTTCCAGCGGGAGAAGGAGGAGGTCGGTGGAGGAGCCACCAGGCCATTCCTAAACGGGCGGCACCATGCGTTCGTTTGTGGATTGTGCTCCTTCGCAATGCTCGCAGAACTGCGCTCTCCCTCAACTTCATGACCCCCAACTCAATTCACGAATCCTTCTCGTACTTTTCTGACATATAGGGCCCTGTAGCCATGTTCTCCGCCTCGGTGAGTCTTTCTTTTCCTCTCCCCTCGTTCTTTTGCAATGTCTGGCGCCATATGAGTTTCCGGCTTGGGTACCCCGCCATCCGTCCGCCTTGACCTTCGGTATGTCTCTGTTCCTGCTGCACACCCCGGCCTGCGCACCTGATGCTGGCTTCACCGAGCTACCGAGGCCTGCCAGTAGAGAGGCAAGCCATGTTCCTGAGCTGGATGTGTTCTTCCGCACTCATTCTCCGACACAATGCGGCCGCTGCGCCCGAAGGAAGCCTCAACCACATTTTGATGCCTATGCGTCAACACCAGAGGTGTATTACTGGTCGCCCCGAGGTCATCTACGAGGGTACAGACGTCTGATTGCTGCCGTTTTACATTATGCCTGTTGTGCTCGTCAGCGCAGAAGATATCAACTAATCACGCGTTATCGTTATTACAAACAGAAGAAACCTTTCTCCGCCATCTCAGTATATGTCGAGAACCTCACGTCCGAAACCTACGATGAAGACGATCTTGCCGGAGTCCCCGATCTGTTGGAAGTGGTGAAGCTACAGGGTACCGGAGCACAGGAGGTGGCTCGAGCCCTAAGGAAAAAGCTGAAATATGGCTCTGTACATCGACAGCTAAGGGCCTTGACCATCCTCGATGGCCTTCTTCAAAATGGTGGAACAAGAATGCAGCGTGCGCTTCTCTCGGATGGGCCATTGCTAGAAAGGCTCAGGATTGCCGCAGCCGATCCTACCTCCGACTCAGACGTTCGAACCAAGTGCAAAGACCTGTTCGGACAATGGGTCGCCAGCTCGAAAGACAATCCAGGACTTGAAGGAGCCAAGTCTCTGTACAACCAATTGCCCAAGACACAGAAGCCTGTGCAACAGCGACGCGAGCAGAGCCGAGTCTTACGAGAGACCGAAGAAGAAGTGCAACGCGAGCAAGAAATGGAGTTGGCAAGGAGCAGGCTAGATAGTATGTCTCCTGTCGGAGAGCCCTCCAGTCCTACAAGGTTACGCAAGCAAAGTTCACCTATCACGCTTGGTCAGTCTTCCAGCTTCGCGCCCAGAAAAGACAAGAAGGACAAGAAGGGCAAGGTGAAAGGCTTCAACCTGGAGCGCGAAAAGCCCAACATCCTTCAATCCATTGCGGCATCTTCAGTGGCTTCTACCGGCTTAGCAAACGCATTAAGGCTTGTTAATCGCGAGAACGAGCGGGTGTCTGACAACGTGGAAGTCATGAAGCGTTTCGAGACATGCAAGCAGCTTCGACGGCAGATCTTACGTTATATTCAGTTCGTGGAAACGGAAGAGTTCCTGGGAGGACTCATTCATGCCAACGAGGAACTGGTCAATGCTTTGATGTCGTTTGAGGTTCTCGACAAGTCCATTGACGATGATTCGGACAGTGAGCTTGAAGAAGCCCAGCATCTCAGTAGGCAGGCAGCCAAGAGTGAGCAGGCTGCTGCGAGAGAAGCGGAGAGAATGGTGGCGGCCATGAGTATTTCTGCCCCGCCTAAACCTCCCAGACCTTCTCCAGGCCGTATTGCTATGCCCGCCCAGCAGAGTCCAGCCATCCAAAAGTCCAAGCAAATCGAAAGTGAGAGCGAAAGTGAGACGGATGAAGATGACCCTGATGATCCCTTTGGGGATAAGAACGCAATGAAGACGCCTGACCCTGATTCGCTAGGCAGGAAAGGCTATACTTGGCGAGAAGTATAGTGGCATGGTACTATGATTGACCATGATATTTGTGTCTGGGCCTAGAACTCGCTCCTCCACGGCGTTTGGGGAAGTTATGAGTATTCCCAGGCGGTGGTCGGGAATACCATGCTAATGAGATAATGATATCGATGAACTCAGCAACCCATACATTTCGAGCACGCGAGCAAGAGGAACTGATACCAGCTCAACCTGTCGCGACGCCTCATGTCTCGCTTTTTCTGCCCTGTACCTTGACTCCTTTCACGCCCTCCTCGTGTTGGTGGTACGTCTCGACCTCTGACAAGTGATGGTGGCTGTCGACCTGCAGACTAGATGTACACGTACTCCAACTCTTGCAAACCACCATGGGCTCTAGGAAGACCAGGGTATCTATTATAACTCCAGAGCGCGAGGCTATATGAGAGGGCGCACGCCGACGTTTAATGTCAAGGGTCCAAGTCACACAACCTACGACCTACTCCCTTCCGCCGATGCCCACAAATCAATCAACTACAATGGGTGCGTCGCTCGGTACGAGTTGATGGCAGCTATTAAGGAAATGGGTGAGGAAGATCAGATAGGGCTATAGGAAGGGGTCTGGAACAGCCAAGCCCCAAAGAAGTTTGTTGCAGAGACCAGACGGCAAATTTGGATTAGGTAGCATTCGTGCCTTGGTGTGATTCATTTGTTCAGCACTATAATATCTGCTCTCGGGTGCGTGGTGTCATTGTGAATCTATCGACGTCAAGAGAGATGCACACCTTAACGCCGCACGGTGATTCTCAGATACAATATTGTAGATAGGCTCCCGGTCGGGAGATCGCCGCTTAGGTTTGTCTCTAAATTAGGCCTTATACGGAGTACAACGCAATAGCTGCAAATTGTGTGATACTTTATGTAAGTGAACGGGCGCTAAATCAGCCTTAACCAAAGCTAACCTAAAAGATATCTTTAGGCGACTTAGGTAAGCTCTTGGCCCCAACTGACACCTTTCATGGGCCCCCGAACCTCATGAAAACCTCCAAGAAAACCTGACGAGGGACTTGTAGTCAACAATGATCCCGCTCCATGACAAGCCTGCAACCCACAATTTTCACTTTGACGCATCATTGATGATCCCTTCATTATTTAATCTTCACAATGAATCCCACAGCTCATATCGAGGATGCCTGAATCGAACTCTAAGCTGAGCTCGCAGCTGCCACTGCGGTCGCATCATCCTCTCTATCAGGCCTCGGATCAAACATGAAAACGTCAAGCTTGTTGCCCGGGTCTGTGCCATGGACAACCCTACTTCAGAGCGAGAGGTATGTGTATTCCTGCGCTATGCTCAACCCGGAACTGAGGCATGGTCTGACTGTCTATAGAAGCTACATGCGGCGTACTGCCCTCCCTTAGACGACGCAGCCTTCTATGCCATCGCCTCAGACTACGAACTGCCCGAAGACCGAGATGCCCTGATTCAGGTTCTAGAAACATTGAAGGGCAGCGCGCTTGAACAACAGACCGCAGACTTTGATCCTTCTGGCACAGGAGGACCGGCATATGCCAGAGATGGTACCATAGCTTCGACTTCCAACCCGGAAGACACATTATCGAATGGGCTCACGAGCGTAACAACCGGTCTTTCTGAACTACGATGCAGAACAACTGACAACATGGACGGGGAGCTTGATAGCTCCACTCTCGAGCAGAAGACGACATGGTTGCTGAATATCTTCCCTGATATACCGGAGCGCGAACTTGCTAGTATCCTGCGCAGTCATGATGGTGTGCTAGACAAGGCCACGGATGAATTGCTCAACTTGTCGTTCTTGAACCAAGGTCCTGAAGACACTCAAGAGGATGTGCCTGTCTTGAAGAGCGTCGACGCGTTCGCCGAGGGGATGCAACCAACTCGTAAAGGCCGGAAAAGGAAGAAGCTGACCAGAACCAACGAATCGTCACGCGCAAGTTCAGTGTCTACATCAGCGTATGAAGCAGACCATACACCTGTGAATGTGTGGTCTACCATGTCGGAGGATGTGGATTTTATCTGCTCCAGGACTAGCCTTCATCCGCAGACGGTGAGGTCTGTCTATCATGAGAGTGGCGCTCGACTCTCAGCTACGATAGCAGCATTAGCAACGAAAGAGGGTGCTTCATATGATCAATTGGAGGAATTAGATCCACTGCTTGAGCTCCAGATGGCAGAATTTCAGAGCGAGTTCGAGCAGGTTCCAAAGGCATTGTTGTATGGAATGCTGATTCTCGCGCGAAAGATCCCCTCTGCGGCACATGAGCTCTTAGAAGCCATGACAACCCCGAGGGCAGACGATGACATCACTGAGATTCGTCACGCCGCGCAATATGCACCGCTTGACCTGAAGGAGAACACACCCTTCGAATCGACAAGCTCAACAAAAGGCAGTGCCTGGGTCGGGGCGAGTCGACCATCCGCCGCTGTTCAAAGAGCTGCCGCGACACAAAGCTTTGGTCAAGCTACGTCTGCTTGGAAGAAGAGCAAATCCGATCGACTGTACGGTGGGGCAGCAGCTTACTATGCAGAAGTTGGACGTGAACGGGCCACTGCGGCGAGAGCCCTTCAAGCTGAAGAGGCAGATGCTCTCGTATCCCAACAGTCGTCTTCAAGCGTGCTTGATCTCCATAGAGTAAGTGTCCAAGATGCCGTCCGTCTCGCTGGCAGCAAAACACAAGACTGGTGGGACGGTCTGGGAGAAGGCAAGTACGCATCTGGTGCAAATCCTGCGAGAGCTGGCTTTAGGATAGTGACGGGAGTTGGCAATCATAGCAAGAACCACGCTCCTCGGATAGGACCTGCAGTGAGCAAGATGTTGATTAGGGAGGGTTGGAAGATTGAGATTGGTCATGGTGAATTGATTGTGACTGGAAAGAGGCGTCGATGAAATGGAAGAATGTTTGAAACAACAAACATGAGGATTTCCCTGTCTGGTTTCCGACTGCTCCCACTGGGAGCAAGCGTGTCTGAGAGAAGCGCAATCACCCGTAAAGGTGGTTCACAGTAGTGAATACTTAGTCATAGGGCATATGGGAGTTCGTTCAGTCCGTTCGTAAGTACTCGCACTCCATTCTTTCGAGACTTTGTAGTGACGTTTATACTTTGAATCTATGGATAACACCTCGCAGCAGATAGACTTGGGGTCTTGTCTAGGCAAATACCTGTCTCGCTGAGAATCAACTTGTCGGTGGCACCCTGAGGTACAGTAAGGGGGCGTACTGCTGAGTACCCAGCGTGTCACGCTCCCCAATACTGCCCTGCTCCCAAGGCCGCCTAATTGTGGTCTTCCAAGCCATAGCTGGATCGAAGTACATGTTTGTCAAAATGTCCTTTTCTTCAACTCGGTACAGCTGGCAAATCACCTTGTTCGTAAGGACATTGGCTGATTTGACACGCTGATACGCCTCCCAGCTATCGAACATGATATCCAAAGTCAACTCAAACGGTCCGGCATTCTTGGATCTCACAATCTTCGCAATGTCCATCATCCGTACTTCGCCGAACGGAACTTGCTTTGGAAGGACAGGCTCAAGACGGCCCTTGACAAACTCTTCCAGCTCCTCCGTTGAATAGTGTGTAGATTCGGGATCAGGGGAACCCTCCGAGCAGATTTCAAGATGCGTCACTGGAAACAGGCCGACCTCTTCACCTTGCTGTAAGTCCATGAGATGGTAGATGTTCCATCGGAACACGCCACCGGCGTCTTGCTCGTGCGGCGACAATGGAGAAGCAAAGTTGCCAGCTGTGGCCATTTGCCCTTGGTAGGGCATGTGCAAAATCGACGCCCTCACGTTGTTGGCGATGGCATGGGACTTTTCCTGCGTCGGGGCCACGACCTCGCCCAAGACCCCGACTTCGTGAGCGGCGACCTGGTTCGGCTCGAGAGGCCCCATGACTGCATTCTTGCCGTATACCTGGAACTTGAGCTGGCAGCTGGGATCTCTATCGAGTTCAGGAAACAGCTTCTGGGTATATGCCCGGGCGTTCTCGAGAAACTCATCGATCTGGGAGATGAGGATTGGGTCGCGAATCCCACCAATGAAGATGGTTCGGTGCCCTAGTTTCTCGACGCCTTCGAGCTTGACCTGGTACGTAAGGCTCGGTTCAAACCTTGCACCCGAGACGCGCACCGTCCGGCCATCGTCCAGTGCTTCGTAAGATACTTTGTCGAGATTGAGAATCCCGCCTGGGCCGGGAAGACGGTCCGGCCGGGTCTTCTCGTACAGCGTATGGGCTGCGACCGAGACTGGCGTGCATCGCTCAAAGGGCGAGACGGGGGTCAAGTCGAACGATGATTGTCGGACTCTGCCGACCATGATGCGGCCTTTGGGCAAGGCACAGAACGCTCCGCATTCCATGATCTTTCCCAGGTACCATGCCACACCGGGGTCGGCGCCGCGATGCAGACAAAACGCGGCAAAGGGGGCCGGGTCATACGATCGACCTGAGAGGATAATGTCCGGATCGTGCTGTAGTGCTGAGAGGAACCTGAATTGACCTAAAAGTAAGGGCGCACATTCATGAAAGGGAGGAGAGAAAAAAAAGGGTGGCAATGAATAGAACATACGGTTCGGCTCCCATCTGACCAACAACCTCAATGGCGTTGTCGACATCGTTTATCGTTAGATCCGGCACTGGGCCACATGGATGTACTTGGTCCTTTTGGATCCTGCTTTTGATCGTTTCGCGATCAAGGTCTGTTGTGATAGTGGCGACTTTGAAGGAGAACTTCTCAGCGACCGCAATCTCGCGAATGATGTCCAGCATCTCGGCGACATGTTGGTTGCTCCCGTCGCCGCCGGCGGAGCTTATCAACAACTTCACCCTGCGGTGGTGGCAGGCTTGCAGCATGGGTCTGAGGTCTCTGACATAGCTCTCCCGGCCGCAGGTCATCTTGTTCAGGCCCAGCTTGTAGGGACCTCCGTCCGTGCTGCCCGCGTCGACGATGATGGCGGATGGGCGAAACTTGTCGACGCCGAGCCAGAAGTGGTCGCTCCGAAAGCCGTATCCGAGAATGGCACATGGCGTCAAAATGGTGAAGTCGGGTTGTGCGAGGCTACCCATGGTGGCGAAAGTGCTACTTGGGACGTTGTGGTGTTTTGTTGTTGTTGCTGTTGTTGTTGTTGGAACCATTTGTGCCAGGAAGCATATACATCCTTTGGCCGCTTATATTGTCCTGGAATGCGTGCGTAGGTAGGATACGCGGTCCATTGTCGCGAGTCATTTTCCTTGCCGAGTCAGGCTCTTTCGGCTTGATGGCGACAAGCTGAGAACGATCACGACAATCACAAACACATGGGTTCAATTGTCGCCTCAACCTATCGAGTCGGCCTCCGAAGGTTGAGAGACGTCGGTATCATAGCGACTCTGGCCGGTTTCAGCCTAGTCTGCTACACACTGTACGTAGGAGGACGACATCAGCAGGAGCGGTATGAGACTCAGTAGTGCTAAGAATGTATAGTCCTGCTGGTACGAGTACACCGTCCGACTTGATGTGTTGGACTAGGCTTTTTACTTGGAACGGTGAGGTCTACACTCTATCAATTGCTATGTCCTCCTAGGACTTGAGCCTGGAGGTGTAGGAGCAGAAAAGAAAAAGGAGAGGAATATCTTTGTGATCAAAATATTGCCAGAGCGTTGCTGGGACTGGCTACACCTCCATTGAGATTCAGTGGCGAGCTTGTGATCAGAAACGTCCACTTCCCAAGGGCGCGACATGTCTCAGACAGCCTTTCCAGATCCCAGACTTCGCCGATAGGCATCCCCCATCCGCTGAGTAGCACTTCGTGGCAACAAACACCCCAAGGCCTCGTAGGCGGCCAGCTTTCGTAGGCATTTGTGTCGCTGGCCACGGCGGCAAATTGAGAGTCCCAGTGCCATCTGAGCATTTCTTTGCTTGCCTCGACACCTACAAAACTTCTCACATCCCTCGTTGCCAGTTGTAGCTTCTCCTCGCCGGTCAACTTGCGATACTCCTCTGTCCACCCGGTCCTGATTAGTAGTATGTCGCCAGGACAAAACGAGACGTTCTGTGTCCTGGCCACCTCGAGTAGTTGCTGGAGCGGAACGGCGTGGGTCTCAAAAGGCGAATATTTGATGCCTGCTTGCTTTGCGTATTCTCGCCAGTCGAGCAGCACTCCTCGCCCAACGATGCCCTGACGAGCCAGATCTGCGACCAGTTAGGTGGTGTGCGCAGTCTCATGCAGTTTGCCAGACTCACTCTGTATTCCAATCTTGGAATTACTGTCCGGTCCAGATATGTCATTTTGAGTTACCCCATTGTAGAATCGCCGTTGTTGCTCGATCTGATAGGGGTAGTGCCGTAATCCGTCCCAGTGGCTTGAACTCTGAGTATTGAGATGAATCTCATCATCGTTGGCATATCCTTTGGCGATAATCTGGTGCGAACATGGAGTTCTCCGTGGATTCATAGGAACAACAGGCTCTTCCAAGGGCAGGCTCAGAGATACGACAATGCCCCTGCACGCTTCTTGTGTGGCCTGTGCGACTGCTTCTGGCGTAATCAAGTTCAAAGTGCCCATTTCATCTTCGTCTCCCCATAACCCCCATGCTGAGCCCTTTGGATCACCTTCTCGAAGCGGAAGATCTTCAAAGCGCGGCCGTAGGCGTTTCCCAGATTGCTCAAATGGAGGTGTCAGAGTACGCTCTCTGATTGACGAATTCATCATGAGTTTTTGGTAGAAGCTTCCCACAAGGCTGCACGAGGTAATAGAGACAAATCCTTGGCCATGTTCACATTAGACGAAATGCGTTGACAGGCTGCCAGCAAGTCGGATTTAACTGGTTCGACCACACGGCATGATGCCGAGAACGACAGCGGCAAGTGGCCGAGCTTGTGGCATCCAACCGGGGCCTACCACGAACGAGCTGTTCAATCTCACGGTAGGTGTGACGTAGAGGCGGTCGTAGCCTTGCACGAACCACCTACGTGGTTGAGGTGATGCTTTGCGCTTAGAGGATTCTGCAATCTATCGCTGAGCGTCGGCTTGAAGGGATAGCCACTATTGACGAGCCTTGCGATATATTTCATCGCTGTGTTCGGGGTTGGCCTCCGTCTGCTCTTGACCTTTTCGCCTTCATACCCGTCCTCAGAACTCACGAATAACACCGAGCATGCCACCTCATGCTAAAAAGTATGGGCAGTCATGTTTGCTCTGTCGTCGGAGGAAGGTCCGTTGCGACGGGGGCAAGCCGAGTTGTGGTAAATGCACTCGTACCGGCGAGCGGTGCAACTATGGCGTCCACGACTCAGCCGTGGCTCGATTGAGGAATGCTCTAAGTAGATCAGAACAGCGTTTGAGACAACTGGAGCGAGATTTGGGGTGCCTGCTCTCGTTGGAGCCCATTCAATGTCAAGAAGGCCTTCGAGTCCTTCTCGCTCAGGTATCGCTTGAAGAAGCGGGCGGGGAAAAGGACAGCATTCTTGAGAATGTTCCAGTCTCAGCTGACGCTCCTGGAGAAGATGGTTCGTTGTCATCGTTGGTGGGTCGACACCACCAAACTACTCTGAACGCCGACGAAGGCCTGGCAGATGAAGAAGAGGTAGAAGAGGTAGGTTGTGGTCGAGCGCAGCAAAATGATGTTTATGCTGATCTTGCTCAAGAGATACACCTCGACTTCGAGGTTTCATGTCGAAGAGCCCGACTCTAGCGTCGATTTCGATGTTCATACAACTCACGACGATACGGCACAGGTGGATTATCATCGACGCTGGCTGGGATCTAATGCCCGCTTTCACGACCATTTCGAACAAGTTGCCTACAACAGTATCAAGGACGAAGATGGGATTGATGCAGAGACTGCCAGGATCCTGCTGAAGATATACTGGACCTGGCAAGCGCCCCTACATAATTGCGTGTATCGACGAAGTGAGTGAAGCAGTCGTATCTTTGAGATATCGTATTGACAACCACAGGCTTCTTCCGAGATATGGTCCTGAAGGGTCCTTATTTTTCCCGCTTCTTGCTCTATGTTATCTATGCCCACGCATCTCGCCATATTCCGTCTTCTGACTCCCGGTACCTGCTGTTGATGCAAGGCGAGCCACTTCTTGACCGAGCAAAGCTACTTCTCGTGGACGAGTTTAAGCAGGACAGACCAGCTATTCCAACCATTCAAGGTCTTCTCATCCTAGGTGGCCGTCAGTGTGCAGTGGGCAAGAGCAGCGAGGGATGGCTATACACAGGGATGGCGATCCAAATGATCAAAGACCTGGGCCTTCATCTGCCTCGCCGCCTGCGTATGTCAAACATCGAGCCTGATGATTTCGAGACACAGAAAAGGCTGTATTTGTCTGCCTTTGGGTGGGATAAATCCATCAGCTTATGCCTAGGGCGGGCTCCGTCTCTGCCCACTATGCTATATCCGTCACACTGTCTACTGGACCACTCCGACGACGAAGAGGTTTGGAGGCCATTTTATCTGCACGAGCAGGGAATGACGTACAATCCTGTCCCAGGCTACAATACTACAACCTTTTCTCACTTCATCGAGCTGGCAACACTAGTCAACGAGGCTTTCAGAGACATTTTCGGCGCCCGGGCACGGGATATTGACCTCTCACGACTGAGGGGCTTCGAAGAGAAGTTACGCAAGTTCTACCAGGACTTGCCACGGGAACTTCAATTAGACGAAGATATGCTCAACTCGGTGTGTACACCACCTCACATCTGTTGCTTGAACATTCTGTACCATACCATGCATATCCTTATCTACAGGCCATACTTTCTGAAGGAGAACACTCGGTCCAGCAAAGATCGCTCAATATTTGAGCACGCGTCGGCCGTTTGTAGTAGAGAAGCCATAGCAGTCAACACTATTTTCCAGGCGTACGGCCGATGGTTTGCTAACAAGAATCAGACATACTTGCTCTCGTACTGTGTCTATACTGCGGCAACGGTTGAAGTCAAGCAAGCGATTCATCCGGATCCGATAGTCTCGCAGATGGCTATTGAGTGCCTTGCAACGACACTAGCAATGCTCGAAGAAGAGGTGAAACAAACGCCCGGAATTCGAAGAAGTATCGACATCATCAAGATGCGTCTTTCGAAACAGGCTTTGTCACCTCATACGCAACTGACTACCTCTACTGCTCAGGGAGAATCTCATTCGATCCCTTCTGCGCATATTGGTGTCAGTCCAGTTGATGCCAACCCTCTCAGGCCGACGCAAATCCAGCAGCAGGTGCCTCATTGGCCGCATTCCCATGAGAATTCCTTCGCACGTCAATCGAACTCGAATGCGAATGCAACTGGCGCGTGGGAGTCAGATATGTTGAGCGGCGTGGTGCCACAGTGGCCATTTGATTCTTTGTATTTATGGAATCTTCAAACACCAGATGTGGGCGGTGGATTTGTTCCAGAGAGCCTCAGTTGGTATACAGACCTCAGATAGTTAGTTCCTTCACCATAATAATCTGCTGGATTCATCTCGGTCGTACGGGAGAGCTTCAGATCTCAAGACGCTCCCGTACCGTGGAAGGCGCCGATACTGCATGAAGCTTTGCTTGAGCCTCCCGCGTCTCTTGTTCTCCAGCGCAATGTAATTCACTAGCCCCAGATCTCCACCTTTTCAGAGTCGGGGCATGTCCCTACCGTACATTCGCTATCATGCCGACAGGCCTGGGGTTGTACTCACGGGATTTCGATACCGAGGCGGGGGATATTCATTTCATCCAACCACCAGATGACGGAGCCAAACTCGACATGTGGGCATGAGTCGCGAGAGGGAACTATATAAGATGCTGCTGCAGAGTTCTCGCCTCATCAGCAACTACAGCAGCCTGAAAAGAGCAGGACCTTAAGTGTTGCGCCATTTTGCCCACGCAATGGAGGACTCATCAAAAGTCGAACCAACCAATGTCGAGGTCGCTCGTCCAAGACTGGAATACACGGAGGAGGAAGCAAAGGCCGTCATACGAAAATTGGACTGGCACATCCTACCACTTTGCTTTATCCTCTATACCTTTTCGGTTCTTGATCGAGGCAATCTGGGAAACGCCAAATTGGCCGGCTTGTATGAAGACCTTGACCTCACCAGTGACAAGTATGACTGGCTTGGAACCATGTCAGTATCAGCCTCTCTGCCTCCAGCTCGGTAGGCCCGACTGACTCCGTCTAGGTTCTACATTGCCTACATCGTCTTCCAATTTACCTCGATCGGTTGGAAGATATTCAGACCTCACCAATGGGTCTCCTTCGTGGTGCTATCCTGGGGCACCATCAGCACCTTGCAGGCCGTTTGCACCAGCTGGAGCGGTCTGATGGCATGTCGATTCTTCCTCGGCCTCACCGAGACCATGTTCGGGCCTGGAATTCCATTGTACTTTAGCTTTTTCTGGCCTCGGCGGCTCATGGGTCTGCGGTTTGGGATGTTTCTGTCCGGGGCGGCACTCGCCAACGCATACAGCGGCGCTCTAGCATACGGCATCTCCCATATTCACTCGTATGTGGCCGCTTGGAAGATCCTCTTCATCATTGAAGGTGCCCCAACAGCGCTGCTAGCAGTCATTTGCTGGTTCTTCCTCCCTGACTCGCCTCGAGAAGCCAGGTTCTTGACTCCGCGCGAACGGGAGATTGCTGTTCATCTTGCTGGGGATTCGCAAGCCCAGCCGCAAGAGCCTGGAGAGAGGGGAATACACTTGCAGAGTCTGGTGGCGGCCTTTGCAGACTATCGAAGTCAGTATCTCCATCCATCCATCCATCCATCGATGCAATTATGCCATGCCCAGACAACTAACCTCAATCCCCCCTAGACTGGATGTTCGCATTATCTAACTTCAGTACCAATGTCTCTTTCGCATCGCTGCCCTTATTCCTGCCCACCATCATCTCCGAATTCGGCACCTTTAACCGATTGACGTCGAACGGCTTGTCAGCACCCCCTTATCTGCTCTCTTTCTTCCTCATTGTGGGCGTCGCGTTCTTCTCGGATAGACTACGGATCCGCGGACCCTTTGCCGCACTTTTTGCAACGATTGCCGCGGTCGGATACCTGGTTCTAGCTCTGACCACCTCGATCGCCGGCCGATATGTCAGTTGTTTCCTCATCGTCACCAGCTTTGTGACTGTCTCGACCGTGCTCGTGTGGAACGCCAACACCAATGAAAACGAGTCCAAGCGAGCTGGCGGAGTCTGGATCATCCAGTGTGTCGGGCAATGCGGAACAATCCTGGGAACTCATTCTTTTCCTGCACAGGAAAAGCCATACTACCGCCGCGGCATGTGGATTGGCTTTGCATTCTCGTTGTTCTCGGCAGCTCTATGTACGACGTTGAGCATTCTGCTGCACAGAGAGAACAAGCGGCGGGACCGTGTCTATGGTAAGGTGGAAGATGTCAATAGCGAGTCCGAGGACCTTGCAAATCCATTTTCACCGGAGGCACGCTTTAGGTACATCATTTAGACCTGCGGACGAAATGTTTACATGCGTGTATCTTAGGCTATATTCGGTCGTCAGCCAGTCTGTGGAAGTCTTCTTGTTGTGCAAGACTCTTTTCTGTTACAGCCTTGTCCTCTCCAGTGTCTTGCACAATACTAAGGGGTGCATCTATTGTTGACGTGAATTCTTCTTTGGGCTCTTTGAGAAATGCCGCACCTAGATTTAATGAGTATACAAGCCTTGCTCATGTGAATGTCAAAAGACGTACCGATGAATGCAAGAAAAGAAAAGGCCGCAACAGCCGCCCACACGTAGCTGAATGCAAGTCCGTATGCTCGCTGCAATGCCTGTCCTGCCGCCGCGATGACTTCAGGTGTCACACCTGGCACATCCATCACCGCTGATGGGTTGCTAGAAGCCAAAGCCCCTATCAGAGGTCCCAAGGATGTTTGCGGAAGTCCTAATGGTAGGACTGCGGCGGCGATTTTCGGAGCCAGATTCTTCGAAAGCCCGGCATTGAAGATGGCTTGGTAGATCACGAGCCCCGTAGACGCACCTAGGCTTCGTAT
This sequence comes from Rhinocladiella similis, assembly GCA_024082115.1. NCBI lineage: Eukaryota > Fungi > Ascomycota > Eurotiomycetes > Chaetothyriales > Herpotrichiellaceae > Rhinocladiella > Rhinocladiella similis. The sequence continues at coordinate 3,559,957 of JAMRYE010000013.1, read as the reverse complement.
GGCAAGTACGAGCCCTGAAGTGATCGCGATCAGCTCTGGAGGCGTCGAGAACTGTGCTGCAACAATCAAGGTAGTAAGGAGAAGCCCGAGCCCTCCACCGAGGAAAACCATATAACCCCAAATGTTGGCCTCCGGGGTGGAAGGAGTGGCAGTAGCTGCGAGAATAAAGAACAAAAGGAATCCAAGAAACCCCAGCATGGTTGGATACCGCACTGATTTCGTCTTGAATATTACCAAGCCAGCGCCAACTGAGATGACCATGGACGCAACGTAGGACACCGTATAGCATAGGCCCACTCTGAATGATCCCATTGTAGGATACATAGTGGCGAGTTGAAACGGCACAAAGTAATTCGACGCGAATGCGCCGTGGCCTTCGATGTAGACGCAGACCAGTGTAATTGCAAAGTTGCGATTGCGGAATAAGCTGTGATGAAATAGTCCATCCGGCTTGACTTTCCACTCATACACTATCAGCGCGACAAGAAGGACAAGGCCAACCAGAAAGGGGCCCAGAACATGAGAACTCGCCCATGGGTAAGGGTTCTGCGCCCAGGAGAGGCCCATACAGAACAGAGTTACTCCAAAGGTTACCAAAATGTATCCGACCCAGTCCAGCTGTCGCAGTTTGATCTGCAGGCTCGCAACTTCGGTTTGGCGAGGAGGTGGAGAGTACAGCAACGCGCATGCTGTCGCAGAAGCCGCATAGGTTCCGGCTAGAATATAGAAGTACGTTCGAAATCTCCCTGGGTTGCCGTTTGTCAGAGCACCACCGACCAATAGCCCGTAGATAGCACCGCAACAAACTGAGACATTTACAGTGGCCTGAGCCCACGACCGATACTTTCGTGGCAAGACCTCTGAAGCAACCGCGTGGAGCAATGGCTGAGCAACATATGAGAGCCCAGCAATGATGAATCCGGCGAGAGCCATGCCCATTGAGGTCGCTCTTGAGACAACGATGGATCCAACACACCCCAACGCTGTGAGGACGACGAGAAAATATTTGCGGCCCCAGCTTAAGAAAAACCGTGAGCTTCGTCAAATTGAGCATTTAGGGGGTTCAGAGCATGACCTACAAGTCAGCCATCTGAGCCACAGGGGGGCCGAGGGCAGCAACCACAACCCCAAGAACAGCGTTCGGCCACGATGCGAGTGAGGCGCCGCCAACGACGGTAGTAATGTCTCGAGCGAGCAGGCCAGCCCCGACCAGCAAGGTGACTTGGCAAAAGTAAATGCTGCTAACCGCCTGGATTGTGGAGGGTCATTATAGAGCTTTCGCAGATGGAAAGGGGCTTGACTCACCACTAGCAAGACTAGGGTCCTGAAATGATTCCAGTAAGTCTGAAGGGGGGGCTGGTGGCCAACCGCCTCGACATGGATATGTGACATATCGCCCATGTTGACCAAGGCAAGAGATAGTAGTATAGAGGAAGGTCCTGTGATCTGCTCTGACTTTGGGGTAGGCGGGATCTGATCAGCACCCATGCATGTTCTTTGGGTAATCGATCATTTTATACGCAAATGGATCATTGGCGCTCTAAGATCCAGAACTTCCCCGGATAGATGTCAACAACCCCCACATCCAGGTTTAGAGTCACAGCAGACACCCCAGGGCCTTCATTATTGTCTCATACAAAGAAGTTACAACCCTTGGAAGCCTGTCACACGAACCGAGGATTGTAGATGCTGCCTCCAAAGCCGAAGCTAGAGACACCGAGAGAGGGGCCCCGGTCCGGGGCGGCCTTGGCTGTTTTGATTGTCGGGCCGAGTGCGCGACCCTCCCTCCCACAGCAAACAGAGTCCACGCGTAATACGTGGCCGAATAACTAGATGACAACCGAAGCAGAAGAAGAACAATATCAAGAAGAAGGAGAATCAGACAACAGGAAGGTTTTGTGTTTCTCATCATGGTCGCCACGCCGTTCCCGATCCCAATTCCCAGCGATAGCCCCTTTGGACTCTATAACATTCCATTTGGAATTTTCAGTACTTCTGCTGGCATAGGCGTCGGAGTAGGTGACTGACTCCTATTGCTTGTACTTTTCCCACTCGCATTAACGAAAGGCTAGGCTAGACCACGAGCTGGCGTTGCCATAGGAGATTTTGTCCTCGAGCTTCACGAATTAGCCAAGCATGGCGTCTTTAGCGACGTCAATGAAGGACTCGGGGGGTCAGGGAGATTGGAGCGCATATTCCTCGAGGTACTCATCACATCAACGTCACCGGTCCCTTTTGTCCTCGTTTGGATGGACCTTTTGCTGACTCGGGGTTGTAGCCCGTCCTCAATTCTTTTGCAGCCTTGCCTGCCGACGAGAGAAGAAGAATCCGAGTGACAATTATCAGCAATATCTCCTCGCCTAAGTCGCCGCTTTTCACTCTTGCTGAATTGAATGAGAATGGCTTTGTTGGTATCAACGACGTTCAAATGCACGTTCCAATGAAGATCACTGACTACACTGATTCGTTCTCGTCACTCATTCATGCGGAAAATGTTTGACCCCCTTTTCCAGTTTTTGATTTGTAGACGTGGCATAATACTTACAACATCTTCTCCGTCCATATAGTCCCTTCACCCCTTGGGATTGTCGTTACCGCCAGCCTTCACCGAATACCCGATGGGGTATAACGGCCGACTATCTTCAATTCGGCCTTCCGGGACCGCAGTCCGCCGACCCTGTGGCTTCTACCTGAACGAAGGTGATAGCAGACCAGCGTACCAGCCGACCAGACAGCTAGACTTCGAGATAGAGTTAGGAGCCTTCATCTCGCGGCCGGTGGAACACGGGTGCACCATTGATGCTAAGGCCGCAGCCGACTATATTTTCGGTTACGTTCTGCACAACGACTGGTCAGCTCGCGATATTCAAAAGTACGAGATGCCACCCCTCGGTCCATTGCACTCCAAAGGCTTCATCACCACTATTTCTCCGTGGGTGGTGACGCCGGACGCCCTGGAAAGCAGCAAAGCAGGCCCGCCGGCCTCCAATTCGACTCGAATCCACCCTGCACTAGTCGCTGACGAGAAGGACCACGGTGTCTACGATATCGAGTTCACTGCCACTGTCATGCGTATGTTTCAATGTCATTTATCCCCCTCCCAAATTCTTCTGGCGCTCAGAAGCTGACACTCCATAAACTATGGTACAGGTGACGGCGACGATACTGGCCCGGTGGACATCGTGCGCTCAAACTTTGCCCATTCCTACTGGAGCATTCCGCAAATGATCGCGTATCAATCCTCGGCAGGTCATGGCTTGAATGTAGGCGACTTGGTGGCTAGTGGAACGATCTCTTCGCCAGTGGCAGATGTGAAAAGGGGCCTCGGCACGTACGGCTGTCTATTGGAGAGCATTGCGCAAAAGCACGAGCTGCCCGAGGTGGGTGGAAAGCCTTTGTCATGGCTTGAAGATGGAGATCGGTTCAGCTTCGAGGGCTGGTTCAGAACAGAAGATGGCAAAAGAGGCGGTTTTGGAGGTGTAACGAGCCTCGTACTCCCGGCCAGACCTTCTTGGCCTCAGTAAAGAGGCATCTGGTTTTGCGTCGAACATTGTTGTCACATATGTGAGGTTCCTGGCCAACACGTCATTATCTTCCATTCATCCATGCACGAGCAACTCGCGCACTCGTCTCTAATTCCTACAACAGATAACTGGCACCCGACGGTGTAGACTGCCGGTGTAGTTGTTTTGTCCAATATTTACAACTTTGTCCGTTTCCGCTGTAGGCTAGCCACTACCTTCTCCACCTCATAGAAACGCTCAAACCACTTGACCTGTCTGAGTTCATCCGGTGTAATGGTCAGCTTCTGAAGTGCATCGCTGCCTCCGCAGACCACTGCTTTGACTTGGATCTCCAGCTTTTTGCCGTTGGCATTATAAGGCACTTCTGGTGTCTCGAAGATGAAAGCTGGAACATGCCTACGGCTCAGATCTTTTGCGATCTGTTCCCGAATCGCTGTCTCCAGCTGGACGTCTGGCTGGAGAGTCCCAGTGCTGGCCTGTGCTGTACATTTGACGAAGAGCACGACTCGTTCGGCAGAGTCGACATGCGGAGGCATCGTTCGCTGCTGACCAACCACGATTGCGTCTGTAATGCTGCTGGTGAACTGCGGCATTGCTAGAATGTTGTAGATCTCGGAACTTCCGAAACGTACGCCCGACGGGTTGAGCACACCGTCGCTAAATGAACCACGAGATTAGAGAGGATCCCCTCGGTCAAGGTGGAGAGCTCGGAAAGAGCTAATCGTGATTGACCTACCTTCGTCCGAGAACAAAAAGTCCCTGTGTATCAGGGTTCACTTGAACAAAATCCCCGTGCGTCCAAACGTCTAATAGTGCCAGGATTCGTCAGATATTTTCTACCTCTCCGTCTTCATATCCCGAAGGGTCTCAAACTTACGGGGGAATTGAGAAAAGTATGAGTTGAAATATCGCTTCCGTCCAGGATCATTCCATAACATGACAGGCATGTTGGGGAATGGTTTCCGACAGACCAGCTCGCCACTTTCTCCGTCCGGGACTGATTTCCCTTCTGCCGAGAAGACTGCGATATCCAGACCTAACGCCCTGACGGATATCTCCCCTGGATAAGAAGGCAAAGAAGGAGTCCCGTGTAGAAAGGCACCACATAGCTCAGTACCCCCAGACATGGAGACTTGACAGACGGGGCCGAAAGCGTCTGCAAGCCATTTCGCAAGCGCCGGCGTTAGAACTGCGCCGGTTGATATTATCGAGTGCAAGTGATGAGCGTCCTTTTCTGTACACAGGAATACTCTAGTCAGCTCCTCTTGGCGGAAGGAGGTTCGATTGCAAAGTACGGTCCAATTTCGATCTTGCTAGGTACTTACTTGGCTTGATGTTCAGCTTTTGAAGCTCGGCGTAATAGCGAGGTCCGGCTCCAAAAGACGTGATCCTAAGACGTGGTGAGCATCAAGTTGTTCGTAGTGAGAGGAGTGGCTAACTTGTGTTTGAATAGTTTCTTGAGAAATGTCTCCGCTGTTGGGTAGAACGGACTGCCATCGTACAATACCACCCTTGCGCCAACGAACAAGGCGCCAATTGAGATGTTCCACAAAGTCCATCCGATCTAAATTCGTGATTAGCCTGGGTATGGGGGTCGAAAGTCGCCAAAACAAATATGGAAAAACTGACATTTGTGTATTGGTAATGCAAATCCTTCGGTCCAAGGTTGTTGTGGAGGAGAAACTCCTTCATGCCGTTGACAACGAGGCCCTTTAACGGGTGAGCTAAATGGTATTCGTACCAGCGATCAGATGTGTACAGACCCCATGCGAATGGACGATTCCCTTTGGAGTTCCAGTAGTCCCAGATGAGAACATTACGACCAATGGCGTGTTAAATGGTACTTGCTCGAACTCCAGCTCTCTGTCCGTGGCACGAGCTAGAAAATCCTCGAAGGATAAACTAGGATTAAGTTAGCTGTTTCCTGCTTCTTAACATATCTCCCGCCACCTTTTTTCAAAGGTTCGCACATACCATTTTGATTCAAGTTCCTGCTTAGGCCCAATGATGATTGCCTCACTCTGGCCAATCTGATGAACTCTTCTAATTGATGACTCAAGTTTGCTCGAGATATTGTGCCACTTCCCATTGTAGGAGTATCGGGACTCTGCAATCAAGATATATGGTTTTAATACTTTGAGACGGTCGTCAAGTGCCTATTTACTCGATAAGTCAGCCGTAAACCGTCCACTCCTTGTAAATCTGCTGTCGCCACCAACCTTGCCTCCCATGTCAGGGGCAAAAGAGCTAAATATACCCCCTACCGCGGCAGTCGCCAACATAAGGGCAAGCGAGCGAATACAGTTGGATCCGATCACTGTTGACAATCGACTTTGTCAGCCAACTCAGGGACAATGTATGTGGGAGCGGGAATGAGAAGGGTGAAGATTCCATACAGGTGACGACCTGTCCCTTCTTGAGTCCAGATGACTTCAAAGCGTCGGCAAACTCGCGCACCATTTCTCGCAAATCCTGCCATGAATATAGCTCAGGCTTGGACATGTTGTTTTCGTTCATGTTTATGATGGCGATGCTATCGTCTTTGTCGGACAGCATGTTTTCAGCAAAGTTCAATCGGGCGCTTTCAAAAAAGGGCGGAAATTGGTCGATGGCAGCATTGTCGTCCACAGCCTGGATCATGACATGAGAAAATTCAATTTCAAAGCCCAATAAGATCAAGAATGTTGTACCTTTGTCGGATTTGATGATGCTTTTATGCCTGAAAACTCCCATACCGTCATCCAAAAGTCGTTCAATCGGGTAACAGAAAACAAATGTAGGTCGGTATAAGTGGCTTATCAGGCACGTCAGCAAGGATCGCTACAACAGAACAAGATGTGTAGCTGGTCAATGTTTGTCCACATCCAGGAAATAGGTTTGCTCACTCAGAGATAGGTTGTACTTTTGATTCACCAACTCTCGGAAATCATCTAATGGTGTCCGTAAACCCGGAGGAGGTATGTACAGTGGTGTTGACGGCATTGTTCCTCAACCAGTACTGCAGCAGATCTTTGTTCAACGCTCAATCTAGCAGCAAGGGAATTTTCATCGGATCGTAAAGCTTTTCTGGTCCAGGATCTCAGCTGTAGTAACAACGCATAGGAGGCTGGAAAGTTAACCCGAAGGCTTATCGAAGCCCAGTTAGAAGAGCGTGGCCTGGTTCGAAGAATGAGCTTTGATTGGGAATGAAGTGTCCGAGACACTGTTCTTCTCCACAGGGCCCTTTCTTGTTCCCGGGCCCTTTGTTCTCCCAAAACCCCGCCATACTTGCCGAGGTGCAGTGTTGTGCGTCTGGTAAAACCAACAACACCCTGCGAAAGCCGTCGACTCGGCTACCCAGGCTAGATCTGCCAGAACCCCCTCACATTGCGATCTTGCCATTAGCCCCAGCTCGGATAGAGAGTTTCATACATTCTGCATTTCCGAGCAGATGAAGATGGCCAAGGGAGGCGTGAGCAAACAAAAGATCCGAGAGGTGAGGTCGGAATCAAGTTGCAGACCATTCCTGAAGGGGCGAGAATTCCGAAGACGGTACAATCATCTTGGCACTATCTCGGCCCGAGCTGCACTCCTAACAAGGAGATCCCGAACCCATCCTCGGTCGATCATGTCATCTATTCTTCCTAAATTGGAGGGGTTCCGAGGGCTAGAATATAACCGGTGACTATTTCCGTTGGCAGAAAAGACATTCAAAGCAGGCGAGATGCCTTTGACGCTATGTTATACCCGGGGATGGGGCTTGGCATTGACTACGAGTTTATAGAAGCTCAGGACATATGCACAGAATGGTACAGCGGCTGGGACATGTGAAGAGAATGTCAAAAGCTAGATGTTTGAGCACTCAGGCCAAGCGCAAAGGAGATATGCTGATTAGCTGCCAAAGAGTAATGAGAGTACGTCCGCTAGTGTCATAATGGTCTGGACTTTTCATGTGAAATTCTCAAAGCCTGAGGCACTTCTGTTTGTCATATCAAAGGACGATAAAGGGTTCCATCTCGTGGGGCTGACCTAGCAGGATGGCGCGTTAGCATGGCCTTAGACGATAATAGCCCTCCTTGCATTGACTTACGTCGCCCAGAACATCAGTGTTAGGCTCCAGATGATCGAAGCTCAAGCTTTCTCCACCCATAGGCAACGATGAGGCTCCACCACTATGGTCATAATGGCTAGCACCTTGAGCTGATGCAGAGGAAGAGCCTTTGGATTTTGTCCTTTTGACGACGTTCGATGCGACGTTAGCGGCCTCCCTGGCCAGCGCAATGGACACCTGTGATGCTGTAAGAAACTCCATGTAGCCAAAATGCCCGGCGCACACGTCCAACAAACCCAGATCTGCCGTGGCCGTGGTCAGTTCCGGATACTTCAATATGTAAATACAAAGGTTAACGACTGCACAGATTGGATAGTGGTATGCCAGCCAGGATGGAGTGGTCAGATTCGAGTTGACGAGTCGAAGCCCGAGGATGATCTTTCGGGCCGCCTCAGCAACTGTGCTAGACGAAGACGTAATTTGTTCATCGACGGCGGCATTATATCCGTCGGAAGAAAACCTCGAAGTCATCCATGGGTAGAAGAAGTGGGCATGGATCGCCATGAGGCTTCCATAAATCGAGAAATGGAGGTATAAGATATGGGCCAGATGAACAGCCGAATGTGGCGGACTCGCCAGCGTGCCCACCCTGCACTCCTCGGGTATTTGGTTGAGCAATTGCATGAGTTGACCATGGAAGTGGGAGACCGTCTTGATGAGTTCGCTCGCTGACAGTGAAAGAGCTTTCAAAGACAGCAGTTGTCGTGATAGCTGAGACTGAATCTTTGAAAAGCGGAAGCCGATGCTTAGGCTGAGAACCTGAATATTGCTTCCGCTCGGCAACTGGGATGGGAGGTCGATGCTAATATTGTCATCAACAATGACCGAGGGCCGACTCCCACAAAAGGCCAGTTGCTTTTCCAGAGCATAAAGCGCCCACCAAAGCCAGCTCCTGCTAAGAATTTCATTTTTGGATTTGCCACCTGATTTATCCGGCTGGCGATGCAAGCCTATCGACTGAGCCAGATGCACTGCAATTGAGCACAATAAATGTTTAAAAGTGTAATCTCCCGGCCCCTCAACATAGCATGCCTAAGAGGAATAGGTTAGTTGATTACCGCAGCATGACTTCTACGGATTGGGCGCGTACCATCAGTGACAAAGCACGGACTGACATCAGTTTGGGCGGTGGGACCAAGAGGCTCGTCAAGACAGACACTGCCCTCGTGAAGTAGTGGCCTGCTTTGGCCTGAGCCGCTGCGAACGATACGGTGGAGTCTCTTGCGAGAAGACTTCGGCATCCGCCTGCGAAGACAATGTTTCGAAGGGCAATCCAAGCCGGATCGCTTTTGGACTTTTGCTTGCGGTAATGTGATTTCAACTGCGTCTCAAACTCTTTGCGGTCGATGAGACCCAGGTCGGCTTCCCAACAATTCTGAAAGAATGCTAGAAGCACCGTGTTAAGATGAGGCACTAGGAGAAAGACCATGAAACATCGTCGAGTCACTCACCGTTAACATATTCCCAAGCCTCTACCTCATTGATCTCCTCAGGTGAGCTTATAGTCACCGAGAAATGTTTGTCGTAGGATGTTCTACGCGCCATATCTTTCGCGAAACGTTTCGCCGCTGTGATGAACTCACGACTCCCCGTCGTAGTCCAAACCCATGTTGAACCCGTTTCTGAGCAAATCGATGTCCACGACCAAGGCTCATCGTACTGCGATATGAGATCTTCTGAGGACGTTCCTCCCCCATCGGCTGGGGCACCCTGCGAAATACCAAGGCGGGACCTCGAAGCGGTTTCTCTGGGATGAGGTGTAAGTGGAGTTCTGGAAATGGTTGAGTGTTCCCACTCCCTGTCTTCCTCGCGGGAAGATGTTCGTCGTATCGAAAGCCCAGGAAAAGGTAACGTGTCTTGTGTTTGACAGGCAGATACAGCGGCTCGCTTGTTTCCCGTTCCCAGGCTCGCGCCTGTTGGGCTCAAGTAACTGCCTGGCCCAGGCTGTGATGATTGCACAGGTCGATCGGGTTCGTCACGGCTTCTGCTGTTAGAAGATGGTCCCGCATACCAGAGGTGGTCGGTCTCCTGCCAGGATGGACGTCCAGATATGTCTGAAATCGTCTGGTCCGGTGCCTTGCGTTTTCTTTGCTGTGGCTCCGGGTATATACACGTATTTCCCAGCCTCCGGCAATCTTTGCAAGGGTTATCACCAGTACCTGTTCTGCCGTCAGCAAGACATCACCGAGCATCAGGGCCAAAAGAGCATCTACATCTGACTTTCCGCTGGCGACAGTTGCGACAAGCTCTTGCCACTCTGTCAGCTCTCGGACGTGGTGACAATGGAGACATCAAGTGCTTCGCGGCTCGAGGCGCAGATTGTCAAGAACTAGGCCGGGCAAAGGCTCTCATACAACAGCTAAGCATATGTCTGCGAGATCGATCCCAACCATGCTGTTATCCTATTTCCTGGCTTCAAGCTCGCAACAGTGCAAGAGCTGTGGGAAGGTCAGAGAGTCAGGAAACGGAGTTCAGGGTGTCGACAAGTAGAAAGGTGATGAATAATACTCCCATGATATGAGGAGAAAAAGGAATCAGTAGAAGGTAGAGATCGTGGCTTGTTGTAGCGCCGTAGCCCAGCCTTCCTGCCGTCCTACAGACCTTGGCACCGCGGGGTAGTTGGTAAGCACAGGGCCCCATGGTCGGGGCTCGTTAGGGGGTCGCTTAGGATCCAGATAGGCTGTCCATGCCTAGAAGCAAGCTATCCTGGTAGCTTAGTTATAACCAGAGCGGCAACCTGTCATACCAAGAACCGACCCCTCGCCATCCAATCCATTCTTCCACAAGCAGACGCTGAGGCTGGTGGCGGACCGTATATGGTTCTTCAATTGACTGAGTCGTCCGGCTCGCTACTCCCTCTGGGTCTTCTACATACTCGTTCGAGTAGTGGTGGGCTAGCTTGCTCTGTACTTGGAGTAGATATTGGCATTCGGTGACCCCGCAAAGATTCCCTTGGTTTCTACTTGATAAAACGGCCCTCCCCGGAGCAAGAATTCAGTCCCCTCGTGTTGTGACCAACTGGCAACCTGGGTCCAGAAGAATTTCAAAGAGGCTTCTTTGGTCATTACGACGCCAACATCGGACTCAAATGCCGTAAGGCTCAACTGTTTCTTCTCTTCTTCGTCGTCTTATGGCGATACAACCCCCGGCGATCCCGACTCAGCAGTGCGCAATGACATGCTAACGACTTCACATACGCGAAGTGGGCCAAGTCACAGTCATTGAAGAAACATTCCTGCCGGTGGACAACGATGGAAGACAGGACGCATTTTCAAGATTTTGGCCAGTTATTTTCCCCTCTACCAAGTCATGACCGAAGCCTCGATCACCTCTTCGACCTGTCCGTCAACAACGGCGATTGGGACCCGTTCGACTACGATCCTGGCTACTTTGAGAGGACCAACTTCTGTGCCTTAGACCTGTTGAGCCCGGACGCGTCCAGGCCGCAAGATGGTGCTGCCGACTTTCAACCCATGTGCCTTTCGCCGGCTCACGACATCGATCGAGAGGCAATCAACCTTTCGCCTATGGCCGAAGTCATCGTGGAGAGCCCTCAATCATCTCGCCATTCAGAGTATCCGCAAAGTGTAAGAGCACACATTTGTAGCCCTTCCAAACCCTCTTGTGCTGACAGAAAGCCAGATTATTCCAGAACATTACGGTTAGTCGCAACCGCCAGTGGTGACTGCAAGACATAACCTCAATAGGTCCCGGATGCTGGCTGTCTTTGTGCTCGCCATCGGGCCTCTCGTGGGTACAGGAGCGCGCTGGGAATGACACCTTCGCAGAAATAGCTGACGGCTTGACCACAACATGGGCAAAACAGCTGAGGTTGGAGCGTGATGAATTGATCTTACGGGGTTCGGAACCTAGCCCCGACATGGCTTGGAAATACTGCACTGGTACAATGTCCCCTTCCTACCAACGTCAATTAGATTGCAGATACTGAAGACAGGAAGCGTATTTCGAGCGATCTGTCGACTCCGTACTGGAGGTTGTTCATCGCCCTGATTTCGAGTCTCGTTTGCGAGGCCACTTGGACAACGAATATAATAATCACGACCCTGCTTGGTATGCTCTTCGCAACGCAGTCTACGCCTCGGGCTGTCGCATCCATCACTCAGTAGATCCGGCCGCCAGTTTCACCGCCATCCAAGATGAAGCATGGAGCTATTTTTCGAATGCCCTTTCGGTTCACAGTGATCTTTTGCTGAGGAGCCCCTCTGTACTTGCTGTTCGAGCATTGTTGGCCATGGTCGGTGCCCCTTTTCTCTCCAGTCCCAATCTAAGAGTCTAAATGTGTCAACTCTAGGCCCTGTTTGCAGAAGGTCTAGGCAGCCCTGCTCTCGGATCAGGCTTAATTGCAAACGCCATGTTTCTATCCCAGTCTCTCGGTTTACATCGGAAAGCTCCTAACAAGGGGTCTGTGGAAGAGTCCACGAGCTTACTGCGGCGTTGGCTCTTTTGGGCGGTTTATTGCTGCGAAAAGAATATCGCGCGGAGAACTGGCCGTCCATCTGTAAGTTCTAGTCGATCTTGTGATGAAAGATTTCTTGCCGGTCAGGAATTAAAGCTTTCAGGTAATCGATGACGATGATATTGGCTGCGATATCCCAACAGCGGTACACCCCACCAGCTCAATCGATCCGGTCTCCTTTCGGTACATAATCACCAGCTGCCAGATCTCGAGTCAAATTTGCAAGAGATTGATGTCGCTTAAGGGCCGGGACAATCAACAAGCCAAACTCCTTGACATCGTGACTGTACTTTATAAGGAGCTGCGGTCATGGAAAGACTCATTGCCGGTCTCAATGCGGCCGCAAGATCGCGCGAAGCAGGCTCAGCTCTCCCACGGGCAGACTCCAGTGCGGGACATACTACTGCAATGCTCATATTTTGATCTCGTAATGGTCTTAAATGCACCCTTTGCGTATCCATGGATCACGAACCAGCTCCAAGATCATCCAAATCCGGGCCTTGAAGCTCGCATCAAGACACAAGTTGCCCACAGCTCGCAAGCAACCGCAAGTGCTGCCAGAAACATCATTGTCATGGCCAGGCATTTTCAAATCAATGGCGCCAACACTCATGCGTATGACAACCTTTCCTGACGGCAATGCTCTCTTCTCGCTAACAATGTAGGTTCATGCTACACTATCCCATGCACGCATTCATCAACCTTTTCATTCATACCCTCAAGTTTCCGAAATCGAAACTCGTGCAGACAGACCTGGCATTGCTCGATGTTGCAGCTGGCTATTTTGGCCAGATGGACTTTGTTACGGGTTCAAAGCTGAGCTTCCCTTTCGTCCGAGACATTGCTGCATTCGGCCGGCAAGTTGTCGAAAAGTACATTGATGAGCCAACTATTGGACTTCAAGCTCGAGTGAATCCCGATGTCTAAGAAGAAAACGACTTCCAGACAACGATCCCACAGAATCGCTTACTTCTCACAAAAAGAGATATGTGGGTCGAGCCATGGACCACCCCAAAACGCGAGAATCATCGCAATGGTCTATTCAAGCCACTGCAGAGATTGCTGAAAACGCCCAACTCACTCCATAGGAAACCACCGATATCACAGTCGAAAGAAAGGATGACTCACAGTCCATTTTCGCCACGCCCCTCCAGGAGGGATGAGACGGGAGCGAGAAGAAAGAGGAAAGAAACTCTGTTGCGCACCTAGAGGGCCTGGAACGAAGGCACAACTATACATCCCTTATGGAAGGGAGTGGGAATACCCCATAGGTACTCTATAAGGGTGGTCCATGAGGATTTGGGAATGCCATAGGTCTGACACATAGATCACCCTCACAGATCAATCAAGGTGTCAGTAGACCTTCCTGCTCACTCCGTGACAGACACAGATTTTGGTTCCCCGATCGCCCCTTGGCCATCCATTTTGTGTAGACCGATGTGGAACATCGGGCTCTTCAGCAGGTCTGAAACGACAAGGTTTTTGGCTGTCTGCAGAGAAAGCGCTACATCCTTGGCTCCTCTCGGCCGCATGCTGGCCTCGTAGGAATTTACGACCTCCCTTAGAGACGCTTCTCCTGAGACGGCCAACTTGATGCCATCGACGAGCTCTGCTGCATCTTGCAAAGCATTGTTCAGGCCCTGTCCTCTGTCTTCGTGTTGTAAGTCAGAATGCATCACGTGCACTATGGGAATGGGCTCCTGGCACTCACTCGGAAGCATTGAGTGTGCGGCGTCACCCGCGATAGTGACGGCGCCATTATGGTTGTCCCACGGAATCGGCGACCATTGCTGTCCCGGATCTGCTGGCAGCACAGTATCCTCTGGAAGAGCAGCGGCCACCGTGGCAAAAGGCTCGCAAATCCGGGAGCTCCTCTCTTTGAAGAATTGAAGCCGGACATGGGGATCAGCCAGATCCGCTGCGTTGGGGGAGCCCCACCAGGCATGATGTATCTGAAACGACCAGTTCTGTGGGTTCTCTGCATCAGACCCGTCCAGCACTAGATTTGGATTTGTCAGTCTATCAAAGTTGATATCGCAGCACAGGGCTCTGTCATATACCAGCGAGTAAGAAAATTCCATTGACTTTTGGGTCATAGAAACATGTCGAGATGGGATGATATTTGCGAAGGAGGAGGGCCTGGGAAGCTGTGTAGCAAGAGGCAGCATGGTTGATGATGGTCATGCCAGTATCAGTTGGCTTTGCAGCTTCTGTTCCGACCAGAAATTCGCGGACTTTTGACCTTGAACCATCGCAGCCAATGATGAGATCGCCCGTCTCGACGGTGCCATCCTCGAACGTCGCTGTCGCCCCGTTCCCTGTGGACGCGATTGATACTAGCCGCTTTCGGAACTAACCTATGTATTTAGTAGACGAGCAAGCTACGAGGGAAGCACATTGCAGTAACCTGTATGCTGAGGTCTCCGTTCGATGTCAAGAAATTGCGCATTTTCTTCCTCGAGATCCGCACCAACCCAGGCATGGCGACTCTGGAAATTACTTCGCCCGTTTCGCCGTTGACGTGAGGAATCGGTTCGCTTCCATCATATGAAGGGTCAACCAAGGTCTCCTTGAAACGAGCTTGCAAGTCTGCTGGGAGAATTTTCACCAGCCAATCCTTTCCCCAATGCAGCATCATACCTGGACATTGCTCAGTTCTCTACCGAGGCCGTCGGCGACAGGAGAGGTCGACTCACCCCAGTCTCGGGTTTTATTCCAATAGTCTGTATCAGAGTCTCGCTCGAAAAGTGTGTATTGAATGCCCTCCTGATAAAAGATCATTAGCCATGACGAAGAGAAGTCGACTTATCCCAACACTGGACTTGAGAATTTCAACGAACCAAGACTTACCTTCTGCAGCCCCTGCGCAATAGACAGCCCACAGGTGCCACCACCAATAATGAGCACGCGGAAGTCGTTACGAGACACCATCTTGAACAACAAATTTGATGCTTGGTTGTGCTATTGCGGTGTCTGGTTTTTCGCCAGCTCTTGCTAGTTTGGCATCAGGGGGGTTTCTTATGTGGTCAAGTATGGAAGTGCCGCCACTCTGCCTAGGTAAAGGATATGGCTATTATCACTAAAGTAAGGCGTCTTAAGCCGACATGTCTAATTCCTAGAGCGTTTCACAATGGCAGGGATATTCCGATAGCATCCTAGTAGCTTGCAACCCGGCCCGAACTCATGACTGCCCGGTAGGTAATCTGGTCGGGCCCAATGGCATCCGAGGTCAATGCCCTTCAGGGTCAACAATGTCCCTGTCGTTTTGCAGAAACTCCATCAGCTCGGCATAAACGGAGGAACTATGTCCGAGACGTCTCTCGACCACGCAAGAAGGGCATATGACCAACTATACTCCCATGGTCAAACAGCATATTGTCAACCTGTGTAAGACATACATCTTGCATGAATTTGAGCATTCATACTCCACCGAAATGACTGTCCAATTTTCTCGACTTGTGCGCTTTGAAGACCCGAGTGGGAAGATTCATTATGGCGAGGCTGGATCAGATTGGCAAAAGGATCTCATCGGGCAGTCCGTCCCAACGTACAATGTGACTGATCCCTTTAAGGGAGAATACTCGTTGACGGGAAGTAAAGCGGAGATCTCAAAGGCAATGACTCTTCTAACTCTCGATGAAAAGACTTGGTTTAACAGTCATCCCTAGATCCTCTGTCCTTTGGCCTCGACGCCCATCATCATCGGCATCGGACTAAACTACAAGGTGCATGCCGAAGAGGCCAATGTAAGGAAGGAAGCTGCAGTTTGAAAGAATAACGAAATAACAGTCCTTCGCAGTTACCTATACCAGATTATCCTGTCGTGTTCACGAAATTTGCGGGTACTATAGACTTGCGATGTTTCATGCTGGTTATGTGGTCAAGTCACTAACAGCATTGTAGACACACTAGCCGGTCCTTTTCAAGACATCCATGTCGACCCCATCGCGAAGGAACTCGACTACGAGGGGGAGCTCTCAGTGGTTATTGGCAAGGACATGAAGAATCTCGAACCTGATGAGGACCCTCTTGACTATGTTCTGGGTTATACGGTTGGGAATGACGTCTCGGCAAGATACTGGCAGTGGCCAAAGATGTCAGGCTCTCAACATGGCTACGCTAAGTCGTTCGACAACTTCGGCCCCATTGGGCCAGTAGTCGCCTCGAGAAAAGCAGTCCCCAATCCCGAAGCGTTGACGCTGAAAACCTGGGTCAACAGAGATCTCAGGCAGAATTGCAAGACGGACGACTTGATCTTCGGCATCGCGGCCATCCTTCGGCATTTGAGCCAAGGCATGACGCTCAGGAAAGGTACCATCATCATGACTGGGACACCGAAGTGAGTCCATTCATTGTTTCTAGACACCCATGCCCCTCGAATATGACCTGACGCAATGTTAGTGGTGTGGCTGCATTTCTCCAGCCTCGAAACTGGTTGAAAGACGGAGATGTAGTCAAGGTCGAAATTGAAGGCATTGGCGCAATTGAAAACAAGATGGTAGTTGCCCCGGAATAAGGATTGAAATGAGGACGATTATTCTATTGCGAAGATTGCATATTCGTGTAGTTGTCTCGATGCCAGCGGCAGTGTTGTACCGAGCGACGGCTGAGTTTCCGGCATCTGCAAATTGCCGAACAAATACATTCCTGTTGAAAGTGAAGTGAACTTGCACGAGACCACATGTGAACCCACATCGAAGATGAGCTAACCTCTGCCAGTGGCTGTTTTATTACAGAGTATTGTAGAAAGGTTTCATGCAATGTTTTTAAGAAAAGACGAGTCTTTGAGTGAACAGAGCGTGTTGTATCTAGGGTCCGAGCGCAATCCATGGGATTTCGTGCCTCTCCCCGATGTCTCTCCTAGCCTTGATGTCTCTAACTTCCTCTTCCGTCAACCCTTCTTCTCCGTTTGGCTTCATCTTGCTCAAGATTCGTTCGGCCCACGATGGAGGGTCAATGTCCGTCCCTATGGGATTCGCCCTGAATAGCGAGCCTCGGACAAAGTCGTCTGCTTCAGCCGGAGTGTCGAAGTTTTCGACCTGTATCTCGACCTTGTTTCGCTCTGGATCACGGTAGTACATGCTACTGGTCATCCCGTGGTTGACCGCCCAGTAGGGTTCGTAGCCAAGAGTTTTGAGATGTTGGTATGCTCTCGCCATGGCCGTGAGATTGGCAAAGGTGAACGAAACATGCTCCAGTCCCGCATGATCGCCTTCCTTTGGGAGTGTCTCAGGGGTCATCAAGATACCAATTCGATGGTGCTCGTAGTCGTAACGCAAGAATGCGAAAGTCTTCTCCTCAAGAATGATCTCGCCGTTGAGAAGTTCACGGTAGAAGTCGACCATTTGCCGGTAGTTGTTCGGAGTGGTCCGGAGCACTACGTGGGCAAGAGCGATTGGACTTGGTCGAGGTGTTACTTGTATGTCGCCATTGGCTCTCGTGCCATCTGCGGTGGAAGCTGAGCCCATGTCGACGGAAATCGTTCTTCCTTTTCTGCAAGATATCTGTTCGACGACGTGTATAAAAGTGAAAATTCGCAGGCCACCATGCGCGGCAAGTCACAGACGACGCGATATTATGGTCTTCTGTAGTCTTTAGCCATGTGATTTCCGATTCGCGATGCTCAAGTAATTGAGGTTCGGATGGACGTCGTCTTTCGGAGGAAGATGTGGGTCACACATAGACCGGCCCGAAGGACCGCACGTGATCAGTATCCGGGGCCGACATCAGTAGTTTCGTTCACTTCAAAAAGCCAAAGGTTATGAAGGGGAAGGAGTCTGCCAGACTCACGCCGCTTGATTTATCAGTGTTCGTTACTACTTCTCGTTGTGGCTTGTCGTCATGACATCCTTCATTATCAAAGATGTCCGCGTTTTTGACGGAGACAAAGTCCTTGAGAGAGCAGGAGTCCTCGTGGAAGACGGTCTTATCAAGCAAGTAGGGGAAGATGTCCACAAAGACGGGATTCCGACGTTTCATTGGCCAGGTCACACTCTACTACCAGGTTTGATCGATGCCCATTGCCACCCCTATGGAGAAGCCAGGTTGTCGGAACAGGCCTTTCGTTTTGGCATCACTACCTTGATGGACATGCACAATCTGCATGAAAATGCAGTTCAGCAAAAGGAGTGGGCAAAGGAACGAAAGGATTTCCCTGACATTAAAAGTGCTCATTTTGCAGCAACCATCCACGGTGGTTGGCCAGCTTGGGTGGAGCAGAAATTGAGTAACAACGAGGTAAGTAGCCCTTTCGTATCCAGCTCGCTTTATGGGTAGCTTTCCTGTTACATCAAGCTCTTACTCTGTTTCAGTCTGCCAAGTTTGATGAATACCCCAATGTAGCCAGCGAAGAGGCTGCTGAGCTATTCGTGCAAAGAGCAGCCAGGGACGGGTCCGATTTCATCAAATTGATGCATGAAGCAGGTAGAGCTATTGGAATTGCGGAAGGACTTATTGTGCAGCCAACGGAAGCTGTGCAAGCGGCGGTGGTGCGTGCCGCCCACAAGCGAGGCTTCAAAGTTGTTGCGCATGCGCTGTCGCTCAAGGATACAGTCGAAGTTTTAAGAGCCGGCGTTGATGGCCTGGCACATACCTTTTACGACGAGCCGATCACACAGGAGGTTATTGACTTGTACAAGCGCAATAATGCCTGGGTCAACCCGACATTGGTTGCCGCGGGATCTTTAACGTGTGAGTCAAAGGAAATTGCCAAATCCTTCTCAGCGGACGACCGAGTCACCAGCAGAGTCTCTTCTGACAGTATCGGGCTCATGAATCATTGCTTGCACATGAAAACGCCGGGTGCGAAATGGGACTATGCGATCGATAGCGTTCGGCAACTAAAGGCAGCTGGTATCGACATTGTCTGGTGAGGAAGAAAGACGATTCTCCTGATCTAACGACAGAATGACTAATTTTGTATTCTAGTGGATCAGACGCAGCAGCTGGTGCACCTGGCCTCACATTCGGTGTTAACCTGCATATTGAAATGTTTTTACTCGTAGATAAGGCCGGGCTTTCACCGTTAGAAGTCTTGAAGGGTACTACAAGTTTGACATCGGATCTTTTTGGGTGGTCAGACAGAGGAAGAATATCGGCGGGCTTGAAGGCTGACTTGCTTCTTGTCGAAGGAAACCCTACGACTGATATTACCGATCTGCTCAACATAAGGGGCATCTGGCGGGACGGAGTAAAATTCGAGGGCCACCCAGGCTTCCCACGAGTATGATTGAGGGAAAGTGAGTGGGCCAGGGGTGTTGTCAATAAGAGCAATGTGCATGATAGGAAGCATACTTAGCACCTTATCGAATAGATGCACAGAAGGCCTGGATTGGCCAGTGTGTCGCAAAATATCGCCTTTGTTTTGGAGTGAATGTCTGCATTCAGGAGTTCCTCCTTTACAACAAATATTCTACTCGGAACCTTTTCTGACCAGAAGAGAGAAAGGCAGGGTTTCCAAATGCACGGCCGATCACATCCCTGGGTGGCCGGGCCGGCCTTTGGTCTATCACACAGATCGACTGATAGCAATAGATTAGTTGAGTGAGCGTCATTCATCCTCCTTCCGAGGCTTGTGGCCATCGGATGAGTTGCATCGGTTCCCTTGTAGCCCGGGCCACCTGAACGGGCATCAAACCAACTCAGCTAGTCTGTCTTCGGTCCCCTTCGGAAGATAGGCAAGCTTGCTTCGCCTCAAAGTTCATCGAACATTGCAGGATGGGTACTCCGTAAAGAACGACGTTTTTGTGGCCAGTCCCCTTCATTCCGAGACATATGTTCTCCACTGCCCCCGGATTTCTTGATGAGTGCGGGATAGACGACGAACCACCGCACCTTTCAGCATTACTGCGCCTCTATGAAATAGTAACGCTTTGTGTCCTTGGACAATCTGCAATCAAAACAGCCAGATATTGTTTTCTTCTTGCTTCCGTCTCCTACAATTGGCCTTCGTGGATGTACTAAACGTCACCTTTCACCATGAGCCTCCCTCTAAGCCATTTGGCTATACTTGTAGGAATTTTGCTGTTGCTTTGGATAGCTCAGAAGGTACTTAACTTCAGCCTCCCCTCCTCAGAAAGGTTCTCCCAATCTGGAATTGAGAGATTGACTTGCCCAGGTGGTCTTCGGTGTATTCTTCTCGCCTCTACGCAAAATCCCCGGACCGTTGCTCGCAAGGTTGACGCCTTTGTGGCTGAGATTCGTGGATATCTCGGGCAACCGGACGTCCACCATCCACCGACTGCATCAAAAATATGGGTCGACCGTGTTGATCGGCCCCGACGAGATCTCGGTCTCTGACATCGCCAACGTCAAAGATCTCTATGGCCAACAAACAAACTTTGTAAAAGCTCCTGTCTACACTTCGATGTCAATGCCACCTCTTGGTATCTTCAGCATGAGGGACAAAGCGTTACACAGTCAGAGACGGCGACTGCTCAGTCACGCATTTTCCCAGTCCAACCTTCAAGACTGCGAGCCGCTCATCCACGAGCAGATCCAAAAATTACTCAAGACTTTACAACAATGCTTGAATCAACCTATAGACATGCTTAATTGGTTTAGGTTGGCCGCGTTCGACGTTGTCGGTAGGAATGCGGCCGGTCGTGATCTTATTGACAGCCCAAACTAATCATTCATTAGGGGAGCTTTTCCTAGGACAATCATTTGGAGGCCTCGAATCAGGGGTGACACCACAGTTCTTGAGCGATATCGAGCTGTTCTTTGTTCTTGCAGACCTGCAGTGGAACAACCCCTGGCTTGCTAGTCTACTCTCATACGTACCTCTTGCTTCTGTTCGACACTTCATGGGCGCAATGCAAAGATTGGCAGATGTGAGTAATTGGCCCTTAAAACAGCCATGTTGATAATGTGAGCCTGCTGGCCTAACGATTTGAACCAGTATGGAGCAGCGGCTTTTCAAAGATACATACATCAGTATGGTCGCGATTCCGGGCGCAGAGATCTGTTGACAAAGATTCTATCGGCCAAAGCGGAGACGGGTGACAGCCAGCTGAGTGACAAAGAGACGTCAATCGAAGTTGGAAACCTGATATTTGCCGGTACAGGTATGTCGTAACCACTTGCCAAGTTTGACAGAGCCCTCCAGGTTGACAGCATCCAAGACACTACAAGCACAACCTTGACATTCTTGTTCTGGGAGTTATCTCGACATCAGGACTTACAGAAACGGCTTCGGGATGAGCTTCTGGCCCATACGGAACCATTTCCAACTTTCCAGCAAGTACAGGGCTTGCCTTTCCTTGAAGCCGTGATCAATGAAGCTCTTCGTCTGCATCCCGCGGCACCTGCTAGTCTTCCTCGGGAAACACCTGCCGGCGGCGCAGAGCTGAACGGATACTACATCCCAGGACAGGTAAGACATCATGTTGTGTGTGCCATGACGCCCGCCAACAGACACTGACAAGTGCGCCAGACAGTTGTGTCCATGCAATGTTATACAACTCAACGAGACCCGAGCGTGTTTCCAGACCCCGAAAGCTTTAAGCCTGAGCGATGGCTAGAACCGAATCGTGTATCGCACGAGATGAAAGAGCTCTTCATGCCGTTTTCGAAAGGCACCCGAGCGTGCATAGGAAAGAACTTGGCAATGATGGAATTGAAGCTGATCACCGCCTCCATCGCACGGCGATTCAAGTGGAGGCCAGCACCATCGACGACAGACGAGTCTATGACGACTAAAGATCACTTCCTTCTCATACCAATCGGAGGGAAGTGTGAGCTGATATTTGAAGAACTTTGATCACCGCTATGATGACAATGGGGGAGACAAGGAGCCTTGCGGGCATATGTAAAAGGCTGAGGTAGAAGTTAAGCCAGGTCACATGACCTTTGAGTAAAGCGGCAGGAAGGTCACGGCCCTGAACAGGATCTTGGAACAGGCACCTTGTCGCTGCTGAACACCATTCTACCCAAAAGAATTGTAGCTGTTTGTCGAAAATGTGTGTGTTTACTGTAAGGTAGGCTCTTCTCCTTACTGTTCCGGACATACCTAGGTACCTAGCTCCCAGTCGGTCGGCTTTCAGAGATAGTTCATGGATACTGCCGAAGGTACTCCGTAGTCCGTACGGATACTATTAGGTAAAGAGTGGTCAATTTTTTCAGTCACAGTGCCACTGTCTTGTCGTCACGTCCATCGAAAATCTCCAATTACCTATTCAATTACCCCGGTTAGAGGACCCGAGCACCTAAAAACTCTTCAGCAATCCGCAGAAATCCGACCAACTCCAGGGACAATTGGTCATCGCTCAATGGCCACAACAAGGCCGTACTTAAGTGGTGACCGCCCGGACCGCCCCTCTACCGTGACTTGCACGAGAGGAGCCTCCCACGAAAAGGAAAGCAAAAAAAGCAGTCTACCACGAGACGGGGCAAATAGGAAGAACTGGGCTGAAATGAACTGTTTCTTTGGCCATCATGAGTTCTGATTGATCTTTCGTTACTTTCTTTGGTCTTATCAATTTCAAGTGACCAAAGACGGCAAGGTAGCACCGGTTCACCACTGTCTGCCAATGAGGGGTTATCTCAAGAAGTCAAAGGACACTGCTCCGACTCTCGATGGCTGCAATACTGGACTCCCAGACGACGTAAAAGAACCAGAACTCGTAGACTGGTACGGCGACAATGATCCGGAAAACCCGTATCGCTGGTCGTTGACGAGAAAATGGATCATCACCGTCGTGGGCTGCATGGCCACCTTCACCACCATCCTCAATGGGACGATGATCACTGTGGCTCACGCCGCCATCAACGAGGACTTCCATGTCAGTGATGACCGTTTTCCAAATTCATATTGGCCCGTCACCAGCTGGGCGTTGGGCGGTGCATTATCGGGACTGGTTGTTCTTCCACTCATGGAGGACTTTGGCGTGCGTCCGGCATTTCTCATCACATACGTCGTCTTCATCTGCTTCATCATCCCCCAGGCCGTGGCACAAAACTTCGCCACTTTGATCGTCTCACGATTCTTTTCTGGCGGATGTGTGTCCATCCTAGGCAATACGGCAGCGGCATTGATCGGGAACATTTGGGAAGGTGACCGGGCCCGCACGATTCCCATGAGTATTTTCGTCACTCTCTACCTTGCCGGAAGCAGTATGGGACCAGTCATTGCTGCAGTCATTTTCAAGAATCTTGGTTGGCGTTGGATCTCATACATGCAGCTGATCTGGTACGGCGCTCTGTTCCCGGTGTATTTCTTCTTTTTCAAGGAAAGTCGAGGCAACATCGTCTTGCAGAGAAGGGTGCAAGAGCTACGGAAAGCCGGCAAATTTGTCCGAGGCCCTCACGATGATGTGAGCAACTCGAGTTTGTTCAGTAAGCTGGTCCGGAGTACGAAACGACCCCTGTGGATGCTATTCACGGAACCCGTCTTGTTCGTTTTTACCTTGTGGTCAGCATTCATGGTCGGCACGGTATACCTCTTCACGCAATCTGTTGAACAGGTCTTCGCGGGCTTGTATGGTTGGACCCCATCTCAGGCTGGCTATGTGCAAGCCGCCATTGTCATTGGTGAATGCATCGGTTGGACTGGCGTTCTAATCTCGGCAAAGTTGTACTTCGCCTCTGTTTCACGAAACACCGAAGTCCCTGGTACACCTATTCCGGAAGCAAGACTGTACGTCAGTATTTTTGGGAGTTTCATTGGGGTCGTCGGTGGCATGATGGTATATGCTTGGACGAGTTATGAGTTCCTTCCTTGGATCGCTCCGGCCGTGGGGCTTGCCATGGTCGGATACGGGATTGACGTCGTCGTTCTGGCGATTGCAGACTACGTCGTTGATGCTTATGCCAAATATGCCGGGAGCGCGGTAGCCGCCGTCGTGTTTGGGGAGAACATCTTCTCTGCCTTTCTGCCTCTCGCAGCTCAGTCAATGTACACCAATCTGGGCTATCGATGGGCAAGCAGCCTGCTAGGCTTCCTTGCCTTGGTCCTGTCGTTTGCACCAGTCTGCGTACTGATCTGGGGCAGAAAGCTTCGGGAGCGAAGCCCATTCATGAAGGAAGCTATTGTCGAGAGAAGGATTCACGCTCCCATTTGACAATAATGACGATGCAAATGACCCATATTTTAGTGTAACCAATGTAACCTTGAATCTTCATTTGCCAAGTAACTCTTCCGAGACGTGCCTGTTAACCTTTCGAGTCCACGGCGGAGATGACATTAGAAGCGAAAGTGACACCCAAACTACCCACCCGTGCATGATCGCTCGTGCCCGATAGATATTCAAACAAGAGCCAGAGCTCTCGTTATTCGACTCTGCGTGATATACCACCACTGCCGGAATCCGCCGTCGGTCCAGAATGGAGTATTTACAACGAAACAGTCGCTCCAGCTAGTCCCTGCTGAGCCAGTGCTGTTGCTTGCTGCGTTGACTAGCTCCCCAGACGAGTCCATGTAGAACAGCGTTAGTGGCTCCGTCTCGTCCAGCACATGCACCACAATTGTGACCGCCGTACAGGCCAACAGAGCGATAAACGCCAACATGGTCATTACGATGGTACGAATGGGCGGCTTGTGGCTCTTGACCTTCTCGTATAGCTGGACATTGGCGTAGTCTCGGTCTTGTTTGCGCGTGTGTATATTGTCAAACGTCAACGCATGCAGGAGCTTAGATGGATAGCGTAAAACTTGAGGAATCCAGCGCGACGCAAATGCCAACACAATCAGGCCATACAACAGGCCAATGCCACCGACCACAATCTCTGCTAGGACCATATAGGACATGCGGTTTGGATCGAGGTCCTTGTCACGACCTTCCCCAGAAAGAAGGCATGGTCTTGGAAATGCCAGATTGTCGTTCGTGCTGTTCGTCCACAGGTATGCAGTGTCACAGCCAACCTCAAAGCTTGTGCCGGCTGCCACCAGCTTCTCTTTGAACGCAGCACACGATTGCATGTCGTTTGCTGCCTTGAGGCCCAGTAGGCAGGGACACTTTCCACCCAGCACACTAAATCGTTGATACTGGATGCCTTTGTCTTTGACAAAGGAAAGTAAAGCAAGGACAATAGCCGCATAGATGGCCCACATGTCAATGATGAGAAGGAGGTACATAAGTCGAGGGATAGCTCTGCTACCTAGGTATGTTTGCACGGACGTAAACATTATCACGATGGTCGCAATACCGGGGTAGGTGTGTTCGTCTCCGGCTGTAGTGATTTGTGCCATTATCACCAAGACGGCAGCCGCCCGTACGGTGGACCATCCTATACCCACGACCACCATGATTTTAGCGAAACGCCCAAGGCCTCCATATCTTTCTGCATCGCTCTCTTCGTATGACGAGAAGGTAGTCATACTTGATGTACTCAACCCGCGGTAGTGAATCAGTTGGTAAGATTTAGGATTTGGGGACAGGGAGAAGAAGGATTCGCTGAAGAGGCCGGATGTGCGTTTATGCTTGGGTTCCCACGATCTGTACGAGGCTAGCACACCAAAGAATCCGAGAATGATAGACAGTGTGACACTTGCAACGACCCATGGCCATGGAGTTGGTCGACGAGTCCAAACTGCGTGGCTTGACGAGATATGGGTTGAGTCAATGTATCCGTGCAGTGTCGCTTGCACATTGTTCAGTGAGGCAGACATTGTGCCCTAAAATCACGATCGTCTTTCGTCTCTCACATCCGATGGGTGGTATGCGCCAACTGCTGTTGAAAAAGACGTTTCGAAAGGCAGAAACTCAGGAAGCTGCGGATAAGTGTCTGCTGAGCACTGTGGCCTCGGTAAGGCTGCGGCCGCTTCTCGATCAGTGAACCAACACTTATTAGGGGCCAGTATGCACGAACGAGGCAGGAATGCGCCTGATCATAATGGCGTGGATGCAGGGCCGGTGAGGCTAGCCTGACGGAGTGCCATGGCAGTAGCCTTTGACACGAGTTCTCCCTTGGTGGTCGTTGATAGTGGTCAGACTCGACTCAGTGGCGGACGTGGCAATGCCTCGAGTTGCCCCTCTTGGACAGCTTCTAACCGTTCTCGATCCATCAGGGCATGCAATGTATCCGATAGAGAAAGCCAGCGTCAAATTTGATTGGTGCTCAGATGATTTTCCTAGGGTCAGATTTCTCGTGGCCGGTTAGGCTGAGACTGCCACTTCAGCCCGACTCGTGACCGCAGCCACTGTCGCCAGTGAGCTGAAAGAAATGGTGAAACATGGCGCATGTTGAGAGCTTATCGACGAGGAGTCTTGTTTGAGTGAGGCAAGAAGGCCATGCTGGCGCCAAACCCAGTCACTTGGATCTCAATCGCTGTAAGGTCTTGTCCCAGCCAAATTGGTCGTCAATTCGTAGTCCAAATCTTACCGCACCAGCCTTCGCGCAATGCGATGCTAGCGGGATCAGGACATAGTTTGCAGATAACTCTTATCCCAAATTCCCCCTTCACTTCTCCAGAGGTTCGTAACAAATTCTACTCTTATTGTTTTGGAGCGACGGACGTCGTCTCGGGCCCGAATACCACTTTTCCGAACCACACGTGATCAACCAACAATGACGAGGCCTCCGTTCTCGGGGCTCTTTACAGAGCCGTACGGTTACCTAGGCGAGATGCATAGGAATACAAAAGATGTGGAAGGCCTCACATCCTACTGACCACACAAGGATCGTCTATCAGTTCGAAGCACTATGACAGCTCCCATTCTCATCATTGGCGCCGGCCTCGGAGGTCTCAGCCTCGCCCAGAGCCTCAAGAAGGACCAGATACCATTCAAGATATTCGAAAGAGACGACACAGCAAGTTACCGCGCACAAGGATACAGAATCCGTATCTTCCAACACATGCTGAAGAAGTTATTACCTCAAGACGTGTTTGAGACCCTCGAAAAGGCGTGCCCTGATGTGATCCCGGGTGGCAGGAGGATCGATGCAATCACTGGCGAGAGGCATGATGGCCTGAGAGGTCCAGACCAGAAGGAGCAGCATTCGTGGAATGCTGACCGCACACTCATGCGAAAGATTCTGTTGACAGGATTGGAAGACCACATCGAATTCAGCAAGAAACTTGAGAGGTATGAGCTCACTGAAGAAGGGGCTACGGCCTATTTCACCGACGGCACCTCTGCCTCTGGGAGATTGTTGATAGGTGCCGACGGAGTTCGATCAAGCGTCCGCAAGCAGCTGGTACCTGATCAGGTTATACTCGACACAGAGGTCCGAGCAGTGTTCGGCAAGACACCTATAGGAGACGGACCGGTGGTTCCTGCCGAAGTCGACAAGGGCATCACCATCATCAGCGAACCCCCACCTAATGGAGATGTGAAGCTGTTTTGTGACGGCATGCGTTTCGACCGCAACGTGAACATTACAGTGCCATTGCCAGAAGACTACATCTACTGGGTCCTTCTGTTCCCGAAGAGGAGCGTCAGTATCTCCGACCGAGAGTTGTTGTCTCTTGACGGTGAGAAGTCATTGCAGCTTTCGCAGGATCTTACAAGACACTGGCGAAGGAGTAACCGCGCAGTCCTCGACCACGCGGACTCGTCGGCATCTGCGACATTAGCCCTCGAAACGGCAGCGCCATGGCATCAGGGTTGGACGCCCAACTCCAAAGTCACACTTCTTGGTGATGCGGCTCACCCAATGACTCCTGTGGGTGCTCTTGGTGCCAACTCGGCATTTGAAGATGCGGCATATCTTGCCGGTGTGCTGCGCGGGCCAGTGAATGAAGAAACGTTGAGGGCGTACGAGAAGGATGTCACGGCCCGGGCAAAAGTTGCATTTGAGCAAGTGTCGGGACCAGGACGAGGACTTCTTGGGATGAAGCCAGTCGAGGAATTGCAACCTTCGACTCTGTGGAAGTGATGTTGTTGATCCAGTGTAAGATAAGGAATGTATACATACGAGAGCGGCATCTCCTGTCATTAAGATACATTAAAAGGGCAGATTACTGGAGTCAAGGGTTTTGGTGTTTCTCTAGCTCTCCTAGGGCCGAGTAGTAGCAATTGTGTCATGTCATCGTCAAGTGGGATCAACTCCGTACAAATACTCCAGATCTTCGCTTCTCCACAGATGTCATTGCCGAGGAAGATAGTCTGCGTTCTGGTACACAAAGATCGTCAGGGAAAAGGATCTTCACAGCTTCAGGGTTACAATCACCATATATGTAACCTTGCAAAGACTCCGATTTGTCGACGTGAAAGGCTACTTGAAGCCACTGACAGAATTGGACTTCTCAAAATGATACCTGGGTATATAAACCATGTCAGGTACATGAGCAAAGTCAAGGCGAGGACTGTACCTTTACATATGCCGTATAACTTCCCAGCCAGCGAAACGGCAAGCAAATAGACACTCTTTTCAAGATGAAGACCTCGTCTCTCCTCCTTACGCTCCTCCATCTCCCTTTCTGTTTCTCACAGTCTTCGTCCACAGCAAGCAGACTCCCATTCACCGTCTCAGAGTCGACAGTCGAGAATGACGCGAACTACACAGCACCCATCTTTCCCCTGGTGCCATTCACGAAATACGCACACAACCCAATCCTGACTCCCAACCCACAGGCGAACTTCGAAAGCGCATACCTCTACAACCCGACGGCGATAGTTCTCAACTCGACCATTTTCCTGCTCTACCGCGCCCAAAACAGTTCCAAGACCTCGTCAATCGGCCTCGCTTGGTCCACCGACGGAACGAGCTTCACTCGTCTCGACAAGCCCATCATCTACGCCACCGAGCCATACGAAGCCATCGGCGGCACCGAAGACCCGCGCATCGTACGTGTCAACGGCACCTTCTACGTGACGTACACCGCCTTCAACAACGTCACGGCCCAACTCTGCCTGGCCACATCGACCGACCTGCTCAACTGGACCAAACACGGGCCCTTGTTCCCGGACTACACCGACGTGGCGTACAGCGACATCGACGTGCCCATGCCACGCCTCAACTACAGCAAGTCCGGCGCCATCGTCAAGGAACCCACTGCGGACGGTCTGTACCACATGTACTTCGGCGACAGCTTCTTCTACCACGCGACCGCACCGGACATGGTGAATTGGACCGCTCTCCCGGCGGAAGAGTATTTCGCCAGCCCTGTGAATCCGTGGGAGAACAGACTGATCGAGCCTGGTCCGGCGCCGATCAAGACACGCGACGGGAAATGGCTTCTCGTGTACAACGGCATGACGACCGGGGGGGCCGGGTACCCACAGAACCAGTACAGCGTGGGCCAGATGCTCATCGACCCTTCGGGAAGTTTCAGGCCGAATTTGAACGTGAGTCAGGACGCATATCAGCCTGCGTTGCGCGACGGGCCGGTCGCGAGACTCGAGAGGCCCATTCTCGTGCCAGAGGCGGGGAATGAGCAACAGGGTCAAGTCGATCAGGTGGTGTTTGCAGAGGGTCTTGTACAATTTAAAGGGAAATGGTACCTCTATTTTGGTAAGTCTCACAAGTAAACCATTCGTTCTGTACTGACCAGTGAAATTAGGTCAAGGGGATAGTGATCTGGGAGTGGCGATTGCCGATGTACAGCCATAAACGGCATTGCCAGGCAGTAGTTCTTCTGAAAAGATATTCAATGTGTAGTACGAAGATGATAACTGACATTACGAGAAGGATTCATGATGTGATGTGATGTGATGTGACGAAAAAGACATCTCAATGACTCTGTAACTTTGTGGCTCTCACCGTGCAAAGTAGAGCATGTCGGCGCCCGTTCAACATACGTTGAGTCACTGTAGATAGCCTCCAAGGTCGCAAAAGCCTTCGTAGACGCCAAATATGCAGGGTTAAAGTCCGGAGCATTCAGAGCCAAAGGTCTCGTAGAGAATCCAACTGTCTTATTGTGCGTGACGGCCTCGTTGATCACCGTGAGAGGCTGAGGAAGGTTCTTGACAGGGTCGACCATGTAATTGAACATGGCTTCCCTGCTCTCCTCGAACAACAGGCTGCCGTGGCCCTCGCCCTCTCGCGTGAGTAGGACGCTACCTTCAACACAAGTCCAGAGGGCTAGCCATCTTACCATCCAAAATCGTAGCTCGAATGTTCTGCGGATAGCGCCTGGCGTACTCTTGCACTCGAATGGTTCCCCAGCCCGTCTGCGAAACACCTATTTGTCAGCTCTGATATGGATACCCGATTGATATCAAGGTCGATGCCAGATTCCAAGGCTAATGTTGTAGATGAGCCATGGCCCCAAGACATTTTCTGAAGAACAGACATGACAGGGCAATTGAGGGTTAGGGCCGTCGTTGTATTCCACAACAAGCTAGAGGATGTTGATTCGAGACCCGCCAAGCATAAATATACTCGACTGCGGCTGCAGGTAAGACTGAGGCTGAGGCTGGAGAAGTGAAGTTATAACGGTGATGACATGATCTGCAAAGTGGTGGGTTGGTGTTGTAAGTCGGTCTTCGTCTTTGACTTCCTAAAGAGGCAAATATTTCTAGTGGTTGAATTGTGCCATATACCTCTACACCTCTGATCTCTTTTGTTACGAAGGAAAGCCCATGTACCATTTCCAACGCTTTAAACTTGCTGTGGCGTAGACGACGATTTCCCAGAGTCACGTCTGCCGCTCAGTGCGTGAGGACACTCGAAACAGCTAGCGGGTCCAGTTTTCAGACCATCAAAACTGTACGTTGTATCTCTTCCGGAGTCGCTCACCATACTTGAACAGTATCCAGCTAACAGGTGACATCGCCAATGCCAGGAACGCCAGCAACGTATTTCCCCAGCCCAAACCCAGTGACGCGTACATCCGAGGTCCAGCTAGAGGAAGAAAAGCTCCCAACAGACTTCTCAACACGGTGTTCGCTGCAAGGGCAGATGCGGCATGTCTTTGAAAGGCATCGACGAGGTAGGTTTGGATAGGCATAAAGATCGCAAGGAGACCAAGTCCAACGAAAGCTGTTCCGATAATCGGCACGATCCAGTGGACATGCTTGTCAGCGCTCCAGCCATACCAAATCAGACCGATGGATATAACAAGCGACCCTGGCATCAGTGGAGGTAGTCTGTATTCGGGCTTCATCTCTCCTTGACTCGCAATCGATAATCTTCGGACGATACGATCCGAAAGCGCCCCAAAGGCAAACAAACCTATTAGAGCCCCGACTCCAACTCCCAAAAATGACAACCCTACCTACCCTTGGCTGAAATGGTAGTTTTCTTCGAAGATTTGTGTGAAGGTTGTGAACAAGAGGTATTGATAGCCATAAACCATAGCCATGTAGATGGAGAACGTAAGGACAATTGGCGACAGTAAAAGCATCCTTGTAGGGCGGACGATTGCTCGAAGAAAATACTCGCGCATCTGTAAGCCCTCATCAAGTTTGGAACGTAGCGCAGTATTGCCGGTGGTCCTTTGCAAGTGATTGGCGCGTCGGGCAAGAAGAACCGGTTCGTATGTCTCCCTCAGGATTAAGACCGAGATTATAAGAACAGCACCTCCCTAAAAGAAAGTCAGTTAGTCCTAGACGAGAAGCAAAAAAGACTGACGTACTGCAGCTGCAATAGTCCAGAAGACCCATTTCCAACCAGCAGCCTGTCCCAGGTAGCCTCCAGCTATCGGACCAATGACTGGGCCCATCAAAGGTCCCATAGCAAATACAGCCATGGCCGCTCCTCTTTGTTCCTGCGCCATGAGGTCGGCAATTGAGCCGCCGCCAATGATAAGTGGGCAGCTTCCTGCAATCCCGGCCAGAAGCCGGAAAACGAGCATAGAAGCGACCCCGGGAGCGAGGGCGCATGCCACGGTCCAGATCACAAACATAAAATTGCAGCCATGGTATATAGGAAGTCGCCCATATACCTCTGATAAGGGAGCCAGAAAAAGAGGCCCCAAAGCGTACCCAAGAACATAGATTGACACAATGAAGCTGGCGATAGTCGTGTTGGTAGAGTGAAACTCTTCCATGATAAGAGGAATGGCAGGGGCGATCATGGAAGATGCCAAAGGAGTAAGAAACGTGATCGTAGATATCACAGCAATGTTTGACCACTTGTTCTTCGCTGTCCAGTTGATGGGCTTTTCTGCGTCTTCATGGTTCCAGTCCACAATATTGTTATAATCATTGTTATCTGCAACTGCAGGCGCACTCCTCTTGTCAATGTTCTTGGGGTCCACAGCAGGGTTTTGTGGCGCCCTCGCTGTCTCTGTCCGTTTTTCGTTCTCCGAAAGCTCATCTTTGGATATTTGAGAAGCCGAGTGTAGAGACGTGTGCATCTGTTGCTCACAGACGCGCGCTTGGGTCTCTGTTACACGATCGGACGGCGAAGGAAAAGCCATTTCTGCTGTGTATATCTTTCAGTAAGAACCTCCATCCCCGAAGCGTATGAAAATCGTCACGAACCTGAATGAAATATATTTCTGGTCTACAAACTGCTGGTTGGATGGAGTCAATCAAAGCGAGGGATATTCTCTGCATATAGTCTGAATAGACAAGACAGCATGATCTTCGCAATTTCCTACCGTTGTCGTCGCGTCCGAAGCAGTTGCGTTGTGTTACCGGGCACTGATGCTTCAGGGTGAGTATTCAATTCCTGAATTGAGTACAAGGCTTAATGCCTATTTAAGTCCGGCGCTATGAGGCGTATGCATATGCAGCCGCACTAGTGTAAGGCTCGGGGCTGACTTGTCTGGGTTCCAACACCAGACAATCATGGTGATAACTTACAAGGTCCATATCCTGAAACGGATGAGTTGACAAGCTCGGCTTTAAGTCGTTACCTCTTTTGGACTGCTGTGGCACGAGTCTGGAGAGGGAGTGGACGTGGTTGAGGCGGTCAACCAGTCAAGGGTGAAGTATTGGGCCATCCTAAACGACCAAAAATCTCCCAGCAAGCGAGGTAGGTCGAGAATCCCACCGGAATTCGTAGAAGCTTGGATCCCTGTTCATCAATGGGACAGGAGAGGCAGTAATCATGCTCGTTGAATGCTGGATCCAGTTGGTCCAGGACAACACACTCTCGAATATAGTGCTAGATTGAGTCGTGAGTATGACATTTGTTCCGTAGATGCCACTAAATAGCCTTGCTGAGCGGTTTAGAGAACTTCCAAACGTCATAGGATCATTGGCTGGAGGGCCGAAAGTCTCCGGAAGTAATTGGGGTTTGCTGATCCCAAAGATTGCGCACATAGACATAGTTTCGGTTACATTGCTCGTTGCGAGCCATGAGAGCAGAGATGGTGTTGGCAGTGATCGCTCCTGTTTGGTGAGAGCATCAACGGTATTAATCTGGCACAACAACGCTCGGAGCTGGGAAGGACATCATGTCAGTTGACGCTTCTCAATTGATTGTCTACCTCTCTGACACATCAATATACCCGTCTTTGTCACTTATGCTGGATGAAGGGAGTCGACTACAGCCCCTGGCAAACTGTGGGCCCAAAGGGAGCTGTGGTAGCCATGTCGTTTCACCGAGCAGCGCATCAATCTTACAAGGAGGTGGCATTCCCAGAGCAAAATGTCCATTCTGCCTTGAAATGGGTCTCGGGAGACTGCCTGGATCATTTATAAATCAAACTTGGGCGTTCGGCAAGGGGTTCTGTTCAGCTGCCTGACCAAAGACCACTTGCGAGCGTCGAGGAATTGAGGGATCAACATCAGCAGATCAACCACTGAATTGTACGCATTGGGCTGCGTCAAATACCGAGAGAGATCGGGTCTCTGCCACAACAATCGACAGAAATCCGAAAGTTTTCAGGAGAGCATTCCGGGTAGGGTGGAAAGACCTGCCTGATTCTAAGGGCACCAAGTTGCCGGGTCGAGTGCGTGGCCACGCAGGACCCATATGGATCAACGACAACAGGAAGCACGTGGGATAAGGTATGTAGTCGTTCAGTCAGAACACGACGGGAGATTGAGTGAGAGAATGTCTTATTCATCGAGATGTTGAAGGAAGAAGGTGGAAATGTCGGCAGACCAGGAAACAATTCAGCCAATACCAGCGCCACCCCTCGCACGTGACAGCCTTTCTAAAGACTAGTTTCATACCAGTATTCGGTACACTAAACATCGACCTCAGTGTCTAGACCAGATCGATCCAAGCGAGCGGGATAGACTGTGTGTAATGCCACAAGAGAGACTGTCTAGTGCACGAAAGAGACCATGTAGGGGAAAATCCTACTTAAAGGCTGACCAGATCCTCGGGCAGACCGTTCGAAGTATTCCAGGTTGCTGTTCGTTCATACTAGATATATCTCTCTCACACACCACCAAAGCGATAGTCCATCAAAATGAGGCCATCTACTCGCTCCTACATTGCTGCTGTCCTGTCAGCAAGCAGCATCTTTGCGGGCGGGCTCGCCACCAACATCACCATTCACCAACCAAACGTCGCATTCGTACCAACGCCGCTCCCGGCGCCAGGCGCCGCCAGCAACTTCGAAGCCATCATCGAACAGTTCAACCTCCTCGGGCGCACAACGGTATGGAACCTCGTCAAGAAGATCAAGTTTGAAGGCGACACCGGCGAGCCCGAAGGCATGGTCAACATCGGCGAAGAGCGCTACATCCTCGGCGGCGGCCAATGGACCAACAAGACCGTTTCCTACGGCAAGAACGTCATCATCAATGGCACCGACCGCACGCCTGGCTCCGGCTACGCACACTTGACCGTGTACGACGGCCAGGGCAAGCGCGTCGCCGACGCCACCCTGACCGCCCCAGGCGCCATCGAATACCACATCGGCGGAATCGAGTATGACGGAGACAAGATCTGGGCCACCATCGCCCAGTACCGACCCAACACCACTGCGACCATTATCTCCGTCGACCCCACGACCCTGGAAGACCAGAACGTCTTCCACTACGCAGACCACCTCGGTGGCATCGTGCACGACACCCAGAAACAGGAGCTCAGCACCTTGAACTGGGGAGCCCGCAATGCTTCAGTGTGGGACCTGTCGAAGGCTCCAGCAGCCTGTCCATACCCAGAATTCAGCCATCCAAAGTCCGTGGCCAGGAACCCGAGTTACTTCATCGACTATCAGGTAAGTAGGCCTTGTGTGATTTGAACACAGACGATCTTTTGACGTCTGCTCTTTCTCATCGTCGCTGACCACAAATCAACAAAAGGACTGCAAGTTCCTAGGCTACTCCCAGGTGTACGCAGGCCGTCCCACAATGATGTGCTCGGGCGTGGCGACGTACTCGAACAACGTAACCGTGGGAGGGCTTGCCGTCGTGGACACGGAAACAATGGTGCCGTATTCCGAAGTCCCGTTGACCTTGTTGAGCGATCTGGGAACACCCATCACCCAGAATCCCTTCGATGTAGCCCTGGTGGACGGCAAGATGCGTCTGTACTTCTTGCCTGACCAACGCAACTCGACCCTGTACGTGTACGAGGCCGAGGAGAACAGTCCGTATCAGTACTAGATAGCCCTTAGTCTCACCTGGATGGGCTGAAGATAGGAAGCCCGCTGTCAACAAGTCAGCAAGGTGAAGACGAAGTGTACATAGGAGATTCGATAATACATAACGAAAAGTATCTCGCCGACCAGTCGTATATCCTCGACCTCGTTGGTTTCAAGGGCTGTAGTGCACAGGTATCATGTCGCATGCTGAGTCGTGGCGATCATGGCATAGATCATTTGTGGACAGACAAGGGGAGGGTGCAGAAAACAGTCTGACTGCAATGTCAAGTGCATAAATTTAGATTTCTCTGCATCAGGTAAATGACGGGTATCATATCAAACACTGAACATTGTATAGTTCAGTCAAAGGTCAACACAAAATGATAACCCATCAGCTGTTCTCAATACTGATACATCAAACGCCACACACCACGCTCAAAAAACACATTCAAAAAACAGAAGCCGAGCTGCAACTAGACGATACCGGCGTAAAGCCTCACATGTTCTCCACAAATCTTGTGCCACTTCTTCCACTACTTCTGCTGACGTGACTACCATCTTGACTGGCCAGACTGCGACCTACTCCATCTCTCTGCATCTGGCCAGGCACCATGAGTCCGGTCGGCAATGGAGGAGCATCTTCGTCCAAGGTCGGTGGTTGTTGGATTGGCAACCTGATCGAGCTCGCAGCAGGGCTAAGCGTAACGGGGGTTCGAGCTGGACTAGGCCGCATCACCGCAATGCCTTCAGGTCTGCTTGGAGTGTTCAGTGACACCTGACTGCCACCGCCAATGATATCGGCAAAGTCTCTCGCACTTGAGCCGAGAATACCGGCCGCGAAAGGCGGCTCTCCTGCTCTTCCACCTGTAGCAGCAGTTGTTGGCGAAGGTGGGAAAGTTGGCGAGTGATTGCCTT
Organism: Rhinocladiella similis; assembly: GCA_024082115.1. Taxonomy (NCBI): domain Eukaryota; kingdom Fungi; phylum Ascomycota; class Eurotiomycetes; order Chaetothyriales; family Herpotrichiellaceae; genus Rhinocladiella; species Rhinocladiella similis. Next base: position 3,523,634 of record JAMRYE010000013.1, on the reverse strand, counting down.
TGCCTCCGTAGAACCCATCGTGATCACGATAGAAAGAAGCACCAGTAAGGCCCCTGTCTGGGCTGTACAGAGGGTCCGACGCACCAGCTTCGGTCTCCTTCTCAAATGCGCCATAGTTCCCACCATACGGGTCACCTCCACTGCTTAACACGGGCGCGATCTTTCGACCGGCAATCCTTTGAAAGCCACGTTCGGAATCCTTCGCACTGACGTCTGTGGCGCCGGTTGCTGTTGTGGCATTGGTCTGGATGCTGTGAGGTCGGAGCCTTCGTATGTTGTGAGCTACAGCAGCAGCAAACGGCGTATTAGAGGACCGCTGAGACATGGGATAGCCGTGGCCCGAATCGCCACCGAGCTGCCTTGCCGCAATCTGTTCGGGTAGCTGGCCACGCGCCTTGAGCCGACGACGATACCAACGAAGGATAACAAGCAAGATAACCAAAGCCAGTGCGACACCAGCAATACCTCCAACCACCCCGCCCACGACTTGTTGCTGTGTTGGACTCAACCCTGGGCTACCACCTCCAGAATCGGATTTCGAGGAAGGACTTGAGCTGGCTGTAGAACCAGCCGATTCCGTAGGTGAGCCAGTCTGTACGATGCCCCCTGGCAAGTAGCCCGTTGAAGCTGCACCTGAGCCTGAGGTATCAGAGGGATATGTCGGCGATGGTGTGCTGGTGAGATCTCCAAAGGTAAAAGTGGCGGAGGTGGTAATTGTGTCAATATCAGTGATGGGTCCGGTTGGGCTCGAGTCGGCGGGTATGATGAATGCCGTTATATCTGGTGTTATAAAAGTTCCATTAATGATAGAGATTTCGTAGGTAGACGTTGCCGTAACAGTCACTGTGTGCTCTGCTGTTGGAGTTGTATCTAACGAGGTTGTAGTGCCGTTGGTGGGTGCGTTAGAAATGATGGACCCTGTGGTGCTGGACCCTGTCGAGGTGGTAGTGACACCGGAAGTCTGCGAAGTTGTCGAAGAAGAGGAGGTCAGAGAAGCACTGTCTGTGGTCAATGTGGATGACTCGGAGCCCGTGTGGCTACTGTCTGTCCCTTGATTTCCAGGCAAGGTGACAGAAACAGTGGCCGAGCCCATATCTGATATAGACACAACGGTTCCAGATGGCGCAGCAGTCACCTCCGTCACCTTGGACAAAGAAGTGCCGTCATTGACATTGATTTCAACCACGCTCGCAGTGACGGTTGCATCTGGCGCTCGGGGTCGAAGATAGATGCCATGATTGCCTCGGGGCAAGACTTGTCGTGGTACACGTTGGTACTCGCCATATATGTTTCGTCTTTGGAAATCCGACAAGCTGATTGTTCGAGTCGCATGAACGGCACCGTCAGAGTCATCGCTTCGGATGCCAAGTTCTGATGTGAACAGACCTTCGGTCATCCTCGAACCGGTATCTCGGGGGTTCCGTACTTCGGGATTAGATATTCTCATTCGCTTCGCAGGTCTTTCCATTGTGTCGAATGATTGATAAGTTTCATATATTTGTCGATGTTGATTGGGGGTTCGGATAAATGTTTTGCTGGTACTTTGTTGGAGATCTCCTCAGACTGATCTCTAGTGTACTCCTTTTGGGTTCCGGAAATGGATTTTCAATTGTAGTGGTTGTGCTTCTATTGAACGAGCGACGAACTAAGGTAGGTATACAAGGCGAGACACGAAATGGTGTAAAACGAGCGACTGGTGGAAACGAATGGCAGCTGGCGCGAAGCTCAGCAGGAGGAACAGGAGATGGAGAAAAGACCTGTGACAGAAGGGCTGCGGTGTCAGTGGACTTGTGAGACATTTCGTCGGAGACCCTTGTGGTTTTGCAACTCACCTCGAGTTCAAGCTGTTATAGCATATCGCAAGACGTTAGATGGAGAACAGATTGCTGGCAATATATCGTCGCAGGAATTGAAGAGAAGCGTTCGTGCCCCGGTCGGTATACAATGGTTGTCTGTGCCGGGAGGCTTTTGTTCCCCTCAACTTTGAGCAAACAATCAAACACGAGGTGTGCGCGGCTCGATAGATCTCGGACAAGGATTCGATAGGGAGTGGTCGACAGGGTGTTTAACAAGAGAGACGGGTGTAACGATGAACACGCGACATTATTGTAAAGGCGACGAGGACAACAAAGGTTGGACGCAGGTGTACGGAGTACGAGGAGGAGGCCAGGACAAGGGGAAGAAAGAGAGCGCCGAGTGGTTTAGAGGATGCAGACGACGCGAAAAATGGACATGGCAGCATAATAGAAGCAGCGACACCAGCAGTAGATGGAGATGGAGATGTGAGAGCAGAGACTGCGAAGGGGAGTGTGAGTGTGACGGTTGAGAAGCACTGATGTCTCTGATGCCTCTTCTGATTGCACCCAAAGAAGCTTAGGGTGCCCTTTAGAGCCCCAGCGCAGGCACTAGTTCCAGGGGTCGGCGGCTTCTAATTGGCATCTGGCCGCTTAACGGTGCTTGGCCTTCGTTAGCGATGCTTAGGCCGCCTTTAGTGGCCGTTTAAGCTGCCGGTTCCTGCATGGGCGTCTGTGAGTCGGAAATGAACCGCCCGACATCTTTCAGCGAGCTGTCGAATGAGACGAAGCTCGCCATCGACCCAAGAGATTTGGTCCTTAAAATTTTCTCTCCATCAATCTCACGTTTACGAGCTCGCTCCGCAACATCTTCGATCTCGTGGAAGAAAGCGCACGCCTGGAAATCCATGGGCGGACCAATCAGTCATGCCTCTGCACTATTGCCGACTCCCCTTCGACACCGGCAATACTGATCACGGAACATCGTGCTTTGAGATACGGCCACGGGGGACTCCATATCGTTCGTACACACAATATTTCCACAGTATGGACGGAGTACGACTACTCCACAAGAGATTGCTACAATACAACTCTGGCGGTCGCCAGCAACGACTCTGCCTTGACACCTAGCCGTATCAGCACCAATAAGTACTTACGGAGTACTCTTCGCCATTGTCTGCCCTCTTGCTCGCCGCAGCCTCGTCTGACCCTGCTGCTAGGGCTTTGACTGGCTGGCTGGGTCATTCGTAGTCGAAATGTACTGGATCGCTCTGCTATCTGTGTGCCCGTGGAAAGGCCAGCAACCGAGACAGCAGAATTCTTCGTCGACGAACTGGTATTTAACCCTCTTGCTCAGAACAAGAGTTTTGCCGCATAGCAGACCCTCTGCGGACCACTGATTCCGTACTGCGTCACAAATGTGTTATCTCCCCAATCGCCCGATCAAGACATGTCAATCCATCACTTGCATTGCCTAGACTCACCCTGGATACGGAGTATTCTCTCTCCCTTTAATTTTGATCGTTCTACGGCCACGATTGATCGTTCGACGTTGTGGCTGACTATCAAGACATGTGAATTTCCACCTCAGTCAACTGCATATAGCCGGGTTCTCGAAATCTCAACAAACAGGCAGTTATGCCTGCCTGACGATCAAGTCCGCGACACCATACGCGGGATCTTCACACATATCCGAGGCACCACTTCAAGCGGGGTCGGCTCTTCAATCATTCTCTCCAACACAAAACCAGGTAGGGTTACGAGTAGAAGAGTGCGGAGAAATGACTCTGCTTGATGGAAACGAGTGTCCATGTGCTGCGAAAGACTGATCAGATACTTCTTGATCACGGACTCAGTTCAAAGCAAAGCTCGTTAGATGAGACCGCAGAACGTTCGAGTCAGATACTAATAGAATGGAGACAGTCAGGGACCTACTGTCCACCATGGACGACACGCAACTTTCCTCCATAGAAGCAGCGATCAATGAAGATGCCGCATGCAGAGCCGCGTTCGCTGGTATCGATGTGTGCTTTGCTGTGCAATCATGGGATACCAAGGGAGGCCTTGTTTTCAACATTCACCACGGACTCGCCCAAGTCGAGTTGCGACGTGGCTCGACGTCCACGCCAAAGTTCATCCTGTTCGCCCAGCCCAGCCACTGGAATGAGTTCTTTTCCATTACTCCCAAACGACCTTTTCAGTCATACTGGGGGATGCTTCGCCTGCTGGGCGCAGAGGCTCATGTCGAGGTCGGCGGCGACCTGGCCGACTTCACGACCCATGCCCTCATATGGCGCCTAATCCTTGACAAGACGCACGAGGCTATCAATCATGCCCAGGGACGGAATGACACCGGCGCACCACAGGACTACATTTCCGACGACGAACGTGACGACGACTCCATAGTCGGGCACTATACATGGCTCAGTCTACCGACACTAGGCAAATGCAAGATCTTCTATGAGGTTTCAGGCCAAGGTGAACAGCCGATCCTGTTTCTTCACACCGCAGGTGCCGATTCGCGCCAGTTCCATTCAATGATGATGAACAAGGACCTCCAGAGACAATACCGCATGGTCGCCTTTGATCTCCCAGGTCACGGACGATCGTTCCCTGGGTCACAGCAATACCCACTCTCGTACGCCAACTCTGAAGAATTTTACATCTCGGCCATCAAGCAATTCATCACCAAACTCGGCTTGCGCGATGTGATAGTATCCGGGGCCAGCATGGGAGGCCAAGTCTGTCTCACAGTCGCGCTGCGAGCGGCCGAGTTGAGCGTCAGTGGCGTCATACCTTGTGAGGCCTGCGACTACCTTCCCAAGCAGCAGGCTCAGTCCATCTACGGTCTATCCGGGGACGAATCCCTTCTTAACCCGGAGCGCGTGTGTGGAATGATGGCCCCGACCTCGCCTGAGCTTTACAAGCGGCTGAACTGGTGGCTGTACTCGGCGCAAGCGTCGCGGATCTTCCCCGGCGATCTCATGTTTTACTTCGAGGGGTGGGATGGCCGAGACCGCATGGCCCTCATCGACACCCAGCGGTGTCCGGTCTATATGCTCACGGGTGAATATGACTATAGCTGTTCCCCGGAGACGAGTCAAAAAACGGCAGCGAAGATCAAGGGTGCCGTGTTCGAGGAGATGAATGGTCTGGGACATTTTCCATTTAGTGAGAACCCTGCCAAGTTCATGCCGTATTTTAAAAGGGCATTGAATCATATTAGACAGTCACAGCCACGAGGATAGATTTACAGAACAGAGCGCTCTATTGTGATTATGAACTCGCAGACATTGTGCGTCGACCGTGCGCGCGTGTGTCTCTACGATGGTTAGTAAGTATCTTCAGTCCAAAACCCACACATTCCAGCCATCAACCAACAATCCATGAACGCGTCAGAGCATTCCATTCAAGATTCAACAATGTTGACATGCGCCTTTTCAGCTGACAGGCCGGCAGGTACTCGTAATCCCTCCAGCATCTCTGTCGTCTGAACCCGTAGCGGTGACCCGCAGGTGTGAGTTCAACACAGACAAGACCCCCATCCACGGCGACGTGCCCAAGTCATCAACGTCCCTGAGAGCAGTACGCATACTCAGCACAAGAAGTTCACACAGAAAGGGAATGCGACAAGCTCACACCAACTACAGCAACAGCATGATGCAGAATCCACCCGACAACCACATTGGTCGTCCTGCGCCAACACCGCTCGGTCAAAGTTCACATTCGTATCAGCATCATCAGCCCGAAATCATAGAGGGAAGTGGCAGTTTCGGATCACAAACCCACGCCAGCACCCGGGTCTTTGAACCGTCTTCGCAGTGTGCAGATGCACTCGCTTCAACTCTACGATATGGATCACCTCCGCGCAACCGCGATCCCAGACGCATTCGTCAGTCGCGACTCATGCACAGCGACGAGCCAATCCATCAAGGACCAAGTGTCGAAGAATACCGCGAGAAGTCTCCATCGCTGTCGTCACTAGCAAACGTTTCCGAACCCCAACCTCCTCAGCACCATCGGCGCGGTCTCCGGAAATACCTAAGCGACTACTGGCACGATCTCAAGAGCGACTTTGGCGCTCCTGACAAGAGTCTCGAACGGACAAACTCAATAGGCGACACAGGCATCGACCTCCACGCCCTGCGAAGGCTGCAGAGACACAACAAGATCTCCAACCTGGTCGGGTCGTCGCTTCAACTGTCCACCCCTGCTTTTGGACACAATGTCTCGACGCCCCATTCACGATCTGGATCGGAAAGCGGCTCTGAAGCACCCGTCGGAGCAGGAGGAGCAGCAGCATCGCCATCGTCATGGCGACGACGGGACCTCAGCGTCGACTCTGGAGACATGACGCGGGCTCTTCACAAGTTGAAAGACAAGATCGGCCATTCCAAGGATACCAACAAAGAAGCCAGATATGCCCAGATCAAGAGCGACCTGGCAATTCGGCGCTCCGTCGTCCTCCTCCTGACGTATTGCTTCATGCTATACGGGGCCCCCTCGCACCGGATCGAAGACTACGTCCTGCATCTCTTCGAGGTTCTCGGCCTGGACGGTCGCGTGAACTACATCGTCGGGTGCACCGAGATATGCTTCATCAACGCCCCTCACCCTTCCGACCCCACGACTCGGTATTCGTACACGACTCTCGTCAAAGCACAGGGTCTGGACGTCGGGTCCCTCGGGCGCGCGTTCCGGATGTACAAGGACATCATACACGGGGACGTTGAACTCGAGGATACCGAGAAGGGCCTGATCGAGCTGATTGACGCACCGCCGTTCTACAAGCCCTGGTTCCTGGTGCCTCTGTACGGGGTGGCCAGCGCCTTGGTCTGCGTCTGGGCTTTCAAGGGCTACTGGACGGATATGTCGGCATCGTTCGTTCTGGGATGCATCGTCGGACTTCTCCAGATCGTTGTAAGCTCTCGGAATCCCTTGTACAACAACGTTCTCGAGGTGACCGCCGCTGTCATCACGTCCTTTGGTGCTCGAGCGGTCGCGTCCATCGGTGGATCCGACCAGGAGTATTTCTGCTTCGCAGCGATCGCGGAGAGTTCCATCGCCACTTTGCTGCCAGGGTACATTGTCCTCTGCGGCGCTCTGGAGTTGCAGTCAAAGTCCGTCACTGCCGGCTCGACAAGGCTTTTCTATGCCGTCATATACTCCCTCTTCCTGGGCTACGGGATCAACGTGGGCTCTCAGCTGTGGGCAGTCATATATCCGAGCGCACCTGTTTCCGCGGTGTGTCCAAGAGGAGTTGATCCCCATTGGAAGATTGTCCTAGTCCCGACCTACCTTGTGGTTCAAGCCATGTTGATCCGAAGCCGACCGGCGCAAATCCCTCTGCAGGTCCTGTTTGGCTCCGCGGCATACACGATAGACTACTTTGTTAGCCAGCGAGCCACGGCGCAGATAGCAGACACTGCCTCTTCCTTCACCTTGGGGGTCTTGGGTCACTTGTATTCGAGATCCCGGCACGGCTTTGCGTTCGCCTCCATCGTTGCCGGAATCATGGTTCTCGTTCCTGGCGGCATAGCTGCTCAGGGTGGCTTGATCTCGGGCATCGCTGTACCCCTTTTCAGCAACGAGACTGTAAACGCGCAACAGATTTACGCCGACAATCAATACCAGTCTTTTAGTGTGGGAGCACAGATGATTCAAGTTGCCATTGGGCTTTCAGTGGGTCTTTTGATCAGTGCGCTTGTGATCTATCCCTTGGGCCGAAACAACAAGGCGCTGTTTTCGTTTTGAGCGACAGATTTGGCCATTGACACCGGTTGCCCCATGCTATGACTTGAAGACAAGCGTGCTTAATCATGTCTGTCATAGAATGAATTTCAGATCTTGACCTCAGTAAACTCCAGTCTCTCGTGCACATTCTAGCTGGCCACCAAAGTCTTCAATAAGACCAATCTTCCAGCGACTTACTTTGTGCCTGATTCAATTCACTATACACTGCCGTTTCGAATTCGATGTTGAATTTTCCGGCCTTTGCATCACCTGGGGGAAATAGTTGCATGAAGCTGGCTGCCGCAATTCCAGAGGCCCGGTCTAGCCACTTATCATGCATAAGTAGAAGCATCATAATGAGATGGGAACTACTCACCCATATCATATTCGGAGCTCCCGACCACTGCATCGTTCCGGATCTTCGCGCTCCAGAAATATCTTCGAGGTTGATCATTCCGCCCAGGCCATGGTCCATGTGGCTACGAGCTGGCAGCGAAGGCGCAAAAAGCGGTTTCAGATCGCCCAATATTGTCTCAGCGAACTGTCCAGATAAGCCTTGGGGTTTTAGTATCTCTTCTAATGAGTTTTTGCTCAGTATGGCACCTCCGTCGTTCAAAAGTGCGACCAAAAGCTTCATGAAATCGCTCGGAGTCGAAAAGATGCCATGACCGCCACAATCTCTTGTCGGATTTGTATTTGCCTCTATAGGAATGTTCTTTACACTAGAGCCGGGACTCTCTCGGAGGTAGCACTGACGACGACGTTGCGGCCAGTCTTGCAGGTTCTCTGGGTGAAATGTTGTCGAGGTCATTCCAAGTGGTCGGCAGATGTTCTTCTGTAAGTAGTCTTCAAGGGTGGTACGATTGAGCCGTGCGACCTGCCGACCAAAGTTTCAGCGTCTGTGGTGTTATACACAATTGGAAGTCGCCGACAAAATGGTATCCATACCAATTCGCCAGCCCAATCTATCCCTCCTCCATATGCCCACCCAGTTCCAGGCTCAAAAAGAAGAGGTAGACTTTCGAAGATTTTCTGTTTGGGGTAGTCAGCCTCATCGACGCAGTAAATTACTGTAGAGGGGCCATGTTCGATTAACATACAAAATCCCCATCAAGCATCGAAGACTTCAGACCCGCTTGTGTCTTCCACTCTCGGAGCTCTGGCGATGGCATTTCATAGCCTGCACCGCTCGTGTGTGTCAGGAGCTGCCTTTAAACGAATCAGCTTTCAACAGACGTTGCGAAGGACAAGATGTATCCTGCCGCAGACTGATTTTGGCTTTTCTCGGCCTCGTCTTCCACTTTCCGTCTCGGTCTTTTGAGTCGAGCACCTGCAACCCAGCCAGCTCTGGTAGGTGTTTTGCAAGGTCGTCGTCAAGTCCTATCAAACCTCTCTCAACAGCTTGCATTGCTGCAACGACTGTGAGTAATTTTCCTTGTGAAGCGAAGAAGATGACCGAGTCAAGATCCGCATCTCCAGCGCTCTTGCTCCATCTGAGGCCTTTGCAGTCCACAACAGCAACAACAATGTCTGGTGAGACAAAGCCTTCGCGGTTTTGTGAGTCCGTGGCTTGAATCAACCTGGGCTCAAGGGTTTCCATATTGAGCCTCTGCAGAAGGGGTGTATTATGGAGGAAAATGAGGATGGCCAGGCGATGAGTGAAGATTCTATGCTGTTGAAGGCCGGCACAAGCATATCGAACGTTCATACGCCGATTCCACAAGCCTTATTGTATCTTAGCATAATTTCTCCGCCCTGCGATCATGAGCTCTCGTATACGCGTGTCACTTCGTCCGTCCGTCGGCCGTGAGGTGGTGAGGATTAGTCAAGATGGGAGAACAGGGTCCGCCGGTACTGCCGCCGGCTTCAATGAACGTTCATCTGGTTTTCTAGCAACTCACAATGAGATCATCGAATCCGTACGGTCGGAACCAGCCGTTGCAAGATGAAAGTCTCAGACACGTGGGGAAGAAACGACACTTTCCGGGGCCCATGTTGGTGTTTCCTCGTCCGAGGTCATCATGTCAACAACAACTGTGACAATGTAGGGGATCGACTCGTCTCGTTTAGTAATGCGGGATCTCAAGAAGCTCGTTGTGCGCGGGATCTGGCATCTATATTGAACCGTCGCCGCCCCAGTCGTAGTCGAGAGATCTTGGGACTCATATCCAAATGTTGAGACGGCAACGAAGCCACAATAAAACGGGATGATTCTGTCTGAACGCAAGCGTGTCTGCTTCTGACGACGAATTCCGCCTGATCAACGTTGGCTGTAATTGAGGGGCATTTGGCACGAATACAGTCAGACGCAGAAGGTCCGGCTGGCTGAGAGGAAGGAGGGAAGTTGACCTCGCAATCTGCGGCAATCATGGGTGAGTTCGGGCGAGTGTGAAGAGTAACTCGTACACATGGTGTAAACGGTTAGGTAGCTAAGAGACTCCCAAGGCCAAAAAGCTGTCGGAGGAATTAATTCATAGTGATTGGGCCGCTTAAAGGAAACGGCTTAGGCGCTGCAAGTGGTCGGATGTATCTCCCACGGCTAAGCTCCTGCCTATACCAGTATCAGTCCGGGCGTAGTGCTTAACTAAACCGCCCGTACCTGTCTCACCTGCCCGATACGGCTGGTATGGCTGAATGCCTGGGCCCGAACCCCATACAGAAGAAGAGAAGATGACCTCGAGATGACTGTACTTCAGGCTGCCATGAAATCCTTTTTCTATTTCTCAGTCTGCTCTCGGTTCGGTATCTGTGTCGGTGTCTGATTCTGCATCCCATCCTCCTTCGGCCTCGATTCCTTCACAATCGTAACCAAATATAGAATATACAATACGTACTTCACCAAATACTATATACCAGTCCTCAGCCTGATCAACAACTATCTAACAACAGCACTGCCTGCCTGCCTGCCACCATGGGATCGTCTTTTCACATCAACCGAACACAGAACCACCTCAAGTGGTCTAAATCAGTCCCTCCTGCTTTGACTGTCGACTCTGGGGCGACCGTAAGCTTCGACACTATCGATGGGAGTGGTGGCCAAATCACCCAAGCTTCGACGGCTGCCGATGTCTACAACTTCAAGGTTGAATTAGCAGATCCCGTGTTTGGTCCCATTCATGTTAATGGAGCCGAGCCTGGTGATGCATTGGAGATCGAAGTGTTAGACTTGAAAACCGCAGATTGGGGCTGGACTGCCATTGTACCCAAGTTTGGTTTGCTCTCCGATGAATTTCCAGACGCCCAGCTCAAAATATGGGAGCTATCCAAGTTTGAGGACAGACCCTATGCGCTGTTCAAGGAAGGCGTTCGAATTCCGACGCGACCATTCCTGGGCGAAATGGGCGTGGCTCCTGGAGCCGAGGGTGAATTTTCGACCATTCCTCCTCTTGACACAGGCGGAAACATTGATTGCCGCCATCTCACGGTCGGTTCGAAGCTTTACTTACCTGTTCAGACACCGGGTGCATTGTTCAGCTGCGGTGACGGTCATGCAGCGCAGGGCGATGGCGAGATCTGCGGATCTGCCATCGAAACTCCCATGCGCGCGACTCTCCGCTTCACGGTGCGCAAGAAGCACGACTGGGTGGCGTCGCCTCACTACTTCTCTCCGCCTTTGGCTGCGATACCTGGCTTTGAGGATCGCGGGTGCTATGCTGCCCTGGGCATTGACTCAGACCTGCACGAGGCCACGCGCAAAGCTGTCCGCGGCATCATCAACTACCTGACGGGAACGAAAGACCTGACTCGGGTTGAAGCGTATATGCTGGCGAGCGTGGCAGTTGACCTCAAGCTGGCCGAAGTAGTCGACATGCCTAACTTTGCCGTGTCAGCTAGTTTGCCGTTGAACATCTTCCATGCTACCTAGGAAGCAAAATGGAACCTTTGCTCCTTGTTCGTGCCTCAAGTAGCATCCCACGCACAGCTCCATTCACCTCTTCGGAGTCAAATACTCGTCGAATGTGCGAGTGTGAAGATGCGCGCAAACCCCAGAGGACACGCGTGTGAAGATTACGTCAACACTTCCAGGCAGCATCAAAGGATATTAAGCACTCGTACTCGTACTCTCGCAAAGGTTTACTCGATAGAGACAAAGCCGAGGAGTCGATGAGTCAATGTTTCTCGGGCGAGCAGCGTCTGCGGTCGACGTCTAAAGACCGACAGATGAGCCAACCGACCACGGCCGCAACGAGCGAGCTTCGGCCCAAAAAGGGCGACCATCGTTAAGCCCGGGGCTTGTTAGGCGTTGGACGCTGTTATCTCCAGCACCTACAAATAAACCCAGACGGGTCTTTCGCACCCATCTCGGGCCCTTTCAAACGCCCGACAAAGCCAGGCCGAAGAACAATGTCTTTCACTAACGTACTCCGTACTCGTACCCAGATCAAGTCGGATATCGGGGGCGCCAAACACCGCGTCAACCACCTTTCACATGGGTGCTATTGAAACCCGTGCATTGCTATATATCTGGGCATTGTACTATATCTTTTCCATCTCATGATTGTCGAATGATGCCATCTCAACAACTTTTGACGCACAAGTTAAATCTCAACCAACAGGCATTGATCACTATAAATAACATTCGAAACACCAGAACATTAAAAGGCCCCAAGTACACAACCACCAATATCACCTCCAAACACGATACAACATCTACCAAACAGAACCACTCCAAATATGGTACCCTCGTCAAGGACGAGTATGGTATCTGAAACATATGGCGACCTATCGGAGACGGCACGCACGATCCTGACGACGCTCAGCAATCCAGAAGACTTCACCCCATTAGACCGCTTCATTTCAACAAACGTCGTCTCGCAGCATGAGGACGAGCCTCCGGTCTTTTCCAGAGACGCTTTCATGCAGGACTGGGGTGACATTCTACGGCGGATGCCCGGATTCCAGCTGGATATCAAGGAGGCGTGTGTCGACGAACAGCAGCACAAGGTGTGGGTGCGCAGCGAAATCACAGGTCTACCTGGGGGTATGAGGAAAGAGTCTATCGATATGATGACCTTCAACGATGACGGACTGCTGGTCAAGAGTGTCGATTGTCAAAGAGTGTTGAGCAGGCGAGGTCTCGACTGAGGAGAGTCCGCGTCGCATGGGAAGCAACCATTTTTCCCCCATGATTTCAAGCGAAATTGGATCATACCAGCGGCCTTTCCATCCCCATCGTGTCAGGAAAAGTGCGACAGCCTGAACGGCCATCAGCGCCTCGGGCGAAGGGTCAGTCACCAAGCGCCATTGGGCCGCCATCGGGAAAGAGGTATTCAACGCCTTCGACACCCGACAACGAAATGTTGGTCTTTCCTCTCAGATGGACGAATCGTACGGCTGCGACGGAAAGATTGCAGAACCTAGCAATGCTGAAATGAGAGGCACAAACAGATGTCAAGCGCGGGGATTGGAAAGCTAGGAAAGAAACTTGGACGGCTTATACGCCAAAGATAATACGAAAGTTATTGAGAGAGCAGTTGTATACTCTACGACGATGATATGACCTACATATGAATATTTACCTAATATGCCGAAGAACATTGTTAGCACACTCTCTTTGATCTCTCAGACATGATGATGATGATGATGATGATGATAATAATAATAAACGATCCCCAGAATATCTTGTTCTGGCATCTACTCTTGAGTAGCTTTGACATGTACAACTGCACATGGTATCACCAGTTTCTCCAAGTCCCAAACCCTGGACGTCTCTAGGGTTCTTCAGGTCATGTTGAAAACGTACACACGTAGGTATTCTTTGGCTTTCTGGGGTTTCTTTGAACCCAAAAGCCCAGCCAACACCAGTCTAAATGGAAATCCGCGCCTTTTTCTCCCCGGCAAAAAGAGGTACGTTGTGACCCTGCAGGCTCCTCCCCAAATCACGAAGCTGAAAGCCGGTGTCATGGTGCTTGCCCTGCTGCGACGGTCCCGCTCGAATCACATACCCCGGAGGTTCATGTTGAGAAGACCATGGCATGCGCGACTTTTTCGCCGGTTCCAGCTGGACATGATAGATACGACCATACCCGACAATCAGAATGGCCAGGACGACTAGGACGGGTTTGGTGACTAGTATGATGCCTCCGACGACCAGAATCAGGAGATACAAGGTCGCTAGGTTCGTAGAGTTGCTTGGCCCAGGGTCCTGCTTTATCAATGGCATGTGATAGCCGTGGTGGTGGTGTTGGCCACGTGGATTCATGTCTTGACCGGTGTACAGTACAGAGAGAGAGAGAGAGGATCCGTAGATCGAATCGAGTTACAGGTACAGTACAGTACAGGAAGCGGAGTATGTACAACAAGATTTTGGATCTCTATGGAGCCTTGGTACGATCAAAGCAAGTACGGTATATGTTGTATGTTGTATCCGGGGGGGCTTTGTGTGCTTTTGAGGCTGGTCAAGGCATTTTCCGGGAATCTCGGAAACGGGGGCATCGGAAAGGCGAGATGGCCACAGACTGTACAATACATACTGTACGGGGTGCTTGAAGTCTTTGATAAAAAGCTCAAGCCATGCTCAGCTCAGCTCAGCTCAGCAGTCTTGTGTGGGAACTTCCTGGGAACCATTTGGCTTGTACACATCCGTACTGTCAGTGTCGTTGACTCACTTACCTATCAGCTTCGTCCTTTGGCATAATTGTTTCATGGGCCCAGTGAGCCTCGTTCGTTGCCTCATGACGTCCTTTCAACCACCCGAGTCGAAAGGTCATGTGGAAGAAGTCGAGAACTGTCTGGTCGAATTGGCATCAAAAGCAGATTGGATTGTCATCGCCAAGGGCTCTTAGCTGAGGCATCACAGGATCCATTGCGAGAAGAGGACTCCGTACTGTACAAGGGGCGTACGAGGTACAGCAAAGAAGCAATGCACCTAAAGAGTACTCGTCCTACTAGTTAGGGGTCCCTACAGTACTGTAGGCAGATCTCCGGGCTGCGGCACATTGGGCGGGAGGCTGCCAAGATGCCCAGAACAGCGCCCCGCACCGCCTAGTGCCAGCCCTATACTATTCTCGAAGACTGCCGCGTATGCCTGCTGGGGGGGGGGGGGGGGGGGAGGGCGGCCTCACTAACCGTGGATACTCCTGGCCCTGGTCATCTCAGTCAAGGCTTTTAGAAGCATCAGGCTCGCAGAGGCCCCTCAGCTCAATCAGATCAAATCTCTCTCTCTTTCTCTCTGTCATCGCTGGCATCTTCACAGCCATCTTGTCGACCTGAGGCACCACACGTTACTGTATTGCCGCACCAAAGAACCACACCAAACCACCTTGATGTCAATAATCAAACATGTTCGCGGACGACTCTCTGGGTATCAGGCAAACATAGATCCACATGAATGGCGGCTGCCGTCATCCTACTCCACGTCTGAATCGAGCAGTCGAGACACGACAGTCGTTCCGAATCCGACAATCTTCAGGAATGTCTTTGTACCCAGCGACCCTTCCCTTGGGATAATGGAAGCAAGCCTCGTCTACCCTGATATAGGCCATGCCGCATTACACCTGGCCTTACTTGAATGCTTCCGAAAGTTGAGGCTAACCGCCAGCAAACTGAACATCGAGGTGGAACAGCTTGCAGCATACTCTGAGAAGCCCGACACAGAAGAGAACGACAGTGCTGCGTCGCCGACTCGACTACCGGAATCTGAGCGGTGGGATATACTACTCCGACTCGCCATCACCCGCTTCACAGCGTGGTGGATGAACATCGACAGGGTCCTGTACCATGCCACGGCCTTTACTCACCATGCTGGAGACAAATCCGTAGTGCAACTGACCAAGGACTACTTACCTCCCTTGGACGTGCTTCTCGTCTGGTACGCCTTCATGCTCGACGACGAGATCTACACGGCCACGTGTTCCAATCGAGCATCTTCAAAGGTGGGAGAGATCTGCTTCCCCTGGCCCGCCATACGCGACGCGCTCGACTTGAATACCATGACCTACACGCTCCCACGGGCAGCAGAGAACCTGTTCTCGACCTTGACATCTCAATCCGCAGACATCCTCACATACCTCGAAAGCCCTCCAGCATACGCCGAATGTTCGGGCGAGTTACCAGTCAAAGTCGACCTCTTTGACAACGTCAAGCAACAAGAAAAATTCATGGACATGGCTCACGATCTTTTCTGGATCCGTTCTCCGGCATTGAAGGGCTCTCTGGAACGAGCCAGCGTCGATTATCTGGAGCTACAGCTCTCTTCGAATGGGGACGACATGCCTTCACCCTCAGACATCGCTTTTGGCGTGGACTTGATCTGGAAAACGCACAGGCTCTATCCCATACAGTACCAGCTGTTTCGCCGTCAGAGGGTTGCTCCGACGTGGTCTTCCACCGACACGAAGAGACCGCCTTCACCCCAAATTAGTGTCGACTCGCTTGATGATGATGATGATGATGATGATGATGATGAAGAAGAAGAAGAAGAAGAAGAAGAAACGACACATGCCTCTTCAGAATGCTGCTGTTGGACATGTGAGCGTATTCGCGACGAGATACCTTCTTTCAGCTATGCCAAGTCCACGTCAACGCCCGCAGCCTACGACATGTCTCTGGTGTCGTCCCTGTCCTCGGAACAGCTTCGTTCCATACAAGACGACCTGGGATTTTACAAGGCTGTCGAACGCGCGCGACGTCGCGGGTTACCTCTTCCAAAACGACCGCCGACCGCGACTGAGAAGGCAGCTGAGAAGCAGGCGGCGAAGAAGCAGGCCGAGATCGGGCGTCTTCCAGGCTTGAATGAGTATGTGGTCACTTTACCAAATGGGAAGAAGAAGATTAAGAGAGCGAAGCGTGTGATTGCAACCTATGGAATGATGGTATGAAGAGTAACGAAAATGAGCCAGGACAGGTCAACGATACGATGACGAGTCCAAGTACTCACAGCACTGTCGCAACTGTGTCTGGGCGTCTGAATGTCTCCCCCACATTTCTCCCCCAAAAATCCCCAAGAGAGAGAGGCCCCCTGCACCACCACCACCAACACCACCGGCAACATTCTGCGAAAGACTATTAATACAACGAGACCCACCATAGATGGGTGGATGTGTGTTTCCTCTCGCGACCACTTCGCAAGGATATACCCTTTGATAAACTTTCGCCAGACTTATACCTGATGAACAGTATTCTCTGAGCAACACTACGAAATCTACCGAGTCAAACGATGACTACTACACCACAGACGGTCCTCCTGACAGGAGCAACGGGCACTGTGGGAGCGTCGGTCCTTGCCGAACTCCTCAACAATTCCACCTACAATGTCATCACGGTGTTGCGATCATGTGCACGTTCAGAAGCGTTTCTGCGCGCCAAGTACGCCTCGCACGTCTCTTCTGGCCGGCTTTCTTTTCTCGAGATCCCCGACATGGCTGTCGCTGGCTCATTCGACAAAGCAGCAAGCAGGGCCGACTACATCATCCACGTCGCGACGCCCCTCGCATTTGACCCGGCCCAGATGATGGATCACATGGTCAAACCGAGCTGGGACATGGTCCAGAATGTCCTCTCTGCCGCGGACCGGTCGTCGTCTTCTCGCGTCAAACGTGTCGTCGTCACAGGCAGCATGGTGTCGGCGTGCCGGGTCGACAAACTGTTCTCCGGCGGGACCATGTCGTCCGACACCTGGAACGACATCACCTTGGAGGAGGCAGGTCAGAGTCCCAGCACCGCGTACCAGTTCTCCAAAGTGCACGCGGAGAGGGGCGCGTGGGAATTCATGCGTGCAAAGCCCCGAAAATTCGATTTGATCTTCTTACTCGCGCCGTCCGTCACGGGGAAGGCGCTACAGGAAGGGTTCAAGCCTTCCAAGAGCAAATTGGGCGGTCAGGCAGGCATGTACAGTGAGTTGTTTGACGTGGAGAAGCCTGGGTTTTTGTACCCTTATTTCATGTGAGTTTCGATCCTCCCCCACGTCGACTTCTAATGGCAATATGATGATGCCTGGTGTCGGCTGTCTGCAAATATCCCATTCCCCATCTCCCATCTCCAGTCGAACTCACCAAGAAGATAATCATCATTACTAACAGCATCATGTTCTCGCCGCGGACAGGGACGTAGAGGACGTAGCCAAAGTCCACGTCAAAGCCCTCTCGCCCGACGTGCCCGGAAACGAGCGCTACGTCTTCCACCACACGAGAGAGCTAATGTCGAGCAACAACGCCGCGAGGATGATACGCGAAGACTTTCCACAACTGCGGGATCGAGTTGTTAAGCCCGACGAGGCGGCTGGAGGAGCAGGAATACATCCGACGCTAATAAAGTCGGACGCGAGCAAGGCGGAGAAGGTGTTTGGATCGCAATGGAAGTCGGCGAGACAATCGATCAGGGAAACCGTCGAGGATATAATTACCTTGGAAGACAGGGAAGTGCCGCCTTGAGGTGGTTTGGCTTACAATAGGGATCTTGAGGATGAGAGCTACAAGAAGCACCCAAATCAGGCTGGTTAATATTAATAGAGAAGCCTCCAAGTCATGCAGGTAATACGATAGGCGTGCCATTTACCTACCTACCTACTTACCTACCTACCTACTTACCTACCTACCTACTTACCTACCTACTTACTGTACCTGCCTACCTACCTGAGTCACTCTGACTTTCAGCTTCGTTTTTCGTTCTTTGATTTTCGTTATAGTACCTGTTGAGTGTTTGGTGACTCTTGCACGTGGCTGAAACTTGTACCGTACGTAAAGACAGGAGTACAGGAGTATAGGAGTACACGAGTACACGAGCAACATGAAGTCTGTCTCACCAGAACTGTCCTTGTGAGTACTCCGTACATACACACATAGGTTAGGTAGGTACGTATAGTAGGTACTTGTATTTTTTTTTTTTTTTTTAAAAAAAAAAAAGATCACCCCCAGCTTCAATCACGCAATCTACACAAAAAATGTCGTCGACGTCGACCCTCGGCCACCAAAAAAACCCCCTACGCACCCACCTTACTATAGATACACTCCTCACACACAGAAACCACGTCCTAGGTAATTTAAAAGGGCCCCATGGTATCTTCCTACACCAGAGTTTTTTCAAACACCTCGCGATGCGTTGAAGAGCGATCCCCGTGGTAAATTAGGAGTTGAGATTTTGACCCTTTGCGAATAAAACACACACACACACACACACACACACACACACGCATACACAAGGTATACGGGGTACACTCACCACTTACCACTCACCACTTACACTTACGCAACAAGTCTCAAGGCTCAAGGCTCAAGGCTCAAGGCTGAATTACCTCTTATTTCTGACGTCTGATGTCTGATTTCCTGGAATCTTCTTCTTCGGTGACAAAGAGATCAGACTCGAGCAGAGAAGAGGAAGAGGAAAAAAAAAGAGAGGAAGAGAAAAACGGAGAAAGAAATCGTTAGTGTACATCCAATTCTTGACATGTACTCTTTTCTCTCTCGGATGGTATGGAAACCAAAAAAAAACAAGAATGCCATCATGGGCAATACTTGTCCATGTTAAAAGCTCGATTCCGGCCATTCCAATCCCAACCCATGCCCATGTCATTTTGCATTATTGGAAATCAAACAAGAAAGAGAAAAAGAAAAACGCCAGCTCCCACCCAACCCATCCAGTCGCTAAAGAGAACATCATCTAACAGGCAAATTAGGGAAATTTTCTTGGTGTGGTTGTTGAGCAATCAAGTCTAATTTGATTCTTTTTTTCTCTTCCTTTCCTCTTCTTTCATTATTTAGTTTTGACGAAGCAAAGATCCTCCAACTTCTTCACGGCCTTGACACATCGACTTTCGACCTCGCGGGTCCAGACGTCGGCCACCCAGAGACAACACGTCACGTTGATGACCCATCCGACAAAGAGCACAGCGGCCCAGACTGCGTCGGTCGTGTCGACACCCTCGGTGCCCATCCACCACCAGATTCGCTGGGGGATCATGTACCCGAAAGCGTGCAACACCGGTCCGTGGGTCAGGTACAGGCCGAAACTGATCTTGCCGAAATACTGCGCCAGTTTACTGTTGAGGATCCGTCGCCACTTGGACGTCTGTGGATCCGAACGAGCGAGCAACAACAAAAGAATGGCCGTGCCGATGTTCGCATAAAACTTGTCCTTTCGGTCCATCCACTCTGGAATGAGCTTGTTCAGCCAAATGTATCCGGGCGCGTGATCTCGGGAGCCATGGATCGGATAGGACAGGAAATAAAAGGCGACGAAGAACCCGAAGATGCGCAACCACGCATATCCCGAGGTCGGCAAGCTGTGTTTGTACTCCTTCCAACGGTCTTCACGCTTCATCTCTTCCGGCGCTGGAGATCGGGGAGGTGATGGTGGGAAACTGTCGGGGGTCGGCAGGACTTGCTTGTTCCTCTCGTCGCGCTCGGTCAAGAGGAGGTCAATTTGCGCCACCATCGCTCCGAGAATATACACCCAGATTTCCCAGTGGTTCCAGAGAAAATACAGATATGTCATGGCGCACATGACGGCGAAACGCACGTAGACTCTGCACTGCGCAGTGGCGATCAGGATCATGTACAAAAACAGAGAACCCTTGAGTTCGGCGAGGATGGACCACAGATGCTGATCATGCCACGGGTACACGGCGCCATAGGTGAAGATGTTGGTCAAATCAAACATCTCACGGCCCCAGAAGTGCATCTGTTCCCAGTACGAGGCAAACTGTTCTGGCTTGGGCTCGTTCCAGTCTCCCGGGAAAAGCTTGCCATGGTCGAGCAAAAACGGGCGGTTTGCTTCGTAGAAGCCAAAGTAGATGTAGTGAGCGGTGATGAGGGTGATGATAAAGGTAGGCAGGTAGAGCCTGAAGGCGCGGCGGAAGAGAGCGCCCGAGACGTTGATGAGGACTTTTGATTGGGATGCTTGGTCGTGTCGGTCAATTAGTTGAAACAGTCGTAACGTGGTGAGATAGCCCGCTATCCCGAAAAAGACGTGCGCGGTGAAACCGGCGTAAAAGTATCGAATGATGGGCAATTCGAGGATGTACATGTGGCGCTCGTCGCAGCCCCAGGGCATGAATCCTGCACCGCTGAATGCCATGAGCCAGTGGAAGGTGAAGACCTTGATGGAGGTGATTCCGCGGAGGCCATTCAGATAACTGGTCGAGAACTGCTTGGATTTGGGCGCCTCGTCGTTCCATACCCGAGATCTGAGGAGCTGAGGGACGAAACAATACGCGAAGCGTTTGCCTAGCCGGTAGGCGTGATGAGGTCGGAAAAGCATGACTGCCTTGGAAAGAATTCGCGACGGTGCACCGGAGAGAGAGAGTTGCTGCTGCTGCTGCTGGAGCTGCTGGTGACCATCGTCCTCATGTGAAGCCTTTTCCTCGAGCAGTGGCTCTTGAAGCGTTCGCGAATCTTCCGCCCCCATGGCGACTGAGGTGCTATGTACAAAGGGGACGACAGAGTTTGTCGGGAAAATGTCAATGCCACATGGAAAGTCAGTTACAAAGACAGTCACAGACTTGGGCAGGCCGGGTGAGAAAGAGGTGAGAGTGGGAGGGGGAGAGCAGGGTGCGGGCGCGCCCTAGTTCGATCTGATGGAGCCTCTCTTTGATTAAATCAAAAGGACGGGCATGAGACGGTCCAAGATGTGGCTTGCTCGTTCTGTAAGGACAGAGTACCCAGGGATTGTTCAAGAAAGCGAACGACGAGGCGGGGACCGATTGTGAAAAAGAGGGTTGTCGAGGCAGAACTCCTGGTACAGTAGAGCTGTGGTGGTGTGTCCAGGCCAAAACAAGTTGGGATGGTTCAGGAACAGATAACGGGAACGAGTGTGCAATATCAAGGACAAATCACCTCATCCTCTGTACCCGAGCATGATTTGCTCGCCTTTTCTCATGAGGCTCCGGAGAGGGATTTGAGGCTGGCTTTTGTGGTGTCGCTTTCACCCTTTCTTTTTTCCACCTTTGCTCCTGCATTAGACCCAGCTCCAGCCTGATCCCTGTCTAGCGGGAGATGAGGGGCCTTGGCTCATTACCAGGCGTTCGCTTAGCCGCCGAATCGAGGACATTTGGGGCAAATCGGACAGGCCCCTGAGCCCGGACTGTGGCACCAGGAGCCGGGTGGCTCAAGCCAGCCCCGGTACAGTCCCATCAGTCCCAACGAGCCCCAAGAGCCCCAAGAAGAGCCCCAAGAAGAGCCCCAAGAACCGCCCGTCAACAACTGTCAGGACTGCATCAGCCAAGAGGGCCAGCGCCACCGAGTCAGCCGGCCAAGCGACACCAGGACCAGCCAAGGCCGACAGAACGGACAGAAGGGGTCGTCACACGAACAAGTTTCCGGGTTCAGCGGAGTTGAGGCTCCAGAGACACGGAATGTGTACGATGGCGAGATACGATCGGTACTGTCCTTGGCTGAGACCATCAGGCATAACTGTATGGTGGTAGTGGTGGTGGTGGTGTTGATGATGCTGCTGGCCTCGGAACACAAGACATCCGCACCGGTAACTACACTTCGCCTACGAGGACAAGGCAAAGGTCGGTGGCTGATCCAGACAGCCGTCACCTTTGATGGCCACATTGAACCCCAACCAAATCTTGGCCGATGATTGTTCGTGTCACTGCACTACTATACATATTGTACCTCCGGTTGCTCTACGGACCGTTATCTCTAGGCCCAAGCTCAGCCCAATCCCTGGTCCCTGGTCCCTACTCGTATTCGCACAGGGCTCTACATACTGGGAGAGCTCGTTACTCGATACTCGGCGCTCGCACTGGTACCACACCATCTACCAGGACAGGAGTAGATGTCCAATGGCTCAAGAAAAGTTTTCTAAACCGGTGACACTTGACACGAGGTTGTCGGCTCCGGCTACAACGGGATCTTCGACGCTCCCGGTGTCTAGGCATTTAATGTCCAAGAGAGGCCGTTCCAAGATCCTTCGTCGACAGCCATGCCAACGATCCTTGGCCTGGTGAGCCTCACCTATCACACCGTGACCAGAACAGTCCATCATCGGCTCTGGGTGACATTTCCTTGCTTCACAGGTCGCGTGGAGAATCTATACGTGGCCGCCAAAGACTTGACACGTTTCATCGATCTCACATCCGTTTTCTTGCCGAGGTAACTTGTCTGCCTCCTGGCCCGAGATAGGTATGCCTCTGTCTTCCACCTGAACGAGGGCCACCTCTTCACCATGGCTCAGCCATAGCTGTACAGGACAGTAGTAGTACAATGCCCTATACTGTCCCATGAAAGTACGAGTCGGAGTACGTGTATGTACTTTGGGACACACTGACAACGTGGCTTGCTGTGCATATCCGTTCACACGGGCGTCGGTGCGATGAAGGTATGAGGTACGGCATTACCCAGGTACGAAGGACAGGACATTGCTTCAGACTGGCGAGGATTGTGTGTGTTACCACATGGAATCGTCAATTGGGCATCCCACCCCCGTCCGTTGTTCTACTCGTATCGTCAGCACAGCACGAACCACGAGAAGTCACCTTACAGGTGTGATCCTGATCGAGACCATTCACCTCTCTACGCAACGTGGGATGGGGGAGGGCGTTATCGATAAGCACAAGCGAATGGAGAGACGAAAAAAATCTTCTTAGGCGGTTGCAACCGCAGTCAAACCCCCACCATCGCAGGGTTTTTTGGCCTCGACTTGCCCACTCACAGTCGATGCAGTGTTCGGCCAGCACCGATCCAGATCTCGAACAATAAAATGCAACCTTCAGTCTCTCTCTCTCTCTTCCCTCCTCCTCTCTACCGTTGTCGTTAACGTACAACACAGTGAGCGACTTCAGGAGTTTTGCGCTCGCTAATCTGCATAAAGCTCCAATTCCAGCCCTCCCCGTTCCACGCCCACGGTATCGCACCCAATCGAGTCGACTGCACTTTTCTTCTGCGACAACGACGTCATCATGAGTGATAGCAAGAACATTGACACTGCGGTGCGAGCTACCAGCATCGACTATGGTCGCGATGGCTATGGCACCACCGCAAGTGCTTCTGATTCCCAGTCTCCCATGAAACATGGCGATCCTGAATTCGTCGAGCCGAGTCCCGAACGTCCTGGCGATGAAGCGGAGAAAAAGAAGACATGGCGTGAAAAGCTGGCATTTTTCAGGACAAGAGACTTTTGGTTCATCTTGGTCCTCGGTCAGATACTGGCTATCTGCATCACAGGAACAAACACCTTGACCACCCTTCTCGCCAACGAGGGAACCAGCATTCCCGCATTCCAGACATTGTTCAACTACGTATTGCTTAATATCATCTACACCAGCTATACCTTGTACAAATACGGCTTCAACAAGTGGTTGAATCTCATTATCCGTGACGGATGGAAGTGTATGTTGCAGCCTCTGTTGTATCTTTGAATCCGGATCACTGACCCTTGCCAGACATCATCTTGTCCTTCTTCGATGTCGAAGGCAACTATTTCACCGTCCTCGCGTACCGATATACCACGATCCTGTCTGCTCAACTTATTAATTTCTGGGCTATCGTCGTTGTCGTCATCCTGTCATTCGCCTTGCTCAAGGTGCGCTACCACTGGGCTCAAGTCCTCGGAATCTTCGTCTGCATCGGTGGCATGGGGTTGCTGCTCGCTTCCGATCACATCACTGGCTCAAACGGTGGAGATGTTTCCTCTGGCAACCAATTGAAGGGAGACTTGTTCGCTCTTCTAGGTGCCACCTTCTATGGTTTCGCCAATGTCTACGAGGAATGGTTCGTCTCTGGTCGGCCATTGTATGAAGTCATCGGCCAACTTGCATTCTGGGCCATGATCATCAACGGCGCCCAAGCCGGCATTTTCGACCGCCATTCCTTCCACACTGCAACTTGGAATGGCGATGTCGCCGGGTATCTTGTTGGTTATACGCTCATTCTTACCGTCTTCTACTCCTTGGTCCCCATCTTGTACCGCTTCGCCAGTGCCGCTTTCCAGAACATTTCGCTCTTGACGGGCAATTTCTGGGGTGTCATTATTGGAATTCAAGTGTTCCATCTACACGTACACTGGATGTACCCTATCGCTTTCACACTCATCATGGTTGGTCATTTCGTCTACTACTTTGGTAAAGGGGTTTTGGGAGAAGCTCAGAAAGCCTGGCTTGGTGAAAACCAAGAACGAGGTATTGATGGTTTTGGCTCCGCAAAGAGGAAGATGAGGAAGATGCAAGAAGAAGGTGCCGCTGGTGTTAGAAGAGGAGATGAAGGTACTGAGAGTATGGGAGTGGTCTAAAGGGCAAGGGTTCTGAGCAAGAGATATGCCAGAGCTTCTCTACCTACCGCTACACACATCTCTGGAGGTTTTCATAGAGACATGAGACTCTGAGTTGATGGTTGAACCAAGGCGAGAGTTTGGGTTCTGCTGTCTTCTCTCTGGTCTACGTATTGGTTATATCACAGAGGTACATAATACTATGTATGATCAAGGTACACTCAGTTGAGACAGATTCAACTGAGACAGAACCAATGATGGAAATAAATGCCTATGCTCGCTTTGAGGGATCGGACAATCTATTTACCCGGCGCTTGACGTGAAGAAAAGATCTCCCATCCCCCTCATTTGCAATATCCTAAGTACCGTATCTTTCGACTCTCAATCCTTTCAATTGTACATCACCTCCATTGACAAGCTATAGAGAAGCTTACATGGAGCAAGTCATACGCCAAAAGCTTGTAGATGTCTTCCAGGCCACTCCCCGACCTCCTCATCCGACCAATCCTGAAATGATCTTCCTCCCCTCGGCTCATGAATTGTGGGATTGAAGCTCTACGAGTTCAGTAGAAATCCTGCTGATCTTGCGGGGTGAAGATTCATAGTTGATGATGGCATCATCTCCCTCGCTTGCGAGATGCGATGAGGAGAATGTTACAATGCTACGAGTACGTGTTGCTACCCTGATGCTTGTACACAGTGCACTCGGTCAACATCGTGCCCAACTCGGCTTCAACCTGCTTTGTATCATACCAGCCGGTAGGTTGTGTCATTCATTCTTGTTGTCACTATTCATATCAAAGAATCTCGAGGGTCTGAAGTGAGCTTTCGACAACATGCTCAAAAAGACCCTGTTGTTGTTCCTACCAGCACTTACTGCTTCTCTGGTGGCAGGATATGTCGTGAACAATGGCACCACTTGCACTCTATACCCCGAGTCCTCGAACCCACAGAGGTCAACCAGTGGACGATGTACCTTCGATCCTCGCATGCTTTTGAGCTATGTGGCACCAATGGGACTGTGGTGTTCGCAGACAACACGTTCCATATCAACCAGATCATGAACACCACCACCAACCTCCTCAACTGCAATGTTGAAACTCCACGGCGTTCTGACCTGGTCGACCAACGTACCATACTGGCTGTCTCACAGCATTACCGTCGTGTTTCAAAATCAGCACACCTCCTGGCTCTTTGGCGGGACCAACGTGGACTTTTCGAGGCATGGGAGGCCATTTTGACGGCAACGGTAAGCGCGGAACTTTTTCTTTCTTTCATCACACGCCCCTTCAGTCTTTGTAAAATGCTCACAGTTCGTAACGACCCGCAGGGCAGACATGGTACACTCAGAACCATAACAACAGCAACGACCCCCGGCCGACCCGATAACCATCACGTTCTACAACTCGACCAATCTCTACGTCGGTGGACTGAGCATCATCCAGCCTCAGTTCTGGGCCACGTTTGTTTCCTACAGCCAGAACGTCACCATGGTCAACATGCACGTCAACGCAACTAGCAATTTGACGAATGGAGCACCGTCAACACCGATGGATTCGACGGTTGGAATTCCCGCGACATCGTTTTGCGGAATTGGACCGTCACGACAGGTATTTCCAAAGATCACATTACCGTTTTCTTCGAAATGACATCCCAAGTTATTAATGGTAATCACGTTCTCATGATTTGAATACTTATACTCCGTACTGAATACTTGATCTGATCTTTTCGTGATTCATTCTCTTCTCCCCACCCTGCCCTAAATCTACGGGTGTCCGGACTGGTTCACAACTACAGCAATCCGTGTGATAGAAGAATCACATGGCAGAGTAATGAGCGTTGGTGTGCTGAATACCTCGGCCAAGGTAGCCTCAGCCAAGGTGAAGCGCGCTAAGTACCTCACAAAGGTCCTCCGTGATTCAAAGTCCTCAAAATCCCACGTCGCCACCATCTACATCAACAAAAACCCACCCTCGACTTGAACCATGGTACCGGTCTGGAACCCACTCCTCATGAGCGCCAAATACGCCTCTGCGATATCTCCCACCTGGCCCACCTTCCCCGCGAGACTCATCTTCCCGTACATCTGCCTCACTTTATCTCTCCCCTCCTCCCCCGCCTCAGGCGGGACCTGGCCAAACAACAGCTCCGTCTCAATGGCGCCGGGACTGACGGTGTTGACTCTGACGGGAGCCATGTCGACCGCCAACCCCCTCGTGAGGCCTTCCTTGCTCGCGCCCACGCCGGCCACGACGCCCATCCCCTTGCGCGGCCTGGAGATCAAAACGCCCGAGGTCATAGTGAAGCTACTCTGGGCGTCGGGGCGGAGGTACCTAGCCGCCACCTTGGCGAGCATGGTGACGCCGAACTGTCTCACGCCCGCGAGTTGACCGAGCAGGTCCGGCGTGACGGTCTCCACGGTGACTTTGCCCATGAGACTGAGGTCGCCTGCCGTCTCGACGACGTGGTCGAGCTTGTGCGTGTTGTTGTCGGTCGCGAACTCGAACAGGGCCGTCAAGTCCCTTTCGATTTCGGGATTACCGCCGTCCAGAGTCATGGCGTGGCCCTTGACCTTCTCCGCGGATTTGGAGTACGTGGCTTGAAGCTTGTCGACGGCAGCGTCGACTTTGCTCTGTGAGCGCGAGGCGATGATGACGAACGCCCCAAACTCGAGACACGCTTCGGCCAAACCGTAGCCTATGCCGCTGGAACCTCCGATGATGAGGACCCGTTTGTCGTGGAGTTTGTTGAGAAACTTGGTCACCATTGTGATTGTGTGAGGCTTTGCCTGATAGCTTTCAATAAACAGAGGCTACAGTACGTAAATGTGCTTGCTTTTTTCCAAACAGAAAAAAAAGGGGGTAGGGGTGACCAGAGTGGAATTCTTGTTGTTCTTCAGGTAATTGACAGACGGTCGATGAACTCGAGGATGCGAAGAGGAGGGGAGGGAAGGAAAGGCGCGGGTTTATAAAAGTACCTACTTGCCATTTACTATTGTACTGACTCTCAGACGCTCATCTTTTGACACGTCAACGCACATTAACGCCGTTGGTTTACTCCGTCGTCCACGTTTCCCTGATAGACGCTTGGAAGCTGTTCGTATATCGAATACGAACTTGGGTTAGCGCGTTTTCACCAGGTTAGCGTCAATGGCATACTGTATGGAGTACTCCGTACTGTATGTACATAATGTGTATGCGGATAAAATGGTTCCCGGGGAGAGAGATCGATCCATGATCCGTCGGTACCTATTGTACGCCGTACTCAGGTACAGATACTCGACAGGAGCTCGTGGGAGGACAGGTCTCTGCATTTCCTCGGCCGGTAGAAGAACGACCTGACGGAACAGAGAACACGTGAGAGACATCAGGGTCGGAAAATGTCAGGTACTCAGCCCACGAGTGCTCTGCAGAGCAAATGACGGAAATGGCGATATCATATCACGCAGGACTTATAGCATCTATGAGTACCCCGGCGCATCATGTAGCAAGCAGAAACAAAACAAAAAGAAGATAGTGATTGATTGAGATCACATTTTGGGTATGTACGCCGACTTCTTTTTCCATCCCTGGCAATGTTCGTATGCAATAAGATAACCCATCACATGCAAAATCAGCCAGGTCTGAAAAGAAAAATTGTCAAGCTCTCCATCCGGATATCTTTTGAGTTCTGTGAGGAAAAACGACAGGGAACTTTCCGCCGTTGTTGAGTTTTTTTGACTAGGTGTCGAAAAGGGAAAAAAGTCGAGAGATATGGTCACAATTCCGACTCCAGGCTGCTCGCTCGTAGAAGATAACCCCATCCTTTTCTTTCTTTTCGATCTCTTTTGCTTCTAGTTCCCGTACCATTTCCATGCAAATGCCCGGTTATGTGTGCCGTTCGTTTGTGTTTCGAAAAGAACATCTCCTGAAAGAAAGAAAAAGGGAACCTGTCTTTGTGTCCCATGGAACAGACAAAAACACCTTCCACTGTTGTTTGCCAGACCAGAGCAAGGTAACAAGGCGTCCACACGCAACCCCATCAACCAGTCTACTGCTCGGTCTGGAAGTAGTTCAAGAGGACGTTGCGCTCTTGGCTTTCCTCACCCCAGTCACGGACGACGACGCAAGAGCAGTTGACGACCTTTCTGGCGTTACCCTCACGGTCGAGGACACAGAGACCGGCCCATTCACCCAACATCTTTCCGTCGGGAACCTTGATCAAGGGGATCTTGTGTTCGGAGCACAGGGCAATGACGAGCTTCTTGTAGGCTTCCTCTTCGCAGGCCTCGTTCAAGACGCACATGTGTGCTTGGCGACGATCGAGGGCCTTGGAGGCTTCGCGCAGACCACGGGCGAGACCGTCGTGGATGAGGGCAATTCGTAGGACACCTGTTTCACAACCATGTCAACACCTTGTCCTCTCTTTCACAATCACATTCGTGGTCACACACCTTTCAGGGCATCAAGGACAGACATGGATCCGGATGAGGCAGCGGCATCTCCAGAGACTTCGACTTCATCGGCAGCGACGACGGGGGAAGTGGGCTCTTCTCCGTCCGACTAGAATTGAGAAACCATGTTAGCACTTTTTTCTCCCTTTTCTTCCTTTCTATGAGCGCGCCTCGCAAAGCATTCCAGTCCGTCCCGATCAAATCGAAAGAATATACCCTTTGCTCAGGTGCAGTCGACGATAGATCGGGTCGTCGGAATCAATGCGAGCCGTCGCCATCGTGTCAAAGAACATACCATTTTGGCGATTCGTTACTTGTTGCTTCAAGTACAGGATATCAACAATGTCGGATGATCCTCAAAGAGTCACTGAGTGTAGAGAATGAATTAATGGGTACATCGAAGGGTTCAAAAACTGTCCCGACTAATGCAAGTTCAATTTTCGAGTTCGCGCACAATGCCAAGACCGTCATTTGACTTGCCAAGATTGTTGGAATGACACGCCAGCCTGGGACAGGAGTCTGAGTGCCGCCCCGCACTCCAATTAGTAAGTCCTCATCAACTACTCACTAGATACTCTGTAGAGATTCCATACAATAAACCAATGCAAAATCTACGAGAACTGGTACTCATAAAGGAACATGAAATGATACGCTTTACAATATCTCATATTGTTATTATCCACCTTTATTTGTTCGTAGAGGGGGTATCTAGCCCACCCTAACATCTCATGACCTCGTGTGTGGAACGACTGTATATACACAGTATTATCGAGACAAAGAAAAGCCATGCTCAACCTCATAATATCGGGAGATTGTTGTCATCACAATATGCGCCATAGTAATTGTCCTCATCAAGAGTCGTGATAGTGTCCGTGACAGAAATTCGACAGCGTCGAGTGTGTTAACGAGCGTATCCATTTCCGTAAGGCGATGGTGGTAAATGGGAGGTGATGCCATTGGTAAGTTTGGCTTGCAAGGAGAATATTCCATTCGCGAGTGGGCCTTGTGTTGTCGGTAGCTGCCCTTGAGGGATTCTCACAGAGATGGCTTGCTTCTTCAGGGGCTGCAGAGCTGTCAAATGAGGATGTCGAAAGACTTGATCTTCGAAATCAGAGTACTATATGATGAGTCAGTATCTGGGCACTAGGTGCGATGAGGGAACACGTACCTTGACCCAGAACAGTTCCTCCATGTTCAAGAACTTGGGTCTCTCCTCTTCTTCCTTCTCCTTCGCCTTCTGAATGGTCGTGTTGTACGCAGTGGCGTCGTATTCAAAGGACAGCATGTTTCGTGATACTTTCCACAGACAGAGCCGTTGATTCTGTGTTACCGGCCTCTTTTCAAAAGAAGTGTAATTGCGAAGATTCAGGTCTTTCGTCGCCAGTAAGCCGGCAACTTGGTAATTCGGCACCCATAGATCATCCGTCGCCACTGGGAGAGACTCAGATGTCAATTGAGAGGTTTTGACTGTGAAAAGCGGTAGAAATTTGCGTAGCCAGGCGTCGCTCCTAACGGCGGGGTCGTTGTTGTCGATCATCAACGCCGTCATGCTGAGCACAATAGGCAGAGCCTCTCTACGGCGTCTTTCGTACTCCAGGCGTTGCTGTCGAATGTACTCCTCCTGTCGTCGTTGTCTCTCTTCAAGCTCGCGCTTGATACGCTCTTGCCGTTCCTCCTCTTCTCGTTTCCTTTGTGCTGCCTCCTCTTCCAATTTTCGCTGTGCCTCTGCCGCTTCTTCTTCTGCTCGTTTACGACGCTCGTTCTCTTCTGCCAATCTGCGTTCCTCCTCGGCCTTTTCGGCTGCAATTCTTTCCGCTTCCAACCTCTTTGCCTCTGCAGCCTTTCGTGCCTCTTCGGCCTGTCTTGCTTCTTCCGTTCTCCTTGCTTCCTCAACCTTTCTCGCCTCTTCTTCGCGTTGTGCTTGCAGCTCGGCTTCATTTGGTCCGACATCCACCTCTTCCGTCTTGATCACATTTTCTTGAGGACTACATTGAGCTGGTGGTTCGTTTGGCTCGGGCTCCTGCTCTGGCACCTCAGGGGAGCCCGTCTGGCCCTTCTCTACACCAGCATCGATGTTCGACGACTGAGTAGGAGCTTTAGGGTTGACCTGGTCATGCTTCTGATCTTTACGCGGGGTCGACCGCTTGTCCTCGATGCTAGGCTTGATTTCGCGGGATGACTGGGAAAGACGGTCGGCTCGTTTTGGCAGTCCTGGTCTCGAGTCTTCGGGGCTGGTCTCTACCACTGTTCGGCGTTTCTTGACAACGCTACCAGCACTCTCGCCTTGAGCACGAGTTTGGTCGGGAGTGAGACTCTCTCGAGTTCTTTTCAAGGCTGTACTCGGCCGAGTGTCTGTCTTCACAGGAACCATGGAGCCATCGTCATCCGAATAATGCTCTGTGATGACGCTCTTTCGCCGCCGGTGTTCCTTCCCTGTGACCAATCGTCTCCGTCGGTGCGTGCCATCAGTGTCGAGGAAAGCCGATTGTGCATCACTCTGACTTCGGCGCTTCATGTGGCCTTGGCCAGGAGCGGACAGAGGTTGATCTTGATCGGAAGAAACCGCGACATCACTACGTTCTTTCCGTTGCGCTGCATTCTTACGTCGTTCGAGCCTTTCAGCAGACATTCGGTCCCGGTCGGCATCTTTATTCGAAGATGGAGGTGATTTGTTCGGGTTGGACTTGAGTGTCATGGTCGGGCTCGAAGATGTGCGCTGTTTGCTAGCAACAGGCGAGTGCGAACGCCGGGTAACGCGAGTGCGGTGCTTCTCGATGTCTCTCGTGGCACGAGGAGATGTGGTCTTCCTCGATTTCCCAGCCGCGTACTTCTCGTATGCATCTTTCAAGATCTCATACTCCTTCTGCCATTGTTCGCCTCGGCGTTCGGCGGCAATCTCGTAGTATGCCTTCCCCTTAAGAAGCTTTCTCGTGGGATTGAAACCGTCCAACTCCACCAAAAGCTTGACCACTTCGGGATGTCCTCGTCCGATTGCCGCAAGCATAGGTGTGTTGTGTCCGAGCTTGACATTCTTCACTGGTTCGGGGTCGGGCTCTGCGTTACCTATCGCCAACAGATATTGCAAAACCTCTTCGTGTCCAGCTTTTGCAGCAGCTATCAGTGATTCGGTTTCAGCCTTCTGCAGTATGTTGAGAATGCTCCCTACTCCTTGGACATCACCCTTGCCGGCCAGGCGAGTCAGATTTTCCTGGGTGTTCGCTTGCCACAGCAGATCGTTCCTGGTTGATTCACTACGACCAGTCTTCCGGCGTCTTGAGGATGAATAAGCTGGTGGACTTCTAGGACCAATCATCGGAGGCGAATCTCGTGGACTCGCAGCTGAGGCCGCCCGAGAAGAGTGTCCGTCGCGTGAAACCTCGGTATGTTCGTTGGATACTCGTCGATGGACTGGTTTGTCTTTGGCTTTTGCTATCAGCGCCCTAATCTCGTCATAGTTCTCGTCGTTCTTATCAACGAGCTCATACGGTTCTTCGCCCTTAGCGTTGCCGCGTCGAGGATTCGCGCCATAGTCCAAAAGCAGTTTGACAACTTCAACATGGCCATTTTCGATAGCATCAATCAGTGGTGTATCCCTATCAATGTTCAGCGTGTCAACATCACAGCCATTCTCCAACAAAAATTTGACGATGTCTGTAAATCCCGAAAGAGCGGCAATTTGAAGCGGCGTATTTCCTGCATTGTCCGCCTCGTTCAGATCTTCCGGTCTCTCTGCGAGTTTCTGCTGGGCCACCTCCAGATCATTGTTGTTGGCAGCTCTGGCGAGATGAGTCCTGCCATTCCGATCCTTCAACTTGCGAACAATCGGCCCGGCTGTTTTGGCTGGTGACATGTTCTCGTGGTCTGTTGATGTAAATTTGTGCAAGGCAGGCCGGACGCGACGCGGTGAATCCGAATCGTCAGATGACACGGAAAGTCTCCTATGATCCGCAGAACCACTTCTCTTCGTCTGGATCGCGGGAGGGCGCCCGCGCTTCTTCCTTTCTACATCGCCGAGAGTGAATTGGGTCGACACGCCGCGCCTGTGTTCCTTCCGGTGCGGCAGTGGTGGTGGTGAAGGTGAACGCTCTTGGGAAGAGTGGCGGGGATAGGTAGCGGACCTCGTTTCGCGTCGCTCGGTAGAGCCAGGATCTACACCGCCGGAATTATTCTTTGTGCGTTGTTTGGGGAGGATATCACTCGGGCGACGTCTGCGGGTTTGGTTCTTGACTGCTTTCTCCTCGGCATCGTCGGGATCTGCCGATCTTTTCTCGCGCTTCTTCCTGGATGGCCTTGTCCTGGTCGATGCAATATGGCTTGATACGTCTGAATCACTATCTTCTTCTGAATGGGGATGTAAGAGGGATGATAACGGTGAGCTTTGGCGACTCGACGCGGAAAAGGCGAGTTCGTCGCGCGCGTCGTCAATGCTACGCTTGCGCTTCCTGGATTTATTGTCGCTCTCAGTGGCACTTGCTCCGTTCGCCGTCTTCTCATCTTTTGCTGCCGCGTGCCGTAGCGACCCAGCCCGGGACGCGTTATCTGCGGTCGATCCTGCAGCAGTCCTTTGTTTTTCGGGTGACGACTGGATAAGCGTCTCCGCCTCCGAATCTCCCTCTGCGTCGGCGGCTGCCACATCCGCCATGGTTTGATCCACGGTTGGCTCGAGTGCAGCAGGTTCTGCCTTGGAGGGTGTCAATCCTTGAAGCTTTGGCGGTGTCGATGCAGACTGGGTTGGGCCTCCATTGGTTGTCGACGACGGGTCAACAGCTTTGCCGGGCGAGGCCTCTTTAGCCACATCTGGACCGACCGGATGGCTCATTGCAGTGTCGGCTTTTTCTTCATTTTGAGTCTGATCATTACTGTCGGCCGTGTTGGGTGGAACGGGTCACCGTTGTGGACGACTTTGCGGCGGGAGGCTGGGAAAGGCGATTGGAGTTGGCGATGGCGGTGAAGAGGGCGGCGTGGTCAAGACTGGAAGGGCTACGGTGACCGATGATGGTGTCGGGTAACAGCTGGAATATGATGGAGATGATAGATCGGGTTCTAAGGATGCGCTTGGGGAGGGGATGGTGGACTTTTGATGGAATTTGTTGAATTGAATGGATTGACTCTGCATCACCAACAAAGACAGCAAAGAGAGCAAAGACCAGATTAGGTCTCCTCACGTGACCATCCCGCTGGCTGGGGGGAGAGGAGCAGGAAGTACTACTTACAGTACTTGTAGAACCCTGTGAGACTTATTAAGACTATTCGGTAATGATGATGGAGAACGGAGTAGTTACCACATGCTCTTTTGCCCTCTTGTCTCTCTTGTTTCTGTCGGTCACTCTCATTCCTCTGCCTCATCCCCTGTACGGACACGAGTACATTTATCGCATCCTCAACTACTCCGTAAGGAAAGCAAGATAGACTTACGGGTACCTCAACTCGCCTCCATTTCCACTTCTCCCCTCCACCCAGACCCAGGTACAATACATGCATTTATTGCTAGCCCCTTCGATGCCCCTGCTATACCCCCTGGCTATGATCAGCCATCAATTTCAATTCCAATCTTCCGCTCAAAGTCAATCTCATTTTGATTCCCCATTTCACGACTGTAATTTCTGGAAGAAGCCTGAATTGTACCGTTCTCCGTATCCCGTACCTAGATCCTTTTTCTTTTCTTTTTTCTTTCTCTCTTTGTGGGTGAACAATACTCCGGACCATTGTATGGTACCGCGTGTCACTCCAACGAATCCCTCTTCATACAATCTCACGAGGGCATGCGCTGCTTAGGTAAGTGCATCACCATCACGTTCACAATCACCAGACACGAGACTTCAGACAACAAGTCAAGAACTGTTTGCACAGGCAGAGGTCGCTGAAAGTGTTGGCAAGCTTTTCTTGTTTCTGGTCACCTCTAAAGAGGAAAACGAAATCAAACGCTACTTTTACTCATGCTTATGAAGGCCACCTAAGTACCAAAATAGGTAGATCAAAATCAACCGGCGCGGAACATCTGACCTTCCGAAGCGTTTTCCTTCTTTACGCCATACTTGTGCCTCATGAACATCGTATGTCTGAACATTTTGTATGCGGAGGACAAAAATGCTAGACCTGGCTGTACTTGTATGGTGCACAAGAACATTCTACATCCTAAGCAGCGCCATCATCCTTGCCGTCCGTCTGATTCCCGACCTCAAAACCCGCTTCTTGTCATACGGAGCAAGAGACTCTGGAGGTACTACTACTGCTGCTGCTGTTGCTGCTGTTCACAATCACAATCACAATCACAACCACAATGCGACAGGATCCAGATTACTACAGCAAAAGCAACGACAAGAACAACAGTCTTCTTCCCCCCTCTCATCTCAACTTCTCGACCATGTCACGAGCTGGAAAGTCCCTCATTCGTGGTTTATCCATTTCTACATCTTATCGGTCCTACTGTCCACAACATGCATCTGGACCACCTTACAATCAACAAACCACCACTTCAACTCCAACTCCAACACCAACTTCAGCTTCACGGCCACGACCACGGCCACGCCTACTACATCTCTACTCTGCTCCCTCCTGATGCTCCTACAGGGACTTCGTCGACTTTTAGAATGTCTCTACGTCACCAACAATACCAATACCAAGACCGATACTAAACCAAGCGCGTCTCGTATGTGGATTGGTCACTACGCCATCGGTCTGGCCTTCTACCTCTTTACCAATCTCGCCATTCACCTCGAGTACCTGGCCGCCGTCCACTCCCCGAACAAGCATCTTGGGAATTCATCTCCGTCTTCAACGCGAGAGCTACCACTACCACTACCACTACCACTCGTACGAGCCTTGTTCACGCCCAAGACAATAATCTGCACCAGTCTCTTTCTACACTGTTCGTACAAACAGAACAAGTACCACCGGTACCTCGCGGGTCTGAAGAAATACACGCTCCCCGACAAGGGCGCGTTCCAAACAATCATCGCACCTCATTACACGGCGGAATGTGGCATTTACCTCTCCCTCACCCTTCTTCAGGCTCCAGATCAACACGGACACGGTCACGGTCAAGGATACATCAATTGGTCGTTGACGTGCGCCCTGTTGTTCGTCATGGTCAATCTGGGCGTCACTGCCGACGGGACTCGAGAGTGGATGATGACAAAGTTTCCCAAACAACGGAAAGAGGTCGCGGCCCGTTGGCGAATGATTCCACCCTTTTGGTAGCACGAGTATGGTATCAGGCTAGCGAGGCTCTTTTTTTTTCAATCTACATATAATCCTTGATCCAAAAAGAAACAAAACATAAAAAAATCAATAATTCAGACTTTACCCAGCCCTTCTTTGCATTTATGGTTAGGTTTTAGGCCTGGTAACCGAAAATACCCAATGTCATGAGCCAACACCACCACCTCTGATGATGATGATGATGATGATGGGGTCGGATCTATTCAATTTTGTGAGCCCGCGTCGTCTAACCATGTCCTCATTTCTATCCTCGTCCGTAAAAAATTGTCCTTCTACCAGCATGTCTTGTAAGGTTTCTCTATGCTGATGCCTTGACAACCGACCCTTCTCCCTCTGCACCTTTGGTGTCTTCAGACTCGTTTTCTTTCACATCCTCGGCCTTGTCAGCGTCACCTTCGACGTCGTCCTTTGTTTCGTTGACCGCAGCTTTGACTTCTTCCCTGAATTTCCGTCTCTCCTCGAGTTTGGCCTCCTTTCTCAATTCGCGGTCGACTTCCTTCTCCTCTTCTTTGCGTCGCCTCTCCTCATACGACTCGTCCATCCACGCCGGCAGTTCGACGACGGCCTTCTCGGCGTCTTTCTTGTGGACAAGCAGATAATCCTGCAAATCTGCCGGCGAGAAGTCGTGGTCCGGGATCAGATCTGCAAACTTTCTCGCCAGCTCATAGAGCCGCGCAGTGTCGGCCGCCGGGGTGCCCAACTGCGCCAGTGCCTTCTTTTCACCATCCTCCTGGTTCAGAACATGGCTGGTGCTCGGCATGTCGACATACATCCGCAGGAAGATCTCCTCGGCCTGCTTCTTCGAGGCATTCTTAAAGCCAACTCGTACGCTGATTCTCCCTGCACGTACGAGTGCATCGTCCAAGTCATGAGGTTTGTTCGTTGTCTATCGCAGTTGTTAGCCGGATACTCAATCACAAGGGGGCGTCTCAACTCACCATGATTAGTATGTGGCCTTCTGGAGCAGCGACTCCGTCAATCGCATTCAAGAGTCCACTCAAGGTGACGCGGCTCGTGGAAGTGGATGCCTCTTCATCGTCACTATCAAGGTCAAGGTCATTACTATTCTCTTTCTTCTTTGCCACTGCGCCTTCCGGCATCTTTGCCCTGGCTCCTCGCCGACGTCGAGAGGTTGTGTTTTTGCCTTTCCGGCTCAATCCTGCCGTGTCAATATCCTCCAGCAGCAACAACGACCGGCCAGGCAGCTGATTCAGCAACGACACCAGATCGGAATCTGTAAGGTTGTGATCCAACAATGTCAGATTGTACACATCGAGATTGAATTTGCTGGCCAGCGCCAACGCGAATGACGTCTTTCCTACGCCTGGTGGACCGTGGAACAGGTAGCCTCTCCGGTAGGGGATGCCGTGGCTCGCATAAAAATTCATGGTGGTTTCGTCCATGTACTCCTCCACATCGGCCAGCACCTGCTCCTTTTGGCCTGCATCTAGGATGACTGTGTCCAGCGCTCGGCGGGGCTTGCTGGTTAATCGTGACCAAGTCGAGCGACCACCATATCCGCCGTCGTAGGGGCGACGAATCACGGTGAGAGATCGCTCCTTCTCTTTGTTCATGCGGTAAATGTTCTCGAGGAATTCTTTGATCGGGCCGGTCGAGCGTCCGAGGCATGATAGACTGAGTACTTCGATGCGGGAGTACCGGTTGCCGGCATAGGTGTGACCTTCGCCATACTTGCGGGAGACGTAGAACAGGCGGCGTTGGTATATGAACAACTGCACGCCTTGGCCTTGCTCGTACTTGATTTTGGGGTCGGTGGTGCGGCGAGCCGACTCTTCGACGTCCATCTCGTGAGGTGCACGGCGACGGCGGCCCGGCATAAAGTCGTGAGGGGTGTTGAGGGTGGCATTGAGCAATTGGTCGGCACGCAGGGTACGTATCTCCGCAATGTAGGTGCTCAGATAGTTGAAGAGGTCTTCGTCCGACGAGACCGTGACGGTGGCGACCAGCAGCGACGAGAAGCGCTGCCAGAGGGATTGCAGGCGTGTGACGGGACCAAAGTAATATAATGCCAGCAAAATGCCTACAAAGCGAAACAGGGCAGGATGCTTGTCGAGCAACGGCCGGGCACTGGGAAAGAAGGTGGTGATGATGTACTCGGGGAGTTCAATGAGGCTGTTGGTGCCGGTGGCGGCGGTGCGGCGTATACGTTGAATGTCCATACTGATGTGAGAATTGGGAGGATACAAATTGCGTAGAAGTCAAGACGACGTGAGGTTGGAGCTGAGGTTTGTTGTTTGGAATTCTGCGGCGGAAATGGGGAGCTCTATGTCAATGTTGCACCGTCTGGTTGATCAAGCAAGCGGATTGATGCAGCACCAGCAGGTGCACAACAGCAGCAGCAATGATGGACTTGTGGCACAGCGTGTCTTTCAGTCGTGTACTTGGTGTGATCTAAGTAAGAGAACAACAAAGCAAAGAAAGGGTCTCTACGACTTGTGAACTTGACCTGTGGCTGGAAATCAGACCGCTTATATGAGGTTGAACATATGTCTGTGTGTGTGTGTGTGTGTGTGAAATCCCAGGTAGCCATGATCCAACCGTGCAGGACGGGTCAGTTCCAGGTGCACGATACCTTGCCTCT
The DNA here is from genome assembly GCA_024082115.1 of Rhinocladiella similis. Lineage (NCBI taxonomy): Eukaryota > Fungi > Ascomycota > Eurotiomycetes > Chaetothyriales > Herpotrichiellaceae > Rhinocladiella > Rhinocladiella similis. Next base: position 3,484,705 of record JAMRYE010000013.1, on the reverse strand, counting down.
TCGGCTGCGACACATGCAGGGCTTGCTGGGATGGTGCAGCGGACAGGCAGACCGGTATGATAAAGCGTCGACGGCCAGAGTGCGATTGGATATAGAGGTCGAGGGAGGAGTTGTTGAGACTTGGTTATTGGGCCAGACAGAGAGACCCAGAATCAGGCTGACACGCGATTCCATGGGGCATTGTGCCATGTTCCAGATGGTGGCAAAGATTTGGATGATCGGATGACATGGGGGCTGGAAATGGATTTCCTTCGGTCAAGGAAGGGATCTCCATAAGTCCTTGGTGAGGTCTTATGGATATACGAGTACATGTGTGATATACACGTGCATCGAGGTGAATGGCGGCACAATGGAGCGAGAAGAGAGTGTTGAGGATATGGCTATGATTACGTGTAGCTGAATATAAATATAGTCCTCGAGTAGGTAGGCAATATAGACACTGTTCCCTCCGCCATTGACCCGGGGAGCCAGTCGAGGAAGCAATACAAGTACATACTGCAAACACCCAGATAACAACGAGATGTATAGCTGCTACAACAGAACAGAGGCCATGCTCAAAAACAGAGCAACTACTCCCATACTGTACGAGGATTTGGCAACAGCATTGAAAAGCGTCTGACGTCATCCACAGAGAACAGAAGAACCGATCAACAAGTGTCATCTACCTTACAGCACCGTCCCTGGTGTCGAGTCGAATCTTTCGTCAAGCTGCCCTTTGGTTCTTTGCCTCTTCGCCTCTTTCGTGTTCGGCCACGTCTCTCTTCCACGTCCATCTCTTCCTCCGACTCCTAGAAACAATGTCTATTATCTGTTGACGCGACCTCCGTCCGTCACCTTCACCCACTCCCAGTCCTCCGAAATGCCAGCAGTCCAACGCAACGGGCGCGCAGCTGCACCACCAGAAGACACAACTCCTCCCTCACGCATCGACTCGTCCTTCGCAATGCCTACAACACGAGAACGTCCCTCCACGTACCTCCTGCTCGTTTATCCCTTGATCCTTGCTCTCGGATCCGCCTACGCCATCCTGTCGCCGATTGCCGCTCCTCCCCCAGTGGCTCCCCTAGCACCGGGGGTGACGGCCGATGTCAACACGCCCTCATTACCAGCCACAAACTATTTCTCCGGCAAGAGGAACATCTTCAATGTCTACTTTGTGAAACGAGGCTGGTTTTGGACATCGTTGGCCCTCCTGCTTTTACAGCTTACCACTCGACCGGCCCCAGCACTCAGAGGCAAACACTATGCTCAAGTGGCACTTCGTTATTTCCTGGCCACCCTGTCCTGGATCCTGACGACGCAATGGTTTTTCGGACCTGCGCTTATCGATCGCAGCTTCACAATCACCGGCGGCCACTGTGAACCCCACATCTTGAACACGAATGGTCTGAAAGAGGCAATCGACATGACCACCATCTCCTCGGGCCCGGTCTGCAAAGCCGCCGGGGGTCGTTGGCGAGGTGGGCACGATATATCCGGACACGTCTTCATTCTAGTTCTCTCATCCGCCCTGCTCATTTACGAGCTCTACATTGCCGATCGCGACTCGGCGCACCCTCATGTCTCCCCGAAAGCGGCGGCCGCAGTTGCCCACGGCATGACGGAAGAGGAACGAAAGGCAGTAGGAGGATGGGAATCCGAGACGGCTGCAAAAATACGGATATGGTCTCGATATTTTGTCTACGGCGTGGTGGTGTTGGATTTCTGGATGCTGATGATGACTGCCATTTGGTTCCATACGTGGCTGGAGAAGCTCAGCGGTCTATCGATCGCAGGACTCACCCTGTACGGTCTCTATTTTACTGGAGATCATGTTCCACAGTGGAGGCAGATTGTCGGCGGGTTATGATGGCCATGAGGAGAGAGAGAGATGAACGAGACGACATTGGACATGATGAAGTTGATAAACCTCAGGTCAAACTAATTCGTATGTGTTTTTTGTAGAGGGTTTGAATTGACAAGACGAGACTCAACACCCCATCACAAGTCACAGTGCATGTGATTTCCGCGTTATGAGCCAGTGTACACAGCTGAACAGTCTCTCGTTATACATATGTATCCGTAGATCCACCACCCTAGTGTAATTTGTAAATAGAGAAAGATCATAACGCGCCCTCTCATAACTCCCGACCTGCCCTAGATTCGAGGCTAAAGAGTCCACAATCTGTACATGTCAAGACCCCTTGGTCCTCTCCCGGAACGACTGTATTGCCCTCCAAACGAAACAAGACAAGGTGTGGAAAGTCGGGGTCAGCGTACCCAAACTCAGACCTTATCCAACCTGGCCAGGCGTTTCGCCTGGTCCTCCCGCTCGGCATCCTTCTTCGCACGGTCCGCGGCGCCAGCGGCCGCGGCGGCCTCCTCGTCGGCGTCGGCGTCGCTGAACTCGGCATCGTCATCCTCGCCGAGCTGGAAATACTCCTCGGCCTCGTCGGCGCCCATGGGAGGCACGCTCTTGGGCTGCTGCGCGCCGGGTCTGCGGTGCCGCGCCCGGCCCACGATCAGCGTCAGCACGATGACCTCGACGGCCGCCAGCGCCACGGTCAGACTGACGGTCAGCCAGCCGTAGTGGCGCAGTAGGAGCCCGGTGACGATGTTGATCATGCCCGCGGGCACGGCGACGCGGCCGAGCCACACGTGCACCTTGGACATCCACGTGCGCGAGCCGCCGCGCGGGGAGACGTAGACGACGTGGTGGCGCCAGCCGAGCACGGTCTGCACGGCGAGCGCGCACACGATCAGGATGCCGACGTACTGGTGCGTGATGGAGATGGAGCGCGAGTTGACGAAGCCCACGATCGCCCCGATGCTGACCGACACGCTGGAGAGCGAGTTGATGGTCCAGTGGAGATTGAATGCCTCGGCCCGCGACGAGCGGAGGAAGTACACTGCCAACGGGTACAGGATGAGGAAGGATATCGTCATCAGGAAACCGTGGATGTGCCTGTCAAAGGGAAGAAAAAAGCAATAGGGTTAGCTCGATTTATTTCATGTGATTCCCCCTCCAAAAGAAAAGCACAAAAAAGGAGTCGACTTACCACATCAAAGATCGAATGTTCCATTGCTTGACAGTCTTGACGGGCTCCTCGACCTTGGTCCCGTCATCGGCACCGGGTTGAGATACTGGCGTCTTCTCGGTCGATGAACCGTCGTTTCCGACCCCACTGCCAGTGCCAGTGTCGCCGCCACTACCACCACCACCAGCGACATTCTTTTGCGTGGCGATGATATCCTCACCGGCCTTCAATTCGTCGGCCGTCGGTTCGACAGGGTCACCGATCTCATTGACACCTTTGTGTCCGTCTAATTCGTTGATGGGACCGAAGAATGGCACGGGCGATGCAGCGTTTTGCAGGTCCGCCCAGAGGAAACCGAAGCCAAGGCCGAACTGGTGCATGTCGATGTTTCTGCCGGGAGCAAAGTCGCCATCGTAGTCTTGCTTGAAGTTGCTGCTCCAGATCATCGATTGCTTCGTGGTATCATTGTGGACGCCGAGATCTGCAGCCGTCCACTTCTCATAGCCACGTACGACGAACTCGGCAATGCCCAGATGTGAGGGCTTCTGTTGTAGTTCCTCGTGGAAGAAGTCTCCATTGTAGGCGTCGAAGCGGGTGGAGACGACGTCAACGACGGGAACCTCGCCAGAGTAAAAGTCCTTCATTTCCGGTATTGGTCGTGGAGGGTGGTGTCCGTCGACGGTCCGTACGGTCAAAGAGAGTTCGTTCGTCGCCGGATCGCCATACATGATGAACATGAGCGCGCCTTTCATCTGGGGACCCAAAGCCAAAGACGCCCATCCCTTCGCGCTGGACTGGTATCGGAATGCCCACATCCGGACATACAGGTCAGACTGCTGGGTGGTCTCATTGTAGTAGTTGACCAGACTGAACGCTTGGTCAGCCCGCCCAGATTCTCCGGTGTGCTTGACGAATTGAACTGGTCGGTAAGCAGAGACCAGACTGGCGAAGAGAAGAGCCAGCAATGCCGGCAGCGAAATTAGGTGCATCATCGCGATATCCCTCGATGGTTTGGGCGTTGTCGAGATAAATTATCAAAGACCTTTCGAGATGGCACTTTGGAATGATTTTGGAAATGTCCAGGCCACGATTCGTTCGAGGATCCGCGTTCTCAAACGTGGAATAGGGGTCTCTGCACGTCCCCCGCTAAAATTTCAGACTCTGCCGAAGCCTCCGAACAGGTGCTGGGGTGGTGTTCAATGGAGCGCGGCCACCAGGTCGTCGTTCGACCTCCGTAAAGTGTAAGGAATTAAAAGAAAGAGTTGAAGGCGAGAAAAAGGCCTCTTCGACAAGGAGAAGAAACGAATGTAGGATGGTCGAAGAGGATGGGATGGTGATGGATGATGGATGGATGGATGGGATAAGCAGGGAAAAGGGACGAGTTCATTTGAGGGAACTCGAGAGTGGAAACGTGGCCGAGAATAGACTTAGCCGAGACTAGTGAATCTAGTCCGGATTAGGCTTCGTGGCGTCGCTGGATTCTAAAGCTCGCAGGATAAAGGAATTCGACAATCCTGTCACCACCATGTCTTTCTGTTTCAGGGGGTCATGCCGTACAAAGTATCACGAATTTCTCCTTGACATTCTGTGGCATGATGATCCCTTGTGTGTTGGCTGATGTATTTCTATGTCATCCATGTACTCATTGTTCCTTCTCTAGCGTCCCAAGAAGCGCGACGCGTTGGCATTGCCTTCATTTCTTGGGCGAGTCGATTCGTCTAAGCAGTCAAACCTGCCACGCCATCGACGCCTGATGCCTTGTTTGTCTCTCCTGCTATGTATCCTGAAATCGGTGTGTGTCGCAGTTGCTTTCAGTTCTCGCGTAACAAGCCGTCGTCCTTGCTCGCCGATCTTGAGTCGTTCCTGTTACGCCTTCTTGACCAGCACTCTCTTCTCTATCGGCTCAGCGGTCTTGTCGTGGTCGGGGCCGGACGATGGCTTGCCAAACACCAGCTGAGCCTTGAGCTTCCAGGTGTCAGGGAGACCCCAGGTAGATTTTACGTCCGCAACAATGCCGGGGTGGAAGTTGAAGTGTTGAAGGTTGGCTCCAAGACCCTCCGCTTCAAGAGCAGTCCAGGCTAGTAAAGGGCATTAGGTTCCTGAGGGATCATGCCATGATAGGACGAAGAGCTTACCGATAAACTGATGCATACCACTTGAGTGGTCGGAAACTACACAAGGACAAGGTCAGGACCAATACCCAGCTAACCATCGCCAATCTCGCTTGCAACTTACACTCAGTCAACAGAGGTACGACCATTGGGTTCTTCTCGCCCAAGGCATCGAGAGCGGCCTGGTCTTCGAACCACATCACCGTGCCGTAACTGCTGTTAAAGCCACTGATACGACCGGCCAACTATCCGATCCAAGATGTCAGACAACCCAAAGCATCAATGCACGGAAGTCATTGTCCAATAAGTGATGTCGATGCTCAAGGTAAAGCGTCACTTACATAGCCCTTGATCCCCTCATCCATGGGAACCTGGTCCATGTGCTTCTTGACGATTGCCCACAGCTTTTGGTGTTCAGCACCGAAGAGCACCACGGCGCGGGCGGACTGGACGTTGTACGAAGAGGGTGCCCAGGTCACAGCATGCTTGACAATCTCTTCCACTCTCGAGTCGGGGATGGTAGTTTCATTGGACAAGGCATAGATGGATCTTCGAGCCTTGACGAGCTCAAGGAAGTTGTCTGCGGCACCCATGTTTTCGTAGAGGTGAGTTTATGATATCAAGAAATTCGTTATTTGTGACGAACTGATTCGATGGAGCTGGAAATTGGAGGTAGGTAGAGAGAACGGGACTGGACCAAGTTACCTGCCTGGGTCTTATATCTTTCCTATTGTGACATTGCCCATATTCATCGGGTTACCGGGGGGGAGGGGGGGGGGGGGGGGAAATCGGATTAACAATCACCTACATTTGCCCAGGTACCTGCATAGCGTTAATTCCTTTGATAATGCAATGTCGAGCTTATATCCATCGCATGCGGGCTGTGAATGGCTCCTCTTTACTGGCTTTTGGAAAGGATCGAGGGCTTCTCACACGAGGCCGACGCTTCTCGGGCGAGACATGGCGTCAGTTCACCCGGCTCACGTGACCTGCCTCAGAGCACAGGGCCCACTACTCCATTTTGACCGGCGTTGTCGCAGGCCTTTCCATTGTCATTGTTGTGTCAGCAGGTGGATCAGGAGCGGAAAGAGAGTGGTACAACGAAGGCGTGTATTTCAAAGTCGTGGGTTGTCCAGTTCGGAACGATCCCTGCTCGAACAGCTCTTGAAGCGCTGTTCGAGGATCCTGTGACAAGGCTAATGATCTCTGAAGCACACCGCCCAGTTGAAGACGCCATTACTCCACAGTGAGTGAGTCCCATCCTCGATGGCCAGAACTTGTATTGCTTCCTGGATCCTGCTACGAGGGATGGTGACCTCTGCAATTGCGCACATGGCTGTTGTCTCAATCTTGACCCTGTCTGAGGATTGGACCCTGGCAAAACAGTCGAAGTGCCAACCTGACACACCGCTCTCACGATTTGGTGTACCACAGCGGAACCATCCCTTCCTCTCTTGACGTTGCTCCCTGCTTCGATCCCAGCCCGCCTGGTGGGTCTCAAATTGTTCGACCGTGAACGATTCTCTTGACAAGTCCAGTGTCGTTGCTCGCCCCAAGTGTACCGACCCATCATGTTCTTGAATGAGTTGTCTCACACAAGAACAAGTGCAGAGAAGTTCGAAGAGAGATACGAATGCCAGTCGATTCGACAGTGAATCTCATAGTATGACATTCTCCCTTTCCTGCTGCGTCGTTGGTCCCTCATGTCCTACAATTCACTCACCAACCTTGGCAAACCGCCTGACTTGCACCTTCACAACGCATATTCCCAACAGGGCAGAGAGGAAGTGGGAAAAAAAAAGGAAAAACAGCAAAAACTAACCTCGAATTGATGGTCAGAAAACCTTTTCTGTCACAACAGGGTTTGACCCCCAAGCACCCTCGCCCAACGGCAGAGGACACAGGACCTACTGGGATTTTTTTGGTATCTCCAGACTGCTTTTCAAGATAGGCCTAGTTGGACCCCCCGGACCTGAAGCCATACCGGTGAACCACCGAGGTTATGACGAGGCCGGGTGTGCCAATTTCGGCCTGTGAGAAGGCTGCTGTTGAAGACACAATTCGGAATGTTAAATGTATATGGTATTGGGTTTTTTTCCTGGTAGTGAAGTCCTAGAGAAGCTCCCACCCCCAGATTCGTTCACTGACCTCTGCCCTGCCATTGGCTTGCGTCGCGTAAGGAGGCAAAGATGGGCGGCGCAGGTTAGTGAGGTGTCGTCCTCCCTGCCTGCCATTGACAAGGGATCCAGGTAAGTGAACAGGAAGAAACCAAGAAAGGAACAAAACGAGGGAAGATGCGAATATGGAGAATGTGTTTTTGAGCTTTGAAACGGAGAAGCAAAAGCAATCCTCTTTGTGTGTCATTGACATTTGGTATTATACTCCCCTTTCAAACGCCATCTTCGGACCTGTACACGCTGTATTGTATGTGAGTTGAGTACTGGCGATACTGCATCGACGATCCAATTTCAAACCCAGGTTGTCTTGAACAGTCAGATATAATGTGTGTCGTATACCCAGAACACACTCTACGGATGACCTCGCCCGAAGTAAAAAACACACCTCATGTCAAAAAGAAGCCCATCCATGCAACCTATTTCAAACTCCGAGGTCGAAACCGGCAGTAAAAGTCATGCTCCTTTACAAACCACGCTGAAGAGTGACGACCGGTCAGCCAAGTTATCCCTTTCAAGATCTTCGTGGATCATGGGGACATGGGGAAAGCAAACTCACCATTATGCAACTTCCAGTCTCTGGTAGGGTCGTCAAATTGAACCTAGCACAAGCACGTAATGTCAGCTCCTCTCCTGCTTGAATCAAGTAAAGTCCTGCAATGATCGATCTACTAATTAGTAACTCACCTCGAACCTTCTCAAAAACGATGGCACAAGCTTGTACATCTCCAACAAACTAATGTTCTTGCCGATGCACGTCCTTGCACCGGCTCCGAATTGGAACAGGGTACCGTTCATCTCCTTCAGTTGCTCTTTACCGGCGTCCAACCATCGTTCGGGAACGTAGCTGTCGACTTGCTCGCCGAATACTTCTTCACGTTTGTGAATCACCCACGCGTTACATCCGACTATCGTACCGCCGGGGATGAAATGACCCTCAATCTCGATGCCCTGAGGTGGCGTGATTCTCTCCAAGGGTAGCCCGGCGGCAGGGTGCATTCTGAAAGCCTCCTTGATGCATGCGTCAAGGTATGGCAGGTTTTGTGACTCGGCCCAGGACACGGTTCCACTCGGTCTGTTCTCGATTCTGCCCTCCTTGACGGCGTCGTTCAACTCGGTCATCAGTTTTTCGTAGCAGCGCGGATTGCGGAGAAGGTAGTAGAAGACTGCGGCTAGACTGATGGCCGTGGTTTCCGACCCGGCAAAGGCCATAGATACCGCCATGGTCAAAACGCGTTGGTCCGTCATGAACTCAGGACGGTCGGTCTGCGCCTTGAGAAACATGGACAAAAGGTCTGGTTTGTTGGTGCCTTTCTCCCGACCTTGGGCTTTAATCTCGATCAGACGCTCATTCATACGTGCCAAAGCGAACTTCGTGATCGGAAAGGCAAACAGTTTGACGCCGAGCTTGTCAGATAGCAGAACCAATGGGTTCTTCAAGAAGAGCAGATCGATCCAGGGCATCTGGCCAACCTAGAAATGCTGTTAGCACCGTAGTTCCCCCAACATTGTCATGGCCAACATACCGGAGCGACGTAAGAGAAGAGCTTGCCAAGATAGCCAATCATGCCGTCGACATCCTCGTTTCTTTCCAAGAAGCCATGTCGCTTGCTGTAGGTAATCTGCCCAATGACCTTTTACTAGTCAGTCATTGGTACACCCAGCGTATCGTATACTTGCTTACATCGAATGCGAAATACTGGAGCCATTCTGCAAAGTCACAAATTCTATTCGGCTTCGCGTACAGCTTGTCCGTCTGGTCTAGGAAGATCTCGATGGTTTCGTTGACAGCCGGCTCGTACTGAACCAACTGGCTCATGGAGAATGCATTGTTGACGGATCGTCGCAGGTTGGCGTGGTACGACTCATCCGTGGTCGAGAACAAAGACGGTAGCCGCTTGCCTTCCTTCACGGCTTGTTGAACAGGATAGAAATCGGACTATTGGCGGAGTCAGAAGAGAAGATTCCTACTAGCCGTGCGTTCAATCATACCTTGGTAAATCCCTTGTTCAATCCATAGATCGTCTTCAAAGCCTTGGGATTGGCGAAGGAGAGACTGTTGGGTCCTAGCCGGACGACGTCTCCCAGTTTGCGATGCAACTTGAGGTGTGTGATGTCTGGTCGTCGCCCATAGACGTCAAAAAATCTCCACCAATTCGTAAACTTGGCGAGGAAAGGTCCGGGATACTTGTTCAGGCCATGATTGAAGTAGTTGCTAAGCAGATAGCCGACCAATAGTACCGATAACGCGATAGGCCAATTGTTGGCTATGACGGGGAATATTGACTCGAGCATTTTTCCATGCAATAAAAAAATTTGGCTGGGACAGAGGTAACTCACGACAAATCTATAGATTGTATAGACAGACTCACCGCGAGAAAACAGTTCAGGAACGAACGTCCTTGAGTTTCAATCATATTAAGACATTAAGAGCAGAGCAAATCGATGCACCCGTGACTAGTTGCCGTAGCCTTGGGCGAGATCTGTCCAATGTACGAGATCTCTCCCTCTACTCGTCATGTTCAAGCGGCCCAGGTTCTTCGGCAGTTGATATTTCAGCCAGACATACGTCGGAGTCGGCACGAGTATAAAGAGCGCTGACACCTGGGCCAGCGAATGGGCAGAAGGACACGCCTCAGGTGGACCGCTCGGCTCGCTCTTTGTGAGAGGCGACTCTGGGTGCGCAAGGACGGCATATGGACAATCAACAGCGTAATTGAGACCTGAGGCATGGCAGAAACCCGGGGGTGCCAGTTGGTCTGAGAGCCGAGGCCACCCCGATACGGGAGTCGGTGGGGGTGGGCTTGAGTGGGAGCGAGGGAAGCAATGTGGACCATTGAGATGTGTATTGTTTAGTATTAAAGGGACCGGTAGTTGTTGAGTAGCACCCTGGGGGGTCCGCTTGTTGCCTGTGCTGGGACTGCACAGATGATGAGCGGCGCCAGGACTATGGAGAATGGAACAAAGTCGTCGGCACTCTGCCTACGGAGCGTTCGTACTTCGAAGGATTTGTTGCTTCCGGCAATTGCACCGGGTACAACTGCCGTTGAGATAAGCTCCGAAAACAAGTGGGTGAGGAATCGAAACGTTAACAACCACAGAAACATCGACATTGTTTGAGAAGTATCTTCAACTCTAGCAAGTGCCGTACGCTTCATCAGGAATATGGTGTGGGTAGCATTTACCATGGACCATTGCCTCAGGTAAAAATAACCCTCGTGGATTTATATGCCGGAAGTAATAGACGTTGAATCAATCACAAACCACCTACAGAGGACGGAGATGCAGACACGACATATGTGCGAGTAGATGATCAACTGGAATTTTCATTCTCAAGGACAATAGTGCTCATGAATTCAGGAAGCATATGTTACACGATTCCAAGCCATAGGTTCTGCTTGAGAGCGTTCAACAATTCTCCTCCTATACCCATAAACCATTGCACTCAATGCTTTTTGAGTTGCACAGTGTTTGTTGCTGATAAAATTCAAGCCCCGAGTTCTTCCCTGGAAATGACCGCTCGTCCTTCCGAAATCGCCAGTAGGGTGACGCTTCGAGTCAATGAGTCTGCTTTTCACTAGTACAAAAATCGGCGTTGAAGGTGCTGAAGGTGATGCATGATTGCTTGGTTGGGTTGTGTGTTGTGGTGATCTACTTTCCACCAAGGCTGGGAAAGGCTGACTCGTCGTTGACGGCGACGCCAGGAGTATCACCGCCGCGACCTCCACGACCACGTCCACGATGCTCTCCGCGATGCTCTCCGCGATGCTCTCCACGGTCACCACGTCCACGGCCACGGCCACGGAAGTCGCCACGGAAGTCGCCACGGTCACTGCCACCACGGCCACGACCGCCACCGCGACCACCACGGCCACGAAACTCGCGAGGTTGCTCTTTGAAAGAGTAGTCGATGTCGAGGAACTCTTTCTTGGTGGCACGCTCACGCTCTCGCCTGGCCTTTTCTTCGCCCTTGAAATAATCGGCAGTCTCTTCCTTGGTCAGTTCCTTGGCCGACTTCCACTTCTTGTCCTCTTTTGCGCCCTCGTTGGGTGCGCGAGCCTCTTTGAGACCAAGGCCTTGAAGCTTCTGAGCCGCCTTTTCGGCCAGATAATCGGCATAGGACTTGTGGTTAGATTCAGGTTCGGCGTCAGGGTCTGGAATAGCTTCACCGCCCTCGGGAAGGGCCACTGGCTCAGCATTCTCGTTCCAGCCTTCGGCTTGAGTACCTGCATCCCATCCACCTTCCTTTTCTTCTTGCTTGGCGATTGCTTCACCGGCTTTCTCATCTGCCCATTCGCCTTCGCCAGTAGCTTCGCCCCAGCCATGACCGGCTTGCTTAGGGTGTTCACTGTAACAGGATGTCAGTAAGGAAGGGAGAGAAAGCTGAGCATGCCACTCACGCAATGCCAGTACGGTTCACATGTCGATCACCACCCCGACGTTGGGCTGCACCGCCGCGACCAATTCGTCGTGTGCCAGCAGAACCTTGCGTGCGACCTGGCTTGTTGCCGAAGCCATCTGCACCCTCGCCTTCAGTTGGCTGATCACGGTTGAAAGTACGGCCAGTGGCTCTGTCGCGGAATGCTGCCCATCTAGTGAGCAAGATTGTAATTTTGACGTTTCAAGCTTCCATACCTGCTTCGTTGCCAGTAAATCCACCTCTTCGGCCACCGCGACCACGAGCAGAGGATGTATCAGTTGGTGCTGCTTTTGGAGCATCGCGCTTGCCAGCTCGCGCTGCCGGTTTGTCAACTGTTTTGGTCGGTGGTTCAGGTTCGCGGTCAGAATCCTGGTCCGAGGTATTGCCTAAGAATGAGAGTCAATGACAAAAAGTCGCCGCGAGGTGCGAGAAAGTAGGTAGGTACCCAATAGCTCGTAGAGGTTCTGTAGCACAAGCAAGTCAGTAAACGGATAGTTGACACGATAATACACTTGCTGTAGATGGAATGACGAGTAGGAATTGATGCTCACCTTGCTCTTGACGTCCGCCATGACGTTTTCCTCTCGAGCGCCTTCCGTGAAGGCTTTGCTTTAATGAAACTCCAACTCGAGTGTGGAAGAATGAGGATCTCGACCAAGACAAGCTCCCGAAAACTAGGATCTTGTCGCGTCGAGTAGGGGGTCGTGTCCGATTCAGAGAAGATACTGAGGTTACAGGCGCATTCTCTCAATGCATGATGAAATTCTCAAAGCCATTGGCTAGCGTGACCTCATGCAGCGCGCTAGGCTACTTGGGGAGAGACGCTTGGCATTAGGGCTGCACGTGATCATTATCAGCAAGGTAGTAATGGTGCTCTCAACGAGACAATACGCGGTGTCGCAATGAGGTTCAACTAGGACATTTGCTTTCACTGGCATTAAATACACATCGAGACTTCTCAGTCTCCTATGACAATGACTCAAAACAGGAACGACGAAACTCCGATTTTAAACAAGAGCGCCACAACCCGGTGATACGCTATCACAGAAGCGCCATCGCTAACATGCTTCCCGGACGTTACGAAACCGTGAGGATATACAACTCCGCTCTCCATGTCTGTCTACCTTGGAGGAACCTACCTCCTGGGTTGTGACGGCGGGAATGTATAGGGATTCGGAAAATGCATGCTTGCTGTTAGACCGAATGGATCCGCATCTAACATTGGATCATACGGATCAATCAGGAGATTCCCACTGCCCCCGTCGCTAGCAGCACTCGTCGTCATGGGAGGTGATGCTTGCATGCCCATTTGCATGGCGTTTCCAGTCGTAGGAGGAAGTCGGAAGTTAGGAATGAAACTGTCGGTATCGACGTCGTCGCCGTCCAATTCGTCCATAATATCGGGCTGGGCATCGTACTCCTGCTCTGTACTCACGCAATCAGTCTAGGACGAACAAAGCTCCACAAGCAGGGGCAATAAGAAAGAGGGGGACCACTTGCCCAGCTGAGAATAATGCTTCTGAAAAGAGGGGGGATAGTAATTATCTTGCATGGTAGGATTCGGCTGGGGACGAGGTGGAAAGCCTTGGGCAGCGTTCGAATTTGAGACTGAACGTGCCATAACTCTACGCTGTGGCGCATAGTTTTGGTGCAGAGGAGGCGGTAGTGTCCGACCTCCTGGTTGCTGGTGCTGCGGCTGACTTGTCATATCCGTGGCGGGTGAAGTCATCCCACCTTGCAAGGCAAAGCCAGGCGATCGGGCTGTTGAGGGTGATGAATGCTGTGAAGGTGGAGTGGGCTGTGCGTTGGGTGAGCCTGCGAAATTTCGCTGTCCACCAACCTGGGAAGATGAATTTACAGTCTGAATAGGCGGTGCCATTGCAGGACGATGCCTCGCTTGCTGCTGACGACTCATCATAGCCTTCTGCATAGGCGATGCCTGACCCGTTATGGGAGGCGCACGGTGAGGGCGAAGCTGGGGACTGCCCTTGAGGGCGAGTTCGGCTTGTACATCAATACCTGGGTATGTCAGCCTGAATGAAAGTCACGCTTACGGGGATCAGCAGACCTTTCTCTAGAAGGATGCGTTCCAGCAATGAGTTCTTATAGCGCAACATCAGGCACTCATCGGCCGCGGCGCGGTGACTCTGCTGGAGATTCTGCAATGTCTCCTCATGATGCTGGATGGTGGTCTCTAGCTGCTTGATGTATTCCGTTCGTCGTTCACGGAATGCTGCTTGCGCCTGACGATTTCTCTGTTTACGCTCTTCGGACGTGGCATATATCTGAATCCCATTTAGTCTGCAGGGCTTCATGTACCAGGAGGTTCCCAAGACAAGGCTTACCGGCTTCCGTCCTCCTTTGCGTTTCGGTGCTGGCGCTGGCTCCTGGTTGGTCTTCTCCGAGACGGCGCCAGCACTATCATCACGCTCAGGCGACGAGGCTGCGGAGGAGGTATATCTCTCGATACTAGGCTCACGTTTAGGGACCACAGCGTCGGGTAGCGTAACGTCGGAGTTCGCGACTGAGCCCATGCCTGTCTCCACGCGAGCCTAATGCAATGTGCCTGGCATACGCGCCAATAACAGGTCAAGATAGTCGACCGGGGATGGTAAGAATAGACGTGCGCCTCAGAGATTGGATACTGGAAACGTAACGAGATAGAGTGTTGACAATTGGAAACAGAGATAAGAGAAGGAAGAAGCAGTGGTCACGCCCACAGACGGGATGTTGTGAGGTAATCTAATGAGCTAACAAATTTTCAATCGAGGGGAAGGAAACTCCGGGCACATGCGGAGGTTGAGGAAGGTCCGAATATGGTAGGCTGAAAGAAAAGTGCAAATGCGGTGACCTGTTTCGGGCGTGATCTTCCACGGATGGGCAGGGGAGTCACCAGGCTTTTAGTGGTGCTCTTTTTGCTTTTGTCTTCCAGGCAATAATAGTAGGAATAGAGTTGAATACTGGGTATTGCCCACTTCCCTCGGCTTCTGAAGATGGAGCGAAGGAAACAGCTGTCGGCGCGGGAGCAGTTAGAAGCCGGAATTCGTGGGAAGGGCACTCGGACTGGGAAAGGTGGAAAGCAACAGGGCGATCATGGCGGCTTCACGGGATCATCCTCCTCCCTGGCAAGGGCGTAAGACTAGTAAGCGGTCAAGGAGACGATGCGCGTATCTTGCATCTCAGAAGCCACCGTTTCAGTGCGTCTCTCAGCAGTGAAAATTTCTTCTTCCAACCTGACGAGCATCGAACGACATCGGAGGTTGAGCGCGTCAATTGGACATGGGAACATGCGCCACGTGGAAGTAAAAATTTTCGTCTTGGGCTTTGAAATTTTCCCAAGTGCGGGAGCCAATGGGTGAGACTTCGGACCGCGTCCGTTGCCCATATACAGTGTAGTCGAGAAGCCTAGAAGTCGAAGGGGAATAGCAGATCAACATTGATCCAACGTCAGGCGAGCGCCGCCCTGCATCAGCCGAGTCTCAGGGACGAACCAGGCTCCGTGCTCATCCATCCCCGCCCCTTGTTTTGGTCGCCTTTCTCCGTGGAATGTGAACAGGGCCTTCCTGGGCGTTTGGTAGCTCAGCCGGATACGAGGTGGAAGAGCTAGTCGTGCGAGGACAGCGTAACCCATGATTCATGACCTCACCCATGTACTCCGTACTGGTATGGTGCCCTCAGCTCGTGTTGCTGGCTGTCTTATCCACTGTGTACGTATTGAGATCTGAATGGTGCCCGCAGCTTCAGTTCCTCTGTCGACCATGTTGACCCCTTCCCCAGCCCATGTCCCCGGCTTTTGTGTGATCAGCCCTGTTTTTGTGGGCAAGATAGGCACCATACAGTAAAGAGTGGATGAGTTCTTGCAGCGCTGGTGGCCTGGACAAGCGAGGATTCGCTTGGCACTTGTATGAGTATCGCGAGGTAGCCATGTTGGGTACGAGTGCGCGTAGTCGCCTGTCTTCGCTCCCTGTCCAGCTTGCATGAGTGTCAGTATTTCACTGTACGCTTACCTGGAATCGTATCAAATCACTTTTAGCATTGGACAATCTCGAGACCAATCGATCTCATCAGTATTGACCACATGACTGAAGCAAATGAATCTAGAGCAGGGGTTCAATTGTACTAGGGAGTGACGGGCTAAACGCCAGCGCCCTTCGGAGGTCTTGGCTCAGGTTTAGTCCACGATGGTGCAACTGACTCAACTTGAAGTCACGCCCATGGCAAAACCAATTCTGTTCTCGAGTCATGCTCCCACTGGTACCTACTCATCAATGAATGCTGGATCCTTCAAAGATGAACCTTGTCTCGACGTGCTGTACTGATCCAGGAGCTTCGTTGCGATGTCCTCCAAATGGAACTCTGTATCTTGCATGCTACAGAGGAAGGAGCGTTTCATTTCGAAGGATGGCTATTGCTATTGCCCTCTGCCACGAAACCCGCAGCGCAGGAACAACATGATGGTTTTGGTCTTGCCTGGCGGGTCGAAGGCATACACTCTCATTTCTCACTCATGTCTTCCGCGTTGACTTGCACAGCTCGAGACTGTGCCTGGTGAAGTTCCATTCATTGTGCAAAGTCTGGCTCACTTTCTGGCCTGTTCTAGGAATTTTTTGGTCTCCCACATATGTCATGGTTGACATTGTTAGTGTGCGATGGAGCAGTGGGCGGTAAAAGGTCAGCGTGAACAGTGCATTGTGAATGTCTGAATTGACCTTCATCAGGTCCTCCAAAGAGGTTCCTCCTCGGAAAGAAGACTTCCTCTGAAGATGCTCAAAAGCCACCCCGACTGCCTCTGTCTGCACGGTTTGAGAACGTTACACGACCAATTTCGGCTTTAGCCAGGCACCGAATCCACCAGCTTTCAGATATTCACGAGGTCTCAGGATCTTCAAAGGCCACCTCCACAGCCAATCTTGCCGGTGAATGGACAGACGGCGCCAATGACACGCCCAAAAAGCGACCTCTTCCGCCAACGGATACTGTTTCCCAGACCACCTCTTCTGAGTATCTTCCAGCCACGCCTATCCACTCAGACCCTCGAAAGTTTACTGCTTTGGGTGACCGTGCTGCGAGCGCTATAAGCCTTCCCCGAAAATGCGTACCAGAACGGAGATCGTCGGCGAGCATTTTCTCCCATGGCCTTGCCGGATCGAAGCCAAATTCGTTGCAAGAGTTGCCTACATGGAAGATTTCGGAACTGGATGGTACTAGCAAAATCATACCCAACAGAGGTCGAGCTCACTCTCCTGTCCGCCGTGCCATCAATCGCGGCGCTCAGTCGGCTGAGATCTTCCGGCCATCTCTAACACGAACCTTCATCCGGACGTCCCCTCCACACGAGATCCTAGACACCGGTAGTATTCGACATCCACGGGTCGACTTGTCAATTCGTCTTCCTTCACCGCTCTTCGTAGGAGGCGGCACTGTTGAAGGTCACATGTCCATTGAAGTCGACGGCGGTGGGCCTCGGAAGCCAAAATGGAAGCCAATCTATGTCGCCAAAGCCTCTGTAGACGTAATTGGAGTGGAGGAAATCAGCGACGGCAGAAGATGGGTGTTCTTGTCACTGGCTACCGAGTTATTTGACAAGGAAAATCCACCTCCGCCGTCCCTTGTAACGTCTCAGCAACCTGCAGAAAGCCCCGAGACCTGGTGGGAGCTCAAATCAGCAAAGACGAACCTTCCATTTTGTGTCAACTTGCCCCTGAAGCTCGGGCCGCCGCCATATGCCTCCAAACAAGCATCAATCCGCTACATTTTATGTCCATCGCTTGTGATTAAAATAGGTGACAAAAGGAGCACTGTGAGACAGACCTGGAGCATCCAGATGCTCACTGTCCATGATCCGGAGAAAGCACTCGCAAGCTTGCCCAGTCCCTTGCTGGCTACGGATACACTGTATCTTGCCAAGGAACCCGACATTCAAACTGTCAAGCTGACTGCCGGCCTTCATCGCCAGACGTGGGTGAACGGCGCCAAGATTTTCGTCGACATTCATATTGCAAACAACACCGCTAAGACGGTCCGGAAGATCGAGATTCAACTCGAGAAAACTACCCTATGGTATACTCATGCGCCCGCGGGGACGTTTGAGAAAAGCGCGATTCATCTACGCTTGCCCAAACGCACGGATACGGACACCGTCAGTAGCACGAGCGTCAAGATGTCTGACTCCTGGCAAGGGGTTCCATCCCACTCATCAGATGTCAGAACTATCGAGCTTGAGGCACCACGTGGTCATGTCACTATCAGTACAGGGAGATATTTCGAGGTCAGATATTTTATCAACGTCATCGTGACTGTCAAAAGATTCAAGACTGTCGCTGTACAACTTCCTGTGACCATCATACCTATTAACTCACTGGATATCTTGCCCAATTCTCTAGCACAGGTAGCAGCTTCTATCGAAGCAAAGCGTGCAAGGACGGTACCTGTGCCACCCAGTGTCCCTACTCCGGCGGCATACTTCCAGGGTCAGGCTTTTGTTGTTCCAGTGCGACGCTCAATTGGGAATGCAAGGAGCGAAGCAGATATTCTCCCAGTGGCGGACATGGACAGCCTCAAAAAAGATATTGACAATTCTCCAAGGAGAGTTCATGGCCATGCTCATTGCAAAGGAGAGTTGGAAGCCGACACAACGGACGAAAACGCAGATCCTAGTCGGCCAAGCCTCAACGGCTCCTCACATCACCATGTAACAAAACGCCCAAGCTGTTACCATTGTCACATCGCAGCAGGATCCGAGGCCTCTCCAGTACGTGAAGGTCCGCGATTGCCTCGATTGCAAGTATCGACTTCCGGATTAGGGTTCTCTGAATCGGAATTTGATGTTCCAGCTGACTCTCCACCTCGGAAAGTCATGCTCAGCGAGAGAGAGCGCAACATGATTAATCAGCAGAGAGAACTTCGCATTCGAGAAGATCGAAAGGAGAAAAGAACCAGACGACCCAGCAAAGACATCAAGCGTGGGGAGGAGCCACGACGGTCGAAGGAGCAGCAGCCATGTTACAACAACGTCGTTGCTGATCCTGGTGCAGAACCCAAACATCTACCTATTGGAAATTTCAGTCCCGAGGGGCTGAATTCCTACGTCAGTAGCACGAGAGCAAGCACGTCGGAAATCAACCCAAAGAAAGCTGGTCCTGGGAGATCTAGATCCAAGACCAATCCTGAGGGTCGATCTAGGGCACTGCCATCAAGCAAACACCGAGATATGTCGCGCATTGACCGAGGTAGAATGCCTGTTGATTGCTCATCGTCCTCTGGTCTGGCGCGTCGGAAAATGAGCAAAGACACTGGTTATCGCCCAAGCATCGATCAGCTTTTGTGATGGCCCGGTATCGCAAGCAGAGTGATTATTCCATGTATGATGTCAACATGGTACCTCTTAGCCTGAGTTGAGGCTGTTTTGGCAGGTCAGGATGGGTAGACTCGCCCACTGGATATGTATGATAGTGAACATGAGGTTCTCCGGTCGAATAAATATTGTAGAGTAACATAATAAGCCATACAAGACTTTAGCAATACAACGCCGAGGCAGGGCCTTGCAGCACCATATCGAGTAGCTTCTAATGATCATGCCGCCTGATAAGTTATGGGACGACAAAAAAATTCGGTCCTGCTGCTATCAAGTCCAACATGAATCGTTGAGAGCCTCGTTGCCTCTCTGTCCATACATGGTCAATGAGAGCTAGCATTTTCGTGACGCACAAGGGTGCAAAGCTAGACAGTGAGACATTCTGCCAGATGTCTTTCGAGACGGTGGAGATTTCGAGAGAAGCCACGAGTAAAGGGAAGGCGACATTATGCAGTTTCGCGGCGGACGTCGTTGCTGCGCGAAACCGCGCCATTTCGTCAAGGATATCCTGGGCATATTGCGTGGCGGTATCGTCCATAGTGCCGATCGGGTTCAAGATGCGATGTACTAACAGCAAGCCGGCCAGGCGGTACATGACGGCCTGCGACTGCATTTCGAGAATCTCGCTTGGGGAGAAGTTTTTGTTCGCACCCTCCACGAGCGCGTCCAGATCGGGCGTCCACTGCGCCAGGCCCTGCTGGACGCGTCTGATGGGGCCGGTGCTTCGGGGGATGCTGCACTGGTGCTGGACCTCGAGTTCCTTGCTGGCGACGCACAAGTCGTACAGGATCGGGAGGAGAGTCGTACACAGGCCCGCGGAGCGCTCGATGACGGTGGCGGGACTGGTGTTGGTGCCGGTGCCGGTGCTCATAGTGGTGTGATGCGGATCGCCTCCGGAGCACGTGTACCTGAGCACGGGGACGTCGCGGCGCAACAGACACGACGCCGTGTCCCAGAAGATGGAGGTGATGGTGAACGGGTCCACCGCCGGGTCGCGCGACAGCTCGTCGTACCACGGTTCGATGGACGAGAGGGAGTAGCGCAGGATCAACGACGGGTCGTTGCAGCTCGTGAGGAGGTCGAACGCGGCGAGCGTCTGGCCCAGGGCGTTGACGGCGAGAGCGTCGCGCACGCTACTTATCCGTACGGTTCGCAGCTTCTGTAGCGCCGCGGCGCCGACGAAAATGTCTGCTTCGTCGTACGGGCGGACGTTGTCCTTGGCGCGCGTGACGACGGAGTGCATCGCCTCGAAAATCTCCTTCAACAGCGCCGGCGAGGAGAAGAATGAGCGGCGGATCGCGTCGCGAAACCCCTCTGCGAATGTCGGGCCCAGCATGAAGAGGTCGTAGACTTTGGAGAATTGTTCCAGGATCTCCGGAGAGGATTCGTACAGTTGGCTGGCGGGCGAGTAGTATCGTCCGTCCGAGTCGCCTCGCGGTCCGATTGACTCGGTCGAGACCGGTGTACTACTCGTAGTTGGGCTGGTTGCACCCGTCGAGGATGATGATGTTTCAGTGAGATCCGGTTTCAGCTTCGACTGGCCACGTCGAGATTTCCCGCGATTACTGGCCCTGACGTCCAACGAGTCCTTGACAGCCCATACTTGCATCGACCCATCGGAGCCAAAGGCTGAGACTTTCGGTCGTCGACCGGGACGGTATTGTACTCGTAAATTGGTGCATTGTGCTTTGGAGCTTTGGCAGAGAGTACATTTCTTTGCGGAACGCTCGAAGTGGCATCGTTCTTTGTACTTGTAGCATCTGTCACATGCCCTGCGAGGGGGTGGTGGAGTGGACATTCTGATCAGATGGATTTTTGGCTTGTCAATCTCCAGGATCGTGACGTCCTGCTGGCCCTTGCAACTTTGCATTCAGTCCGTGCCGCGAAAGTCGGTTTTCTTGCCATGGGCGTGTGATACGTGTAAGCGAAGTCGTGGGCGTCCAAATGATTAAGCGAACAGATCTCTACCTCTTCCGCTTGCAAGGCTTCGGCCGGCTTCAGTGTCTTCGGCAATGAGGTGCACCTTCATATCATGTGTTCCGACCAACAATTTACTCTCTTGATGGTCTAGCATGAGTGGCTCACTCGTCGGTCAGGTTGTCCATATTCGGAGGTCACGCAACATCGCCCCTTTTTGGAAGAAACACCCTGGAAGGAAAATCTTATCCAAGATTTTCTATGCCCAGGGAAAGGTGAAATGCGGCTGTAACAGGTCTGTTGAATGGTTGGCACCGTGATCGAAGCGGCGACATAAATGAAGAGCACAGTTCTGAACAATCTCTAAGAACGATGGAGGACCTAATCTAAAACAGGACTAGCACCATTTGCTCTCCCTTTGGCACTACTTATGTTTGGCACAACGGTATTCTCTGCTCTGGACATCCTCAATCTGACCAGGATCGAATCTTCTGCAAGCTTTTTAACGTCACATAGCTCCCATTCGAGCGCTTTCAAACTGCTAACAGACCTCTGCGCCAAGAGTCAAGTTCTCAGTTCTCCAATCCTGGTGTAGCGGCCAGTTTCGGCTACTTCTTGATTTGATCGCCGGTGAAGCACGCCAGCCCCGACTCCATAAATAAGAGAACGCACTGCAAACGACAATCTGGGCCGCGATAGTGAGGTAATAGCAAACAAACAGCATCATAAAGGTATGCCGAACATGCTCACAACTTCTTGGCGTTTTGGCTTTGAAATTTGGTATTCTCTGCAAGCTCGGCAGGGTTGATCTCCTTCAGCAGTCTTGCGCTATGCGAGTCTTCACCTTTCCCACACATCACTTTCTTCTGACGCAAGTACAGAATGGTTAAGACCACAAGGGCGGGATTGGCGGCGTTACACTTCAACGCAGCGTCAATCTTGTCCTCTGAGACCAACAGATCGGCCCACACTTCTGGAGGCTGAGAACCATAGAGTGCTTGAAGACTGCCTCTGGAGAACAAATGGATGCCATAATCGGACTTGCCAACCTTGGTCTTCAGCTTCCGAATCTCGCTGTCGCTTTTGGTCGCCTTAAGGAAATCCTGAAGCGTCGCTAGCATGGGCTGGAAGGTGTTTCGAGCCAGTGCGTGTTCAGAGATGTCCACGTACATCTGGATCAACTCTGCAGCTCCTTCTTTGCGTGCAAGGTTGATCATGCTCTCTACGAAGTCGTTGGCCTTCTCGTCTGAGTATTCCATCATGTGTGACTTCATGAGTTTCGCAACCGCGGGCCCTTTAGCTTTGCTCTCAGCTCTGCGGGATCTCATGTTGTGCGTGATTGCTTCCGCGTTTCGGGCTAACGTCAAGATCGCAATCGTCATAGATACGGGACTGTTGATCTTCTCCTCCTCTTCCGACCCCAACGTGTCATGATTGCCCAGTCTCGGCCGGTACGAGTCTTTAAGTCGGAGATAGAAATCGTAACACGAGCATTCCATGGCAAAGTAGTCGAACATGAATGCAGGCATCTCAGCTGCGAATCCCTCAGAGAAGCTTATCAAAACGCGAACCATCTCGGTATTCAAGAGCGTCATCTTCAGTTCATCCGGCCTGGACTGTACCGGAATGAAGAGTCTGCGGGCGAGATGATTCTTGTACTTAGGGTCGGAAAGCACTTGTTGCAATTGGTACGCCACTTCATCAACCTTGCGTGTCTCCCTGTCCAGCCACCGAGCGAAAAGATTTCCTGCTATGGTTGCGTTTTGGAACTGGTGTTTCTGGGCATTGTACTTGCTGAAGCTCGCATTGTTCGAATTTCGTGCCAACATACTTGATGACATGCCCATGGCAAGGAAGAAACGCTTCACAGAGTCTTCCAGAGTGCTGGGTATACCACCGATAAAGACTCGAGCCGGGTCCTGGTTGCGAATGACTAGCTCCAAGTCCGGCCAGATAGGGGCGTCCGGGTGGAGGTTTCTCAGTGCGTTGTATAGGTGACATAGCATTGGAACGTGGCTTGTAAAATTGACGAGTTTCAGGCCCAAGACATGCCATTCGAGGTACAACTCAGTCTTCAAAGTTCCGCAGGTCAAAGGAAAGAGCTCGACCAGGGGGATTCGCTTGGTGTCTCTCAAAGCGGACTCCCTATCTTGGCCAGCAGCGAGTCTGAGATTGAATTCGGTGGGATCCGCTCTTCCGACCTTGGAACCTACAATCCAGTCACCGAATTCCTTCACTAGTCCGCGAACAGAGCCCTCGAGGTCCCAGACTGCATGTCCTCGAGATTTAATCCATGCTCGATGGCGCTTGTATCGTGATTTGATATCTGCAAAAGATGCTACCAGATCCTCGAACGCCGCGATCGGTTTGATGTCATTGAGGCGTTGCATGTCGAGCTGTACTTGGAAAGCAAAGCTAACCCAGACGGGGACGCTTTGATTTTCAATGAGATGACGTGCAGCGTGTAGTATCTCATCTTCAACAAAGGCGTTCTTGAACATTAACGAAAGCATGCACGAGGTGGGCAGTATTTCTCGAAGTTCATCTGTAGCCTTCTGGCTGGGATTCTTCGCGTGGTAAAATTCGGCACGGTGAGTCTTTGCAGAAGGAAAACTGGGAACATCGACGGCGAAATCATTGTTCGATGTGGGCAAGGTAGGGGGACATTCCAACAACACATTGACGTATGCCTTGGCCATGGCCCATGGCACATAGAGCAGCATGTCGCATGTCTCACAACCACAGATGATGACGGTGGACGGTAAAACCGGATCAAAGTCGAGTGGGCCCACATTCGCCTGGTCCAGGTGAAGCTTGAAGATGAGGAACGGCAATGATCCGGTGGGAAACTCTGAAGCCGGATACTTCAGCGGACGCTGCAAAGATGCCTCGAAATCGGCCTCTTCTCTGCGAACCAGATCGACGGCAAAGTTGGTCACACTAGCACACTGCATCAATTCAATGGCCCCGGTGGAATACAATTGCCACGTGCAAGCGACATATACTCTGACCGCAGTGACATCTTGCAAGAATGACCAGATAGCAAAAAGGAACTCAGCTTCTGCCTCTTCCTCTTTGAATTCGATGTAGGCACGGGCTGGTGCTGGTTTGTTTGCTTTCTCTGCTGTATTCCTCTCTGTGCCCGGCTCTTCATCATCTGACGATACGTTTTCAACCTCCAGGTGTTGGAACATGTTGTTCATCTGTTCCAAAGGTGTTTTGGGCATTTCCTCCTTTACCTTCCGTGAAGGCTCGGGGGCGTCTGGCAACTCGCAACAGGGTTGAAGAAGTTCGAGGGCTTTTTCAAGCACAGCCGTAAAATGGGCATGCTTTTCGTCAGCAAGGGGATCGATGCTGGATCTCAACCTGAACCAATCACTGAAGTCACGTCTGGCTTGGATGGCCCGCTGCCAGACAATCTGTAGAGATCTGCTGAGGGCGATTCTGGGATGTGCGTTGGCGATTTTGGTTGCCATCTGGATGAATTCGGTCGTCTTGACCGTGTAAGTGTACTTGGGTCCATTTGCGGCTGCTGACGATGAGAGCTTTGCGGCATCTCGAGCGAGCTTACGAGCTCTGCCTCTTAGTTTCGGCTGTTTTGGGCAGGGCGCGGACGCTGAGGCAACGAACCCCAGCTTGAACGCCTTCTCAGCTAGCCAGGTTGCAACATCTTCAGTGTCACGTTTGTACCTCTTGTATGCGAGGGACATGTGTTGAGGAAGTTGAGTGTTGGCCATGATGCTTCGTGAATGGGAAGACAGAGTGTGAACAGAGGAAGACGATGATGTTGAAGAACAAAGAGTGCAAGAAGAAGGAAATCATCAAGTGGCAAGGCGCACAGGAGGCAGGAAGTGAAAGTGAGCAGAAGAAGTACCGTTTAGCAGGTGAAAACTGAACTGGTGTGAATGGGAAACTCGCAAGTGCAATTGTTTGCTACCGTCGAGCCAAAACTGCCTCTTCATAACGGCAGCTACTTACTACACGTATCCATGAATCTTTGTATCTTTGTTGCGACTGTCCGAACAGACAGCTTCCATATCATCTAGGTATATTATGGGAGCAAACGGTGATGAAGTCCACTTGACTGTAAAGTCCTAGCGAGACAAAACAATCAGCACTATCATTCTTGTCTGGAATATCGAATATTGTGTATGTCCATGAAAGCCGATTTACGCCATCCATCCATCTCATCTCTATAGAGCATAGTTCCGCAGGATCTGAGAGTTAGGTAGTCCATGTCTTTGCACGAGGGTGATGGATATCATTAATGTTTTCAAGCCGAGTTGACACTGCCAAGGGCATCAGAAAGGGGCTGTCTGACACTCAAAGCAAAGGGCACACAGGGCGAACAATCATGTCAGACAAATTCCATTTCCGCTTTCGCGGTACAGATCATGCTCTTCTCGACTTCTGATGCTCTCTATCCCATGTAGGAGTTGTCGATATTCAACAATTGAAGGACCTCCGCTAGGACGTTCTCTTGCAGACCAAATTCTCCACGAGCCTACATTTTCTTGAAAAATTGCAGAGCAGGCAACACCCTCCCACTACAGACTCCAAAGCCCACGTTTCCAAGTCCATCTCCGAGACTGGCCTGGGCGCTGAACTCGACAGCATCATTGTCTTCCAAGAAGGCTCTTTGAACGCTTCCTCTTCCTGTCCCTGAAGCTTTCAACTCACTTGGTTCTGTACCCCCACGGCTCTGCTCGAAGAAACATCCAGCCTCTGCTTTCGTGGGCCCGGAGAGCGTGCCAGTGGCGACAAGGTCTCCTGTCCGCAAAGGACATCCGCCTCGTGTATGATGAGCAAGCATCTGTGCAAAAGAGAAGATGACATTGCTCGTGTTGCACGTTGCTATCTCGTAGCGCTCTGATCTAGCTGTTCACGCTTTCAGTGCCTATGCCTCCCTCCCCACCCTGAGTGTGAATGCTTACCTTCCAGAGTTGCCTTGATAGGAATATTGTACGCAGACGTGGCCTCCTTTTCGGTCAGATAATCGGCCAATGGACGCTGAATCATCATCAGTCAACGTATCACCAAGTCCACCCCCTCACATTTACTCACCGGCGTCTGACTCGGTGGCGTGCGAAACGGCTCCAGTGCCTCCAACGGCACAACCCACGGCGAGACACTCGTGCAGAAACTCTTCCCATTGAACGGACCCATCATCGAGGCCTCGTAAAACTGTATGTCTCTAGCTGACCAGTCATTCATGAGTACGAACCCGAAAATATGCTCTTCGGCCTGATCAACCTTGATCTCATGGCCCATCTCATTGCCTTTACCAATGAGACAAGCAAACTCGACTTCAAAGTCAAGTTTCCTACACGGACCAGACACGATCTCCCCACCAACTGGAATTTGTCCTCGGGGTCTGTGGAACGGGGTCCCCGAGACTACCACCGACGAGGCTCGTCCGTTGTATGCGACGGGCAGATTGTAGAAACACGGACAAAGTTGTTCGATTTTAGCTCCTGGTTTGAGGACATTCGCGCACTGGATGTCCACCAAGAGAGAACTTGTCAGCCATACTCTCACTCAACATGAACGTTACATGGTTGTTGCGAACAAAACTCACAGTAACTGCATGATGCAATCCGATGAAGAAGTCGGTATAATCGCCAATGATCATAGGTAGGTGCATCTGAACGCTGCTCATAGGCACGAGGGCTCTGGCCCGTCGGTCCTGGTTATCTCGTAGTAGAGACCCCAGCTTTGTCTCCTTTTCCAAGAGCCCCTGGACACGTTCCCTGACTTTGGAATGCACATCCTTGCCCAGGGCAGCGTACGAGTTCAACGTCGTCTCTCCGAGTGTCGCGACATCAAACCCGATATCTTCGAAAACCCCATCCACAGCCAGGACGTTCATGTCAAGGACATAGTCGCCGATGGCTGTTCCAATACGTGGTGGCTTCGAGCCACTGATACTGAACACGCCATAGGGCAAGTTTCTGAGCGAAAAGTCCGAGTCTTCTTTGACTTCTACCCAAGAAGCCATCTTGTCGGTCAAGTGAACACTGAGTGTATCTCTTTTGGATTCTGCCCTGTGCTATTCGTTTCCGTGTCCGTTTCCGTACTCACCATCGACTCCCCCGACGATGCCATCGGAATGGCATAAGTACACCACAGGCCGAATCTACACACTCTCAGGAACCAATGCGAACACGTACGTTCGTCAGACATTTCTAAGCAACAAGCACCTCCGGCTATCACAACATGTCTACAAGGCTGAGGGGGCACGCAAAACACGGTGTATATGGTTTTCCGTCCGTCTTGGCAACCATTTTGCGGTACTGTACCTACTAATAAGCCTAGCCACAACTCGTCCTGAACAACATTCGCCGACTCCGTTAAATGCAAGCCGCCTTCGGGACGCTATAGTATTGAAAGCCGGTCCATCAACGGGACGGACGAACGGCCTACGTCTCTCTCTCTCTCTCTCTCTCTCTCTCTCTCTCTCTCTCTCTCTCTCTCTCTCTCTCTACACCATGCTATGAACAAGAGATGTCTAATGAATTGAGAAGAGGTCAACCTCCACGACCTCAGACCACATGGAGAAACAAAAGTCAGGGGAAGCTCAGAAACGAGAGAGCAAATGAATTTCCCGCTTAAGAAATCTGGAGTACCCGCGGGGACCCTACCAAGTCATGCAATAGACCTGCCCTAGAAATACCCCCGGACGTATTCCATCTAGTTTGGTAGTCTCTCGAACTACTACCCTCTTCTACTTCCATTTCAGGTCTAGTTTGAGAACCCAGTTCCATCACACACCATGGAGACCAAGGACGCCATATCCCACGCACGAACAGCCCTCTATTGAAGAGTCGAAGCACCATGCCCATGAAGGCAGTGCGGCAACAACAATGCACCTGTATCAAGGTGAGCCTGATCGATGGTAACGACCCTCGACAGCAGAGCATACTGACACTCTGGCTTCGTGTAGAGGACAGCAACGGCAAGGTGCTGGACAGACTCCTTCTCCCACGGCCCACGGATGATCCAAATGATCCTCTGGTCAGTACATTGCAGTCTCTATTCGACAAGTCCAGCCAAAACCAAAACTGACATTCACCTTCCTTCATGACAAAGACCTGGGCCCCCTGGCGCAAAACCACAGCCATTACGAGCGTGTGCTTCTTCGTTTTCCTCTCAAATTACACCACACTCAGCATATCCCCCATCCTTATATCGGTCATCAGAGACTTTGACGTTTCTCTGAACAAAGGAAGCTACCTGGTCACTTTCAACCTCCTCTTCCTGGGCCTGGGCAATCCCTTCTGGGTTCCACTGTCAGAGAAGATTGGAAAAACGCCCCGTCCTTCTGATGTGCTCTGGCCTCTTCTTCGTTTCGAGCATCTGGCCCGCCGTCGCCAACTCCTGGGCCTCTCTATTTGGCGCGCGCATCGTCCAAGGCTTCGCGGCAAGTTCGTGCGAAGCCCTGGGTCTCGCCGTCGTCGCCGACCTGTACTTCCTGCACGAACGCGGCCTCTGGGTCGGATTCTATACGCTCATGTTCACCGTAGGATCAGCCCTCAGCGGCGTGTTTGCCGGGCTCGTGGCGAATGCGACACCCAACTGGCGCTGGGTGTTCTGGAAGAATGTCATTCTCACGGGATGTCTCTTCTTGACGACCATCATCTTCCAGGCCGAGACAAATTTCAAACGACCCGCTGAGAACGAGTCGGGCGAAGGACTGCCTTCATCGGAACTCGCAGCGATTCGTGCCCGAGGATATAGTCGCTGGATCGAATCTCTCAGCGTCACCCGCGGCTACGACCGCAATGTCTCGATTTTCTAGCTATGGTGGCGACCATGGCTCACACTGCAATATCCAGCTGTCATTTGGTGCTCGCTGGTCTACGGTGTCTGTCTCGGGTGGCTCATTCTCCAGCAAACTGCGAACTCTGGCGTGTTTCCGCAGCTTTACACCTTCAGTGCGCAGGCGGTTGGCAACATCAATCTTTCGGTAAGCTTTGGTGACCAGCCCAAACAACCGATTCCTTGCTCTGAACACTGCTAACGCGTGAGTCACTTAGTACCTCGTCGCTGCGTTCGTGGGCTCTGCAGCAGGCGGTCCATTCAGCGACTGGATCATTAAATTCATCACGAAGCGTCGTGGCGGCTTCTTCGTTCCCGAATACAGACTGTGGTGCCTTATCCCGCCGTCCGTCATGGCACCGATCGGATTGATGCTCTGGGGGGGCGGCCTTCAAGAGCGCTTGCACTACATGGTGCCAATTGTCGGTACGGCCATCACGTATGGAGTACTCTGCGCCGTGCCAGCGGTTGCCATGACCTATGTGGTCGATAGCTACAGAGCGCTTGCTGGTGAGACCATGACGGTGTTGACAGCGTTCAAGAACACCTTTGCATTTGGACTGGGCTTTGCCGTCTTTCCGTGGCTGGCAAAGGATGGCTTCGTCAAGGTAGGTTTCGGAGATAAAGTGTGTACCAGTCTCTGCAACATTTGGCTAAATCTTCACATAGGTATCTGGTTACAACCTGCTCATTGAGGGGTTGCTTTTCGCGACAACCATACCCATGTACATCTATGGCGCACGCATCCGGCAGTGGACGAACAAGTTCAAGATTTGATGTGACGGACGGAGATTGGTGTTGGATGTCGCCCGTTTTCATCTCTTGCAATATCTTGCATATGTTGAGTATGCTTGGGCATGTTAAGTTGGCGGCGCGGTAAACATGGCAATCTTCTTTCGATGCCATGATGTGACTAGAGGAGTGTCGAGTTTCTCATAGTCATAGCTCGGAAGGACTGTTCCCTGCAGGCTGCAGCCAGGTCTTTACTGTTCAATGCAATCATGCCATTCGTTCCGAGAATATGCAACTGCAAGTTTTATACAATCATCGTGATAATCTTTCGGGTAAAACAATAGTGACTAGACCATACTGTCTGCCGGACCCCATCCAGACGGCAGTATATCTTGGCTGTCATTCATTCTAGTGGATGGCCCAGCACCTGCCAAATCCTGGCCACTGGTACTACTAAGCATCTCAAGGTCGAAGTAATCTAGATTGAACGGGCTAGTGTCGAATTGCGATAGGTCGGGAACGTCTCCGTCCGGAAACAAGTCCAACATCTGAGGATCAAGCAAGGGGTGGAAGATGTCAATGGTCTGGTTTGGAATGAGGGCAGGTTGAGATGGCTCTTGCAACGTCACCGGTGGCTCGTAGTGCTGCGGGTGGTCTGGAAACATTAATGCGCTCGAGATGACATGTTCTTGCTGTGTGGGAGGTGGTTCCGCAACCGTTATTTCAGACGGAAGCCAGCTGACTTCGTCGGTGCCATTCGTGGTATCTGGCATTAGAGGAGGATCTGTTTGGTCAGTCAATGTTCAAGCATGGAGGCCTTCTCGTCACAAGACCCGGAGAATCCAACTCACCTTCATCTGTAGCATGATTCGAGGCACGAGACTCGCTTCCGCTGTCGACGGAGTTCTGCTCAATTCTGATGGCTTCCAGTTGGCCTGGTTCAAGGTAGCCATCGTTTTTAGAACGTAGGATCCGGTTGAATTCGAGGATGGATGCTTGAGCATGCGGAGCATTGGCTTTGAAGCTGGTCAGCTTGCGCGGATCAATGTGCTTTGGCTCGTCCTCCAAAACGACCGGGTGCTTCTTGTGTACATTATACAAACATCGAACGAAAACTTTCTATCAAACCTTTAGCAAGCCGAGACGTCGCGTGTCGCCTAGAAGGCGAAAACATGAGCGCTACTTACCAGAAGAGCCGAGAACTTCCAATCTTCGGCTGCTATTCGTATCATCTCCATATTGGTTTTGACATTGGTGTGAGCCTTCTCTTTCACGGCCGGATTCGGACTCCACATGAATGGAATCTGAATCGCACACCCGCAATAGGCGGCATAGGCAACGAAACTAGGCATCGCACGGACCCTGTCGTAGTTGGAGAGAACTGCACCGAGTAGTTGCGACGCTGCCCCGGCATGTTCATAAGCAACCTGAGCGGACAGTAGTCGCGCAGAAAGCCATGTTTCATCACCCTCTCCCCAGCAGAATAGCGGCACTATCGAAGCATGGAGAGCGCAGAGAGCTTGATGGTATACCATATTGATCAACATGACTCGAGGAATCTCGTCATGTGGTGTTTCCATGATGGTTGATGGCGTCAGACGGAATTCTGGAGGCAGTCCGCGCCACCAAACCGAAAGCTTCTCATCAAGGGCATGTATTGCGGGAACTCTTGTTTTGAGTTCATTGGGGGTTTTGAAAAAGGCCAGAACAAAATTCCTAGTACATGGGACGTGAGTACACCGCTGAAATCAACAATGTTTTATTGAGAACATACCAGAGAGTCAATGCTCTAATGACCTCCATATAAACTCCTCCATTGCTTGTCTCGGAGTTGAGGAATCCTGGAACGGTATCGGTGAGGCCGATCTCAAAGTCTTTCGATGGCCACGGGAGGGGTAGGCTGTCAATATCTGCAGTTTGGTGCACAGGTGCAAAGTCTTCGCCATTGTGGCAGTGCATTAGATAGAAAGTCCAAAATCGACGACGACTGATTTCGCATTTGAGTGACTTTTGTGCATATATGGCATCTTGTCCAAGGCCTGTGATGTGCATTAAGTTGAATGCAATTCCTAAGATGAGTCAATCAAGGGATCTCAAAGGTTGTGGGAGTCGATTAAGACCTTTGTATAGGTAACATGTCCTCCACGCTCCTTGACTATGCCAGAAAAGGCAGAGACTGAGAAAAGTGACAATATTGTCTTCATGAAGGTCCTCTATCTCTTGGAACACAAGCTTGCCAGCCCGTTGAGCCCATTCAGTCATGAATCCATGTTCTCTCAAGGTAGCTTGCCCTCTGGCGTCTCGGTAGAATCTAGATGCAATAGTTCGGTATCCATTTCTGATCTAAGCAAGCATCATGACTTACTTTGCTCCCCACGCACAAACGCTTAGAACAATATGAGGCCGAACAGTACCAGCATCGAGTGATGCAAGAAATGAGCGCTTATGGAGGAGAAGATGTGCATTGTAGACGTGGTCAAAGTAGATCTCGACCAAAGTGGATACGAGTGTTGTCGGAATCCCGAGATACCCTTCCTGAGATGTAGGCTGCCGGTTTATCCCGCTGGTAGGGATGGCATGAATTGTGACTGGCGAGCTGTCTTCCACACTCTCTGGTTGACTTGGATAAGGCGCTACAGAGGAAGGCTTGTGCTCCGTTGCTCTTGAAGCGCGGTGCGTTTTCGTGTTGTTTCGGTGGTTTGAAGTAGTACTGTAGACACAAGGGTGCATTAGCCTCACACATCGTTTACAGCTAGGACGCTCCCCGGTGCAGCGAATCTAAAGGGCCATCGTTAGCAGATAGCTCTGGTGCGAAGTCCTCCCTACTTCAGGTGTGGTTATCGTAAACTCGGCAATTGTGATCCCTACCTTTTGACTCTTGCATGTGCCACATGCTTTCCTAGGCCGACCTGAACCGGTCAACATCAAGATAATCCGCCTTGAGATTAGAATGAATCTGCTTGTCGGTATGCCAAAGACCGTGTTGCAATGTCACAAGAAGGAGACAATGCATGATGATGGGGGAAGCTGGGGAAGCGTCGATATGTTCCGAGGCGGAAAATGGGGGACGGAAAATCCCTTGGGGTTTATATGGGGAATGAACGACACTGAAAACCCACGAACAGGTGAACGCTCCTCAAGGCCTAGCTTGGCTCAAATACAGAGAATTACATTGTGTGCTTCTGCATGGTTCGAGCGAGAATTTGGATTGGCGATAGAACAGCCATAGACAGAGGTCAAAGCAAGAAGTGTACCGACGCCAGTTGGGCGGACACTCAATCCTTAGCAACAGCTTCACCCCACTGCTTTCTACGAATTCGCCCTCAAGTCAGCATCTTTACCATTGCGTCTCGTGTGGCTTGCACGTCTTCTGCGGGAACCTTCTTGGATCTTGCTATGACGGAAGCGACGGAACCTCGTAATTCTTTGCGAAGTTGTGGCCAATCCACGTTCACCAGCTTCCCTCCAGACTTGACAATCTCGCCGTTGATGAAAACAGTGTCAATATCTGAACCGTTTGCATATAGAACCAGTGACCCAACCGGGTCATGGGCTGGTATCAGTCTAGGCGAGTCGCACCTGGTGAGGAGGAGATCAGCTCGTTTACCCGGTGTGACGCTTCCTATGACCTTCTCCAGGCCGACCGCTTTTGCACCACCCATCGTGGCTATCTCGAGAATTTCTGAACATGTTCGTGCGACCTTCAAAGGTGCTCCAGGTTTGCTCTCGTGCTCCAAGTGTCGTTGCGCCTGTAGTAGAAGCCGCATTTGGGCAAAGATATCCGCTGGTGCACTACAGCACACATCAACACCAAGAGAAGCGATCGCTCCGACATCCTTGGCCTTGAATGCGATCGGGTGACACATTCCCATCTGAAATTCGGTATCTGGCGTGGAGGAAGTTCCAACGCCGTATTGGCGAACGTACTCGAGTTCATCGTCGCGCAAAGTGTTGCAGTGGCTGAGTACCATGTCTGGGCCCAGCAACTTCCTTTCTCCAAGCTGTCGGGTAACGCAATTGCCAGGGTCCCATCGGCCAAAACTGATATGCCCGGTGATGACGGCCGCTCCCATAGCTCGTGCCTCTTGGATCTCATGAATGAGCCGATCGATTGGAGTGAAGTCAGGCTCGGACAATGCGAAGCCGAATCGAACCAGTTCGAGAGGCCCATTGGTCTGGAAATGCTCTTTGCGAACCCGCTTAGCATCTTGTAGCCTCCAATCCGGAGTCTTTTCTTCCCGCGCCTTGTCCACGCAAGATCCTTTCCAAGGTGGGTTCTGGTACATAGCATAGCAGAAGGTTGCGCGAATCCCAGAGTCCTTCAAGCCTTTCAAAGCTGCGTCCGCATGCTCAGGAGAGTTCATAATGTGCGAATGATCGAGTAGGTAAGTAATCCCATTGTCAATGGAGGCCAATGCTCCACAATAATTTCCCAAGTATGCATCGTGAACATCGTAGGACGCTCCGTAGATCTGCCTCATGTTCAGAATGTAGTCAGATAGCACGTAGTCCGCGCCAATGCCTGTCAGCTGTGTTTGCCAGGTATGTCGATGAGTATCGATGAAGCCTGGTGACACAATGGCGCTTGTGCCATCGATGACGGAATGTTCATTTGAATGCCGTAGATTTGGACCGACAGCTGCAATGATGCCATCTTCGATCAAGACATCGCAATTGGGAACGTTGCCAATGTCCTTGTCTACCGAGACAACCGTGGCATTTTTGATGATATACTTGGAGGCCATGCTGTTGGTTGCTCTTGAGAAAGCAGACTGTTCTTCGACTTTCAGAACGCTCTGGCCGCTGATTGAGTATGGAAAACCAACGTGATTAGGCTTTCTTTTATCTGTATGAAGCTATAGCTTCAAAGTGGTGACCTCCCGGCCTGTGGGGTGGGTTGCTGGGGCTCTTAAGGCGGGTGACACGGAAAAAGACAAGAATCGCTAGTTTCTCATCCTGCTTCGAGCCGTGTAGAGTCCGGAACAGCATTGTATCTGGCACGGAGAGCTCAATCCTTCCATCTGCCAGAGTGGAGAGGCATAGGGAATCGCTGGGACGCTCATCGAAAGACATGCGGATTCTTAACTGACACGGCGGACTTTGGGATTATTGTACTAACATCATCGTAGATTTGTTCGTACAACTGAAGTTAGCTTCTTCACCACTCCTTGTGATTGCTCCTTTTTCCGATTATGCCGATTGTAACAGGCCGACAAGACCGATGGATGTGAGAGTACCGTGTCTATCTGGATGTCCCTTGCGGAATTAAGTCGATGGACATTGGAACGACAATTCTGAGCTTTTGCCGATATCGAATTCTTTCTGAACGAGCCATGGGAAGCCTTGTAAAGCCAGCCAAATACAGTCTCAGACGTCTGCGCAGGATTTATTAGCTTACTAATTTCCCGTCCATTTACTCTTGTGCAGCTGCATAAGACTAGCTATCCAAGAACACAGTACGAAGGCTTTATAACTTGTGATTCTGCATTGTCGAGTTGAGAATCCCTGAATCAGGTATTGAGATTTGAGATTTACTGTTCTGCAAACCCACACTTCAGCAACCGTTCTTGGACGTAAATCACATTCACAGCCAGAGTACTGAACGAATCATCAATTCCAGTATTGCAATATCAAGGGTCTGGCCTAGAATCATGGCAGCCGAACTCTTCCTCTGGGACCATCCCGTGAGCTCATACGCACAGAAGGTCAGGATTGCTCTACGAGAGAAGGGAATCCCATTCAAATTCGCATCACCCAAAGGCGTAGGTACGGGAAACCTTGCAAACATCGATCCTGCATTCGCCAACAATAATCACCGTATCGAAGTGCCGACGCTTGTTGATGGCGACCTCACTGTCTTTGACTCAACCATTATACTTGAGTACCTCGAGGACAAGTATACTGACAAGCCACTTCGCCCAGCCGGCCCCGCGGGACGAGCAAGAGCCCGCATGATCGAGGACGTGTGTGACTCGCAATACGAGGCGATAAACTGGGGCATGGGAGAGGTGCACGCATACAAACGGGTCGAGGGAGAACTAGCCAGGAAGATGACCGAGGAGGCCAAGCAGCAGGCCAGGGAAGTGCAGGCATGGCTCACTGAGCAGCTTGGTGATGCGGAATGGTTTGGGGGAAGTAGCTTCGGATGGGCAGACGTCTGCGTGTGGCCATTTGTGAATCGTTCGACGTCTTACGGTCTGGAACCCACAGGAGACAGTGCCCTCGGAAAATGGTTTGAGAGAGCGACACAGCGTCCATCGGTGAAGACGGTGCGCGAGGAATTTGTTACAGCCACATCAACATTTTCGTCGGCGGCTGCTGAAGCAATCGCGAAAGGATTGATGAGGCGCGAGTATCGCGATCACCGACTGGAATGGATCATCAAGTCCGGCGGCATCAGCATCGTTGAAGAAGGGTTGAAAAAGAACACTATCCGCTTTTCCTGGCCTTACGCCCGAGAATGACCACGTATCTGTCAGGGTCTGGGTTGCCATTGTTTGGCCCTTCTGCGATGTTCCGAGGCATGTAGCATACTAAGACAAGTTGCGGCGGTAGTCGATGAAGCTGTGATTCTGCGTGCATGATGTTCGGATGTGGCGCATCCGAGGAGACCAAACAAGATCCCCCGAAATTAACCAGATGCCTGGTGAGGCTTCTAAGAGAGGCGAGAGGCGAGAGTCATGCTCTGTTGCCCTGGCCACAGGTGACCAGATTTCTCGCTGCTAGTCCCAATGCTGACGAGGTCGTCTTTAAATGCGACGAGGTACACCACGAGTATGGTGCAATCCGTACAGAGCACTCGGTCGAGACCGCTTGTTTCTCGTACCGGGTGAATTGGACAGAGTAATGGTATCACCCAAGGTGGTGAGGCTGGCGAGACTCCGCTTGAACCTCGGGCGTTTCGGCGAGACGCTTGGAGTAGTCAATTGAGCTGGTGAAGTGACTGACCTTCACCCCTGAAAGATCCTGGCAATCTCAATAGCTCTATGTACGGAGTAAGTGGTGACCAGAACTTGTCTCACTCGTCCGACGTTTGTTGTGTCTGATTTGCGCTTGATCGTGCTTTCCAACAGTCTCTCCTTCTCCACCCCCTCCATGCTTCGTCGATGGGGATTGTAATGGACATGTCCTCACGACATCCGGTCTGAGAATCAGTGCAAGCACCACTCATCAAAGACGCATATCCACCGCAAAGGACTCGTACCTTGTTCGCAGGCCTACAGCATTATCTTAGCCTTTCCAACAGGCAGTTAGTCAGTCTCCCCTTGCCGGTAAACTGCTTGGGCTCTTGAGACGAGATCTGCCATGGACCTGCAACACACAGCAAGCTTCGAGCTGGAATGAACTCATCACCGAACGCTTCAGAGCGATGTCTAAGTGTCAAAAAGCCCAACTGTGGCCTACGTGGCCGGTCAAAGTCGTTTCAGGGAGGTGGTGAATGCTGGACTCCATACAGCTGTAAACACCGAATCGCTAACATCCGGCGCCAACTTCGAGCTTCGCATTCTCCTTCTGATACGCTCTCCACCAAGACAAATCTCACGTTAACCGGTGGCGTGTATCGATTTGAGATCGTGAAGAGCTGAGGTAGAGGATCCCTAGATCGATCAAGCCACCTCGACTCCTAGATCTGGTCGCGGCGCCGGGACACTCGATTGTCTTCCTCAAGTGCCAAAACTGAGGCAGCAATTGCAACATGTTGCTCGAAGCTTGTTACATGAGGCGGGCTTCTCTGTGTCCCGGCCATGCCTACGACATCACTGACGTACTGTTTCGTCTTCAAAAGGTATTTGAGATCCCCTTTCTGCTGGCCAAGTCTTGTTCTTTCATCGCTTTTCTACAAATCTCTCTCGCACAAGCCATTCTTTCTCACAATCGGTTCTGCGAACCGTTTTTCATTCTTTCCTGCGAAGCCAGTCTTCGTTTTCACTCTTTAGGCAGGCCCTACATTCGGCATCCCATCGACAACTATCCCATCCTTTGAAGCAGATTTCCACGATATCCACGTGTCTACGAGAAAAATACCCCAAGCCAAGATAAACCAACATGAAGTACGAAATTGCCACCCTCGCCCTCACTCTGGGCTTGTCTACGGCCAGCCCAGTCCATCAACACAGAGCCCGTGAGGTTCCTCAGGAGCATTCGCACAACATATTCCTCGACTTGGTTCGGACGTCGCTCCAGATCAACAACCCCCTCAAGATCCAAGATCCTGTCTTTGGTCTTCTAGGTGACGCAGCAGCCGCAGCGGGTGCGGGAGACGTCACTGACTTGGCCTGTCTACAACAAGAGACCGCTGATACAGCCTTTACCAATGCCAAAGCGGCGGGTGATCTCGCCGGCATGGCTGCTGCGCTTGTCTACCGGGCAGTCGAGCGAAACACCGGTAAAGTCGGCCAAACTAGCGCAATCTGCACCCAGACTGCTGCAAATCCCGAGATCGCAGCCGTCACGCAGCACCAGGATCCTGCCTCGGCTGGTGCCGCAGATACCAACAAAGGTATTGCTATAGCGCTGGCCCAGCAATTGGCTGGCATTGGTGCTGATCCTCTCCTGGCTCTCGAGAGTGGCACCTTTGCTCCAGGCAATCTCAACGACAATACTGGAGCAGGCAACAGTTGTGACACCGAGGATGATGAACCAGGTTGCATCTTCAGCCAGAAGCTCCTTGTATTGGACGCTACACCGGACGAGATCAGTTCAGCAGTCGCCGACATAACCCCTACCTTCACTGGCACAGGGGGGATCAGTGCTACCGACATCGACTTCGCTGGTCTCTCCGTTGCTGCTGCTACTGGTGCGGTCTCCATCAAGACCACCGCGACAGCAGCGGCGGCAGCAGCAGCAGCGGTTGCCACTGATGCCGCCGCAACCGACGAGTGTACAGTCGAAGAAGCCACTACGACAACGACAGCAGCTCCAGCCGATGTAGCCTCTAAAGCCGCTTCAGCATCCTGCACCGTCATCACCACCACGATGGCAGCCGCCAACGTTGGGGCATCCACAGTCGCCGCCGCCGTCGCCGCCGCAGCAACAGGCGGTGCAACAGGCGGTGCGACGGGCACAAACGTGCAAAGCTTCACCGGCAGCTTGGGAGGACCTCCACCACCAGTCATCTCCACCGCCGGCGCCGCGCGCCCCTTCGCCGTCAACGGCGATACATTCCTCAACATCGGTGCCGCCCTCCAGCGTTCCTGCGCCGTCCAGCACAACGCCTGTGCCAATGCTGCCAACTCTGGTGCCCTATCCGGCGGCGAGGGCCAGTGCGAGACCCAGGAAAAGCAATGCAATGCCGCTGGTGGAGCAGCAATGAAGATGAAACGCGCCGCTGGCGACTTCGGCACCTGTTCCGACCCGTCGATTCTGTTCAAGGACGGTCTCGACGGCCGAAACACTGCCGCCTTCATCGCCGCCGATCAAACAGACTTTAACCACGGCTCTGCCCTGAACATTGGTGTCATTGCCGGCTTCATCTGCCAGCGTCTCGGTTCTCCTTGCAACGCCCCCAAAGATGTCCAGGCGTCGTGTACCAGTGCCTCTGCCGCCGCTGTGGCCACAACCCAGAACCAAGCCGCTGCTGATGTGTTTAACAGCATCATCGGTGCCGCTGGCGGTGCTGGGGCAGCCGGAGGAGTTACCACTGCTGCTGCGGTCGCCACACCCGTCGCTGCTGGTGCTGCTGGTGCCAATGCCATCGTCATGACCATCACGTCTTGTGCTTAAGCTAGGAAACATTCTAGTATGACAGTAACGCAGCCAGTGAGCATCTAGCACATCAAAACTTGCATCATTCTTTTCTTCTTCGTGTGCGACCCCCTATATTGCACACACCTGTTTTTCAAGTTTTGGTTGACCTCGAACTAAAGAAGAAGACGGGGAAAACGGTCTCTAGCATGGGACTTGTAGCGAGCGTCAATGACGGACAGGACACACTCCTCTTTTTCTTTGGCGTGTACAGTACGGAGAATTATATACCAAGCACAGCTGAGATGACAATTCTTACCTTTTACGCCTCTCTCTCTCTCTCTCTCTCTCTCTCTCTCTCTCTTCTCGAATCGAGAGGGAGGGAACGGGAATGCCCACTACAGTACCTCCGTGTCGAAGCATAAGTCATCTACTGTATAGAGTATAACTCGTATAACTCGTTTAGCTTCCGCTCATGCCGAAACACTTTTTGTTGTATGTAGCGTTGTTTCGGGCATCACCACACCTTGAATTCCATTGTGCACTTTCTCTGGAAGGGTGAAACACCAGGTAGGTACATAATGTACATCATCCTGTGGGACCCCCCCGTACGGATGTGATACAAGCAATGTAATTCCGTATGTACAAGTACGCACTTGTTTACTGTTTCTGCGGAGCAACAACTATGTATTGTATACTGGAAAGCTCTGTACCATGACTTGATATCATTGATTTGTCCATACTGTCAAGACCTAGTTTCTACTGGTATGAGTAGCGTGGCAGCCTTGTCCTGACTAAGCGAGGGGGCTCTACTCAAGTAGTGGTCAACAACGCATGTGTAGATGCTGTATGCCTCAGGTGGATCGAAGCGGGTCGTGTTTCCCAAGCATACACGGTTCAGGTTCACACAACAGAGAGTGGACGGACAAGAGAGGGTTCATAAAGGCCAGTTTCACAGACACAATGCAGTCGAACAGATCCAGCCATCAGCGAAGATCTGTTATACGCTCGGAGGAGCTTAGGAACGGTACAGCAAAGCAAACACAAGAGTTCATTATACTGCAATAATGGAGTCTTGGAAACAACACTGGAATCCAGTCAAAGTGGCCGCTCCTGTACATAAGAGAAAACTGCAGCGCATGCAGGACAATTTCATTCCGTGAACCAACTGCCAGGGGTATAGCACAATCTTGTCATCACTCACTACCACTTTCATAACCATCGCTGAACCTTCTTGATGATGAAAGGGTCTACAAGTCAATCAAACTTCCACCTTGGGGGCCACCAGGTCTTCCACCAAAAGCATTGCTATTCTGTTGGCCATATCCGCCACCAAAGGGACCAACAGGTCCAGTCTGGTTAGGCATTTGCTGGGCATAGCCTGTGGCTTGCGACGAAAAGAAAGGATTCGTGCCAGTCTGTGCAGCCCGAAGACGATCAATACCTTGTCCTGCCGAGTTGACAAAGGCTCCGGGAGCAGTGTGCTGGGCAGGAATACGCAAGTCGCCAGTGTTGCCGAAGGTGTCTTGGCCTTCGCCAGAAGCCAACAACGCGTTCAGTTTGGCATGTTGCGGGTTGATGGGCTTCTGTTGCTGTTGCTGCTGGAAGGACGGCTGAGGGGATGGTTGGTAATTCATAATCGGGTTTGGTTGCGTAGGCTGGCTGAATTGTGTGGTTGGCTGTGCCTCCATTAAAGTGCCCAGCGAAGGCTGAGTGCTTGTGCGCTGGAATGGCGATGGTGATCCCTGTTGTGGCCTTTGTGCGAAAGGATTGTTCGATCCAGTCGGGAGAGGTCTAAGCGGATCTGCAGGTTGAGGGGACTGGGTTGCCCACGGGTTGTTAGTGCCCGGCTGCAAACCAGACTGAGCTTGAGGAGATTGTGCACCAAACATGTCTCCATAAGGCTGTGCACCATACGGATTGTTGGTTTGGAATGCTGTCTGCTGTGGCTGAAGAGTGTTCTGTTGCTGAAGGAAAGGTTGCTGGCCAAACTGATCGTACCCTGTAGGCTGGGCAGGTTGGAAGCCATTTGTGAATCCATTCTGCTGGCCTGTTTGCTGTGGCTGAGAATACTGGTTGTTGAGAAACCCAGTGCTCTGTGGTTGCTGTTGAAGAGGGTTTCCAAACCAATCCACAGCCGGTTGTTGCTGGTATCCTTGGTTATAGCCTGTCGGCTGCGGTTGGCTGGGCGCAGGGGTGTCGTCGAAGAGGGATGCGGCATTTGCCTCCTCAAGCTGGCGCCTCCGCATTTCTTCTTCCTCTTTACTGATCCTAATCGCCTTCTGGAGATCGTCCGTGTCCTGATCAGCGTTTTGCCGCCGTCTACGCTCCTCCTCCCTCCTTGCTTCCTCCAAGCTTGCATCAATCGCTCTCTTGTATTCCAGATCTTCGTCATCGTCCCCAGCTGGGTGTCTGGGCGGCTGTCTGCGTGAAGGACTGGCGACTGGCTGAGGTGCATAATCGTCCATAGCCTGAACACGGGTTTTCCATATTTTCCGATCGGATCGTTCACTCCTCAGGCGGTCTTCATCCAGGATGAGAGAAGTCAATTCCTTCGCGAAGATGCGAACTGCAGCATGTTAGGACAGGCCCCTTACGCTTTTGGCATATCTTACCATTTTGACCAACGTCTCTTCCGTCTTCGTCAATGTACTGGAACTCACGGAGAGTCTTGATAATGTAAATGTTCTTCCGCGCCCAGGTCACCACCAATTCGGAACCTTCGTGCAAACAATAGTCAAGGACTTTCAGAGATTTGAGAACGTGTCGCCAGTTCTTTCCTTTGTCGTTCAATCGCTTATCTAGCAGATCCATGATTTCATAGAAATCACTGGGACTGCGCGGACAGAGTCAGTACCCATGTTTCATTGTCAACATTGACCAGGACTCACTTGTTGAAGGTCAAGGCAGCAATTTCTGCCATATCTGTGCCCGTAGGCCCCCATGGGTCATTGGAGGTGGCTATCATTATCAGTCAGACGCCATGTCGCAGGCTGCCATAATTGCTTGTCTCTTACCATTTCGCACCTTGACCTGAACACTGCTATAACCTTTTGTAACATTCTTTACACTCCTGACGACTTTCGACATTTTGACAATGGGCGCAGTCTCCAACGAAGACCGTGTGTAGATGCTTGCAGAGGCTTGTTGGAGAGATAGAGGGTGGGACGGATCGAGTTCGTTTGAAACGCCGACAACAGTATTCCGTCGAGATGGCTGATAACTAAATGAGCGGCTAGGCGTCTCAGTGACCGTGTATCGTCGTCCAAATTGATCGGTCACTGTACGCCGGGTGGGAAGACTAGAAAAGAGAATAGGTGAGGCGAAGAATGCCAGTTCGACGGAGAGAGGAGAATCCGGAGAAGGCTTGGTTAGGTCAGTGGCCCAGCAAGCTCGCAAGGGTCACGTCAAGGTTGGGCTGGGCGATATGGGCAGCGCAAGGTAAAAGCACTGGCCAGGCACAGGCAAGCCTAGGGACGATATCGACTGTCCTCGTACGGAGTATCCACAAGTGATCCTCTTTGTGAGCGCGACAGTTGCGGCGCTGATGAAATTGCCAGCTCTCGGTGGTGACAAGCGTGGCGCAGGCAAGGCTAAGAGCGGATGATCTCGATAGGCGGCGGCGGCAACAGGCCTCACAGTCTGACAAACAGCCAAATGTTGGACCAGCAATCGATGGTTGAATTCTTCCACCTGTATGTATGGAATGGGATTGATTCACAGCAATTGCTTAATAAGATGCACGGCGTGAGCAGAGGAGGGTTGATGGCTGGCCGTTCCTCACCTTCCTCTACTAAACCACCTAAAACGTCACCCTCCCACGTCTTTCGCCACACCTGCCGCGTCAAGTTCTCACCTTGGCATCACCACCGCCAAAACGCCGCCTCTCCGGCCTTTCTTCCTCCCGCCTAGCGAGAT
The DNA here is from genome assembly GCA_024082115.1 of Rhinocladiella similis. NCBI lineage: Eukaryota > Fungi > Ascomycota > Eurotiomycetes > Chaetothyriales > Herpotrichiellaceae > Rhinocladiella > Rhinocladiella similis. Next base: position 3,441,560 of record JAMRYE010000013.1, on the reverse strand, counting down.
ACAACAAAGAACATTCGAGGACTCTGTCCAATGTGTCAGCGCCAACCGACCCGACGCTTCCGGAGCTTACTGTTACTCGCGCGGATAATTACCCCATGGTCTTCGTCTCGTATCAGCGCTGCAACATCAACAAAATCTCTCATCGAGTATTCGTATTCTAGTTCAAGCCACAACTGACTAGGTAGAGGATTTGATGCGAAGCACCGTTCAACCACCCTGACTCTGACGACACCGCTTCTCAGTCATCAATATAGGCCTGCGCCTCATCTCCCAAATCAACCCGTACAGCGTGCTTAATATCAGCCCCAGCAAGATGGTTCCTGATCTGACCATACTTCTGGAATCCTTCCGTCTTCGCAAAGTCCTGATGCTGCTCCACGCTCCTCCAGCCCGATATAAGGACGTATTCGCTCTTGAGTTCTCCCTCCAGTGATGGATCAACCCCCTTGTCTATTCTCCAGCCTCCCACCACTCGGTCAGAGCCCCCAATGAATGCTTCGAGGTTGTGTTTGTTCTCTTGAAACGTGGCTTGAAAGCTCTCTTTCTCGCCATCAGCGATGAAATGCCGGACGACCGCAATCACTCTCCTATGCCATGGAAGGGGTGACTGAGTTTGATCGATGTCCAGGTGAAACATCCATTCAACAGTGACCTGATCTTTAAGCAGTTCAAGAAGCTCTTGGTTTTCTTGACTCGGAATGAAGTTGGTCATGTGGAATTCAACAGATGGCCATTCGCCAAAGATGAAAATCACATCTGGATCTTCCACAGCCCGATAATAGCAAAACTTGAAACCGCTCGCTGATTCCATGACACTTTTGGCTTTTCGCAAATGTGCAATCAATTCTGCCGCCGGCCATTCAGTCCCTGGGCGAAGGCGGAGTAGTGCAAGTTCGGTGACTGGCATTTTGTCGAATGTACAATGCTTGGTGAGTGACCAAGGGATGTGAAGCTGCCAAAGACGGACGGGGGATCAATGATCTCTTCTACTTCAAGATTCGTCACGTCTTTCTGCCTGGGAATCTTATTACGGGGCCAAAATCGCATACCAGCTGGGAAAACAAATGCTCAGATACTGACTTGTGTCCACTTGGAAAGCTCTGGCAGACACTGAGAAACAGGATGTGGAGTATGTATTTGATTACATTGCTTTTGCTGTCGCCGTGAGAATTGCTTAACTCCCAGATATATAGTCCTGCCAAAGCCATATTGCTCCGGAGATAGTGGCCGGCCTTACCGACAACCGAAGCCAAGCATCCAAACGTTACAACTTTCCATGAAGGTCGGCCATGTTAATGCCATCCGCAAGTTCACCACTTGTTCAGCTGAGAAGTCCAATTCTCTGAGTCTCTCTCTGAATGCAGGGTACCAATGATGTGAGGTAGAATGCCCGGATCAGGGCAAGAGTCAGCGGCTCCCCTTGGCCATCGCAACCTCAAATTCAGTGCAAGAAGCCAAGGTCGTGAGGCTGTGCCTACAAATGCCCCTGTTGCGGCTGACGAGCGCCGCTCTGAATGAGATGCACTGTCATCACGAGACACCCGCACAAAATCTAAACGAATCCAAGTCAATGGCGACTATATGTGCTTTGTGGGCAGACCCTATGTGCTTGCACGGGATGAGAGATCAAGCAGTCTTGCTGGCCGGATACTTTTTGACACTGACTTCTATCATTATTCACCACCGTTGTTTCACCGGAGCTTTTCACTCCAGAAGTCGCCGTCGTCTTTTCGCGCGGTGCATATCCATCGAATCAATTTTAGATGATACGTTACGTGGCGCTTTTATCACTCACAGTGTGGTCGTTCTCAAGGACCTCCATGTGTGGCCATGATCTCAACTTCCTTGTTGTAATTTTTTCCATCAGGCAGACCGCTCGGTAGTGCCTGGCTTGTATCAAGAACGAGATCATGACCTGGGAGCTTTCGCTTGTGACACTGTTGCCTGATGAGGTTTGGTTCCTGTTTGTTAACGTTGAAACTGTACTACAGAATAGGTCTGGTGCTTCTGAGACCATCTTTGTTGGGTTTGCTTCATGCGGTCTTTTGCTTTGTTATGCCGTGTTTCCTGGGTGTTTCCGTTGAGACTTTGTGACCGGACTGCCTTGCCTGCGTGCGAGATTTTGCTCTAGAGGCGTCGGCCGATACGGAGACGAATATAGATACAGAAAACATTCTTCGACAAGAGCTTCCCACTTGCCAGCAAAGCAACGCCTTTCATGGGTTGTTGATTCCTTGCTGGAAGTGACATGTGCGCTCCCGGACTGTACTACACTGCGAAGGAAGGGCTTGTCGCATTCGTTGATCATTTCTGTGTATCTGCCACAATCTTTTCTTTCCCATTTTTTTAAAAAACCAAAAAAAAAAAAACCAAATGCTGTCAAAAAAGATCTCGTTGAGCCTGTCTAATGGCACAGGTTACAAGTCCGCCCTCTGATAGCTGCATTTCATTATTGGATTTTTGTATTCTAGTGGCATGCCACGCCTTTGATGCGAACAATATTTTTTTATTGATCGTTCCTTTAAACTGCGCATGTACATTTTCTAAATCACAACCGAGGTCTCGTTGACTCGCTCAGTGTATGAATGAGGCTACTTCGACTCAGGCCTGACCGAACCAGGCGTCATCTCATAATACCACAGGGCGTCCTTTGCCTTGGCGCAACTGGAATTAGGCGTCGTTGCGTTCACGGGGATTGAATTTCCATCCTGCGGACGTCCGACGACGTGGCTGTAGTACCAAACCTCGCTTACCACCGTCCTTCCGCTGTCGGTGCTGTTCTTCCCGGCTTGGGTCGTGTTGTACCTCGGACCACTGCATCCGATGTAGGGCGTGGCGCCGTACTTCTTGGTCAGCTGGCTCTGGATCTCAGCCAGCGTGTATTGGGTGCTGTTGCTCGGCGTGATCTTGGCCGACGCCAGCCAGTCGTACGTGGGGAGACGTCTGTAGTACTTGATGGCGGTCTCGAAAAAGTCCACCACCTCCTCGTGTTGCTTGTACTCGGGCCCGTAGCAGGGGACGTCAAAGGTCGAGTAGCAAGTCGCGTGCTTGGAAAACTCGTGGCCCCAGAAATCCGAGTTCGGGGCGCCCTGGTTGATCCAGTACGTGTTCATCCAGGCGACCAGGTCGTTCTTGCCGAACGGCGTGAGGAACGTGTCGATGCTGGGGCCCTTGTACGCGGGCACCACGGTGCCGTTGGGCAGGCCGTTGGTCGTGTTGGGCGAAGGCGTCGGGTCGTATTGCCGGCTCAGGTCGCAGTATTGGGTGTAGCTGCCGTTGCAGAAGTCGGGCCAGAGACCGTGGAGAGTCCATGTGTTTTTGGGCAGGAGTTGCCCTTTGGCCTCGAGGCCCGTGTATGTGGACCAGAACTGAGTGGAGAGCAGGAGGCCTCCGTATGTTTCGGTGCAGCATGTGTCGACGGTCAAAGGATTGGCGGCGGCCGAGCACGAGAGTATCGATGGTTCTATTCAGGCGATAGAAGTGTTAGGGCGGAGAACAAGGGCCCTATCGGAAGACAGGTGTTCGAGGCACTGTCAAAACATGGTAGAGACCTTACCTAGCACACAAGTGTGGTTGACTTTGGATTCGTTGTAGAGGGAGGCGTGGGTGACTGAGGCCAGCAAAGCAACAGCCAGAGCCGCACGCTTGAAAGCCATGGTGGTGATATATCTAGTATCAGAGGAACAGAGAGAAAGATAGAGAGAGAAGCCTTACCGTAGAGCTCAAGATGCGAGAGAAAAAGGCTGCGACATGACGACTATTATAGCTATCGCTTACCTTGCAGCTTCTAGAGCTTCTGCAGATCCAGTAGCTTCCCGGGGCACGTTTTTTCGAGCTTCCATCACAGCAGAGAAGAAAGCAGAAGATCACGATCGACCATCGCCAGCCAGTGTGTGGGGAGGGAGCTTGACAACTCCCTATGGTAGAGCGAGTCGGAAGCCCGGCATGATGCACCTGCCTGGAAAGGCGTTGATAGTCCGGGTACGGATAAGCACAAGTAGAAGAAACACTTGATATAGCTTGCAAAAATAGGATAGCAGGGTAGCAGCGAAGATGAATTCGAGACCTGTACCTGCGCGACTCGTGCCGAAGTGATTGGAGAGAGGAGCGAGATAGCGAAAAGACGCCAGATGAGTGGATGGTGAAGCTGGACACTATGATCGAGGCATGATTAATTGTGGGTTTTCCAGCCCAGCGAAAAGGTACTTAGGTAAGGGAGATACAGTACAACAGACACAGTACCCATGTCGACCTAGAGCGACGGACCTCGCCGACCGTGCAGACAGCGTAGTTTTGAAAGTTACTCGCAGAGCCGAAGTTGCTCAACCACAGTATCGACATTGTCTCAACGAGAGCGTCCAAGGTAAATACTTCTTTAATCTATGGGAACAAGTACTGCTACAGTCTTCTCGAGTCCAACTTGACCGAAAACAAATCAAGCATCAGGTCGATAGTCAGTCTGTCCAAGGATCTCTTGCCCTTCAGCTAGATTCGGAGTGCCCGTCGCAGCCTGTTGGGCCCCTGCTCGGCTGCTGGCTGCATTCAGCCTCTCATCCAGCGCTTTCAGTGCCAGTGCCCGTCGTCGCTCTGCTTCTTCTCGTTTGCTCATGCCACGCGCTCCACGTGCCTGTCTGCTGAAGCTGGGAAGACCGGCCTCACCTCTGGCCGCCGCCTGCTCATTTCCCGTCGCGATATCTTCGTTGGAAAATGGTGTACATATCTTGAGACTGCAGAGGAGAAGAAACACCTGGTTGCAAAATGCCGCGATAGGAGGTTGCATGACGTCGGGAAAGAATGTTGCAAATGCGAACGTCTCGCTGGCATCTCCTCTCAGGCCACCACCGTCTGGGCTTGTTGACGATAGATCGGGCTGCCGTTTATAAAAGCGCAAGTATGTCCAAGTCGTAATCAGTCCATACCAGGCGAGAAGCAGCGCAGTATCCGTGCCGAGGATGAGGCCCGATATTGTGTTGACGCCCAAGAACACCGCGGGGAAGTGCTTCACCCTCATTTTTATCATGCCTTTATAGATGCTCACAGTGTGCTCCGGTACCAACTGCTTGAAAGCGACAAGAAAGGCAGCTTGCAGGGTAATTCCGCCGTTGAGAGGAGTCATGGTTCTGTCAGAGCTACCGGTGATGGCCGCCCATAGAATGTAGGTGGGCGCAGCAAGGACATATGGTATGATTGACGCGATCAAGACAACATATATGAAACCCTTTGTACCCCAGGCTCTTTCCAAGTATTTCCCTCCAAAGAACAAGGTGCCTCCCTGTAAAAGCAACGTGAAGATGTTCTGTTCGACAAATGCCGCGCTAAGAAACGTCCAAGGGTACCAGATACATTGCGCCGGTACAAGGGCAAGATAGGGAACCACGCGTCGCGGAGCCTTGTCTTCGCCTCCAGTGGTGGGATCAAGGTCCGCCTGCAGTAACCGCCATCGTGCGATATTGTAGAGAAGGCTCAAGGTGACGGTGACGGCGAGGAGGGCGCGAGTGACGGGTGGAAGATTGACTCTGAAGGCCATTTCGTGGACAAGTCAGAGATAAGCATAGCCCAAGATGATGCTGGGGTTTTGATAGCCAAGTGAGAACAATTGAAGTTGGTTGTGCAGTTGAAAACCCAAGATGTGGTGGTTGTTTCTTTCGCAGGCACAACGCAGAGACTCGGAGCTAACGCTCCGTATACTGTTTGAATGCCTTCGTACTCGTACACCCGACCACGAGTTGCGTTAGTAGAGCCAATTATAGGCAACAAGGGCAGAAGAGGGCATCTAGAGTAGTTATACGGAGTACGGAGTACACTCTGTTGTCATCCACCTGCGCCACAGCGAGCAGCAATCTAAGGATGTCAACGGGTAGAAGCCTGTGATCTAGAAAGGCTCGAAGTTCACCAAATCTTATGTGCTGAGCGAACCAACGACATCACGAGACAAGTATCGTCGAACTGTGGCTTCCTTCGTATCGTATACCCTGGTGTTCTGTGTATTAAACTGATAACTACTCGAAGCGGCCACCTGAGTGAGGACTATGTACAGTACATATGTATGTACGTGTACCAAGTCCTCGTAGGGTGTAAGCTTAGGCATGGGAAGAGCCTAGTGAGCCTGCAGCGGTAGCAGAAGAGGGTTTAGTTTCAAGCCGAGCAGCCCTAAATGCGTCGCCTATGAAAATCCTGAAACTCTCTTCTGGGGGCACTAGACCTGGCCTAACGTACAGTATGTTGGGTACCCTGACACCCTGGACAGTGCCCATCCACCAACCTGAAGGCTGCCCAGGGTGCTGTCCCAGTACATGGGCATACTGTAGGGCTTGGCTGTTTTGACACACTACGCCTCCACCAAAACGTTGCGCTATCGGCCCATCCGCGCACTCCCTCTTCTTAACATGTCAACCACTCTGGTCGAATTTGTTTTCAGATCATCTTCATCTCTAATTCAAAGAAATTCCCGGCTAGAGGGTTGGTATCGATTGATCGTTTCGTCGCTGTTGCATCGCGAGCCCATCGAGGGTCTCGATATTCATCTTTTCAGACACCACCCCGTGCTAGGTCCGTCGCACAGCTCGCGCCAGTCGAGACCCCAGCTTTTCACATCTAGCTCCAGTCTTCCGCGCGCTGTCGACCAGGAGGAAATCTCGACATTAGCATCTCGCAAGGCATATCCTGCTTGGCCACTTCTTCGACTTGTGGTCAGAATTCTCCTCCGACCCCTTGGACGCGTTGTCCGTCGGAGTTCTGTGTCTTCGATTAATTCGCATCAAACCACCGGACCAGCACACGAACAAACCCTTCTGGGCTTGTCTCCCTACACGGCATGTCGGCATGGAGACCGACAGCGCCTCGACTTTCAATGCAAAGCCGCCCCCATTGAATTCCGATCAGCTAAACTATCTCATATGGAGGTGCGCATCCCATTTTTCTTGTAGTTTGAGGCGCTGACCAGACTTTGCAGGTACCTTCAAGAATCGGGTAGGCTTCCGCGGCCGTGGTCCACATTTTCTCCCTTCTGACGCATGCTATCTAGGCTATGCCGACGCTGCTGTTAAACTGCAGCGCGATTGGAAAGTCGACGCCGAGAACCTTTCGTTCGCAAAGAACATCAAAGGCCATGCGCTTGTCCATTTGGTCCAAAAGGGCCTTCGGTACCACCACCTGTCACTAACCATCGATGAGGTATTCCCACCCATGTCCTGGGCCATGCATGTGCTGGGCGCTAATCCCACTTCAGAATGGCCGACCCTCGAAACAACTCAACCCGGCCATGTTTTTCTTTGGCCCAGAAACCAACGAACCACCGCCAGAGCTACGTGAAGAGTCGATACCAGCCCCGTCACCTGCCCCATCGAGTAGTACTGCTCGAAAAGGAGGGCGGGAAAGTGTTCCTAATGGCATTCCTGACAATGTAGCTCATCCAGCACCAAAGCGAGGCCGAAAGACAGCAGCAGGCTCGGACCGAAATGGAAGCGTTACGCGCAAACCTTCCGGCACTACTCAACATACCGGACTAGATGTTGAGATGGCGAATGGTCATCCGGCCTCAACTGCAGATGCGAGGTCGCCGTCGGCTACCGAGGGAGGAGCAGACGAGAACGGCACCCTGGCGAACGGTGAGCGAATGGACCTTGACGAAGAGTCGTTGAATGCGGACAACCCGCAGCATGATGCTACCAACGAACCTGTAGCGCCGGTTATACATACCCTGACCAACGGAGCGAGCATCGGGGTCCAGGTTGCTCCTGCAAAGGTGGCGAATCTTACACCATCAACCACCTATCTCTCAACCCAGGAAAATGTATCCACGGCGGTTACTAAACCTTTGACACGAGTGGCTTGGCGTGCGGCAGATAGCAACGTTGTCACCGCTATTGGGGATGACTTTTGTGGCGTCTGGAACCTGAGCAGTCATCCTTCCGGGTCCAAGCAACAACTTCCCTTCCAAGAGCTCCTGGAATCATCTGAATCAACCATCGTCAGCGCCGTTGCATGGGAGCCAAATGGAGAGATGCTCGCAATCGCAACTTATGGCAGTCAAGCGGGCCAAATACACCTGTTTGATGGACAGGAGCTTGCTCTTATGGAGACATTACCAGCCTCGCAACGGGCCATCACCTCATTGCGGTGGCAAAGCCAAGGATTACGTCTACTTGGAATTGCTCCATATGAATCAGAGTCCTCAGACTCCCCACAGCACGCTGGCTCCTCAATCCTGCTTTGGGATCTGTCCCGGTCTCCCAATTTTACTGGCCCCTTGTCGGTGTCGGTACCCGAAGTACTGGTCGATATGGATTGCGCATTGTTCGACGGCAAAGGTGTCGTGTGTGCAACTGGTCAACGCGCAGTATACTACTGTCACGCATTTTCCGATCTCGTGTTGCAACAAAAGTGGAGCTCAGATGCAAATGAGAACGAGTCGTGGACATTTGTAAGATGCGCCTGGCATGAATCTTCGGTAGCAACGTTGGTAGCTGCCTCCGCCGACACAGGATCTATATGGCTGCCGGTCCCAAATTTGATCAAGAAACGGGCCCACGAGGCAGCCATCACGGGTCTCGAACTTCGACCTCGACTGGCCAGCGCCAGTCCCTCTTTGAAACAAGATTTTGCCACCTCATCCATGGACGCCACTATCAAAGTGTGGAGGTGGGATCAAGAAAGCAACTCTATCATGTCCATCTGCAAACTCATTATCGGCTATGCTTCGCCTGTCATGGCACTCTCCTATTCTCCGGATGGCTTCTGTCTTACGGGCGCGAGCTACGATGCTATTCGCATCTGGAATGCCGAACATGCCTACAGTCACATGGCAACGTGGAAAGGAGAAGCGGAATCATGGAACGGCGCGCGACTTAGGGACGACGACATGGTTAGCGTTGGGGGTGCCTCGAGTATTGATGGCGATACGATTCAGGCCAGCACCGACCATTCATTGAGCTGGGACGTCGATAGCAAAAAGCTTGCATTTGGACTTGGTGCTCAGGTGAGCCCTGATCTGATCTATTTGATTTCGTGATTCAATCTAACATTCCTAGGTTGCTGTTATCAACTTCCAACGTTGAGCCTCTTGAGTCACTCTGCTATCTTGTCAGATTTCATGTGAAAATCCTGCGAGTATCAGCAGCACTTTGGTGAACAGGCTGGGACTTGTAAAACCCTTTCGCGGATATCACAAGCCCCGCGAACCTGCAGTCGGATGTTCAACTGATTGGATATGATATTTTGGGTGGCATTCAGCCGGTATGAAAACCACCTGGGCTGGAGTTACATTCATTAATTATGGCGCAGGCGCACGCTCAAAATCACCCCATTCGTCATCACTAAAATCGGAATTGCTCTTCCCTGCCCTGCGCGGTGAAGGCTTTGAGCTCTTCAACGCTCGCAGCTCCTCCTCGACATCTCGAAATCCCCGAAGCCAAGCAGTAACGCCCTCGTGGAGAGCCTTCGCGTCTGGCGTACCATCCTGGCCATGTCTCGGTGAGGCGTCAGAGTGTTCACCCACGTAATATCGACCACGAAACCTGCCACGACCTCTTGTTACGATCTGTCGCACATTGTGAGTGGGGGTTGGAGAAGCATTAATCCATCCTTCCAAGCCAGAGACTGCGCTCGACATGGCATTGACAGCGACCTCTTTTTTTGCAGATTCTGTGTGGGCCTGATTGAGCTCTGAATGCATGCGGTCGTTTTGTTGCCTCAGAAGATGATTTTCGTGCTGCAGCATGGTCATATTCTCTGCATACTCTCGCAGCAGCCTCTCCTGGTTCAAGCATCGCTGCGCAACTGCTTCCAGCTTTTGGATAGTGAGTTGATGTAGATGCCTCTGCTCTTGATGTCGCATACGCATGGCTTCGACGGTAGCTGCTAGACTCGATCGAACGGCCTCAAGATCTTGGTCCGCAGCAGCCTGATGGTCGTCTTCTGTTGGTATCGCTGGGTGCGGAGTGGCCGCCTCCGAGTCTCCGCTTTCTGAAGGATCATTTTCCAACACGACCTCGATATCACGCATTGCTTTCTCAAGTTTCCTCCTCTTTTCGCCACGGATCTCACCATCCTGTTCGTAGGCCCATATTTCCGATACAAGACCATTGAGACGCGTCGCAAGGTCAGGATCAGCAGGAGTCCCGGACAGCTTTGCGTATGGAACAGGCTTATCGGACGCGCCAGGAGTGTTTGTCCCAACGCTGATGGCGGAATCTGCGAAGAGTGAATTACTAGTCCAGGCCGAACTTGGACGAGTTGGAGAGATAGGTGCAGTGCGCTCCATAGACAAACAAATCTAGCGGTATGTAAGTGAGATAATTATTAATTCATATGCTACACCTTTTGTAAGAAGATGTGGTCAGTGGCTGCAAGCGATGAGTGGGTTGAACATTTGGAAGTGTAAGAGCATTTGCTTTGAAGATGAGAATGCATGCGGATTGATTGATCGCGGTTTATTAACATGTGGCTGGCATCACCGCTTTGATCACGTGAGAGACTATCGAAAGCGGAGAGCTTTTTGTGGAGCAAGGCTAGCGATGCATTTTGTGCCTGGTGAGCCTTACGACTTATGTACTCCGGACCTGCTCGTGCTTTGGCCAATTTTAGCCTGACGGTGACTCAAAATACATTTGGTAGGGCTTACGCAGGTTGGCCTGCTTGTGTTGTTACGCTTACAAGTATTCGTTCTCGGTCCTCAATCGGTCTCTATGGCCATACGGTGAATTCCAGTCGCTCTGGCGTACATTGAGCCTCCAAATCCCGCTCTGCATTCGGTTGTCTCTTCCACCACAATGGTATTCATATGCTCCCATTCCACCCATAACCATGTCATTGCCTGACCCTTCACAGGTGCCAATCCAACCGTCCTTGGACGAGGTGTCCTCCATACTCTCAAAATCAAAAGGATCACAGTTTCCACCCAACCTAGTTCCTCTCTGCGCACAGATACCAGCCGACCTTTTCACGCCTACGCAAGCTTATCTCAAAGTAGCCGCTGGCTCAAAACTCTCCTTTCTCTACGAGAGCGCTGCGACGACTGGAACGATAGGGCGATACAGTTTCGTAGGGGCAAACCCGTTGAAAGTTCTCAAGAGTGGTCCTGGGCATGGTCCAGAGGAGGACCCCTTACCACGCCTCGAGAAAGAATTGGCACAATATCGGGTAGCAAGCGTGCCCTCTCTACGTCTTCCTCCGCTGACAGGAGGCGTAATTGGCTATGTTGGCTATGACTGTGTTCGTTACTTTGAGCCCAAGACTGCGCGGCCAATGAAGGATGTTCTGAAACTCCCCGAGAGCTTCTTCATGCTCTACGACACCATTGTCGCATTCGACCACTTCTTCAACGTCTGCAAAGTCATCACATACCTCAGGGTACCGCAATCAGGGTCGCCCGAAGATCTAGCCGCCGCCTACGACAAGGCATCCGAAGTTCTGCGCAGCACGGTTTCGAAACTGCAAGCCGAACACATACCTCTTCCCTACCAGGCCCCCATTGCAGAGAACCAGCCCTCGAAGTCGAACTTTGGTAAAGACGGATACGAGGCGCATGTCACACGTCTAAAGAAGCATATTTGCAAGGGAGACATCATTCAGGCTGTTCCCTCGCACAGAATTGCCCGACCGACCACGTTGCATCCCTTCAACATTTATCGACATCTCCGAACAGTCAATCCTTCCCCATATCTATTTTACATCGATTGCGAGGATTTTAGTATCGTCGGTGCGTCACCGGAGTTGTTGGTCAAAGAAGAAGCAGGTCGAATCATCACACACCCAATTGCGGGCACAGTGAGGAGAGGCCAGGATCCTGAGGAGGACGATCTCCTGGCCGAAGAGCTTCGCAGCAGCCTCAAGGATCGAGCTGAGCACGTCATGTTGGTCGATTTGGCAAGAAACGACGTCAATCGCGTATGCGATCCTTTATCTACGAGAGTTGACCGATTGATGACGGTAGAACGCTTCAGCCACGTTCAGCATCTGGTTAGTCAAGTCTCGGGTATTTTGCGACCGGGGGAGAATAGATTCACAGCATTTCGAAGCATTTTTCCTGCTGGGACCGTGTCTGGGGCGCCCAAAGTCAAGGCCATGGAGCTTATCGCCGAACTCGAGGGCGAAAAAAGAGGAGTCTACGCTGGCGCGGTCGGCTATTTTGGGTTTTCCAGGACTGCAATAGATGGGTCCAAGATCGAGGATGAGGGCGCCATGGACACGTGTATCGCCTTGCGCACAATGGTCGTTAAAGACGGAGTGGCTTATCTACAGTCGGGAGGTGGAATTGTGTTTGACAGCGTGGAGGAGGACGAATGGATAGAAACCATGAACAAGTCGCGGGCCAACATTAGAACACTCGAGGAGGCAGAGAAGAAGTATCTGGCCCTGGAAAATGCCAATGGTGCTGCCAAATAATGATGTTGCTTTAGATAATAGAGACAATCGCAAACAGCGAGCATCACAAATACCGACTCCGTACATGTATGAAATTTGGGCAATCGATACAGATAGGGGAATGTCCTAGATGGAGTCGTGCCTTACTAGGGGACAGCCTTTGGTGTGAAAAAATAAACTAGGGTGTATATGGTCTAGCGTTGTCTGTCTTGGCGACGGTCCGCACTTTCAATTTTCTGAAGCCTTTGTGTGCCTGCGAAAGTCATCACCCAAACAACTTTATCTTTCGACAACCTTCAGTCGCTGATATTCTGTCGAGGCTTTGCACCAGTCTTGACAGCCCTTCTCAGCACCTACAGACAAGATGAAGTTGAACGTCTCCTACCCGGCCAACGGGTCGCAGAAGCTCATCGAGGTCGAAGATGAGCGCAAGCTTCGTGTCTTCATGGACAAGCGCATGGGCAACGAAGTCCCAGCTGACAGCCTTGGTGATGAGTGGAAGGGATATGTATGGCTTCCTTTGTTGCCTCGAAAGACAAGAACGTCAATACTGATGGTTTTGTGTTAGATCGTCCGCATCACTGGCGGCAATGACAAGCAAGGCTTTCCCATGAAGCAGGGTGTGGTACGTACTCTACCTACACCTCCCTGTGGCTGAAAGCGCCAGCAAAGCGACCTTGAAAACTTTTTGCTGAGACTTGTCTACTCTAGATGCTTCCTACCCGTGTCCAACTGCTCCTGTCCGATGGCCACTCCTGCTACCGACCCCGCCGATCAGGTGAACGCAAGCGCAAGTCAGTCCGTGGCTGCATTGTTGCTCAAGATCTGTCCGTCCTGGCTCTTTCCATCGTCAAGCAAGGCGAGGGCGATATCCCAGGTCTCACCGACGTTGTCAACCCGAAGCGATTGGGCCCCAAGCGTGCCACCAAGATCCGACGATTCTTTGGTTTGACCAAGCAAGACGATGTCCGGTATGTCTACATCTCGTAAAATTCAGGGTTATTATTGTGCAGTATTCTAACATTTGTCTCTAGCAAATTCGTTATCCGACGAGAGGTCGTCCCCAAGAAAGAGGGTGCTAAGCCATACACCAAGGCCCCTAAGATCCAGAGACTCGTCACCCCCCAGCGCATGCAACACAAGAGACACCGAATTGCCCTGAAGAGAAGACGCGCCGAGGCATCCAAGGATGCTGCCAACGAGTACGCTCAACTCTTGGCCAAGCGTGTGCATGAGGAACGTGAGAAGAGAACCGAGCTCCGAAAGAGACGTGCTTCCTCGATGAGAAAGTAGATGGAATCGACGGATCTTCTTCGCCCTCGCGACATGGAATATCATGAAGATGAAAACAGAAAAGTAATCTAGACGAAAGACAAGCCATGGCGCAATCGAATGCTGCTTGGAGAATGAGTGGACAAGGGAGCGTACAGATATGAACCACTTATCGAACCTGCATGGTGTACGTGGCGGTGCGACTGGACGATTGCAGGATTTTGCACCGTGCAACTGTGTCACAACGCCATTAGATAGCAACAAGCAAAAACTCGGCGTTCTGCGCCTTGCAGGGTTGCCAGCAGGGATAGCAAGACACAACAATCATACCACTTTGCTGCATTGGGTGACTTCAGCCTTTCTTTCAATCCTTCTGTATATCATTCTTGCCGCCAACCTCAACTAGGTAATCAGCTCGTCCCATTTTTGACTCTTCACCTTGGTTCATCCTGTCGCGCCAGCCAAGACTCGAATCAGAGAGACTGGTCAGCGCCAGTGTTTTAGAATTGTAGCCAGTGAAAAGCTCCGCAAAAATTTGTTGCCATCCGCGAGGCAAAGGGTTTTGGCATTGGGTCCGCGCGCGGGGCCCATCATCCGTCATAACCAATTTTTTGAGTCTACAGCCTTTATGACCGGCAACGATTTTCTATCCTTTCTTTCTCATGGCAGACCCTCTTCGATAACGACATCTTCCCTCGGCTCCTCAGCTATGGCGTCCAACTCAATCAAGCTGTTGACTGGCAACAGTCATCCCGAGCTAGCAAAGGCGGTGGCCCAGAGGTACGCACTCGTCTCTTCCGGATCTCTCCCAGGTTGCCGATTCGGCATGTGGAACAAACTCCCTGACTTCATTTGGCTACCAGGCTGGGTATCGAGCTCACCAAGATCATGGTCCTGCAGTACTCGAACCAGGAAACGAGTGTGACCATTGGTGAATCAGTTCGAGATGAAGATGGTACCTATCCCACCCTCGCCCACAGACTGTCCTCGAAACAGTTATACCGCAGTCTTCAATGTGCATGCTCTAATATTCTGCGCTGTGTAGTATTCATTCTTCAGTCGACGCGACCCAACGACATCAACGATGGCCTGATGGAGCTCCTCATCATTTGTAATGCCTGCAAGACGGCGTCCGCGCGACGGGTCACGGCGATCCTGCCCAATTTTCCTTATGCTCGGCAAGACAAAAAAGACAAGTCGCGAGCCCCCATTACCGCAAAATTGATGGCGAACATGTTGCAGACCGCGGGCTGTAACCATATCATCACAATGGATCTACATGCGTCTCAGATACAAGGCTTCTTCAATGTCCCAGTGGACAACCTTTACGCCGAGCCCAACTCTACCAAGTGGGTAAGAGAAAACCTCATGCATGCGACTGAAGACAACGCCGAGATCAACGGGGCAAAAGAAGATTGTGTTATAGTCAGTCCTGATGCTGGTGGTGCGAAGAGGGCAACCTCTATTGCGGACAAGCTCGATCTTCCCTTCGCTCTGATACACAAGGAACGATCTCGCCCGAACGAGGTGAGTCGCATGACGCTTGTGGGTAACGTCAGCGGCAAAATCGCAATTCTGGTCGACGACATGGCCGACACTTGTGGCACCCTTGCCAAAGCTGCAGACACTCTGATTAAGCACGGAGCAAAAGATGTGGTTGCTCTAGTTACTCACGGGATCCTATCCGGCAAAGCGGTCGAGATTCTTCAGAACTCCAAACTCTCGAGACTGGTGATCACAAACACCGTTCCGGTGCCCGAGGAAAAGGTCGAAGCACTCAAGGTTGAGGATGGACAAAAGGGCTGCAGACTCGAGTTCATCGACATTGCTCCGGTTCTGGCCGAGGCGATTCGACGTACTCACAACGGCGAGAGCGTCAGCTATCTATTCAGCCATCCTGTGTCATAGCCTGACCCATGTGCGTTGTTTCCCACATCACCACTTGACGCATCGCTCGGTGGCAGTCTCTCACGTACAATCAGAGAGGAGTTAGCTGCTTCCAGAATCATGTGTCCTAGATATCGACCGGAATAAGGCATGTACCGCAACAAGGGCATCCAATGGCGGAAATGGCGAGCGCACGCAGTTCAACCATGGATCGTATGGCCTTGATACTAGGGTCAAGGGCCTCTGGAACATGAGATGCCGGTAAACAGTTAACAAAGCAGATTGGTCGAGCGTTTGCTCATATGATCAGGTATTGTTCAGTTGTCTTTGGGCGGGAAGCTGGGGAATAAGAATGATCGTCTTATGGAAACTTCAGTATCGGACAATGCGCCGGGTCTGTAACGAATTGAATGCAGCCACCACTCCACAGGGCGTGGCAGGGCCGGCCTTGTTGTGCGTCCATGAGAGTGGAAGAAAGTTCAAGTAGTGGCATCTGCATCACGAAGCCTACAAGAGTAGACACAGTTTGGAGATACTTGCAGTCTTACTTGATAGAGTAAGCGCTTTTGCGAGATATGCCTTCGGTTCACATTGACTGGGTGTATAAGACGAATTCAAGACAGCCATCGCCGTTCTTCTTCGTCTTCTTCTTTTATTCTGCCAATGTAGCGCCTGTTCTACGTTGATACGTGCCGTGGTCTGGTTCCGCAGAGCATTTCGAGCGGTATCCAACAACATCTTCCTCCTGTTCAGCTGGCGACATCACGGCGACGGCGGCAACGAGCACAACAGGACTGATGGATCATTTTGCCCACCCCGAATTCCATGTCGCTGTCAGATTCGCCGTCGCAATCTTGGCCGCTCCGTGTCTCCTAAGCATGGGACATTGAGTGAAGCCTTACAATACCAGTACCGGAAGGACTCGATACATACCGGATTAAATTCCCATCCGGCTGAGATTCTTGCCGACATGTCCAATCACAGCACGGAATACCGACGGAATCATTTTCCGCTGGGCCGTAAATGGCATGCTTGGACTCGGAGGCAAACTTGACTATCTTGAACCCTTTGATAGAGCCGTACTCGATGAAAACTCTTCCCCTGACAGTCATACGAGCTGAGAGGTCGCCGGCACACCACCCTGCCACATTGTCTTTTCAATTCCATGTTGGATTTCGAATGGCGAACACGGACAGAGTGGTGTTTTCCAGAAGGGGGAGGCGGCGGCGGCGGCGGCGGCGCAGATCTCATCTCTATAAGAATCGAGAACGTTCCGCAGGGTTGATCAAAAGGTGAGTTTCTATTTCCGTTCGCATCCTCGAGTAGTCTTTCGATTGCAACAGACTCGGTACAGCTACAGTCTTTTCTTCGCCTCATCATTTCTCCTCCCCCCTGGAAACATATGAATCCAGGTCAACCCGCCCAGAAGCTGGCTACATTGTCATTTATTCCACTTTTGGTGTCAAAAAGGCAAGGTCAGATTTCCCGCTGCGAATCAGCGCCCGTGGAAACCTACTTCCCGCCAGGAAACTCTTTCAACCACTCTGAAAACTCTGCCCACTGGCTGTTCTGGCAGCACGCCAGAGTGCAATATCAAAGGACACCCCGTCGACAGAGACCCCGATTGCCCAGCCCTTGAAAAACAAACACCCAACGCTCGCCCCAGCCGAGGGAATTGTAAATGCGGCCTTGGTCTCTTTTAACCAGCCTTCGACCCACTGCGAGCGTGGACTGTCCCTGAGGCTCCCCCCCCCCCCCCCATTTGGCTCGATCTTTCTATCAGCCACATTCTTGATCATCACCATCTGAATGTGATTGAGAGACCGGAAAGCTTTTCCAGTTGTCTGGTCGGCTACTCTCCCACCAGAGAAACAACCTCCTGTCACGTGGGTTCCAACATTTATTTCTGCCCGGCTCTCAAATGTCTCTATTGGCAAAAGGTCAATATGAGATTTCGACTGCAACCTTTCTGGAACAGATGGCAGTATCGTGTGCACCGGACCAAAAACTTCGCCGGTCTGTCGGGGCCCGCTTGAGTCGTCAGCCTGTGCCTCAAGTTAGTTCTCGATGAGTCCTCGAACGTGCCTGCCCACAACTCTAGAGACTGACCGCATAGGTGCTCTCTCTCAAAAAACCAACCCTAAAGAAGCTTCACCTGTAACCATGTCGCAAAAACACCCCCGACCTCTGGCACCCGCGGCTCCCATGTACCCCACTGTAACTCCCAGCCCGGGCATGCTTCAATCACCCTCCAAACAGCGACGGAACATCACAACAGCCTGCAGAGCCTGTCGGAAACGACGTACCAAGGTACGTACTCTCTAAGTCTCTTTCCCATGCTTTACTTAGCAGAGGGTGCCACAGTCTGACTTGGAAGCCCCGTCTGTAGGATACAAGCAAGTCACTCTGCCCTTTCCTCTGGTGCTTTGCTTCCAGTCGGGCTGTGTCACCCTCTTCCAAGAAGCCCCCCTGGCGCGGCCGATTGTTTCCTAGCGGATGTCAACGTCGAGAGAAACGAAGCTTACGAAATCATTGTTGTCAATAGTGTGACGATAATACTCCCTGTGCAGCATGTGTAGCGAAAAGGACGGACTGTATACGGGAGGCGGGAGAAGATGGCCGCAGGAGAATGGCGTGGAAGCGAAAGGTCGAAGAGTTGGAGTCCGACCAGAGACTGCTCCCGGACTTGATGGACGCAATCCGGACAGGTGACAATGGTCAGGTGGACAACCTCATTGGGATGATCCGGACGACTGCGTCGAACCAGGAGGTGTCCAGCTACCTTGCAACCAACTTTCCTCACGCCGAGGAGGACGAGCCTCGCAGCAAAGCTTCGACACGCCAACAATCGCCACAGTCTTCGGCGAGCCGTTTCTCACGAGCCACCTCGGGGTCGGGCGCGCCCATGTTCAAGGTGCCAGCCAAACCCTGGACAACAGTGACGGACGATGACTGGCTCGTGTCTCATCTCGTTTCACTCTGGTTCTCGTGGCGCCACTGGTGCTATCCTTTCATCGATCGTGACATATTCATCTCGGCGATGCAAGTGGGAGAAGAGAATGGAGGAGTGTGCACTGCGACTTTGGTGAACATGGTCCTGGCAGATGCTTGTGTGAGTGACAAACAGGTGATAATCACGTGACGACTGACCAAGGTATCCCCAGTTCGACTATGACGTTCCGGACGAGGATAATCCCACATCGTCGATCGAGAAGCCCTTGCAAGATTTGTTTTACGAGGAAGCCAAGAGACTTGCAGAGGCGTCCACTCAAAAGAGATCATTACCGTACATACAGTTCCTGGCGGTCCAATGGATGTTGTAAGCTGAATGTTCTTCCCATGTCGCTCATAGGCCCTGGTACTGATCGAGATCTAGCTTGGAGAACCGTGGTATCGATAAGCTAGCCCATTCGATCATGCAAGAGATGATCCACCGTCTCAGGCAGTTCGATAAACCTGGTCGATCTCAAAAACCCCGAACAAGGCGCGGTAAAGAAAGAGTGTCTGGTGCTCAGCGACTTTTGGGATATACTAGTTGGGCTGCATTCGTCTCAACTACAGCCGCTACATTTGCTCTTCAAAAACGACCCATGTTGGAGCCCCCAACAACCGACAAACCGCCCCTTTGCAAGGGTGAACTGGGCGAAGTATGGCTACCATATCCTCGAGATCATCCTCCCATACATGCCCATCCCAATTGCCATCTACATCACACGAGCACCTTGTACGAGATTTGTTACAACATCAGCCAGTATCTTTTCGTCGACGACAATCCGAATTCAACTTCTACCACACGCGATAGTCTGGAGGAGCTCCATCGGGACTTGACATCTTGGTACAACAGCCTCTCTGACTGCGTGCAAGTCAATGGAGTCAAAGCACCTCACACCTTGAGCGTGCATGCCCAGTACCATTGGGCAGTACTGGTCTTGTCCGAGCTGATCTTCACGCTGCAGGCCGACGATGAAGACGATGCAACCCTCTCTCTTCTTGTTCCTGTTGTCCGAGCACAGCATATGACTTCTGCCCTTGCCATAGCCGACCTCGTCCATCTTCAATCTGTATATTGGGGTGTCGATCATATCCCCATCAGTTTCCTCCAACCGGTCAACGCGGCCCTGTCTGTTGTCATGAACGACCTCGAAGCTGCCGAACGCAAGTCATCATTTGTCAAGCTGGCCGTTGCCTTGCATAGTCTGTCCCGCCGGTCGGTTTCCGCCGAAAGCATGTTGCGTGTTTTACGTCTCAAGATACGCCAACTTCGACTAATGTCCTCGAACGATGTTGCGGATATGTTCAAAGATGCCGATGTCCAATTCGAAGGCAGTGTTTCTTCACCTGCTGTTGGTGTCGCTGCTATCGTTGAGGCCGTCGGGTTGGGTGAAGGTGCTATGGCAGAAGAAACTTATAATATGTTGGTGGAAAAGTGGAATAAATTTCATCTTGGAGCCCCTTCCTCTTCAGGATCATCATCTTGTTGACTTGTTAAACAGTCGACGTCTTGACTTGGAGGCTGATTGCCGAGTCTCGGCAGCCTTTTATGTGTTGTACTCCCAGAGCACTACGACTGATGCAATGAAACGAAAAGGGGGAATTACCGCGCAATGACAGGCCTGGCATAGTTTGGAGTATTGGGGCTTGCATCAGGCAAATCAGAGGTGGTCACCCAATGTGGGCAGACCTGGAACGAGGCAATATATGAAAATTCTCACACCCAAACTTTTCGACAACCATTCCTCATGGTTATGTCTCTGCTTTGTCAAGTCTTGGTCTCGTAAAATGACTGACGAGGAAAACGAAGCGATGATGGCAATGAATGAGATTATTATTTCACGAAGGGGAACCTCGAAAGGAAACCTGAATTATTTCCAGTCCCCTATAGAAGCTTTAGAAACAAAGCAACAACAGATATGCGCTATTTTCTAGCGGCTTGTGTTGTATTCCTTCGTATTCGTTACCCGCAAGTTACTAAGAAGGTACATTGTAGGCTTGCTAAAGGCGCAAGCGATGTGCCCGTCCAAGTATTCATGTGTATGTAGGGAGAGAATATACAGTACCTGGTACTTTGTGGAGCCAATCTAGAATCTACTGTAGGTATCTACAGCACCATCAGGGCGTTTAGACCGTAGTCTTTGCATCGAGTGTTTTATTCGCCTGTACATAACTTGAAGTGGTCTGCAACATAGTCTCTTGTATGAGTGTTGTTGATCAGCACGTGTGTGCTCCAAGGACAAGTTTACCTATCCCAAGGTAATCAATCCATTCTGACCGAATCAAATGGGAATATATTAACAATTCCCTCACGGTACCCGAACCGTATATTACGCGTACCATTGCCATCACTCCCTCAATGTTTGGAGGGGGGGAATTCTTATTACCTTGGACTTACAAACAAGATGGACTCGGTTGGTTCGGGCAGATGATGTATGAAAAATAAGTCCTTTTGAGATGATCCTGCTTGACCCCTCTGTGTATGTACAATCATGCCTTTTTGAGTAAGGTTAGAGCAAAGAGTTCGGCATTGAGGGAAGAAGCTCGCAGGGGAGAATAGTTCATCATGCTACGGAGTGAAGATTGAGGAGTCGGAACACTTTTAGCATCCATTACAAAGGAGTCGATGGTCGATGGTCAATGGTCGATGGTCAGTTTTTCATTGAATATCTCAACATCTCAATATTTCAATGTCCTTGATCCACGTTCCCTTCCGAGTCGACTCTTGACCAAACTTGAGCACTATGACTAAGATGGGTAGCCACATAGGTGGCCATGGTTAGCCAGCCAGCCACCGTCGTTTCTTCTTTTGCTATTCGTTCTGTTTCGACGTGCCAGTTTCAAGTACTCAAAGCGTGCTTTCCCACGAATCTGATCAAAGCCTCATCCACCTCTTTAGGATGCGATGCTGACAGGAAATGCGCCCCGCCTTGGACGGTGACCAACTCGGCCTCGGGGGCGTTGACGAACAATTTGATTTCCTGCTCGGCGTTGGCGATGGTGTAGACTGCGTCGTCTGTGCCCTGTTGAGATTGGAACCGCAAACACGTCCCAGCTGTCAGCTGTCTTTTGATCTTGATTCTCGATCTTGATTTTGGGCCCCCTTTTTTAAAACCAAGATGAAGATAGGAAGATAGGGCAAAATAGGCAAGATTTCGTAGGACTCACATGTAACCACATGACGGGACACTTGACGTCGAACAAGCGTCCATGCAACCCGTCTCTCTCGCGGAGGTTGATGGCCGCCATACGGGCTCTGCGTCTCCCGTCGTCGCCCCGGTAATTCGCCTGGATGGTCTTGCGCCAGAAGTCGCGCATCTCTGACGAAACGCCCTTGCCGAAGCCAATGTCGATGAGGAAGTCGCAGTACGACGTGTCTGGTTGGAAATCGGGCGTGGGCGTCTTACTTGTCCATGAGTCTATCGGGCCCGTGCAGGCCGCGACGCCGTCCCAGCATCCCAGTGTGCGGGTTCGTTCGGACTCGTAGTCCATTGATGTACCGAGGGGGATGATCCCTTGGATCTACACATGTATCCCGAAAAGACAAGTCAACAAGGCAACAATGCAACAAGGCAACAAGTGAGAGGACATTTTTGAGTAACTCAGGAGGGGGGAGTGGGTGTTCCAGACGTAGTAAGGTGATTTGTAAAAGAAAAAGAAAGGGTGTGTGAAACTGTCCGTGTACAATAGTACATAGGTACATGCATACATACCTTTTCTGGTGCCAAAAGTGCCATTCGTACCGTGATCCATCCACCTTGGCTCGTACCCAGTACAAACGCCTTGGAGATGCCCAGGGCATCCATGACTTGGATGTTCATAATGGCCGTGTCCCAGTAGGTGAAGTTCTCGGATTTGGTCCTCGTCTGTCCGTGGCCCAGTAACTCGATGGCCAAGAGGTTCATCTTGTCCGTGAGGGCTTTGTTGGCGTACTGTTTCTGGTACAGGTCCGAGGAGGTCGTGAAGCTGTTGACCAGAACCAGTGTCGGCTTGGACGAGTCGTAAGGGAACGGCATTTGGTAGGCTGCGTCGATGCCGCCTAGATGTGGGACGTGGACTGTTTTTGTGTTTGGCATTGTGACTTGTTGCTGTCGTGAGCGATTGGGAAAATAGACTGTCAAAATGTCCACGTAGAAAGCAGAGCAGAGCAGAGTAACAAAAAGGGTTGTGTGGTTTGATGTTCAAATTCAAGAGGTAATAAACCCCTGGGCCTTTCTCGAAGTCGGAATGAGAAGTATATCCTGTAGATGAGAATTGACTCTCACACGTTCTTTGATGGTCAAGAAATACTACCTACCATGATTTCCACACGCACACACACCTGCCCATCCATATATATGTACCCCAGACCCAAGACCCCAGACGCACACTCTTAGCTCAAAGTGCAGACAAGGGCTGCCGCGGGTTGCTGGTTTGCTTTGCTTGACATCTTCCCCCTCTTTCTGAACGACCGGATCATCGCCTGCGAGTAAGAGTTCGACCACGAGTAGTATCAGCAAGCCAGGATCGGGAACCCACCAAAGCCCAAAAGGATTGATTATCCTCGGCTATCGACATACGGAGTCAAGTAGTCGATGGGGAAATCGTCCGTCATCATCATCATCATCATCATCATCATCATCATCATCATCTTGATCGTAGTCGTCGTATGACGCAAGCCACAAACTCGTCCGTAACGGTACTGACTACTCAGTCGAGGATCCAACGGTTGAATGGGATCAAAGGAGCTGAAATGTCGTGTTATACTGAATGTACAAATCCCGGTGAGGAGAAGTTTTTCCCTATTCTGCCGTCTCCTCCGGTACCGCAGAACTGACTAGTAACTCGTACAATACTCCCTCGTCTCCGCGCGCAAAGTCGCCGCCGACTCTAGCGATGGAAGCGAGTGAGACTAATGCATCGCATTGACCAGCACGAATAGAATCGAGTACATGGACGTCCTGTAGATGTACTCGTGTCGGGTAGAACATTGTAAAAAAGGAACAAGTTGGCGGAATGCGATCAACTTGGCTTGCGAGCACGAGTACTCCGTATGACTATGTCTATTCCAATGAGACGGCTTGAACGGGAAATACTTCTAGTCTATACCTTCTGCTCGAAAGCGGTAGAAGAAACGAGTGCTTATGTACAGAGTGTACGCTTTTTCATCTTCATTTTCAACTGACACTCGGTATAGTATACAATACAATATCCTTCCATCATACCAAAAGAATCCTCGTTGGGTCCTCTCCCCTTGTGTCATGTCATACACCGAAAGACAACTTTTCAAACCCCCGTACAGTAGTGCATCAAGGTTTTTGAAAACTTGATGACATGGTCGAACCAACTACTATCGTGAACCAGCCTTCTTCTTGATTCTTCTCCCACCGGCCGCAATCCTGATATTGGCTCTCGCACTGATAGCAAGCCTATGTACTCTCTGCCTCTTCTCCCACGCAGAACTTCTGCCCTCGGCAACGTTAATAATCTCTTTGGCAACCCGCTCGGCCAAGGCGAGTTCTCTCCGGCTCTCTGCAGCCGCGAGTATCCATTGTATCGCTGTCCGCCTTCTCTGTCGTAGACCCAATGGTACGGGAAGGGGTAAACTCGCACCACCACCCATGATACCTTTCTGTTGGCGGATCTTGATAAGTGGAGCCACGGAGTCGATTGCTGCCGTGAGGTATTTCACCGGTTCGAGAGGAAGGGCTTCGCGGGGAACAGTAGACACCAGAGATCGCTCGGTGCCGGTGCTGCTCTGTTCGTTGCCGGCGGCAGAGGGGACGGGGGCTGTCCGTAGTATGTCGAGAATGGTGGTCATGTTCTGTCATTCAATTAGCAGGGTCCCGTGATACATAGTACTTCGAATGAGGAGACATGGGATCTTCAAAGAGTCAAAGAAAAGGGCACACCATACAGATTGCGCTTTGCTCAGCTTCCCATGCTTCATGATACTCTTGGTAACCTGGTCGACTACCGGGTCGTATCGTTTTCTAAAGTTGTCCAGCTTCGTCATGCCCTGGATGTCCGGCAGAACGAATTTATGTCCGAACCCAGCATCAGGATAATCCAGGCCGACGACTCGCATATCACGAAACTCAACCCTCGCGTTGTTCTGCGAGGGCAGCGGTCTCTCTACCGCGGTCGAGTACGATCGTGTGCCGGGTGGTGAGGACTTTTTCAGTTCGTCTTTCAACACTTGTGGGGCTTTTTCTTGTGCGTCCTTGTCTCTTTTCAGGATCTATCATCATCATGGCGCCAATCAGCAACGTTCGAACCTATAGATGGTGTCCGAGAATTAATCCCTTACCTCCTGGACTGGTGTACCCTGCTCGATATCTGGCGGTGTTTCTCCCATGGACTTGTCCAACGCTGCTTGCTCCTCCGTTACGTGTGGTAGCTGGTCAGTGTTTGGGCCTTTGGTGTCCGGGGCGACTGGGGTGGTTGCGGGTTTCTTCGACGCATCATCGCTGGCCGTCCGTTGTTGCAGGGCCGCTCGGGTGAATGATTTGGGAGGTGCCGAGGGTCTCGTTCTGAATGCCACCGACCGGGCGGTGAAAAGACGTAACCGGGGCGGCATCGTGCGCACTGTGTGTGATATGTTGAAATGAGTTCACCCACGCATTTGGAGTGTCATGGATTTCTTGTAAAGCTCAAGACAGCCGGCTGCAACTGTGGAGAAATACGTCACGTGGTCAGATCGTTCACCGATCGAGTACGAGTATGTACTGTACTCATGCTTGGCCGGAGAATTGACGCTACCGAGCTATACTCGCCCGTATTCATCGATAGAAGCAGCCGTGGTCCACAGTTGAGGCACACTGCGGACATGCTCATGACTTTTCAAGTACTTTCATTTCAGTCAGACTAAACTCCTATAGAGTTCTCGCGGGTATCTAAAGCCAAAAGAAAGAAAAAATTTTGCCCAACAGCAATCAGACCCGTCCTTGTTGTGTCCTGTACTCCATACCATGTCTCTCCGATCGAGTGTACTTTGGCGTGTTATCTCCAGTATCCGCCATCAGACTTGATCTCTTCAACTCTTCCTGCTTGGTCATTCTCATCCCTTTCCACCCCCAGAAATCAAAAAGTAATACAAATAGAAAAGGTATGTTTCTTTCGTTGACAGTCACTTGCTCTCGTGTTTTCTGCCACTCCGCATCGACCTTCCCATCAAGCCCCCTTCAGCCGTGAAACAGATTTCCCAATCCACTACCTACATCATCAGGTAGAACATAGAATGCCAGAGCAATGATGATGTACATGCCCAGACACAGTAGTCCCTCCAGATAGTTGGATTTGCCGTCTTGGATGAGAAGAACCACGACGAGACTGGCCAAGAAGAACGACACAGTTTCGAAAGTCTCAAAGTGTAGGGTCATTGGCTGACCCATGATCCAACCCAATACGACCAAGAATGGAGTGACGAAGATGGCAATCTGGAGACTTGAGCCGATAGCCACGCCAATAGCCAGATCCATCTTGTTTTTCCAGGCCACGATGACAGCTGTGACATGTTCCGCTGCGTTACCCACGATCGGGATCAAGATCAAACCGATAAAAGTCCTGCTGATGTTGGCCTTCTCGACAATTGCATCGATACTGCCGACAAGGTACTCGGCGCAGACCGCGACCAGTAGCGTGACAAAGACCAGAACCACGGCAGCTGCCCAGGGACCCAAGAGTTGGACCTCTTCTTCGGCGTCCTCCTGAGCTTCTGCGTCGTCAAACATGTCGGCATGTGATTTGAGTTGGAAGTACAGGTACGCAACATAGATCAAGAGCAAGATGATCGATGTGCCCCGTGAGAGGATCATGATGTTGTCATCCTGCGACTTGTTTTCAGACATGACGGCGTAGAGTGTGGCGGGAATGATCAGCGAACTTGTCGCCACCGTCATGAGCGAGGACATTGTCGATGCAACCGTCGAGTTGAATTGCTGTTCCTTGTAGCGTAGACCGCCGACAAAGAAGCAGCATCCTAAAACCAACAGGATATTGGACAGAATGCTGCCCAGCATACTTGCCTGGACGATACGGATGTAGCCTTTTTGTAATGCAATGATGCTGACCTGTAAAACGCATGGTTAACCTTATATTCTCTGACGCTTTTTGATAGAAAAGGAGAGATTCAACATACGATGAGCTCGACAGCATTTCCAAAGGTAGCGTTCAGCAATCCACCAATAGTTTGACCCAAGGGGATAGCAAGCTCTTCAGTCGCAAAAGCAAGCAGACTGGCCAAGGGTATGATGGCGATGAAGTTCAACACGAACTGCAGAACGGGCGACCATTCTGCCAGTCCCGCTATGATGCCCACGGGGACGAAAACCAGGAGCACATTCACGTAATTCGTTTTCAGCACCTCCCATGTCAAATGCAGGACGAGGAAAGGATACCGAATAGCCCTGTTCTCATGTTTGTAGTACGGTGTTCCCGAGTCTGTAGATCCCCATCTATTCAGCAAGCCCGTCCGCTCATCGGGTTCGACGGCCCGGCCATTCAGGCCGCCATCGTCGGTGGTCGCAGGCATGGAAGAGCCGTTCTCTCGATGTCGGTCACGCTCGCCAGTAAGAGTCCTCAAGAAGGCACTTCGGATCTTGCTCGCAGCTGGAGGATTTGCAGACATCGCCGTCATGGCGACGTCCAACCGTGTCAGTCTCGATCTTCCAAGGCAAACAGTGACGATGAGAGAACAAAGATACCGGGCAAAGGTTTGACACGATGGTCTGGAAGGCGTAGAGTGCAGTGCAGTGTGTGAGTTTGGGGGTTTAGGTCGAGGTCAGGGTATTATACGTACCCATTCGCCAGCGGGCCTAAGCTCAGCAGAGGCAGAGATGTGGCGAGGACAGGACAGAGGAAGAGAAGGTAGGATGGAGAAAGAAAGAGTGGAAGGAAATGTCATGCAAGACAGTGGTGGTTGTCGAATAGGTCCTCGCCGCCAAAATGCGTCCGCTTGCGGTTGGGGAGGCGGATTCACCTAGGGAAGCTTGTGGTTGTTGCGGTACTGAGTAGAACTACAGTACGATAGTTGCCCTGGTGCTCAGACCAAGCTGCTCGCCAAGAGAGTCAAAAAAATTCAGTGGCGGGGTATGCAAGACTGCGAACAATATGAGAAGTTGGTACTGAAGGCGCACCGAGAGTCGGTACGAGTAGCTATCTCACACCCACAGCAAGGCAAAGAGACTGGTGGTGATGAAAGTTGAAGCTGAGGAACAAAAAAGACTGGGACTTGTCGGTTGCGATACGTTGGACGGCGGCGAGCTTGTCCCCTTTGACCAACACTAAACAGCACTGCCACACTTGGCTCTGATGGCCGACAGGATGCTGCAGTTGATCTTCCCACGCTCGATTGGGTTCCATGATGGCATCTCGTCCATGGAGGGATCCTTCATCTCGAAGCACCGTCTATCCCGCCCAGTCCCGCGCCGCGATAGACTTCCCTTGCACACAGACACCACGATACGTCGATGCCCTCCTCAGAGATCGAAGAACCCCCGAGTCCCACGTCCTCCACCAGCGCCTCAAACTACGGATACATGACGTCGATCAGTCAGGGGTACATCCATGTCTTGGTTAAGCTTATTCCTCGCAGAGTCTGGTGCGAGTACTCCGTACAGTACTCGCCGCGGGATCCATACAGAACGCAGTACTCCGTCCCAGTCGCTATCCGTACGAATACTCTCTACGGTCATCCTCACGCCAACCTGAAGGCCGCGCTGTACTCGTAAGAGCTGACGGAAGCAGCCATAATCAAAACACCTGGCACTCACTGCAGCGTAAGCCTGTTGATACGCGCCATGATACACATCACAGGTGTACTCGTTCTCTGCGTATAGCACGACAGATGCCTGCAGAGGCATCCCTCTCTCAAGACCCGCGCCATGGATAGGGCCAAGCGCCTGGAATTCTTATTTTTGTCGACCTTTCCCAAGAACGCACAAGAACGTACCTCCATATCCTTGTATATGGCCTCCCAGAACTCCACGGAAACGTCGGTGGACTCAGCCTCCTTGTCTTTCGTTGCTAGTCGAATGTTGACTCCTGCGTAGGGCGCAACGTATAGAACAGAGTAGTCTGATAACTGTACTCGGGAGCATCTCGGCTTGTGGATATATACCGCGTTGTACACCATCCCCTAGTCTGATGACCTGGGCTTTACAGCAGGTGGTCAAACTGACCAAGACTTCCTAGCCGGGCTGTGCAGTGCTCGCACGAAGCCCTACTGTACATCAACGTTGGGATACATGACGGAAGTCATCTTGTGAAGAGGCGCAAAGATTGACCGCCTCCCACTGGATCGGCGCAAATTTTCTCAAACATCACTCCTTGGAGTACGAACGTATTCAAGTCCGAGGACACAATGTTGCAGGACATGAAATGTGCTGGATGTGGTTGTATGTTGTGTCTTGTACGGCCACATTTACAGACGACGGCAAACGTCCATGAACACTGTCGCTGCCATCATTCCACCCTAGAGTTCATTATGTGTATCAATTTACATGAAGAGAAGTATCCAAAATTCCGAGTCGAAAAGTATTCTGCTCAAGAAAGCTGCCCCTCTGAGGTACCCGGCTTCTTAAACAAGCACTCACTTTGTTCCCTGACCTCAGCCTGAGCACTATTCAACCAGCATACCCAGGAAATCCCTGCCCATGACCTAGCACAATCAATGTCAGCCGTCGCTGGTTTCACATCAATGCTGCACAATGTGTACGCCGTCGCTTGACGGCAAGAAAGTCTCTTGTTCGTCTTCGAAGCCACGAAGCTTTCGATGACCAATGTGTCGCTGCCTTGAAGGTCGCATTATGATCCTGGCTTTTTTGACCAAGTCGTCCTTCATTTCATTCCACCGTTCCAGCTCCTCTTTTCGCTGGAGAACTTGGTACAGCGTCGTCGTTGACTGTGATCTCCAGGCAGAGGCTCGATTTGCATCGACCTGGTCAGAACTAGACTTTGCGACCAACTTGATAGGTTTCGAAGTTTTGGCCAGATGAATAAGACCGGCAAAGACGTCCTTCGATTCGGTGCGTAACTCCATGGTCTTGTCTTCAACCCGAATTGGTTTGAGCCGACTTGGATCAAGCCATCCATGCTCGATGGGTTCCTTGCCAACCATGTCGACTGGCACTCTGAGTTGCGTGTTCTCAAACTTCAGGAATCGCACAGACGCTTGTAGACTCATTATCTCGGTCTTTAGTAGTTCAACTTCGGCCTTGAATTGCAGAGATGTGGTTTCGTCCACGGAGCCAGTTAGCATTCCTTGACTGTCTGCAGGTGCTCTCTGCTTCATGGCGTCCAGCTCCAATCTATCGCTCTCCCGATTCTCAAGCAGGGAACGGTGTTCAGCCTCCAGTTGGTGTAGACTTTTAGATGCTGCCGCGCTTTCGGCTCGCAGTTTCTCAATCTCGTCCTTCATAACTTTGACGCCATCGTCTTTGATCTTGGTCTCTCTCGCTCTGGATTCAAGAAGTTCGACCTTGACCTGTTGCTCTTCAAGTTGCCTGTCCTTGTCGCGAATTCTGATGGTCTGCTCCTGTATTCTTGACTTCAGTCGAGCCATCTCCTCTTGCATGTCTTGCGACAAGACCTTTTGTGCCTTGACCTCTTTCGCTCGCACAACCCATGGCGCAGGGCCCTTCTCGAATTCAACTGCTCCGGACAGATCGGCCGATTTGGTGTGCAGATCATCAATCGTGGTTTGCAGAACTGACAAGTGCTTCGCCAAGACGTCGAACACATCCTCCGAGTCCATATGCGTGGCAGAAAATGGTCGCTTTTCGCCAACCACCTTCGACATGATATCATTCAGTGTCGAATATGAAAGTGGCTCAACTCTTTCGACTTTGTTGAGTTCTTCCATGACCGCATGCCCAATGTGCTGAGTCAATTCTGATAATGTCGAGGCAACGTGCTCCGCCTCTGCAAAGGAATGCCACATTGGCTCGCTGAGGCACATTGAGCGAGCTCGGAGATCATCAAGGGCATGTAGGAGCTTTCCAGAAGTGTACTTGACTGTGCGTGCCTTGATACCAAGTTGATCTATTCTCTTCTCAAAGGTCAGTGCATTTTCGTCATCAGCGGTTGATCCTCCCAGTCTGGCCTGCACTGCTTTCGCGAGAATCTGCGCTTGATGTGCCACGCTGTCGGTGTACATTTCGGTCATGGAAGCATTTGCTAATAATTCCACAGCCTTGGCTTCGACACTGTCGGAGAGCAATTTCTCCGCCATGTCAACTAGGATGCCAGCCATACGCTGTAGATGATCGGCTCTATCAGACGCAAGCTCATCCCTGCGTAACGCCTCAATCCAGCCGGAGACCGCAAGTTCCACAGGCTCTAGTTCAAAGGGCGCAGCAGAGTATTTCATAAAGTCGTTCAAAGAACAAGTCATCATGAACTGCACAAACCTCTCGCAGATGTTGGCGACGAAGCTCATCTTTTCCATCACACCAAATATGGACATTGCATTGTCTTGGAGAAGGTCGGGGCGATCTCGTATTTTGTCCATCAGGATAGCCTTGCTCAATTGTGCCTTCGACCTGATCCGCTTGAAGCACAAGAGAGCAGCAATGGGCTTCTTGTCAATATCAAAAGTTTCCGGTATGAAGCATTGCAGTATCTCGAGGTGCAAACTTGCTTGTTCAGCCCGCATTTTCCCCATTTCAAGGTCTATCGCCTTGAGCTGTGTTTTTGTCGCGGAGTTTTGCAGTTTGAGGTTCAGCTCCATCATGGCTCGTGACTTGCTACTCATTTCATTTGCCTCTGTCTCGCTGATCTCTCGCGACCGGCGAAGCTCATCAATATCACCCTGAAGACTTTGGACGGCCTCCCGGAATTTGCTAAGAGTATATTCCATATCCTCGATGGTCTTCTGCTGCTCGAGGTTTCGCCGTTGTTTCTCATTGATGACTGCCTCGCTCTCATCCAACTGGTAATGAAGACGTTTTTCTTCCTCCACGTGAAAGGCTTCCAGTTCATCAGTCACCTGGATATGCTCCTCGAAGTCCTGAATTTGCCTCTTGAGCAATTCAACCTCGCTACGATTCTGGTCTCGCTCCGCGCTCATCGCCTCTAGCATGTCGTCGTTCGCTTCGGCTGCTTCAAGCTGTTCTCGAAGGTGTTGATTAGTCTCTTCAGATTTGCTAAGTTTGGCCGATATCTCTTCGTATTTGGAGGCCGAATGTTCAAGTTCGTCGATTGTCTCGTGAAGTTCTTTGATCTCGCTCTTCATGTCGGCCTCGTTCTGTTGAGACATATCACGCAGCATGACCAGTGCTTGCCGCAACCTTTCGGTTTCGCGCTCCATCTGAAGCCAACCAGCACTGGCTTTGTCTTCGGGACTCATGACTGAACTCAGTTCCCTGTTCTCTTCTCTCAGAATCTCGGCTTCGAGCTCTAATTCTTCGTGCTTCAATTTCAAAGCCTCCAACTCTGCCTCGAACGTATCAGCACGTTCTTCGGCCATCTCCTTGTCAAGTGTAGCCAGCTCAAGCTCGGACTCGTGTTCAGCACTGCGGTCAGGAATATTGTGTACCCGGCTCTCTGCATCATCATATTTGGCCTTGAGATCCGACATGTCTTGTTGATTTGCCTTGATTTTCTTCTGTAGGGTTTGAATGATACCCTCGTACCGTGCAACTTGGTTTTTCAGGTCTTGAAGGCTTTGTAGTTGAGCCTGGTCCTCCTGACGTTGTTTCTGCAAACTGCGAACCTTCGTTTCAAGGGTCTTGATCACTTGAGCATGTCTCGACCGGTCCTCCGACAGAGTACTACCAGTATCTCGAAGAGAACTATTAGATTGTGGACGTGTTGCGAGGGGCTCAAGTGCTGGAGCTTGCGCTTTTGGGGGCTCAGGCTTGTTCGTGTCTGCGTTTGTTGATTCTTTCCCATCCGATTCCATCTCTTCGTGTAGGGGTGGCGACGAGACATTTTCATGAGACGCAGAGGGCGATACGACCGTGTCATGTTTGGGAGCTGCTTTTGAGGCCATGGAAAGTCGGGGACCTGCTAATGACTGTCGTGACTGTATCGAAGTAGGTCTCGTGGACAATGGTTTTACTGCACCACCTGCCAAAGACTGTCGACTCGCGACTGAACTGGATCGTGTTGTTGTGCTAGGCGGAGCCATTGACGGTCTCCCCGCTGTGCTGAGCCGGGATCGAGTACTGGAATCAGAAGTTCGGGCAGTTGTTGCAGGGGTTCCTGTACGTGGGGTTGACCCAGTCGAACTCGCAATAGAAGGTGCAGGCTTCGTAGGCGATTTGGTAGGAGACTGTGACTAGGGATTTAGAAAAGGCTTTGTGTATACGTTCTTATAGGCTTACCCTCAATGACAATCTTGACGTCGCGGCGGAACCTGAGCCTGAGCTCATCAGACTCTGCCTCTTTCTCGCAACGTCTGCCGTCACTCCGCTGGACGGCCTCGGTTTCGTGGAGGAACCATTGGAGGTCGGAACCGCGTTGGGTTTCGGGTTCTGCGAGGTCTGCTTGGAGATGCTGACGGCGGACTCCTTTCGCACGAAAATGCCATAGCCAGGAGCACACTGGAAATAACGCTGCCCTTTAACAGATCCATCATTTTTGCCGGATTGATCTGGAAGTTCGAGGCCCAACCATTCCCCGGCCGCGATGTGTAATGGCCCAATATATCGAACTATCCCTTCTCTTCCATCCTGGGTCACAATCGTATGACCCAATTTGATATTGAGGTCGGCCATGTCTGGCAGTGAGTGAGGATGCGTCTAATACCATGACCAAGGAGGTGGGAGAAACATGAGTCGAGCGATGCGGATGATTGTCAGAGGAGTGAGCGACATTTAGGAATACACTCTGGTATTGTTTGCTTTAGAACTTTGGGGGGGGGACGCGCATCGCCCATAGTCGCGCCTGCGCCCGGACTTTCCCCTGCGCTGGCTGTACGCTAGGTTCCCAGGCTGCGTGGTGGATGACTCAGCCAGATACCACGTGACCACTATTTCCTATAGTCTCCTGAGCAGTTGTACTACTAGAAATTTGCCCGCTAAGATCACGTATGTAGGAGGTGATTACTTGTATCCCAAAATGCCTACCTTGGGAAGGGTCCCGAGCCATAGAAAGTAGAGTCAGAGGGTATTTCATAAATGTACTTGTTCTTCTAAATAGCTTTCTGGGGTATTCTTTTAGTGGCCGTCCGAAGTATTCATGTCTTCTCCATCCGTTGCTGTTAACAACGATGAAGTTGCAACAATCATCGGAATGAGAACGTGGGTATCATCTTCAAAAGACACAAAAACAAACAAACAAAGCAAGGGCGTAATGAACGTCGTTGAAGGCATCAAGAGTGATCCTCTCGCAATCCACCAACCACCGACATCAAACAATACTCAAAACACGCTTCATTTGCATCTTGTGCGACGCATCAAAAACCGCTTGTTTCCACCTTTTGACTTTTCACTGTAGCATAGAGGGTATCGTATCTTGCTGCACATAAGAAGAGATAAATCATGAGTTCCATATGTAAGGGGTATCATTCGTCGTTTTCGAGCATCACAGGCTTCTCTAGCGCAGTGGAAGATTTAAGTGGTTGGCCGATCCGTTGGGACCAGTCAACATCGGATTGTGATGGTGTGAGCCTATGGGGCCTTGATATGAGGAGAATGAGTGTGATGTTGGAGGCCTTCCAGAGTCGAAGCTCGCGCGTGGGTGTTCGTGCTTTGGCGTCCTGTCGCCCGACATAGAACTACCCGTTCCAAAAGGGAACTTGTTCTCGTACCGCGACGGCCAGCCTGCACTAAGTGACGAGGCAGAGACGTCCTCTTCCGGTAGATTGACGCCGCTGTCGTTCCAGAAATTTCTGTAGCCGCTTTCACGGCTTTCCATGGAAATCAGAGAGGCCTTGCTTGCATTGGAAGAAGCGTGCTTGAAGAATGTTCCCGGAGAGTTGTTTTGGTTCTTACGACTCATAAACGACGAGAACGAGGAAATGCTGCCTGGTTTGCGTAGGCGATCAAATAGGGAGGCTCGTTCGGAGACCGGGGTATGCTCCCCGTCACCAAAATTCGATCGTGTCGGAGAATCGGTTGCATGGAGGGATGGCGCATTCTGGAGTAGTTTCGAGTCGAAGAAGGGCAAAGAGTCCTCGAACGAATCCGACTTCGGGCGAGGAATAGCACCTTTGACAGTGGTCGCGTCGAGACCGTGTGGCACCAATTGGGAGATGAGGTAGTCAATGGCGTCTTTGAGTCCTCCAGCATTGTTCCGGGTGTAAGTAAGCACGAGTCGCCCCTCGGAGGGACCGACGATTCGCTCGACGGAGGCTGTGGCAGACTTTGGCAGGCTACTAAGCTCCGGGTTGGCATGGACGTCAACTTCGTACTGTTCTCTCAGTTTTTGTCGGAGGTCGGTATAGAATTCGGCTGTGGTGAAGAATGTATCGAGATCTTCTGCCTTCTGGAAAGCAATCTCATGGCTTTCGGGCACCATACCAAGGAAGGCATCTACAGCTTGAGGGACCTGATATTCTGGTCCAGATATGGTGACAATGTCACTGGCTTGTTCTGTATTAGGAAAGTCAATCTTGCAATTCCATTTCTTTTCCAGATCCTCGATCTCTGTTAGTCGAGCAATGAGCTCTCTGTGGTAGAGTCGATTTATGACCACTGTTTCGGAGACGAATTCGGCGTCCTAAATAGATTCATCTGATAAGGACATGGACTTGTCAGTCGGGGAATCATCATCGCTTACAACTTTCTCCACCATATCCATGATCTCCTGCTTCACCAAATCCAAACTTTGCGCATTGCGAGCAGGCGTACGACAAATAACATTGTCAACCTTGATGTCGTCGTCGTCCTTGCCAGCACCGCCTCGATCCATGGCGTTGGAAAACTTGACGAAAACGGAATACTTCTTCATGATACGTTGAATGTGCTGTCCACCGATACCAATAATACGTTTGTGATACTGATCCGGCACGTGGAAAGAGATAGACGCCGGCATTTCCTGTTCAACAAGATCCAAACCATTCTTTGTAGCTTCATACTGGCTACCCACAACATCGATGTAAAAGTTGTATTCGTTGAAGCCGTCGAAGATGATTTGAACGTTGCCTGTTTCTCCGTGTTAGTCGCTCCAAACCTTTTGGCGAGATAAGCTTACTCTGTCCCATGATTTTGTTGATCTTGCCGTTCTTCTTGCCGCTCACAAACTCCTTGTGCTCATTCGCAAGCTCAATCTTGACTCGAATCTGATATGGGGTTCGCTTGACAAAAGGAATCTGATTAATGACCATCATGGCCGCTTTGACAGCGTCATCAGACCCGTTGATCGTAAAAGTGAACTTTTCGAAACTAATATCAGCGCCCGAGTTGGTGCAGATATCACTCAGCATAATGCGTATGTCATCAGGAGATGGTGCTCGGATAGCAGGACCCTGTGAGGGGTCGGACATCATGATCCACCACGACGCACTGAAAAATTGACCGGCCTAGTAGAACGTCAGTATTCAGTGAAGGCAGGAATTTGGCCCAGAAGCACGTAGGAACATACAAGTGCCATGATCTCCTTCACGGTTCGCTCCACATGCAAAACTTCAGTGCCTTGCACTCGAATGATACCACGCTGGCTAGCAAGTTGCGGAAACAGGACGTGAGATCCGTTCGTCTCCATAATCTTGCGAACCTTGTCGAGGCGATCAAGAAGTATGTTGTCGATCTTGCTCGCAGAGACGACTGCATCCTTTGAATATAGCTTGATGCCCATTACAAGCTCTTTCAACTTTTGCTTTGCTTGGTTGATGCGTTCCTGAGTCTCCCCCGTAATGAAGATCTCATCCGCAGCGCGACGAGTGGCATGTGGGGGAACGTATCCGAAGACTCCAGGGAAAGGCGGAGGGAAATAGATCGCTGTCTTCGTGGCCGACTCGATTGTCTTGATGTTCTTGCCAGTCCGGCCAGAGACGAGTGTGTGCATTGTAACTTCCAGCTTTATGACGTCGATCTTGTGCTTCAGCTGTACACACGTTAGTTGCACGGTTCACTGAAACTCCGGTCTGGCAGTATTACAATTTGATCAATCATCATCAGTGCTCTGGTCTTTGCATGTTCAACACTCTCCATGTCTCCGAAGATGGTTACTCGATACCGTTGATCAAGTCCACTGTCCACACCATTGCCGTATGATGCACCTGCCGAAGACGCCTCTCCACTTTTGGGCTTGAGGAGGAATATATCCGTTCCTGAACAGGATTAGTACTGGCAACAACCCCAGGCTTAGGCATAGGTGATTACCAGTGTACTTGGCGCAGAGATCGATGTGATTGAGCACGCTCGATCGGACCCCAGTCTCACCGTTGTCGAGTATCAAGCCTGGGTCAATATCCACAACCGCAGAGCGCTGTATCTGTCAGCAATGCACGTGAATCTCGGACGTCTTGCGGTACCATCATGATAGGAGTCTCGTTCAGAATCTTGGAGCGCATCTTGTAGACCAAATCCCCCTCTCCCGAAATACAGACATTGGTGACGAGTCCTTGTGATTTTCTATGCAAAGCAGGACCGGCCTTGGGCTCTGAGGAGGTCACCGTTGCTTGTACACGGCTACCACTCTGGTCACTGATGTACGTGCACAAGGAGCGCAGTCTCTCTTCGTTTTGTACATGGACCGGGAGCTGATGAATCGGGGTGCCTTCAGGAGTGTCTGCAGGAAACGTCCATCGTTGAAAGGCACCGGGACTCGAATGCAGGATGTCATCTGGGTCGGGGCCAGCAAGGTACGAAGCAAAGGGCACGTTGAAGGATAGGTTGACCGGAGTCAAGTCGGCAGATGACTGGGAACCGATTGCTGGGGAGCCTTGAGGACGTCTCAATGGCTGCGGCGTAGACATGTCCTGATGGAACCTAGACATACCAAACGCTGCTGGAGTCATCCGTTCCCAGCCATGGCGAGCCTGGCCGGTGAAGTTGCTGATCTTGTGCATCTTCGATTCGGATGACTCCCCAGGTCATCGACGTTGGGAAGGGAGGGAGGCGAAAAGGCTATGATTGTTGCATGAGGTCGTCGTGAATGAGGCTCAGCTAATCGACAATCATGGAGTGAAGGAGCTTGGAAAAGGAAGGAAGAGGGACGATTTTTCGAGTTCTGCGTGTTGGACGAGATAAAGGCAGTCTGAGGGAAAGGACGAGCAAGGTGAGAGTGAGTGTGCACGTACAGTTCGGCTCGATGCCCAGTGTGCAAGGTGCAGATACGCCAGGCGAACTGGAGACTGGGATACGAGGAGCGTTGGCAGCGGACCAAAGACTTTAGTGCGGGCAGTAGTCGGCGCTTCTGTTGGCTCGCTTTGGCTCTTCGATCATCACTTTATCCGTCAGCTGCAGCCACATGAATAGGTGTGCACGCTTGGGCAGGCAGGAACTGCGCGTTCCACTGGCTGGACTCCGCTAGGCTGTGCCTCTACTCATGACGGAGGGTTGCTACTGTGCTTGTTCCTTGTCCTAGTACGTGCGAACTGGCGATTCCTCACCCTCCCCCAGGGATTGTTCAACGCCTAGCGGCTAAGCCTCCCTACAGTAGAATGCCCTCCGCAAAGCCCGACTCGCTAACCCTGTCTCATTCAAATTCTAGCGATCATCCTTCGATTTGTGTCAGGGATGGAATATGGAGGCGGAAGAGTGAACAATCATGCGTTGAGATGGATGAATTTGTCTATTCCTATGAATTCCTTAACGCCGAACCACCAATCCTCCTTGAAGCCGAACGGGTATTCCCAGTGATCCCATAGTCCCTCGGCGACAGAACTCCTAGAAATCTCCTAACGGAACCTGACGAGTTGAGAATCCTATGCTGCCCTCTAACCTTTTCCATTCACGAAGGCCTGGCAGCAGTACCGTTCAATTCTCGAAGCTTGCGCGAAATCAAACCGTCCCCCACTTCCAACGGCGCGGGGGACAAGCCACGCGCAACAGGGTTGCCACTAGGGTCCAGCCAGGGAACAGGTGAACTTCGCGAAGATGTTGACGGCAAGAACCCAGAAACTGGAGATACGCTTCGATCAACGTCCGTACGCCTCTCTTCATTCCGGTGGACTATGTTGAGTCCTACAAGAGATGTCTCCTCAGGCAGGGTAGAGTGAAACATTCTGATTGAGGGCGGATCGCGTGCGTCGCCAACAGGGTTTATGTGTTGGTTGGCCGTGTCATCCAGGCTTCCAAAATCTGGGTAGGCTGATTCTTTTGACGAAATCGAGAACTTCCGCTCGGAAATGCTCGGGCTTCGCGATCCAGCCTCAGCTGGCTTGTATGGACTAAACCTAGGTTCAGGCAATTGCACTTCGTTTCTCAGCTTCTCCTTGCCATCCGGGACACGGTTGGCAAAAACAACGCGAATGTTTTCATAGAGATAGAACCGACCCTTTCCTGTCGAGCAGAATTTCAGGTGGATGAGATACCGGAGAATATCTTTGTTGCTGAGGGGGTCGTACGCTGACGGATTCGTCTGCTTTTCCGTCAGTGCAGTCTCCAGGATTGGGCCTGATGAGTAGCTCCGCTGCCGAACAAATGTCTTTGTTCCTTGGGGCATTCCCTCAAGATCGTAGGGGATCAGAAAAAGCTTCACGGCGGTTTTATTCGGGTTCTTGATGATAATTTGCAGCTGTCCCTTTTGTGGCACTCGATAGGCACCCCCTGTAGGTACTTTGGAACTGCTAGTCTTTCTGCAACTTTTCCCTGATGTATTCCTCGATAAGGGCTTTTCGACGACTGTAGCCTCGGATCTCGAGACCTCGGGGTCAGCCGGTCCAGGAGCACGACGGAGCCGTCGGGACGGAGGTTCTGGAGGCCTCAAATTTCGTTCCAAATCGATTGTCCCAACGTAAGGACTCGGATTATCGTCTGAAATGGACCTGAATTCTTGGGCAGATGGATAGTTGTAGAAAACAGCGGGAAAAGGAACGGTCACGTGCGCTGGGCATTTCAAACTCGGCGGACAATCGCCCTTTCCAACCACGCCAATTTGTGCAACAAAATCAAGAGGCTTCGAAGCCGGGGTGGACATTCGACCTCGCAGAATAGACTCCTCAAAAGACCCAACCATGGATGCGCGCTGGCGAGGCGAGGAATCCGATGTCACCGAAGGACGCCTTGACCTTCCCGGAAAGTATAGCTGGGGGCTGCTTGCCGGCTGGTATGTGAACGAGCTGAGCGAGCGGCGAGGTCGATGAGGAAGAATGTTCCTATCAAGATGAGGATATGACGTTGACGGTAGTTGCGCACTGCTGGACGGATAGTTATCAACGGGCATGGCGCGCAAGGGCTGAAAAGCATTCGGCGGCATAGTCCGTCTCCTGGAAGTTTTGGATCCGTCGTTGCTTTGAGAATTTTGTTGTGGGAAGTCTTGGGAGGGACTGTTGACAGCGTGGACTAGCGGACTGGTTGGGACACGCATGACGAAGCTTGATGACATGCTACTTCCTAGTGAGGGCGCTCGGGATCGTCTCAAGATATCTAATGAATGGTCTGTGGGTGAGTGCGAAGTCGCAAAATGTTGTACTTCCGAAAATGCTGGCGGCGGCGAAGCTCCATAACTTGCAAGAGGCCGTGGTCTTGTCGGCGTTGAAATAGTTCTGGAGTCTGCAGAAGCACGCTGCTCATGTCGAAAGTCCCCAGTGTGTAGAGCAGACAAGGACCGTCTCAAAGATTCCGTGGCAGAAACTGGATGGGTGGAGGAGGGACTCGGTCTTTCCCATTCGTACAAGTCTTGTATCTCTGAAAGGCGAAACCCCTCAATTGATTGTAACCGATTGGTGCAGGCGTCCTTTTGTTCAGCATTGACTTCAGCACAAAGAGCCTCAAGCCCAGGCTTGGGCACCCATGTTGGCCGCTGTCCCTTTTTAATACACTGGATCAACTCTTCTCGATCACTTGTAACAACAGGTGTAGAGATAGTCTCGTCATTCCCTTGCTCTGGCAAGCCGGACATCTCTTCCGATCCATGTTGCTGGCTCCTAGGAGACACCTCATCATCGTAATATGTCTGGGCCGAATCCCTCGCCATGTTCAGATATGGTGTAATCTTCCGTCTCTTGGTCGGTCTCTCATATATGTCTCCCGCCTCGAAGACGAATGGCATGCTCCCAACGTTGCCGAGAGCAGCCTATGGGTGTAAAGGCTCCTCTCTTTCACAGTTGGCCTTCTTCAAACACCTCGTATTTGGCGGACACATCGCGGACAAAGAGCCAACTTCCGAACGATTACCGGTGCAGCACTTCAAGGCAGCCGCATTAGTCGATGGTATGGAAGTGCCACATAGGAAGTCATGTTGTAGAAGGCGGTGCGCAGGCGAGATAATGAGACAGGGAGAGATAGAGGTCAAGTCTGGAAGCGGGCGGAGTATATGACTCCTCTGGTCATGCCATGTCATTACTCGTACTCGGAGGCGCATGGTCCACCGCAAATCGGCCATTCATTCCCCGCGCCCCAGCAGGGTTTATGCAACCCGTCTAATAATTTTGTTGCCTTGCTCTTTGTACGCTCTTGCCGTTTTGTTAGTTCTTGCATCACACAACCCATCTGTGAGTTCAGGAATTATGGGTGTGAAGAGAAGCAGCAATAGCCGTCGAGGTGGTGCGGACGAGCCAGACAACAAAAAAAGAAAAGGCTTTTCTGTTGGACCAGCAAATCTGCCCGACGGCACCTATAGACGAAAAAGTGAGCCATGTGCGTTGCGTCTTAGAGATACTGCTAACGACTACTAGCACAAAAAATAAAACGGGATCTCATCCAGAAAGCAAAGGTCAAGAAAGCATACGCCAAGGTCAAGGCGCAGGAAGAAGCCGCACACCCTGTCTCGTCGACACAGTTTGCAGATGAAGATGCGCATGATGAACCCCTGGATGCTGAGCCAGCAAGTCTCGAATTGCACCCAGACCGCCAAGCTATGGTTGATGCTGCTGATAGTCGGGATGTGGAAGGATCGAAGAAAGACTTTCACGACGATCAGGAACACTCATCAAGAAGCCTTCCGCGCCAACATAGGCAGAAGCAATCACGTTTCAAGAAAGAGCTGGAACTCGCTTCTCAACACAAAGCGAACATTGAAGCGAAGCAGAGGGCTAGAGAATTAAGGGACAAGGAGCGTCGGGCCATGGTCAAAGCCAGAAAACCTGGGAAAGACGGCAAGATCAAGTTGGGTAGGCAGGGTACAGTCTTATTGAATCGGGTACAACGCTTGACTGCTGAAGGTAGGATGTGACCCTGGGGAGAAAGGCCATGGTATTCGGTCCATTAGTGCCTTGATCATGATCTAGTACGGTTTTGAAAGCTAGGCGACCCTTCGCCAGACTATGAACAAGCATCACCACGAGAAAGTTTCATATTTTGACGACGCGGAGATGGACTTATTTGAGCTCTACAACTAGGGGAAAACACAGCATCAATCGCTCGTGGTAGGGGATACTGTCCACTCAACGGCTGTATGCCGCGATGAGCCCGACAGCAGAACGAAAAGGAGAACAACGATGTCAAATGTACAAAGGACTGGAGTTTGTCGCTGTATTGGTGTCAATGCATGCTGAAAGACTTTCGGACCAAGAAAAATTGTGTCCACCTCTTGCATAACAAAAAGCCCTCACAAAGAGACAATTCAAGCGATTGCGGTATAATATTGGGGTTGTTCATGCACAGATTTCCTTCCAGCATGATTCCTCATACGACAAAGAAGTCAAGCTTTTATTCACGCACCTCGTTATATTCGGTAAGATTAACCATGTTTGCAATCGACCAGGAAATGACCGACCCCCTTGATGAGATAGTGGAATGCTGGCGTTTCTGGACGAGAGATTACTGGTACGCCTTCACAATTGACGCCCATTCAACAAGCTCCTGGCGTGAGCAGAATTACATCCTCATACATCACCTTTGCGCACACTATGACCGTCTTAGTTCATACGCATGGGGCCCTTCTCAGGCATGGCTTGTTGCGTGGGCTATCAGCCATGCAGACACACCTCTACAGCAATGGTTGAGCTGGTCACTTCATTTCCTCGTCCCTAATGAGCACGACGTGACCATCCAAACCTTTGCAGAACACCTTGACCTTTGGGCAGATCTTTTCGAAAGCCGAAGGGTCAAATACTTCAGAGAAGCTGTGGCCGACGACGAGCCACAATTTCTATACCATCAACGCGCGGTGGGCTCTCCCTGGATAGCACACTTCCTGCTTTCAAAGCCCGAGTACTGGCAGTACACTTGCGAGCAGTGGAAAAAACTATGTAACCAACGCTTGGAAAGCACTAATGCGGTCAATGCCCCTTACTTAAGCGCACCTTCCTGTGTCTGCACTCATCCAGCGCCCAAATACCAGGC
This sequence comes from Rhinocladiella similis, assembly GCA_024082115.1. NCBI lineage: Eukaryota > Fungi > Ascomycota > Eurotiomycetes > Chaetothyriales > Herpotrichiellaceae > Rhinocladiella > Rhinocladiella similis. The sequence continues at coordinate 3,398,730 of JAMRYE010000013.1, read as the reverse complement.
TATAGGGCCTGAGGTCCTCAAAGACCATCTGGACAGCTATGAGAAAGAAAGCACTGCGTCTGGGGCGTTGGATTATATACTCAGTCGCTATGATAAGCAGAAGAACAACATCCATGAGAGGCAGAAGAACAAAATCCATGAGAAGCCGAAGAACAAAGTCCATAAGAAGCCGCAGAACAAGATCCATGAGAAGCAGAAGAACAGCATCAAGCAACATGGCACTCAAGATTTTGCGAGCCCCAAAACTCGAGAACATAAAAGGAAGGCCAAGAAAGGCAAGATAATCTCACGTGTTGTGAAGCCGGCACAGTTTTTCGAACATGTAGCAAAATTCAAGTCCGGCAAAAATTTTCCAGCCTCCAAAAAGAAGAGATCCCGACCGTCAGGCAAGGTCTAAGACTACCTACGTGTTGAGTGTTTCTCCAGGTCACCATTGCAGGAGTATATCTGACCAGGAAAGTAACACTAATATACGTTTCAGAGAAGATTGCCATCCAGCTATCAGTAAGTATCGCAATCAAGTTGTTTGTACATTGGTTTTTCTTGACTCCGCGCCCTTTTGATAATACAGCGCAACTAGGTGCTTGCCCACTGATGTATTCGAAACACAACCTTCACAATTATTGCGGCTTTCAGCGCCCTCGAATTCAACTAATTTACCAGCATTATCTCTTTAGCGGTCTTGCCAACGAGCTGCCTCCCCGGGCCCCCTGCACACCACTCGTCGGGGCTGAATAACTCGAACATGCCTAACTTCATCAACAGCGGCACAGGATCCTTGATCTCGCCTTCCAGCGTTTCCAGCTCTTCTCTCTTTGTGATGTCACCGGTTGCAATTTCTCTGAGAAGCTGGTCATATGCCCTGATGTTGAACAGCAAGGTTGCTACAGTCCCTGTAGGCACAGTCTGACCGTCTGCCATTTTCACCGTAGGGAAGTTTCCAAGTTTCTGGTTGGCCTGAGCCATTCTGTCTACTGGTGACCTAGACATCTTCGTAGTCTGCTGCATATTCGTCAGCTTGTTTTACTTGACTATCACTAAGACGGACAGCAATCACCTCTTGTTGTGTCATTCTGAAGGATATTTTGCACTTGGTGGGCACTCTCTGGTGGTCGATTTCACTTGGATGTGTTTGTTTGCGAGGTGTACTTTGATTTCAATGTAATCGTAGTTCATGTATATTCTGCCGATAACAAATGTTTCTCTGCGGTCATGCTCTCTATCTTATGTATGTATGCCTTACATGTCGTCTCCAGCCATGTCCACCCTGGCCATGTTCCACGGACGCTCCGTGGCCTCTGGAGGGTCGTTGTGTAAGCAACAGGTACGATCAACAATTCTGTGCTCAGAGGTCGAGATCCTTAGTCTGAGACAGTAATAATCTGATGGTCATCATCACTGGAGAAGAACGGCATGAAACTCTTGAGATAATCATTCAGTTGGACTCCTAAGGAGTACTAGATAGTATATCCTTAGACATGTCCACACAAGGCTGGCTGGCGAGGCTCCACTCGTAGCGCAGACTCTGTCCTTGTGCGGTTTACTCATGTCCGTGTTTTACTTCTTTGATGGCAATGCAAGCCGTCGGTCCTGCTCGAGAGCACCAACATTGATGAAAGTCGATCTTAGCAATGATCCATTTTCATTCAAGGTGCAGAAAATACTCGAGGCAACATCACGCTTCGCTACAAAAGATCCCGCGAAGATGCGCGGTTCATTGGCGAGAGCCCAAAAACACTCGACGCTAATTAAAGTGTGCGAGGCCATGAAGCAGACACTGCCCGGTCTTCGTACCCAACTGATTTGTGTCACACTTACTTAGTTCGCCGTCTTGACGAAAGTTCCCGAACACTTTGCTCCTCTGATACTATCATATAACTACAGCTCCAGGATGGACCGTTTCGTCGAAGTCAAGCGTGAGGTTTCAATTATTGCTCGCATTTGGAGGTCCGCGGTCTGCAGTCTTTGCACACCTTTTAGCAGCAGAGCTCCGAGTTGGCAAGTCCATCTGCCCCGGCTCAGACGGTTGTTAGAGGTTCTGCTCTAGGTACAGCCTCGACAATCTTGAATATGCCATGTTCCACCGTCCGCATGAGTCCGATAGCGTACAGGCCACATGCGTCAGATCACCCAGAAAGGCACCTAGGACCCAATCAGGAGGATTGGTGGAGAATCAAAGATGTGTTCACTAGATTATACATTGCAGAGAACCGAAAACTCAGAGACGTCAAAGAGATCTTATCCAAGCATCATGGCATCAATGCCAGCGAGAAGATGTACAAAAGGCGTATCGCAGAGTGGAAGATTCACAAGAACTACAAAGCCCAGGAGAAGGAAATTCTGGCCCGCAAAGTCAAGGCTTGTGTGGACGCTGGCCATAGCCTTGACTCGATTTCGTTTCGTGGAAGACCCTTGAAGCTTGACCGAGTCAGACGACACTGTCGAAACGATAAGAAGCTGGCCAGGTTGTGGGAGCACTTGTCTCAAAGTCCCCAAGATACTGCGGCTGAAGATTTCGTCGTTCATGAAAGCAAAGGACTAATCAGAGCGAATCTACAATCAGCTCCTGCAGTACCTTGCGTTTTGAAGGGCACAGCAGTGACAACCTCCTTCAATAACCTCAACCCGATCACAGATTCCTCTCGCATAAGCTCTGAGCCTGGCCTTGTGATGGAACAGACGCCGCTATCCGCACCGCACAAACTCCCGGCTCAGATTGACGAGCCGACGGATCTCCATGCCACCAATGCTGTCCTGTTTTATACAAAGGGGGCCCTCGACTGGCAGTTTACAGCTTTCACTCGTGTGAAGCTCAATGACATCCAATCGCGTTTTCCGGGTCAGATCCCCGTAGAAGTCGTCACCGGACAGGTCGATCAAGTGTCGGCATTCTGGTTGGCTCTTTATCACGGGTACGTTTCTTTGAAAGCAGGAAATCATGCCCAGGCATTCAAAACCTTGAATAATTCCTGCCAGATGGTGCAACCACTGTTAGCTACGCTCCACTGCAACTTCTATCATGCCTGCTTTTGCATTTTGCCAAAACATGGCACCGTCTGGACGCCCTCGAACAGCAATTGCTGGGGTTCGTATCGTCAATGACTGCTACCGTGCTTGGCCGTCATCACCCTCTAGCAAAAGCGTTTCAGTTAGTGGCTACGGGTGGGATCAGGGATCACGCCTCTGAACCGATGATGAGCATGATCGTTGATGCTTATAGAAACCGACGCAAACCCAGCAACTCGTCTATGTTTGCCTTGCGTATCGACCAGATCGATATGCTGCGGAAGCGGAAGGAATTTGCGCAGGCACAGTCCCTATGCCAGGAAGTCGTCAAGGAAAGTCAAGTCATGGGTCATAAGCGACACCGAACTGCCCTTGCTGCCCTTGGGAGGCTTTACGCTGATCAAAATGAAGAGTTTGCAGTGGAAGGCGTTGCAAACAGGATACTTGCCGAAGAGAGAGTTGAGCGTCTCACCTCGGATAGTGGTGGCACTATTATCTGGGCCCACGACCAGCTGGCGAGGCTCTACATGGACAGACAGGATTATAGACCCGCTGAGCAACATCTTCGGAAAGCGATTGTTGAGTCCTGTGGACGATCGTTCCACCGAGGTCCTTCGATGCGGTCCTTGATCGAAAGTTTTCAGTCATGCCTGAGACAGCAAGGCCGGTGGGTGGAGGTTGAAGAAATCTACGCTGACATGGGAATCCCACGTGAACTGGTGGATGGGTGAATGACAAGAGTCTTCTCTCCAGGATTGACTACATCTGATAGGCAATCTGGCTTGAGCCCTCGGGAACCTCTTTGTTCCTTTGAGACCTGGCACTGAAACATCAATCTCGTAGACTGGTGAGATCGGGGGGGCTACTACGGTAAGTGTTCATAATGTTTCATATTCCAAATCAAATATGATCTGGACTTCATCCCAAGTCTCTGCGATTGAATATGACCTCCTGAAGAGGTGCATTTTTTATTATGAGAGGATTTTCGCCTGCGTTGATTTTCTTCTTCCCAACAAACTCATTTTGAGCCACGACGAGCCGGAAACCATGGAAACCCACAGTGGGAACACAAATTCGACCGACTCTTACTTTCAGTCTCTATCGTTTCCACCTATTTCAACAATCGGGCAATTGCTAGGAAAGTCCAACTTCAAAGTATGGCGATCATCCATCGAGCCTGTCCTCCTCATCAACCCTGTCTCCTCCAAGCTCATCCTGGGTGAGTGGTCAGATGCTCGCGCCATCGCATCGAGTGCAGTGTCCGAGCAAGAGCGAGATGAGTGGCACACAGCCACCGTGGCGACGTGTCGTTTCATCCGGGCAACGTTGGCTCTGAACGTGGCGCCCTTCGTCCGTCAGCACAACACCGCCAAAGCACTCTACTTGAACCTCATCTGGCTATACGGGCCTGAAGCAGGCATCGACACACAAGGCGGCCCTGCTATTTCTCCTGGCGCCCTGATGCAGAACCCTCGCCGGACTCGGGCAGGGTTGCTGGCGGCCATGGAGAGCAAGACACCCCTCGGCGAGTCAACCATCCCTGAACGCCCACCATACTCGCATCCGCGTCCGCATCCGCATGCACAAGCTCAACCTCAAATTCGAGCCGCCAACCTGGGTTCTGGCCTCAGTACGACTTCCCTTCTCATGACCACTGCGACTACTCCAAGCCCGTCAGCGAGTACGGCTGATCTCCTCAGACCAGAATCTCAAGTCCTCCCGCCAGAAGTGAAACCAGTCACAGTGATTGCCTCGTCTGTGCCTCCGCCACCGACCGTGGTCCACGTCTACGAACGCATGAGAGCCTCGCCGGACCCGAGTCTTCAGACGATCCATGAAGAGCCACATCCCGGGACCAAGGTGGACGTCTCTCGGACTGTAGTTGCTACGAAAACCCACGACGTCAGTCCAGTCAGTTCATCTGGAGTTAGCGATGGTGACAATGTAAGTGTCCCCCTCGGTTTAACAGTGGCCTCTTGTCCAACCCACGCCTATTCGGCAATTGGTATTGACGCGTGGCTCAAAAGCAGTCCTTAAGCCCTCTTGACGACACGGACGAAGAAGACATGTCAGTTTCGCAACGTCCAAGGTATGATGGTTCTCAGAAGAACTACAGCACAGACTCAAGCTTCAGGGAAAGATCAAGGTCGATATTTGTTGGAACTACCGGCACTTCCACCCCGACCACCAACGAATCCAGCAAGGCACGCAAACTTTCATTTTCGTTCCCACTCCGTAAATTGAACAAGGATAAGAAGAGCAAAGGCGGAGGAAAGAGAAGAGATAGGTAGTAATGGCCTTGCATGAGACCTGGTGAGGAATTATCTTGTAACATGTCATCATTCAAGCCAGTTTGTTTCGTATTGTATAATCTCGTGTAGGACCCTGGTATCAATCTCAAGTTGTCATCAATGATCGTAATCATCCCTTCATCCATTCCTACACGTCTGTCTCTTGCTGTGGTAGAACCACAGCTTCATTGTGCCCTCTACTCGGTCAACAAGGAGCATTCCTATATTGTGTTACCAATCCATTCTCCTCTTGTCATCGTCCTCCAACCTTTCCTTCCCCACGAAAAGACCCAACAAGCCACCTCCGACGTGATTCCTGACCGCTTTCCACTCGCCTCCAGGCTCGCCCTCGCGACCCTTCATGTAATGACTCAGGTCTGGCGAGAGCATCTCCTCCGGAACGGTGACGGCCTTTTCATATCTTCCTCCGAAATACCGGACTTCCTCGTCACTAGTTCTGTCCGACCTCGTCAAGCCCATGCGGCTGCTCCTGGGGTTTGACCTGCGTACATCTTCCTTTGCACTCGCATCGTCTGCGCGGACAAATGCACCCGCACCAGCTTTAGCCCGCCGATCGATCCGGACGCCCTGCCTGGCGGCCCTGGACACGTCGTCATCGAAATAATTAAACGGCACAAACATCACGCTGCTCGCGCTGGTGTGCATCAGCGTATTCGGAATGTCCTGCGTGCTAGGCACATGGTGTCCACCCAGGTTGAAGTAGAGGACCAAATCCTGCTCCGTGATTTCCTCGCCGTCGACCATCTTCTCGAAATCGACCAGCGGGTCCAGTGGTTCGAGGTAGTTCAAGTGGTGCGCAGACGAGGGTTCAGTGTCCGGATGGTTCTTGAGAACCCACAGGTCCGCACTCGACCAGCTCGCCGACTTGCCCAACGTGGTCGAATTGAGGATCGTCAAATGTGCCGGGTTACCCATGCCCGTGCCGCCGAGAATACGGTACGCGCGGTTCTCGCCCCACTTGTTCGTCTCGTTCGACGTGATCAGGTACATGTCCTGGCTGTTTTTGGGCCAGTTGAGGCCCGTCTCGTGTGTGACAGGCCGGTGGACCATGTGCATTGTGTTCCGGGCCACGGGAACCTCGGGCTTGTCCCAGTCGTACTCGCGCTGCAGAGGCTCGACAGACGTGCGCACAAGAGTATTGGACTCTCCGCAGACGTCGAGGTCGGCCTTGAACGAGACCACGTGGTCGTGCATTGAGGTATGCAAGGCTTGGTGGACACGGTAGCCGTATTCGTTTGTGTGTTCGTCACGGGGTGTGTGGGTGTTGCGTGGCTCGGCGTGGAAGGCGCCAAAGATATATCCTGATGCGCGAAGCTTAATCTCAATTGACCCGTCGAGGTAGAATATGTAATCGATCTACAGGGTGAATTACGCCTGAGTTAGCAAGGCCAGTAAATTTTGGGAGTGTGAGTTGAAACGATCGGTACTCACAGTGTAATCATAGTTGCCGACGGTGGACACACTTCGGACAACAAGGTATGTGTTTCTGCTCACAGTCGCGCTAAAGGTCGAGGTATGTCTCTGAAGTGGTGCATCAGAAGTGTACTCGAAAACGCATATTGCGTTCTTGTTCGTGTACATCTTGCCGCTCTTGTGGTATGACATGTCAATATATTCTGCGTAGCCGGGACAGTCGATGCCCGGGACAAGGCTGAACATCATGTTTCCCATGCCGAAGAAGGTGTCGAGGAACTCTAGTCCAGATTGCATCGGCTCTACGCCTGCATAGTGTGCGAGGGCTTCCTGCAACCCTAGCTGGTAAATGAGGCGAGAAGAGTTGTAGCGAATGTCGAAGAGCGATAACGCGGTGGCTTGTGCTGTTGACAGGTAGAACGAGAACCCCATCCACGAAATGTAGTTCTGCTCTCGGTCAAGGTGGTAGCGTGGACCGTACGGCTGGATTGACAGTGGTGGAGGCAAATCTCGTTCTGGAAAGGAGGCGCTGAAGTCCTCGGTATCTGTCCACGCACCATCATGGTTGAGTTCGAGCTTGACAAAATCGGCTGATTTCATAGCATCACGGAGGACAGTTTCGTTGTCGTAGAGGATACCATTGTAGAACCATTCACCGGTCTTCCAGGTTGACGGATTCGCGGTGGGCGTGTTCAGCTTGACGTAAAGACCTTGTGGAAGTAGACTTCGGCTGTCCGATTCGATACCAGAACCGAAGAACTCTAGCCAGTGCACCATGGAGCCGTGGTCGATCAGGGCGGGTCGAGAGCCGATGACAAGAGCATCAGGATCGGACGGATCATGACGATTTGTGGTGGCGCCCAGTAGCTCTTGGGTAATGTCTGATGCATTCTCACCAATACTGAGAGCCCAGTCTAGTAGAGCAAAGACGTCTGATATCGGACTCTGGACGTAGTTGCGACCGGAGTTGTGTGGGTATGTCAAGGGAAGGACCTGGGTATCATTACTCGGTGGGAGAGGCCCGACCTTGTAATCGACAATGTAAGCATCGTCCTTTCGAAGTTCGACATTCGATACTCTAGCCCACCGTTCTGGAACTGGACCATTGTGGTCAAGGTAGTTGACGACATCAGACTTATTTGGTCGCAGTAGTTCGATCAGATAGTTCGCGCTTCCACCTCTCACATCTTCGGTGACGCTCAGGTTCGACGACTGATGGAGAAAGGTGTAAATTTCAGAAGCCTCATGGCCGTCGATCTCAGTGAACGGATTCACTGCTGGAGCTCGGAAATGCTTGTGATGAGAGTCAGAGGACGAGAAATGCTGCCGTTGCCTGGGTGGAACGAATGGAGTGGATAAGAAGAGGAGATAAGCGACGCTTGAGAAGACGACCAGAGCCGAGAGAGAGATACTCCACGGCTTCCACGACGCCATCTTTCACGAACCTTGGAAACAAAACAACACAGATTTTGATCATCTGGGGAATCAAGACTGAGATTCGGCAAGGTATGGAGTCAAAGTATGAGTGTCGAAGTGAATCGCATCAAGGATAGAAGTATCCCACGTACTGGACGAGTAGCCAATGAAAGGGGTAACGGAGATGGCCTGATGAAGCAGTCGAGTTACGCTTAGATTCGCCTTCTCTGGCATAGTTTCGAACTCAGTGATGCTGTGAAGCTATGCTGATCATTGATAGATAGTGACAATGTGTGTGAACTACCTTTTCGAAAATCATGCTCTTCGCATCTACCTTGGTCATAATTCCAACCAACGCCGTTCACTACTCTCAAGTGGCTGCGACGCCGTCAGGAACACGGAACTCCTTTGCAATCTCTCCGTTTTCCAAACCCTCCTCAGTGTGCTTGACAACCTTGTCCTCGGTCACCACCAGCTTCTCACCCTTTTCCAAGGGCTCATGAACGAACCGAGTACCATTGAGGTACCACGACAGGCCTTCGACATCACCAGATCTCTCTGCTACGGCCCATCCATCTCCAAACCATCCGAACTCATTACCGTCAACCGTAGTCATGTCGAAGTCATCGAAGCGAACATGCTCAAGAGCTCTGACGGCGTGTATGCTGCTACCAGGCCAAAGTGCTGTAATTCTGCCTCTCATACGTTCCTCTCGTGTGGCATTTGGAGGGGCGGATTTATACCAGCTTCCACATTCGGCCGAGAACACGGTCCGCTTAAAGTATGCATCACAGTAGTTCGTGAAGTTCTCGACTTGTTTTCTCTTGGGCTCAATCGTCTTGACATTGCCTTGCGCCAATCTCTGCAAGATCTGGACAACATATTGAGCGACAGCCTCGGCGATTATCAGCAGGTTACCATTTCCTACACCTGCGTTTGGACCCAGGGATTGGAAGAAATTGGGAAATTGATCAACAGTGACAGTGAGGTAGGTCTCTGGTCGTACTCGATACCTTTCTTGGAGATTGATCCCTCCACGGCCATAGATGGGGAAACGGCCCTGGAAAGAAGTATCGAACCCGGTGGCGCATACGATCGTGTCGACGGGACGGTGCTTGCCATCACTTGTCGTAATGCCAGTCTCATCAACGTGAGAAATCTTGTCGTACACCACGTTGACGTTGTCTGCCGTCAGAGCCTCAAGATAGCCAGGCCCAGGGGTCAGTCGTTTACAGAGAGGCGGGAAGTCAGGGATCAAATGGTCAGCAATCTCCTGCTTCTTCGCCAATCGCTTTCCCATATCTTCTTTAAATTGTGCTGTGGCTCCTTCGTGTTCCTTTGTTCCGCGATGGGTCATGGCAAAGTTACCCTGCATACCGATTTCGAGCGCCTTTCGATATTTGATGTACGCTGCTGGATCCTTCTTCCAAGCCTCAATTTCCTCTGGTGTATAGTCAAAGTTGCCGTCTTGTCCATTGTTTCGTTCCCGCACAAGCTCATTACCGAAGGTAGCAGCGATCCATGTGCGTCCGCGAATATAACAATCCATTGATTTGACTTTGGACTGGAGGGTAGGGACGATCTGAATGCCACTACTTCCAGCGCCAATCACTGCAATGTTTTTACCCTGGACAGCATTAGTAGGAGCCGTTATGAGGGGCTGACTGGGTGAGTATCTTACGGTCGCATCATAATTAGGGTCCCAATCTGCGCTGTGCATCAGTTTCCCCTTGAAGTCCTGGAGACCTTTGATGTCTGGCCATTTCCATTCATTCAATACGCCGGTTCCAGTCATGAAGACATCTCCGATATCCTCGACGATCTCATCCGAGCCGACCTTCTGGAATTTGACGTGCCACTTGCTTGTTTCTTCATTCCATCGAGCTTCGATGCATTTATGGTTGAATTTCATATACTTCCGGATGTTGTACTTTTCGACAACTTTGCGCCAATACTCCAGGATTTCTGGAGAGCCGGCATAAAATTTACTCCATTCAAGGTTCGACTCGAAACTCAACTGATACGAATGCGCAGGAATGTCTAGTGGGATTGGATTAGCAGATTACCTAGTACACGAATGCAGGCCACAAACCACATGCACAGCCTGGATATCTGGAAACAGTCAGCACTCGATTATGTTGAGAGGACTGATGCTCACCGGTTTTCGAACCAAGTGCCACCTACATCTGCATTCTTGTCGTAGACGGCGAGCTCCAAGTTCGGTACTGCTTTGGGAAACTGAATTGCAGCGCAAATTCCGCTGACTCCGGCACCAATATAAATGACCTTCAATGGCCGCGGTTCGTCGATGGCTCGCTCGGAAATCAAAGGATGAGCATATTCACTGCCAGTGACCTTGTACCCCATGGAACCCATCCTGATAAGAATACGAGGCCGAAGGGGCGACAACAGAATAACCGAGGTAGCTCGAATAGGTGGCCTGCTAAAGGGTCTTGGGCACTCTGAATGGCTCTCTGTTCAAGCGTCCCCCGTCGCGTCGCTGTGTGAGATGAAGAATGTAGTGAATGGAAGAGGTAGGAAGCCGAGTGATCTGACCTAGATATCTATTGCGACTTCTCGTGTGCCCTTACGCCGGCGCCACCAGCCAAGGACGGATTATGGCTCTAAAAATCTAGAGATGGCCTGGACTTTCTCATTCTCGAAATCTGCCGAAGGTAAGGCTCACCAGGCACGGCGCAAGAGCTCCTGTTCAAATCGCTTACAGGGGAGTGGGCGGCATATGGTGGGCACGCTCTTGGGGGATCCCAGATAACGAGGTGAGAAGCCCACATTGTCCCCGCAAATGTTCATCGCTGTGCCGGAGAATCTCCACTTTGGCGGCTGAAGTCCAAGCCTGTGGGAGTCAATTGCGCGGGAGGGAGAGGAGGACCGGTGGAATGAAAGGAAGAGAGAACGTTGGAGGGAGGTGGGATGCAAGAGGAAAGACTGCTCGCTCGTCGCACACCATCCCAGCACTCTAACGTGTTCGGTCTGGACATAAACATGACGCTTGGGGGTACTCATGATATACCGACGTCAGCTATCTATTCATGTATCTCAATACAACTCACTACTCGTACCGGTTTGCATGTTCGGTTGATATGGTATTGTACGATTGCATTGATGGTCCCCTAGCATTAGTGAAGCTGTTGACCTTGCACCAACCCATTGCCTAAACTCTCAGCACTGTGGCGACTTTGTACATGAGATAGTTCGGGCACTGCCAATCACTATCTATCTGAGGTCGAGGCTGGCACTAATTGTAGGGACAGTTCAGTGACAATCCTATTCTCCATTGTCTAAGGTATCATTTCTTTTAGAATAATACATTCTTGGACGTCAACTATGAAATACTGCCTACGAGTCACTCCTACTTAGTTCTAGGGCAACAACCAAAATGCTTCTCTCATGCCATACCGAAGACGTTAAGTTCGCCTCGAAGCCACACTTGATGCCTCAGTTCTTTCCAAGCGAACGTCTCGGCATATTCGGCAATGGTCTGAATATTTTAATTGTCTAGACCATGGCCTGGCAGGGGGTTTGTATCTCTGGTCAGCGCAGACATAAATGCGGTGGCGTAGCAAGGCCAGGACCGTTTGTATTTTCGCCTTCTTGAATCGCGTCGTCTTCAGCTGCAATGTCAGACAGATCGTCAAGGCTTGACACCATGGTGGCAGATCTCCCTTGTGGTCCGTCAGCCTCGTTTGCGTCCGACGGTATGACGGCTGAGGTCAATTTTGTGTCCAGTACTGATCAGTATATCTAGAGGGATCATCATGGACAGTCAGGCCGGATCCATAGCCAGTGGCGTTGTATTCTGCAATCGTATCTTTCATTTTCTCATTCGTTCAGATCAATCGGTGGTCCTCTTCCACCTCCATCTGGAAGACCGTCGTAAGGCTGGATTACTATCCAACCAAACCGATGCTTGTTATCATTTGAATACATCGACTCGGGTCCTGCTTTGATTCAGGAAAGGATACATGCTAGCCAAGGAGTGCTGAACCCGGACGGAACATCGACCATGAGACTGTTCAGTGTCGTGGAGGCCATTTCGACGTTTGATGATGTAATCGCTGTGAGAGGGCCCAGGCGAAAACGCTCCGATATGCCCCTAATGATAGAGTATGGGACTCCTGCTGTAAACAGATTGCGTGAGGTGTTGAGAAGCGAGCACCTTCTGCTGCTTAAGAGTGGGAGTGTTCCGCCAGTGACCTGAAAGCAAAGGCAGAATAGATCGAGCAAAAGTCATCTGGCATCTATCGGCACTTCACTTGCATCCTGAACAAGCCTGCTTCCATCGAATGGGACTAGCATGAGCGATCTCATTCTTTTCGTCATCCAAAGACAAATTTAATCCAGTTTCGTTTCAATATCCGAGCACCATCCTCCAGAGACCATCCCTTGATCTCACATACTTTCTGCACGATCTCACCCAGTAAGACGTCCATCCTCTCCCCAGCGCAATGGAGGTCGCTCTCCACAAGTATTCGATCGTCGGGTACTTCTTCAATGACCTTGACAACCTTTGCGGAAGACACATTTGAGAAGTTGATGGCGGAGGAAAAAGAAAAGTAGATGTCCGCGGGCACAGCAGCATTAAGGAACTGTTTGAGGGCATCAGGGGGGCCAGAGTAGGAATGCATGCAAATTCGTGGGGGGTAAGGGAGGCTTGGATGTGCTACACCGTTGCCACTCGCTTTGTCGTCCTTGGTCGTGCTGTCAGGAGCATCCGTTTGTCTTCTCCTTTCACGCTTCGAGGGCTTCTCGCGGCCCTTCCACATGCCCTGCATTACTTCGAAGATCAGGCCATGCGCTTGAACGCTATGTACAGACACCGGACGACCCATCTTCGCAGCGAGATCGAACTGAGCTCTCAGGATGGCCTTCTGGTGTTCCAGATTGACCCTATACGGAGTCAGAGGCCTGCCCTCGCGCGAGCCAGGAGTGTATTCCTCCGCAGAACCACCGGTCTTCTGGGTCACATCACCTGTCATGGCGCTTGGGCCTTCAGGCAACCGGAAAGAGCGATCCAAGCCTACCTCTCCAACCAAAGCATATGGGAACTCCTCCAGTCGTGCTTCTGTCTGCTGTAGAAAATCTCGGAGAGAAACCGGGGCTGGTAGAGTTTCCAAAAACCTTCCGTCCTCTGGGATGGGTACTAGAACGGATTTGTAGTGCTCTACAGGGTCGGGTTGTTCCTGTGTGCTCCGGTCATCATACATCTGGTGAGAAAACCAAGGATGCCATCCAAAAGCTGGCACAACGCGTGTTGATTTGATGTCAGAAAGCTCACGCGGAGAGCCCAGAGGATACAACCTTGCAGTCTGTTCGACCATCTCCTGGTCTTGGGATCTCGTGGCCATGATCGTCAGGACTCTCGCTTTCATGCTGGCGATGTCTTTGATCGATGCCATGATGTCCGTTGGGTGACAATGAGAGTCAAAGACTCCAATCTGCCAGATCGAGCCATCCTCATCCCTTCCGTCACCCATCACTCTATGATAGGATAGTTCAAGACGGCGACTCACAACCATCAACTTCACAGGCGAGATGTGTAAATGAGACATGCCTGCAGTTTGGACAAAAGATAATGTCAATCACGCCAAGCGAGTAGACTACGGTAGACCAGTGAAGCTCTGCTACAAATACCTTCAGATTACTGAGGGCGATATAGCACCGTGACGAAGTTTTTGTTCATGTTGCGAGTATTCGTTTCTCAAAGAATCAAAGCCATCGGGAGACATCGTCAGCCTTGCAACAAGACGCGATGACTCTGAATCCATGGCTGAAATTGACAGACAGTGCAATGTGACAAGCGCAACCTAGACATCTGTACAAGAGGAGACCCCCGTGCACCCAAACCAATGCTAACCATACCCACACAACCATGCTCGTTCTTGAAGTTGACTGTGTTCGGAAAGCAAGACGTGCCATCTTCAAAACACGCAGCTCTACGGCCTCTATTAAGAGGTAGTCAAAAATTGAAGAGATGGAAAGAGGTGGCGCGGATCGGTGGATAGAATGTTGGCGCCAGTGGGCGGCGATGACTTTTCTTAGGACGATAAACGACAGGCTTTTGTATTGCCAACAATCAGAGAGTACGCATTCTCTACGGTCTAGAGGGATCGTATTGTGTCGTAAGTGAGAATCAGACGTAAGTAGGTTTGTGGGCTCTATAGGTTGATAATTAGGTCCGGGGATATGGAGTAAGAGAGCGAGATTCACGGTGGCACGCACATTTGCAATAGAAGATTATTTTGAACTAGTTAATCGCTTTATGCTCATGATAATCATCACATTGGATGCATAACAAAACCTGGGAGATGCCAGTAAACGCTTGATGGCCGTGTTCTCGCTTTCATTTCCCCCTTTAAACCACAAATCCATTCCCTGACTCCGTCAAGCCTTGCTCCCTTGCATGCCTCTCGAATCCCCATGAAGATAGGGTGTCATCCTGGCTCTCGTAGCCAGTGTCATTACTATAGCTGCTGTATCTTCTCACTTTGCTTTGTGCAAACAGGTCAGCCGAGGACTCGGGATTGTGTGGGAGGAGGCGGACCTCGTCTACACCAGCAGTAAGTTCTGGTAACTGGACCTCAGGTAGCCGCCGGTGAAGGTAGGCCAAAGAAGCCTCAGTCAAAAGACCAACATTCACAGTATCAAGAGCCTTAGAACAGAAATGTCTCTTAGCTTCTTCGTCATCCTGTTCATAATCCAGTATCTGTAGAGTTCTGGCGCAGTGTAGACAATTCAAGATATCGTTTCTTGCTGACGGCGGCGTCGATGAATCAATAATGTAAGGAGGCCTCTCAAACTGCGCGTTTGGTGGAGGTGCCTCCATGGATTCGGAGGCACGGACGAAGCAAGCACTCCGGGCTGTGGTGCTGAAGATTGAGCTTGCTGCCAGGGCCCGTGTCTCGGCCGCGGAGCCGGGCGGGGCCAATTTCATGGCTTCAGTGAGATACTTCTGCACCATCTCGCTTGGCTCAGGGCAACCCAAGATGGTTTCAAGTGCCTGTGTCAAGGAATACGTCGATCGCCATGCAGCAACAGCGTCGAGCGGTGACCGAACAGCATGATCCTCGACCACCACATTCATCAAGGCATTCGACGATTCTTCTTGCGTTGGCCGATCGTACATCAGGTTGTAAGCCCTTTGGCAGACGGTATCAAGAAAGACCTCGTTGCACGGCAGATCAAGCATCTCCGATAGATATGGCGGCAACCGATCGGCATCACGCAGCGGTAGCTTTTCGTGCAACCCTTGAGCTCTTGTCCACTGCCAATTGGCGAAAAATTGCCCGACGCGGTTAGCGATTCGGTGAGTAGCCGTTCCGAGTGAGCCCACGTTCCACAAAAGCACCCGGCAATGGAGTGCTTTGAGCATCAGCCGCAGGGGAGTCTTGGGCAAAGTGCCTGAACCGAATATAGTCAAGACCACTCTGCTGCGACTCACTTCGACGTCTCCGCCTGCCAATTGAGCATCAATAGCGATGTCCCAGGCTTTGATGCGAGCCACGTCATCTTCAGCACTTCGACCGGTCAGCCAAGCGTATGCCCGACTCCCAAAAAGGTAACCGACAGTGTACCTGAGCCACTCGGAAGTGAGGGCAACCCATTCCGGGAAGAAGCTGTGGTGAGGAAGACGAAGCTCCTGCATGCTGGTGCTCCAGGCTCGACGTCTGACCTGGATCGGGGAAGCAGGCGCCGGTGCTATTCGGGTTGCCGATGATGCCTCTTCGATGTCTTTCTTTGGCGCTGGCTTGGAATTGAACAGATATGAGAAGACGAGGAAAGCAAGTATTGTCAAAGCCATGAAGCCTTTGATCAACGGAATGACGCCTCCCGTCTGACAGAACTGGCTGAAGGCAGCAAGGTAAATCCTGGGAGATTGAAGAAATTTCCAGCCATCTAGGAGTTCCAAAGGAATACCGAACAGACCTTTTTCTCGTGACTCGGTGCCTGTATCAGACTCGCTTAACCCGTCCATAATCATGAGCCCCGCCAATGATCCCAACATGATCCTTGTTGGCCATTTGCCACGATACTTTGGCCGATCTGTATCGTAGACATGGCCATAATGCTCTTGGGACTGGTTTTGACGTAGCTTTCGCCAACTGTCCGGGAGGGGAATCAGTCCCTGAGGTGGGTTCGAAGAGCTTGCTTTGGTTTCCGAAGGAGGTTCAGCCTGTCCGGCGGCTGAAGACTTTTCGATAATTGTATCGCTCGTGAACGCGGCAGCTCTCTGTGCATCGTGGCCACCTTGTGCAATGACCTTGTCGAGTGTTTCAAGCCGTTCTTTCAATGACTTGTTTTCCTCCTCAAGTCGCCTTGCACGGAATTCAAGATGCCGGATGTATTCCACAGCCTTGGTCAGGATCGAGGCTTTATTGAGCTTATTGCTGGGTGCAAGACCTTCCAAGTCTTCATCGTCCGAGTCCGCATTTGATACATCCGTCGCCTTTTTCTTGGTGATCCTTAGACTTGGTACGCTATCTCTTAATTCCGAAATCTTCTCGTTGAGATTGGCTCGGTATCTCTTCTCAATCACGTTGTGGGGACGCTTCTTCGCAGCCGGAGTCACCTCGTTCTGGTGATCGGTGGTTGGCACATCGGAGGGAGACAACTTTCGCTTCAGCATTGGGCGTTCATTCGGTGATGTTTGTTCACGTAGCGTATCTCCACTGAGTCTCAAATCGAGGCTGGAACGTGACTCTGGTGAAGATGAGCTGTGTTGAGGAGTCAAGAGGTCGTGCTGTGGATGAGCAGTGAGGAGGTCTGTTTTGAAGGAGTGATGCGCGTCGCCGTTGACGGTCGACGAAGGAGAGATGGGAAAATTGAAGGCTTGATCGGGGTTGACTGTTGGCTTTACAACTGTAGCAGTGCCCGCAGAGGTGGTTGCGGCATTCCAGTCAAGCCAGTTGTCGAAGTCACGACCTGCTGAGCTGACGTCGAGTTGTGGTTCCATGGCAGATAAAGCGGGCGATGCTGGCGATGGTTATGGAACGCGTGAAATAGAAGGCATTCTGCCAATTGTAGCTGGCTAATTGTCGAGGATTCTTGCTTTCTTTAAATGAATGTCGTCGAGGAGCCTTGAGCATTGAGAGTACGGAAAGAGGCGACAAGCATATTGTCAAGGTGGGAGGGAATGAAGATGGATGAGTCCCTGACTAGCCTAACCGAGATAGCATGATAGGGCAGCACGCCGGGCTCTCAACTTCCCGTCTTCGACACAGCCACGATAACACGAAGCCACAAGTACGAGACAGGAACATGCCATTCGCTCTATTTCACTACTGACTGCTGCGTATCTTTTGCGAACTCGACCTTCCTGTGGACATCAGTCGGCCGTGGCTGATGCGAAGATCACAAACCAGTTATAGCAGAAGTCCAGGGTCGAGACCCCAGGCTCATCATTCCGAAGAGCTCGGTAAGAAAGCGAGCGCACATCCTCTGTAATGACATTCAGGTTTCCTACGTGGGTGTCCTCAAAAAGTGCGGCTAGAACGCTAGGTCGTATCCATTTTCTGCATACGAGGTAGGCTCGCAGCTTTGCTTGCGTGAGAATGAGGACAGCTCGCAGACGACATATGAATTCATCACGGACCATTTTGGAGTCTATCTCACATGTGCGAGCTTTAACTAACCGCTTCCACTCGAATGAACGAAACACAATCCATCCCGACCCTCTCAGCAGACGGAATGGTTCTCTGGTAGCTTCCGGTAGCATCAAAGCAACACCAATGTCCGCAATCCAACGGGAGATGGCGGGCAAAGAAACCATGCGAGTTTCAATTTAGGCTCCTTCCTCTCGCAGACAATCAGCACTCTGACATCTCTTGGACAAAATGCTCGAAAGACAAGCAGACAGACGGCCAGACATACATTCTGTGTTATAAATCATGATTACGGGGGATGTGCGCCCTGGCAAACTCCCATCCGTGGACAGATGGTAAGTCAGGTGCCGGATGATGCCACCACGACTGTGTCCAAGGCTGATGTCTTTGGGATGCTTGGACGCGTACTCAGGGTCCCTGTCCCGCGTTGACCGAAGACAGTGCGGTCCTCCTTTTCATGTCTTGCTTCACATTGACTTCCTTTCGCTTACTATCCCGCCACTGACACCGATCAAGGAAGGCCATACTTGTGCCAATGCGCGGTCAAGTCTGAGAGCCGAGGACTCGGATTAATACATGTTCTCCCAATCAGCTGGCTTCCTCGTGTAATACAGATCGACAGATCAAGCCCATATCTATGCCGTGCACGACATCATCCCTATACAACTTCAGCAGCTCGCAATGATGCCTTGTTGTCACGGATACAAATTCCCCAAAGGGCCCGAGCCGTCTCTGTTCTCCAAACACGAGTCCTCGTTCGCGTTCACGGCGCCGCTTCTCCAATAAATGATGCGTGCTCATTATATTGAGAGTATGCTCCCATCTTACAAAACCATTCGGCTTCGGATCAGCCGGGTAAAGTCCCAGAGGATCGGCGCAGTCAGCTGGCCTGCAATGACGTTTCCATCAAGATCACTTGCAGTGCGTCTGCCCCGCGTCCCTGTAGCCGGACTCTGGATGGACATCACTGAAGCAGAACAGGGGAAAGGAGAGGTAAAAGCAATGCAAGTACGAGTATGCAAGGTCTATGGGGAGCGAGAATTGTCATTGCCACTGTCAAGGACAAGGAGAAGACCGACTTTCTGCTGAGAACGGATATACCTGATTCAGAACGAGGTAAAAGTGAGGAGGAGTAAGGCCCTTTCGCGAAGACACATACGCATACTTGCATCCTTCACAGTCATGAAAGACCATGAGTCTGGAGCATCTCCTACCCGCAGATGCATTTGACCTGAGGTCAGCACCATTTTTATGCCAGAGGCAGACAGTCCCCATTGTCAACTGTGCATCCGTGGAGATACCGCTTTGCACATCCTCGGAAGTAATTGAAGGATGCCTGCTCCGTACTGAATTCGTACGACGCGTCCGTGTAACAAAGAGCGGTTCCCACTGGACCTCGACTATTGTGTACGGAGTACAAGCACAATAGGCATATTCCACTTCGCAATAGATTGTGGGATGGGTCTTGCTCAGCTACAGTAAAAGTCAAGCCGGCAACACGGCAACCAGCATTTGTTATCAGGTGGAGAATGGATCATTCCCGTCCGTTTGCCAACGGCTGCTTAAGCGAGGACCTTCTCCCCAAGCAACAGCTTGCTGGACGGAATCACTGCCCACACTGCTTGTCCATGAAAGCCTGAGCAAATCACCGACTGAACTCGTGACTTGCCTACGAACATCCATCTTAAACGACGGCCAGCGACAGTGTCTTCCAATAATGCTGGGGGCAGATTGTTGGAGGTGGTGGAGACTGAAGACAGCCATTCTCAAGGACACAAACTACGCGTCTCTTTCCTCCCTCGTGCTGTCTTGTTCCAAGGGATCCTTGGTGTCGGTAACAACCGCATCTAAATGGTACGTTCTTTTCAAGGCGTCAGGTACAGGATGTCTCTTCCAAGGAATGCCTCCGTCGCTTGGTTCCTCACGCCTCATCCCTTCGATATCCATCGACTGGGTTTGGACAGACATGGTACCTGGCAGGCTTTGGGCGGGCTCCCTCAGCCAAGGCGTCTGAATCCTCCGACCCCCAGTTTTACTGATTGTAGCAATCAATCAGATCCCCTCTGGTTCAGCCCCTGCAAATCAGCTGGCGGCTGTGGCGCCTGTCGCAACGTCATCAGGCCATTTCGGCCTTACGGCCACTCCTGCTAGCCCTCGTTTGGGTCAGGAGGAGGCTCGCGTGGCTCCCTCTGTTCTCCCTGCGAACCACTGCTTCCCGATCCCAGAGGCCTGTTCCTCCACTCACCAGTCACTATTATTGCCAGTCTCCAGCCGTGTAGGGGGGAACCTAGTGACGCTGTCGCCATCCGGCCCTGCGTCAAGACTGCACAAAAACGGGAAATACCTTGAGCGAAAAGAATTTTCCGTCGACCGAGGATGCGGGACTAGAGAACGACGCAGAATGATCCCGTGTACGATGACGACTTTTCCTCGAAGCGTTTGTATGCTGGTCGCCTGGGTACCGGTACTTCATCGATGTCGAGGTTGATCAGCGACACTTATAACACAAGTCACTTCCTGAGTAGCAGTGTCTATGTACTCCACCTCCGACTCTCTCGCGCCGTAACCTTCTGCCATGTGCTGTCTCTCCAAAAGTCACTTGATGTTTCAGGCTGTGCAACACTAGGCATCCCGGGAAATCAAGACTGCTGATCCGCTCCCATCATCCCAGCGACCACTTAACCCAGGGTGTTGATCAACGGGTCCCGGCAACCTGTCTGTACTGACCCTAGGAAAAACAACCTGGGATCAGGAATACAGCCGCCTGGCTCCACGGGCTGGTGTGCAAAACTCTTGGGTGAATACAAGGCGGGATCGTTTGTTTCGTATTCCTCCTTATCGACCCTTCTTAACATCCGGCCTCACTTGCCTCAACTGCTACAATATTTCAGCAACACTGGAAACGGACGGTCGACCGCTCCTGTTGCTGACGCTGTGTCACTCGACGAAGCCTCTCAATAATCCACAAAACGCCCGTCATCTATCCCTGTACTCACACCCTACACAGGCCCCACGATTTCGCCCCTACTTGGCCGAGATCCGAATTGCTGCCTCTGCTTACAACTATCACCCATCAACAATAAAGTACAACCATCCAACTTCACCTGCCGCATGCACATTCTAGTAGGCTTCTAGTCGAAGGGCGTCGCAGACATACAGCATTAGAGGCGGCCGCTTTCTTCGACATCATTTCGATAATGTCCCAATTGATGGCTCATAAAATGAATCCCGAACAATTCTCTGGACGCTATACACCGACCTCACCTCTCTCTCCCCGACTACCGGGAAACCATCGTCCTATGTCTCCCCAGCCTTCAAGACCACGCACCGTTCAGCATAGTCGACAAGGATCTCGAAACATGCATATGAGTCTACCACGGTTCCATCCAGCCAACTTCAGCAATCTCGATTCGCCTGCCACACCATCGTCAGCCGTACAATCACCGGCCATCACGATCAACAGAGTAGCGCCGCCAACGCAGCTTGAATCACCTCGGCTGATGCGTGAAAAGCAGCGAGAGTTTTTGGAACGGGCTCATCTATCAGCCACGATTGCAGCCTCATCGATGGGCGTCAAACCTGGTGCCCCACGACTCGATCCTCTGGGTAGTCCAAAAGGTCCTGTCACCCCCCTGGCTTTAGATGAGGCCGGCGATTACTTTCAGGTTGCAGGAGCGGGAAAGGGTGCTCCAGCCGGCAGTCCAGGCACACGGAGCCCGAGAAGCGACGTTTCATCAGACAAGGACGACTCCAGGAACCTGAACAAGAGACAAATCGACATTTATCAGTGAAGATATGACCTTTCTCCAAAGGCCAGAAAGAGGACGATTTCATGATGACCCGATGACAGCTTACATCACGACGACAACGACTTCCCTTTGTTCATGCATTCTCGCCGGCGGTTGTGGAGAGAGCATTCTAGCACCCCTCGCCGGTCAGCCATGTGATGCCTACACAGCACATTACACACACCCTGCCCTTTAGGACATGCGGTCTTATATTCCTGGGGAAACCACTCGGACACTGGAGTTTGATACTTTTGCGGCATTTACAACGGCGCCAACGAGCCTTTGCGAAACCACATTCCGTTGCTCGACAGAGACGATTGGGATGAGCTCTGAATGCAATTTTCTTGATTGATTTTTCAAATTATGCATAGCGACCATTAGGACAGCCATTTACTACATATGGAACTGGTGGGAAGGGCAAATCCTGCCTAGGTAACAAGAATCAGGGATGATTTGGATGATAAAGAGCAAAAGGCTGCCTGTATCATCAATCAGCATTAGCTTGGGTCAATTGATTACCCAGGTACCGAGTACCATGTATACCTATACCCAGCTATATTCCTAGGTGCTTTAGGTGTGCACATAGAGCCCATCTACAAAACCAATACCCATTACCCATTAACAGTTTCAATATCAATCTTTCACACACATGCCATTGATGAATAATTTCAGGACTGCGGGAGCATATGTTTCCTGCAAACAAAGTCTTTTGTCGTCGTGTGAGACTTTGTTGAGTGGTGGCTTGAGGGGGAGAGGGAGTGGCGGTGCAATGCGGCAGTACTGTACGTCGTCTGAAATGTCACTTCTACCACGTTTCATATTTAGGTACAGATACTACGTAGTGCACGGAGTTCCTCATGTCCAGGTGGTGATCCTCATTCACCACTTCCTCACTCCTGAACAAGCATTCCATTCTTTTTACCTTCTTTTCCTCTGTTAGTCCAGGTACGGAGTCCTGGTACCTTCGTTCTCAACTCCTCCTCCGCCATCAACAAGACCTTGTCCGGCCATGCATCCTCCTCAGCAGAGTCGTACGTAACACCTTTCCCCAAAGAGTCCGGCGCCCTGCAAGACGATGCCCTACATTGACAGGATGCGTCAACCACGCAGCAACCACCGGACGTTAGCCTTGGGCCTTCTTCTCGGCGTCGTCTTTGTCTATTTCCTCTACAGCATCAGCAACACCTCCTCAAGCCCGTCCGACCTGCGCCAGCGGAAGTCCAATGCCGCAGCAGACAATCCTCTTTCACCTCCCACCTCTGCTTTCCGCAAGCAATCCGATTCCTCCAGATCCCACGGTGGCATTCGTCGGCCGCCTCCTGTTGTACATTACCAACTCAATAATCTCACCAGCACTGCCAACCCTCTGCAAAACAATGAAAAGATCCTCATCCTCACCCCCCTCGCCCGATTCTACCAGGAATATTGGGACAACCTCCTGGCCTTGTCCTACCCTCACGAGCACATTAGTCTAGGCTTTATTACACCCAAGACAAAAGATGGGAATGCTGCAACAGCAGCACTACAAGAAGCTATCAAGATTACACAGTCTGGGCCAGAGGAGAAACGTTTCCAATCAGTCATCATCCTCCGTCAAGACTTTGAGCCACCCATCATGTCACAGGATGAGAAGGAACGGCACAAGATGGAGAATCAGAAGGCTCGCCGGGCAGCCATGGCTCGAGCAAGGAACAGTCTCCTCTTCACCACCATTGGACCCTCCACATCCTGGGTGCTCTGGCTGGATTCGGATATCGTCGAGACACCTCCTACCTTGATTCAAGATCTAGCAAGTCACAACAAGCCCATCATTGTTCCTAATTGCTACCAACGGTACATCAACGACAAGGGAGAGGATAGTGTCCGGCCCTACGACTACAACTCCTGGCGTGATAGTGACGTGGCACAAGAGCTGGCTTCACATATGGGACCGGATGAGATCTTGTTGGAAGGATATGCTGAGATTCCTACGTACAGAACATTGATGGCAATGTTGGCAAAGACTGGTCCGGATAAGGACGAGCGCCGCTTGATGCCTTTGGATGGGGTCGGAGGCACCGCCCTCTTGGTAAAGGCAGAAGTACATAGAGATGGGGCTATGTTTCCTCCTTTCCCGTTTTATCATCTCATTGAGACCGAAGGTTTCGCCAAGATGGCTCGCCGGCTCGGGTTTGAGTCTTGGGGTTTACCTGATTATCTTGTAAGTCATGCGTCATGGTTGGATTGAGGATTTGGCTGTGGACAGTTTGCTAATGTTTTGGGTTACAGGTGTATCACTACAACGAGTAATGAGCTGTTTGGCCGGGCACTCTCGAACTGCCACAGATTTCCTCTGCCGACCGACAGGAAAGCGTTTGTCCTCTTTCCACAAAATTCTCCAGATGATCAAACGAGACTTATCGATCTTTGCTGATACTGTGACGCACTGGGACTTTCTTACCCATGGTACGCACATCAAAAACAAAAAGGATAATATGTAACAACAAAAGCCGGTCCATTTGGGGACTGGACCATGGAAAACTTGGGACTAGATAGGGCAACGATCAAAATCGATCAAAAAGAATGATGATGGGTAGTAGGAGAGAATAGACACTTGCCATGTCATGGCACGATATGAATGAATCCCGTCAATTTGCTTGCATGGACAGCGGACAGGGTCATGAAATGGGTTGAATCCCGCAGGAGTTTTTTCATCTTCCTTTTTTCTCTCTCTTGTGAGTAATAAACGCGAGGTCGAGATAGAGCATGTATTGCTGGTCGTATGGGATTTTCCTTCCGGGCCTTTTGACTGTCCTTCTCCTTTTTTTTTTCTCCTTCCTCTCCTCCCCTTTTCACCTTCCAAGGGAGGGGAAAGAAACCGAGCTTGGGCTGTTTCTTTCTTAATGGGTTGTTGGATGAAAAGAATGCGCTATCAAGGGCAGGGATGCGAAAGGAGGACCCCGTTCATGTGAACCCATGCAGAAACTGGAAGTTGAGCGACAGACTCTACGGCACTCGGGTGACTTGAGGATCTGATTCTTGCTCTCTACCAGTGACTCTGTATTTCTCTTCGGTCTCAATCTTGTTGTCTTGTGGTTGTGTTTCTGGTGTGTGAATGTGTTATTTGACTGTTCTACCTACCTACCTACCTACCTACCTACCTACTTACTCGTACCTACCGTACATACCAACATAGGCATCCAGGCAGGTTCCACAGTTGACTAGCAAGAGTTCAATGTATGTAGTGAGTTGAGACATTGTTGGATTCGGTACTCGGCTTCATCCCTGCAATTCAGTATCAAGGTCTCATAAGAAAAAGGCACTGTAGGGTGGAAACCATCGCTCGCTTTTCCCCTCCCCCGTTTCGTGATTCATGGTATACGTCTTATGATCATGTTAGGGATCATCTTATGATAGTATATATACACAGTATACGGAGAAGATGTATAATGGTATTATTATTGTTTTGTTTTCTTTCTCCCCCCCCCTTTTGCGTACCTACCACCTACTACTTACTGTACTAGGTACTAGGAACCAACTAGGTAGCAAGCATGCATTGATGGTCTCATTCTGCTTTTCACTGATCGTCAAGCAACACCCATCTCTTCTCCTTTGCATTGAGAAGGTCCCTCTTCGTCCTGAGTCTTTTGCTTCTCTTATTCTTCTTGCTCTTGCTCTTGGCCATTCTTCTTCTACTTCCCTCCTCTGACGAGCTGCTCGTCCCATTCTGAGGCGAGGACGTGGTCACGTTGTAAACGGCGCTCTCGGGCACGACGTCAAACTGCACGGTCGCGTTGCCCTCGTGGTACGAACTCACTTTTGGCCCGGAGGTCTTGTAGTTCTTGTCGACCTTGGTCTTGCCCGTCGCGATGTCGAATCCGTGCATGGTGCGGTTCAACATTTCCAGACTCACGAGGGGCTGGTAGAAGGGCACCTCGTGGCCGGACTCGTAGATGCGCACAAAGGCAAAGGATCCCGACTGTCTGACCTGTCCGTGGACGACGCCGTCCGAGGTCGAGATGTTGACGAAGCCGGCGTCAGCGTAGCCTGAGGCGTTGACGTGGCTGGCCACCACCTGCCCGCCGAGCCAGTTGCAGTTGAAGTCGGCGTCGCCAAAGTACATGACCAGCTTGACGCCGCGGGCCAGGAGCTTCTTGAGGGCCTCGACCGTGCCGATCTCGCGGTCGTCGTCGCCCGTGCTGCCGAACGCGTTGCCCACGGCCGAGTTGCTCTCGCTGTAGTTCACGTACGCCCCGATCGCGGCCTGCACGCTTTCCGTGTTGAGGTAGTCGACGTAGTACGTGGGCGGGAACGGGTCCGGCATGAGGTACCGGAAGTCGTACTCGTCGCGGCCGAGGTAGATGTCGTACAGGTTCTCGACTTGGTTCAGACAGAAGTTGTCGGCCGCCGTGCAGATCTCGTTGATTCCTCGTGCGTTGCAGTCGACCGTCTGGTCGTAGCAGTTGCCTGGGCCGTAGAGGTTGTTGTACCACTGGTCTGAGTAGGTTGGGATTAGCACAAAATTTGCAAGTCCCCATGTGTGAGGGTGATTCACGAGCAACTTACCCTTGACGGACTGGTTCAACGGATCATAGCCGTACGTGTTTCCAGGGAATACGCTGAAGTTGTAGTATGCTTGATACTGGATGAGCGGATCGTACCATCCGTTTCCGATCAGGACACCTTCGAGGCTGATGTTGTGTGCGCCCTTGATGTTTTTCTCATTCTGCTCCTCAAAGTATTCGTTGAAGATTGGGCCATAGTGACCGCCGTACGACTCGGTGGTGAAGTACACGCCTTCTCGGGAGTACTGGGGGAACGCACCCATGAAACCCTGGAGCGTCTTCCACATGTTCGGCGCGGCTGCAGGCGTCGAGTTCGCGGTCAGACTCTCGTTGAAGTAGCTGTAGGTGCCGCAGTCCCAGTCACTGGCGTACTCGGGGCAGGTGTTGTTGGGCAACTCGACGACGTAGTTCGATTCGGGGTCGGTGTATGCGGGCACGGGTGTCGAGTAGCTGAAGCCCACCTGGGTCGGCTCGTCGATGAAGAGCATGTTGCTCAGTTCCGACCAGGAATACGGGTTGTTCACCGCGTTCCCGTCGGCATCGACGGTGCAGGGCCCGAGTTCCTGGAAGAGGCCGATCATGGAGGAACTTCCGGGGCCACCGTTGATCCAGATGGTCAGAGGCGCCTCAGAGGCATTTCCGTGCCGCGCCTCGAAGAACCACCAGAAGATGTGTTGTCCGGGAGCCACGTCGGCGTAGCCAGAGTAGGATTTGACATCGGGGTTCTGCTCGCAGATTCCTGCCGGGACAGACTTGTAGCGAACATTGATGCCTGCGTACCCTTCCTTCGTCGTCAGGTTCTTGGGAGGAGCGACGAATTGAGCAAATGCTTGCTGGCCAGCACAAGCCAGCAAGACTGTTGCTGAAGAAAGCAGCGATAACATCTTGCAAGGACTCGAGAAACAGGACCAAAAAGAGTAGTACGACGGCAGATGCAGGAGGGCAAAGGGCAGATGGCAACTTTTTGTAGCCACCACTTGGGAATTTTAACACCTTCTGCGGCTCATCAGGCGTAAATCCTACCGGAATCCATTGGACCTCATGCCACTCAGGCCAGGCACAACGCTATCTTGCAGGGTAGCTTCGCGACGGATAGCTCTTTGTAGCTCTGCAAGCTATGACGAAGCCAGCGTCGAACCTCGCGTGGCAACTCGCAGGCCATGGTGACACTAGGAGGGAAGCTCAGTCATGGTCGATGGGCCCCAGAAGCGAGTACAGACCCAGTCGATGACGATGAAGAGGTGTAGTACGAGTAGTAGTACTCCGTACAGGATAGACACTTGAGCTGCCTCTTCCGGCGAGGTTTGTATTGTAACCTTACTACAGAGATAAGAAGCAAGAGAAGCTTCGTTAAGCACGAGAGCCATGTCTTGATCGATGTTAGTGCTGTCGAGGACATCCAATGCTAGCTGGGGAGCCATCACCAACATCACCACTCTGTGGGGGAAGGTAACATTGGTATCAACATTGACTACGGAGGCCCCGCTGTATCTTTAGCATCACTTGTCTGGGATGGTGATCGCCGTTCCGGCCGCTTCCACCATAGTCCTGCGAATACGAGGGAATCTGTACAACATCTGTAGCGATGTACCTTGTGGCTCGCCTGAACTCCCATCCCGGCGATTCATACGGAGGACTATACAAGCGAGACGATGCGCTTAAGAAACAATGGCCACCCATATACACAGTGCGACCAACGTGGCCTGGTACCACTCGACGACCTTCATACCCTCAACAACAGTGTACATACTGTGATGGTACGGGGGTGCAACTCCAGGCTGAATACAGCATGTCACAATGGTTGAGCTGGAGGAGCTCGTTGAGGAGCAATAAATCGATTCATTCTCATTAAAAATGTGTTGTCCTCCGTAGCAAATCGGATTGATGTGTATCAAAAGCTCGTCTGAATCAAAGCAGTCAAGTACTTTTCATAGCAATATGCATCTATGTGGCCCCCCGTAACTCCATGTTTTTCACCAGCAACTAAGTCAAATGTATGAAAAATCTCAAATCGCAGAAATGATAATCTCCTCCTCCGTGCACGTTGTGCAACATTCAACCACCGCCTCCTCA
Source organism: Rhinocladiella similis (assembly GCA_024082115.1). Classification (NCBI taxonomy): domain Eukaryota; kingdom Fungi; phylum Ascomycota; class Eurotiomycetes; order Chaetothyriales; family Herpotrichiellaceae; genus Rhinocladiella; species Rhinocladiella similis. The sequence continues at coordinate 3,370,558 of JAMRYE010000013.1, read as the reverse complement.
AATTGCACCTCCCTCTCCACCATGCTGTAGTCCGAAATCCAGACTTCTCGTATAGTTCCCGTCCCACCTGTGATTGCGTCAAAGTCATCATCAACCACGTAGCTAGTCTTGACCAAGCCCTTGGCAATCCTCGCTTCATCGCTGAGCTCTTTCTTGGTTGCGACCTTCTTTGGCTCGACTAGCTCGTCGCTTGTCTCCTTGATTGTGATGCCTGTTCTCTTCACAAGGTGTTCCAAGACACAATTGGCCTTCTGCCATCTGTAGCCTCCAGGCTTGACATTGCCACCGCAGCGGACACAGTTTCGTCGGTGTCGCCAGAAGTCCTGATGCAGGTGGAGTTTGAAATCCGTGTCTGGGAGAAGACTGTCCAGGTGGCTACACATGTCTCGGGCGCTTGTGCAATCTTCTGGCACCTAGCCAAGAAGCTTTGCCATGCCCTCAACATGTGTGTCAACAGCAAACACCGGCAGGCCCATATTGAACGCCATCAAGCAAGACGCTGACTTGACAGCAATCTGTGGGAGCTGGACAAGGTTGTCAAAGACGGCTTGTTTGCCACCTTGTTGATGAAAGTCCCAGAGGTAATCCATGGACAGCAAGCCGGGCACAAAGTCTGTAGCAAAGGGCTCGTTTCCTGCATATTCAACTGTTCCAGGTGGAATGCGAGCGACATTCTTTGTGTAGATGATGTCGAGACAGCCTTTGATAGCCTTGGCTTTGAAGTTCAAGCCACCATCTCTGATCACCTTTTCGAGCTTCTCCAGACTCTGAACCCGCATGCTGTGGTAGTTCGGAAACTTGCCGATGAACTTCTGACCGTCGACCCAGTACGGATAGGCCTGTCTCATTGTCGCCTGGATGTCAAGAGCCTTTTCATTTGTGCAGACTTGCGACAAAATGACGCGCACAACCGACTCGACACTGATGCCTTTCCCAGCATGAAACGGCGTGGCTGCTCCTGGTGCAACCTTGCCAGACTGTGCCATATCCATGCGCTCCAGTTCCATGATCTTGGCGACCTGTTGAATGCTTGCCGCCGTTGGTTCAAGGTGCAGTGGTAACCTGTCCTCGCCAAACGCAAACTGGTACTTGTTCGTGTATGGCATGCTTCGAGGGCGTCTGAACACGGGCTTTCTCTTGGTAGTTGCCAAAGAAGCCTTTCGGGTTCTAGCTGCCTTGTTTGTCTTTGCTGCATTGGTCGAGTCTCCGTTCTTGGTGGCTTGAAGTCCTTTGATGATAGCCTTCAACTTTGCAGGATTCAGGCGGAAGACTATGATCTTTGTGGGACGTCTTTGACCGACTGGACGACGAATCAGCATTCCGATTGCAAAAGCATGAGCGTGTATGACATACCATTAGATCTCCCAGTCGTCACCTTCGCATCATTCCCATGGCGAGGTCGTAGGCGCAGCACGCGGCGTCCAGGCTGAGGCAGCTCATTCAGAATAAGTTCAGTCTGCTCAGGAAGGAAGTCTTCGTCGAGTTCCTCCTTCTTGACCTTAGCGGTCTTGGTCTTGGACACCTTCAACTTCTTGGTGACCTTGGAGGCTGAAGCTAAGCAGTATTAGTAATGTGGCACCTCGCACAAACAAGTTTGGCATACCTTTGTCGACTGAGGGGCGCTTCTTGCCACGACCCTTGGGAGAGGCTCTTGGAACCGTTGGTGGCTCGTCATTGGCGTCGGCAGACAATACTTGAAGCTTCTCTTCAGAAGTTGTTGTGGCATTTGTCTGCTGATTTTGCAGGTTGATTTGCAATGCCACATCGCTCTTTGAAGCATTCACTGACCCAGGAATTGTAGTCAACGTGCAGCTGGAGGCGCTGACACTGGCAGCGCCTTCCATGACAGTGTCAGTGTCTGCAGTGCCATTTTCCGTCACCACAGTGGATCTGGAGATGACTGAGACAAAGAACTTCGTTATAGTCGTTTGCTTGGTCTGTCTCGCCGCACATGCCCGATCGATTGCAGCGACTTGTGTCTCGATGTCTTTTGTTGTTCTGGAGCGTGTGGAAACCATTGTGGCTCAGCTTTGTGGGATATGGTGTGAGAGTATATGATAATGATACTATAGCCATTGTTAGTATACTCATAACGAGCGATCCAAAAGCGTGCATGGAAGGCGATAAGTAGCAATGTTTGAACAAAGGAGGAAGAGATGGTAGGTCCGTAAGATCGGCAGCAAGATATGCAGAGACAGTGTAGTGTCACATGTCGATATCAAGTTCAACGTTGATTCATGCATGCCTCGCTATCTTGGACCCGTATACTGGACTTGCGCGTGGGACACAAGGCTGGACTGTAGACACAACCCCTTTTCAAGACTCACCCCACAGAGTGGTGATGTTGCTAATGTCTCCCCGTGCAGCATTGGATGCCCTCAACAGCACTAATATCGATCAAGATGTGGTACTCGAGCTTGACGAAGGAAGAGTGTTCAGATGCGACGGAGGGGATATATGGACATATTTATAGGTGTTGACTCGTGTGCAGGGGAGGATGAGGACCACATGCTCGGCCGCTTAGACCGGTGTGTTGACGCCATGAGACAGAGGTCCATGGATACCCAGGCTAAGCCGATGGTACCCCCTCGGTTATCAAGGGAGATGTTTCGTCATTTGCAAGGTGAGGAGGGCATGTTTGCGGCTGTGAGGAGGGTTTGACGAGGGTGTGACGACGATGTGACGGGTATCGGCTTGTGTGAGAGGAAGGAAAGATCAGAATACTCACAATAGAGATAGAGATTTAGATCAGTCTGTCACTGCCACCCATCAGTATTACGAACACGAAGCAAACATGGCGGCTGCAATGCCACCTTCCACCACAGAGCGAAAGAAGGCAGGAACAACTGAGTGCAGATATGTTCAGGTCTCTTGCCACAGGCTGCTCCCAGACTCTCCAGCTGAAGTTGTATATAGCCATTGTCAGCACACCTCATTCGTGGACCATCCTCCTGGACAGGAAGGATTTCTACAGAACTTCGGACCGACACTTGCATCCTCATATAGTGATGAGTGACAGTGTTTGTATTGTTTGAACAAACCTCCAGCTCTTCACAGTGGTATGTAGCAACCCGAACAGCAAATCATCAGTGCTCACAAGGGGCAAATAGCACTCACCCAGAAGAAGCTGTTCCCGTATGTTTGTTTGCATGTAGTTCTTTCAGTGTAAGGATGTCTCGGCTGCTGCTCGATAAGTCTGCGTGAGGACGTGGCGAAGGCAAAGGGAAAGGACAAAACACTTCAAAGGCGACGTTGCTGTGAGGAGACAATTTGACTGCAACTGCTTTTATGTGTAGGTGTTGTAGTATGAGTGTACGATGCCACGCCGTGGTGCTGATGGCTGATAACGCAGGGTTGAAAAGAGGACGAGATTGATAGAGAGAAGATGATAACGATAGCGTCGATAGGAGGTTGTCGTCCTTTCGCAGACCGATAACGAAGAAGTGACGAAAATGCGACGGAGAGATAACGTAGAGAAGAGACGACAAAGAGATGACGTGAAAGCGATAACGTAGAGCAGATACGACAAAATGACGTCGCAACGTAGAGAGAAAGAGCTGTAGAGTAGAGGCCACGTAAGGAAGAGGCAACGTAGAGTAGAGACGACAAGATGAGGTTGCGACGTCGGGAAGAGGCGACGAAGAGTAACGAGAAGGTAGCGGAGAAGAAAAAAATGAAACGAGAAGTTGTCCAACAGCGGAGCAACGATGATGTGGAAGTAACGTAGAAACGAAGGAGGAGATTAGGCTCCTAGATTCAGGAGATGAAGATAGAATGTGTTCTTGTGACGACAAGGTAATGTAGAATGTGACGAGGAGAAAGGGTTGCTGGGACCAGTATCAGGATGAGAAAGAAACGGAAAACCAACGACTTTTGAGGGTGCTGCCTTGCTGTAGATCCGAGGAAAGTTGTTGCTGTAGGATGCGGACCATAGGAATACTCTGTATCAATGCAGAAAGGTATCGTCGCTGTTGGACAGTGCGAGGGAATTGGTGAGGAAAAGGTCGAGGAAGCAGAGAAATGGAAAATGCAGTATTCGTAGAGGAGGCTTGGAGGGGTGGGTCGCTGGAGGAATAAGCCTATTTTTGCTACACTGTACCAGTCAGCCAGATGTGCCTTGTAAACTGCGCTTTGTACCAGCAGCCTTGACCAGAGCGCTGCCTGGTGTCCTCGTACAGGAACAGGGAGAGATAGTCGGAGTCGAAGGTCTTCTCATACCGTGAGAGCACCCTGTAGAAAATCTGAAGCAGAATACTTACCTCTACACTGCAGCCATCCCTCGGCTGCCGGTCTTCCTGCATAGTACTCTCAGCTGCGCCTGTGATGGTCGCATTGTGCTCAGGCCTTTACATGTTGTAGATCTAGCAAGCTCCACCAACTCCCCGTTGCCCTGTCAAGTGCGGGATCCTCGCGGTCGAATCCCTAGATTGTTCATCTGGCTCAAGGCCCAAGGGCTTGACCTGTGCAATTAATGTGTCCGCGATCCGCCATCAAGTTGTGCCATCCTTCTTACTCTGTTCGCCTCCTTTCTCCAAGATCCGAAATGCGAGGATCTTGGTGGCATGCTCGTTGTTGGCCTTCCAGACATTGTACTCTTCCTTGTGTGTTGTGCCATCTGCCTCGAAAATGCTGTATTCCATGCGTTCCCACAACTTCAGCTGAGCTTCAAACCCTGGGTTCGGCTTAACCTTGGGACGAAACTGACGTACATATCGCAAAGCTGTATCGTATTCCAAGCACATGTCCTCCATGACAAAGGCAAGAACAACAGAAGCAGAACGCGAGACACCCTTGGCACAATGGACTAGAATTCCGCCGTCATTGTTCCTCATGCTACTTCTGATGAATTCACAGGCTTCTTCGAGAATCTCAAGGAGGTCGTCTGTGCCCACATCACGCAGCTTGAGGAACTTGAGGACAAACTTCCACTCGTCTTCTGCGTGGACCTTTGGCGTGCGGTCTGGTCTGTCAATGATCGACAAAATGTACTTGATCTCCGGTCTGTGAGGTGCTGGGTAGTAGGGACTCAACACTGCACATGCTGTCTGGATACTGATATGCTGTCAGGTATTTCAAGGGAAGATCCACTTGTCAGGCTTCAACTTACTCGGAAAGGTAGAGGCCTGGTATGATTCTATCAGGAATCAAAGGGGCACTTGTAGTTGAGGGCAAGAGAGACTGTTCGGGCCTGTTGTCCATTGTGGCAGCTTTTGGTAATTTCACGGATCTAGCTGCAAAGGAGGAGTTGCCCACAAGCTTCGCGAAGTTCTCATGGCGCGAACGACGCGTCGTAGGAGTGATTGCTATTGTCAGCATCTTGGGCAGTGATTGGAGCAATCGCGAGAATAGTATCGAGGCACGGCAGGATAAGTCACCTGGGAAGAGCGTTGTATACTGACCGCCCTCGATTGATAAAGGAGATACCTGAACTACATCTTGACATTTTGCAAGCTCAGTCCAGAGGGCGGTGCTGTCCCTTTTATTGTTTTGAAGTCAATCTTGCATCGGCGCGTCCTAGATCCAACGTGCCTGGGAAGAGGTGCGGAAGCATTCAGTAACATCGTAATGTCAATGCGCCTGCCTTACGGGCATCGAGAATGCTGGGAAGAAGCACGAGGAGATTCAGCGAAAGACGCTTGGTTAAATTGATGGCGGAAGCTATTTTCTCGGCGCTGGATGTGGATACCCCCCAGTTCATCACGTACCTCCTCATACGAATCCCGCCTGTATAGGAGGCGACAAAGGCGACAATTCTGCACACGAACATGGTTTCGGATTCCGCTGTGCAAAGAGTCCTTGGTGGCGACGGTAGGATGCCGTCAGACTCAGGTTTGAGTAGGTTCCATGCGAGAGTCTCTTTCTTCTCGGCCACGAGTAGCTGTTGTCAGAATAATGCCTCAACACTATTGTAGATTGAGAAAGCAGCGACAGTAGCCCAGCGTCAATAAAGGAGCTTTCGTATCTGTGTCCAAAATGACCACTTGTCTTGTGAACTAATGTCCAGGTGGTGATGCTGTATTTTTTGATGTCCACTTGGCAATGAAGCTGTATCGCAATGGGCCGTTCAGGGAGTCTGCTGTGCAGATTCATCCTTTAGTGAACAGGTAGCATCAACGTGTCTTCAGTCATTCTTGCTCATATGCAATGCCATTCCGAGTGACCCAGTCGGTGTAGACTGCCAACACCGAGCCCACCAGTTGTCGAGATACCATGCAAATTGAGCCCAATCTGTAGAAGTCTTCCATTTGTGCGCCTAGTAATTTGATCGAAATTGTCTTCGAGATGATCGTTCAAGTCCCAACTTCGTGCTTTGCCTTCCACTTTTTCAGCCTCCTGGTAATGTCTGCCTCTGTTTGTTGCATAGGGTTGAGCTTTCGATCTCTAACCATGGCCTTGGTGTCATCGCCATGTTTTTCCACGAGTGTGGCAATCCACTCCTCCTCTCGTTGACTTTGCTTCCGTGGCTGCTTCTTTTTAGCCAAGAACTCTTCCTCAGCAGCTGCCTCTGCTTCAAGTTGTGCGACAATGTTGTTTTGCGGGCGATCTTTCGCATCTCCATCATCATCAACATCCATGATATCGTTCAAAGGGTCGTTTAGGGGATTGTCGTTCTTGTCGGGTTCCGACCTGATGACTCGGACAATTCGACCAGTCTCGGGATCTCTTTCAACCTGGACTTCTTGTGTTGCCTGCTTATTGAGAGCCCGTGGTCCGGCAATGGCAAGAGAGTCCTGCCTCTTGTTCCCATCATCCCCGGTGTCGAGGCCTGGTTTCTTTTCGGTACCACCACTTGCGCCATTCAACTTCGAAGTCAAGCCTAGACGCTTATAGTTTTGCGATACGGTAAGCTTTCGATCCCTGCGAGATAGTCAGTCCACGGCCGTGAGACGGGTGGTCGGTCTGAACAAACCAATTCTGCGCAATAGTCGCATTTCCTAAAAAGTTGACCTTTTTCTTTCCGGCTTTTGTCCGGTTGGAGTTTGGTCTGACTTTGGATATCGAAGAGCGATTCTTCTTTTTCTGTCTTTCTCGGCCCATTGTGACGACGTTGTTCTCTGCACGAGTTTGTGCTAGAACACTTTCTTCGCTGTCTGGCTGCGGCTGGTCGAAAAAGACTACAAGAGCGCAGACAAATTTCCTTATCGCGATAAGAAGCCTCGCCAAACTTGCTCTTCATGGAGGTGCTGTCTGACAAAAGCATCACGGGCCAGGCGCATCAAATCGCCGAACAAGTCAGCCTTGTCAGACAAAGCTATTCGTCACCCCTGGCTCCCCTTGGATCTGTAAGTAAGTACTGAGGGACAGTCGCGTGCCAGCTATCCCGTACAATAGCGACTACTCGCAACCCAAAGATGAGGATGGCATCCTCGTTGTTCAGACCGTCCAGTATGTTACGGTACAGCCTGTATGCCCTATTTCTAGGCCTGACAGCTTCTGTCTGCGCCGAGGCCCTCCTGAGCAAAGACATAGGGCATTTGAGCCTCGACGAGATTGAAGAAAACCTTCAGGTACGAGCACCACAACTAACTTACCCAAGGTATACGCCCTCTATTCGCCTCGTTTACTTACACCCAATATAGAAATGTGCATTCGTACAGAATCTCGCCGAGCATAAAGTCCGCACAGCACCGTCCCAAAAGCCATGGACCTCGCAGCTTTTCGCTGTCCTCTTCCCCTCCTCATCGCCAGCCATCAACTCCCTCCTTGCGACCGCCTACATCTCCGGCCCTCCCAATTTTCTCCTGGCACTATGCCCTCCGAACATCGACCCATCCAGCCTCAGCGTCATGGTGGCATTCGCCGTCGGTGGCCTGTTGGGCGACACTCTGTTCCACCTCCTCCCCGAGATCTTTCTAGGTGAAGACCATCTCGACCGCGTCAAGTTCGTCATGCTCGAACCGAACCGCAACCTCCTCCTGGGCGTGGGGATCATAGTCGGCCTTGTCACATTCATGGCCATGGACAAAGCCCTGCGCATTGCAACCGGGGGAGACGGCGGCCACGGCCACAGCCACAGCCATTCTCAAGACGAGCAACATTCTTCCTCCTCCGCTTCAAACGGGAGCGCCTCCACCACCGGCGGCAGCGGCGGCAGCGGGACCTCTCCTTCCATATCCAACGGCGAGCTTCGCAAGCGCAACAACAAATCCCAAAAGGGCAGCGAAAAAGAAACTCCCCAACCCCAATCACAATCACAAACAGCAGCAGCAACAGTAATAGTCGACCCAATCAATCCCTCCGTCAAGCTCGCGGGGCTCCTCAACCTAATAGCCGACTTCACGCACAACATCACCGACGGTCTCGCGCTGTCGTCGTCGTTCTACGCATCCCCGGCCCTCGGAGCCACGACCACGATGGCCGTCTTCTTCCACGAAATCCCCCACGAGGTAGGCGACTTTGCGCTCCTGATCCAATCGGGCTTCTCGAAACGGAAAGCCATGGGCGCGCAGTTCGTGACTGCCGTCGGCGCCTTTCTCGGCACATGTATCGGCATCTTCGTCCAGGAGTACGGCGGGAACAGCGCGAGTGCTGGCGCTGACTTACACGGCGGCATTACCAGAGGGATCTGGGGCACGAGTCTGCAGTGGGGAGACATGTTACTTCCTTTCACGGCGGGGACGTTCTTGTACGTTGGCACCGTGGCCGTTATCCCCGAGTTGTTGGAAACGGGTCCCAACAAGGGCGAAGAGCTGAAGAAGACTGCTTTACAGTTCGGTGCCATGTTCGTGGGTGCTGCAATCATGTTGGGCATCTCATGGTCGTAATCTTTTTTTTTTCTTTACAAAAACAAAAAGGTTGAGAGATGAGTCGTTTGTCGTTTGTCATGCTTGCATTTTAACAGATTAGGTACACTTACTACTACGTCCGGACGGAGTACATAGAGACAGAGAGACAGAGCTAGATGACTAAAAAGACTTGTATGTGTACGATTATAGATAGAAAGGAGACGTTGAGCATGAAACTGCAAACTGCATTATCCACATCACGACTTTGTGAGTTTGATAGGTCAAGTATTATTCTTTTTGTATTCGTATCTTTTTTTGTCCTTAGCAACGTTCAAGCTATCTTTTTGCTCCTAGGGGATATGTATGCATGGTACTCGTACGGAGTAGATTTTCTGATTTTCTAAATTCCCAATCTCTACTCCTTGCGCAACAGTGCCCTCAGCAGGTCAAAAACACTTTGTACCTGTTCCACCCACCCTAGAGAGTACCCTGTACCAACTATGCCCTTGCATGCATCCCAACCGTGCTGACTGACGGGATATTGCAACTTGGGCGGTATCCTCGTCTGGACGCCCAGAAGTTTCGCCCACGCTGCATCCTCGCATACGCTTTTGACGTTAGACAGGGCACGGAGACCTTCCTCGCCGCCGAACCGTCCGTAGCCCGAACCCCCGATGCCGCCAAAGGGCATCGAGCACGCATAGTACGCGCCAAAGTCGTTCACGGCAACCATGCCCGCCTTGATGGCTTTGACGCACTTCACGACGTCTCGCTGGTCGTGACCGTAGACACCAGCCCCCAGGGCATATTCAGTTGAATTGGCAATATCGATAGCATGGTCCAGATTCTCTGCGCGCATGAGTAGGAACACCGGGGCGAACAGCTCTGTTTGCGCAATGGGCATGTCTTTGCCGACGCCGCTGAGCAAGGTGGGCTGGAAGTAGTGGCCGCCAGGGTACTTTGGATGGACGTATCTCTTCCCACCGCAGTGTAGTGTCGCGCCTCTTTCCACTGCGTCTGTAATGAGGCTTTCCAGCATGGAGAAGTTTCGACTTGAGATCATGGCACCGACGTCTGGCGTGCGCTTGTCGAGAAGCACCGAACCGAGCCGCAGATTGGAGATTTTCGCGCGGACGCCCTCGAGGACCTTGTCGTGGACTCCAGGGAGAGCAATGACGCGCTCGATGCCGATGCAGTTCTGCCCGGCAGATTGGAACACGCCGCGCATCAGAATCGAAAGCACATCGTCGATGTTCCTGACCGTCTTTGGATCGTCTAATACGACGGCAGGATCTTTACCACCCAGCTCGACTGTGACGGGAGTCAATGCTTTGGCAGCGGATGAGCAGACCTTGTGAGCAATGCTCCTGCTGCCAATGAAGGTGATGTGACTTAGGCCAGGATGACTGGTGAGATGATCAGCAACATCTGGCAGGCAGATGAGATTTTGCACAAGGTCCCCGCTGTGACCGCAAGCCTGCAGGGCCCCTCGGACAATGTGGGTGAAGTAGAAGGTACTCCAGCATGTCTGCTCACTTGGCTTAACGATGATGGCGTTGCCTGCAAAGAGGGCCGATATGATGGGCGATATGAAATTGTGGAAGGCATAGTTCCAGCTCACACATGCGGCGACCACGCCCAGCGGCTCGTACACGACAGTGTTCGACTTGTAGCACATCAAAAGGTTCGTAGGCCTCCTTGATGGCCGCAGTACTTGCTCTCCATGCTTTATCGTCCATTGTAGTTTCTCGACGGTGACTAGGATTTCTCCAAAGCACGCATCGATCTTGGTCTTCCCGCTGTCAAGACAGCATGCGGCAACGATTTCGTCCTGGTGGTCAAGAATGTATCGGAGTAACGTGCGCAGGACTCGGCGTCGCTGGGAGAAGGTCGTATGCGCCCATGTTACCTGGGCTCGAGCAGCTTCAGATATAGCAGCATCTATGGTAGAGGGAGTGGCCGGTTGAATAGGGGAACCCAGAGGGCGTCCATCGGCGGGACAGTGAGAGTGTATTTTCCCATTGCGGACCTGCTTCACATCTTAGCATTGATGGCTTCCCAGCTGGACTCTCGACAACCTACTATATCTTCCTGTTGCGCCTGCTGCTCGACAGTCTGGTTCTCCCAATACCCGGCACGCAGCTGTTCGGGGACTGACACAGTGTAGCGGATCGCATCTTCCCGCTTTGTGCTGAAGAATTTGCCCGTGGCCAGCAGAATCACCGCAGACAGCGCCCCAAGTGCAAACAAAGACACATACGGACCGCAGCTGTCGTGAAGTAAAGCTATCAACTCCACCATGGAATCGTACCGCGCCGACATCTTTTTGATCTAGCACCCACCCATTGGCGGAGGACAGGATTCTCTCCCTGCACGATAAACAATGCACCGCCACAGCCGGTGAATCTCGTCCTCGGAATTGCGGCTGGGGAGAAATAGAGAGCATTGGACGGAGCTGCTATCCGGGGTACTGACGCCACAGCTATGACATAACGTTTCCACGATCGACAAGGCTCCTCTCCACCTGACGTAGTTTGGCTTTCGGTGACGTTCCACGACTTCCCTGTTTTCCAACGGCTTCAACCCCCAATGGGGATGGTGTGCAGTGCCGTGAGTGGCCTGTTGCTCTATCCCTGTCGTGTCAGACTTCAATATTTCCCCTTTGGTCGATGGCGCCACAACAGGACTGTGCGATGGCTGGACGAGAAAGTGCGATCGTTGCCACAATGGCAGATGCAAAGAAGTCGCCAACGAGATTGAACACGGATCCTCCCACGTCATAGCGAAGTGGATGATACTCGCCCCCGTATGGAGATTGGCTACAAACCATGTCCAAGGAGACACTTGAATGTATCGAGCTTGGAGAGCCCGATGGATCGAAGACCAAGATGAGGTCAAAGGGCAGTTGAGAGTCACCGCGTGATGATGTAGTTGGTTGACCTCGTTACACAGCACAGGGAGACACGTGCAGCCACCATCCAATCCTCCTACTTAAGCCATAGACTCTCCTACTCGTACATCTCAACAACATAAAGAACCATCAACTTCCCCCTTGTTGTCATCTCTCACTCAGCGACAACATCAACAACAACTCCACAGACACACACATACCAATACACAGCCTCACGCAAGCATCAAATACAATAGACAAGACCAGTTCACAATGGGTGCCGTCGTCTCTTGCGTAAGTCCTTACTGTCCACTTCAGCCTCACACCACACACCACGCACACCGACACTGATACTTTTCTTCCCACAGTTCGAGTCCATCTGCCGGACAATCGGCTCAGTGCTGATGGCCATCGTCAACGGCATTGGCGCAATCATTACCGCCATTGTCAACGGCATCGTCTCCCTCTTCGACATCATCATCTCATGCCTCACCTGCGGCCGCACCCGACGACACCATAGATCGAGGACGCATACAACAAGTAGAGTCTGATCGGCGGACTCTCTCGACAAGATGAAGTGAAGAGGAGAACGAGAGAGAGTCCGAGTCGACCATCGAGCGTCAAGAAGTTCAGTTACAGTTGCAGTGCAGGAAGGAAGAGCTAGAGTGTAGCTGGTTATGTGCCGAACTCACACCAAAACACACAACACACCACCCCAGATTCCACGACACAGTCACCGTTTTCTTTAACAGCGGATAGTGTTGCTTTTGGGCAAGTCCGCTTGAGTTGGGACCTACTTTTTTTTGTACTATTACGATCGATACCCTCAGCAGCACAATACCCAGTAGTGGCGCGATGCTAGCAAAGCTTTAATGAACATTGCATGAGTTTGAAAACCCCAAACATGTTGTAATTCCTTTTGTATTATCTATCGCTTCCTCGTTGGTATCTCAGCTTTTTGCGCCTCGTAGTCAGAATAAACCCAGTGAATATATGTCATGTCAAAACCTCGATGTAACTAGTTGGTCAACGACACCATCTCGCCCTCCCACTTCCCCGTGCCGTTCGGACTGATGACATTCTCATACACCCAATGACCCACGTCGGCACGCTTGACATTGAACCCCAGAGCCGGCGCACTTTCGGTCCCAATCTTCAGGCCCTCCAGGCCCTTGGCGTCCTTGTAATCGACACTCCCGCTCAACAACGTAGGTCTGATTCCCACGACATTTCGAAACACGCCCTCGCCCTCACCTGTGCCCTCGTCCATTTCGCCGCGGTACACGTCCTCCATCTTCTTCTTGTCGGCGTGCGGAATCGCCAGTGCCTGATGGTACAAGAATCGCATCGCAAACGGCACGTCCTCGACGCCCCTGCTGATTCCCGTCGTGCTGACAAACGCCAAGAGCGGTTTCGCTTTCCGCGTCTTTGGGGGGGATGACGCTCCCACTCTCTCGTCGGCATAGATCTCCCGCAACGCCGCCACGAGCGTCTTGGCCGCCGTCTCGCAGACCGTGGGGTTGTCGAGCGTCGCGATGTGTCCTGGATGGCACCAGTCGAACGTGAGGCTCGGGGTCCCGCCCAGGCCCGTGACGATGTGTGTGGGAAACGCACCGCCAGGGGATGCCAGGAGGGTCTTCTTGACGCTGGCCACCTCGAGCGCGTTCCCTTGTACCATGGCAAGGTTGCCGTCGATCAGTGCTGCGTCGAGGCCCTGAGACGTCAGTTGGTCGCGGAGTTTGGACGGCGTGCGGACCAGCGCCACCGCCTGGTGTCCCGAGAGTAGAGTGTGGACGAGGACTGCGTTGGCGACGCCGCCCGTGGCGCCAAAAAAGGCGACCACGGTATGAGAACGAGTTGTTGTGGCATATGAAGTCATGTTTGGGGATATTTTGCTGCGATGAGCCCAACCGGTTTGCTCGGTTTGAGGGGTTTCTTTTCGCCGATTGAAGATGAGACGGATTGTGGTAGATTCTCCTTGGGTGCGTGCGTAATTCGAAAGCAATGTCAATTTGAATTCTAGAGTAGCAGTCACGAGTCCGTGTTGTTAGGACTGGGTTTCTTGTCTGATCGATATGAACACCACTCTCGACTCCATCACGTTAGCCATTGCCCATTTATACATCTTTCTCACCTGCGCTTTTGTTTCGTGCGAAAGAACCTCGTTCGCGTCAATCCAGGTTCTAGTCTCGTTGCAAAGTCACGATTTACAGCGGCGGCACAATTGTTCGACATGATTGCCATACCCAGCACTGGAGGGCCACGTCAATGTTTGGGTTGAAGAAGACGTTGGGGTGTGAGCACGGATAGATCGAGTGTTAACATGAGGAGGTTTTGGCGCCGCGTCGGAGGAATAATTGACCCGTCGGGGCTTTGAACAGCCTCTCTACCCACAAATATAGCGACTGTGCATTCCGATTGGTCGCTACATCGCGAGATCTTTGTCTTGCAGAGTTTCGCAAGATCAATCTCATATGTACTGTACAAGGCGCACATACTACTTGCCTTGTCGCGCATCTCCTTGTACATAGAGCCCCGGATGTACAGGTACATACTGGCACAATGCTACGAGTAACCCGTACAGGAGTAAGATTCCAGGGGTTTCGTTATAGACAGTTCACGAGACTTTGGCCATTCGACTGATGCTCAGCTAGGGACATAAAAAAAAGGAACAAGGCATTCGCAGCTACGCCGTTGCTTGATATTAAGTGATATACGCGGAACTCCACCTGGGACCAAGACAACAATCAAGTAGGCCCAGTAGTATCCTCGCATCCGATACCAATCCCTTTGATGATATTACCAGCCTCCAGGCTTCGTCGCACATACCATGCCCGAAGGAGTCGTCTTCACTGTGGATGTAATCCTGTCTATCGTTAGCTTGTTGGCATGATCGGCGTTTTCGTAAAGTACATACGTGGCAACGATGGTACTAGTGGTCCATGTTGTCACATAGACTCTGCTTGTACGGGTGCGAGTCGGGGTCGGAGCAGTGACAGTAGTCGTGGTCCTGACGATGCCAGAGTAGGCGGTCACCGGGGCAGGTGTGCTACCAATGTCAGTTCCACACAACTTCTGAAGTCTCGTTAGTCTACTCACATGGTAGAAGTTGATGTCACGATATTCGTAATGATTTCGGTGCTTGTTGGAGCAGTCACCGTCACATATGAGGATATCACTTTGGTTGTCTCGAGGACTGTTGTTGTGCAGACATCTGAAACCAGTTAGAATGCTCATGTGAGAGGGTCCATGGATGACTTGCCTGCTCCACGCTCGAAGAGCAGATTTTCCTTCCTTGGCTCAACGATTGCGTGTTTCGAGACATCCCTGGGTCTGTCTCGTCGAGGGGCACCACGGAAAAAGCGTCCTCGAGGCGCAGGGTACCCTGTATTGGAGGCAGCTGCTAGGGTCGCCTTGGTAGGTCGAATAGTACAAGTAGGGTCTCTCTTTATAATTTGCGGCTGACACGAGACTGTCACCGTGGTAGTTGTGACTGTCGACGACCATGTCCTTGAGGTACGAGTACGTGTTGATGTTGACGTCGAGTAGACGGTGACCTGTTTCGGTGTTGTCGTGATTGTTCTCGTCGAGGTGCTGGATGGCACTGTAACTGTTGACGGCGATAACGTTGTCGAGTATACGTTGGTGCTATTGGTCGTCACAGTGGTGGATGGGGTATTGGTGACTGTGAATGTGGCTGTGGGCGTGGACGTGATAGTCACGGGCGGACCGGCAACGATCTGAAATGTACGCATCCAAGCAAAGGTCAGTCCATCCATGACGACCATCCAATTCCCAGAGAACATCTTGTTCTTGGTGATCTGGTTGCCATCCACGTTGCTACTTGTGTCAGCACCAACATTGAAGGGACAAGGGACAACTCTATTACCAAGTAGATTTCATGTCAACGTCATTTGGCATTGTTGGAACATCGGAGCAGAAGTACTCATCCCCATTGGGGTCGATGAGAATAGGGGTGATTTCTCCTTGACTGTCACTTGGTTGGCAGCCTCGTTACGGTCAGCATGGTAAAGTAGTTCAGAAGTCACTAGACATGCCTTCAAAATCGGACAAGAATGAGAAAAAGTCTGTAGAGGTGGTGTTGATGCAGTAGGGACCTCCCCCATCAACATAATCCACTCCATACGAATAACAACCTGCTACAGCTTGTCGCAGCAATGCCAAAAGGATCAAAACAGAAGGGACCAAACAATACATGTTGGCGGTTGGACTTGAAGGAATGAATAGATAATCTTACAGGTAGTGGGTGACATGGACAACATATATCAAAATCCGCCGGATCAAACTCATGCCTATGGTCCCTTCCATCTTGCCCTTACCTACTCCGTGGCGTATATGTCAATACCCTGATAATTCCAGGTAAGACAAAGATGAAAGCTGCCAGGCCGAGGGTGCTCAGACACGAAAGCACATGGCACTGTGATGGCAAGCAAGGAGGAGCAGCCTCAACTGTGATGGTTTTGTCTCAGGCGACGGAGGCTGAGGCAATTTCTCTTGATTTAAGAGATCACATCTGGCCAACAGCATCGCGATGTGTGCCTTGCAATATTGAGTACGGCTTGATTTCCTGAAAGCAAATGTCAAAGCTGTGTAACTAGCTGTAGGCAGCCAAGACGAGGCGGCGGACGTTGGCCGAGAGCAAGAAGTGGGATTGCCGACAAGTTGTCAATCCAAAGACCAGTACAAGGGATCCAGGAGCGTGGATTACACAAGGCAAGGAGAGGTAAGGTGCAGTTGTCCAATATCGTAAACACAACTGGGGATGGAAAGGAGAGACCAGCAACAATGGCCATTGTAAGGGGGCTATTGTTCAATACTGCCAAGATGGGACTATTTTGAGCTACATCAAACATCCCTGGCCATGTCTTCTCGCCTTCTCGACCACCATAGTATGCATCAACCCGGAAATACTTCTAGGATCAGGACCAATATTTACCGTCGTATTTCAGATGGGATGCGCCAAGTATGCAGCAGAGGAAATTGCCACGAGTGTCCTGTCTCGGTCACTTCCAGCCATTATCTCGCCACCATTTCGTATTCGCTGGTAAAGCATTCAACGACTCGATGACAGCCCGTTGTCATTATCTTGAGAAACATATTCATCCCTTAGTTGTATTACAATGTTGATACACCCAGGAACGAGTATGTAAGACATACAATGTGCGTGTACCATGCGCCCAAGGTATGGCAAATTTGCCCCCTACATATCGATTCGAGACACGAGTCTAGACTGGCAGTGCTCAGAAACAATATCAAGGTAAGGCTCCTGTCTTGAAGAGGCCATGAGGTGACAAAAGTCGACTATTTGTTGTCTCTCTTTCCCCAGCACTTAATGGCTCTGACCAAGTCGCTCGCTATGTTTCTCTTTCTGTCACTCTCTTCGCTTTTGTTCTACCAGTCTTTTGCAGCCTTTATCCCAACTGCTGAACTTGTTCAACTTCCGCGTGATCTTGTCCAGAGACAGGCTTCAACGAGCAGTAGCAGTTCAGCTACCACCACCAAGAAACCTGACCCTCAATGCACGAATGGGCCGTTCACTCGTCAATGCTGGGGAAATGGGTTCAGCATTGCCACCAACTACGACAGCACATGGCCGAATACCCACCACACTGAGTTTTACGATATCGAGATTACAAACACTACCATGGCTCCTGACGGAGTCCCGAGGGTTGTCTACTCGATCAACAACCAATTTCCTGGGCCTACAATCCGTGCAAAGTGGGGGGACACCTTGCAGATTAGGGTAAAGAATAGCCTCACCACCAATGGCACCAGCATCCACTGGCATGGAGTACGACAATGGTACTCTAATCATATGGATGGCACAAATGGTGTAACCGAGTGTCCTCTTGCGCCAGGTCAAACTCGCACATACACCTTTTTGTGCACACAGTTCGGAACGACCTGGTTTCATAGCCATTATTCCGACCAATACTCTGACGGTGTAGTCGGTACGATCATCATTGATGGTCCTACCACATCGAACTATGACATTGATCTCGGCACGTACCCAATAACCGACTGGTATTATCGACCTGCTTTCGAGATTGCGCCGCTCGTGCAGCATGCGGTCATTCGTGGGCCACCACCAGGCGACAACATCCTGATCAATGGCACCAACGTTAAGGTCAACGGCACAGTCGGCAAGTACAGCCGCACTACCCTGACCAAAGGGAAAAAGTACAAACTCCGCCTCATCAACACCTCAACAAACGACAATTTCAAGGTCGGCCTGGACGGACACAGTTTCACAGTTGTGACCGCGGACTTTGTCCCCATCAAGCCATTCGTCACGAAATGGCTGTTCCTGGCAATTGGCCAGCGCTACGACGTTATCATCGAGGCCAATCAGCCCATCGACAGCTACTGGTTCCACGTCGTCCCCCAAGCCGGTTGCAGCAACAACCTGAACAAGAACGCCCTCGCCATCTTCTCCTACGCCGGCGCCACATCAACGACACCTTCGAACGCCACGCGTTCCAACGCGCCGCCTGGTGCACCAGACTGCTCCGACCCGAACAAGAGCCTCGTTCCATACGTGAAGCTCGACGTGCCAGATAACTACACCATCCCGCAGTCCTCGCAACTGGATGTTGGCTTCGCCATTGTGAAGGACGACGCCCAGCAGACACAGGTGCAGTGGAACCTGAACTTCAACGCCATCAACGTCCCCTGGGGCGACCCTACGCTGCAATACGTGCTTGACAACAACACCAACTTCCCGACCAGCATGAACCTGATCAGCCTGCCCAACGCCAACACGTGGAGTTACTGGGTCATCCAGGCCCTGCAGACCCAAGCTCCCCCCCAGCCCCATCCCATCCATCTCCACGGACACGACTTTTACGTCCTCGGCGCCGACTCGGGCGTGTACAACAACTCACAGACTCTCAACTACAAGAACCCGCCCCGACGAGACGTCGCCATGTTGCCGGCAAACGGGTACCTTGTTCTCGCTTTCATCACGGACAATCCCGGCGCGTGGCTCATGCATTGTCATATTGCCTTCCACGTCAGTCTGGGGTTCGGAGCGCAGTTCCTGGAACAGCCGGACTACATCCGGAGCAAGTTGGGCATCGGACAAGATTGGCACAACGAGTGTAACAGCTGGAATCAGTACTATGCGACCGCGAAATACCTTCAGGAAGATTCTGGGTTGTAAGGTTCGAAAGTTCCAAAAAAAAAGAAAAGCTACGGTAGTTGTGGGATATAGAGCTGTAGGAGCGGAAAGTGTTCGTTAGAGGCAGAAGGATCGTTAGAGGCAGAAGGATCGTTAGAGGCAGAAGGATCATGTACTCGTACAGTGCTTTTTGTGTCGATTCACCTCTGTAGCATCGCAATACAACCGGGTTTGCTCCTCCGTAATGGGCTATCCCTCCCTACCCTACCCAAAGTCGACGATCTGGTTGTATCGAGACGGGAGATGAAGTCTGCAGGCATCATGAAGAAGACAAGTGTAGAGGTAAGGCAGGCAAAGTGTAGAATGTTTTCAGTTTTTGAACAATTCTTGTCTGATCTAAATCACTATACACAAATCCCCAAGTCCAAATCCTTGTGGAAAGAGGACGGGTTTCCGCTGGCCGACAAGCCTGCCACCGCACGCCATCTTTTTTTGCATTGCACCTGGACCACCACTTCTTACAGTACCGACAAGTTGGGGAATCTCTCCTGTAAATCACACATGTGTTAGCAATGGTATCTTCTTCGCATAGGGTAGTGTCGTCCCCAGTCCCGAACCCGATCCCCCAAAAAGGTGGTGTCAGGCGTATCTGTTGACGTACCAAGTATCCAGGAGGCATCCATCGTCCCTTCTTGACCAAACGGGCCGTGTACTCGTCGATCTCGGGAGCGGCAGCGGTGATTTCGTCGACGGTGAGTTCTTCCCACGGTCTTGCTCCTTCGATATCGTTCAAAGCCTTCTCTAAGCTCTTCAGCTCGAGCTCGACCTTGGACTTTGTCTCCTCGGCATTCTTGATAGCGACCTGCTCGAAGCTCTCAATCGCCTTGATCTGCTTGTTCACGTCGTACGTCTTGGCCTGGAAAGACTTGAAGTGCTGCTCAATCTCGTCGATGACGGCCGTGTTCTTTAGCACGCTGCGGTAGTGGCCAAAGTCGATCGTCGTGGGTTGCTCGGAAAGAACCTGCACACGGCGTCGGGCGTCGTCGTTTCGCTTCTTGAAGTTGGCTAGCGCCGTCGCCGTGCTGCCTCGGAGGCCGAGTTGGGAGCCGACCTTGCTCCAGTCGAGCTTGGAAACTGCGCGGGACTAAAGAAGAATATCGTCAGTGACACGCTTCAAAATGGGGTCGGCTCGTGAGGTTGCGCAGTTGGGAGCTAGAGGAGACACTGCAAGAGCTTCGGGACGTACTGAAGCTGCCATTTTGGCGGTGTGGTGTGGTTTTGGTGGAGGGGAGAGTTGATCGGTGCAGCTTTTCTAATGAAGGTCCGGCTTCGTTCTCGTCCCTGGACTCGGCTAAGATGCCATATACGTCAGAGAAAGTCACGGGATGGGACATAATTGAACGTTTGGTTCTGATGCCCAGAAATTACCGGAGGAGCTAGTACGGAATGTCTGTACGGAATACACAACGCAAAGCATTGAATCTACGTCCTAGAAACATACGTGGCAAGACAAGCGTTTTTGTATTTTCAGCTCATCTAGGAGCATAGATGAGTATGCCAAGTTCAGTGCACTGACAGTGCAAAATGATAAGACAAGATCGTCACCAGCCCCGGATGATTTACACCTTGAGACTTAAGATCCCAATCCTGAGCTTTTGAATGCTTTTGATCATACACTTAGCGCCATGATGGAGTTGACTATATCGTTGCCATTCTCCTTGAGTGCTTTGACAGCCTTCTTTCGTGACACGGATGCTTGCGTCATGACAAGTTCAATGTCCTTAGCTTCAAGCCCACTATCGTCGACCTCTTCGTCGTCATCCTCCTCCTCCTCGGCCTTCTTCTCAGGCTCCTTGCCCTTTCCGTTCTCGTGCGAGTGATCGTGACCGGCGTACTCAGCGTTGGCAGCTTCGGCAGCGGCAAGTTGTTGAGCAGCGGCAGCTTGTGACTGGGAGTTGATGTCTTCGATCTTGGCTTCACCGAAGATGCTACAGTGTGTTAGATACGGGTGACGTGAAGTAGTGAGAGCAAACTTACATCCATGTGTTGCTGGTTGGGGACCGGTAGACGTCGGGATTGGAGATCACGAAGAGAACCTGTGAAGCATTGTATCAGCTATTGCTTCATGATATGTGCAATAACTCCCCGCAGATTGGAGCGAGAGAGAATGCGCCCATGGCAACTTACTCCCTTTGGTCTTTTCAAGGTAACACGGGTAATGCCTGGGACGTGCTTTAGGCCCAGCTTGCCAATTGCCTTGCGTGCCTTCTTCTCATTTCGGCTGTGGACTGCGACAGCAGATCCAGCTGGGATAGAGGCTTCACCTTCTCCAGCACCTTCGGCTTCGGAGTCGGACGAGCTAGACGCATCATCGGCTTGGGTGTTCTTGGTGGGCTCGTCGTCAGGAAGCTCTTCTATTCTTGGGTTCGACATGATGGAGGTTGAGGTTGTCTGGGTTGTAAGAAGCGACGTGAAGCCTGCGCCAGAGCTTTTGGTTAGCTAAATGGGCATACGGGGTCGGGATATTGTGTCTACAATCTCGCAGGCAGAACCCGGGAAATTTCGAGCCAGTAGTCTGTGCATTGACTGGGTCGCAGGAGGGAGACTCACAATTGTCTCTAGGTGCAGTGTGTTGTCAAATCGGATTTTGTGTGCCTGTCGTGATGAAGCTGTATTCGATGTGCACCGCTTCGGTGATCGAAGCCTTGGCGATATCAATCACGTGATCAGACTTCTCACATTTTGCAAGTACTTCGGCATTCCATAGCTATTGATGTTCAGATGACTGCGTTGCGATAATCCTAAATACATGATGTCGCATTAAAATCGTTAAAGGGTTGATGGGCACGCTCGAACGTTATCGAGTGGCAGGTCTAAGCGCAAAAGCATTGGGTGATCGTGCGAATCATGACCGATACTCCGTATGCAACTCCAAACATGGGAAGCGTCAAGACAAGATAAGGGTTCAGCAGGTGAAGGTGATTTGAGTCCTAGAGAATAGCAACAACGACGAGCATGAGAGATGTCTCGTAAATACACTTCTTGAGGAAAGAGTTATGTCTGATTGAATGCTTGAATGCGATATGAGCGCAAGCCTCGAAACGCAGACGTCTCCATGAACGATGCCCTTTTACTGAGCACCATGTCAATTCTTTGTGTTCGAGTTTCATGAATTTATTGAATCATGCTCTGGTAGATGCTCGCGCGGGCGAAATAGCAGAATAGCCACAGCCACGAACAATCCTCGCAACCCCCATCACTGAGGTCTCTTTATCGACATGCCCACAGCCCGCATGCCTTTTGCTTGTTATTTTGAACCGGTTGAATTTTCATATGACGCCGAAACAATGCCTGGTTTATGCCTTTGCCGTCGCCCTAACTCTAGCTTGCGCCTTCAGTGTCTCGAATCGGTGCTATTCGTCCTGATCGTCAGCCGAGGTCACTCAATCAAGTCAAGACCAAAGTCAAGTACGGGAGCAGCGACTGTTGGTCGACATGTGGATAGTTCTTACCTGCTTCTTCAGTCTCATGACCTTGAATCGCTCAAAGTCGGTCAGGTTCTTCCTTCGCTCGGCTTGCTCTGTCTTCTTAGCCCACGACGACTCGGCCCACTTCTTGTCGACCTCCTGCTTCTCCCACACCTTCTTGACGGCACCAGTACCGGCAGCTTTCGGGATGGAGATCACCCATGGGGTCAGAGTGATTGTGCTGGTGTAAAGTGCTTGTCGGGGAACGACTGCGTTCTCTTTCGTTGAGGGACCATCGACCAGGACCTGAAAATTCGTGTCAGCCAATACTCTTCCACCAAAGGCTTTGAAAGCATACTCTTCCAGCATCGATGATCTCAACAATGGCAGCCAGCTTGCCGGCGAAAGGGCCCTGTCGGATGGTGACGATGCGTCCGACCTCGACCAACTTCCACCCGGCTGCCTTGATATCGACGTTAGACATTTTGGCGAGAAGACTGTGCGCGGTTGATCAGCGTATGAGTCGCAGAGGAGGAATGTAGATGTGCATACAAGAAAAGTGTTGGAATATTATTGTCGCCTTGGTTGTGTTCGCCGTCGAGATCCAAAGTGCCCGGTCGCAATTCTCAAGCCGATAGTGTGTGAACGCCAAGATCGACTTTTTGCCAAGACTGGTTCTTGGCTGACTGCCAACCTCGGTTTAGTGCCAACTTCTCAGGTCAGGATCTTTTTGCCTGCAAGGACAGAAGTTTTCTCGTTTCTTAACCACACCTCTATGTTCCATCACAAACATTACCTACACTCTTGCTGCCTGGCTGCATGATATATCTGATACCATTGCATGATGCTCAATCACCTCTAGCTTCTTCTTACTGATGATGAATGACAGGTTTGCAGACTTCAACACTGACCTGGAGGTACGTGCCAGCACTCTTTCCTCAGCTACTCCTTCTTGTCATGATGTTATAATTTGCGATTGAATCCGTCACTGGAGTCTCTCGCCGGAGACTCTCAACAGTGACGGAGACATGATATTCCTTTTCTTACATATGCTGAATGTTTCCATCAATGTTTCTCTTCTCACGTCGCATCTGGCTCGAAAGGTTGACTGACAGATGAAGTAGATCTCCCGTTGTGAGGTCTTGGAAAATATGAACAGCAAGGATCAGCAAGCATGCTGATTGCGGCCGATTCTAGGTACGAACATCTCTGAATCCCCGACTTCCCTATGATTACACCACTATGCACTAGATAGTAACTGATCGATTGAAATGATCGTACCCTTTTACACCAAGATCTCTGAGGGAATCACTGCAGCCAAAATGTCGCTTTTGCTTTTGTCAAGGCAGCACTAACATTTCCTCAGGTAGGTTTGTTGTCGTCGAATTGGTGCAACTCGCCGACAACAGCGTCCAATGTTCGATCCTATTGGTGGCTTTTCCACCCCTGTTACTGGTTTACGGAGTACTCGTGTGCATCGCATCAGGGATTCTGAGGAGGGCTATCCGCAGGTCGGTTGTGTTCCCGTTGCGCACGGCAGTGATGGTGTAACATGATAATTGCGCGGTTGGACCATGGCCATAAGCTCGCGTCGGTTCTACCACGGGCTGGGTGATTCGGCAGTCATTCTGTGTCAGCTGTTGACTAGATTTTAGTGAGAAATATGAAATCCTCGCGCTGGTACTGTTCTTTTGGAGCCTTTCCCCTAGCACTAGACCAGGTTCGAGACCTCCTCTGACGCCGCCTATTATCTATACCGTAAGCGGTTTTGCGTCTACACACCAAGGCTTCGTATTTGCTACAGTTTGAGGGATAAGACAGAATTTTCGTGCCACCATCGACTGGATCGCTTCGTACCTTGATCGGGGTAATACATGACATGACGTGTTCCGTGGATACAGAGTGTACTCTCACAGCTGGCATTCGTATCACGGCAAGGCAAACGGTCAGATGAGAGCCTATCGCTGGTGGAGCTTTTGGTGAACCGGTTCGTCAATCGCTCTATCGTGCTTGGACCTTGATACTGTGGCGATGCGGAAAGGTGTCGAATGCGTGGCTCATTTTCACGAGACTTTCATTACAAGGTCGGCATTGAAACGTCATGGCAGTTGAGGCTGTGAATTCTCTTCTGCATCTTCCGATGCCGAACTGTGAAACGACGAGCATTACGCCCACGAAACCACCCAGGGCTCCAGATTGTAGCATTTGATTGGCTGTGAGAGTAGAAGCCGTTTCGCGTGAAGCTCAGGCCGCAGTCTGGTCGAAGGCTCGCGGGGAAGCGAAATAAAGGAACACTGAGTCGAACCGAAAAGAACGCCCAGTGCGACAGGTGAGAGCAGCTGTCAGGAGATCTTCAGAAGCCTCGTCGAAGGCGACCGGCCCAAGGCAGAGGCCGAAAAAACGATACAGTACAGCCATTGACCAGGGTTCGAGATCCCGGCTGTTAGTGGCGTTTTTCTAGGTGTTTTCTGGGGCCAAGAATGCAATTGCCTGGTAGAGAGCGTCATGCCTTGTGTCGACTCCCTCAACCTCCTGTCTTTGTGTTTGACCAGCAGCCTCACCTCGCCGCTGGCGGTAGTCTCTCATTCTGGTCACTGCGATATCATTACTTTGCTCGAGATAGGCATGTGTGATGGCTTACGACATTGACCAGGCAGTAAAATCTAAAAGATGGTGAAGGGAAGGTTAAGTGCTGATGAAACGGCAGATAAAACCTCTCGCGTGCCGTACCCAAGGCAGTTGAGCACATGGTGAGATAGAGATCAGGGACGCAAGAGAACTTCACCAGCTGCTTCACAATGGGCTGGTCATATCTCTCGGGCTCTCAATCCCTCAATCTCTTCTTCTCAACTATCTCATGCTCTTGTCCTTACACAGCTTCCTCTCCACCTCTTGCCATACTCACTTGCTTTCCTTCCTTCTTCCCGTCGTCGTGCAACCTGTTCCCCTCTTCCGCTTGATCACATATTGCTTCCACTCTACCTCGAGTCACACGAGCTGTCAACTGCTTCAGGACTTGTTCCTTTACTTTCTTCATTCATTCCGCAATTCATCTCCTGTTTCAATCGTCTTGGGTCTCGACGACCTGTCAAATCATCGCAATTGCAAATCTCACATCGATACTGCTACCCGCTGGTACGGATGGCCTCACCTCGTCCTTGCACAGGGGCTATGCCTCGAAAAGTTGATAATGGACTTGATCGAGGAGCGAGTACCGCCGTATCTTCCACTCCTTTTGCCCTGGGATACGACATGGCGCTCAGATACAACACCGACGGACTCGGCTTCCTGTATGTCGGCATAGTGATTGCATGGACATGCCTATTGCTTCCGGTTGCCATCTTCCTCATCAGAAACCGACAGCTTCCCTTCCTCCGCATGCGCAACATCCCATTGGCAGTCAGCGCAGTGGCTGTTCTTCATGTATACTGGGTCTTGTGTATGATCGCCTATGTCTTGAATGGATTCTTCCCATGTGCGACCGAGTATTGGATCATGAGTATTTACCTACCTCTCGGCATTGCTTTGTTCCAAGCCACCAACGCACAACTTTTCGCAACTGCTACGGCACAGAAGAGATATATCCAGGGAGACATCGCTGTGACGACAAAAGGGATGCAGGCAAGAGGATGGCGCAAATATTGGCAGAAGCTAAGGGCTTACAATGCGACAAAGAATACCATGGCGTGGATTGGTATTGCCATGAGTGTTCAGGTTGGTGCAAGACTGAAAGATGAAGCCAATCATACTGACGGTGCTAGATTCTGTTGGCCCTGATTGTCTTTCTGGTTTCTAGGAAATTCCACCCTAGCTTTGGCACAACCGGTGTAATCACCACCAGAGCTGGCTGCCGACGAGGCTGGGAGTGGTAAGTCGGCCGACGCGTCGTTGGTGTAAACTTGTTGACTGTTTCCTAGGTGGCCATCCATTGTCTGGCAAATATTTTGGTCTTGGATCTATGCACCAGTGCTTCTATGGCGTGTCAGAAATATTCATGATGTACATGGTTGGCGAAAGCAGACCATTGCATGTATTCTTGCCGGGTAGGAAGGATCTTCCTGTCGTCACCAAAACATCTACTGACCAACACAGACTGCCTGCTTCCCCTATGTGGTTGATTGCTCTATACGCGAAGGGTATGAAAAAGGTCGACACATATTTTGTACCTCCTTTGTGGTGAGTATCACGCTCCATACCACTGAGTGAGCTCCGCTGATGATTCGTGACAGGTTCTCGGCTTCTATTGTTATTATGCAGGGATCAGTTATCTTCGTCCCATTCTTTCAAATATTCAAGAATCGAAGGCTCGAAAGTGAAACGCGAGAGATAATTGCCGAGTGGGAAGAGAAACAGAAAGCAGGTGGCTCTCTCACAACATCAAATTCAAGCAAGACTGCGGCTCGGTCTCGAGTGTCCACGCGCGTATCCATGAAGAGCACCGCCAGCACGAATCCCCGACAGGGTGAAATGTACACCATGAGTGCCCTAGAGAAGACTCTGAAACTGAACCCACAGCCGTTACTCATGTTTTCAGCTCTCAAGGATTTCTCCGGTGAGAACATCAGCTTCCTAATCCACATCCGCGAATGGAAGGCCAAATGGAACATGGACAAACACAAGTCGACTATGCTTCGTAAACCTTCTCAGGGCAAGACTGCTGATCCAGCGCTGGTTAGACAGCAATTTCAACAAGCAGTTGGCATCTACGCCTCCTTTGTCAGCTTGAAATATTCTGATTTCCCAATCAACATTTCATCAGCCCATCAGCGAGAACTGGAGGTCATGTTTGAACAGTATGCTGCTCTAGTGTGTGCTGAGCCAGCTTCGAATGCAGCCACGCCTTTTGAAAATTACTGGTCTTCGACCTTCTCTGACGATCTCGAGAGCCAGGCTGGTAAAGACCAATTGTCATCCGTGTCGACTGCTGTTAGCGACAGTGAGAAGCACGAACCGCGACCCGAATCACTCCAAGCCCGCCAGTTGCGAGAACTCAAGATGACCAATTTCGGAGAAAGACTTCCTGCCAACATTGGTATCCCGGATACTTTCGACGCTACCGTGTTCGATAAAGCCGAGCTAAGCATCAAGGAGTTGGTCCTCACTAATACCTGGGCCAAATTCGTCAAGGCCGGATTTGCACAGAATGCCGAGAAACGCAGCCTCGAAGGTCAATTCCGAGCCGTCATAAGCGCTTGCCGACTCAGACTTCCCAAACGAGGTCGCAAATGAGAGGATGGCCTATGATATGTAAAATGTGCTCGACTGCAACGGAATGATGATGAAGGGTGGAAGGGTTGTGTAGCACCGGCGTTGTTTACGGATCTTCAAAAAAAGACTTTACTTGATTGGAAGGAAGGAAGGGCAGGAGTTGTGAACCAAAAAGCAAGATTCATCAATGTGATTGCACATCCTAGAATATTCAGGATTGCTCGGAAAGATGCTTGGGGGCTGGAAAGTGGCGAAGACAGATTACTCATTTATTTTGGTAATCGCATTCATCAGAAAACAGGGGAGCTTCTCGGGCTGGACTCTTGGGCCATTAGAAGTATCATTGGGGAGAGCAATATGAATCAACTCGGTGAGTATGGACGATGTCAAAGATGGGGTGGAGCATCATGGAAGAAAGGGCAGAGCAGCAAAAGAGGATGCATATTATTCTTCTCAAGATACCGTGTCAAAGGCTGAAAGAGACGAATCGATACATCTTCAAGTCAGAGACTATCAGTCTGGTAATCACTATCGAATCATCGATAACATTGACTACCTACCTAACTACCTTACAAGCCATTTTTGCCCTTTCTTATCTTTTGTCTAGTATTCTATTAACCGAGTAATCAGGGATGTATCTTCTTCCTCCCCAAGAACCACCAAGCAGGCGAAAAGATTCCTTCCCTCCCGGCCTCGGCGACACTATCGACACACAATGCCATCGTGTCCATGGCTTCACACACGCCTCGGGCACGAGGGTACCCTATCTTCTCGAGCGACCAGACCAGAGCGTAGCATGCTCTTCTGGCGAATGGGGACATTTTCCACGTCGTCCACCAATCCGCCCACGTCGTCGCGGGAGCCATGCGGCCTTCTAGCATCCACCACCATTCGCGATGCTGAGGAGGGGCTGATACGGTCGTCACGGGGGGTGAAGAAGGTGGAGGAGCAGTGCGGTAATTTGGTGACGAAGATGAAGAGAACGGGATGAGAACCGGAGATACTGTTATTATTCGTATTTTCTCTCCTCCTCCTCCTCCTCCTCCTCCTCCTCCTCCTCCTCCTCCTCCTTCTTCTTCCACCTCCCTATCATCATCATATCGTACTTTCTCTTTCATGGGTGCTGGGTCTTGAATATTATCGCCGTCTGCATCTGCGCTCTTCACATCCAACGTCGGTGCTTGAGTACATGTAGTCGTGTCGAGAGCGTCCTGGGTAGAAGTCTGATTCAACGGAGTACGCCTCTTCAGATAATCGTAGTAATTCGCAAAGTTCTCTTCATGTTCCAAGTCAAACCCAGACAACACCATTGCGTCTCGTGCCTCGACGTTGGTGCGTAGATTGACGATCCCGTTGCCTCGTTCGATCCGTGTTCGCATATCGACGTGTTTAGTGTTCGAAGAGTCGAATTTGGGCGTCATCACCCATTCGCTTACCAGGAGCATGCCACCAGGTTTCAGAACGCGGCAGATGTCGGTGTACACGGTGCCCAGCGAGGGCGCATGGCATGTCGCTTCGATGGCGAAAGCGGCATCGAAGCTATTAGGGGCGAAAGGCATATTCTGCGATAAGCATATAATTTTAGCAAGGCTACCCAGGGATGTTTGTCTGTATAGGTATGCTTTTTGGGGTCTGCTCATTCGTTTCGCGGCTCGCGACTCTGGGAGACACAAATATAGGGAAGGGGAAGAGGAAGAGGAAGAGGAAGAGGAAGAGGAAGAGGAAGAAGAATGCAAATACATCGCTTACAAGGAAATCACCCCTGACAAAAGTACATTTACCCGTCAGGCCTTCTTGAGCGGTCAACTGGATCGCGCGATCGATCTGGGTCTGATTGATGCTTATACCGACCACCTCGCAGCCTGTGAACTTTGCGATCTCGCGTGCCGGCCCGCCGATGCCACAACCCACATCTAGGACTTTCATGCCGGGCTTGAGACCCATGAGAAGCGCGATGCGGTGTTCGTAGAAAGATTGCGCAGAGTGAAGAGTGTCCGTGGGCGAGAAGGGGGCGTAGTGGAATCTTGTGCTCCAGTTCGTTTCGTACGCGGCCGTCGCGAATTCGTAGTACCTAATCCAACCAACCGCCGGGGTCTTAGTATTCTGTGACCAACTGGGGACTGAGATGTCTCTTTGAAGCAGGTCACAGCATCTGTGCTTGCTAGGCAAGTGTACTGTGTATGTGTGCAAGAACGTAGTACTCACGAGTCGCTGACATGAGCAGCCTTCCCTTGCCCACCATCATCTTGCTGATGTTGAGAGGATGTGGCTTCGGCCTTGACATTGTCGCCTGCTTCGTCCAAGTGGTCGGTATATTTGCTTACCACTTTCTCGAAATCATTCTTTTGTAGAGCAGGGTAATTTCGAGAACTCATGGTAGATACAGACTCATCATACCTTGAACCAATATGACTAAAGTATTTTGACTTGAGTCAGGCAGGGTCCGGAATGGGCATTACATCAACCTTGAGGCAATAAGCACAAAGACATCTGTGCATAGAGTCCATAGTATTGTCACCGAGAACAATAGTAACCCGTTGGCGTGTCTAGGGGTGAAGCATTCCTCTTCCCTAGCATGTCCTTGTTGCTTGAGAAATGTCCTGCCAAGTACGTGGTCTGGATGTTTGTTGTATCAGCAGCTCCGATATTGCAGCAGCATGTCTTCACACCTCGGCCTGAGTAAACACGGTTCTTTCGAAAAGACTAAGGTCACGAACCTAAGTATTTTACCTCTGATGGTCGAGGGCGAATAGTAGTTCAGAACCTGCGTCAAGCAAAGGGAGGTTGACAAACGAATCAATGTCGGCAGATAGAATTTACTACCAAAACGTTGGTCACGTGTAGAGCCGGCGGTGAGCACCACAATCACACGGAAATACCAAATCATCAATGCATCAATTGTCATCTACTTATTTCAGAAAGTTCTATCCTCACAGCTAAGGGATGAAGAGACCTTCTTGCGCGATGAGAGTAAATGTCCTTGGAAAGCCACTCTTCAAATCAACAGGATCATCCATCCACTTTTCATGTATCTCCTTTGTACTCTTCATCCGCTCGACAACCATCTAGGTATCTCGCTTCAAGCATACCATCGCGTCGAATCAGTGCTTTTTTTGCCGTTATTCAATGCTTCAAGACCATAAAATCGGGTATGAGGGTCGTAACACTTTGGCCTTGTCTATTAATGCTTGCAAGCCTAATGCTCTACAACTTGTCTGTGGAAACGTTAGCAAGTGTACAACATGAATCAAAAGAAGGAACATACCATAGTAGTTGTCATAACCTGGAACTTGAGGCTTGAGACCCTTTCTTGTACGTGTTGACTCCACGATCTTGCCGGGCATTGTGCTGGCGTCAAGTGGCGAACCACCAGGCAGAATCTGCCAGTGATCGAACACCATCTGTGGGAAAGCTTGACCACCAGTGGCGGCACGGAGATCGGCATTGAAACCGAAGGATTCTGCAACGGGAAGGTAGGCCTTGACAGTAAACAGAGGGGTTCCGATACGCTGTTCCTCAGAGAAGACGTGACCACGTCGTCGGGTGAGGACACCGTAGATACCACCCATGGCCTGTTCGGGCACTTGGATTTCAACCAAGAAGACGGGCTCTTGGAGAGCAGGCTCGGCCAAGAGAGTGGCGGCGTACAGCACACGTCTGGCGGTTGGGATAATCTGGCCACCACCACGATGGATGGCATCAGCGTGAAGAGTGACATCCATGACGTTGAATCGGACGGAACGCATGGGCTCTTCAGCGATAGGACCTTCACGAGTGGCCCACTGGAAACCAGAGACAAAGGAATCCTTGATTTCGTTGAGGTACTGGACGGCCTTGGTCTGGTCAACCAACAAGTTGGGACCAGTGGTATCTGGTCCGAAAGCCCAGATCTTTCGGGCATCAGTGACATCCCATCCGTGGTCGTCAGCAAGGATACGAGCACGGGCCTTGAAGTCGTCACGGGGGTTGATTCTGCCATCTTCGATCTCCTTGGAAACTTCCTCGCTGAGGGGTTCAGCAATGACATACAGACGGTTGTGCTTGTTGGGCGACTTGGACAGAGCAGTCATGCTGGAGGTACCACCGACAGTTTCTCTGTAAGAGACGACGGGGTCGCTGATCTTGAGAGGAACACCAGCGTGGTCTTCCTCCAGATCCTTCAAGCAAATTTCCAAGTGGAGTTCACCAGCGCCGGCAACAACGTGCTCACCAGACTCGGTGATCAAGGTCAAGACACAAGGGTCAGATTTGGACAGACGCTTGAGACCTTCGACCAATTTTGGCAAGTCGTTGGCGTTCTTGACTTCGACTGAGCGTCGCACGACAGGGGAGACGGAGAACTTCATGACCTTGAGGTTGTGGGCGGTCTCAGAGGTGGTAAGAGTACCAGACTTGAGCAAGAATTGATCGATACCGACCAATCCGATGATGTTACCAGCTGGCATATCATCGATAGGCTCGACAGTACGACCCATCATGAGGACGGTTCGCTGGATAGCCTTGATGAATAGATCGTCCTTCTTGCCAGGAACGTAGTTGGGACCCTGGATTCTGACCTTCATGCCAGAGCGGACAGTACCGGCAAAGACACGCCCGAAAGCGTAGAATCGACCCTTATCGGAAGTGGGCACCATCTTGGAGACGTAGAGCATAAGGTCGCCCTTGGGGTCACAGTCGCGGATGGCAATGCAGGCCGGGTCATCGGAAGGACCTTCGTACAGAGTCTCAGCACGGTACTTCTGAGCAGTGATGGGAGATGGCAAGTGGATAACCATCATTTCCAACAGAGCATCGGCAGCGGGTAAGAACTTTCGCATAGCAGCCTTGAGAAGACCCTTTCCGGGCAGTTCCTTCTCCTCATTGGTGATCTTGATGTCGAGCTTGCCGCAGAGAGCGACGAGGTCGTCGGTCTTGCCCTTCATGAAGGCATCGAAAATCTTGAAGATAGGGTCAAGGATGAACTGGTTGAAAGCACGCTCAAGAGTCTGCCCTTCATGCGTTCCAGTCTTGGTCCACTTCTTGGTCTTAGGGTTGAAGTAGTTGTCACCCCAGAGACGTTCCATCATCTTGGACTTGTCAACACCAAACTTCTTGGCATATCGGATGGCGAACTGGCGGACAGTGAAGGCCCAGCCGTGGAGACCAGAACCGAAAGCAATGGTTCCCTTCTCAGGGAAGACCTGGCAGTCACCAAGAGCCTTGTCGAAGTAAGTGGCGATAATGACGTTGACGGACTCGATGGTTCGGAGGAAAGACTGGTAGAGATCTTCCTTGGAGACTTGCAGCTCGAGCAGAGCACGGTCGACCTTGTTGATGATGACAACAGGTTTGATACGCTCACCAAGAGCTTGTCGGAGCACGGTCTCGGTTTGGACACAGACACCTTCAATGGTGTCGACGACGACCAAGGCACCATCGGTGACACGGAGAGCGGCAGTGACTTCGGATGAAAAATCGACGTGACCAGGGGAATCGATCAAGTTGATCAAGAATTCGTTACCATCAACTTTCTGCAGCCACAGTTAGCTTGTGACACTCTGGATTTTCAGTGTACAGTCCCTACCTGAGGAATGTCCTTGAGATCTTCTTCGTCGGGCAAGTGGGCATACAGCGTGATGGCGGTTGACTTGATGGTGATACCACGCTCTTGTTCGTCTTTACGAGTATCGGTGAAACGCCTGCAATACTATTACTGTCTGCCAACTTTTGGGTGATGGATGAAAGGATCGTACGCTTCACCAGCCTTTGCTGCGGAAATGATACCAGCTCGTTGAACAAGGGAATCGGTCAAAGTAGACTTTCCGTGATCCACTGTGATGCTCGTCAGCTCTCGGTGTGTTCCAGGGAGGGATCAATGAACATACCGTGGGCAATGACGGACATGTTACGGATGTTGGCGGGCTTGTCTGCGCTTGTGTTAATACCT
Source organism: Rhinocladiella similis (assembly GCA_024082115.1). Lineage (NCBI taxonomy): Eukaryota > Fungi > Ascomycota > Eurotiomycetes > Chaetothyriales > Herpotrichiellaceae > Rhinocladiella > Rhinocladiella similis. The sequence goes on along the minus strand of JAMRYE010000013.1, from coordinate 3,337,200 downwards.
CTCATCCTGGCTTGGATCTGTTGTGATATTTACCCATCAACGCCCGCTGTTGGTTTACCGCTGGTTAGCAAATCCATCGCAACCATGGAGAAGAACTACCACTTACGATTTCTTCCACTGTGAAGTTGACCATCTTGTCGTAGGGGGGGTCGATCTCGACCGGGAGAATAGCCTTAGAACGGCGGGGTAGGGTGGCTCTCTTTGAGCTTTACAGGGAAAATGGCAGAATCGAGGGCTTGCTCGACCTGCTCGGACGCCTGCGCTTGTCGTCGCAGACGATGTGATGAGATTGAGATAGATGTCGAAAGAGGGTGCGATGCAAGGACAAGGGCGCAGGAGGGTGTACTGTAGGTGATCGTGAAGTTTTCTCTGAGCACTGGCAGTGCGGCGGGTGGGGTGAGTCTTGGCGGTTGTGGCGGCACAGACTTGGGCTTTTGGGCAGCTTTGCGCTTAATAATGTGACTTTGACGGTGAAGGGAGAATCGAGTTTACCGGGTAACAGGATAATAGCCCACTCACTGCAGACCACTACTCCATACTACCATACGAACTCACTCACGAGCAGTAACTAGCTCACCAGCCTCGCCAACCTTGACTCATGTCTTGCTCTGCTTATCCCGGAGTTAAGAGCAATATCACGTACTCTTATCACCACGTTACACGTCCTACGAGTACCATCTTCATCAGCCATCCACACAACTCGACTGTGGGCCGGTTGAGGAACACGAGGGGTGGTGACTCGAGTCTTCATAGCAACTGATCTTTGGATATTGTCGAGTTCGCCTCCCAGTCACAGCACCACTCATAAACAGTCACCGAATATCTTGTTCTGCTTCTAGACCATTGCCTCAGGGTTTGTCATCACACTCTCTTGACTGCATCAAATTCTCACCTAGCTTGCAATTGCCACATTTCCTCGTTAGGCGATTCGATCCAAGATGATGCATCCTCTACAAGCAACACAAAGAATGTCGGAATACCTTCCTTGTATTGGAAAAGTGTGACGAGGCTGGGGATACTGGACAAGGCTGAACAGCCGGGAGGAAGTCACCTGCGATAAGCACATCTGTACTCTGAATGATCTACAGGCGCAGTATTCATCTCATGATTCGCAATGCTACTGCAGGTGGAGTACCCTCAATGTATCTTGACACCGTTACTCAGCCTTGTTTCGTCAGCATAGCCCATCTTACACCCAGTCACCGAGAGCTGGACAAATGACCACTTGCTCCCGGCCTCAGGCGTGTACGTGAGCACCGCGCCCTGCTTCACACTGAAGGGCTCGCAGGTAGGCTTCCCGTTCACCACCCACTGTGCTTCGAGGACCACGCCAGGATCCCAGCGTCCAACGCTCGCTTCAAAGACACATCCTGAGTTTGTGTAGTTTCCTCTCTCAAGCGAAGGAGGAGCCTGGCGCGCAAGAGCAGCTTGGTGTCCACCGTACGACATTACCTCTGCAAACGTGTTCCCCCGAGAGGACGCCGATGTAACGTTACTCAACAGTGGCGTCTTTCCAGTAGGCGAGTGATCCTGGACCCAAGCGTCCACGAGTTCCAGAAAATCCCAAGTTTCGCGACGCTGATAGTTCCCGCCATGAGGTTCCTCAGGCAAAATCGTGACATTAGCCCACCCCGGTCCACCGGCGGCATCGACACGCTTTTGAAACTCCATGACGCCCTCATTGAGATAGTAATTATCCCATGTGCCGACGTAGATGAAGATTCTTCCCCGTAGAGTCTCCCCGAGGTTGCGCTCGTTGTCCCAATTGCTGACCACATAGTTGGCCAGGTCCATGTGCTTCCAGTACTCGACAGCCTCAGGGTAGATCTCGCCCGTGACTTTGTTCCACGGCTCGAGAGGGTAGCCGTTCAGCCCTTGTACACCGAACACCGCGTTCCAGACATCCCACTGCAGAGAAGAGCGTGTCGATGTGCCGAAGGTGAGTTCCCAGTGGTTTTCTTGTGCCGTAGTTGCCAGAACAACTTCCGTTCCGTTTTCGAAGTCACGGATTGATGGGATCGAACTACCATTTTCGCGGATGTACGCATTCGCTGAATCATACAAGGGAATATCTTGATGCCTGTGGAAGTCGAGAGAGTCCGGATATGAGCTGAAACAGACACCGAACAGGTCCGGTCTGAAGATGACACTCGCAGCTGAGATCCAACCACCGGTCGATCCACCAATCTGGACCCGCGCGTACGGTTCGGGAATGGTGTTGAAGGTCTTTTCAATGTATGGAATCAATTCGTCGTTGATGGCATCGCCGTACGGGCCTATATTGGCGGTGTTGACGCCATACGAGTCGTCATAGAACGGGGACTCGTGGCGAATGGTCACCAAGATTAGCTTAGGTGTTGGCCTGTCAGGTTCGCCGTCTTTACCCACGATGGTTCCATTGTCCCATTCTGCGGAGAAGTTCGCCGTGGTATAGCCAAAGCTCGTCTTGTTTCCCGGCCAATGTCCCTGCGAGTAGATGACAGGGTAGCGGGTGTCCTTGTCGTCGGCGTCATATCCGTATGGAAGGAGGATGTTTGCACCAACATACATGTCACGGCCCCAGAAGGTGCTGAGAGCCTCGCTGCGAATCTTCACATACTTGAACGTGTCAGTATCTTCGTAGTTGCCTTGAGCACATCCGCCAATTTCGGTACCGGTGAAGTCTTCGACCGGTTCTATGTCGTCAAAATCGAGCTCAATCGTCTGGGAACGACCTTGAACAGTGACGTTGACAATCGATGTTACGAGGCTGCCAAATGTGTCGACGTTCGGTGCACCATCACCACAAGGAAAGTGGACGCGGACTGTAGATCCATCGCTACGAGTGACCTTCTCGTACTTGTTCAAGAACGCTTGCACAGAATAGTCACCAGGTGCAACATCGTCCAAGCTCACATTGGGATAACCCCATACACCAGTCACGGTATGATCTCCACTGCCGCCAGAAAGTGTGACGGTATCCAAACTTGCAACATCAAATACGTTCATGCCGAAGAACAGGTTGGGGCTGGAGTCGACCTCGGTGTCGTCCAGAGGGTCTACACCGCTCGGTGCAAACATGAGCACAATTCGGCCATCCACGGTGCCATTGAGCAGTCCACCTGCAATCGATATTTGCACTTGCAGTCCAGACGGCGTGCTGGAAGACTGACCCAAAATCCCACCAGGCAAGCAAGTCGCCAGCACAATTATAGGTGTCGCGAGTACTGTCGACATAGAGCCGGACCGGCGCCTGAGAAAGCTCATGTTGGATGATCAGCACTTTGAACTCTGGCTGTCAAAACGTGACAGACTCTGAAAAGGTCACTCTCGGTGAAGACGCCTGTAATGAAGATACGTTCTTCTTCTAGGAAAGCTCACGAGGGGAATTAGACCAACCGAAGCTGGAATGCAAGGTACTCAAATGATATTTATTCTCATCAATCGTAAATTATCAATACAGTTCTGACTCGTGCACATCATACAGCGTGTCCATGGCACCAGAATTATGTCTCTTATGGAGGTGGTGAGCCTGCGACCTCTGGTAACCCGATGTGAGCTCTGAGCAACCGCTTCTTATCCGCCAAATTTGCACCCTGCGAAGGAATACCCAGTTGTTGTAGTACCGAATCTAATTGTCTTCTTGCCATTCGTTCGAGTTCCAATGAGGTGCGAGGGAAATCAAGAATAGCGGCACCGGTAGTAGCGTTAATAAACGATATAAGATTTTCGTTTCGACTTTGAAGGTATGTATTCTGGACTCGGGCTGCGTTATTATGATTCCTATAGAATTAGTATAGTAATATTAAAATAAGTTGAATTGGACATACGACGCAGTAATTGTAGTCACAAGCTCTTGACGGACATTTGTAATTTCCTGGTGAACATTTGCAAGGTCTTGTCGGATTGTCATCGTGTCTCTCATTGACTGCTCCCTCATTGCACGGAGCTCGGCGAGAAGTTGCTGACCGCCGGCGAGTGCAGGTGTATTTGGTATCTTTAGTATCTCGGTAGCAATGATGTTGAAATTAGCCTGCGGACCAAGAGGGATTTCGTCAGCCATTGTGGTGGTGAGGATAATTGTGATTGTGGTGACTAGTTTGTGGTGAGGGTGAAGGTGTTTGTTTTGGGTTCCCGAAACGATGTGGGCGAAGGAAAGTGCACCTCCAAAAGCGGCGGTGCTGGTTGCTCGCCTGCGATTCAGATATTGTACCTTCACGTGCCAAAGACTGCTATCCAGGACAACGTCAAGAGGCACGAGCAGCAAGGAGTACTGTCATGATAAGGTAGAGAAAGGGCAGTGCATTAGACATTAATCGTTTCAGCTTGCTTAGGTACAACCTCATACATATTAGATTCAACTCGCACCTAAGATCCTCGCATACGCATCCTCCACCTCCCTTGCAATTTCTGAGAGTGTCACAATGGCAATACTGTGTGTGGCCTCAGGCAATCTATCCCTCTGCAGCCCAATCCATTCAAGAGGTGGTGTTGCTTCACCCATGTCCCTGAGCTGCGGTGTATCAATAATCGGAGGTTCCAGCGCGACATATGTGAATTTTGATTGAGGAACGTTCACCACAGCCGTGATCTTTTCCTGTCCACCTTCGCCATCGCCCTGTGGCTCGGCCGTGACCTTGATGGCTGACGGTGGGAGTGGCTTTCCAAGTCTTTGAGCCAGTGCTCGCGAATGCGTCTGCCACATGCCCCTGATAAAACTGATGCGTGCATAATTCCAACCAACGTCCACTTTTCCTTCGAACGTACTGCGGAAAATGTACTCGATCGTGTTCGAGTCAGGAACTTGCCATGTCTCCATTGAGGATACCAATCTGGGCACTTTCACGATGGTACCACCACGCGACGACGCGGCGCGGTCAATGACGTCGGGCACTGACACTTCGCTCAATGCCTTTGTGGCTGTGCGACTCACATTGGATAGAGCCACCCGCAATTCTCCAAGCGTCATGCCCAACCCACTGTGAGTTTTGCCGTCAGTGGTGGCCACCGCAAACCTTGCCTGGACTTCGGTCGCTTCGGCCTTGAGAAGTCGGTCGTCAAAGAAGGTATTTGGGAAACAACCAATATCGACTTCCCTCAAGCCCACCACCACGTCGGTATGCAGCGCAAATGTTCGTTTTGTCGGAGGCTGCTCCTTAAGCTGTGGATCAGGCGTAGGAGGTACCCAACTATTAGATGGGAAGATAGATTTGCGTCGGAGGAATTTGTCCAGATCATGTAGTGACGTTTCGTATGCTTCCTGCTTCTCCTGTATCAACCTCTCGAATGCCTGAACGAGTGCAAAGCCTTGTGCTGCAGTACTAGTGGTGGCGAATACTTGTACTTTGCCACCATCGACGATGCCTACCAGACGGTCACTGTCAAAGCCTTGACCTTGGCGCACGTTATACATCAAAAACTCGAAAAATGAAATATCAGCGATCGCGAATGGCTGATAATCGAAGGCAGCTTTGACCCGGAAATGCTCGAAACTGATTGACGCCTGGACGAGAGGTGCCCGACCCCTGTGTGATGAGTCTTCAGGCCATCTGATCGAGGTACGGAGTCGCATGTTGTCTATTTCCACGAACCCACTCATTCTTCCACTGCTGTCAATGCCGACTCTGTCAAAGCCAATGCAAAGGTTTTGTTCCGAGTCGTTGTTCTTCTTGGATGATGCCCATAGCTGCGATATGGTGAATACCGACTTGCCCAGTCCTTGTCCGAAGTCCACGGTGAGCTTGATCTCCTGCATTGAGACGATTGCATGCCACGGCAGTGTGCCTTTAGCTGAAATCTCTTGGTATCGTTGCATCGCATATGCATGTTGGTCTTGCGCGGTGGTGACAGGGGCACTTGACTTGGAGGGACCACGCAGCTCTGCAGGGTACCATATTTCACGGAACAGGAGAAAATCTTGTAGCTGTTTTGCATTGATATCGGTCTTCATCGGGCTGACGTTGAGGACAGCAGATATGCCAGTGGTGGCGCTGACGTGTTTGCTGTTCATAAGCGATAGAACGATAGAATCGACTTCGAAATTAGCTGTGGATTCTCGAGAGTAAACATGCTGAATAGAAGTTTCGAGTTTATTGAAGGTAGTCAGTATGGCAAAAAATCGTTCTTGATCAGGTGTTGACACCGTGTTGACTCTGACGAAGATGTCCGCGAATCTCGTAGTCGCCGCAACTCGGGCTATCGGCTGGCAACTGAGACTGAACTCTTGTCGTTGAATATATAGGCCCGCATTCAGTTTGCACCGACCTAAAATTGCGGTCGGGTTGGCGTTGTTGATAGACTCTTCTGACAGTTGAGTGCTGATGTCACCAACCTTTGTGCCCGAATCTTCATTGCTGTTCTCGCCCATTATTTCTTTGATGCTGGATGAGATTTCCAGTATCAAAGGTACAACTGTAGGGTAGAGAGTGTTCGTGGAAGCCGCTACTTTGACTTCCGTACTGAGATAGGGATCATCAGAGCCGTTGTCCTTGTACTCAACTTTGATTGCCACACCAGGTGACTGTAATCGTACCGATGAGGCATTCTCCCCTTGAACAGCTTGTCCATATCGACCTGCTCGGGACCGCTTGCCTCCCTTGAGGAAACGGAATGCCGAGTCTTGGTGTCGCACCTCGGCCCAGGGACTGATGTATACAACAGCACCAGCAAAGTCAGCGTCTACCAGGAGAGAAGCCAGACGTTTTCCACCTAAGAAGCCAATCTTCCCAGATTGCGCACTCTGGGGGCTTGTCTCATATAGTGTCTTTGAGTTGCGAAGTTCTTCACTCGCGTGAGCTAGAGATTTCTGAAGAGCATGTGCAGGGACTACAAAGTCAGTTGCAAGACGGATATCAACCGCCTTACCTTTTGCTTGAAAAGCAAACCGCCGATCTCGCTTAGTAGATAGATACGCACTTCCAAAAACGACTTCTGGCAGGAGAGCCGAGTTCGCTGTGCGTTGTGTCGGTTGTAGGGATTGGGATTGTGGAACAATTTGTAATTGTGTGTCCAAGATCGACAGCCGGGCTGTTCCTTCTTGTCGTGTCTGTAGGTCGACTTTGCGGATGGAGAAGACAAGGTCCTGTAACTCTCGCGTTGGTGAGAGGAATGAACTTCTGGTTAAGTTCCATCTGATATGGATGTTGTCGAGGTTCACAGCGTAAGTCGAATCATAAAGTGCAGAGGAGAATGACTCGTTGGTGGACACCGCTTCTAAAGCTGCTTCGATCTGCTCTTTTGGTCTCAAGCGATCAGTAAGCCCCGCTGTCGTCATCCTTCTTAGTCGCTGAAAGCTTTCAGGACTCTCAGCAAGTTGAATTGACTTTATTTTGTCCTGAATATACCCTGCGATGTCAACTGCCAGCGTAGCAGTATCTTCATAGAGTTCGAGTGCAATGCCATCACTCCAAGCCCTGTACATATGGACTTTACCCAGCTTGCCGTCTGGTTCTGTCTTCCCCGACGCCTTGATACCGACCGTGCACTTCCCAACATTGCTCTTGGCGTGGTCGGTGGCTCGATAAATGCCTAATCCCACACCCTGAGAGTTCAGGATGAACTGTGGCTGCTCATGTATAGTATCAGGGTCGTCGGTCTGGTTGTGAACGAACAAAGAAGTCCCTTCAAGCTTCAATTCCATGTCGGCTCGGTAGGTTTGGTCCTCATGAACAGTTGGAGCACTCATGTGTACGTTGATGCCCGCTAGTGTCCCATGTACCGCATAGCGAAGTAATAACGTTGTTTCAGCAGAGTTCGCTCTCTGAATTTTGGACTTGCCATCAGTAATATGTTTCACAGAGTTCTGCACGTCTTGCACTGCTCGCTTCGTATCCAAAAGCTGCTGGATCACACCAGGTTGATTTAGAGCGTCAAAACAGGCCCGGATGCCACTTGTTTCCAAGTTGATCTGTTCAATCGTAACTCGCGCCCCTATTGACATGACGCTACTAGTCTGTGCGACGGATAGACGGCCGTTTATTGGCGGCATCTTCAAAATTGACGATTTGCTCTTGCTGTCATCATATGGACCTTCAAACAAATGTTCATGCTCTTTGATATCAAAATTGAATTCAAGGCTGCCATGCTTCCGGGGTAGAATGGAGGTTCTGGCCACATGACCCGCAATGGTATAGTGCAAAGTGGGAACAATCGCGAAGGTTAATCGGTAGTCGTCTAAGAAGAAGGCGGTACGTAGCTCGATGGAAGCTGCAAAGGGCCGTGGCGTTTTCTTAAGCTCTGAGTTCGACTTCTTCGGTATCATTCCAAGTAGGTCATAGACTGCAGCAGCCTCCTCATGGACAACGCTGTCTACAACGCCGAGTAACTTGGCAATGTCTTCTTTGAGCTGGAAGCGATACCTGCGTGATGCTGCACAGACTTGAACCACCAGTATAGATTTCTGGGAGTCCTTCGATTGCCGCGGCCATACTGAGCCATACATCTTCGGGGCCCGCAGTTTCCAAGTCATCAGAGTATGAGAATGCCCTCTAAATTTGGTCAAGACAGAATTTGCCGCAACAGTCCAAGAGTGGATGGATGGAAGTTCACCACCAGAATCAAAAGAGACCGCACTTCGAAAGCCTTCAGATGCCCATTTCAGCTTGAGATTTAGGGTTGTAAGATAGATTGCTGCCACATCGGACCCTACCACCACGGTAAACTGTCTTCTCGTATGTATTTTGTCAGGATCGACTTTGCCCCTCGAACTTGCTCTGGTTGCTAACACCGCGAGAGGATTCCCCAGGTCAATGATTTGGCGAGCCAGCTCCACCAGGGCCCAATTAAGATGCAGGGTGGCATCGGCAAGATAAGCTTGGAGGATGACCTTTTCGCTGTGGTCCTCGACACCAGGCAATGCCGTCACGGGGCTTACAACAACATTGAAGTCCAAGCCCAAAAGTGTGAAGTCACTCTGCCGTGGGCCAGGATCAAGAATAACCTCAATTTTGCCAATGATGATTTCACCCTGGGCAGCAAGAGTACCAGGTGGCTTTGCTGCTGTTCCAGGGCTCTGGTTTTCGAAGAGTGTGCTCATGATGGGGACTGTATCCCGTCGGTAATCCCAGCCTCGCCATTGCTCAAAAGAAGTTAGGACTCTTTGCAATGCGGGTCCTTTCAGCTCCAGATCTTGACACTCACAGTAGTTCATCGACTTAGAGCCTCTTTCCTTCTCTAGAATTGCAAAGATGTATCTCAGACGAGACATAATCTTCCAGGAGTCTGTTAGACGTACATGCTTGTCTGCACTTCGAAGGACGTAAGAAGGTTTGGTCAGAAAGATTGGCTCAGAAATTGAAGAGCCTGCCTGGGTCAGATGAAATATTAGGTGTCTGGATTTGCGACCTTGGTCCAAGCCAATAAAAGCCTCAGCGATTCGGTCGATCATGGATACAGTCCTCTGTATGAGCCCCGCCATAGTCGCAAGCTGTTCCGCCCAAAGGACAACACTGAAATTACTCAATTGGCACTTGGAGTCAATCTTCTCTTTCAAGCAGAGCCAAAAGCCAAAATTCGACAGTGAAACTTCAGCCTGTGCCGCTGATCTACCCGAAAACGCATCGTCTCTAGCCGAGACTGTAAGCTTTTCGATGGATGCATAAGCAGACTGACTAGGCGTCGAGGTGCCTCCGTGTCTGGAGTCAAGGTGCGGATGCAATGAGCGGAACATAACCTGAGTGCCGAGAAGTTTCACATCATACTGGTCATCCGAGCAGGCTGGTGTCTGCTGTCCGCCTTGCAAGAAGTTGAGTAGTTTTATATGTGCAAATGGCACACGGATGGCCAAGTCCATAACATTGCCCTTGTCGTTATGCCTCTGGCTCTCTAGGATCTTCTCCATCAATGTGACTTGAATCTTGTCCAAATGGTTGATGGCATTGTCATTGTTTAATTCCTGTATCAGCCCCCCAATGCAGAGAAACAGGGCTGGAGAGCAGAACCCGGCCAGGCCTTTGTCACTCATGCAGACGACACCATTGTGAGGTACGCCTTCAAATTCATCTACCTTGGGGATAAAATCGTTGTTAGAGGCTGACATCAGCGATGTTGCTTCTGTAAGTTCCGATTCTGATACTGCGGGCATGTTCTTTGTATCAGGCTTCACTTCTCGCAATGTGAAATGCGGCGGCAACCAGGGCCCAGCGAACGCCAATACCGGATGAGTATCCTCTGAGAGCGAAGAACTCTTGACGGATTCAGTAAGTTGCTCTTTAGAGCCTTCTTGGAACATTGGTGAAGGATCCTTGGGGTCAAGTGCTTGGGAGAGGCTCGATTTAGGATCTCGGCTCGATCTGTTGGCAAGATTGGTACTCCCGGCGGGCCGATTATGGAGAGAGGACACGGTGGAAAGGAATGAGCTTTTGCGGCCCATGACCTGTTGCCGATCATTCAGGTCCTGTTTGGCTGATACATCTAATGCAGCGCTTTCGATCACTGGTTCCGGCATCGACGGTAGTGGCATTGCAGGTGGCTCACGAGCCCATTCAGGAGTCTTGTGGTTTGGTGGATAGTGCTTTTGGGCACCTAAAATCCATTGTGCTCTGTGACTGCGCTGGTCGTGATACTTCACATGCTGTTGTTGCAGAGAACGGGTTTGGTTCAGGTTGTCACTCTTGTCAAGGGAGCTAATCCGAAGGGCAGTTTCGAAGCAAGCAAGAGTATCAACACCTTTGGATTCTTTACCGTGATGTCGTATAGCGCTCTTATGATCCACGGCTGCTAGGAGAATGTGGGGAACATTGACTTGAACACTCTGTGCAAAATTCGTATTTGCCCAGTCTGACAGAGAGATGTCTGCTCCATTGGACTCTAACAGGAATGCAGCACCACCACCAATGAGCCAGATGCGCATTCCGGCGACGGTTGTTCTCAAGAAGGTTACGTCGTGGAGTTTTGTTGTGAACGATTTGGGCAAGGCGTTGTCATAATCGTCAAGCGTGTAGATGAAACTCGTTATGGCATTGATGAGAACTTGGACAAATTTCGCATCAACTTCACCCGTTGCCTCTCCAACATCAATATCCCAGTTACAAACATAGGTCGGTTCTGTAGGAGGCGCTCCAAAAAGTCGATGGCCATATACGTGAGCGCCGTCAACGAACAACTGGCAATTAGTAATGTCCTCTGAAGGTCCAGACTCAAGCTTGTGAATTGTTTCGAGTGACGCCTCTAGTGGACTGGCATTGACCTGCAGGTCCATATAGTAATTCGTAAATCGCATGTCTGCTTCAACTAGAAGTACGTCTGCTCGAAGATTCTCTCTTCGAGAGTAAATGTTGGCAGGAAGAAGAATAGAAGAGTTGTCAGCCCTGACAGTCAGGATAACGTCTAGATCGTTTTCTTTCTTGGTTGCTGGACGCGGGGTCCTGACTGCATTTCCCGCAAGTATGTCTTGATACTCCTCAAGCGTTCTGAAGTGCAGGTCTTCACCAAAATAGTTCTCTTTGACATTCATAAAATAGCGGATCAAGTATCCATGGAGGTAAAACTTTGGACTAGACCCAGTTATGGTCATAAAGAGAGAATCCGTCAGTTTTGGCGACACTTGGGGATAGTAATTATAAGAACCATCGAGGTCGAGGCGTTTCAGAGTGGCCATAGTCTTGTCCTCGGCCAGAGTATGGAGAGTATTCCAAACGGGAGCGTTGAGATCGAGAAAAGCATTGTGGCCTTCAGCTAAAAATTTGACACTGCTTTGACGGGGCGAAAAGTATTCCATTGGGATATCCACATGTCCATCGAGGAATTGGAAACCAAGGACCAGGAATGAGTTTTCGTCTAAGTCGCACGGGTTGTCAATGATGTTGTAATCATTGGCATTCAGATAGAGCTTCAGGTCTGGAAATTGTAGATGCAACTGGTACAGGTAAGGGACGAACGTCATGTAGTCTGGTTTCTGACTTTCTGAGAAGTCGCTGATTAGGTCCGTAAGTAAGAACATATGGTCTCGCAGCAAGAACATTTCCATGGCGTTGTTCTCGATATCAAAAACCCATGTGTGCAAACTATTCCATACGAGTGGATTGGACAGGTCACAAGAGACCTTCTGAGATCGACAGCGCCATAATAGTGCATGATTGACACTGGATGTCGCTTTAGTATCCTTAAGATCGAGTCGCAATTGATTTCGATAGCCTTCCGCATTTGGGACCATATCCATCTCGTAGCGGACGGTTGAATCCTTCCCTGCGGAGACAGTCAGCCAGCCAAATGGCCTGAGCTCAGGCCCCAGCTTAGATTTCTGGGGTCGACGGAAGCGGAAGTGTCTTCTCTCCCGTTGCTTGCGAATAGCGGCAGCTTCTCTTACGGCATGAGCTCGTCCTCTCCACTGCCAATCTTTTGAACGTTCTCTCGTTGGTACGCGAAGGTTGACCTCATCTTCAAGATCGACACGAATGGCCATCACTGTATTCTGACGTGTGTCTCCGACTTTCAGTACAGATGATGGAGTAGCCGACCGGTAGGGATTTGGAAAGAATGCTGATTGGAGTTCGAAGCGTAGGCGATCAGCCCATGGGCCGTAATTGAGGGTTCCTCCCCGGACAGTCAAATCGAGGCCATAGGCAGGTGGCTTACATAAATTGATATCGTCAAAGTACAGATCCCTCGATGAGGCCACATGTTCGGCCGTAACCTGACCAGGAAGATCCCAGTAAAAGTTCAGGTGAACGTTTGGAGACTCCAGGATTTGGGAAAATCGAGCATAATCGACGTGGGACCAACCCTCGTGGTCATCTCTTTCATCCTCATCCATATACCGGCCGAGACCATGCCATGACCTGTCTTGTTCAGGAAATGCCTCATAGATATAGTGCTTGTTCTTCTCGTCGTCAATAGACGCATTGCTTCGGAGGGATCCGCGCGAGCTCCCAAGACCTGGAAGAAGATGTCTTATGCGGCGGATGGTTCTGGCAAGACGTCGGCGGACCCCAAGGTCGAGTTGCCACCACCTTCGACGGCCAGCTTCCGATTCGGCGGCCGAAATTATTCTCTCGGCAGTTGTGAGCTGCGACGCGCGAAAGTCTGGGTTGGGTCTCATTTCGACCTTTGGCTGTTCGATGTCGAAGTCAAAAACTTGGCGGAATATATCATAAGGGCCGGCGGTGGCGGCGTCAATGTGGCCCCGTGCAGCGGCAAATGTAGAGACAACAATTGCTCTTGTAGTCGCGTTCCCTAGCGTAATAGCACCTTTTGATACCTCGACTCCAATTGGCAAGAATCGCAGGATCAACGAACAGAAGGGGGGCACTTGGGTTGCAGGCAGGTCGGCATCCGGGTTCACGCTGGTATCGGTGTTGATGCGACTAATAGGTACATGTAATTCATCACGAGTGACGGGATTTTTTGATTTCTCCGTAGGCAGTTCCGTCGAGGAGTCGCTGTCAAGACTGACATCAGATTGACGTGCTTTAGCATCCTTACGACGGTGTAGCCTCCCATGGAAGGTCCCTTGTTTGTGGCCAGTTCCATGGCATTTCTCAACCATATTGCCAGGACCGGATGAAGTGACATCACTAACAATGGCTTCATATACTGGCGTTCTGTTGTAGACAAACCACTCCAACCCTGTGACATTGATCGCAATTCGAGCATCGGCAGTGTCGGGTTTTTGTGTCCGGCCCAGTTCTTGATCTGCGGACAGTGGCTCCGATTTCTCGGAATCGTCTGAACTGGAATCCTTCTTCTCTTTCAGTATGCCATTATCGTCGTGATCCAAGCCCGATAAATCAACTTGACGTGCCGTTCGTTGCCAGTACCTCCAGGTGATGTACCCATTCTGAATCAGTACGGTTTCATTTTCTCCATGGTATCGAACACCCTTGAAAAAGATGCGTCCAGCCAGGAACGACAATTGCAGCGCCTGTATATCAATCCAGATTCGGTACTTGTGCCATGTCCACGCTCGTAGGCCGTAGGAGACGAGCGTTGCGAAGAGACGATTGAAGTAGAAAAGAAAGAACAACGCTAGGCAGGCGCAAGTCGCAATCTCAATGAACCATGTCCTGGTGCAATAGTCAGCCACTATTCAGATACATTTGTACACTGGCATACCAGTTGAAGGAGGTGTCCCTGGTGATGGGCTGTCCGACCAGGTTGTTCAAGTCCGACATTGTAGATGTCGCAACTTCCCTGGGACGTTTCGTTCATGGCTTCAGCTTATAGAGACACGGGCCCGAGTCATTGGTGACATTGCTATATAGGGTAATATTCGTGTTGAAGAGGTCGCCTGTTCAAAATGTTGGACGTGGAACGCGTTGAATGCAGCTGCGGTATGGGAACATCATCGACATCAGAGGTCGATTAGATTTCCCCGCAAACGTGTACGGCATCAGTAAATGACAGTAATTGACCCCGACTCTAGAGCAGAGACGCGGCACGGCTAGTGGAATGGGAGCCGTTTTGTACTGCGTCAGTCTTGGTAATAAATAATTCCTAGACTGCGCGTCTCTCTATCATGTGTAATGCACTGCAGGCATCAATCTGCTACATCCTGTTTACGGTCCTTTTACACCACCAAACCGCTGACCTTCTACGTCCCTTCTTCCACGCCCAGCCACGGTCGATGCTCCTACGATATGTACCCGTGCACATTTGGGTAGCCTGAGCCCGCAGCTACAGCTCCCTCCTCACCTTCGCCACGGCCCTCTCGCTCATCGATCCCCTTCTGGCACCATGTCGGATACTGAAAGCAGCGGAGGTACGGGCAATAGACTTGCCAAAGTCACCATAATACTTGCCGGTGTCGCCTCGCTGGTGGCCACAATGATATCTTTTCTGTATGTGGGTTTCTTGGTCAGACACGATCAGTTCTAAGTGACATATAGGTCGATATGGCTTCAGACAAAGAACTACAGGAAGCCTCTGCTGCAACGATATGTAATAAGGATACTGCTTATGGTACCCATTTATGCAGCTGCATCGTGGAGTTCTATTGTGTCATTAAAGGCGGCGTTCTACCTTGATCCTCTTCGCGATATATATGAAGCCTTCACCATATACACCTTTCTTCAACTCCTGGTCAACTTTCTTGGAGGCGAACGCTCCTTGATCATTATGATGCACGGGAGACCGCCTGTGTCTCATCCTTGGCCCATCAATCTCTACTTCTCCAAGGTAGATATCTCGGATCCGCACACCTTTCTCGCCATCAAACGAGGCATCTTACAGTACACATGGCTGAAGCCATTTCTCAGTGTCCTCACGATTATTCTGAAGCTTACTGGAACGTATCATGAGGGATATATCGCCTTGAACTCGGGATACTTGTGGATCGGAATTGCCTACAATGTCAGTGTCACTTTGAGTTTGTATTCCCTAGCCATGTTCTGGGTCTGCATGCACCAGGATCTGAAACCTTTCCGGCCCATGCCGAAATTTCTCTGCATCAAACTCATCATTTTTGCTTCATACTGGCAAGGTTTCTTTCTCTCCATTCTACAGTTCTTGGGAGCTATTCCCAACGACGTTCCCGGCTACACATCAGACAATTTGGCAGCGGCCATTCAAGACGCGCTGATATGCTTCGAGATGCCTATCTTTGCAATTTCTCACTGGTACGCTTTCTCGTGGCATGACTATGCAGATGTAACAATTTCCGCAGCGCGGATGCCCGTCAAGTTTGCTCTTAGAGACGCATTCGGTCCGAGGGATCTGATTGAAGACACGAAGGAAACATTTCGTGGCAAGAAGTACGATTACCGAACTTTCGACTCTGGTGATAACGTCATCGCCCACGAAGACTCTCACTCCCGGGTCGCCAGAATGATGGATGGCATGCGTTACGAAAGAGGTGGTAAAGCTAAATATTGGATCCCTAAACCACAAGCACCGAGTGCGAGAACACCACTTCTTTCTGGGAATGGCTCCTCCCGGCTTCCAGCGCCAGAAGCACGTGGCCATGCACACGACTATCGAGCAGCGGAACCAGACATTGAGGTCGGCATGGATGCCGAAGACGAGCGACTTTACACCAATGCAAGAGCATTGGAGTTTGGTGATTGGAATGTAGGTTGTCCACCTCTAAGTTGATGTGTCATTACTGATCACCGATATGATAGTACCCTGTTATCACAGCTCACCAAGCCCGCCGGGAAGACTGGCTAAGGCGCGATCCTGGTCTTCTCACAACCTCCACAAATCGCAACCTCTTTCAACCCACACGGGACAACAAGCACCGTCGCCGTAGTGAAATTCAGCATACACTACGGAAAGGAAAGAATCGGAGCACGTCACCATCTCAAGACTCTTCCGACGAGCCCCCTCCGCAAGGCGGAATAGAATCAAAGTTGAGGCGTGATCGCTCCCAGTCGTCCGCCAAATCCGACAGGAGTCAGGTCGTTGATCTAATTATCGAAGACACCGAAGCCGAGGAAGCAGAGCGCGTCCGTGCCAGAAAAGAAGGCGGTGATACTTGGAACCGGGTTCCGGCTAAGCGCTTTGTGCGCACCTATAGCATCGACGAGGAGCATCCGGAGGGCCAGGAGATTCGCGAAGGCTTTGACCCTAGCTCAGTCCCTGCCAAACATCCCCCTCCTGAACACGCCGTTGAGGAGGAGGAAGAGACTCAAGACGATCAACAGCATGAAAATACAGGAAGATACGGCAGTCTCATCGAGGAGGATAATATATGGGGCCGTTGATGATTCGCCCAATTCTATTTCCACCTGATCAAACGCCTGTCCGATCCTGATTATTGTGGTCCATGTATGCTGGTCAGTCTTTGGGAGCTAGGTTCTTCTGATCTTTTCAATCAAGGTTCGAAGTAGGAATAGTCATCCCAGCCTGTGTGAGCAAGCATGCTTTATTTTGGTATATTCTTGAGAAATGAGAGCGTTCAAGCGGGACATTCGCCTGGTATTATATTCATAGCACTTCTCCATGTGGGTGTATTCGCAATTCTTCTTTCGCTTCTTCATTGCTCACTTCACTGGGATCGCAAACACGGGAGTCTATGGCACATGAAAGGCATTCGGGACCAACACCATGTCCAGTCCTCCATCTTTTAAAAGAGATCATGTGTCATTGGTTGTCACCAGTTGTCACGAGGTCGCTGGCTTCGATCCACCAACGTGACAAGGCTGTCGGCCTGAGCTCATTAGCAAGGCTATTGTACAGTAGTAGAGCGTCGATCGATGATTGCGTTTCCTCACGATCTTCTTGTATGAGCATGATTAATGCGAATCACAGAATTCCACTATTTCGACATAAATATTATTATTATCAACATGATTGTACGGCGCAGGGGAAATAGTTGGCTGTGGGCGCCACTGTTGCCCGGCCAACAACACGGGACAAAATAGTGACTTCCATGACACCTAAGAGCCATGGTCGCGTATGGATACTCGCCTCGTACCACATGCCTTTTCGTACCAGGAGTGTATCGAGCACAGACAAAGAACTTGCCAACATTTGATCCGTCCACTTCAAGGCCTGTCACTGATATGAGAACACCTACACCTCGACACTTGTATGCCGAAACCTCGTCGCGAGTCCACGGCGAGGGCCGACACACGCCCTGCATTCAACCGACCCCCCAACTCCCGCCCGGCACCACCGAGACGTCGAAGCAATGACACGGACGATGAGATACAACGCACACCGAAGCGAACACCGAAAGAGAAGGCCAAGTCTTCACCTAGACCCTCGCCGTCACCCGAGAAGAAGCATTACCGTACGAGCGACCGGCACCGGGGTTCTGGCGGCGCGGCGGTGAGGAAAGAAAGGGACCGAGCAAAGTACAGCTCTGGAAACTCGACGAACAGCACCAGTCAGCTCTTGAGTAGCAATGCGTTGGCAAAATTGAACGCGTACAACGAGAAGGTCGAATTTCAGGAGAAGTACGATGAGCAGAAGCGGAGGAAGAAGGAATACAAAAATCTGAAAGGCGCCGAAGCGCAGCATCAGCGTCAGCGACGGAAGAAGAATCGCAATGTCAGCGGCGCTATCCTGGAAGAAGGAAGAGCGGGGGAGAAACCCAAGAAAGTCACTAGACGTGGAGGGGGCGCTGCGTACGAGAAGGAAGGGTACGAAGTTGCTCACAGACATACACAGAAGCGGTCACGGAAGAAATTCTGGTGGATGTTGATTGTGTTGGTGGTCCTGCTTGCGATTTTCATCCCCGTGGCGGTGGTCGTCAGCAACAACAACAACAAAAAGTCCAGCGGCTCTTCAACGTCGTCGAGTTCAGCGACTACGTCAAGCTCGTCTCCCGACCCGAGCAACAAGTGTGATGGGAACTCTGTTCCGGCCAGTGCAAAGGGAACGTATACAGACATCTCAACCTGGTTGGATACCGCAGACTTCAATTGCACATATACAGCTGAGACCGTGGGTGGTTTGTCGATCATGGGGCTCGACTCTGATTGGGATGACTCGACGAAAGCGAATGATAATGTCCCCGCCCTGAATGAGAAATGGGATTACGGCAAGGTACCAATACGTGGTGTCAACCTGGGTGGATGGCTGGACCTTGAGCCTTTTATCACACCCTCAATGTTCGACTACCCTTCGTCAGCAGGTGTGGTGGACGAGTGGACTCTGTGCAATAAGCTAGGTCCCTCTGCAGCGAAACGGACTCTCGAGTCACATTACGCGACTTTCATTACCAAACAGAGCTTCATCGATATCAAAAATGCTGGCTTAGATCATGTGAGGATACCCTACCCTTACTGGGCTGTCACGACATATCCCGGAGATCCGTACGTGCCACAGGTTGCATGGCGATACCTGCTCCGAGCGATCGAGTATGCGCGTCAGAATGGCCTACGTGTTAATCTTGATTTGCACGCAGTTCCTGGAAGCCAGAATGGTTGGGCACACTCCGGTCATCAGGGCAACATCAACTGGATCATCGGGACGGACGGAGCAACAAATGCTCAGAGGTCATTGGACATTCACGGCCAGCTATCCAAATTCTTTGCTCAAGATCGATACAAGAATGTACTCACGATCTATGGACTAGTGAATGAACCAAAGATGCTGGTGATCCCTCCTGACTCGGTTCTTGATTGGAATAAGAAGGCCATCAAGGTCATTCGAGACAATGGCATTAGCCAGCATATAGTATTCGGCGATGGCTTCCTCAGCTTGGACGACTGGGACGATATGTTTCATGGTGTTGATGACAAACTTGTGATGGACACACATCAATATCAGATTTTCAATACTGGTCAGCTTAAACTCAAGCACCAAGACAAAATCAACCTGGCTTGTTCGGGCTGGACAGGGTTAATGGTGGCTGCCAACAACCCTAGCACTGGCTGGGGACCGATACTGGATGGAGAGTGGTCACAAGCAGACACTGATTGCGCCCAATATCTCAATAACGTCGGGGTGGGATCAAGGTGGGCTGGTACTCTGAACACAGGAGACTCGCAAACGGCAGTGCTGACGCCGACCTGTCCCCAGCCACCGTGCTCATGTGCCCAGGCCAATGCTGATCCAAAAACATATAGCGACTCTTACAAGCAGTTCTTGCAGATGTATGCCGAAGCTCAGATGCACAGCTTTGAGCAAGCTTGGGGCTGGTTCTACTGGACTTGGAAGACGGAGAATGCAGTACAGTGGAGTTGGGAACTGGGTCTCAAGGCGGGTATCTTGCCCGCAAAGGCATATTCACCTTCTTTCAAATGCGACTCGGAGGTCCCTAACTTTAGCGACTTGTCTGAAGGTTATTGAGATTTATGTGAGAGTACTATGCATCTTGCTGGAGTTCCGGATGGATGGGTAATGTACAGCATTGCGGGAGTTGTGAGCCAGTGCTAAGAAACGATGGGTTGATTCTGAGAAACGACGGATGGATCATATGCGATACACGAATGAACATACACTGGACCATTGCATGCTCCCTTCCATATTGTCCTCTGAGACACGTCACTACCATGAATTGAATATAAGACCACGCGTAGGTAAGCAAGATCCGTTCCTGCTTCAATGAGCGTGTACGCCTTCCTGGAGATGGTCGCGTAGCAGTCATCCAGTACACAAAAGACGACCGATCTTCCAGCCAGGATGTACTCGTCAAAACACCCCAGACTTGACTTCTCTTACAACGACACATACCCCTTATCCTTGGGTCATCTCTTACTTCAGCACATACTCACCGCCCGATACGTCAGCAAGCAGAAAACTTCACTCTCCTGCGTGGTGAAGTGCCAGAGTCACTGCACATTTGCAGCATCCATTCACCGCAAGAGGTAAACAACCAGATACGCGGTATATAAACCCCTCGATATCTTCATGTCTCGTCAGGCCATCTCAGGGACAAACACTGCTCAAGAACAAGACTACTATTACAGCGCCAGCAATAGGACGACGCAAATCACCACTTTCCTCGAGAGGTTCATTGCCTCACAAAATGGCCTCTCCTTCTGGTCCTCCTGCCATCCGGGTTGAAGGTGGGGAGGATCGCGGAGGCAAAGACCACCCGAAGCCAGTCCTCAAAGTCGAGGCTGGCCACAGAGGTGCAGCACCTTTACCTACTCCAGGCATGAGCATACGCTCCAACAATAATGACAGCGACCACAGAGTGGGTCCAGCTCAGCAGCCTTACCACCTCCTGCCAGCAGATCATCTATCCGAATATCATCTCCAGGCACAGATGCTCGGTCATCAGGATGGAAAACGCGAAGCGGCAAAACAAGATCAGGAAAACTTGCCTCCTTCGCAGTCACAACGAGATTATCCCGCTCAGAGCCGATCGCTAGAGCCTCATTGGTTCCATGGTCCAAGTCCTTCAATGTGTCATCCATATGGTGGAGCAGCACCAGGAAGGCTTCAAGGATACAAGGGCCAATTTGATTCTTATGCTCATTCTGACATAAAGAGTATCATGAAGGATGCTGGTCCTGTGATGAACCCTAGACTCCAGACTGGAGCTCTGAAGCTACACCCAAATCACGGTCATGCCGCAATCCAGCAACTCCAAGCAATCAACACAATTTGGCAGCCTCTCCAGTTTCACAGTGAAGAGGCAAAACGCTTGAATATCAACTTCACAGAATATGCGAGGCGCAAGTACCTGGCACAACGTCCGCATGCTTTCGAAGACGCTCATATCCATGGCAGTATTGTCCGTGTACTTTCCTGGATGCAGCAATACTATCCAGGCACTGAAGTCTTGAACCAGCGAGCATTTGGCAATGTGGCTGAGGCTTGTTGGAGAAACAAGCAGCCCTTCGGTCTTCGCATGAGTATGTCGACAATTGCAACCAGAAGAGATCCGGCATCCTTGAATGAACAACAGTCTCAGCTGGATGGAGTTGGCGTTCAATTCGAGAATCAAGGCCAACCGTCCAAGCCCCAGCCGACGGCCTCACAAATCAATGCTGTCGCCAAGTACCGCAGTGGTCTCTGCGAATACTACTCCAGATCCCGGGCTGGTCAAGGTCATTCTCTCATTCCGTATCAACCACCACAGTCTGCTCCAGAGTCAGCCACTCAACGCAAAGACATCAGCCGTCCTGGTGGATTTTTCGAGGAACTGGGATATAACCTCGCATATTGGGGGAAACATCAAAGTGGCCATCAGACTAGCTATCCGGGCCAAGTTGACACGGGTCTGCCACAAGACCAGAACCTTGTTCGCAGCAACCATGGTCCTACTACGCTAACTCCAGATTTCAATGTCGTCCATCATGAAGAATTTTGCGCAAACGAGACAGAGCATCGGAGCATAGCTCGTCGAAATCTCCAGGATAATTACCTGGTAGGTAGAAAAGCCAGCCACGCCCAGAATCGCGCTGCGAAGCTTCCCGGACAGCTTGACGAGCCTTGCACGGGCAACAGTCAGGCTGTGGGTGCTTCTCCAGCTGAAACAGACGTGACAGAATATCCATGTCTGTTCTCGGAGGAAGATCAACCCAAACCAAAAGAACACAACGTCTTACGTATGCTTGCAAAACAACAAGTTCTGCCGGCTAGGTTTCGGCGAGTCTTGAGTGCCAACATCGTCAAGAAAGTGCTCTTTCTGGCATTACACGGTATACCGTCGGCGGCAATTGCATACGAGATTCAAGGTGAATTTCCGAAACCTGCCAACCTGCGTGTGAACGATCGCATCGAGAGAATCGAAACTGCAATCGACCACTATCTCCTCCAGATGATGGCAGAAATGGAGCGAGAAGGAGACCCGAATGACTTTATCTGCAAATTGTTGAGCCATGCAGCTTCAAATGATTGGATCCCACGATCTCTTCACAATGCTATCGAGTACATTTACTCTGAAACGATAGAAGGGGCACTTACCGGGAGTGAGGAACGAAAAGAAGCGGCAAAGGCCAGAACTGCCCTGCACAAATGGCGGTGCGACCATGATGGGACTGACCCAAATCCGTCTGCTGTCGGGAAGAGAACCAGTGATCATGGTTCCTCACCAAAGGCAAAGAGAAGAAAGAACGCGGCCGGCAACCACCAGATCACTATGGCATGTCGGGGACTGGAGAGAGAGAAAAAGGACCATCAGCATCTTGCCGAACTCGGATATCGTGAGGGTGATGATGACCACGAGAAGGTTGTAATGTCTGAGTGGTTGGAAAGTATCAAGCAGAAGAAGAGATTGCCGAGTCTCTTGGAAGCCGCCGATCTTATTAGAGGCGATTGAGTGGAGCTCGACAGACGAGTGAGGTGATATCAAGGTTGCTGCGAGGTATCAGAGCTTCGTTAAAGGGGCTGCGTCTTCCATTGCGATATCGTGATTACCGGCTGGACTTTGCTTGAAGAGTGAAAATCAGGGGTTGACTCGACGATGAAGAGCTGACGGGCTGGCACGAAGAGATTGGTTTCCAATTGGCTGATACACTGTTGAGCGATTGGGGCTCAATGACATGTTGTCTGCAAATGATTCCGTACTGTAAGACGAAAAGACAATGACAACGATACCCGAATGATGGTGATGGGTATTCTTTGAGAGAAGCTTTGAAAGTCGAGGGCTTCTCAGACTCGTGTGCAGATGAAGTTCGTAGTATGTACAGGTGGTTCATGCCGCTTTAAGTCAGGTCAGATATCAAACGCGTGCCACCGTGCCAGTAGGACTGCCCGTTTGTGATCGACGTGCCTTGTGAGGAGTATTGATTTCTGTAAAACTCGGCTTCGCGTGTATATTCGTCTGTGGTTTTCTTGGATTTCAGGGTGTAAGTTCAAGACTTTCTGCAGAGTGCCTAGTCAATATGGAATCATCACTGCCTCGACGGACATCACGTACAGCAGCCTTACAGGACAGACAAGATCAACAAGAACAACAACATCCCGATGTGAACGCGGACCCGGCGAAAGCGACCCATGGTGATCAAGCTACTGTTTCTGGACGAGCCGTCGTTGTTGTCGGAGGTAGAGGTGATGCGCATGCACCTGCAACAGGAACAGCGGAACAAGATTCCGATGACGAAGACGACGACGACAATAACGATGATGATGACGGCGACGACGACGAAAGAGGAGACTTACCCATGAGCATGACTGCGAGTGTGATATTGACGAGCCTGCCGAAAGACGCGAGTGAGGCGTTGAAGGAGGTGGAGGAGTGGGATGATCGGAAAGGTACGTGTCTGTAGGAAGTTCTCGTCTCCCGTTTCCTCCTGTACATGTCATCTTGAGATTTGACTATTGTACTCTCTATCATACTCTCTGTGAGTTCTTTCGCGGCTAACTCTGTCTTCGTCGTGCTTGTTGGCTCCAACAGTCTCGGTTCGATTCCAACCACTCGGGTCTGCGCCCATCTTGAAACAGCGCGTGTTCAAGATCAGCGCGTCGTCAAAGTTCAGTGTCGTCTTGAACTTTTTGAGGAAGAAGGTCGGTGCGAAACCAGGAGACGGGCTGTTCTTGTACGTCAACAGCGTTTTTGCGCC
Organism: Rhinocladiella similis; assembly: GCA_024082115.1. Lineage (NCBI taxonomy): Eukaryota > Fungi > Ascomycota > Eurotiomycetes > Chaetothyriales > Herpotrichiellaceae > Rhinocladiella > Rhinocladiella similis. The sequence goes on along the minus strand of JAMRYE010000013.1, from coordinate 3,313,381 downwards.
CGGGTTGGATGAGGGTGTCGGGAACTTGTTTCGGGTTCGTTTGTCATTTCTCCCCCCTATCCCCCTGTCCCCAGATCGTCTCCTCCCCTTACCCTTTACCATCACCATCAATATTACCGTTGACCGTTTACACTGCCTTTTTCCTCTCCTTTGTTCTATGTATAGGAGAACAAAGGCTCTGTTTAAAGATGCTTCATTCTAGGGGCGGAGAGGTGGTCACAGAACGAGACGGAAACAAGGAAAGTTTCAAGAAGAGAAGAAGAACGGGATGCTGACTTGACGATTTCAGTGTTTCAAGACAGACGACCAATTGATTGTTAGCTATTCTACCACGCCTGCCTTTGGATGACGAGTCGGAATCGTGCTCGAGCATCGAGTTATACCCATACAGAATGCAGAGTACGTCGAAGCAAAAAAAGGAATACGCTCATGCGCTACGGGAATCCACGATCAATCTTCATTACAGAAACTTCCCGAGGTCACACATCTTCCCCCAGACGATCAGCACTGCTATCGGTGTCAACATCATCAGGAGGATTCACTGCCCTTCAAGGCCGCCTTCAACGCCTCAGTCACCTTTGCGTCGCTCTTGTACACATAAGGTGCGGTGGGATAACTTCGATCGGTGACCTCGTCTTTATACTGTCGGATCGCGGCCACACCGGCATCCCATATCGAACCGTACCTCTTGACGAATTTCGGCATGAACGAGTCAGGAGGTCGAACACCCAGCATATCGATCTGTACCAGAACTTGGCCGCTTGTCTTGTTTCCAGCACCAATTCCAATGGTTGGAATGGCCAAGGCATTGGTTACTTCCTCGGCAACGTCGGGTGGAACGCATTCTAGCACCACCATGAATGCACCAGCATCTTGAACGGCTTTGGCGTCTTCATACAGAGCCATGGCTTTATCTAGGGTGTTTCCCTGAACCCGAAATCCGCCCAGAGCGTGTTGTCGTTGCGGTGTCAGACCGATATGTGCACACACGGAAATCCCAGCCGTTGTAATCTTCTTGATCTGAGGAGCCATCTCAGCACCGCCTTCCAACTTGACACTCTGCATTCGACCTTCTTTGACCATGCGAATGGCGCTAGCGAGGGCTTGTTCGGGGCTTAACTCGTAGGAACCCATGGGAAGATCACCGACGGTGAAGGATCGGTTGACGGCTCGGCTAACTGCTCGGGCGGACATGATCATTTCTTCGAGCGTGATTTCGGATGTGTCTGGCATGCCCAGGGATACCATGGCCAGGGAGTCACCCACCAAAACCATGTCCATGCCGGCTTCTTGCGCCATGAGGGCCGAGGGAAAGTTATGTGCAGTGAGCATCGTAATGGGAGACTTCTCGGCGTACATTTTCTGTAGAGTTTGAATGGTGACTGGTTTCTGGCCTCTAGCGAGTAGAGCAGGAGAGGAGGGGGCATGAGAGCTCCATCGGGTCTGTTGCCGTGAGCAGGCTATCCGCGAGGTGACCATTCTGGAAAGAGGTCGTGTGAAGGTCTGGTAAGACCTGCTCGCGCAGGCCATGGAGGCCATGGTTGCTCAGCCGGGTTTCGAGCAGGATGGATGAAATTGCAGAGAAAGATCAAAGATTGATTCTTGACTCTGACTCATAGCGCAGAAAGAATTCTCACGGCGGGCTGAGGAATTTGGTTGATTTTATTGTTGTCGTGCTGAATTCTATAACGTACATCTGAGAAATGACCCTTGAGGCTCGAGTGCTAAAATCCGGAGTAATTGTCGTTTGCAACCGTGAGCCTCGGCGACTGGGACAACACCAGGCTAAACCTGTTCCAAGCTTAGGCGCGTATATATTGTACTGTAGACATCAGTTGGGGCTCGCTTTATTGCCGAGGGCCACCAGGCCTCGTTCCAACGCTTGAACTGCTGATACTGTCCTCGTACGAGGTCTGCCCTAGTCCAGTGAGCGAGGCACAAGGCTGCCTCATAAACCAGGCAATTGATCCCTGGATAAGCACCCTCAGCCCGGAGTGACTTGGTGCTTGCCATCATCACAATCCCGACCAACGTGACCATCAGAGGTTTGTCCCTTCACTCATTGTCCCACACCATTGGATCCCCAAGTACACCCTCGCAAGAGACAAAGGGTTCAAGTCACGGTCCATGCGCTGTTGAGGCCATCAAAGAAAGCAGCTGACCTACTCCGTATCCCCTCGGATGTGAAGTACCGGCACCCAGTACTAAACAGTACAGGTACAGTAAATAAATGACATCGTGATAGGCGGCCTGGTGAGCCCTGGGTCGGGATGGTCAGGGACGTGAATAAGAGGGCATGAACCACCCCACGTCTGTTGGCTCCAATGGACTCATTCACTGAATGCATCGCTGCATATGATAGTTCACTAATCCTTCGACAACTTTCATTCTTCATTCTATCTCCTAGTCCACGGTTCCAACTCAAGCCTCCGACACCCTAAGCCATCCACCTATTTCTGCCTTCGCGAGAATCGTCTCTCTCACGAACCCTACAAGTCAACCCGCGTATCCGAGCCGTCCTCCGACTTCCTTCCAGTCCTAGCCACTTCCGACATCGCCATTTGATTGCCACCACCAACTGTCTATCCAATCCTCTCTTGACAGCGACATTCCTACACTCAGAGACCTGACATTCCACAGACCGGTAGAGTCCTAAGTTGAGCATCTACAGAGGACGGCCCACCCGCCTTCGCACAGAGCGCATAGCCGCCCCCCTGCACCACCATGAGTAGTCCCAAGCGGAGGATAGAGACAGACGTGATGAAGCTCATGATGAGCGACTACGAGGTGACACTGGTGAATGACAACATGCAAGAGTTCTATGTCATATTCAAAGGACCATCAGAGAGTAAGAGCATGACCATTTCTTGTGACAAATGATCGCACTGATCGATACCACAAGACGAACGAAGACTGACTGGACGGCTTGTACCTTTGTAGCACCTTTTGCAGAAGGAAAATGGAAAGTACATGTCGAGTTACCCGATCAATACCCATACAAATCGCCATCGATTGGCTTCGTCAACAAGATCTTCCATCCAAACATTGACGAGGGGTGGGTCGGAACGAAAAGAGATGCCAGAAATGCCGGTACTGACTGAGGATACAGCTCGGGTTCGGTATGTCTAGATGTTATCAACCAGACCTGGTCACCTATGTTCGACATGATCAATATCTTCGAAGTTTTCCTCCCTCAACTCCTCAGATATCCCAATCCTACAGACCCGCTGAACGGAGAAGCAGCAGCATTGCTCATGAGAGAGCCGCGGAGCTACGACGCGAGGGTGAAAGGTAGGTCCAGATACCTGCCGAAAATGACGGACAAGATACTGATATGGAGGATAGAGTATATCACGCAGTATGCCACGAATATCCACGCCGATGCTGATGAGGATGAGAACGAGACAGATGGGGAGTTGAGTGAGGTGGAGGACTTTGATAGCGATGGCGAGGATGAGCCAGCCGGAGCCATGGAGGATGTATGATGAATCCTACAAGCAGCATTGCAGCACAGGCGCTATCTTAATGTTTGGTTACCTCTATACGCAGGCGCCTGGAGCATGAAATGGGTCAACTGATGGGAAGGGAATCCGAACTCGGACACGGGCATCTAGTTCTTCGGTGGGTTTTGAGTTGCAGCTCTTTTGTATTGTCCTCCAAATACCTCAATCCATCTCATTCATGAACTCGTCTCTGGGACGTACTGTGTGCCTAGTCAATATTCGTGGTGCTGACCGTCCTCCGTACCTGTCTGGATTTGGGGTGGAAGTGCGTCATCTCATCGAAGGGTCTCATGAGTGACGAGCTCCAGCCACGCGACCCTCTTCCCTTTCCCGATTCTCCCTGTGACACACCCCTAACACCTCCATACCCCTCCCACACCATCTTTCACCAGGCAGGACTAACTGTATATCCTTGACCTTCCCAAACATTGACTGTCTCACAGTGTCATATTACTCGATGCAAGCAGTCGGTGTTACTTACCACCAGCTTCGATCTCACACTGCTGCAAGCATCACGGCTCAATAAACTCCGGCTCGGTCAACCATGTCCCTGTCGCTGCATCACCTACCTCCCGAGGTGCTGCTGTGCATCTTCTCTTACCTCGATGTCCCAGATCTACTGCAGCTCAGCCGTACTTGCAATATCCTGCGCGACGTTGCTTGCGACCCCCTTCTACACCTCGAACGTATACATCATGCCTCCTACACACTATCTATTGCGCTTGCCAGAAGACCGCCCAAGTCGTCCATAAGCCCGCCTAATTCTTGGATATGGCTGAGCAAGACAAATGTTCTGTCGAGACAAATCAGCAAGAGTCTGGTTCGCATACGACTCAGTCACAATCTTGAACACAGACCAAGTCCGCGTGATTTGGTGGATCGATCCATCCTCCCGTCTACGTGCACCACATACTCCTCACTCGTTTCCCCAGCTCTAATTCAGTCGCGGCAAGCAATAGAACGACGGCGGCTGATGGACGGCCTTGGTAGGAAACTCGAACGAAGGCCCAGTATGAATAGCCTGGTTTCCCTAAACATCATGCCTGAGGAGTGCGCCAGACGCAATGTCTCGCCTGCGATTGTCGCCACAAGGCGAAAAGTCATACGGGAGAGCCTAAAGGACGGTTTGCGAGCCTGGGTCGAAGGTCGAGGTTTGCAAGCACAGAAGCGCAAAGCGGATGAGTTGGAGGCCGCGGAAGGGAACACGGTCAAGACGCTAGTTCGGCGCTTTGCGGCAAGAAAGCTCGCGCTCGAGAGAGAAGAAAAGTTCGATTCTGTAAGTCTAGAGAAGAGAAGAGCACAGGCGCGATGGGGAAGGGAAATGGAAATGGCCAGACAGGCCGAGGAAAGGAGGGAGATGGCGAACTGTGGTTGCACGCATCCGACTAGAGCACATGTTCTGGGTTTGAAGAGATTCTGGGAAGGTGTTATTCGGGCTGCAGCTGGATGAATCTGAGACCTTGACCTTCAAGCCGTCCAGATGTCACATAAACAAGTCTGCATGACACGGGGAAGACATGGAGTGCTGTCGTACTGGCTGTGCACCTTTTTGGAATAACGACCTGAGATGATTTTATTATGCTAACGACTTTCTCATTTGTGCTAGATGCATTTTGTATTCATTCGGTACCAGAGTAGAGGCCTTCAATTGCTTTGTTCTTTCTGTATTGGCGTGCCTGTAGCCAGAGGGAAGCTATGGTTCACGAGGCTGAATGAAGCACAAGGCTGCTGTAGTATAATTTCGATAGTGCAAAGTTCTTGTTGACGATGACATCAATGGCAACCATTTTACCTGGAACATAAACGTCCAACGTACTACTTCCAGAACATTGCCACGCACACAGCAAACAGCAAACAACGTGTGATAGAACATCTTGAGACTAGGATCGCCCTGTTCTTGTTGGCGGTACTCTGTGCCTCTTCATACAGTGTTCGCATTGGTTGTCCTGACAACGGTGGAGGTAGAGCGCGCATTTGATCACAGGCAGTCTGTCCTGCGACACCCCTCAAGTGGTCTCGTCACTCGAATCCGAAGGCTTAATCCGCGTCTACGATCCCTGAACCCTATCTTTGGAGTCAAACAGGCTCATGCCGACGTGATCTCTTGCCAATCTTCCGACTGCTATCTATTCGATCGACATGGTGCGAGAACAAGCGCCAGCTCGAAACCCGCTTTCGCCATCCATGGGTAATACAGCGCCTCCTACGAGGCCTCAAGAGAAGGATGAACGCCCAGAAGGCCGTCCGCAACTCCTCTATCCCAACTTGCAGAATCCACCAGAAGAACCTCAGTTCGGCAGACCTACGGCGCTGGGTGCCTCTCCACAGCCGTATTCGCGAACGCAACCTCCAGTCAGGCCGGCGGCAAATGTATCGGCACCACGACAGAACAACAATAGCCAGCCAGACAAATACTCGAATTTATTCGTTGCTTCCAAGAAACCCTCTCAAAGACCAGAGCTACATAAACCGCACGTTGTCGCAAATCCGCTGAATGCGTTTCGAAACCTTAACAGTGCCTCGAGCCAGTCCAAGCCGCGACTTTCGGAAGACGATCTTTTCGAGATACCCAACCCTGCAAGCCTTTCTCAACCCCAATCCAAGACCACCTCCTCGCATCAAGACAGACGATCGATAGACGAGGTGTTTGAGATTCCGAAGCCTTCAAATTGGCCGTCATGGCAACCGAAACCTGTCGGGCCTCCTATTTTTTCATCTCAACAGTCCACAAACCCTTATTTCAGACCCCAGAACATCATGGACATGACTATGGATAAGATAGATTTTGCTACAAATCGAAGTCACTGGCAGGAGGAGCGTTCCGCATCATCAGATCCGTATACGTATATTGATTCGGCCAAGGCAAGCGAGAACATAAAAGCGTTACTTGAGGGGGCATTCGAAGATGAGGAAGACAAACCACGGACCCGAAGACGAAAGAAGCAACTGGAAACAAAACTCGAAGAGCTTTCCGATAAATTAAAAGTCATGAGTGTCAAAGGCGAGGAGGTCAAAGAGGAACAAGAAGATGCTGGAGGAGGAGACGAAGAAGAAGAAGACGTCGACGACGACGACGAAGAGGATGATGGCACTGTTGCCGGCCTCAAAGTGAAACTCCTTCCTCACCAAATCGATGGCGTAAACTGGATGTGCGATAAAGAGACCGGCACCAAAAAGACCAGAGGTGTATTGCCAAAAGGTGGAATCCTAGCAGATGATATGGGCCTAGGCAAGACAATTCAATCCATCGCCCTCATCCTCTCAAGCCCCAAACCTAGCGCCGAAGATCTTCAAAAATCGAAAAGAAAGCTGCCCGAAAATATTGGCAAAGGAACGCTAGTCGTGGCCCCGCTCGCACTGATAAAACAATGGGAGGCTGAGATCAAAGACCGCGTCGACGATGATCATGCATTGAGCGTCGTTGTCCATCACGGTCCAAGTCGAACGAAGAATTTCAAGGAGCTGAAGAAGCACGATGTCGTGATCACCACCTATCACACTCTCTCTTCTGAGCACGCCGGTTCTGGTGGAAATCTCAAGGTGGGATGCTTTGGAGTACACTGGTATCGCATCATTTTAGACGAAGCGCACAGCATCAAGAATCGCAATGCCAAAGCCACCAAAGCCGCATGCGCGCTTGATGCCGAGTACAGATGGTGCCTGACTGGCACTCCCATGCAGAATAACCTCGACGAGCTGCAGAGTCTGATCCACTTTCTGCGCATCAAACCATACGATGACCTCAACCAGTGGCGCGAGAGCATCACGAAACCTATGTCTAACGGGCGGGGTGGACTCGCAATAACACGATTGCAAGTATATCTCAAGGCGTTTATGAAGAGACGGACCAAGGATGTTCTGAAACAGGGATCCCAACCTGGAAAGAACGGAGAAAAGAAAAAGGGGCCAGGATTCAACATTGTGGCGCGAACTGTCGAGAAAGTCGAGGCTGAGTTTAGTGAACAAGAACGCGAATTCTACGCTCGGTTGGAAAACAGAACGGATCGAAGCCTTGCGATGATGATGGCTGGTAATAAGATGAGTTATGCGTCGGCATTGGTGCTGCTCATGAGGTTGAGGCAGGCGTGCAACCATCCGAAATTGACGGGGAGCGATCTGAGCAACGAGACTGATCCAACAGGAAGCCAGACACCCAGTAGGCGCAAAGCGAGTGTTGACGACGAAATGGACAGTATCGCGAATATGCTCGGCGGCCTCAGTGTGGAGAGCAGACGATGTGATGTGTGTCAGGTGGAATTATCCAGACAAGAAGCCAAGGATGGTGCGATCCGTTGTAAAGAATGTGAGGCGGATCTGGAAGAGCAAAACTTGCAAGTGTCCAAGATTAAAAGAGCCAAAAAGGAGAAGATGGCCAAGAAGGAGAAGAGGACCATTCAGAAGCAGCGCAAAGAGGCCAGACGAGTCATTGTCGATAGTGATGATGAAGATGACGACGACGACGACGACGACAACGCTAGTGCTGATGACGATGTTGAAGACGAGGACGATGAGGATATTTCTTCTTCCGACGACGACTACGACTCAAGTGAAAGCGACACCCCCAGCATCATGCAGTCTACCAAGATCCGACACTTGCTTGGAATACTCAAAGCCGACTCCCACCAACACAAATACATAGTCTTTTCCTTCTTCACGTCGATGCTTGATCTGATCGAACCGTTCCTCCGGCAACAGCGGATCAGATACGTCCGGTACGACGGAAAGATGCGCAACGACGCACGTGAAGCAAGTCTACATAGTCTACGCAGCGACCCGTCGACTCGCGTGCTACTCTGTTCTCTGCGCGCAGGCAGCTTGGGTCTGAACTTGACGGCGGCAAGCCGCGTCGTGATTCTCGAACCGTTTTGGAACCCATTTGTCGAGGAACAGGCCATTGACCGCGTTCATCGTCTCAATCAGACTGTCGATGTCAAGGTTTACAAACTCACCATCAAGGGCACGGTAGAGGAGAGAATTCTCGAGTTGCAAGACAAGAAGCGGGAATTGGCCAATGCGACGATAGAGGGCAAGACGGGTGCCATGAAGCTTACGTTGCAGGACATGTTGAAGTTGTTTGGAAGGGACGCGGAGAGGAATCAGCATGTGGACGTTTCGAAAGTTGGTATGATGGCCGGTAGAGGTAGAGGTTTATTGGACCCCATTCACAGTTCCAGTCAGTCTCAAGATACGTATGGTGGCGGCGTTGGTGGTGGTGGTGGAGGAGGAGGGAGAGAACGCGTCAGAGAACGAGTCAGTGATGGCAGTGGCGGTGGCGGTGGTGGTGCAAGGAAGAAGGAACATGAGATCTATGGACGACGATGGTGAAGAAATGAATGGTCATGGCCATGGTCATGAACTATGGACATGGACGACCTGGCTGGTTATGAGGCCCCTTTTGATTGAACACAAGGTCTTGTTTACCATATGTACGTATGTAAAATGGGTGGCACATGCCGGTACAGATTAGAAAAGGGGCTTGGGCTTCCTCCTTGCCTAGATTGAGGACCGTGAGAGTACCTCGACATTTTGCAGACTTGATTGTCTTGTCCCATTGCACACATGATGTTATTATATACAGGTCACGCATATACTCTTTGAGTCTAGAGTACTTTTGCAACGCATGTTAGAATCCCTTTTCAAAGGTATTAATATCAAATCGTATATCACCCCCCCTGTTTCGGTATGGGAGAATATATCATAGATGAATAAAAAGTACCCTACTCGACTCGACTCGACTTCTATAATCCTCTACCCAAGTACCTGCTCCACTACACACTGGGAATCAGGAACGGTTTATCATTATCTACTTTATCAAGACACGTCGTGAGAATAGATGAGTAAAAGGTGTTTGTATCTTGCTGGGTTTTCTTTTGTCGTCTATTTATTGACTTGTAAAAGTATACGTCTTTCAGAATGTGTGTTGCGAGTCGTACAAGAAAAAGTAAATATATATCTAGTTTTTATATAACTCTCTCTCTCTCTCTCTAGCTTCATCATTTCATAGTGTCTTTGTCATTTCTTTTTCCGCATTGCGTGATGGTTCTAGAAATATGATGGGCCATCGAACCCAAACCCGGCCCCCTTTCCGTTGCTAAAAGTGAACCCGACATGAAAAAGCACCCACAAACTGAAAACGAGACGCATATCATATCGGTTCATTCTTGATGACAACACACTCAAACACGTAAAGACGAGATTCTGATTTCCTTGAACCTGTCCATCCATCCGGTCCATTGCGCGCTCTCAGAACCATCATCACCTGGTACTCTTTGACCTGTAAACCAAAAGGAAGACAAAGGCAAAAAAACACTATGCACGATGCACGATGCACGATGCACGAATTGCCATGTCTTGTTCTTGTCTTTCCAATTTCAATTTTCATCTTCCACTTCCTTCTAGGTCGAGATCTTCCCATTTATCAAGAAGATAATCGAGGCCCTTGTCCGTGAGGTCGGATGTGTGCTCAGACACCGAGACGGCCGACAGGTCTGAGAAAAAGTCCCGACAGTTCTCGGGCAGCTGGATGCCTCTTTTCTGGGCGGTCTGCTTGACGGCGAGGAGCAGGCCGTTGCCCACGGGGAACCGTCGGCTCGCGGCGCGGATGGTGAGGCAGAGAGTGAAAAACGCCTTGGGAGCCTCGGGGGTCTCGTGCAGCCCTTCCAACAGGGGAAAGATGGCGATGGCGACCGGCTGCATGATGATGACGGGGAAGTGGTCGGTGCCCCATTTGAGGCGGATGCGTTCAAAGAGCTCGGCGATGCGGATCGACGACGTTATCGTCATTTGCTTCCACTCCGTCTGCTCTCCCGAGGACTGTGTGCGTATCAGCGCGGGACGGCCTCTGTTTCCTGCTTCGACCGCGGCGATTTGCCTTGCCATCATCACCATAACCCAATTGTGGAGGGCACTAGAAGAATCGAGTCGCCATGTCAGTTTTGAAAAGGGTTGTTTCACTTTGGTTTGGTAGGGGGAGGGAGGCCGGGAGGGGGAACACTTTGGGTCTGGTCTCAAAATTCTGTTGGGCGTTCCTAGGGAAACTTACTGCAGGGCAATCACATGAGGTGAGGAATCCGCGTCCAGCAGCAAACAATCTGGCAGAGTCTTGCTCCAGTTTCGGATATGAACGTACAGCTCACTCAATTGGCACAAGGCGTTGTCGGCATCTTCCTTCGTCCCTCGGATGACTAACCTCTCCCCGCGCGCGGTCAGCTCGGTCAGAGAGATGAAGCTGCGATAGTGGCACGTCGGGTGGAAGCTGACTGGTGTATGAGGTTGAGGGTATGGTGTCCAATCAATATTGTCGCCATAGTGATGGTCCGACTTGGGTTTGGGACCGGATGGCGGGCTGAGCAATTGCGTCTTTTCAAAGTCCAAGAGCGTGCACGAGTTGAGAGTGTAGAGCGACCACTGAAGTCTGTCTAGGGATCTCATGACGTCGTCGAGATACTCTCTGGGTAGACACCTACTGCGGTGCAGCTTTTGCCTCCACCTTTCCAGATCCTTGGATAGGAATATCTGCTGGTACAGAACGGCATTGCCGAGTGAGTCTTGTCCACTCGTGTTCAAACTGGGACGGTGTTGTTAGTAAAAAATCGACGACAGGACAAAGGGGCGATGGTGGCTTACTAGGTCCATTGCACTCCCAAGGTTGCCACGACGGTCATGGAAACTCGACCCTTTTCTGCGTCGAGGCCCCTCATCGCCTCTTCGTAGAATTGCTCGCGTATCCACTTGTTTGGCTGGGAGCCGTCTTCTGCCAGAGTGTCCAAAAGCTGGCGAGGATGATCAGAGGCTGTCAAAAGGAAGCCGTGGAAATGGGAGAGGGAGACGAGAAAAGAAAACTCACACATGCATCAGCCAGTATCATGTTCACCAGGTAGGGGGTACATATCAAACCCCTCTCGTCTCCAGTCCTCATGGCATTGAGGAACAGCTTCTCATCGACCCAGTGCCACCACGGATGGGCCCAAGTGAACCATAGGGAGACTAGGTGCGACACAAAATCGTCATCGTCGGTCACCGTGGTCCATGGCTTGGCTGGGACCGAAACTGGAGGGTTCACGACGTCCTGAATGCGCCCGCGCATCGGGCGTCGGACAACTTGGGGTCCGTTGTGAAAGCCGTCCTGCATTTGCATCGCATCCGGATCAACACGCAAGTGGCAAGTGAGGTAGGCGCGAATATCATGCCTTGAGCCGCCATAACGGATCGTCCTCAGCAGAGGTTCGATCTGGGCGGTGTTGGTGTTTCGGATCGTGGCCAGGAGGTCATCGAAGAGACGACGATCATTTTCCAGAGCACCGAGCTTACGCTTCATGGCCAACCTACGACGGCCATCGTCGTTCTCGTCCTTGACACACTCGGTGTTGTGAGATATGCACGAGATACATGGCAAGCCTTCGTCACACTGTGCAGTAGTCAGCCAAGGAGGCGCGAAAAACAACAGCAGGGAGCAAGCCACCCTTGTGCGTCTCCTCTTGCACCCAAAGCAGGCGACGCTGGTCTTCCTCCTACTCTGAAAATCCGAATTTGGAGGAGACATGTAGGAGAAACTAGTCAAAGCGGCCGGCACCAGATCTCGAAAAGACGGCATCGACATGATAGTTCAGACGGCGGCCGGGCGGAAGAAATTCAGTTGGCCCGGGGAGAATCGCGAGCAGATCGGATTGAGCCAGTGGCTACTCGGTAGGTCTAAGGGTTTAAGTGTCTAGACATCAACATCGCCAGTGCGGGTGCGCGTCGGTGAGAGTGATGAGATGGTCAATCAAGGGGTGATAAAGGAGTGGAATACGCTGTCGCTGGCGCTGTTGGAATTGGAATAGTAACAGTATATGTCGAGACGTGCGAAGAGGTGCTCGGTGTGCGCCAGGCCAGAAGATGCGCATCGTTCGCTGGAGGCCAGGAGGGCCGTCCTGTAGATGAAGTCATGGTGGACTATGGAGTTTGCCATCGGCTTGTACACCCGTATTCTAGGGAGATGAGCTCATGGCGCCACGACAAGAGACAGCGGGAGGAAGCCATGTCCATGTGGCAGCTCTGCTTTAAAGTCTAAAATTCTAATCAGTAGGTACTTTGTGCAGAGATCCTCGTCTGGGTGCGAGATGGAGACGAGGGAGGCGAGATGGTGATGCAATGGATATACCAGAAGCCCATCATGGCAACCTACCAAGGTACGAAGTACAGGGAGAGGGGGGACTGTCGAGTGGGCGCCCATTGAGGAATGACACAACCTACAAGGGGCTGCAGAAGATGGTAATCAGGGCTCGTACTGTTGTGAGAGGGATGTGGGAGAGAGAGAGTCTCCGTCGTAGAGTAAGTGGCGTTTGGTAGGTCTACTCGTACTCGGTGGTACAGTATGGTATTTACTCTGTACGAGATGTTGGCGGTGCAGGGTATTAATCAAGAAATGGCCCGTACGGGCAATACCAGACAAGAGTACAATACCTAGGGAGTCTCCCAGGCCAAGAACGCGGGGGAATTGTGGTCATAGGTTTTATCTACATACGGTACGGATTGCACGGGTCACTACAAAGTGCTATCCTACAGATAGTGAGAATCTTTGGATCGTTCGAGTAGGTGGAAGAGTATGTAAGGTTTCATGGCTAGTTGAGGTGTTATAGGTATCCATACCAATGTATTTATGTAGCCAAGTGTTGTTCTCATACCACTCTTCCGTACCTCGCTGCTGAATAGACAGACACTGTAGTAACCTAGCGTACAGTACTCCCTCCGTAGATCTAGGTACATGTCTATCTCTTGAAGAAGAGGTCATGGCGCATCACAACCGGCGCCTCTGAGACTACTCTAACGGCTTGTTGTGGCGGCAGCGAGGGATGCCAGTTGGTAGGATGATATGGCGGTACCTCACATGGCCGGATAGTCGGATGATTGCCGCAAACCTCTTATGTACGAGTGCCTGATGCGGAGTATGTACTGTACAGTCTGGGACTATATTGGATGATGATGATCTCCTCGAGTGTGATGAGATGGATGGTCTGTGGGTCAAGGCTCAGATCAACCGTCAGTGTTCGCGATCAAATGCCTTGGGGGAGCGAAGACCCTATGAAGACTCGTCCGTGATGGGTCTTGATCGACAGGTAGACCCGTTCCAAGGGCTGAGCTGGAATCAAGTACGGAGTAACGAGTATGGAGAACCTAGGCCAGCACTCGCACAGTTACTACGTGTACAGTAGATACTTCTCCCATTCCAAGTGACTGACAGACAGTATATTATACCTTGTGTACGTCTCGCGTATTGGGAATTTCGAAGCGACCACCTTGCAACCATCATCTCCCCTACATTACTGTACTGTATGCCCTCATGCCACCTCGATCAATCGTCGCCTCCTCCCACCATCGAACCCACAAATGATAGCTCCAAAGTTCCACGACTCAGCCTATTCCGACCCAATCGGACCTCTCTTCCGGCTTGGGGTCTCGACTACGTCGTACGATGGTGGTTCGATACGTCAGCCTCTCAACACCATCGAACGATGTTTCCTGACCCTTGATGGCCATGCCAGGGGCGCAGTTCAAAAGGGGATGCACCCGGTGCATTGACCCTTTGCAGTCCTTACGCTCCCACCTACACTCCTTAGACCTGCTGAGCCATTCAAGAGAGATACAACGAACACGCAGAGTCATTCCAATCTCGCACGTTACAGTATCACCATGGCCGCAGCACGAATACTACCAGCAAAACCCTCACGCCCCCCGTCGTTCAGCACCGGCAAATCACCACACAAAGAGCTCACCTACGACGACTGGAAAGCAGCGCGCGATCTTCGGTCGATGGTGGCTCCCACCAAATTCACCCTCTGGCGTGATCACCACAGACACCGCATGTCCCTGCATGAACAGTACAAGGAAAACTCAAAAGCACTATCCTCGACGTTACAAGAGATGCTCGAAACGAGGCTTTCCTCGGCATGTGGCTGTCGTGCTTGCAGTGCCCGTCCAAAATGACCTTTGACGAACTGCAGAGATCACGAATCACCTTGATCTACACCAATTCCTCAGGTCGACTAGCAGACATCTCTAGTAGCAAGACAGCGTCGGCATATGGACCACAGAAGCATCGGCTTGCTCTCATCCGTCAGGTCTTTGATTTCAGAGGACCGAGGTACATCCTGCTACAACGACCGAGCCTCAAGCCAAGGGAAGCCCACCTCAGGCTGGCCATACTGGAGTCTCTCTGTGGCCGTTGCACTCGACCAAGGTCTCTTCCTCCAACAGCCATTCGCTCTAGTACAGCCACAACAAAGTCGAGTGCCACGCCACGTGATGTGCTGTTGACTTCAATGTACCCCGGATGGATTTTCCAGTCCCAGCAGCCTTGTCCACGAATGTTGGTATCAAGATGTCTACCCGGTCGATCATGACACCATCCTGCAGGGCTACTGGGTTTGAGTTGCAATCGAGATCGCTAAATTAGCCCATTTCATTGCTCAAACACAGAACGCTGGAAAGTGTGCAGACTCAGAACATGACGTAGGGCTGGAAGCAGGCGAGTCAGCGTGAAAAGGTCTGGAGGTTCAAAGGCGGCCTTGCGCATAGCTTGTAGTCGTAATTGTGATAGCCAGGCCTTTGCGAGAGAAATGAGAAGCTCTACAGCAGAAACGAGAGTCATAATAGGGGACCGAAACACATTGCGTCGTTCTGCAATGTTCTTGAATTTACCACTTTCAACTTTACAGACTGCTGGAAGAAGTCCTTTGTAGAGCTTCCCATGTTCTTGACACTGCACCCTACAGAGCGCCGATGAGCCTACCTGGTTGTCATTTGATCTCTCCAAAACCGTGCCGATAAAGTCGCGACAATATGTAGACAAGGGAAAGAACGCATAAGCCTCCTCGAACAACCTTCCCCTTGGAATGGAATTGTGTTGTGCGCAGTCGATACAGAATCCCAAGACAAAGGTACAATTCGAGGAATACCAGCGTGAAGCCAGTCGAGCACAGAGGAGCCAAAGGTTGTTCTGCTGCAACTTGAACACGACGTTGCCACACAGTTTGTGGCTGCACCTCACATTCAGCTAGTCGTGCAAACTTTTTTTTTTTCTCTTGTTGAGCGATAGAAAATTGTATGAGGATGACCAGTTTTTCTTTTGACCTTTGGTAGCCACTTTGACCGGGCGCGGCGGATACGGGACTTGTACCGGCGTCCCGTGCCCCCATCCTCGCCTACTGAACTCCGTACTGTTGTACAGTATTGTACAAGGTGGACGTAGTCTGTTGTGTTGAGCAATTATTCATTTCACGCCCCCAATCCCAATCTTTCGCTTCTTGCCACAAGCCTGGGTGGAAGGGCTCATGTGCCGGACACCTCTCCTGCATGCTAAGGGCAGTGAACCAATGGTGGGAAGCCGGGGGATTTTTCTTGGGGCAAGGGCAAGGGCAGGACAAGTACTCGGACGTGCATGAAAGCGAAGAAAACGTGGCAGCCACCAAA
This sequence comes from Rhinocladiella similis, assembly GCA_024082115.1. NCBI lineage: Eukaryota > Fungi > Ascomycota > Eurotiomycetes > Chaetothyriales > Herpotrichiellaceae > Rhinocladiella > Rhinocladiella similis. Next base: position 3,297,428 of record JAMRYE010000013.1, on the reverse strand, counting down.
ACCACATCGTCGTGTCGGTGGGAATTTGGAACGTGGGATCGGTAGATGCTGACAGGCCTCTGACAGTTCGAGTTCGTGTCACCCAATCAACAACAGCCCGGTCTATGCCGCCCACAGTGGAATATCAGCAGCAAAGCTAGCTTTTGTGCATCTTGTACGGATTACTGTACTGCACATTTGTTCATCTCAGTGGGATGAAACGGATATGTCTTTGAGCTGAAAAGGCCACCGGCTGCTGAACGGTGTCGATTCAAAACTGGGGACGGCAGGGCTGGAGGGGAGCCAAGATGAGCCCATTGCAAGAAGCATCCCCAGACATGCGTTCAACCAGCTTGGCTGTCGGCAGACACGGCAAACATGCATATACAATACATATTTGGCCCTGCGGGTGTCCTTCATGACGGATCTGGTAAAGGGGCTGATGCGATACGGAATGACAGATTGGCCGATACGTTTGTCTACAGTATAATGATGAATATTGACGGCAAATCGATCCGGCTCAGACCAAGACTGGGTTTCCTGAAATGCCAGCAGAGCCCGAGCGTTGGGAATGGGTGGGTGAGCCATCCAGGGCACTCTGTGGTTCAAATGGCTTTCCTGGGCGTGTGGAACCACCACCACCCCATGCAACAATACTGTACAACATGGCTCACTAGGCTTCGGAGGCCTGCGGGCCAAGCATCCAACGGCAGGGCAAGCAGCAATCAGCAACCACCAACTGGCCATGCAGAACGGCCACTGCAGGTTCAAAGGCGGTGGTGGAGGCCACGAGAAAGGGGTAAACGACCGGGCAATGAAACGTGGCTGCCAGGCGGCAGACAGCCCTAACTGGGTTTGGCAGCACTGGCTCGTTGCTAAGACATCCGACGGTGCGTCAAGAAATGTGGCAGCTGACCAGCTGGCCCAATTTATCTTTCAGCCCATACCGAAAGTCTCGCAGGCCATGAATCGGAAGGCTTGCGGAAATGGTTGCAAGAGTGAGAAGGCTGGAGCTTCTTTCGATGGTTTCTACAGCACAACGTCGCCGTCATCGATACGAGTATCGAAGAAGAAGAGGAGGTGGAGGAGGAGGAGGAGGAGTACAAGTCTTCCTCCTCTGCCTCTGCTACCCTTTTCGGGTGAAAGAGACTCAAACCATGCTCTGGTACCCCCCGGTAAGGGAACGAACGACACAAGAGACAGAATCCAAGAATGTGCGCAAGATGGTTCGGAGGCCCTGGAACCTGTATCCTGCCTCTTCCGTATGGGGTGCGTGTGCTACCGTCCAATTCTTTGGCCTAAATGATCAAAGCCGGCCATGCCATGTGCTCGGTCAAAGGCGATTAGCTCCCCAGGCACCCTTCGAGAAGAATCCCGGGCGATGCCTGTTTGAGATAGGTACGGCTATAAGCAGTGAGACTGGGAGGAGAGTTTCAGATTTGGGCTCCGTACGGAGAGTGTCCACGAGTCCATGGCATTCTGTAGCCCGGACACGTATGTAGGGCATACATATGTACGGATACCAGGACCAGGGCTGAGAACGGAGGTGATGGCTGTTACTCCATAATGCAGATAGACTGGTATAATCATACAGACTTGGAAACCTCCACGGCAAGAAGGGGGAGCTTTCCACGTCTCCACGACCATGTCTCCCTACATAGATCTTCAGGACCGCACGCAGTGGAACCAATTCTTGTTATCTCGGTACAAGTTCTAGACATATTGTATGTCAAAGCGAAGAAGACATCCATCCCTGCTCCCACCGCTCCAATCCCACTCCCACTAACCCATGGTGGTTCGTCTTTCATCAGTCTAGAGGCCCCTGCACCAGGCCTGGTGCCTCCGCCCTGCCAGAGAGAAACCCTCGGCTACCGACTTGCAGGTCTTAACTTAATCTGACCCTGACCGCATCCCTTTCTCTTGAAACTCCCACCTCGTCTCTAGCCCTGGGCCTGGTGATTGACTAGTGTTCGGATTTTTCTGTATGACTCTGTCCCTGTCCATCCTCCCAGTGTGCAAAGTAGTTGAACATCCCTCTCACCACAACGAGAACGAGTGCGACATCCCTCATTATATCCACGACCCATATCAACTGGAACTCTGTGATCGACCGGCTCGAATTGCCAGATCCAAGTGAACGCTCCGGCACTATTCTCGACCAAACTGTCGCTTCCGATCCTCGACAGCGGTTTGCCACTGGCAGCTTCCGATCGCTTATAACAGTAAGAGGACAAATCTCTGGACTTCGATTTTGACATCAGGGCTGGTCGTTACGCTGGCTACTCCATCCTTCGACTTCTCTATCTCGCACGTGTCATGTGTCTACCGTAAGATTTGCATTGGTACGAGTAGGACTGAGAAACGACTAAGCGAGAACTTCACCTCCCACTTGACCGCTTTACCACGACTTCCACCTGTTCCGCATTCACCCACATCACCTACAATCGACGAATCCCTCCTCAACTTTTCTTCACCTGGCGACCAGGTTCAGAGACGCCGCTGCATCTTTCGTGGCCAGTCCCCATGTCCCATTTGTCACCGACCGTGAAGCAGCAGTGGAGCCCCTGAAGCCCCTCGAGATCGTCTCTTCACGCTCATGGGCAACTCCCAGGGTAAACCAGTCGTCCTGACTGATGAAGGTATGCATCTACCTCGATTGCTTGTTTCGGAAGCTGATCTTCTCGCATAGTCAACCTCAACCACTTTCGTTTGCTGAGGGTCGTTGGGAAGGGCGCTTTCGGAAAAGTTCGAATTGTCGAGCGCAAGGATTCCGGCTTGACATTCGCCCTCAAGTATATTCGCAAGGATGAAGGTGCTTTCCCCCCATCCCAATCTTCAGACCTGGTCGAGGCTGACAGTGCTAGTCGTGCGATCCGAGAGCGTTCGGAACATCATCCGCGAAAGACGAATGCTCGAACATCTGAACCATCCATTCTTGTGCAATCTCCGATATGGCTTCCAGGACGTCGAGTATTTGTATCTCGTGGTGGATCTGATGAATGGAGGGGACCTTCGCTTCCACATCCAGCGGAAAGCTTTCACAGAAGATGCCGTTCGCTTTTGGATGGCAGAATTGGCTTGCGCCCTGCGATACATTCACAGTCAAGGCATTGTCCATCGAGATCTCAAGCCCGACAATGTGCTACTGGACTCTGAAGGTCATGTGCATTTGGCGGATTTCAACGTCGCTTCTGACTTCAAGCCCGGCAAGCCTTTGACCAGCAAGTCAGGCACGCTAGCGTACCTAGCCCCAGAGGTCTTCAGAGGTTCGGGGTACTACAGTGAGGTGGATTGGTGGTCGTTAGGAGTGACCATGTTTGAATGTGTATATGGAAAACGACCGTTTGAAGGCAAGACATATGAAGATCTGGCCGAGTCCATCTCGGCAGGGAACCCGCACTATTTTGTCACCAAGCCACCCGTCTCGATGCCCTGTCTATCGGCGATGACCTCTTTGATCGAAAAAGACCGGCGGAAACGCATCGGAGCTGCCGGGTTCGACACATTCACCTCACATCCCTTTTTCCAACCCATCAATTTCGACGCACTTGAACGCAAACAGATACCCCCGATCTTTGTCCCTTCCAGCGACAAGACGAATTTTGATGCGACGTACGATCTGGAAGAACTCTTGCTGGAGGAAGCGCCTCTAGAGGCACGCGCCAGGAAACAGAAGCCGAGGGCCGAATTACGCAACGATGCCACGAGTAGGGAAATCCGAGAAGACGAGCTCCACCGAATGATAGAGACTATGTTTGAGCCGTTTGATTATACCCTTGCAAGTTACGAAGTGTATGCACGAGATCTACTACCAGATGAAAACTGTGTACTGACGTTTCCTAGACCTGCAGCAGCAGCAGTGGCTGGAACTGTCCCGGAGGAGCATGTCCACCTGGATACTACACAACCCGATCCGCACAGTGTGCCTACCTCACCGGATGGGTCGCCACCGTTGTCACCCAGTGCGGCTGTCACACCTCAAAGCGAAGAGATGTTCCCTCCACTGGATGACGTGAGGCAAGCACTGCCAAACACACCACAGCAAATTGCCCGGCCAGCATCTTCGTCCAAGTCCTTTAGCCGGCCCATCCCACCGCAGAGGCCGATGGCAGCGACAAGACAGCCGAGTAAAGGTGGAGGGGTGCACATGGTACTGGACGAGACAGGTAGTTGGTCCCAACTGGCTGACCAGACACCACATGGCTATCCGGAGGGGATGGGAGGTGATGTGGGCGGCAAGTATGAGAAGGGAAGTGGCAGCATGCTTGGTTTCTTGAGCAGAAAGAAAGGCAGAGATCGAAGCCCGAAGCCGAAGGAGGCTGGAGTCCTAGGCAAGATCGGAGCGAGGCACATCATCAACTGAACGATGGAGCGTTCCGTATGTGAATGATGTTCGATTGTGAGACGCCGTGCGCGGACGACTGATGGAGATTCGAAAGACTCCAGGCATCTGCACAACAAGGATAGTGGCAGAGCCGAGGTCAGAGCATCTGGCGAATCCTCGACCGACTGGCGTTGTTTTCGACGATACCCAACATGTATGTACAGTTGCATTGATTGCAGGCGATTTGATTAGATGGTTAATTGCGGAGCCCAACATGGTTGATTTGAGTCCTGGTGGCAGGACAGAGCAGAGACACCAGAAGCGCCACTGAGCTGGGACTGAGGTGTTGTTATTGTACAAGTACTCGTGGTAGTAGGCTGTTGTTAGACGATACCTACCTGAACTCGGAGTATCAATGTAATATTGTAATAGTATTACGGCGACAACAAGATATGGGAGCTTTGAGCGGAGTACTTCTACTTATCAAGAGACCAGCAGCGATAAGAACGGCATCATCATCAACAACAACAACAAGAATAACAATAACAAGACCGATATGGAGTGAGCTTGTTCGTATTATTTACTCGGTAGGTACAGCTAATCTCTGGTTGAATGTGGGGGAGTGAATCTGGTTGTTGGGAGAGCCGTTGTTTGGATTGCGGTTGCTCGGGCGGCGGGAAGGCTCGCTGTGGCTCCCCAGGGCTGTCTAGGGGCCGCCTAGGGCTGTTTTGGGGTTCCCTGTGGCTCCCTCGGGCTCCCTGTGGCTCGCTATTGCTCCCTCTGCGCATCGGTGGCTCCCCCGGCCTTCACTAAAGGCCACAAACGAGAGCTTGGACGGGCCAGCTACAGACTAACCCAAAAGTGCTTGGAGGAGCCAATAACATCCAAACGTCAACACGCCTGCTTGTCTCTGCCATTCCTGCCTCCAACTACCACACTTCTGCTCACGCCTTTTGCGATCCTCTTTCTTTTCCCATAGACCAGCCGACTCTTTTACTTCCTTTGGAGCTTGTGTTGTTTCCCCAGCACATCCTTATTCTTCAGTCCGCCCTGCCTGCCAGCATGTGCAGCTGTTAAAAGGCCGTCCATTTGGGTCTTTGGGTTGTCAGAGCAGCAAGCACGCGTCGCGTTGTCCCGTCTGCGTACCCCTCCCTGCCATCCTCAATCCAGCACTCCCAAGAGCAGCCAACGAGCTCGAGATATCCTTATGAATGGCAGCTGCAGTATTCATACCACCCTCGCCCCATGATCCTCTTGCTAAAATGGCCAATGTCTCCCGTCGAGTCCCTCTGGCAAGCCTCTCAAACGCCACAAATTCCCCCCATCGCCCTCTCACCCACAGTGGCTCCAAGCGGCCGAGAAGTTTGGCCAATGTAGCCCAGCAGGAGAACGAACCGCCGCAGAAGCGACTGGCGGTTGAGAAGAATGCGAGGGATGCCAGCCGGAATCCGGCCACGCCTCAGAGGCAGTCGGGCCCTGGCATGGCCGAAGGTCGCGTCTTTGAACGAGGGAATGGTGACTCTGGATCTACCGCTTTCCAAAGAAGGCTCGTGGCTGCCCGGGAGAAATCTGCAGGGCTTCGGATCACCAAGAATGTCGAGCCGACCACCAAGGAAGACAGCATCCGCACCTGGCAGAAGCATTATCGGAGGCTCTTTCCAACCTTTAGCTTCTACTTTGATGGCGTCTCGGAGGATACACGCGCTCGCTTCCTCCGACAGCTCACGGGTCTTGGATCGGTACGTTTCCAGCTCTTGTTATGGTGCACTACTAACGGTTTGGGCTGTAGAAGGAAGAAAAGTTTTTTTCCAAAGCAGTCACGCACATCGTCACGACCCGCCACATTCCTGCAGACAACACATCTCACAACGATACCGCCCAGCAGTCTCCGGTGGAAGACCAACCCCAGACCATCAACCCGTCCCTTCTCGAAAAGAACCCCCGCGGGCACGTGTCGGCGACTACGAGACGCGATGGAGCCAACCACATGGACATCCTGGTCCGAGGGAAAGAGATGGGCATGAAAATCTGGGCGGCGGAAAAGCTACAACGTGTGCTTGGGTCGATACTGGGAGACGCAGGGAGTCATGCTCACCATTCTCGGAGCACGGCACATGGCGGTCGAAACCACCACGAAGACCTCGGCCAGGTACTGAAACACGAGAAGCTGGCGGCGTATTCTGAGCGTGAGCAACCCACGCTGTCCCTGGTGCCATTCAAAGGACCCTTCATCTACGTTCACGACATGGACGGAAAATATCGGCCGACCATGGTGAGGGAATATGCCAGGGTTAGTCGCCGGTCAGATGGGGATTGGCCGCAGTTCCGCTCAGCCAGCGTTGGCAAATGTCCTTTTGTAGAGGATCCAACCATGAAGAGGGAGTTGGAGCAGGAGCAGCGGACAAGGGCCAGGATGCTTGCCATGCAGCAACACCAACAACAACCACAGCATCAGGTTCCTCGCACAAGGTCACATGTTACTGTGGACAAGGCGAACCTGGATCCTCCCACACGTCGTACAAGCCCGCGTAAAGCTCTCCAGACAGTTCACAACCCAGCTGACGTGCCCATGGACCTGGACGACTCGGATCGCAAGAAGACAGGCCCTTCTGCTCACGAGCGACAACCTTCATTCCCCCCGATGCCTGACAGGCCCGTTGAGTTTGTTCGACCAGCTCAACTACAGATGTCTCGGGAACCTGCGGCGTCGGGTATACAAAGGTCCAACCTGACGTCGGCCATTCAATCACAGATGATCTCTTCGACCGCTGCCACCGGAGTCAAGGCCGGGACCAGCAAAGAAGTGCATCAGCAGTTGAAACGACAGGTATTGGAACGAACCCATACCGGTAGCCTGTCGGTGGGCTCTATACCATCGTCGCACCGGATGAACGACCTTGCTGGTGCTCTCAAGAACGTCCGAGCTCCCGCGCCTCAAAGAGCGGCCAAGAGCCGTGCTCAGGAAAAGCTGGGCGGAATTCAAGAAGAAGACGATCATGCAGACGACATTTCTGCCGAACGGGCTGCTCAACCCAGCCGGAAGAAGAAGGTGGTCAAGAGAGATCCGAAGCCCGGATACTGTGAGAACTGCCGAGATAAATATGATGATTTTGAAGAGGTGAGAAGCACGAACATGTTTTCCAGATTGACACCAGGCTAACCTGACACAGCACATTATATCACGAAAACATCGAAAGTTTGCCATGACACAATCAAACTGGAATGAACTTGACGCCCTTCTTGCCAAACTGCAAGCATGACTTTCTCAAGCCAAAAATAAATAAGCGACCATTTCGAGGAGTTTGTTACTGGGGACGAGCGGTGACTCGGTCAGATGTGGGAGCCGACAGAACAAACGAGACGGCATTTTTTTCGCTCGCTTTGATTACGAACATTGAATAACCTTCTGCATTTTAGCGGCAAGCATGTTTTATTCTGAAAGCATCAACAGAGCCAGCAAAAAAAGAAAACTGTTAATCCAAGGAAAAAGTAGAAACGAACGAGGGCAGGATGAGGCGGGTTGGGGATGGCCTTGGACCCGTCCGTTGAACTGCACCATAAGGACTACCCAGGTAATTAATTCAAGCAGCCATTGTCTGTCAAGCGAGGCGCTGGTAAACAGTGAACGAGATGAAGGGGACAGACGACATGTCGAATGAAAGTACTTTAGCGATTGTACGCGTGTTGATGATGCATAGGGAATATTTGGTTGATCAGGATTTACTGTTTTTCGCATTGCAATGACCGGAGCCTGGGCGATATTGATATTTGTGATTAGCGAGGAGAGAGCCATGTTTGTTTCTTCTTCTCCGTTTTAGTCGTCTGTTAGTAAGGAGTCGACTCATACACTCATACAAGTATCTATGTATGGAGTCTAGTCCTCTGTACAGTTCTCTGTAGGCTATGTGGGTAATGGAGGTACTGTAGGTAGAGGGGGAGTGGGAGTACGGAGTTCCTGTCCTGTCCTATTCTATCCTACTTCTATCCTATCCTAGTATCCTAGTGATATGTCGTATTATATAAGCACTTCCTTCCGGATCAAGTAACTGAGTTACCCAAAGCGGACGGTTTGCAACGTTTTTTCAAGCGTCAACTTGACGTTGCGCAAAGGTCCGTCTAGCGTTCACCACGTACTGATTGACTTGTGTGCTCCGCATCCTCACAACGACGAATTGATACAATCCAGAGCGGTATCAGACAGACCGAGACGGTTTTTTTAAACCACCGAATCCGGTTCTTCTTGGTTCACGTATCATACATTGTGCTCGATTTCATTTGATTGCATTTGATTTCTTTTGGGAGTCAAAACCACGAGAGATAAAACGTGTATATACTACACTTCACACACCACACACCAAACACCACAAACTGGTACCGGCCACAGCCATCAAAGTGGGTGTCGGGGTTCGATGTAGAGTGAGTTCGACGATTCACACCCGTCACACACAAGGGCTGAGTAGTTTTCTTTGATTCTGAGTGGGTGTTATTTGTCTCCCATACATCTGTCATGGGAGGGCACGGTATAGGATAGTACGGCATGGAAAGGGGGAAACCAAGACACAAAGAAAAGATACGCCGCAACCGGGGTGACTGTCTGTGAGTATTGTAGGTAACAGACCTACCTATCCACCTATCTACCTATCTACCTACTTACTCAAGAGCCAAAAGTATGAAGAAAGAAAACGAGCAAGACAATGAAAGATTCAATTTCATCGAGTTCCCTTTTGTTTGTGTTTCCTGTTCCTCTTTCTGTTCCTGTTTGTCTATTCTATCTATCTGCGTCTCTGCGCCTGCAGAAGTCAGTAGTCAGTCATTCCTTCACCAGTATCGTTTTTATATCCACTTCTCTATACCTCCATCACCCACGTTACCTGCCTACCTATTCATATACCTATAGAAATTCACTTCTACACTTGTCGCCAGTGGTCTTCATTTACCATCAGCAGTCAGTCATCGATCTTTCAACAAAAAGTCACATCACATTCGGGGTATCCCCGATCGGTGGTCGTTGTGATATATTCTGCGAGACAGGACATTGCCTTGAGCTTTTCAACCCATTTGGAATTGTTCCATCTGAGCTCTCGCACCTTGGGCAAAAAGGATCAACAGGGAAACCTTCTTGAGGAGTCCTACTCTGAGCTCCTTGACGAACTCGATCTATCCACCACGACCTAAATCACTCCCCGTGGTCGACACTGGAAACATGGCTCCGAGAAGAAAAGTACCCATTGAGGATCGTCCGATATACGAACGCGCACCATGGACGAGAGATACGGACAAAGTCTCAAGACGAGTGAAAAGGTGGAGAACAAAGAAGTGGTTCGACAGAACTGCAGAAGCGTTTGCTTTGTCCAAGCCCAGGGCCGCGAACAGCGAAGGCGAAGATGTACATTGGGAGGTAAGTTGCTTGTCAAAATTTAAACACCCCCCGGGCCCCTCGCCGGAAGACTTCATGACGAACCAAGTTACATCTCGAGACGTATTTCTATTGCTGACCGTCAACTTTGTCTTAGTGTACTGAAATGCTGGGCCGTGGGTCCTTTGGTATGGTTGGAAAATGGACAAAGTTCGATAACAGGGGAAACGCACTTGACGTATGCTATGTTCCCCGTCACTGACACTCCCTTCTTTCTTTCCGTCTTGATGTATCCGCCGTGCTTGCTCTTTTTTTCATATTTTTTTCACGTATATTTTTGGCTAACGACGTGGCCTGTGAGGAATGTAGCATATCGCTATCAAACAGGCCGAGGTCAATGAGATGTTCGATGTCGACAGACGGGGTAACTTTGACGTTCCGTGGGAAGCGAGGATCATGATGGAACTCTACGACCAAGGGTGTGAGAATGTGACGAGACTGAAAGGATTGAAATTGTTCACTAGAGGTGGTCAGTCGAGCAACTGGAGATACTATGTCGAGTACTACAAGTATGGGACAGTGCATGGCTTGATCAGCAACTACATCACGCATAACAAGGCGAATCCAAGGTTTCAGTATGTTTACACCCGGACACTTTCTGATGCATATCGAGACGCTCACTAGCATAGGCAACGAATCCCAGAAGCATTCATATGGCAAGCGTTTCATGACCTCGCCAGAGCAACTTACCATATGCGTACTGTCAAGTTTGACGAGAATTTCGCGCCGCCAGGAAATGATCAGTGGATACTTCATTTGGATTTGAAGCATGAGAACAGTACGTTTCAGTATCCACCGCCCCCAGTACCTGATGTTTGTATTCCGAGGTCGGTGTATCGATGTTGATTTGGCTAATTGTGGTTTTCAATCCAAACAGTTCTCCTTGGAACAGCACCTGCAGACACGAGATACATGCCTTACCCAAGCTTAAAGGTCGCGGATTGGGGTATGGCTGTGTGTACGAGCCGGCAGGATCCAGGCAATAGTCGAAGATGGAGACGGCATGGTACAATCTGTTGGTTCCCACCTGTAAGTTTCAGCCGGTGACCTTGAGCATCACGCAAAAGTTACTCGTACTGATGAAGCTGCTATCGTGATTTAGGAACAACGAAACGGCGGGCGCTACGGCCGGGACTGGCGACGTCCGATCTTTGGATCACCGGATGAACCTTACCAAATGTCCCATGTGATATGGCAGGTTGGAGCGAACATATATGGACTGATGTACCTTGACCAGCATAACAACGAGGTAGATGAGCAGGTCGATCGGCATGAACACATGGAGGAGCGGCTCAAACAGTACGACTATTCCATGTTTCGTGGGCTGAAGAGTACAGTGTACAGTTCCAGATTGACGGCGCTGGTGGAGGATTGTCTACGCTTGGATCCCCAGAGGAGACCGAGGGTGAGGGAACTGGTCCAGCATACGAGGGAAGGTCTGGCTCCGTATCTGGAGAAGTGGCAGCAGACCAGACAGTGTCCGAGTTTGATGGTCAAGACGGTATAAATGGTACGGGTGGAAGTAATGCATCAAGTGTTGGAGAAGAAAGTACCTCGTGGCGAAGTGCACGTATGAAGACAACCTTGGTTTATTTACAAAGTCTCGTGATAGGGAGAGGCTCACAAGGCTACGGATTATGTACTGTACGGGCACTAAGGCTGCAAGGCTGCAAGGCTGACGCCAAGGCAAGTGAAGATGGATCTTGGATCTCCGTGTAAGCGCATGCGATCATTTTCTGGGGTGACGAAGCTACATGTAGAACTTCGCATTCCTTTGTACTGCACACTCACTGTCGACCATACCTTGAAGGCTATCTGTGGCATTTAATCCCCCACCTTGCCACTCCTGTTCAGTCTCAAAGAGTCATTGCAGGTCCTTTCCTACCGCATCCTTCTACGGCTTCACTGCTAGTCGAGGGGTGACATGGCCGGCATCCAAGCTGCTTTCCCTTGAGCTGGTCCTCGCAGCCTTGATCAAACCTTTTTAAAAATAAAATCTTCTTCGACTCCTGGTCACCTTGTTCTTTTCTTAATTTCATTCTTCTTCTCATCAAAAGTCTCCCTCTTCTACGACACCCATCCTCAACTTCCTTTTTCATCGCCTAGACCTCGCAGTCATGGAAGAGGCGAAGACACTCATCAGGACCGCGGTCCGCACCTTTTTCCATCAGCCCCGACAGATCCTGATCGTCGACGCCCTCATGCTTCATTCCGTTCTGGGCATGGACGACCTCTCCGTTCTCCTGTCGGCACAGCCAAAAGACATCCGCAGCCTCATGATGCCCCTCCGCAACGCCAGGCTCGTACAGACACACTCCCGCGTCGAAGTGCGCGTGGGATCGCAGCGCGGGAGTCCACGAGAATACTACTACTGTCCCTTCCACCCGGCGATCGACGCGATCAAGTACCGAATCGCCAAGCTGCGTAAGAAGGTGGAAGCACTGTACCAACAAGACGAGACGAAGCGCAAGGACTGGCGCTGTCCGCGCTGCAAGGCCGAGTACGACGAACTGGCCATCCTCGACAAGGTCGGCGCGGATGGGTTCTATTGCGACCGGTGTGGAAGCACGCTTGTGCAGAACGAGCGCGCGACCGAGGACAGAGGTCACCACGAGAAGATCCGCCGCGTCAACGACCAACTCAAGCGGTTCGACGACATGATCCTCAAGATCGACCGGAAAGATGTGCCCGAGAACGACTTCCAGAGCGCGTGGGAACGCAAGAAGGACGTGCCGCGCGAGCGCGGCGGCAAGGATCACGGACAGTACGTCGAGATCAAGCGGGATATGAGAACCATCAAAAAGGGTCCTGAGATGGTCAAGGTGGAGAACCTCGCGATCAACCTGACCAGTGGTGCGGAGCATGATAGAGAGGAGGCGGAACGGAAAGAAGAACGGAAAAGGCTGTTGGCGAAACAGAACCAGTTGCCTGCCTGGCACACGAATAGTGCAATTGGTCCTTCCAACGGTGCCGGTGCGACTGTGAAAGTCGAATCGGGTACAGGTACAAATACGGGAACGCCAGAGTCGGGCACTACCACGGAGACGGTGATGCCGAAGAAGGAAGAAGAAGAAGAGGAGGAGGAGGAGGAAGAAGACGAGAGGAAGAACTTGAACATCATTACAGATGCGGCGGGAGGAACTACAGCGTCGACAACGACCACGACGAATTCAACCCTGCAAGACGAAGTGGCGGCGTACATGGCCGAAATGGAGCGCGAACGACTCGAGGCCGAGAAGCGGGCCAAAGAGGAAGACGAAGAGGAAGACGACGAAGACGACGATCTGGAGTTCGAGGATGTCGACGTCGCCGGTGGCTCTGGGCTTGGCGGCAGAGGGAGCACCGTCGGCACTCCGGCCAGCGTGGACGTGAAGCCCGTCAATGGCGTCAAGAGGGAATTCGACGACGAGAGTGGACCGAGCAGTGATGCCAATACGCCTGCCAGTTTCGGTGGTGGCGGTAGCGCCGATACTGATGGACGGGGAGACAACAAGAGAGTCAAGTTTGAGAATGGAGTGGCAGGGACTGCCAGGGGTGAGAATGACGCTGGGGATGAGGACGCCGCCGCCGCCACGGGTGTTGTCGACGGCGACGGCGATTCGGACGAAGACGAAGATTTCGAAGACGCCATGTAATAAATGAAACAAGTAAAACGAATAAAATCCAAATCGATAGAAGACGATTTGGATGTCGTCCCGAAGAAAACGCCACAGCTTTGGAGACCAAACCTTACACGACACGACACGAACTTGACTTGCGAACATGGGTATTACCATACATGAAGGGGAAAAAATCCATTTACAAAAGTACAGAAGAAGCCAGAGTATCCTAGAGCACAACTCCCTTCGCCGACAAGAACACCTCGTACGCGCTACGCGGCTCCGTCACCACCGTCCTGGCCTAGCCTGGCCTGGAATGACGATTGTGCAAGGTTTAGAGACTCGGTGTCCATTGGTACGAGATGGCGAGAATCGAGAGGCTCGACCGTACGAGAGCTGAGATGACAATTGATTGCTTATAGGTTGGACGTAGGTAGATAGACGCAATCCCCGAGAACGGCGGTATGGTATACTAGGACATTTTCGAACCCTGATTGAAAAGCCCGAGACGAGACCCGTGTCGTTCGTTCTGCGTTCTTGATGCCATATCACTTGTCTTCTTCGTTTAGATCCAGGTCCAAATGCCGAAAAGGCTCGAAATGATGAGTCCACGGGAGGTTGCTAGCGACTTGCGTATCTATCATCGACAGGGGCGACAGCCGGTCGTTGGTGAACAAAATGCGTCCTCTGCCATTGTCCATGGACTTGCTCGATGGCTGCCGGGCTGTCGAATCGGACTGTTGAAAGAAGTACCCATCCGTCGCCGTGCATGCAGTCGTTGGCTGACACACCTATCGTCTGCATCGCCTCGTGGTCTCGAATCGAGCAAACGTGGCGCACAGCTATAGTCGTTGTCGTTTTTGCCATCGCATACTCTGCATACCTTTCCTTGCCGTATTGATCTCGTTCTCCCTCTTCTTGTCGTGTATCTCGCCGTGACCCCCACATCAACATGGACCCTTTTGTCCCATCCCACTTCCCACTGAATCTTCCTCATCCCAGTCTCACTGAAATGTCCCTATCACCTCTTGCCCTCCCCTCTCGAGGGACTTGACCCAACATCTCAAGTCTTGCCTTGCCTTGCCTGATCCCGTTATTGATCCTCCTTATCTCAATCTCATCACCGACCAAAGAATAAACCTAGAATCCAACCCCCGACCCAGTAGATAAGCAACATCGCGACAATAATCATGCCTGCCAACTTCAGCACGGCGAATTTGTCACCCTGTTTCGCCATGCGCGTGAGCCGCCCCGCCGATCCTCGAATACTAGTACTCATATTGCTGAAGACTTCGTTCGTATTGTCCAGAGTCTCTTGAGAGCGTGCATTGTCATAGATGTCTAGCGTGATGTGTTTCAGGGCCGAGGTTTTCTGAGAGAGTGAGGAGAGGAGAGCGTTGTTTTGTCTTTTGGACGAAATGTTAGCGATACAGATTATATTGAGCGCCATGAAACTCAAGCGAGATGGTGGACAGGACCTAGTGCTGTCCCATAATGGGTGCGTCGGGCGGCTGTCCTGGAAAGGGCATCGTGGTAGGTGATAGGGTAACTTACTCTTCGCGAGCGTATGCGTCGGACATGTTGACGGAGGATAGTGCGTTCTACGTAGAGAAGGCTGTTGGTACACCGCTCAGGGTCGTAGGTATGGATGTCTGGTGGACTAGATCGGGAGAGAACAAGGTGATGTAGGGCCGTCGTCGTAAGGACTTGAAGGGTGTAAGGGTAAACCGAGGCTGCACTAAAGACACCAATACGTCTTGTTGTACTTTGTGTGAATTGTAAACAACAAATGTAGGTGTAGATGCGAGGATCCGTAGAGGCGAATGTGAAGCACGGAGAGCCGCAGGCGGAAGATTCGGTCCCAACTGGTCTTTATTCTCGGGTGTCACACTCGGCCAGCCTCGTCGCTCGGTCCATGACGTCGACAAGGCTGAATGCATGTTGTTTCTACGGAGCACCTTCTACACAAATTCCCCCGAAGTATTCAACAAAACAAAAATTGCAGACGGTCCATACTATACAGCTCAGACTCACGTCCAAGAAGTTTCCTAGGTATGTAACGACGATTTTCGACAAACGGACAAGAGGGGGGAAAACTCATACCATCAAGGACGATGGCAGTAAGCATGTTCAAAGACCACATGACCATAGCTACTACAATAAATTCCTCCATAGATAGACCTCGAACTTGATATTGAATATTCCGCTCACATCCACTCGCTATGCTGGAAAAGAAAGACTAAGAAGGAGGGAGAACCGCTGCGGTGTTCATGGAGCACATGCCCTGCGTGAAATCTCGCTCTCAACGAGCAGGATCCATCTCCAGGCAAGAGAGACACAATATTTGCAGAAGAGTAATATCTCTTCTTAGAATTTTACAGAATGCAAAGTATTACCACATATCATCGTCATCGTCATCCAGCTGGGCCCCATATTGCCCTTGCTGCTGTTGTTGTTGTTGCTGTTGCTGCTGCTGTTGAGAAAGATGGTATTGACTGTATCCACCTCCTTTATATGATGATCCATTATCTTCCAGTGACGTTTTGCTGCCCCTTGAGATCGGTCTCGATCCAGAGCCCATGTCGTAATCATATGCTGGAGTATCATTCATCTCCTGTTGCGAACTATATGATTGTGGTTGTTGTTGTTGTTGCTCCAGAGACTGTTGATGTGCTTGCTGCTATTAAACTGTCAGCCGAAACTCTACCATGTCAGCGACTAGACTAACCTGTTGATACCGCTGATATTGAGTAAACTCATCCGGCTGCTGGTCCCTGTGCTGTTGCTTCCTCTGCTGCTTCGCACTTGTGGGTAGATTCATTTGTGGATGCATCTGTTGGACTTTTGCCAAATAGCTATACATGAAATTACTCAACAACACCTGTGAGTGTAGAGCCCGTCGTGGATTGGCAAGTTTGATGTGTGCCATCCGGTATATTGCCCTTTCCTCCAATATCGAAAATCGTGTCCAGTTGTAGTCGATATCTGGTCTTAATTCCCTATACGGTGGTTCTGGCGACAGCCCACGCTCACGAGCCTTCTTGGAATTGCTCTCCTTTTCTCCCTTGGCCTTCTTTCCGCCGAAGATCGTGGAGAATATACTTTCTTTCTCCTTCTTCGTGTCGCTGCCAGATGATTTTCGCTGGCTCTCCTTTTTACGTTCTTCATCGAGCTTGAGGCTATCACGATCAAGGACGAGACTCTCCCGACCTTTCCCAACACCATCGATGGAAGCCTGCAAAACATCGAGCCTAGTGTTGTCATGCTGTTGCGGCGGTTTAGCAATCTTGGCCTTTGGCCTATCAGTCTTATCCTTGTCGCCATCCTCTTTGCCTAATAACCAGCTCCAGGAAGATTTCTTCTCTTCTTTCTTCTTGCTGTCGGCACGTTTGTCAACAGTAAGTGTCGGGATGAACGACAGGTTGCTGGTATTGGTGTCATTCCCTGGGAGAGGCGAAGGCTGCTCAAGGCTCTGTGTTGGTTTGGTTTGTGGAGGCATTGTATTCGGCCCTGGCGGGGTCCTTCCGGTGAGACTCGGCAGCGAGCCCTTGCTCGGCATAGAAGGCCTTTGAGGAGAAATGTTTCTAGCCTTGTCTTCGCGGGATGATATTCTTTCAGGGTGCCTGACCGGTGCTTGAATGGAAGATGAACGTGGAGGTTGAGCCTGTGTCCGTGGCTCTTCAGGAGGGGGTGTTTCAACAATCTGTGGTACGGATTTTCGTTCAATCGTTGGATTCGATTTGGGAGGCGATTGTGGCGCTGACGAATGTCTTTGTATTTCTGGCATGCTCGATGTGCTGGGCAGCCTCGAAGGGTCGTCGTCTCCGAAAATCGAGTCGAATGTCGAAGGGACAGATGACCCGAAACCCGGGTTGGGTGACACATCACGTCCTGCTGGTCGCGAAAAGTTCATTGCTGCACTCTTTGCCGGTACCGGTGAAGCAGACGGGTCTTTAAGTGTTAGAGCGAGATTCGCAACGTCCCCGGAGGTAAAGATTGGAATCGGTGGAATCGCAGGGACATTGGCCTCGGGTGATTCAGGCCTGCTACCTGACGGACTTCCACTGGCAGCTCTCCTTGCAGCTCTTTGTGCATAGGTACTGCGATCGGCTCCTCTTCCTTTCAAACTACCGCCACGTCTGTATGTCGTCCTGGTCGACCTCTTAAGGCTGGAGCCGGGGACAGATGGCAGTATAATGTCACCGGTATCGTCCTCCTTAGGCTTATCAAGCTCCACGTCCGAGGCACCTACAGTGTTGGCCACCAAGGTCTCCAGTTCCTGTAAGTTGGGATCTTGCGGAGTGATCCTTCGCGACTGGGATTTCTTCCTTTCCAGCCGATCTGCGCCATCCTGATAGCCTACGGAGCTGTTGATCTGTCGAGACAGCATTGATTTCTTCCGCCGTAAGCCCGAGTCCCCCCTTTCCACACTCAGCGAGCTTGATCGGGAAGACGCTGGCGAGCTAAAGGCCGACAATTCACCCGACCTGCGCCTTATCTGCTCGGCCTTGCCCTCGAGAAATGTTTTGAACTCCTTCGGTGCCAACTCGGGGTGTAAACGGGCTGGCACCCAGAATAACCGCGAGGAGTCATCTTCACTGGAGGTGGAGGACGGCGCATTTGGCATGCCAGCCGCGGTCAATTGTGGCAGATCCGGGTCATCCGCAGCGCCAACATTCATGGACATCCTCCTCAAGGCTTGTAGGTTGCTCAACTCTTGCGCCAACCCAGCAGGACTTGACTCATAGTCGATATCGTTCAGAGGAAAAGACGAAGTAGCGGTGTCGGAAGGTGACCGTTCTCGAGTGCCCATCGAAGGCGAAGGGGAGGCTCGATCTCGGTCCCAGGGTTGGCCTTGTACTGAAGGACCTCTAGAGAGGCCATTCGAGTGCGCCGCATCGTTTCCGTTTGTACTTTCTCTGCCTGGCAGTTTCTTTCGCGGTATAGAAGTCCTCCTTAGGGCCCGGTTGTTCTCCGCCTGTGTTCCATTGGCAGTGCCATGTACATTGAAGTTGTTATGCTGACGCGGATTGGTGCTGGAACTCCGCACGTCTTGGTTGAGATCGTCGTCGTCGTAGAGGTAGCCAATGGTTTCGGTGATATGATGGCTGTCGTCGTTAATAGACAGTTGTGGGAGATGCCCTCTGCGGGCTGCGAAGCTCGCGCCCGTGTCTCTACTCCGCGATGAAGTCTAAAGCGAGCACGGTGTCAGCAATGGTCTAGATTCGACGCTGGGCATATAGGGGATGGATACAGCATCCACGCGAATTTCCCAATGCGTCTGTAGGCTTCTCTACCGTCGCGGCGCTCAGCAAACTTGAGGGTATCACGAACCTTCATGGGGCGGACGACCCGGCTTCCTGGTCGTGATGTGGAATCCGTATTGAATTTATCGCGTTGATGGACAGGCCACAGCCCTCCCTCCTGGCCCGCCTCCTGCGCGCAATGGCCGATCGGTTGCTGCTCCTGAAGAAAGTCCTGTAATCATCGGATTCGAGGTGGAGGACAGGCACAGACAGGGCAATGGACGCAAAAGGGGGTGTTCGTTAATTCGAAGGCAGCGGGAGGTGGCCGGATATCTACAGCGGTGACGACGGGCAGTTCGTTTGACAGTCATACAAGGTGAGGGTAGTGAGGGTGTGCCATGGCTGGTCTAAGGCTTCGAACAAGCAATGTCAAGGGAGTGATACCAGCATGGTAAGTGGTCGAATGGGTTGACGGCTAAAACAGGGCTCATTGATGTGCACACTGGCAGCCAGAAGCCGCGCGCCTGCTGGCCAATCGACGACGGACGGGGAGGGACAGCCACTAACTATTTTGACGCCCACCAAACACCCCTACAGTAAGGCTGGTGAGGTCCCCCTGTCATGCTGCTCCTCGCCTTCCACGCCGCCCCGACTTCTTGGTTTAGATGGTGGCGTTCACCTCCACACACTTCTACTCAGGTGCCTTACCCTGCAGTGCAATATTGTAGGTTCACACGACAGATACGGGATAGCCACGGCGCAGTGTCTCGACGACTTACATAGGTACACCTCGTGTTACGCTTCGTATGCTTCTTGGATTTCGACTGTCTGCTGGTCTATGGACGATGCTCAATGCTGCAGTAACAATTCATCTTGTCTTCATCCCAAGTGGCATAATCCTTTCATCATTGCCGCACTCCATACATCGTCATCAATGCGTTGCCTCACTAACCCCAGGGATTGTCAAACGGGTCCGATGTTCCTCCAAATCCACCGCCACTGGGTTTTGCTGGTCCGCTAATGGGTGTCTGGGTCGTAGATGCTGAAGTCCATCCTCCAAAGTCTTCGTCTGCCGTCACCGTTGGTTGTTGAGAAGGTTTAGTGCTCGATGACATGGGATCTGCCCATCCGCCATGGATATCGTTTGCCGTTATGTGCGCAGGTGGTTTCCCTAGTTCCACTTTGGGCTGCGCAGGTCGGGCGGGAGCCGGGTCTGGTGCTCCCCAAGGACTGCTGTCACTGCCCGAACCCCAGGGGTCAAACAGTGCTGCATTATTTTGCTGCGCTGCTGGTGACTTGAAAGCTTGTGGAGCTTGTTGTGGTGCAGGCATAGGTGCAGATGTGGTGGGGGAGGATAGATTGAATGGGGAGCTGGTGTTGGCAGTACTGTTAGGAGGTGAGGCGGCGCTTGTAGGACCTGGCTTTGGGGGCGACGCAGGCATAGAGCTTGCAAACCCGCCAAAATCGTCCGCAGCAAAGAGATCTGCTGGAATAGATGAGGCAGATGGCTTGGGGGGCGCCGCAGGCTGGGGTGCAGGTGCTGTTTGTGTGAACGCAAAGTCCAAGCCGTTAGACCCAGCAGAAGGTGAGGTGACAGTCGGTTTGACGGCGGGTGCCTTCGAAGGTAGGGAATCGAAGAAGCTGCCGCCACTCAATGGAGGAGGAGGAGGCGAGGCGCCAACTGAAGAAGTAGATTTCGGTCCCGAGCTTGTGAGATTACCAAATGCAGAAAATGCAGAGGTTGACTGTGGTTGGGGAGGTGCTGACGTGCTTGTGCCGGAGAAGTTCAACCCACCAAAAGCATCTGCCAAACCACCAAAAGCATCCTGCTTCCCAAGAGGCGGTGACGCCGCACCTCCCAGGGATGGTTGGCGGTCATGCTGAGGTTGAGCTGGTTGTGGTTTTGGAGCGCTGGCATACAGGGATAAGATGGAACTTTTGAGGTCGCCTCTGCTGTTTGCTGGTTGCGTTGGATTTGCAGCTGCACTCAAAGGTCGTCCAATCCCCGCTGACGGAGCGTTCCCAAAGAAGTCCAACCCCAAAAGAGAGTCTTGTGGTTTCCCTGCGGGTTTCGCGGCCTGTGCTGGGGCTGGTGCATGAGGGGCGGTTCTTGTTGGCCTCGAGTCTGCAAAGTCTGCTGTACTGGGTCTGACTGGAGGGGGAGGAGCAAAATCATCGAACAGGTTGACATTCGGCGCTGCACGCGGTTGTGGTGGCTGCGGCTGAGTAGCAGCTGCTCGCTGCGAGGCCGACCTCTCGATTTTAGCCTTCTCTTGAACAATATTCAACGGCATGTCGTCTTCACCATCGTCTAGGGTGGAAGGATCCGGTATAGGGCCATCCATAACCCATCGCTTAGACTCATACTTGGTGCGGATGAAGTTCTCGATCTTCGCTTCGGACGGCACGTGTCCAGCCGCAAGTTTTGCCTCCCAATACTTGTTCGCTCTTGTATTGCCCCATTTCAGGATACTCTGTAGCTGTTCATCTGTCCAGGCATCCAAATCCACCGACTTGACTCGACTGATGTGAGTACCCATGCCTCGATGGATGCCAGAACATCGTATACAGATAAAGACGCCCAGGTTCCAACTGGCCCATCGTGGATGTTTGTTCCTCTTGCAATCCGCGCAGACCTTGTTACCTTCGAGCTTGACAAGGGCCTTGAGGGTTTGAGCGTTCTGGGCCGCCCGGTCGGCAGGCGCCCTTCGAGACATCAGGACTGGGTCAAGGTGCTCTGAAATAATGAGGACAGTTTGGGTACTGGGATGAGTTGCTTAAAATAATCTGGAACGGTTTAGGGCTGAAATTGGACACTGTTGCACAGCACAGTACAAAGTCAGAGTGTTGATGGTGGAACGGGTACGAGACAGAGGTCAAGTGCAATTGCCAGTGTTGGAGACTGATACTGTATGTTGATGGACACCAAGTCGCAGGGAGCCGTGGGAGGCGACTGGTAGCCTCGCGCTTCTTTGGGGGAGCCACTTCCCCTCGCCGCCTTAAGAGACTCTGTCCAAAGTTCATTAGCCGTTCGAGTACGGGGTACGAATACGAGTTCAAAGGTTGTCACGACCGTCAACAATCAGATATGCTGCCAATATTGAGTCGTAGTCAGCAGGACTCACGCATCTGGGCACTTCCCCCTACACAATCGAAATAAATTGCACTACCTCGACGAGATTGTTACTGTTGAAAACATTGGTGACAATCATTAACGAACTCCGCACTCGCCGTTGCTTAGATGCGAAGCATGGCAACTGTACTCCGTATGTGGGAAGCATTCGCAATATCTGTCTACGGCCATTCAGCACCATCGCAACAAACGTCTGCAGCCATCATAAGGCACGAGACTACCCTGCGGATTCATTGAACAACTTGCTACTATATCGGAGATTTCTTTCAAAAGCGTAATCTCCGACATGAGCACCGACTCTGCCCCTATCAATGTCGAGCGAAGGAAAGCATCGGCCCCCAAAGTCCGTACAGGCTGTGTCACCTGCAAAAGACGACATGTTAAATGTGATGAGGCTCGTCCGGCCTGTCTCCGATGCCGACGAGGTGGCCACCAATGCTTGGGTTACGATACTATTCGAACTTGGATGTTTGAGTCTGCTAGGTCTCCAGTGACCCAGTCTCATCCAAAGTCCTCTCTAGTACGCAAGAGCGAATGGTCTTTTCCTCCTACAGAAAGTCGGAATGCACTCCTTCTCCCGTCATCCGGACTTGCACCGTTCAGTCTTTTCTCCAGCGTTGCCGAGACTCGTTCCTTCGAATTTTTTCTTCATAACACTGGCCCTTTCCTGACCCATTTCTCGCCTACTCCGGGACCACTTTTTGATGCTTTCACTCGGTCAGCTTTGTCATGTATTGCAATGAAGAACCTTCTTCTCGCATTGGCCATTCTCGATGAGTCTCGAATAGCCGACTCTGCTTTACGCAAAACAGAAAGTGCACCTTTGAAGGCTGCGGAGAAGTACTATACCACTGCACTTGGACTCATGGCTCGGGAGCCCTATACGCTACATGATCTATTGATTTCCAGTATACTGGCTTGGTCCTATGAAGTTGGAAATCGTCGGACACAGTCTGCTCGGGTACATCTAGACTCGGCCTTGCTGATCGCTGACAGAGACCTAGCTCGGTCCATCCGGGACAAAGATCCCTCATGCTACCGCGATGACCTCGTTGAGAAAGTACTTAAGCCAACCCTGGTCGCGAATCAAAGTTTTCATCATTCGACAACAATTTTTGCCGACCAGGGTGCAACCGGAGAAATCTCTCATCCGTCTTTAGACTTGTCAGGCACCTTCTCCTCTGTTTCCGAAGCAGTACAGTCTCTCGGAGGGTGTTTCGACCTACTCTTTGTTGATCGTATCAGGGCATCAGATGCAGCAGCCTTCGGCCGCAGTTGGCTCGAGATCATTCGCAGACACCGTACGAGAGGTAATGGCATTGAGTCACTGGTGCAAAGATGGGTATTATATCTACTCTACGCGACCTTGGGAACTTTCATCGAGGTCAAGCTTGGAGAACTATCCGAGTTTGATGCACAGACACGATCCAACCATGTCATTGGGCAAATGGAAACAATCTTAGAGAGTGAAGTATTTGCCGGCTTCTCAGATGCTCTGGCCCTAATCATGAAGATTACAGCCGGCACTTGTCAAGCTGTTCAGCCAGTAGTGCGCATAAAACATCTGTTGGACAAAACGCGGAGGCGCACACCTTGGAACTGTCAGTATTGGTTACATCAAACACCATGAACACAGCTTTACGGAGGGTGTTAGGTCCAAGCCAGAGATAGCTTGTCCTCACGCTCGAGGGCGGCGAAATTGTACTGCGGAGAATAAAGCCCTTGCTACTAAGGATGCCACATTGACCTCCACCTCGGCGAAACCTTCAGTTGTCAAGCTTCAAGCATCCACTAGCCCCGTTTCCTTCACTACTGGGAAGATATCATGTGCTCACATCAGACCTGGAAGCAAGCAGGTCATATCGCAAATCCACAAAAAGACTCGAGGCAAGTTGCCAGAAGGAAGTTTTTGGACAACCTCGGTCTCCTTTAGGGGTTGACGGAGACGAATACCTTCACCCGATGCCGAAAAGCTTGCCTTAGCTTCAACTGGACCTGGCCTTGGTCCAATCAGGAGGTTATGATACTTCACCAGATACTCCTTACTACGCCATCTTGAGACCGTGCGTAAATGAAGCAGTCGCAACAGAGCAAGGAGATTGACAATGACCACAAATATGCGATTGGGTCATTGTCGGACCGTGTCACGAAGCGTGTTATCGCTTAGTACCGCTTTCTTGGGTTCATTCGCACTTTGTCCTTTTGGATCAATCCTCCATGAGCTAACCTCCAGCTTTCGTCACCAGATCCTACCCCAGGCCATCCCCAGCTGTGGAGAGACATGCAGAGAACTGGCCTAGTTGGACGGAACGGCGAAACTGTTGTCTCCTAGTGCGAGGCATACAGAGTCGCGCTCATGCCAACAGATAAACCCTCATGTTAACGAGGAATTCACGTATACGCACATACTGAAATGCCGAAAGTATAATACCCATGCATCCCTTGAGATGTATACATTTCTTCTCTTCTCTTCCAAACCCTTTCTTTGACTGCCCTGACTCGCTTCCTTTTTTCACCATTGTGGAAACCTCCGCAAGGACTAATAGTGAGCATGGCATCTTCACTTACGGCTGAAGATGGTGTCATTACCAATGTTGGCCGTCGTGTGTCTGAGGTCCAATGGGGCGGCGAACAGGATATAGTCGATGGGGCCCAAGAAGCGACGGAACATGAACATAAGATGGGTATCTGGAAAGCAATCAAGACATACCCTAAAGCGGTTGGGTGGAGTGTTCTTGCCTCTACAGCATTGGTCATGGAAGGCTATGACTTGGTCGTGATTGGAAGTTTTTATGGATTTCGTGAGTGGCACACAAGCAACTACCATTGTACCCTGACTGACATACTGGGAAGCCGAGTTTCAGAAGAAATACGGCGAAAAGCAGCCTGATGGTACTTACGTGGTCTCTGCCCCTTGGCAAACTGGCCTAAGTAATGGAGCACTCGTCGGTGAAATACTGGGCCTCATGGCATGTGGTATATTGGCTGAACGGATGGGCTATCGGTTCACGATTGGCCTGGCACTTATCCTCGTGGTATGTCAAAGCTTTGTTGATTTTCAGGACTGTCTAAGATGTGCTAGATATGCTTCATCTTCATCACGTTCTTTGCGGTCAACATTCAGGTAAACCTACTCTTGCCACGTCTACATAGTATTTCAAACTCAACGTGACTCCCAGATGCTCCTGGTTGGTGAGATACTTTGTGGTTTGCCATGGTAAGTGCCCAAATACTCAGTCCAACTACAATGGAGAGACGTCTCCAACATTATCGAGGAATGTCTCTGACAACACGCAGGGGTGTGTTCCAGACGATCACGACAGCTTACGCAGCAGAGGTGACTCCAACACCTCTTCGACCATTTCTGACGACATATGTCAATCTTTGCTGGGTGTTTGGTCAACTTATCGGATCTGGCGTTCTGAGAGGCCTGCTTGATGTGAAAAGCGAGTGGGGCTATCGCATACCCTTTGCATTGCGTAAGTACTTCTGCGTGAGACGTTGTAATTTGTGCGACTTGCTTTGTCACCGCAGCATGTACTTGATCACATCTGACGGAGTTTAGAATGGATGTGGCCTTTGCCTTTACTCGTCGGCATCATATTCGCTCCCGAGAGCCCCTGGTGGCTTGTGAGGAAAGGTCGGTATGACGATGCTGAAAGGAGTCTCAGGCGGCTCACGACCAAGACCGAAGACAACTTCGACCCTCGAAAGACCATAGCGATGATGGTGCACACTAATGAACTTGAGAAAGAGATTACTGCAGGAACGACTTACTGGGACTGCTTCAAAGGGGTTGACTTGCGCCGTACTGAGATCGCCTGCTGCGTGTGGATGATTCAGACTCTCTGTGGATCAGGTCTTCAAGGATACTCGACACAGTTTTACCAGAACGCCGGACTAGACACGACGTACGCTTTCGATTTCCAGATGGGACAGTATGGCCTTGCAGCCATAGGTGTCTTCATTGCTTGGGCCTTGATGCCTCGCGTGGGCCGCCGTACACTTTACCTCTACGGTCTAGGTGGTTCATGCATTGTCCTCTTCGTCATTGGCTTTGTGGGCCTTGCACCGAGCTCGAACACAGCAGCACCATGGGTTATTGGGACGCTGCTTCTGATCCTCACCTTCATTTACGATCTCACCATCGGCCCTGTCTGCTATTGTTTGGTGGCTGAAATTCCTTCAGTGAGACTTCGTAGCAAGACCATTGTGCTGGCACGCAACGCTTATAATATTGTTGGGATTGTGAACAATATTCTAACTCCAAGAATGGTTGTCACTACCGCCTGGAACTGGCGCGCAAAGGCTGGTCTGTTCTGGGGAGGGTCCTGCTTCCTCTGCATCATCTGGACGTTTTTCCGACTGCCGGAGCCGAAAGATAAGACGTATGCGGAATTGGACGTCCTATTCGAGAGGCGCGTCAATGCAAGAGCCTTTGGCAAGACCAACACCGACCCCTTCCGAGGAGAGACTGTGGATATTCGCCGGGCTAGTGTCATGGCCGCGGTCAACGAAAAAGAGGAGAAAGTAGAGAACAAGGAGTTTGCGGGCTGATTGGAGCTGTGCCCTACACAGACTGGGAGAGGCAACCTCGAAGGTTATAGTCATGGTGATTGTCGTAGTTATAGCCACTATCACCTTGGGACCAGAGCTCGACAGACGTCGTAGGAATGTTAGCGCCCGTAGACTGAAATCAGCAATGTGAGCTGATTTCAACATCAGTAGACTTCACCTGCTATCTAGGTGCCTTATGTGGCAGTGTGGCATGCAACAAAATACGGGCCTTTTAGAATGATACTGTTCGTGGTGGGACTGTGCGGTTTCCGTTCACACCATGGACCTTCACCTCGGTTATCAACTATTTAATTGTTTCATTGTATTCTCTCACTTCTCTCCGTTTCCGCAAAGCACCCGCAATTTTCTACCTTGGCCTGCAGTGAAAATGACATGATGATTAACCATCTACATCTTCCCAGGAGAAATGGCGGAGCGTGTCAAGAAAGCCTGTGATGCTTGTAGAAGGCGTCGAGTTAGGTGCAATGGAGAACTCAGGTGTCAACAATGCACGCATCTGAACCTGAACTGCAGTTATGCTGCTCCAAATCCCGGCGTCAAATCCCGGCGAGGATCCTCAAGAGGGCATATTGTCAGCTTGTTCAGGAAAGAAGAAACCAGCAAGGAACCAAGGATCCTGGCACCTTCACCATCACCATCGACAGCCACGCCCGCAGCACATAGATGGCATACACCCCCACTTCAGACACCTGCTGTGCCCATGGCTCTGGGACCAGGGATTGGTGATGAAACGGCTTTTTTCGAAGGACTGGTCGATGACTATGGAGAGTTCGTTTTTGCGTTTTTTCCGATCATCACAAAGCATGAGCTGCTCGAGGCTATCCGAAGCATGAACGTGAGCCAGGACAATCGTGCATTTGTCCATGCGACCGCCGCTATCACGATCAACATGAGGGTCAACCAGCGGCGACATTGTGACTATGACACTGTGCGCAGTCAAGTCCTCTTCCATGTCACGCGGGGGTTGGAAATACGGGGTGCCATCATGCCATATCACCGCCCGAATGTACAAACCATCATGCTATCTATGTTCGTCCACGTTTGTCTCTTTTCACATCATGTGAACGACGATATGGCGTTTTTCTACCTGAGAGAAGCGATCACCAACCTGCAGATCTTGGAAGTAGATGGTATGGCCAGAGCGGTCAACAACGATAGACCTCGATTGCAAAGACTGCACGGGCTTCTTTTCATCCACGAACGCTTCGCCTCATTGAGGTTCTACCGAGTCCCTATCTTGTCACCTCTTTCCTCACCCCCGGACTCAGACGGAACCCTAGAGCCCGGGATCGAGCAGTGGTATACGGCCATTGTTCAACGTTTCTGCATGCTCGACGACACCTTCATCGCGAATTGGATCAACAAGGGCAACGCCTCGGCACTAGAATGTGATGCCGGCACGGATTGGAGCTGGATAGAGACCAAGCAAGCCCAACTGAGTGCCGAAATGGACCTTCGTGCTCATCCATCCCCAATATTGACCGAGATGCAACAGGTGGACATTCTGATCACCGGCTACTGGGTGCGGACTTTACTGTGGCAAATCGCCCTATCACTCTGCCTCCTCACGAGTGATAGTTCTAGCGACTGGATGTCGTTATCCTTTCCACTGCGACTCTCTCACCAATTACAGTCGTTGTTGACTTCAATATCGCGGGCGGCGATCGAAGTCCACGGCGCCGGCATCCTGCAGAAGATCTTTGATATAACCAATACCATTGCGGATATCCTTATCCATGTTACGCCTTCGAGGCCCAGGGCAGACACGGAAGCTCATATTGCCGACTTTTTCTTCCTGTATGATTACCTGAACAATATGTCCAAGTTCTTTGAAGCAGAGAGGAAGATATTGCAAGAGAAGCGTGAGAGGATACGAGTGATTTTTGCCAAATGAGGCTCACGATACTCCGTGATGTCCTGACTGTCTCCTTTGTACAGTATCAGATGTTTCGATGGAGTTCTAGGTTAGCCACAAACCTAACTCTGTATCTGAAAGAGCTTGATGGGTCTAGATGAACCAGACTCACAGCCTCGTCGTGTCTTGGGGCTGAGCACGACGGCGATGATGATGGACGGTGATTACATTATCATCTCAACCATCTCCACCTTTACGAGCACTTGTACTTGGTTCCAAGTCTTTGCCTCTAGTTACGGGAACCTTGGGCGCGAATCGCAGGACGTTGTTAGGGCCTAAAGGTGACAAAGTACAGGGGTGTCAGAGCCCTGAAAATATGTATTGCATCATCCATCGCATACTCAGTATCTCGCTCAAATGCTAATCATCTCCAAAATCTCAAATACTTTTGTGTCCGTACTGAACAGAGAGTTAGTTTCCTTCCATCTCATTCTCTCCATTGCCTGCGCCTATCTGTGTCTATATATTCTGCCCTGCTCTCCGCTACGACTCCTTGTTATGCGTATTCACATCTTGAATCGTACATTCTACACGCTCAGTAAAGCAACTGCTCGCCTCCGCTTACCAGCACTGCGGGGTCCAACGACAACCACCACTTCCACCACCACCAACAACTTCTCACCTTTATCGGCCCGTACCACGACACTCCTCAAGAAGTCGATGCCCAGTCTACCATTCCTCGGCTCTCTGTTTGGTACTTCAACCCCCAAAGAAAAAATGTCATATCCCGACGGTCGATCCGATGATGAATGGAGGGCGGTGTTGAACAAAGGTACGTGCGCCCCGCCGCAGTCCATGCGATAACCGGGGGGGTTGCTGGCTGTACGCAGGATGCCACAGGATCGTTCGTTGTACTGACTTGTTGGATCTCTGTAGACCAATTCCGCGTCCTACGCGAAAAAGGCACCGAAGCCCCCTTCACGGGCGAATATGACAAACACATGCCCTCGGCCGGAGTGTACACCTGCGCCGGGTGCGACGCGCCCCTGTACAAGGCAAACCACAAGTTCAAGTCGGGATGCGGCTGGCCCGCGTACTTTGACAGCATCCCCGGCGCGGTGACGCGGCACACGGACAGTACGTTCGGCATGCAGCGGACGGAGATTGTGTGCAGTAACTGCGGCGGACATTTGGGACATGTTTTCAAGGGCGAAGGGTACCCGACGCCGACGGACGAGAGGCATTGTGTTAATAGTATCAGTTTGAAGTTTCATGAGAAGGAAGAGGGAGGTGAGGGCAACAAGGTGGCGGGGAATGGGGAGGCGAAGTAGATGCGCCATGAGCAGATGATACAAAAAGGAGATGAAGATGAAGCAGTTGCGGATGTGACATGGAGATTGTGGTGGTGGTTTCACATAAATGTGAGATTATCGCGAGACAGAAGGTGGTCTCAACACTGTACGTTACTGTCCAACAAGGAATTCAAAAAGTGATGGAATTGATACCTTGGAACCACCATGCGCAGATTCAATGGCAGCTCCACGACAACTGTCAGTACAAAGTAGAGTAGTGCGACGTGAAGGGATGACACGATCAACGACAGGTGAAACCGCCACCATTATGGTGAATTTCATTCCCTGTATTCATGCTAATGCTAATCGTAGCGTCGTAGGTAGGTATGCTTTCGACGACCAGGGCATCGCTAGGTATCATATCTTGAGTCTGGTTAATAACACTGGCCCTGGGAGCCTATTCAAAACTTGTACATGGAGTCTTCGTAGCACTGGGGAGACACAGCCCTCATCTTGGCTGAAGAAACTAGGGATTGAGTTGCCGACTGATGATGGGTCAGTCGTCAAGACCCAGTGCATCTTCCAATTGAGAGCCTCACAGCCAGGAAGTTCTTGTCCAAGCAAGCTTCAGTAGTGAGGCTGCCGACTGCGGAGTCACATTGGAACATTGGATCTCATAATTCGTGACATCTCTGTAGTCTTGGTGGCGAGTCGGGTTCGGATACGAGAGTCCTACCGGCCTCGATCATAAGATGGTAAGAGAGACTGGGAGACACTCGGTGATGCTCATCCACCATCCGCAGTACTGGTAGCAGCCTTGTTCTGTGCCTTTCTGCCCTTCTTCTTTTCCTGCATATGCTTTCGCTTCACTTTCTTCTCAGCCGTTTTGGTTTTCTTGGACGGTTGCTGCCCTTCTCCCTGTTGAGAGTTTCTTTTCTTGCCGCGGCGCTTCTGTTGTGACTCTTTCTGAGGGGTGCTTGACGCTGTCGGGTTCTCTGATTTGGATACAGATGATGTTTCACCGTCATCAGCGTCACCGGCAGCCTCATCGCCATTTTCGGAAGATGATGAGTCCTCTTCTGACGATTCTTGTGGTAAGGACGCCAGTTGCGCTGCTAGTTGCAATGCATCCTCTTTGTCGTCTATTTGCTTCTCATCCTGTGCTTGTGTCTTGACCTTTTCCTGCATGCTGGATGCTAGGCTCCTCAACTTCTTGCTTGCGCGGAATTTGTCACGGGCTTCACGTTCGGCGCGCTCGAGATCATATTTGTCGTTTCCAGCCTGGAAAACATGAGAACCTAATGTACTCCACCGAACTGCCTTCGACTTACCAACGCATGTCGGATTACTCTACCAGCAGCCTCTTTGTTTAGTGTGGCTGTGGGACGAGAAGGAGAA
The DNA here is from genome assembly GCA_024082115.1 of Rhinocladiella similis. Lineage (NCBI taxonomy): Eukaryota > Fungi > Ascomycota > Eurotiomycetes > Chaetothyriales > Herpotrichiellaceae > Rhinocladiella > Rhinocladiella similis. The sequence continues at coordinate 3,266,608 of JAMRYE010000013.1, read as the reverse complement.
GGGCCGGCCTCTGCAATCTTGATCTTTTCGAAATATTGCTTGACTCGACTCAATTCGCGAAAAACAGGATGTTCTTTGGCGTCAACACCGTGTAATTTGAAATAAGCTAGATGGGTCAGCGACTTGCTAAACGATATCACTAGAATCTCACAAAAGATAATTGACTCGATCGCGTACACCAACAAAACGTCGAGCTTCGCTCTGTCCAACAGAGGGAGTTTCTTGGTGGTAGACGCAAGGGAGAATCCTGACTCTAGCAACGGCGAGAGACTGTCTTCGAGATCTTCTATATTCTCCTCCAACTGGTCGACCAGGTCAAGCATGGAGCCAGCGTCCATAATGGCGGGGCAGATGTTTGGGTCCTGTGTAATGGTAAGGGAGGAGAGAATGTCGTCGTCGTCTCACATATGTTCTGAATGCGGCATTGAGCAAATGCCAGCGCAAGGAAAAAATAAAGGTTGGAGATACAGAAAATTCCCCGCATTTCATCTGCGCCTGTGACCATCATGCAGTCACCATTACCAGTCGCCTATCATCAACGAACAGCAAACAGTCTTCTTGGGCTTCTAACATCTTAATAATACGTCTTAATATTACCAGTCTCAGTATATCTGGTAATCTTTGTACCTACCCCGGAGTCGACGACTCGATCAATCCCTCTCTGTGCCCTTTCTCCGGCTCCTAGAGCCACGCCGATCCTTTCATGTCTTGAGCTCCGCAGACCTTCAAACTGTCGCAACGACTCCTCCTCCGGCCGCTCGTGAGAGCCTCGGGTGGATGGCCGCGCCTCTCAAGCTTAAGGACTCTATGTCCCCGTGGCTTCACTCGTCCTGGTCACTCTCTTGGCTTCAAAACAATGGCACAATCTCAAAGCTGGTGGTCCCCCTCACCCACCAATGATCACGCTTCTGCCTCTGAGCAGGCCTCTTTCGAGTCGAAGCCTCTCGATGACGATGTCGTATCTGAACCCGAAGAAGAAAAGCTTTTGACGAGGCGTTTGCATATCCTGGGCCTTGGGAGTATTGGCACCTTGATTGCTCATTCGTTGCGATGTCTACCTAATCCGCCGCCTATTACTTTGATGATGCATAAACATGAGCAGTATGCGGAATTCAGAAAGGTCGGCCGCAACATCGCTCTAATAGACCAGAAGAACAATATCAATGACGAGCAGACTGGCTATGATGTGGAAGTCTTTGAAGGCGAGCAACCTGAAGCTGGCTCACCGTGGCGCTTCATTCCCGATTTCAGAAGCAAGCCGGGAGGAGGTACAACACCACCGACGACGAATCCTTTAGGGGCCGAAGAGTCTTTGCCTAACGGAAAGGTCTTTATCTACTCGCTAATTGTCGCTGTCAAGGGCCATGCTACAGTGGCCGCCCTCCGATCAGTAAAAGATAGAGTCGATTCCAGGACAACAATATGCTTTATGCAAAACGGACTAGGCCAGATCGACGAACTGAATCGCGAAGTCTTCACCGATCCTGCGACTCGTCCGACATACATACTCGGTATTGTGTCTCATGGCGTTTACATGGCCGATCCATGTGCGGTTGTCCACGCAGGCTATGGGACGATCGCACTAGGTGTATCTCGAGACAAAGACCGGCATCCACTTCCTCCTCGAGCGATGACCAAGAATGTCTCTGACCTGACCGACGAGGAGCGCAGGAAATTCTACCCGAGCGACAAGGACCTGTTTACGAGCATGTCCTCGCGATATCTCTTGCGCACCTTGACGAGGTCAACAGTGTTGGCCTGTGCAGTGTTTCCTTACCTGGATCTTTTGCAATTACAATTGGAGAAGTTAGCAGCGAATGCCGTTCTCAACCCTCTTACAGCACTTTTAGATGTGCCAAACGGCGCCTTGCTTGAGAGCAACGAACTCTCCATCGTGCAGCGACTTTTGCTGGCTGAGGTCTCTCTGGTCATCCGCGGCTTACCAGAACTGGAAGGCATCCCAAATGTTAGGATGAGATTTTCGGCTCGAAGGCTAGAGCAGCTTGCTGTGGCAGTGACTCGTCGCACAGCTCACAATTCCAGCAGTATGCGGGAAGACCTTCGTCACGGCAAAAAGCCAGAGATTGACTACATCAATGGGTACATTGTCAAACGCGGAGAAGAGCAAGGCATCAAATGTGCCCTTAACTTCATGTTGATGCAGTTGATCAAAGGCAAAGATGGCTTGCAAAAAAGAGATTACAGCATGCCGCATGGCTTGCCTTATGGCACTCGGCAGATTGAAAGTCAGGCCAATTCAAATCAACCAGGAGTTGTAACTTTATCCGACGAAAGTACGCCGAATCCTTTGCGAACAACTGCAAAGCCTCGATAACTGCGATTCAGGGTTTAGGCTCAAACACAGCGAGGTATCACGTACTTTTAGGATCCGTGCTATGTGGCTACATCATCGCTTTGACACATTGCCTGATGACAGCTGATAGAGGCGTGCCGATTACCAGCTGCGATCTGCTGTCAAAAAGCAATAATATACTTATACGATTACTTCAAACTTCGGGGTCTCCGTTGACACGATTCACAATCATGGCTGTAGTACTTGACAGCTGGAAACGCAGCGCCTCGAACCCGAGCACATCACCATCTCCTATTGCAAAGATGCAGTACTCCGTACAGGGTGAGGCAATTCGCAAAGGGTGACGGATCACAAATCCTTGGCCTACCTTTAGTGCAAAAATTCTCCAGACAAGAATCCTTCCTATTCCATGGCAAACTCTGCTCAAGCTGCTGATGGCTCGATTTCTCTATCCGCCAAGGAGGAATTTGTGAATGACTGGCTAAGAAACTGGATCTAACGAGAGCCAGCAAAATGCCCCAACACCTACGACCATGCCAAAAATACCTCCAACGTGTCTAAGCCAGTTCTAGACCAACGGCGGCCAACTCCTCGACCTTTAGTGGCTGACTGAGTGAAATGACCGAAAGCGGCACTAGTGCTGTATTCATTGGAAGCCGACGTCCATCCCATTCACGGACCTGATGCTGAGCACGGCGCTTCACCACCGAGACGTCAAGGCTGTCATTTCGCTCACAACCAATACATCGGGATAAATTGATCAATCTGATATACCCCAACGAGAGTCCATGTGGCTGGGGGCGGGTCAATTGTGGAAGTGAAGTCAGACCTAACAGATCCATCTGTTTTAGGCAAGGATTACCAGGCATGTTGTCTCCCCACAAGGACACTAGGCCCTGTGCCCACCATCCTTGAAGTACACTTTTTAATTGACATGCAGTTCATCAGAGTCTAAGCCTGGATTGTTGTCGGCTGTTTACTAGCGTCTCTGAGACCATTCGCCTCTTGCCCTCTCGTGGAGGCAGACATGCTCGTGTATATATAGCGGCACCTGTCCCTTCCTGTCCCTCTCGGAACCTAATCCTCTGTTCAGTTTCGACAGCCTCACACGGTCACTATCACGATCCGCACACTCGTTCATTCAGACAGACAGACATTCGCTACAATTATACATCTATCTCTTCAACATGCGGTCATTCATTCCTCTTGCCGCTGCTGCCCTGCTCTCCACGGCCTCTGCTGCTCCTGGCTGGGCCGACTGGATTAACCCAGGCAAATGCTTGAACCCTCGTTCTGCTCAATCCCTTGTCGATGGCTTCGGTAGCCTCCTCTCCAACTACAGCACTGCTACCGCAGAGAAGATTCTGGCAGACGACCTCGTCGACTGGTCTGACAGCATCAACGAGCTGGCGGGTCAACCCCTGGCCAGCCTACCTTCCCCAACAAGGCTGCTTTCGAAGCCGGTCAAGGCTCTCAGCCAGCGATCCCATTCAACCTTATGGCCATCGACGCTGTTACTTGTGATACCATTGCTCTCCGGTGGAACACCACCATCCCACCTAACACCGTCAAGGGCATCACTATTCTCAAGGCCGAAAACTCCCAGGGTCAACCAGATACCTGGCAGATCAAGACCATCTTCACGGAATTCAACAGCATCGCCTGGTTGGAAGACATTGGCGGTAACTGCACCGCACCTCCCCGGCACTAAAGGAGCTGGTTCTTGACGGGTCATAGCGTGGCGTTCTGAAATGATTTTTTTACATGTCCATCCTAATGTCGGATGCGATGGGACGGAGCAGCTATTAATATGGAGGGTCTTTTCCGCATGACCTTGTCATTTATGAGTTCGCAGCACATATATTTTACTATTTCTCTCAAAATTAGCTGGTCTGCACTGCTATGAGTCTGTACTATTGTAAACTCGCAAAGCCAAAAAAATCCAAGTTTCGAAGTCTTCAAACCATTCTACATCCTCGGCTCGAAGTCACATTCACGTGAGACTCCTTGGATGAGAAAGGTTTGGAGCAGTGTATTAGTTCCGGGCTTGCACATAAGCGAAACGCCTACAACAGGCCGGTCTCTGCGAAAGGCCTTACTAGCAGGCCCCTCTGCAAGGGACCAGAACCCGAATTCGAACACTGTCTCGGGCGAAGTCGCAGCCGGTGGCGTCCTCGTGTCCTTGTTTCGGTGATGTTGACGCATCCACTTTCACAGCATTTTTCAGTTTTTCAACGCCCGTGGGGTAAGAAAGATGCTCTGGCCGAACGGTCGCGTGCTATACAATAGCCGCCGTCAAGAAGCAAGAACGAAAAAGGCGCTCGTTGATTACAGAGTATGCATTTCGGGACAATGGCAGGGACAAAGTGCTGGATACTTGCAACCGAGAGCCGATGTTTGTTTTGATCAACAGATCTCATCGACACACCTGCAAGCTCTGACCACTCCTGACTCCGTGCATGCTCCCTCTAGAAGCATCGAGTTTTCTCCCTTTGTCGACTCCGGATTTTGGTCATTTCGCTTCGCTTGGACTGGTTTCTTTCCGGGGCGAACTCTGGCATTCTACAGTACCACTTAACGGGCCAGGAGTTCGAACACAATCACCTTGCAATTTCCTTGCATCACGAGGCCTCAACTTCGTGTCAGCCGGCGCTAGAAAGCTTCTCACTCCCTGATTGTGGCGGAGACCGCTTTGAGGGACCACGAGGTTACTCTGTTGTCTGATGAAGACTCCAAAAACGGCCCCCTGGAGTATAGGATCGTCATTTTTGAAACTTGAATCGTTTCACTTCATGCATATCTCTGGCCGATCAGTGTATTACGCAAAAGGCTTGACATGGAGCTTATTGAGTCAAACGCTGATCGCGCACTATGAGTATGAATCGTTTTGCTAGTCCATAGTCTTACTACTATTTATACATGAATACGGAGTAATCCAGCCTCCTTTAAAAGGGACATGCATGCACTCCGTACCACGATCAGTCAATAGTAGGCACACTTGGTCGCTTCGGTGTAGGGAAATATACGTAATTACCCCAGCCTTCTTCCGCACCTCGTGATTGCGATGAGATTCATACCTACAGCAACCAAACAAGAACACTTGTACGCATTCATGCAGCACCATCTTCGCAGGATCACCCACCATACAAGGCATGATTACAGTAGAGTAGTCTTCTTCGAGGATTTGCACGTTATTTGTCATGCTGTAGCGCTGCGTGAAGGGCGGAGAAACTGCGAGATTGCATCAACAGCCTGATGGATCTTCCTTGTCCTCTTGCCTCGACAGCTGCCGCGACGATGGCACCGTATTGAACTGTCCTCTCCTTGGGACGATCACGGCAACACAGACTGTTCTTGGATCCTCAGCGTCAGCGCCATCGTTTCAGTCTTGCAGGACTCTGGTCAGCGCAAACGAGACTTGGTTGCCATGAGGAAGCAGTGGCCATCTAGCGACCGGTGCCTACCCGTGAGTGCATTGACAGCCGCATATTTGGCCTACAATACAAGGCGACGCACTGACAAAACACTGTGTCAGATGCCAAAGCAACGAGCATCAGCCGTCGACGTTGCATGCGACCACGCCAAAGCTGTCAACAATGGGTAAGAGGGTGTCGTGTCAGACTGTCAAGACAAAGGAATTGTACTGTAGTTTCATCGAAAGGATTCCACCCCTCGAGGTACAGTGAGGCTGGGACCCTTGATCAGCAGAATTACGTCAATCAACTAATGCTAAGTAAGTCTACGAAGGATTTACAGTGTATGGTGTCATGATTCTGCCAGCCACCTCATGGAAAAGCTCGATGACGAGCTTGTCTTTTCGAGAAAACACAGCCCAGTCAAGCCTAGCAATCATTGACGCCAATACATGCACCTGACGGAGTCCAGCTTGGATCCAGTTCGCTGCTATGCCTGCATTGAGAGTTCTGCCAAAACAGCTTGTATTCTGATTGGTATCGTCATCTATCTCAATTTCGTGAGTCTGGATCTTTCCATGACTTCCCCAAAGATTTTGCTGGCACAGTGGCGACGATGACCATCAACAACAAGAGCACCCTGAAGCTCTCCTCTCCGCACAGGTAAGTAACAACAATGCCACTTGATGTGCTAATTGTCACCGGAGACCGACCTTGAGATCGGACATGCGCGATCTCATCCGCGAAAGCTGTCCATCACGGCTCGTTGAAGGTTCCACATCCATACAACGTGAAAGAAAGTTGCTTCTAAACGAAGGTCAGCAGAAACATATCACACGGATCATGATGAATTACCATAGTATTTCTCTGTTGCTGTCGATTTTGCAGAATGGTGATCAATCCGATGATTATGGATATAACGTTGAAGATTATGGTACAGAGGAGCTGTTGATTCATGGTTGTGCTTGACTTCGCGCTTTCGTCAGATACCGTTCGTTGGTTCAACGTTGCTTGAGGCAATGGAGTTTTCCCTGGGCTTAAAACTCTTCGTGACTAACACGATGTTCGCCATCCGCAGCATCGGGCGCTCCTTTATATGAAATATTGACTCAGCAAACTCAAGAGCAAAATGCTGAGCTTGAAAATGTCCAACTAATTCTTACACTCCAGTCCAACATTCCTGAGAGAATACGATGGATTCTCCTACACATAAGAGAACAATTGCGCCGGTGCTCCCAGGAGTTTTGTTCAAATACAGTCGATTCTTCAGGTCATCGCCATCGACGTTACGCGGATTGAGAGCTTTTGCGAACAGTCTGCACGGTATCTATGTTGATGAGAACAGGTTGCGCCGAGATTTCACAGACGCGGCTTGATGAAGTGGTTACGCAACCAACGCCCGACCTAGGCTTATATGAATGAAGAATATGGCAACAAAATTTGGCCCATTACCCGCAAACAGTGCCACCGCCTCATCATCAAGAAGGCTTGGACGGGTGTGCAAAATGGTAGCGACCTGGCCGAAAGTCCGCAATGATGCACGTATGCGCCATGAAGCTTCAATGGGTGCAATTCGGTGTTTGCGTTCTACAGGCGCAAGCAGCGGGAGCAAGGTATTTAGATGGATATTACACCCGAGGATTGTCCATGACCCTTTCGTATTCAGTCAGGCAAATGAGACCACGGCATCACTTTCTTTTGTGTAATGTTGGAGACGCCCGACCTTGCCTCCCTACCATCAAAGGCAGACAAGGAGTCATCGGGACCATTCAATGCTGTCATACAATATCGGCCTCTGGGACTCTATCGAGCCGTCCAGCAACATATTTCGAGTACTTGACCGCTGACAAACAATATATGCTAGAAGTCGAACGTTGTGCAAAGATCTCTGTCTGCGACGATTATCGTGATGCTCTCACGCATTATACCACAGCCAACTCACCTACGAGACTTCATGCGGTCGAGAAGCTAAATCGAGCCTCGGACTATCCAACATAATTCGCGAGTGCTTTTGGGTCGTGCTTAGCACGAGAAGATCCATGCAGCTCTCATGAACTTCATCTACTCGAACGACAAATGCGAAGCTAACAGACAAAGAATGAGGACGTTCGGCTCGACTTCTCGATATTTGTTTAAGAGACAAGGAAAGCCCGTGGTGACTAACTACTTCCACGCGAGCATCTCGCAATGCAGGGCTGCAAACCACGCATCCTCTGTCTCGGCCCATGTCCTTGAAGCACGTAGTGTCTCCTGTATCTCGTCCTCGGTGATGCCAGCGTCCAACCAACTCTGGTGCAAGGGATCACCTGGGCGCAACTGGCTCTCAGCCCGTTTGGTAAGCCATTGTCTAGTTTCTGCTCCTGTGAAGGCCGCACTTCCTGTCCCAATACGAATCTTGCCACTATCAGCGTCAAAGCCCGCAAGTCGAAATAGTGCCGGCATCGCGGGCGGCGACAGGTCAGCGTCAAGATCTCCCTTGAGCACTGCTCGGCGGAAGTTTCCCACCCAGAGACGGTCTAGGTCCGTACTTCGTGGGTAAAAGTGCTGGTCGACCGTGTCGCGAGTTGCCAGAATTCCTCCAGGTTTCAGCACGCGCCGCATCTCAGCGAGTGCCTTGACTGGCATATCTGGTGGTGGCATGTACCCCAAGGTATGAGAGCAGAACACCACATCGAATGCATTGTCTGCGTAGGCGAGGCCTTCGAGAATATTCCCTTCCTCAAAGACAACTGAGCCCGGCCCATCTTTGGGAACATCAGCCTCGTCGGCTATTGCCTTGGCCCTGCTTAGGACATTTGTCGAGATATCAATGCCGACGGTTCTCCCTTCCCTGGCGTATTGAGCAAAACCTATGGTGATGGTGCCTGGGCCACAGCCGACATCGAGAATCTGGTCAGTCTTTTTGATGTGTGGTAGCAGAAAGGCAGCCTCGGACTCGACTGTGCGAGCTTGTTGGGTTGAGACAGTCTGGCTGGAGTAGCCCTGTGTGTAGTTGCTCTTTGAATCCGTGTTCGCCATGGCCTATCATTCAAAGCCCAACGTTGTATTTAAAAGGTGCCGATCGCAAAACTGCAAAACTGCAAAACTGCAAGGATGGAGGTTGGATGTCCACTGTGTTCAGGGGGCTCGTTAGAAGGACTACCTTGGGCATTTTATACCCAGTCCGAGTGACATGATTCTTCAAATTCTGTAGCAAAGCGTAGGGGTTCCCTAGGGAGGACTAGAAGTAGACCTACTACCAGTAACGCAGCAAGGAATAAGTGTTGCCTAGACAGGGCTACCCACAACGACTTATCTTATGCAACAGTATTCGGTGTTTCGTACTCCCGTTCTCGTTCAAGCGAACCCTCAACTCATTCTCGGACAAATTTCCTCCGAGTGAGATAAGAATCGTGGATATCATGCCCAGGAGTGCACGATGGGAAGAAAGTATGGCATGGCATGGAAGTACCAGTCAAGCTTGGGCATGATGGTAAAACGGCAGGATTTCCGAGCGACAGTTATACCAGGAGTGGCTACCAGATGTGGGCGTGTCTAAAGCGGCGGCGGGTTCTCTACTTCTCGGCAACCACCGTACAAATGCAGTATCTTTCTCGCTTTCGGCAACAGGTAGGACGGTTCGCACAGTATTATGGCCAGTCTGCGCGCTCCAAAGCGCCCGCGGCTTGGAGACAGGACTGCGTTAGCATGCACAGAATGCAAACAGAGAAAGTTGAAGGTATGAGATGTGGTCTCCCAACCCTATCTTGGCGGGCTCGCTAATCTGAGATTCCAGTGCGATGGACAATCTCCTCAGTGCCAGCATTGCATTAAGACTGGACGTGGTAAGTATTGATAACTCCCGACTCTGCATTTGTACTGGAACATTACGCTTACATCTCTTGCCAGATTGTCTGGTCGAAGATCCAGCAACTGGACTACAACGACCGCGGGATTATTTGCAGTCGTTAGAATCACGGGTCGCACTGCTGGAAAGCCTTCTCCGGGAAACTCGTCCCGATGTCGCTATAGACCATTTCAGTACGATTGGCCATGCAAGGCCGGTGGATGTTCCTAACCAAGGTGCTGTGAGTGAGCCAGCTCCTCAAAACGACAATCGATCTTCATATCAGCCGATCAACTTCTCAACGAACACACAACCACCTGTGTCACCCGGCGTCAGCAACTCTCATCACGACGATGATGATGGCGATGACTTGGCTTCAAACGTAGCCTTACTCGCACTCAGCGCATCTGGCCGAGAACCTCACTACTTTGGTCCTTCTTCTGCTCTGTCATTCTCTCGGATTGCTTCGTCCGCATTAAAGACTCATAAACGACATGGCGGCTCTCAGCCAAGTACTTACAGTGATGCAGCAAATCATCCCCCCGCGCAGAAATACCGAACCGTGGTATTTCCCACTCCGAGTATTGGACACACTCTTTCGGCGGCATACTTTAATCACGTCCATCCACAGTATCCATTCTTACATCGACCAACTCTTGACAAATGGGAAGAGAATTGTCTACAGGCACAGCAAGCAGGCACCGTTGATTCTGTCAAAGAAATCCCCTTCTTCTTTGTTCTCATGGTGCGAATTGTTCTCTCGCCACATAGTGATGCTGGCTAACCCCATCACAAGGTTTATGCAATCGGGTCACTTATCATTAAAAACGGGGATCGTAGTGACGATGCCGAGGTGGGTACTCAAGTCCCCTCATTCTAACACCATGACTGATCGATCATCATAGGCTTACTATGCTGCCGCTCTCAGCTACATCGACTTTATCATGGACATGGATAGTATGGAGTCTATCCAGGCAGTCCTTGCGTGTGCAGTTTATTCCATCCGTTCCCCTGTCGGTGCCTCGATCTGGTAAGTCACGACAAGACTGAATATCCACATGGTCTGATAAGCATTGCCAGGAAATTGTCGGGCATGGCCATCCGTCATTGCATCGAGCTCGGCTATCATCGGAGCGTCGAAAGGTTCCGACCCAACACTGATCCCCTGACGCGTGAAATGTCGAAAAGAATTTTCTGGGTGGCCTACGATATCGATCGTGCAGCTGCTCTGACCCTCGGTCGCCCTTTCGGAATATCTGATCAAATGATCGATGTTGAAGTAGGTGGACCATGTCATCGCGTTCCTGGGTCATTGTGCTGAAATCGTGAACAGCTCCCACTTGACATCGATGATAGTGGCATCACCACTGCTGGCATCTCAGGACCTGTTCGTCAAGGCTCAGACGCGTCCCCCACACAAATGACCGGAGCCCTCCACATCATCAAGCTTCGACAGCTTTGGTCGAGGATCAGTGATTCCATATATTCTGCTGTCTCTGGTCAGTCCTCTGACGGCAGCAGTACATGTGCCGCTATATCAGCTCATGTCCCTGAACTACGGCAGGCGCTGGAAGAATGGTTTGCTGATACGCCGTATCAACCTCAACACCCCGATACTGGACCAGTCTCGGTTTTCACGTCAAAGGATTGGTTTCGTCTTGCGTACGATCATAGCATTATTCTACTCTATCGCCACTGCCTCACTTGCGAATACCATCGACATCCCAATGCATCATCCACAGGATCGCAATGCAGTAAAGCCCAGGTCGATGCTGCATTTCAAGAGTGTGCCTCGAGCGCTAGACAAATCTGTGTTTTATACCGTCGGACGTACCAACGGTCACCAATTCGCTATACATGGGGCTCGTTGCACATTCTTTTCCTGGCAGGTCTCACGTACTTGCATTGCCTATGGAGTAGCGAAACCGTGAGGAAAAGTATCCCCAAGCTCGATGTTATCAACACCTGTACGTCGTGCAATATGGTTCTCGTCATTATTGCAGAGCGATGGAGTGTTGCCGCTTCTTATCGAGATCTTTTTGAGAAGCTCTCAGAGCGCACTATCAACATGGTGTTTGGCGGAACAGGAGGCAACGGCCACAGTATGAACGCACCTGCCACGTCCCTGACAAACGCAGGCCTCGCACTGGATTCTGGTCACGATGATACTCTACTGTCTCAACCGATGTTTGATGATCTACATCTGGAAGACTGGCTCGTCAACCTGGAAGATATCAACGTTCCCGACGAGTCCGAATGGCTCGTGCAGGGTCTGATCCGAGGGTTTGGGGGCCAGCAAGACGACGGTCTATCCGGACATTTAGAAGGGCCAATGTTTTGATCTTGTGTGAGTCGAGGTGCCTAGTGCATATTATTTAAAAGTCAAATCAACCATGGTACTCCAGAGTTCACGCCTACGACGATTCAGCTCAAGCTTCACTATCCAGGATTATCTCTTTTAGGCCAAGAACGCTCGCACATTTCTCCAAGCTCCGCCGTTGCGAATCTGCATAGACAGACTGCGAGTCGCAGATCTCACAGCCAAGAGCAGCCTCGAGCCCTTTCCGATCCTCAAAAGGTTCGAAGCCGCAGGTGTTCTCCTTAGAGGCGCTGTAAAGATTTGAGCGGAAGATTCCTGCAGCAGAGAAAGGCAGAAAGTCTTCATATGTTACTGGTACTGTCTGAATAACGCCTTCCTCGACTAGCTTGGACAGCGGTACTCTGGTACTCGATCCAGAGGAAGTCCGGTCACGAGCGCTAGAAGTGCAGCGACATTCGAAGAAGACTAGACCTCGTCTCAACATGGTTTCCCAATCATCTGGGAATTTGCTAAAGACTTGTTTGAATGAGTCTTCTGCATCGGTCTCGGCCAATGCCATTGCTTCAAGTGCTTCGGTCAGCAGAATGTCGTACAGGTTCCGGCCTTTGGCTGTCAAGGCAGCTCCACGTTGCTCGATCTCCCCAAATCGCGCCTTATGAGAGCCTGGCGTCAGACTGGTCGAGCCCTTGACGCGGAAACTGGTCTGCTCGCACAGAGCTAAGAAGCTCGTCTGACGCAGGAGGATTGGATATTTTCGAGCTGGTGGACCCTCTATTCTTGACTTGATGGCAAGTCCCTCTGCTTTCATCCTGGTTTCGGTCATCTCGATGTCGAGTGTGCGTGGTGTCAAATGGTTGATGTGTGCGCTGTTGAAGCAAGTGATGTCTGCTAGAATAGGATGCTCAGCCCCGAGTTTCTGGTAATCATCCAATGTTGCCGCTGCTACCGAATGCCATTGAAACGTCTTCATGGCTTCAAGGATGAATCTTTCTGCTTGATGAGGATAGAAGCCGCCTTGGTCCTCTCCAACTCCAACCAGCTTTGTGAGCTCGTCGCTAAAAATGTTGCGTTGGATGAGAAGGCTCAATGCTAGTTCTCGTGGCTCTGGCCTCAGCAGTTCTGGCCGAAGAAGCGTGGTGAAGACGCGAAATGGGTTTCTCCTCAATGCGTCGGAATCCACGGGACGGAACGCCGTTGCGTGCATTGGCAATCCTGCTACGGACAGGTCGTAATAGTCGACAGGATGCAGTCCGATCAAGGCGAAGATTCTGCGAACTGTTCGGAGTTCGTATGGCGTACCCAGACGGATGGCTCCATGTCTCTCCAAGTCAAGTCGCTCCTCCAGGGGTGCATTTGTCCTGCATGCTTGATTGACATCCTTGACAATCCTGACCAGGTCACCATAAAGAGGAACCTCCGACTTGTACATTGCCGACATGGCCAGAGCAAAGGTGTTGCGGAGGTCATCTTTGTCTACAAGAGGCTGCGCATTGAGGTCATGTGAAGCGACGGCTTGAGATGTGTGTAGGACTGTGGTCATTATGTTTTACTGCGTCCGATCACCGAGAGCTTGTACGATATGTTCAATTGAGAGCCTGTCTAGGGTGCGAGAGACAGTAGACACTGTGGTTGCGAGCGCGGTCAAAGGCTCAGTCAGCCGGTAAATGCAAGCAATGGAGTACCTGGTGTAGATGCTACGCAGCAAACACCTATGCGTACTTCGGCCTAAAACAAACAAATCACCTGACTGGATGTCGGCGGTGCTACTATTACAAGTACAGAGGTATCAGAAGCCTACTGAGTACCCAATCTGTATGGCACAACCACAGTGACTTGTTGTTATTCCCATCCAGTCTTGGGACTCGGAAATTTCCATGTCGCCGCAAAAGCCACAAACGGAAGAAGCCGAGCCGTTGCCATCCCGCCCTCATTGAGCCCTTCGGAAACAATGCCATTCCACAGGAACAGAGACGGAGACACTCCCTGTGACAAGTCTACTAGAGGTCCCTATGCTCGGACTGCTGGGCCCAGCCGAAGTGTGATCCCTCCATCGTCATTCATGTCCCGCATCTAGTTAACTCATTCCTTGTGCTCTCGCGGGGTTCAACGACCAGACAAGCCTTGCCTTTATCACATTGAAGACTGATATTGTTTCAAGATCTGAACATCTTCTTGTGACCAGAACCTCCTTGTTTGGAATACTCACCTCTTCCACTCACCAACATGTCATCGACAGCAACCATTACGGTTTCGGCCAACTCTTCGGCGGCACCTCGCCAATCTGCCCTCAACACCACTGCTAGCGGCACTGGCCGTAAGAGGTTACACCACATCCCCACGCCAGACACCAAGGAAGAAGAACGGAAATGGCAACTCCAGCATATGGCAGGCGCATTTCGAGTCTTTGCAAAGCTGGGGTACGCTGATGGAGGAAGCGGACATATCAGTCTTAGAGGTGAGTGGTCCGAGGTTGCGAAAATACTATGCGGTGGTCGCATTTCTCATACTCACCCATCACCATCATATACAGACCCAGTTGAGCCAGACACCTTTTGGATCAACCCTTACGGAGTCCATTTCGGTCTGCTAAAGGCTTCCGACATGGTCCGCGTCGACGAGGAAGGCAACCGGGTCGGAGGCAACGACGCTCCCGTCAACACTGCCGGCTTCATCATCCACAGCCAAATCCACAAGGCTCGACCTGACATTAACGCTGCGTGCCACATGCACAGTCCGTATGGTCGGGCATGGTCGACTTTTGGCAAGCCGATTGAAATGTTGAATCAAGGTTCGTCTGCCTCCTTTCTGTACCAATTTTACGTATACCTGTGTTCTGTGGAAACAACAAGTGTGTATGTGTGTGACTGACATTGCTCTTATCTTGTCGGGGGTTGTTTTAGATTCATGCATGTTTTACAACGATCTAGCAGTCTACGCTGGCTTCGGGGGTGTGGTCTTTGCCAAAGAAGAAGGCGCTCACATTGCCGCGGCCATGGGTCCGACAAAGAAGAACATCATCCTGCAGAACCACGGCTTGCTTACCGCAGGTGGAACGGTCGATGAAGCTGCTGCGTTCTTCATCGCTCTGGAACGAGCTTGTCAGAACCAGATCATCGTCACGAACATGATCATGTCGAATGAGGTCACGAAGACTTATGTCGGCAAGGAAGAGGCAGAGTACACCAAGAAAAACACCGGGTCGCCCGAAGTCATGTATATGCAGTTCAAGCCCGAGTATGATTTGATGTTGAAGGAGAGTGGGGGAGAATTTCTTGAATAGGTACACCGGTACATGTATATGTATATCTTCGTGTACAGCTATAATTCTGCGGTTTCTAACCCCTCGTCGTATCAGATCCAATAGGTCCCCACGCTTCCGGTCGTCTTCGCACAAGACCCGAATAAAACCAACATCCCAACGTGTAGATGTCGTAAACGGCCATGTTCACCGTCTTCTCGACGGCCACGGCAAACGGCGCCATCTGCACGCACTCGAGCACGATGGTGGTGATTTCGGGGTGTTCTCGTGTCATGGCGGTGGCGGCGTCGGTCAGTTCCTTCTCAATCGCCTCGTGCGAGTATGGTCCATCGTCACGCACGAGACGCTGGAGGTGGCCGTCCTTGGGCACGCCGACAATGTGCACGCGCTCGACCTGCGTGATGCCCAGCTGGGTCAGGTGCGTGCGGCCCAGCTTCGAGCCGTCAAAGGTGATGATGCCCACGTGCGACGTCGGCGGCATGATGGAGAACAGCGACGGGATCTGGCACAGCGACGACGACGCCACGGGGACCGACAGCCGTTTCGCGAGTTCCGGTTGAGCCATGGCCAAGAACCCGCAACTCGTCATGATGCCGACGGCGCCGCGGTCGATGAGTTTCTGGCCCGTCCGTACGAACCGGTCGAGAAATTCCGAGTCGTACGTGTCGTTGGTGATTAGGTTGGGTACCAGTGAGCCAGGGGCCTCTTCACGGATCAGGGGAAAGGGCCAGGTTCGTTCGTTCCAGCCGTCGCCGGCGGGTCGGACGAAGTGGCATTCTACCGCGATGAAGCCCATGGGTGGGAGGGGGTCTGATTGTGAGTTTGACGCGATCATGTTGGGTGTACTTGATCCCGTGTTCCAAGGTGGAAGGTGGTGATTGTTGTTGTGTACGACCAGATAAATGGTTGCGTAGGTGTGGTATTGTTGTTGTTCAATAGCCCTGATTGATGCTTTGGAGAGGATGGACGTTGCTATGTCTCACTGCCCTGGAACAAGGATATACTTGGTGTACGGCTTTGCGCGTAACGTGGTAGAGGGGATCAACGTCGCCAGGTATCTTTGTTGCATGGAGGGATATGGATACCTTTGGGAATGATCTGTAGATGATCGCACCGGTACTTGGGGTCAGGATACGAGTAACTGACTGTTAGGTACATCGGCCTTGCTAGCCTACAGGATTCTCACATTTCATTTTTACAAAGTCCTCGTACGGAGTACAATAGTTTTGAGGGAGTAGTCTCGCTGTACCGGCAAGTACTTGGCCGTAACTGGTTAGCTTTCAAGACTGGGGACATTCATGGGATCCACCGAACCAATTACGGGAGAAGCCTGAGACGGGGTCTATCAGTTGTGTGATAGACCTTGCTACGACTTGAGAAGCAACTCTCTACATACAGTACGGAATATGCACCGAGGGGCAAGGACTCTCGTGCGTGGTATCTCGGTAGCTTAGTATCTTCAATCTTCTTGGACCTCTTGGATCTTGTATTCCACACCTACAATACCTCCCTCAGCCACACTACTCATTTCCACGGATCGGATTTGCGCGACTGGCGGCAAGGTCAGGGTCCTTTTGGAGATTTGCTTCTGTTTTCCCGGCTTGTTCATACTTCGTCCATCCATCCATCAATCAATCAATCAGTGAGTGCTCGTGGTACTTCTGGTCGGGCAAATCAAGCCAATGATTCTCCGTCTCGCTTATTTATTGTATCAGAGCAGTCTCTGATATCGATTTTCTTTCCAGAGTATTATTATAGGATTCACGCAACATAAATCCCTTCGTATATCTCTCAGCACAGTCGTTTGATCGTCTCAAGTCACCATCATGTCTCCAGGCAAACTCTCGACCAAACCACGCGTCGTAGCGCTGGGAGACCCGAAATATGTCGGTGCAGACTTTCTCGAAGAGTTCCAGAAAGACTTCGACTTTGAAGTCTTGGACGCCACCAACAGACAACAAACGAAAGATATGCTCCCGGCGCTCGTCGCAGAGAGACCGGTCGACGCATTCATCATTAGAATGGGTACTCCGCCGTACGAGCCCTTTGACGAAGACTTGCTGAAAGACCTGTTGCCGGGTTGTAAGATCATCACTTCGGCATCTGCTGGATTTGTAAGTCCCTGTTTCTTTATTTCGGCGTGGCATGGGCACAGGAGCCTTCCCCGCTTCGACACGGTGTGAATACAAGGAAATGAACCAAGAGCAACGCTGACCTGAGCGGTAAGAACGAATTCGACGTCGACTGGATGACATCCCGAAACGTCTGGTTCTGCAACACAGTCAACGCCGTCGCCGAAGCCACAGCCGACATGGCCATGTTTCTCGTCCTCGCCGTGCTGAGAGACACCACCCGCGGGGAGAAACAGGCGCGTGACGGCACGTGGAAAGCCAACATCGTACCCGCCCGCGACCCGACAAACCTGACACTCGGCATCGTCGGCGCCGGCGCGATAGGCAAGTACCTCGCTCGCAAAGCCGCGGCGTTCAACATGAAGATTGCGTACTACAACCGCAAACAACTTCCCAGAGAAGACGAAGAAAAGTACGGATTGACGTACCACCCGACGCTGAACGAGCTCTTGGCCGTGTCGGACGTCGTGTCCATAAATTGCCCTCTGAACAAGCAGACCGAGAACCTGATCTCCACGGACCAGTTCGCGGCCATGAAAGACGGGTGCTTCCTGGTCAACACGGCTCGAGGCCCCGTGGTGGACGAGGACGCGTTGATCAAGGCCCTGGAGTCCGGCAAAGTGACGCGCGCGGGGTTGGACGTGTTCGCCAACGAGCCTCATGTCAAGGACTACTTCTGCACGAGCGACAAGGTGGTCCTGCAGCCTCACATGGGTGGGTTGACGGATCTGGCGTTCCAAAAGTCCGAGAGGGAGTGTTTTGAGAATATCAGATCGTTGTTCAAGACGGGTAGACCGGTCGCGCCAGTCAATGAGGTCAAGCAGGAAAAGGCTGTACTATGAAGAGAACGAAAACGTCATTTCGGCGAACCAGGTTTCGTTCGGACGACTGGTGCAATCCATTTTGGGTGACTGCTTGCTATCTAGCTACGCAGAGAGACTGGAGACTGAGACAAACAAGCATCGGTTGAGGCTAGAATGGTGGTGGTGGCGATGCAGTATACCTTGGTTTACATGGCCAATAAATGCGGTGAAGAGGAGATATCGATCAGACGAGACGCCTAGTTGGTGAAAGGTGAACACAAGAGGAAAAGCAATCCAGGATAGAAATACATGAATGCAAGCCGAGCCAACAGTCTCGAGCCGAAGTGCAGCCTTGTCACTTATATATACTATAGCCTGGGTAGAGCTGCAAGGCCAGAAGTCCCGAACGGGGTTCCCAGTGCAACTTCAGCTTCGCCATGGAATACCCGAACCATGTTCGAAATCAAACACTTGCCGATTGGGAGCCGTAAGAGAGGTTGTCTCTTTTGTCTCACCCGGCCCCCTTTTTGCCCCCTGACATGGCTTGAGCTACTACTTGGGGAAGTGCGTAGGTAGCTTTTACAAGTTCGCTCTCTGTGTCAACTTGAGCTCTCTAGGACTCGACATCTTCGTCCTCTGCAGCGCTCTAGACCCTCCACTCCCCTCCATCAACTCGTTTATCACCTGTTCTCGGCTCTCGGGTCTCGTACGCCACCGCCAACTCTGCACGAGCCGTCTCTCCAGGCCCTTTCCCTCGACGATATCCGCGATCCACTCGCCAATGTTGGGGAGGTACTTGAACGCATGTCCACTTCCCGCCGTGGCGACCATCACGTTCTCATACCCGGGGACATGGTCTACGACGAAGTGATTGTCCCACGAATCCGTGTACCAGCACAACCTCGTCGTGGCGATCTCGACGCCACCAGCAGGCAGGTCGGGTAAGAAATCATCAATGAGCCGCTTGATCACCTTCATTGCCTGCGCGGGGATCTGGTCCGCGACGGCTTCGGGGCGGGTGTATCGCGTGATGGGAACGCTGCGCTCCGCACCGTCGACTTGGACACGCGGGTTCGTGTACTTTGTGCCACGGTAGCCGATCTTCATGAACCCGTCGGCCGTGGCGGGGAAGCCGTACAGGCCGCCCTCGGCTCCGTCGCGCATCTTGTACTGCCATGACGGACACTTGTCGGCGGCGTACTTTTGCGCCAGGGCCGGAGGGAGTTTCATAATCACCACGGACCCTGCGGTCGTTTCGCATACAGAGTCCAGTGGGGGGAGAAGGGATGGCGTCCATCCTCCACAAGCCATGATGACGCGGGTGGCATGGTGGTGTTTGCCGTCGAGCGTGCGGATGCCGATGACTTGTCCTGTGTTGGAGCGAAGGAAGGACTCGAACAGGCCGGAACGAGCGCCGAATATCGTCTTCACTCCCAGTCTTTCTGCCTTGTGAAGAGCAAATGAGCATGCCTTGTCCGCAAGGATGGTTCCGCCCGTCGTGTCGAGAACGCCGAGGTGGCTTTGGCCTCTGGACCGTCGGTTGAAGGGGTCAATGGCGAACCCGAACCCTCGAGCGTTGGCGATCTGGACATGCTTCGCGTCGGCCGTGATGAGTTGAGAATCGGGGTATCCTGCTTCTTGCATGTTTTTCACCGTGGCTACCTCAAAGTCTGGAATCACTGGCTTGTCCGTCAGACTGAGGTTGCCGTTGTTGATGAAGACTTTGTCGTCTTTGGTCATCCCTGTTGGTACGGCGTCTCCACCAGAAGCAAGCTCGGCGTTCCACTTTTGCCACGCATCGAATGCGTCAAGAGACAGAGCCTGGTATTCAGTCTGACCTCCGTATGCCGATCGGAAGATCTTGTTCATGTCCGCTGAGGCGGCATCGCATCCTTTAAAGTACGAGTACCGGCTCTCATGGTATGGTTGTTTGTCGAAGATGGTGATGTTCTTGAAGCCTCGCTGCGCGAGATGTACTGCCGTACTGAGCCCAAATACTCCGGCGCCGATGATGACAATTGATGCGTTCTTGTCTTTGAGTGGAGGCCCATTGTGCCTCGTCGAATCACGCGGCATCTTGAGTCAAGCAGCGTGAGTCGTCTACAGTAGTGACTGCCTAGGCTGGCTGAGGTGATTCTGATAAATGTTCGAGGCCTTTCGAAGCATGTGTGTGTGTGGAACGGCGGACGTCCTTCAATACCTTCCCGTAAAGTCAAGAGTGACGAGGCCGAGAGGTTCTATATACTTAGTCAGTACTTCGTGTTTCCGTTTGAGGTTAGCGAAGGCGAGCGTACAGGTAAGTGGACTGCCTGCTCGAGCCCTCGAATTCGAGATATCGCGTGCCGCAAGGCATGAAGAATGGACCAAGGGCCTCGTTTGGTGTCGATGGACATCTCCGTCTGTCGTCCGCACCAGGTAATGAAGAGTACGACGGACCAAATTGTTGAGCTTCGGGAGAATCCGAAAGACGTTTCCCTCCAATACTAAACCTCTTTACCATTACCAGACCAGACACAGGGCGAGGAGGCATCGCACTGCTGCCCATGTTGGGCCTGCGGAGTATACTGCACAAGGATCAACAAGGATCATAAATCATGATCGAGACTATTGCCATATTCCGTACTGTACGTAGGTCTTGCAGCTATCCTGTCTCGGAAGTATGCTGGTTCCCTCGTGGCCAGTCTCGTGTCACCTCATTCTTGATTAGGGAATGAATGCTCATTGCAGGTTACTTGTGATGACCCTTGTCTCGGATACATGGCGACAAGACGCTTTCGAGTCAAAAGTCAGTACAGTGTGGATATCTTGATATGAGGTAGAAGATTTTGCAATAGAAAGCTCGATTTCGAAGAAAGAGATGAGATGTCAAGTCAATTGATCTTGTCATGACTATGATACTGCGTCTGAATAGCTACAACCTTTCGTCATTTATGTACATGCAACTTCGTGCGATCCAAACCCTCAATCCTTGACCCCTTTAGGGGCGTTGGCTTCACTTGTTCTAAACCGGACATGTTAGTACTGTTTTCACCAAAGCTAAAGCAAGGAATAGACTCACACGCATTGTTCTTCGACTGTTTCCTCACTCTCAACACTTGTGATGACAGTTCGTTGTTTGGACCGCTTGTAGGCATTGAACCACGGTCCTCTAAAGAGATCATCAATCTCTTCCACACTCAGACCAGCAATCTCTGGCACCATGAGGTAGACATAGATCAACGAAATGAAGCACCATCCAGCGAAGAAGATGAAAGCTCCCCAGTCATCCATCGACGAAAGCAGAGATGGCATGCCGGCGCTGACGCCGTAATAGAACAGCCAGTGGAAACATTGCGTGAGGGCCCCGCCAAAGGATCTGATCCGGTTTGGCCAGATCTCTCCGGCGAATACATACGGGAGAACCAAGAGACCTATAGATCATTGTCAGTGACCATGCGAGCAAAACATTGGGGTTCCACGAGGGCTAATGACTTACCCACTGCATAGCCGAAACCGTGAATGAAGATAAACGCGGTGGCTGCCTGCGAAGATGCAATGTTGACAGTTGACTGTTGAACATACTTGATGAAAACACCAAGATAGATATCGGAGCTCATCTGAAGTGTAATTCCGATAAAGAGCGACCTTCGCCGTCCTAGCGCATCAATAAAAAAGAACGAGGCAATGATGGTGAAGAAGAACTTTGCCATGCTGTACATGCAACTGAGGAACAGTGCTCTTTTGGCGTTGCTGTCTGAGGCGAGGCCCATAAGCTTCAGGATAGGCACAAAGTAGCTGGTGACCAGGTTGGCGCCGGAGAGTTGAGCAAGGGCATACGAAATCATGGCCTGTTGTAGACGTCGCAGGTTGGCGGGGACTAGGAAGGTCTCCTTCAGGATTCCTTTCGTATGAGCAAAAGGTCCCTCCCCGTCAAACTTTTCCGTTTCTGCTGCAATGGACTCTTCGATATCTTGAATCTCTCGGTGAACTCGTGGATGATCGGCGGGTAGTCCGCGCAGTTTCTCAAGGGTCCTGACCCCCTCTTCATGACGGCCCTTGAGAAAGAGCCATCTCGGAGATTCACAGACAAAGAAACTCGCCGCAATGCAGATGGCCATGAAGACGCAGGGCGAGAACCAGACGACTTGGTATTGCAGTCGAGTTGCTGCGAGGTTGCTGAAGACGCCGTACACAGTGAACGCAGCCACAAACAAACTCATCAGGAGCACGATACTAAACCAAGCAGTGATGAGACCACGGATCTCGGTTGGTGCAATCTCGGCGAGTGAGACGGGCCCGACAACGGTCAGTGGACCAATTCCGAAGCCTGAAACTATGCGCGCAAAGTATAGGCACCCGATATTTGGGGAGGCTGTCGCAATGAGCTGGCCGAGGATCCAGATGAACATGTATAGACGGAGAGACCATAGACGGCCGATGCGATCGTTGACGAAAAAACTTAGACCCGATCCGACACCAGCGCCAATGTAAACGAGTGATATAAAATCTTTGATCTGCGAAGCGCTTGAGGTGATGCCGAAGTGCTGCTCGAATCCAGGCAACGAGGGTATCGTGGAAGATGAACCTTGATCCCAACCTTTTGTTTGAAGATGCATTAGTATCATGGTTTGTGAATTCGCCTTCGGGACAAGGTTGACATACATAAGGGGATGCCTCCCATCGCGTAAATGACGGCAGTGTAAAAGAGGTTGCGGTTGAAGATAACCTCGCGAGGGGTAGCGCGGATGGCTCTGCCATACTTGCCTAGTGTCGAGTTGGTGAAGACGGTCTTGATCCCCATGGCGATGCTGGATCAACAGTACAGCACGTGGAATTGCCGTTGAAAATTAGAAACAGTCCTCCAATGTCAAAAAGAACTCGGATTGACCGCATGCCATGCGATGTCGCGCGACAGCGACAGCTTTATTAAATGCCCATTTCCGCTTGGTTGGGCACGAGTGCACAATGACGGTGATCTGCTGAGGGAACACGAGAGAATACGCCAGGCCACAGACGATAAAGGAGGATAGCTGTTACCGGGACTTTCCTGTTGGGAATGATTGGCTGTCGGGCAAAGCCGAAGCAGTTTCCTGGGGTTTGGGCCTGGCTATACAATATCCTGGTTACTGAAACTCCACTGACCCTTAACGCAGTAGAATATATTGGGACGAAGGTCCGCTATTTCGGTTGATAAGGACAAAGGGCGGCCATAGTGTATCGTAGTGGCTGTTGCCATGTGCAGAGACGGCAAGAGATGGCCGATAAGGATCAGTGAGGCAAAGAAGAAAAATGTGTTGTACTCAACTTCAGGATGTGACTCTCGGTTCATATTGTCTAGTAGTTGGTGGGTGTGGAGGGCATGGAGTACTCCGTCCAGGTCTGAGGGTTCTATCTTGGCTGTGGTTACTGCTATCAGCACGTGACTCACCAGCCACTGGAAACACCGCCACATATTCCCCGCCTTTAGCCTCCCAGCTCATACGTACCAGGACTACGGAGTACACACCATTTCTTACCTCACACCAGGCACACTCAATGCTGAACATGTTCACAATCAGATTCTAATAAAGGCCTACCGATTCGATTTTTTGTTTGAAAGCCCCTAAGAACATATTCTGCTATGGTACAAGAGCAACAACATCAACGCCAACATTATCATCATCATCGTCGTCGTCCTCATCGTTATTGTCATCACAAATGTTCAACCGTCCTCACAACCATGACCTCGCAATCCCAGCTTATCAACCCTTACGGTCGATACAAGATGTATTGGCCTCGCGACCTTAATTGAAGAGAACTGCAGTAATCCGAAATACACGTTGCTTTTTGCCATCCTCAGTTTACCTTTCCCTTCTGACTCGCAAGGGGCTGCTGAGCCATTTTTCCACCAGGGTGATTGATGCCATTTTGTCACTTCTGTCCGTTCTCCAGTATAGGCTGTCGGAACTATCCCTCTCTCCTAGTATGGGTACTGACGCCGATCTTGGGGTTTGGCTATACGGGGCGAAGGTATGCTGAAGTGCAACCGGTGAGCTTGGTCCAGGAATCTCCAGATCAGAGTCAATCGTCCGCCTATGCCCTTTGACTGCTATCAAGCTTGATGGTAGGGAGCAAGAGCACTTTTTGGTCACAAGCTCTGCGCTTCGCCTCCTCCCTAGGCTACACTGACCCGTCGTTTCGGTGGAATTGCTCGTGAACTGCTCAAGGGGTAAAGGTGGAAGAGACTTTCCCAAAGACCGTGACTCCTTGTATCTTGCAGCAGGCGTGATTTTCGTCGGACTGCAACTCTTGACATGATTAGGACTGCCACCCGCTGTTGTCGGTTGAGGGATCGACGTAATATCATCGCTTACACTGTCTTGTGTCTTGGTAGATGCTTTTCGACTTGTACTGGTATTTGAATTGAAACGGTCTGCGGTACGAAGGTCCGCAAGACTCTTTCTGATGCGTGCAAGGGCTGTTGGAATGCGACGTGTGTGCTCATTCTCCTCGTCGTCCCATTCGATGTACGATATTTCTTGCACCCCAGTTGCAAGTTTGCGTGGTTGTGTTCTTGGGGCAATGGCGCCAGCGTACCCACCAGTCCAAGGGTTGACATACGAGGCTTCGAAAGGTGGAAAATCATGGTATACCAGTGCTGCGTTCCGATTACCCCTGGTCTGTGGAGGTGTGTAAAAAGGATCTACCATCTCATTGTCTCCTAGCCCGATGGTCGTGGTCTTGACGGGACAAGGACTATGCACCCCGGAACTCCTGGTGGCCGGATCCTGCGATGATGATTTGATTGATGTTGTTGGCGAACCGTCTTCCTGGGAAGAATGAGAACATGTCGAGTCTTGAGAGAAAGTCAAAGATGGAACAGGAGTCGCTGGTCTGTTGACAGGAGGTCTGAGTTGAGCCGTACGGCGACTAGGATGGAGGTCTAGGGGAGGTGAACTTGCGTCCTGACTCCGCGGCAGATCTCGACTCCAAGAGTCAGAGTCAAGGAGAATGCCGACGGATCGACGGCGTTTCGAACCACCAGCGACGCCTTCTATGGTAGCGTCTGACATGACCTCCGATGGCCAAATATTGAACATTTCCTCCAGCAGGAGCGAGGATGATGGTACGGAAGGCAGGGCGAAAGATGTTCTGTTAGATAAAGTGCAAATAACTGGACACGCAGAATCATCATTTGAGGAGCAATTCTCCAGCTGTTGAGAGTCTGAAGTGTCGAACACGTTCGTGTCTTCTCCCCTTGCTGCCCGTTGGGCCCTCCGAAAAGCCGGTGACAAGAGAAGGCGCATCTTGGACAGGTAATTTCGAGGCAATTCTGTCTGGGCGTGGTATGATAAGCAACAGAGAAGAGGATGCTTCAATGGTGATGAGGATCTGGGATGGTGCAAGAGTTGCTTAAGTACTATTCAATAGCAGCCAGATTTATCGTTTCGGAAAGATGAGTGGAAATTGGCTGGGGGAAAAGAGACTCAAGCAGTATATGAAATGGTCCAAACCGTAACCCGTAGGGAGATTATCTCAATGTGGCTTCGTATTGCAGCCGATCTCTACCATTGCAGCACTATCATCTTCCCATGTTGCAGCTTGTCAAGGACCATGCACGCCTAGGGATCGACTGTAGACTGCGGGTAAAGAAAACCCACGGAGAGCTGAGATGGCGCTTCTAATTCGTTTCCTGGGTTTGATTAAAACAAGGAATGGCGATTGCTTCGTCAAACTGCTGGAGGATGGAAGCAAAGCCGGCCCTATGGGACAAACATTGCTGAAGTTTGTCTCGACCAACTCTCAAGTACCAATAGTAACTGAAAGGTCCATGTCTAGCGCACGGGGAATACATATGGTGCATTTTTTGACAGCAGCGATGCATAGAAAAACGAGGCGCAAGAGCAGATTGCGACCTGTAAGCGTCTGCAGAACGCATATTTCGCAGACGTCAAAAGATAGTCGAAATCCCCTAGTCTGAAGTTATACGTGATGCAACGAGCGTACTTCGGAACTGAAGGAGGGAGCATCCGCACCTCCGGCCTTGATGGCAATAGTCCATTATCGGGTTGACAGGTGCACTAGGCCAAGTAATCAACGCCTCGTCCGTATACGAGACGGCAACGGCCACCAAGCTCGAGACTGAGATGGGGTTATGTCCAGGAGTGAATGGCCTTTTGCCGTTGAAAATTCAGCCAAAGTCATCGTCCGACTGTGCAGGCTCGGAACATGGCTAATCTCAGGTGTCAGAGAGGCGCATGCACGTCGACGATCCCGTCATGCACACCATGAGCAGCATGTCCAGTTACGGAGAAAAAATCTAAGTTGACAGCTGGCAGTTGCAGACAGGAATAAGGAGCAGCCTGTAGGACAGAGAAATCCATGAAAAACACCCTTGCATAACGGATCGAGTCCGGTTTGACAAGATGGCGCTATCCCAAGTATCGTAAGCGAGTGGGAGACGCAGGGGACGAGTGTCCCGGGGGATCCCTACTCGGCTGAGCGATAGTCAGGTTGCCAATGTCCGTAATGAGAGAGCAAAAGCTGCTTCTGGTTGGTACTCAGCCGCAATGAAACAACCCGAAAGCGACAGAGACTGACATCCCTTGCAACGGCATCAACGGAGCGGCGCGGTGGGATCTGAGCCAGGGGTTCCAGACGAGGATCCGAAGGAGGTTGTTGGAGCTGCTGATTCGTAAGTATCTGAGAAGCCTTGGGCCAATGTGAGGACCAGTTCTCAATGTCCAAGCAGTGGGCTGCAGCTTGAAGGGTCAGATGTCGGTCCCTGGTGCCTGATCGATAAAAAGATGGTGTGAAGGGGCAAGCGAGATGCGTGGGAGATTCGAATCTCGCTTTTGGGAGGGAAACTGTCCACACGTTGTAGTTGACAACTTGATTCTCTTCCAGACAGGTACAAGTCTGTTTCTGTAGTTCGCAAGCGATGGACGGGCGATCACCATCGCCATTACCATGAAGTCGGTAAATATGGAACTAGCAGGGGTGTTTTCCAAGGATGAGGCGTCGATAGCTGATGCCAACTCATCGGCCGCCAGCGGTGTGAGCCACCAATGCCAGCCTCCTCAATATTCCCACCGCGCACCACGCAACCACGCACAACACAAACTTGTCCAAACGATGAGATGCAAATCTGACCATGGCAATCGGTTCGACGAACAGGATTCTAGTCTCGACCGCTAACCGTCCTTCAGGTGCCTTGTGCCCATCATCGTCGTCGTTGTCGCCGCTTGCTCAGGCACGGCGGATCGCGTTGCTCCCGAGGCTGCGCCTGTGATGTCGAACTGGTGAAATCGCACCACTACGCACACATAGAAAGTCTACACGTCGAATACACTTGATATCCCTGTCATATGCCTTACCTTGCAGCTTTGACATTATCGAAGCTCTCCGCAAAGTGGCCTGTGCAAAAAGGTCAGAGCTCGCTTCTCGACAGCTTCCACGTTCCCTCTGCCGCACCCACCACTTTGTGAACCTGTCCGCCTTTTCAACACCACAATTTCCTCTGAAGTCAAGTTTTTGCGATTTGGCCGGCAGCATCATTTTCATGCATCAACACAAACACTTCAGATTCTTCAAAGGTGTGCCGACACGGGTGCGTCGCGTCAGCGGTCGCGGGTCTTCTAGCGAAAACCAACCTCCGTGATTTTGACCACCGCCGCAGGCATTGGACCAGCCACACACTAATTACAACAACCCTTCATCCTGACCAGGTCAATGTTACTGCCCAAGGCTCCCAACATCCCGACTGACCTCTCCTCAGCCTTTTTACACTGTTAGCATTTGCCCGACTCGTCCCTCGTCTCGAGGACTGAAGATCCTGACACCGACCAACCTGCGCTTCCAGGCGCTTCCACCAAGTTGTTCAACGATCGTCCAACTCCTACTCCTCCACAACCGACAGTCGAAGTGCCTCGGTCCGGTCCCTCTCATCTTGACGACCTTTACGAGTATTACGATCCTGAACGAGAACCCCTACCCCAACGCCAGCAACACATATCGACACCTGTATCCCAAAGACCACCCCAATCCTCACCTTCTAGTGGTATTCGGTCGCTGAGAAGAACCCCGAGGTTGCAAGAGCGCAGAAGTGAACAAGCCGAACGCGCTGCATATCCTCCTGCTCCGCCGCCAGACGCTCGTCGTGATACACGATTGAGCGGTTTCGACGAGTCTGAGTCTACCAGCCCTCGGGACTTTCAGCGGCTGGTAGAGGACGAGTCATACTGGCCTAGGAGGACAACTCGAGTCTCTAGACATACCCACGACGCGATCCTTTTTGCCTTGGAAGCCATAAGAAAAGGAAGCGGCGTAAATGCGCAACCATTGACTCCAGATCTGCTTGAAGAACAGGCTCGAATGTCAGATCTGGCGAGGGGCAATCCGCCCGGTGCCACTGCAAGAATACAGAATGGGGGAGCACCACGAACGGCTGCAGCCGCTGGCACCGGGCCGACTGTAACGGAACCACCTCGATACCGTACTCCGACCGATGTCATGCGAGAGAGAAGGCTACGGGAAGCTCGCAGAGCTGAAGAGGCGGCCGCCAGGCAACTTCAAGAGGAACAGAGAAGGATGCAACAGGGAGAACAGGTTGTTGGCGTTGGGGAAGAACAGACACCACGTCCAACTGCGAGAACGTCAACGGGCAGAACGCAGCCAACACATACCTATCACATACGCAGCCAGTCTGTGCAAATGCCAGCTGGCTCTGATCCGCGGCAAGAGAACATCGCCCCAGGTCAGGCTGGTCCGTCAAGGACGGGCCTTGTCCCTACCCAAGGTGGTCGAACAGATCCTCGACTTTCGGCAAGCACGCAACGAAACCGCACTGAAGCATATGAGCAATTGAATATCCCCGCGACTTCTAGACCAGCAGTACCCGAACAGACCCCGCGAGCTGCACAGCAGCAGCATCAACCGCCACTAGGAAGACCTCAGCCTCCGCCACAGCCAGTATTGCAAGCAGGGCCGCAAGCGGGGCCACAACCAGGACCACAAACTAGTACCCAAGTGTCTGGTGCGGCCGCTCGCAGTCGCTTTCCCAATGCATTTGAACGATGGGAGGATCTCTCGGCCCACTGGGAAGGCATTGTATCCTCATTCATTCACCGTATGCAAAACAATGCTGATGAGCTGGCTGGCAAACCATTAGAGAAACAGATGGCTCGCCAGATTGATGACCTGTCTGCTGCGGGAGCTAATTTGTTCCACGCAGTGGTAGAATTGCAACGTCTAAGAGCGTCCTCAGAGCGAAAATTCCAACGGTGGTTCTTTGAAACACGTCAAGAGCAGGAACAAGCTCAAGAGCGACAGGCGGAGCTGGAACGGCAGCTTCGTGCCGAAAGGGAAGCTCGGACCGTGAGCTCCACGTCTATTGAAGCGGTCCGTGCAGACAAGAACCGAGCCGAAGAACTTGTCAAGGAAATGCGTCGAGAGCTGCAGATCAGCAAAGAAGAGGCCCGTCGAGCCTGGGAAGAGTTGGGTCGAAGAGAACAGGAAGAGCGAGAGAGAACCATCGCTTTGAGAAGTGGCGAGCCAACACTCATAGGAGGCGTTCAAGTCGTTCCCATGCAAGGACTATCCAGTCGACAAATCAGTTCAGCTCATCGGCCACAGACAAGGGAAGGGCCTACAGGCGGCGCCGGTCCTACGATGTTGTCTGGTCAGCAGTCAACTGCCATTCAACGGCCGCGGTCTCAGAGCCAGACAACTGGAACCTCCTTGGATTCTCCGGGCGAAGAAACCAGACAATTCAGCTACCAACCTGATGCAGGAGGGTCTCCTACGGTGACAGACCCGTTTACAGAGTCCTCCCGCCAGCCTGAAGCATTACAGACACGCCAAGAACCTGACACACAATTCTACACTACTCCGTCTCGACCAACAATACCTCAGACGAGCGCTGCCGCTATTGCTGCCAGCCGTGCTGCCACAAGTGCGGCTCAGGATCTGCGTTACCACCAGAGCCCGCCCACGAACTCTCAGATGGCCGGTGTCTTGCCTGCACCAACGCGTCAAGGCACAGGCGGCACGGAACAATCATACCTTGCGTCCACCATCTCCGGGGCGTCGGAAGAAGAATATCACATAAATCCCGACGGTAGTTATACGCGTGATGCACAAGGCCATCGTATACCCTACCGCCAGCCAATCGGCCCATCAGGACTTCACGCCGAGTTGAGCGACGATGAAGGCGAAGACGAAGGCGATTTCTCTGACGAGGATGATGACGATCACACCGCCGACATTGAGCGTGAGAGGATGTATGCAGCACAATACCGTCCTGAGCAAGCCCAGCAACAACCGGGTCAGATCCCGCGAACAACCTCCGGCCCCTTGCCCGCTATCCCGCAAGGCCGCATACCAGATTACGAAGGTGAGGGGTATGAAACTGAGCCACCTCCGATCGTTACACAAGCTCAAACGGGATGGGAGAATCTTCAGGCCACAAGACACCGACATCCTACCAGGTTGAGTGATATCATCGAAGAGACGACTCAGCGCACGAGTCCGAGCAGAACTAGCTATGTTTCCGGTACCGGTCCTTTGCCTGTCCAGAGCGAGGGCGGCGGTACCGGGAATCCGTCTTCACGACGGTAACGATTGAGGTCCTGACTCTTACAGATCTGTACAATTGTTTCTTCTACGATACCATGTCTTGGCGAAACTCGCTCGTCAAAGATACCTTTTTGAGTGCTGTCCCGCGAGATAAAAGCGATCATGGACATTCATACAGGCCAGACAAAGCGTCTCATACTGTTCTCAGGATGCAACGACCTCGTCCTTTTTATCGCGTCTCGATTACCCGGGAGCGATCAATCGGCCTGCTGGATGTCTACCAACGGTGTCAAATTCTTCTTCTTTGCTCTCCACGACCGAAGCAAGTCTTCCGACTCCCTGGCCCAGTCCACCTATCCGTCTGTACAGATACCTCGTCGTGCACCTCACAAAAGCGACAGTGGACATGCACGTTCATGCACCAAAGAAAATAAGCAGGAACTCAGGAGCTGGATCCAAAAGAACTATGGCATACTTAATTTCCAAAAACACTGTGACCACCGTGATCCCCGAGTTTGTTGACAGCCTTGCCAACAACATCACGTTCAGGGTCACGGCTCTATTTCCAATCTTGTCAGTCTACAGGGGTGTTGTGTGTATGAAAGTTGAACATAGCAAGCGACGGCGTCAAATGGCTGAGTTACAACTGCGAGACCTGCTTTTGACAACTCCAGGTTGTCCTAATTTTCTTTTCTAAGAATGAGACACAGGCCGAGGAAAATCCGCAGGTGTAGCATTTTTCCTTCTAGGATATTGTGTGAATCGATCAAATATTAATTCTCTTTGTCTCTCCACCTACGTCCACGCAGTACAGTCTCTGGTGTGAATGGAATTTCTTTATTTTTGTCAACTTGGGTCTATGGAAATCTGCTGTTCGCATGTCTCTCTGTTCCGCGTTTCCGTCTCCCATATGCTGTCTGCACGACAATGAAGCACAAGTAGAAATCCAGTGTTGAAAGACAGCGTCTTTTGTGAAAAAGAAAGACTCAGGAGTTGGATCCCAGACCTAGGCTTCCTGCCAAAACGCACAAAAGTCTTCCCAATTTGTCGTTCTTAGTGTTTGTTTCCCAACTCGACAGTAGCCTAGCTTTTACCAAGAAGGGTGGTGCGTAAGACACATGCACTATCTTCCTGCATGATGCCTCCCTGTGGTAGTACAGTGTGGTGTTGCAGTGGTCCAACCTAACAGTCTCCACTTCCATTCATCACTTGCAAATCAAGCGTCAGGTTTCCACGCCTCAGCATTGGATTCGATGACTGGTGGAGTGTTGCACCAACAAGTCATGCTGAATGGGTTGAAGACGGCCGGCTGGTTGTCGTTGTTGTAACAGATCATTGCCTTGCACGCGGCTTCAGTCATGGTGGCAGCATTGATGTCAGGAACCACCAGTGCTCGTGTGGAAAGGTCTATCTTTTCATCTGCACCGTGGAACATGCAACCACAGTAACCATCTGTGGTTTTGATAACATGCATGTGATAAAATGGACATGGCTGGCCACACTTGATACCAAAGATTTGGCGTCGCACTGGTCGGACATATTCGATGCTTGCAACACTGCGCTTGTCGTTTGTTGCAGACAGCGTAACAAGATCCAATGCTGTGCTCTGGGTCGTGTTCATTTTATCAATGTCAATCACCTTGTTGCTTCCAGTCAGGGAATAGATGCTCCCATCCGAGACTTTCTGTATCCAGTAGGTGATGACGTTGGGATCATACATGTTGACAGCAATGCATTGACAGTCTGCAACTTGAACTTGTGGCTGGCCCTCTCCTTGCTGAACGACCCTTGGGACAAAAGCCATGTTTGGCTCAGGGTCGACACCAATATCGCCACAAGGTAAAGAAGCGCTTGCATTCACAATCAGAGTATCTGCAACCATTCCTTTCAATTGTATGTATACGCACAACACGTTGTCCATAAAGTAGGGAATGATCGAGGAGATGGTCGCTGTATTCTGTGGCTGGAGGCTAAGAGACTGATTGAGAAGTTCCGGCGTAATGTCTTGCGCAGGGGGAGGAACGAAAATTGGAACCGCAGTGTAGGCTGGCACAGAAGCGCTTGGTGATTCTTCTCGGCGACGGAGGTCATAATGCATGGCTTCATCTGGGTATTGGCTTTTGAAAGTGTCCTTCTGGGTAGCGAGACGGCCTTCATTCTCAAGTTGCTGCAATATGCTCTCTTCTTTGGCGAACCATGCCTCCATCGTGCCGCAGTAACAGTCTTGGTCTAGCACTGAATAGAAAGGTTCGGTACCGCTTGGACATTTAAGACCTTCACAAGGATCCGCAAACTGTTCAAGACTCATGTCAGGTTCTCACTTCTCATGTGGCGAGCATTCATCCCTTGCTTACTAGATTGGTTGGCATGTCGGGGCATTGGCAGGAAAGCGAATAGCCATCGAAGATTGCGTCGCCGAACAGACAGTGTTTGAGGCTGCATAGTCGTTGTGCCAGATTGAGTGAGCCGATATCATCAGCCAGTTCAGCGAACCATTTTGCGGGTCTTGCTACCACTGTCGCAACGAGTGACAACGCGACTACGGCAATCATCGCAAGCTTCATCTTGAAGTCGGCAAATGACAAGGCTTCAGCAGCAAAGATGATGATTCAAACGATGATGTAAGTTAGGTTGTACAAGAAATGAAGGAATGATGAGGGAATTGTACAGGAGAATTGAGGTGTTGAGAAGAGACCATTTTACCGTGAGGTGCAGTGAAGTACCGCACCTGGTGCAAGAGTCGCGAGTACTATTTTAGAGTACCTGCAGAATACAAACCGGTGAAGATGCGGCAATCGCGATGCCACTAGGGGGTCGCGGTGATGTGAATCTCAGGGACGTGTCTGCAGAATTGAACTGCGCGCGGCCCTTGCGCTGCTTCTCTGCGGACAAAATGTCAGACGCATTGCTGTACATGAGTATTCCGCAGACTGTGCTCGTAGAATGGACACCCGCACGCAGTTTTATATATCAAAGATCACTACGGAGTGTCTGTATATATGTTACACTAAAGGTCAACTTTGAAGTCGTTGTGGCAGGGGGACTGCAAGGCTGAACTAGTCCCGTTCTAGATGAAAAGGCTGTGCAAGGCTAGGCTTAGTAAGGCTGAATGGTCTGAGCCCTTGGCTCCGCAGGCGCAGGGTTCATTCCTTGACCATCGACCTTGGATCTTCGTTTGACAGGTTAATCAATGGCACCACATCAGTATAAGCCTTGATTTGCTGGCATCAATGCAGCTGACAGCCATCCAGGTTTTATCTCCCAGCATCTTGTTTCTCGTTAACGATGTGTTTCATTCTTGTCGCTTCAGAAGAATGCCAGTGGCTGGAGTCCACGACGGGCCGCCCGCCTGCCCCCAGCCTCCACCACCAACATCCCAGCCTCACCATCAATTCTAGCATTTCTTATTCTCCGATGTCTCTTGCCATACTTCCATGTCTTGTCCACTCTCATCCCCGTGCGCTCTGTTTGCTAAACTTTGATTTTGACATTTGCGTGTTGATGCCTTTTGCCTCAACAACTACTAATGAACCTGCCCCAAAACGCTCAGCTTCAAACAGTCAAAAGTACAACTCCTCAATACCTACGATCTCATTCTCTCAAGTCCTCTGCTGCCTCGAACGAGTACTTCTCTGATTATGCGTCCGACGCCACCAGTCAAAAATCGGACAACTCCAAGGCAAGCTATGAGACGCCGCCATCGAGAATCTCTACCCCAGTGCTACAACAGAACCGTCTGGATTCAGAGATGACTCTCCCGTCTAGGCCTGGCACAATTCAGCCTGCGCCCTTGAACATTCGACATGAGACACAATATGGACCCTCTACTGTGCGAATGCTCTCGAGCTTCGACGAGATGAGCCCCCCAACACCGGGGGTCGATGACACACCCTACATCAGATTTGCAATTGAACAACTGACAAGGGATGAGGATGTCATGGGAAGAGGAAGAAATAGTACTGCATCGGCTTATCATCAACCTGTCTCGCCTATCCTACCTCAAGCAGAGTCAGTATCCGATAGTCCTCGAGACTACACACCATCTCCTCCACCGCCGTCTCCTCCACAACAACAGCCATCTCCAGAACCTGGGTTTCAAGTTCAACGAAAACCAGTAGCACAGGAAGTCTTGCTTCCTGTTGATTTGTCCAAAGACCTCAGGTCCGAGCTCGGTTTTGTACCATTTGCTTTGCGACTTCCGATCCTAGCTCTTTACTTGTGCTTTTGCCTGCTGATAATTGCGGGCCTAATATTCAGCTTGGTTTTTATTTCAAGCAATCATGCCCTTTTCGACTACGACGGAAATGCCAGCCCGCGATATTTTGTTTTTCAGTACCTTCCTCAACTCCTCGGGGTTATCATGATACTGTGGCTCTTCGTCATTGAGGCCGCAGCGTATAGAAGTCTGCCATTTTTCTGCATGGCACCAGATGCTCGCAGCCCTTGGGTGCTGCAAGAAATGCGCATACTTTCGACCAACTATGTTTTCCCAGACCTCAGCTTCTTCCGCACAGGGGAGAGCATGCTTGGAATGGCATTTATCATCTTTTGGATGAGTAATTTTACGGTACCTCTTCTCAGCTGTGCTTACCAAACACAATGGATCACGAACGATGGCCCGGCTCGATTTCGCTGGACGGCTGTAAGAGGCGTGGGCTGGACATTGGTTGCGCTGTATGGTTTGCTCTGTGCGGCCGTACTGTACTGCATGGTGCGCTTTCGCCAGCGGAAATCCAGTCTGCTGTGGGATCCTACTTCAATTGCAGATCTCATTTGTCTTTTCCGTCGCTCGAATATCGTTTCCGACTTCGAGCGGACTGAGGTCTCTCCACAACCAAGCAATCAATTGCCACCTCGAACATGTCGCCTAGGTTTCTGGACTACTTCGGAAAGGCCAGATGTTTTCCATGCGGTTGGCGAGGAGTACGCTCCAATCAAACGTCTTTCGCTACAGCAACTAAGGCAGACGAATCAGAACTCTAATAGCCTCCACCACCCAAATGATGCGGCCGATGTCGAGGCTCAGCAGCGACTTTCTTACGGTTCAGCCTTCTCGCGGAGCATTCACTCTCCATTTGTTCGTTATCGGTGGACAGTGTGGTTCTTGCGAGACTCTGCTGTTTTAGCATGGATCATTGCCTCACTCATCCTGGTGAGTGCATTTTTGGCTGTTAGCTTCGTCAATCGAGCGGTCCAAGATGGCTTCGATCCAATGCTGCCTTCACTGACGGTCTCTGGGGGGTTCTCTCCAGCCAATTTCCTGTACAGCTTCCTCCCTTCTTTCCTGGGCATGTTCCTCTTTCTGGCGTGGCAACCCATCGCCATGTATTTTCGAGCTGTCCAGCCGTTTTGTAACCTCTCTCGGCCAACAGGGGCGGAGGCTCGACATTCACTCTTGCTGTCATATCCTGCCCAGGATCCTGTCACGGTCATTTTTATGGCTTTGGCCAACAAGGACTACAAGGTTGCTTACATGTCCTTCATCGCCCTCCTCTCTCTGTGGATACCGGTCCTGGCAGGAGGTGTGTTCACCGCCCAGTTCTTCTCGGCACAAGACCGGGTCAGAATGGTTGCAAGTATGCCTGG
Organism: Rhinocladiella similis; assembly: GCA_024082115.1. Taxonomy (NCBI): domain Eukaryota; kingdom Fungi; phylum Ascomycota; class Eurotiomycetes; order Chaetothyriales; family Herpotrichiellaceae; genus Rhinocladiella; species Rhinocladiella similis. The sequence goes on along the minus strand of JAMRYE010000013.1, from coordinate 3,230,421 downwards.
ATACATCGCATTGAGTGTGCTTGTTACCATCTATGCACTCTCCTACCTGATCATCTGGCCTACGAGAAAGCGATATTTACCACATAATATCACCACAATTGTAGCATTGATGAGCTGGCTCTACGCCAGTCCCTTGCTCGCCGACAGTGCGTTACAGAATGTCCGCACCAAGAAAGATCTGCGTGAAAGACTGATGGGATCATCAACTTCCGCGGTCTTGACCGGTGACCGTTCTGGCAGCGATATGCAAGACTTGGAGAAGCGTTCCCGGCGTGCAGCTCGTTCTCAAAACGCACCACACTTCGCATTTGGCATTTTCACGGGTAGAGACGGCAAGGAGCACCTTGGCATTGATCGATTACAAAGACCAGGCAGCCGGGAGATGCTGGTCGTCCCTGCTTCCGGATAAGTTTGGTTTTCAGCGCCTCATTATCAGGATTCTTCACGAGGCGTTCTGCGGTATTTGGTGCATACATGCTGGGCACGACTCTTGTTCTCACGATGACGAATATTCAATATTACGACCTTTTAATCTAGGGCCTTCACCAAACCCCTGGCAGCATGGGCCTACGGAAAGGGTTTAGTATTATGGCGAAACGGTATAGACATGAGTTATGGAAATAATGAAGACCAAAAAAGGTACAATAAGAAGATAGATGGCAAGGTCCGCGCCTTATGTACAATTGTAAGATGGGCGAATCTGAAGATACTATAGAACAAATACTGCCTCCTCCGTAGGGAGTATCTGAATCAAAAATGCACTCAAACCTGCCTCAATCTTCTTCTTTATGGGTCATCTGGCATGGTTTGCCTTGTTTCCTCGCTTCTACCAGTGAGTGTGGTACGGAGTATGTTCTTCACTTGTCGAGGACGAGAAGGACGAATCTTCTGTCGTACTCCGTACACACCACTCAATGCCACGAAATTCCTGCTAGGCCTTGGATTACATGCAGCCGTATTCCTGGCAAGGATCGATAGCGAGTCGGCAATGCTAGGAACATGATCTGGCACTGGCTTGCCGGCCGAGAGCAAAGCACTGCCCCCACCACCTTCCTACAGATTCGTAAGCGGTGCCATCAGAAAAGGCAAGAATCCAGCCGGGATTGACCAACTTTGAGGCCAGGGTTCCTCGCAAAAGAGTCGAGTTACAGGGGCAAGGGGGGAACCGGCACTTACGAAAGGAAGTGGTGGGCAGCGAGAATGCCTGGTTTCTGCCTTGCAGCGTCTTCATCCCACTGGCTCATGGACCACCACATGACCTACTGAAAGGCGTCGGGGCTTCAGGGCTTCAGCTGGCCTCACCATCTGTTATCAACACGACGCGCCTTTCGTCTGCCCTTTATCAGCCACCAAAAGTCAGTTCACAAAGATTACCGCCTCACTGACGATTTCCAATTGGAGGTTAAGATATGATTCACCGTAACCGGTCTCCGGTCTGTTGGATTCCCTCCCTGTTCGACTCTACACGGTATCTGGGTGAATACTTCGTAATCCGGGAAGTATCATCTTTTCAAGGGCGCGGATGGCTGCCTTGGGAAACACAGGGGGTGGTCGTGTCAGGAACCTCGTGCTCTTTCTATCAACGCCGGTCTCGCTTCAGCACCACCCTGTATCATGGAGGCTCGAGACATTCCGCTTCTCAGTCTGTTACCAATCGACCTCTGATCACACCTGATACCGTCTGCTGGACAGCCGCGTCATACAGCTAGGAGATCCAGTTGAGCCGCATCGCTTTCCTCGCTTCGAGGCTGAACCCCGCGACAACGTCTACTCCGTGTTTGACGACTTCACAGCCACAACCGTAGCCAGCCGCGACAAAGTCTTTGACTGCGACCCGCTCAAAAGGTCCTACCCAAATACGGATGGGAAGTCTAACGCCTGCCAAAGGGCATTTTCCTTGGATCATGGACACACGGGCTGCAAGTGAAGCCTTCCCGGTAGAAGAGCCAAAATCCCATGCATGTCAGTAGAGGCTTCATCCTCGCGCCATGTAGGTACTTGCCAATGCGGTTTAGTCCCTGGCAATATTACAGCCTCACTTCCATCACCAGGCACTGCCCTCTCGTCAACCGGTGTTATGCACGCTGGTGCGTGTCATGCATACGAGAATTCCGTGCCGAAGAGCAGGGATTACAGATCTTTCGAGCATATGGTTCATGCGCAATTGGTAAACTCGAGCGCCCGGACACATGACGACCGGCAGAGGTTCTGCAGGCCGCAGGCATCGGTCGATGCTCGAATCCGACCTACTCAAGCACGCTCGAAAATCCGTGATCCTTGCCAACAGAAGTTGCTACTAGGCCGTCGTCTAATTTATATCAGCATCTCCCATGTTTGCTATCCACTCTTCATACTCAGCCTTGGTTACACCTGGTATGATACACCAACTCCTGCTTCGCTTTCCCCCCAAGGCTTCAAATCTGCCTCCTCTTTTGTTCAACTCCCACCAACACGACGCTTCTTGCCCTCGGGTTCTTCTCCGACCGTCGTCGACACCGTGGTTGGCAGCAGCCACACATATCCTCCGAGCGACAGCAAGTGGTCCACTCTTCACGGCTGTCTTAGCCCGACATCGCCAGCCCACTTCCCTGGTCCTTGGGCACAGGGTCACCATCGGCCATAGGTGCTACTATCCTCTCACCACTACCACTGTCAGCAGGAACACAGTCTTCCCAACGCCGAAACCATGTGCTTCGATCATCCTGTCAGCTACATCTGTCATCGCTGCGAAGCACGCATACTTGGTGGCGGTTACGTTCGCACCCTTTGTCCGGAGGGCGAGCGCACACAGAGAGAGTGCCAGATCCCTGTACTCGGTGCCGAGGAACTGAGAGAAGCACGGGACCTATGCTCCCGATGCTTGAATAACACTCGAAATGAGGCACGTTACCAGCAACCAGGACCGCAAGAATTTGAATCACAACATCAACCGCCGCCCTACCAGCAGCAACATCAGCATGGTACGCGAGCACGATCTCCATCCCGAGAGCGAACCAGACCACGACCGCAATTCGACCACAGCCACCACGGCGACGGCAATGGCGGCGGATCTCCCTTGGAAGAATTTGACAATCTTTCACTATCAGACGACCGGTCGCTACCTCCCGATCGATCCATGCCTGCTAGAGACAGAGACGACGATCTCCGCCAGTATCGACAAGATCGCCAGTCTCAGAACCACCATGACCGAGCCCACACTACGCTCCGCGGAGGCGGCGGTGAGCGGTATGCAGCGCGGCCACAGGGACACTGGGATAACACCGACACCAACAGCATCCAGTCCGTGAGTGATTACGATCACGGCCGTGGACGACAGCTTAACCCTAGCCGGGATTATAACACCAAGGATCCCCGCCGCCACGGTCGTGAGGATAACATCGGTACACGCCACAGAGATACCAGGGATCGATATAAATGGGATTATTATGACCGGGACACTGACTCTCTGAGACCTTCATCGCGTTCGAGCTGCTCAGGCTCGACAGGGTGGAGTCGTCAAACCCAGGGACCTTATGGCATAATGCGAACGACAGACGAGTATGGAGTCCCAGAGGTCACGGTGCCTGTGATACCTTGGGCCAAGATCAAAAAGGAAGGCAGCCGGCTAGTGCAGGTTCGACACAAGAAGCGATCAATCTTCCTTTAAGGGCTGTGATTATCGCTTGCCTGGCTACATCAGCCACAAGAAGACTTCAGACCAGACAAAGGTAATATGACCTTTTGGGGGCAAGGGATTTGCCCGAGGCGGATCAGTTGTGACTTGTGTTTATGTCTTTTGATTATACCCTGACGACTTGAAGATTGTGTACTTCCACTATATTATTGTACTGTTGTATTGTATCATGTTGTACGATGATGATGACGGACGGAAATCGAGCGGGTTGAAAAGAAATAGGTATTTCCTGATCTACGCAGTTTTCATGAGTATGTAGTTTATGTATTCCGTACTTTAGCTCTTGAAGTTTATGCATTATGTGACAGATATGATCGAGTTGACTCTGTATGATCTTTTTGTCATTATTGTCTTTGTACGAAGGACGTGGCTTTCACAATGTGTCTCTCCTTCAGAGCCAGTTCTGGTGCGTTTAGGATAGATTGGAGTAGAATCCGCCCAGGTCCGGCATGTATTCGTCCCATGGGTTCGCTTCGTAGCCTCGGACGCGAACAACGTCGCCGATGTCGAACGCAGGGTTGAAGCCCTCAAACTCCATGTCCAGCTCATCATCGCTGTCCGTGTCGTTCTCCTTAGCTCTGGGACGTGCCTTACTGTAATGTTTCTGCCAGTAGTAGCTGAAATATTCCGAAAGGGCGCCGACAATTTCCTTGTGCGGGATCTTGGGGTCGACATTTGGACAAAGTCGATCTCGTCAGAAGGACCAAAAGGGGATTGATTTGCCTGAGTCATGGCTGATGGCCGTGCAATCTCGGTATTTGGACTCGCGTGGTCGATGCGATCCTCACCATCCGATATCGTTTTTGATGAAGGCTTTTTCTGGGGGAACAACTTCACTTCGCGCGGCTTTCAATCGCTGGTGAAGTATTGTTTATGGTGGTGATGACGGTGATAATGAAAATGGTGACGGCGAGTGAGGTGTTTCTCAGCAACCTCTGCCTTTCAAAGAGGTGCCAAGAATACTCGCTTTTGTTTCACCGGGATAACCGAGGAGTTCAAGGTGACAACCCCCGTAACTGCTTCCTTGTCATCATTCAAAGATTTGAGCAATGTTTCAAATTCAAATTCGTCTCAAATGCGCGTCGTGGCCGGAGAGCGGGATGAAAAAGAGGTCTCGAGTCCGAAGAGACATATTGCGGGTGAGCCGTGCTCGATGGATTACTTCAGGTGTGCTCTGAATGAGTAGAAGCGTCAGCCGCTAACCGAACCGTAGTAAAGGAGTCTTTGGGCGCAAGCCTCCCTGAATTGGCGGATATCAATTGAAAGGCCTTCCTGGTCATTGATGGTGTTGTCATCGAAATCAAGCTTAATGAAGCAGCTATGCTAGCTGGCTGCATTGGCGGCTTAAAAATAACATTGTTGCTTCGCTTTGAGCCTGTCGGAACTGGACGGTCCTAGCCGCTAGCCTTAGGCTTGAACTTTGAGATGGCGAACGAACCTCCTTGTTCGAAGATCAGCCCACGCGCGTTTGGTCAGCGCCAAATCCCCCCGATAGCGAGTGTCTGCATGGCTGGCAAAGACGCCAAACTGGCCCCAAAACAGCCACCGGAGAACACAGCCCAGCACAGCCATCGAGAGTAGAGATTCCTCAGTCTTCCTGCGTATGTCCTCCTTGACCAACCTGTCTTTACAATGCATATAAGTCCACTGTCGTTGAACCTGGGAATATTCCACCTGCAGTTGATCGCTTGCTTCGAGCAATAATAACAACAATCGATTGGCGCCGTAACTCTCCTGTAGCCTCAGACGTACCTCGGATATTTCGAAATGCCCAGGTTGCCAAACGCAGATGAATTCCCATCGTTTACCGAAGTGAAGCCATCAGAGGAAGGCTTTACATGCATTTGGTATCTCACCAACCAAGGGCGAAGATGTTCCCGCAAAATCAACCCCAAAGACCGCTCCGCAGCAGCCTCTGCTCATAGAGCGATCTTAGAAACCCCACAAGGAGGAAGTCTTGCTGAAAAGTCGATGTTACTGGTAGAATTGACTTGCTGCAAGAAAAACCACCGGAAGAAATTGCGAGAATCGGACGTGGGAGTAAGCATTCAATCGAAGTGGTGCAGAGAAGTGCGACCAGCATCTCCGGTTCCAGGCGACCTCCAAAGCAGTGCTTCGTTTTTGGAATGCAACCCTCCGACGGAGACTCCCAGTGTATGCTGTGTGCAGCCTTCCGAGCAGACTCCGAAACACGTCTTGAGATCACGAACTGTCTGGGGCGGCCTAAGCTGCCGGGAAACCGTGGAATCCGAGAGTCTGCGTCAAACGCCACATTTCGTGCCCCGTACCAGCGCTTCTCAGTTAACGTTCGCCGAGTTATTGCTTCAACCACTGAAGTCGCCAAAAGCGAAAAAGCCGCAAAGAAACTCAGCAACACCACCTTGGCAGAAGAGAGGCTCGATCTATTGTTTCAGGCGCGAGTCGGATCCAGGCATGCTGAAGATAGGTCGGACTGGAGGCTCGATTGATCACCGGCTGGACCGATGGGAAAAAGGGTGCTGTTACAAACCGTTGCTGACGTTTGCGGCGGAGGATGTTCCACATGTACAACGTGCCGAGATGCTGGTACATTATGAGCTGCTACAGTATTGGCGGAAAGAGACTAAGTGCAGACATAATCCAGATTGTCCCAGAAAACATCAAGAGTGGTTTGAGGTTAATGTCGACACCGCCAGAAAAACCATCACGAACCTTGCCACATGGCTCCGATGCGGACATCCATATGACGACGAGGGATTCCTTGTCGACAGATGGAGAAACGCAATCTACCACATGGAGAGAGAGGGCGTTGAGGTCACTTCGCAAGGCTTGGTGGACGCCCTCCATGACCTGGAAAGCGAAGCTAAACAGACTGAATGTCGCCTTTCCTCCCCTGGAGATATTCAAAAGGGTAGCAGTCCAGATCAAGAGACTCTGACCATCACATTTCCCGCTGATAAGCAAGGAGTGGCTGACGCTCTGGGCTCGATTATCAAGATCATGGCCTCAATGGGTACTAATCTGGCCGCTCAGCCATCGTACCGACCCAGGTCAAACTTGTCCTGTGCTTCTGCTGTTAGGCACACATTTGCTAACGCACATTTGAAAGCTCTGCCAGTAGCATGACTTTTATGACACGGGTTGGATTGAGGAAGCAGTTGCGAAGTCGTGGTTTTGTGTTAGACTAATTAAGGATTGTCATGGCGGCGTCATTTCTCATTGAGTGGTATACGGTGGGCTGTTTGGGATGCAATAATGATACGGTTGGGTATAACGAGTCACGGCGCATTTCATACCTACACAGTGCCTAACGCATGGTCCATTCGAAACTTGTTACCACCTTTGCTCTTCTGCCACTTTTACAACATATTAACTTGCCTTGAAAAATGATCTCTCATTCCAGATCTCTTCTATCTACTTTCGTCGGAGGCATCTTGCTCTACTCTTGCCTGTATGTGTTCACCAGTCCCATTTCTTCATCGCCAAGGTACACAAGAGTCAACACACTGAGCGTAGCTCGCGCTGCAAGAAGAGAGGTGGTCCAATTTATACACTGTACTTTGATTACCTTTTTGACCGTCATCTGCCTGTGGAGGGAGCTGAGGGTCGTGCACGCGTCTCCTCCAGGGTTGACAAAATCAAAAGACTCGGACCTAACCATCATCACCCATACTTCTGCTTTTGCGAATTCTCTCACGACATTGGAACTCGCCTACCTCATCGTCGACTCATATATACTACTAGTAGCCGGACGATCTTCGATCAAAAGACTACGATCAGCTACACCGCAACCTTTCCCTCGTCAATCAAATCATGTTGCAACCAAACAAGGCTCAGCAGGAAAGAGAAGACAGCCTTTGAATTATGCACACCTCTATGTGCACCATACAGCACTCATCTCGCTCCTGATTTGGCTCCAGTATGCGCTGCTCTCCAACCCTGGACGACGCGTCGGCATTCTGGTCATCGTGTCATTTCTCCTCATGAATGCCTCATCGCCCCTGGGTACGGTGAGATGGTTCCTCTTGAACTTCAGGGTCAGAGAAGGTTCAGTCAATGAACAAGATGTGTCTGAGACTGGTCGCAAAGACATTGCTTTCGCACTTCGGCTCACAACATTTGCATACTTAGTCGTGTTCGTCATCTGTCGACTTGGAGTATTTTACATGATAATGAAGATCTGGGGAGATATGCAGGGTATAAGCGTCTTCAAAGCATGGTACCAGCTGCGATGGCAGTGCAAAGTTGGGTTCACTGCTATGGTCGTCGTTAATACACTGTGGTGGATCAATGGAACATTCAAGTTCCTGCGAAGAGAATTAAAGGAAACTTGGAAATCGAAGCAAGAGTGAGGGCACAATGCTCCAGCAAGGTGAATTTCATCGGCTTTGGCTGCGACTACTTGATCTACCGCCCTATCTGGACTTTGACTGCACGTCTCGGTCGCTGTGTTGGCAATTGCTTTAGATCTCTCGCCATCAATTGTACCTCTTCATTGCGACTCATGCGACGCTCCCAGCCCAGCCATGCAATGACTCCGCCTTCATCGATACGACCAGCCATCGATATCGATTCGTCGACGAGAGTGTTGGCAACCGTCAGGCATACTTGCCTCGAAAATTCGGCACCAAGACAGGATTTGATGCCATCGCCAAATGCAAATGGCAGGGGTGGTAGGAAGTCCGCACAAGGCACGTCTGCATTTGCTTCCGCAGCGTCCCTGCTAGAGGTGACATAGAACGGCAAGAACCTGTCCCAGACGAAGTCACCCGCTCGATCATACACGTCTGCGTCGCGATTGGCACCTGATAGGTACAACCAGGCATCTTGGCCTTCGGGAATCGCGTACTCTTCTGGCTGATCTCGATCAGCAGATGATATGAGAACATCCTGTTGCACCCGTCGCATCACCCCAACAACCGGTGGACTAAGGCGCTCTGTTTCTGCAAGTACAGATTTCAACATGCTGGCTCGTTTGTGCGGGTCTGAATATGACCGGATGAGCTCTGCAAGGCTAACACTAGTCCCAGGACTGTGTCCCGAATTTGTCATTGAAGACGAAGGTCGCCACACAAACAAGTTCAGGATGAAAGCGGTGAGTAGCGAGGCGAGCGCTTTATTGGCTATGCTGCTCGTGAACAGGCGGAGATGTGAAACGAGATCCTCAACATTGAGATGGTCGTCCGAAGCCAAGCCTGTCTCACGGAACTGCTCTGCAAACGGACAGGCATTGGGAGACCGGTCTGCTCCGTTCGAGGCAAGCACATCTCTCGCTATCGTGCCTAGACTCTTCTCAAGCTCTTTGACAGCCTGGATGCCCCGGCTTCGTGTTGATGACCAGAGTGGTGTCGAGATGTTGACGGGAAATGTGGAGAATTGTCCTCTCAGAAGCGCTTCTTGAAGTTCCTCGAGCTGTTTGAACTTGCGGCCATTGCCGTCGCGCGTAACCGACAAGAAGACCCCGAAAAGTATATCCCAAATCAAGGACTTCAGACGTGCGTACAGATCGATTTCCTGCGGATCTTGTCCACGAACGAGCTCATAAAGAAATCGAGACTGGGTAATTTCACGAATCAGAGACACCGAGCTTTGTGGCAAATGATGCAGTCTGGCCCGCCACTGGTCTTTGTGGAATTCGTGAACTAAGCCGTCTTCGAGAAGGAGATTGGGACCAGGGAAAAAGTCGCCCATAAACTGTCGATACGCCGCTCGCGCAGCGAAAAGGTTGGCGTTGCGATGACTTCTGTTACTGTTTTTGGCATGGACAGTGCATTTACGGCTACGCTGTGGGGAGGCTCCGTCTCTGCTCCTGCGTCCACCTGCGTAATCGTTTGCGTATTCTTTAGCGTATTCGCTTCCACCCGCACGCCCCTCCTCGACCGGTTCAGTTGCTCCGGACTGATGACATAGGATGGCTTTGCAGGCGTGATAACTGGTGACAATGTGGACTTCGCGGTTCAAGATCTGTGCTTGGACGATTCTGCTTGCAAACGGCAATGCATCTCCCTCTGAGACTGTGAACTGTTCGAGGCGAGAGGAAATGAATGATTCAGGCGAAGAATGAAATGAAAAAGACTGCGTCAAGCGGGAGACCATCTCGACATATGGACATAAGCAAGTGAGAAAGAGTTGGCAAAGGTAAGGAATGGTAGGTGCGACGAGGTTAAGTGCTTTCACAACCCTGCATACAATAATGTGGAATAGGTAAGCCGGCCTGTCAATTGCACCTCAAACGGGCTTGGCCTGTGCATGGAACAGGCATTTTCTTTGCCTGTGAGCCGTCAGGCGTGGACCTCGAATGTCTCACTGAGTTGCTATCACGCTAATCTTTAGGTCTCCAAGAACGCGTGAAGAAAACAAATTGGCAAACATGTCCCTGGATTGAAGTTGGACTATGAAAAAATGTCAGCCGACTTTGATACGCCCTGGTTGAGGCTTCATGGCGGCGAACGCGTCTAAGATCAGCCAGATCCTACTCGTGATGCCGATGCATACACCGGCTGCCATTATCCAAGTAAGAAGCAGCAGCCGATTAGGAAACGCCAGCATGAGTGTAAAGAAGATCCCACTCTCGAAACCCTCAATCAGTGCAGGTTTCATCGTAACAGCAGTCAACTCATCACTACTCTTTTGTGATGACAATGCAGCGAGATAGAAGAGAATGAAGTTGTTAATGTGGAAGGTGGACTCAAGCAGAGAGATCGACAACCACAGGCTGGAAAGATTATCTGCAGCTAGTCCTCGTCGCATCTCTCCACATGCAACACTGATCGGCACCAGAGAATATATGATAAAATCCGAGAGAAGATCTAGAAATCCTCCTGCATCAGACGTCTTGTTCCGTTCCCGGGCAACCGCTCCGTCAAGGCAGTCAAGCATGCGATTGATCAACCAGAGGTAGACCGCCCAGGCAGACGTCCGCGGATCGGTAGCTATCGCACACACGCAGGCTCCAAGTCCAGCGATGAAGGCGGCCAAGGTCAGGTGGCCAGGTGTCAACATCTCCGGGACGAATCGCACTACCGGTCGAAAAGTATGGTCCTTGACCTGCCTTAGCAGGATATCAAACATGCTGGATTACTGCAGACTCTCGATCACGAGAGGAAGTTTTTCCTCCTCTGCCTTTTGCTCGAGGAGAGCCAGAAAGGCTGAATGGTCCGTTGATACCTTCAAAAGATCTTCCGAAGTGAGGAGGGTTTTGAGAGGAGATGTTCCCGCTCGACCCAAGACGACAGGATACTTGAGGGAGTTCGCTTTGATGAAGTCTCGGACTTCGGAGGTTGACTCGTCACGATGTAGTTGTTCGACTTTGGCGCCGATGCGAGCTTTTGTCTTCCTCCAAGTAGCAGACTCGTCCAGATGCAGACCGCCGTGAGTCAAGTCGCAGGCCGCACATGGACTTGAATCGGTCGGCGCGGTGATTTTGCGACAAACGTAGTTGAGTTTACCAAGCAAGGACGCATTGGCGTTGTACAGGATGTAGATGGTGCTATCCGAAGTCGACATGGTATGTTAGGCTTGCTCTAAGAACTTCTCTTATTGTTGTCTTTCATATCAAGACAACGTTGCTCCAGTCGAGGGAAGGGAAGAGTACTTATGCTGTCGCGATGTAATGCTCAGGAGGCTGTGGTGATCTTCGGTGTTGATGAGAGTGAGTAAATTCGGCCTTGTTAGACGAAACCTTAGCATCCGGCGGCCTTGAATACTGATGATACTACAAGCAGAGCCATGCTTCACTTGGCACTGTGGCGATGCATGACCAAGTCAGGTCATGGACTTCTAGAAACCCCTGTTGCTGTGGATGTCTGAGATGCCATCGCGGGGGCATGGGCAGGAGACGCTGAGTCCAAAATGGCAGGTTTGGCGAATACGCTCGCGTACTCGTTCCCTCCGATGAAGCATCCCGCCATATCTCGGCGTCATCACCTTTGACAAGTCTGGGATGGCGTCTTGCGGCAACAGAATCCTTGCAAACGCTGCTGCTCCCAGTCGGTCTGGGCGTGTCGATCATACGCTCGTGGGCTGACACGTGTGCGCCCATGCACTGTCTACCGAACGTCGAGATCCTTCTACATGAGGACTGGATACAACTCTCGAACATATAAAATCCAAATTCCCAATGTGCGCAATGTCGCAGTCTTGCCTCGGTTCCTGCGATCCTCGACATGGCAGACTCTGGCACTGCTTCAGACAAGAATGTTGCTTTCCGGGATACTGAGACGACCTCTTCTAACGACTTGCCTTCTGAGGCCCCAATCAGCAGCACCAGACGCGGCCTGAGAAGCATTTATGTCCCACTGGTGATACTGCTACTCTTCCTCAATTACTTTCTGGCACAGTATGACAAGTTTGTATTGTCGTATTTCCAGGCCGAGGTCATTGAGTCCTTGAATCTCACTTCAACTCAATATGGCATTCTCTCGGGTTATGCCGTGGGGATTCTGTACGCCGTCCTCGCGATTCCGATGGCATACATAGCAGACTATACCAGCGCGAGAGTTTGGGTGCTTTCGGTAGCGGCGTTATGGTGGAGCCTCTGCGTCCTCTTCCAGGGCCTAAGCCATAACTTCTGGCAAATTCTGCTAGCAAGGATCGGCATGGGTATTGGGCAGTCGCCTGTGGAAGCACTCAGCATCAGTCTGATCAGTGACCTGGTTCCACTGAACTGGATATTTGTGTGCGAGAGGTATGTGACAGAGAATGGATCACGCCCCGTCTTTATACTGACCGTTTCGCGCAGCATTTTCTACATTGGCGTCTATGTCGGAGAGGCCGTCAGCGGTCAAATCGCCACTGCTTTTGACAAGACAGATACTCCGTGGAATAGCGCCTTGAAAGCCATTGGTATCGTTGGTATAGTCCTGGCCGTCATAACGAGACTCACTCTCCGAGAACCTATCCGAAAACAAATCGCCGTTGGAAAGCTCTCGCCAGAAGCCTCTCAAGTGGCCTACACTGAGGACATGCATGGCACGAGGCTTGAGCGTGGGCACCGCATGTTCAAGCTAGCTCTCAAGCAGATTGTTTCCATGAAGTCCTTCTGGATCCTAACATTGGCATCGGGTGCCCGACAATTTTCCGGCAATGTATTCGGGTGGTACATGCCTTCTTATCTGTCCTCGATTTATCCAACCCAGACCGAGTTGCTCTCACGATACGGAATCATCGTCGGCGTGGTAGGCTCGGTCGCTGTTGTACTGGGAGGTGTGATCTCTAGTCTGATGTCTGAGCACGCCACAACAATTCTATGCCTCACCGGGATTGGTGGTATGATTTCCGCGCCCTTCGTCATATGTATGGTCTTCAGCTTGAAACTGGCCGGCGGAGATGAGGAAGCCGGGGTTCGCATTTTGTACGGGGTCATGAGTGCTGCATACTTGACGGCAGAACTATGGCTAGGCATCTTTGCCTCACTTCTGGCGCTGCTGTTCCCAGCCCGGACCAAGACGTTCTGCTTGGCCATCTATACCAGCACCATTGTGCTCATCTACTCGAGTGCTCCTCAGATTATCGGTCTGGCACTGAGAAACTTCGAGCCCGGATCTCCAGCATACCTTGAGAAAACTAGAGATATCCTGGCCATCTTAATTCCCATTGGATATTGGTTGGGAGGAGCAGGGTTCCTGCTTGGTATCCGACGGGTCAAGCAAGATATTGCCAGTGGGAGGTGTGTGGACGATGGTGCTGAAGTATCTCGCCATACCGGCCGTATCAGTACCAGGAGGAAGCTCGCTTTTGCAGCGTTCGGCATTACTCTGGCAGCTTTGACCATAGCTCTCTTAGTCACGAGTCTGACTGTAAATAAATAGATCTCAGCTGTAGAGGAGGAGGGGGCTGATGGTCATAAACCCGTCAAGACCGGAATTGTAAGGCAGAGCCTGGTAATGAGCTCGTCAAATATACGCGCCGAATTAGGTAGAACAGTGCATGAGTGATGCCTCGAGGAGACCAGCATATCAGTTAAAATATTCACCCTCTTCGCCGACGAACGTTGCCAGTGCTAATAAGTCCAAGACACAACGGATGCCGTGTACGGAGTACATCATCCTATTCCAGCCGACATCCCCATTCAGGGTCTTCTCGATTAAATTCCTTTCACGCTTACCCACGTCAACACATTCTCACATTTTTGCTCCTCTTTCTACAGCTCCAACAAGCCGCGATGAATTCTGATAAATCAGCAGTAAAGTCATCAGGACGGCTCTACTCCCCTCAAACGGCATGTGGGATCGTCTTGATTACGGCAGTGGTATTCCCGAAATTCTACCAACCCATGTTGACGACACTGTATACCTACCTCTACTCATCAACCTTCTACCAATTGTCGACATTTGAGACCCTCGTGACCGTACTGAGCTATGGATTCATCGAACCCAAATATACGACTTACTTTGCATATAATCCCGCGCTCCGCATCGACGTCAGACCAGGAACACTCCAGGTTGAACGCAAGCGAGCGGACGGAATGGTGTCCAGATCAGGTAAACCGAACAACGACAGTCTGACGATGCCTAAGCTGCCCAAAATGAAACGGCCTTCTAAGCGTCTCAGAGAAATAGTTCTCTATGTCAGCCCACTCCTGCTCTTGGACTTTACCATGATCAAGAAGTTTGCGGACACGCCCATCAATGATATTCGTGTCTCTGGGGGTTATATGCCCATCGCATCGGCAACGCTTATGCCAACAGGTCAATTCAGGAGCTTGAACATCACGGAATCAGCTTTGAGATCGATATCGGGGTCATTCCTTCTACCTACGCTTCACAACTTCACCATTTCATCGCCATTGCAGTTGACGAGAGCTCTCCCGCCCGTACCACCCACATCACGACGCTTGGTGCTCGAGCTCGCCATGTCCTTCTTCATCTATGACATGCTATTCTTCTTGTGCCACCTCTGCTTCCACCGCATTCCTTTCATGGCAAGGCACCATCTGCCTCACCATAAACACCAGGAGATCCATCCACAAGTCACCAATCAGCTAACAATTGTCGAACGACTGTCTCTGGTCCTGCTGGCCAATTTCAGTCTCAACATCATTAAGAGCCATGTCATGACGCGGACGATATTTATTCCCATCTTCGTCACGCTGCTGATTCAGGTACACAGCGGCATGGACCTTCCCTTGGGTTATGACAAGTTCTTACCGCGAGGCTGGGCGAGTGGACCGAGGGCTCACGCTAAGCACCACCGTACGGGCGAAGGTGGTTATGCGCCGTTCTTCACCTGGTGGGATAGAGTGCTGTATATGGTGGAAGGGTCATTTCGTCGTCGAGAGAATGGAAATACGGTGGAATGTTCAAAAACGCGATGAAGAATTTTAGACGATGCGTTGTGTATCTTGGATGACTTATGCTGAATTCAAAGTAGATCAAGTAACACTCATCTTTGTTTCTATTTGGGAGAATCTCAGATCTCAAAGAGGGAACAAGCAAGTCCTAAAAGAATAGTCGAGCAGATCCATCATCCAACTATGCATTGAAGCACTGTATTGTACATACAAAATCTGCGCGTTGTAGGCGAATACTCTACCGAAGTCATTGTAGAATATTTCCGCTTTTCCTAATTGGGGTATCAAAACGCGTCAATTTGGTTGACATTGTCCCTCTCGTCCTGTACAGCTCAATACATTTTCAAGGATTCTGTTCCTTAGCCCATGGTGATTCCCATGTGGACTTGCCCCAATCCCTCCTCTACCACCATGCCAGATCAAATTGATCACGTAGTGCATCAGAACCCTAGCGTAAGTCAAATAGGACCTGGGATTACGCTCGGGTTGGAGAGCCTCTTGAACCATATCGGTTGTGGAGTTTTACGTTTCAAATCCAGCTGGACAGAGGACGCGATCGTTGACACAAGACACGCCTTCAATGATGAACGCGTCCCGAACGCCTGCCTAGGACCACTTTGCTTCACTCACTGAGGAGCCCCCCAAGCCAAGCAACCAATGGAGACTCCAGAAACCAAGAGTTTGAATATTCAAGGGTTATATTTTTGAAAGATTGAATATCTTCCAACAATTCCTCATGGCTACCCGTGTCACCTGATCCACCGCGGACAGATGGCGTAAGGGGATTTCGCCAGACATGAGGCAGTTTACTTGGGCTAAGCCGCGAATCCTAGAGGCGTTCACCCTGACACCAACGACCCCTGCTCCCGGGGTTGAGGTGTTCCTCTGCATACATGGCATTCTGCGCGTGAATGACCAAGCTGAGGAGTAACCTGACGAGAATCCGTGAAAAATCCCTCTGGGATTTCCCTCGACCTCAACGTCAATCACCCAGCGTGTGGTTGGCCTTGAGGTTAGAGTTTTGCTTCTTGAAAAAAATGATTCTTTTTTTGGTGGCAGCACGGAGTCCTGTTGTACAACAGTCGCCGCATAATTGTGTGAGAGATTGATTTCTTCAAAACCCAGTCAGCGAAAGGGCGGCCGAACAGTTGATCCTGCGATTTTTTTTCGAGCATTTGACCGGGCCAGCTTTCGCTGCCTTGACAGAGACTGACGTGTTGATATCTCCGATTTGCAATGGACTACCAAAGTCGACTGTGGAAAAGAACGAAAGGAGCAATCAACTTACTTCAACCCGAGGAAGAAACCTGAAAAGTCTCGTCCTGTCTACCCTTCGCAAGTTGTCCGCTATTGCTTGCTGTTACGTCTTCCAGGGATATCAGCGACTGTCGCGCTTGAGAGCGTCAACGGCTGACTGCACGACCCTGGTGTCATCAATATTTGGCGCCGTGAGTACCGACTGCTACTGCTTTGAAAATGCCCACCTGATGGAGCCGTTGAGGCCTTCTTCATCAACACAAAAGGGGTTGGAACAAAAACGAATCACGTCAGCATGACCTTCCTTCGATGCTAACACACCTATTGCTGATCAGAACTTTTCCTGAATTTCAAAGGAATTTTGACTCTTTCCCTGTACCTATGGTTTTCGTCATGCTGGGTTTCACCCAGACCTAGCGCCTTCAGACATGCGACTTTCTTTGTTTAACACCAAGTGGTTGCTCGGCATCAAGCCACGCATTTGATATCATTCACCGCCATTTCAGAGGTCAAGATGGGCAGACACCCTCAATGAGCATTGGCCAGCAGACAAGAACCTGATCATGAGTGCTGATGTTCCGTCAGGAATGCTACATCCAGATAGGTTCCAGTTGGCCAGCCACCTCTTTTCTGATGGCCCCTGGGTGACCGCAGCTGATCGAGAGACCTCCCCGAAATATCTTCAAGAGTCACATGAATGACTGTACGCACATGCCTTTCGCTTACACAGACGACACTGCTTCTTGTGCACGAGCTATCAGTTAGGACTTCCTTGAACGAATTCCGGATTAGCTGAATCACTGTTGTCCACAATCCAGCCACCGAAGTGCCCTTCAGCTGAGCCTCTGATGATGAGGCTGTTGTCAAATGGTTGCCATCAGACCACATTGCGACTTAGCAATGCGCGATGGTCATTTTGCTTTTGCGCCAGGAAGCCCAGCCTTGCGAATTTCAACTCCCCCAAAGTCCGTGCGTTTACCCTGCCACCGAGTTTACCCCATTTCAACACATGGAGGATTTCAGATGTCAAGACTTCATTGCACCTGCCTGGGTAGCTATCCCATTCTAGTAAGTGATCTGTACCAGATGTCAGCACATCAACTACTATACTTGATCTCAATCCTATTAATTCAAAGATCTTCTTCTCTCGACGAAGGCGTGGCCCGAGCCATCGGGCCGCTGGGGCCACATGTTGATCTTATGCTTCTCTTTATCGACAAGAAGCTCGGTTCACTATCTTGACAGTTCACGGACCACATACACGGTCCTTCTACCAACGCCAACACGTACAAGGCTTTGATCACACTTCAGCCATACTCGTCATGGGAACACTTTCCCGACCTCCTGGTGTCAATTGAGCGTGTCCTGACGATGTTTCCAAGCCCATTAGGTCATGAGAGTCGGCATAGTGAAGCCGATCTATTACACTACAACAACAAAATCTACGATGGATGCTAACCCACTTCAGAAACGCGTAGTCACCTAGAGATATATAGATGGTGCTAATTCCTCCAGCCTTCTGTCCAACGGTCTACCACTGGAATTCTGCACTAGCTACCTCGACAACGTATTCGACCGCGTAATTTCCGCCACCGCCTTATTGAGGCCAGCCTCAATGGAAGCTAGTACCATGCTGAGCCTAAGTATCAGACTTCTCGCCATCATGGCATGCCTCTTTGGTATCGCTACTTGTGCACGCATCAGCGAGGAAGTTTTCAAGTCCCACATCCAGCGCAAAACGCTCGATATCGAGAGGGCCTCAGACAACCTCCCCCCTCTCGACTCGAAACTCAACAACCTCATGTCCAGCACTATGAAAGTGTTTACGACAATGGTCACTTTGGCAGTAGGTGAAGGCCCATTCAACAGAGCCATTCGTTTGCAAAGAAGGCTCGAACGCCATTGTCATTGGACCACATCGACGACGCATATTCATCCTGCCGTGGCCTGAGACATCGTCAGTGCCAGTGAGCCGCTCAGGAGCTGGTCTCTTTGACTGCTCGTCTCCTTCGATGCTCGGTCACATGTGAACGTCCTGGAGAAGTTCAGTGTTTGCCTCGGAGTCAGCTGGCTTTTGGATATCCCTTTCCTGCTGGCAGGGAAAAGGGCAAATCGGAAATCGGCTGGACGGATTTGCAAAGCCTATCCTCAGGCAAAAACTTGCTGCACACACTCTGGAGTATCGCAGCTATTGTCCACTGGATCTGTCGCAACTATAGCACAATACCTTGACTCTAGATGAGCAAGGTCCGTGTTTTGGACAGCATAGCGGCGCTATTGATCTCGCCCCAACGCCGTCTACCCGCCAATCCTGTTGCACCCATGAACCAACCTCGTTAGCCTTGCCATACGCTCCTTTTCAACCTGGCATCTGTTGCAAATATACTGGAAACATACTATGCGGGCTGGACCTGAACGCAGCTATGTACAATCTGATTATTGCGCTGGCTGTTTCAACCCGCACAACATGGGACGAACTGTGCCTAGCCGTGTCATTCTCTATGGGGGCATTTCACGTTCTTTCGCCGGCACACATACCATTCCTCATGGACGATCCACGATCAGATATGCTCCCTCGATTGTCGACAGGACCAACTCATTTACCAATTCTTTTGATAATACCTTCCTAGATCAGCAATGCTTCGATGCTAGAAGCCTGTCCTTTGGGAGTGTACTACTCCCACCCAGTCCTTACCGCACATTTGAGTTGGCACATTCCTTCCTCGTTCTTCGAAGCTGGACTCTTCTAATCGACACATCTCGAACCAATTCCAATATCACTGGTCAATCACTGACTCAATATTCCCTTTTCTACATCAACGTCAACGGCCTTGGAATGTCACTCATTTGCCGAGTCTGGAACTCGCAGCCTTTTCATAGGCACCGGCGTACCGCTGGCCCGGATCACATTCATTCTCACATTCTCTCTCAACACACAGATCGTTTGATCATGATCGGCACTACCTTCGTCACACTCGTTATCACAGCCACAACGACAGGCGCTTTGTGGGCTACAGCACATATCGATATAGCTGATACCCCTTGCTTCGTGGACCGGGACCTTCATTCATTGATCCTGGCTCCCCTCTCTTTGATCGCCTCGCACAAGTCGGCAACTCCATTCATTCCACCCACACCGATGGCAGGTCCCTCGACTCATTCATTCCGCCATTATCGTTACAGTCGATCGCTTCGCTTCGCTTCGCTTCCCCGACCTCAAGAAGCCGGACTTCAGAGAGAGAGATACCATCCTTTGACCACGTCACTATCACTATTCATTTCGGCACCTCGAAGCCGGACCTTCGATCTCTTACCGCACGGACCGTACAACATGTACCAATCCCGGCGAACACAAGCTAAAGTCTAGATGGTGGCTAGCACCCTCACTCCCTTTTCGTTGTACCAGGCCATGCGACGCCACGCCACGGCCCCCATTCGGCCCCCTCGCTCGCTATCAATCACGTCTTCTCAGCTCTAGGGCTGGACGCCAATTTACAAATTCTCGACATTCACTCATGATACTTTTGGGACCATTCATGTACACCAATCTGGGTGAGCCAGTCCCCACCATCATCGACATGTTACATACACACACGACACACTCATTGCGAAGTACGAATACACTGTCGACCATCACCTTCCTTTCTCAACACGACGTTTGAGACGAAAGGCTGGCCCTTTCGCAACCCTCAGCTTCCAAGGGCGTCACCCTTCGTTTGCCCCAGTTGGGATACATCAACATACCAAATTCGATCTGGGAAATCGATGTTACCTTTCGAGCGAGAGAAGCTGGATCCTTCTCCACTCTGATCTTATCTTCTCTTCTCTCATTGTTTTTTTCACACGTACATTCTGGAATGTACACTCACGACACAGACGTGTCGGGCTGGAACCATCCACCACCGTGACAACCGTGATCATCACATCTGGTCCTAACAGCAGCAGCTATACGGCTGCTCCATCAAAGCTACAATCCCCTCCCCTCATTTGGACATGAGCAAACCACGACTACGAAGAAGGCAGGGCCTTCTTTCCACCATCATTTCACCCGCGCACACACACGCTCTCTCTCTCTCTCTCTCTCAGGTAGCCTTGCGCTCCTTCGGCTATGCTAGGCCGGCCGTACGGATCCTCAAGATCGGGATATCAGGATATCCTCTCTCCATCAACAAACCATTCCTTTTAACCCATTCGCCCTCTCATTTATTCATTGAGTCACCCATGGCCCTCTGTCATTCTCTAGAGGCCGGTCCTCCCATGCCGAGATGTCACCTGCCAGGGACTTCTACGCTGAACAGCTTGCTTCACGCATCATACACTCGCTTAGCCACACCACAGTTTGCTGGACAGATTGATTCGTCCTTGATGTTGTTGTTGATCACTTTCTTCTTACTACCGTTACTGTTACTTTGAACTGTCGTTGTCAAATGATCTACCAAAGCTGCGTCGCTGGCGATGCATGTCTCAAAGTTATTGCTTCTCGTACATAGTAAATCAACACGTCTTCAATCCATACTTCTATACCCTAGATTTGAACATGGTTCTCTTGCTCATCATTACCACTACTTAGGATATCCTAGATAACACATCCCCCAATCTCTCTGTGCACCATTTAAAGCTGCTTCGCAAGTATTTCAGCACACTCGCTGATCGATTTATCAACCTCCAACCGTCTCAGATACACCTCGGTGTATTCCACAAGTTTTGGCATACGAAGATAATCTCCCAGGTCAATCTGCTGAGTACCAGTAGGTGCATCAAAGCGAAAGTAAGCGGTGGACTCGTCTGGCCTGCGTCTGTTGTGTTGTCGCATGTTTCGGTCAAAGTCACGATGTTTCGCTTCCGTATTGGTCACGAATGCAACAGTCTTGGAAATCGTGTTGAAGAACCTTGAAATTCCTCGGCCAGGACGTGTATTGCTCTCGTGCTCTGGATGTGTCGTTCCAAGACTCACGATGCATTTGATTGGCGGATTTGGGGCTTCCCTAGGTACCAAGTCGCCCCTGTTATCCCAGACCTGGTCAATAGGATTGTTGTTGAGAAGTCCGCCATCCCAGAATTTAAGTCCCTGGATATCGACTTCTTTCAAATAGGTTGGCGCGGCTGAGGTCGCGCGTGCAGCTTCTTTGATGGTGATTGTGTTGAGGTCGAGATCCTGAGCTCCTGCAGAGACCGGAAGAGGTGGGAAAGGAGGTGCATAATTGCGCAGGAGGATTGATTCTCCTTTATCTGCCAAAGTTGCACACATGAACCTACGAGGCTGGTATCAACGTCTCCTCAGAATTCTCACATTACTGTGAGGCCACTCACATTTGTCCTTGACTTTCTTTGAGCAGCGAAGCATTTCCTCTCAATTCCCTGTCTTCATCGTCGAGCGGAAATGTGGCGACAACCTTATCAATGGCAGTTTCCAGTGGCCTATGAGAGAACTTGGATCGTCCAGTGAAAGCTTTGAGTCCGAGCCAAATGTCGCCAACGACCTTGCCGAAGCGCCCGTATTGATGCAGAGGTATTGATCCGAGTTTAGGGCTGAAGACTTGTTTTGCCAGAGTTTGGTAGGCCGCAATCACATCACCACATTTCATGTCCAAACGGAACAGCATCAGTGCAATCAAGCCTCCAGTACTTGTTCCTGCGGCGAGGTCAAAATAGTCGACTGGCTTTCGTTCTTCTTCATTGATTGGTTTGTTCTGTATGATAGCCTTTTCATTCTCAACCTCTTGTATGCGGTCCATGAGCTTCTTGAGTATCACCATGCTCGAAATGCCTCGGACACCTCCTCCATCGAGAGCTAGCAGGTTATAGGACTCTGTGGTTCCGGATTTCGGTTCAGGGGCTCGAGAGCTACCTCCAAAAGGTAGCATCTTGCGTGTCTCGATGTGCGACCGAACAACAATGCTTTCGCGTTCGAGAGGGATAACACCGCAAGCTGAAAACGGCGGGATGACCGAGGGCGTTTCTGCAAAGTCAAGGGCTGTTTCTTCCAGCGGTTCTTCCCAAGTTTGTCTGGTGGCGAGTTTGTAGAAGCGTGGTCGATTGTCTGATGTTAAAGATGACGATTAGGAATAAGGCTGGGAGTCTGAGGAATGATATGTTGGTAGCATTTCGAGAAGAGAAGAGTGATGTGGTCAGTTGTGGTGGTAGCCTGCCGCACTCCATTTGCTCCTTCCTAGGTGCAAGTGCTGTCGACCAGAAAGATAATCAATACCTATACCGCAGGCTCAATCCGCAGCCACAGGAGATCATCAAGATTCCAAGTATGTCGCGGTACAGAGTAGATGAGAGTAACTCTCTTCTTCAATTGAAAATGTCCATATGTGTTTTGCGCTCATCGACCCTCTAAAAACGCGCCATCGGCCTTGCCACTCAGCAATGCGTCCACATCGACCCTACCACCAGCCAAATACCTTTCACTAACACCCATATTGATTCTCTTGTCCAGAAGCCCTTGCAGCTCAGCTCGCCATTGTGAGATCTGGTCTTTCCCAGTGGCCGCCTTTTCCTTCTCTTTCTTCGCCTTACCCCCACCTCGACCTCGTCGTCCCTTCTGGCCCTGGCTCTCAAACTCCTCACTGTCATAGTCAACACCTAGCTCTTCCGCAGCGGTCCGCAACCAATCATCTTTGCTGTTGGTTTTCTCCTTGGCGATCGTTGCATCGCTGATCTTATGTGCCAGATCTACACGGTCTGCCAGTCTCTTGACCAGTCGCCCATCAAGGTCCACAACATCAGGAGCCTTATCAGTCTTGTGCACTTCCACAATCAGCCGTGTGACACCGGCGACTTCGTCGGGCGAGCAAAGCAAGATCGATCGACCAGAGTTCTCAGCACGAGCCGTTCGTCCTGAACGATGGACATACATGTCTGCAGCACGAGGCACGTGGTAGTGAATAATCAATTGAATGCCTTTGATGTCAAGTCCGCGTGCTGCAACATCTGTTGCAACAAGAACCGTTCGTTGCGACGCGAATTTCTCCAACGATCGTAATCTTGACTTCTGAGGCATAGTCGAATGCAACCCGACAGCAGGCTGTTTCAGAGTTTGCAGAAACGTCACCAATCTCCGTACTGCGGAGATACTATTTGTAAAGACGAGCGTCTTCGTGGCAGCGTTTTGCATTAGGAGGGCGTAGAGGTAAAGATCCTTCTTCATTGCAGCACATTCCACGATTGACTCAGACAAAGCTGATGCCATTTGTGTCTCAGGGTTGACATCGATGAACGTAGGTTTCACCTCCCGAAATGAAAGCTTTCGCAATAAGTATTCCATCGACTGCTGATTGTTGAGTAGTTGGTCACTCATACGTTTGCCGGGCTTGACCTTGGCCGTCAGCTTCTGTTGTAAACCTTTGTGAAACGTGGCTGAGAAGACGAGAGTCTGTCTTTGAGACTTTTGAGAACCTTTGGTGAGCCGGCCTTCCGTAGCATCTTCGTCGACGACTTCTCGGTCCAGAGCGTCAAGGATGTTTTCGACCTCCTTGAAGTGTCCTTCACTCAACAATCTATCCGCTTCATCAACAACCAGAAACTTGATTGCTTTCAGGCGGTCCATGAAAACGTCCGTGTCGTGGTTCGCCGAAGTATCGTTCATTACTTCCCACAGTCGTCCGGGAGTCGCTACAACAATGTCTGCGTATCCCAATTGTCGTTGTTGCTTGATAATCGACAAACCGCCGGTCACCGCCGTCACGCTGGGATGGTTTTCCAAACCCATACACAACTCATTAAGGTGCTTATGGAGTTGCAGGGCAAGTTCTCTTGTGGGAGCGAGAATGAGTGCAAGTATTGAATCCTTGGCTTTCTTGGGAGCGTTGCTTATTGCAGCTGCAGTAGAGAGCCAATTTTCAAAGATTGGCAAGCCGAATGCCAGGGTTTTACCAGACCCCGTGACGGCTTTCCCAATGACATCGTGCCCTTGTTTGATCGCCGGAATAGCAGCTTCTTGAATTGGTGTAGGCTTAGCAAAGCCCATTCGAGCAAGCTGTGACAATGTAGTCGGATGTAGCTCTAGGCCTTTCCATGCCGATACATCTGTCTTCAAATCCTCGCTGGTTTCCTCCAAGATACCAAACCCTAATCCAGGCTGAATGTCAGTCGCCTGTTTTGATTTATGGGTTTGTGTCTGGTTGGATTGATCCTTCGGCTTTGGAGTTTTCTTGTTCGCGCTGACAGGTGCCGATTCGGTGTCTTCAGAAGGTCGCTGAGCTTGGGATTCATCGTCGAATCCACCCCATTCCTCGCCATCTCCATCATCGTCCGCATCGTCCAACACTGCCTCCTGGGATTTGGGGCGGAACATAATTGCGTTGGTAGATTCATCTTTCACAACTTCGACATCGTCGATTTCTTCGAGCCCGAAAAACCCCTCGGCGTCTTCCAGCCGTCCAGGTAGAGAGACTTCTTTCCATTTCAACGAATCCCCTCTGACGGTTGAGCTTTTCACCGCAGCCTTTTTGTTCGTTTCAAGAAGTTTCTGTTTCTTTCGAGCAGCCTGCTCGCCGGGCGCCACTTTTCGTTTCGACATTGCAGCCACCTAATGTCTTTTCAGATATTGCTGAGAGAGTAACGATATGAAACTCGACGGGAAAAAAAAGTTTCGGAGCGCCAAAGGGCGGCAAGAGAATCGTCGCAAATCTAGAACGGCCATTTCAGTCTAATGATTCGCCGTACGGGAGCCCAAAAGCGGCGGAGGTGAATCAGACCACAAGCAGCCGACGAAAGGTGATGGTTCGAGAGCTTCCACGGTGGTGTCTGAGGCAATAGGCAGTGTGCTTGGTCAATAGACTAATATCTTGAGACAGATACTCTGGTTGAGCGATCTTCAATTCACCACTCGATCGCAAGCTGAATACTTGGATAACTGGCATCTCGCAATTCAACCAATCAACATCACCCATCATTTTCCGTCTACAATTTTTTACGTCTGAGCACCAAGACACCCCGCGCCATAAAAATCACAGCTCCATAACGAACAAGGACGAGACGGCCAGCTTCAGTCCACAGCAAGAGACCCAGCAGCCAATCCAGTACTCCAGATTGACTCTGCACAACCATCTTGACCAGTCTCTACGGACTCATCAAGGTCGCCATGTCCTATGACGAATGGCAATCGCCCATGGGCGCTCGCTATGCGAGCAAAGACATGCTCAGACTTTTCAGCGCCCGCACTCGCGCTTCGACGTGGCGTCAACTCTGGATCTGGCTCGCCGAAGCTGAACGGGAATTAGGTCTCGACATCTCCGAAGAAGCAATCAGTCAAATGAAGGCTGCGAGCACAATGACGGACGAAGACTTTGCCGTTGCGGCCATCGAGGAGAAGCGCCGACGACACGACGTGATGGCTCATGTTCATGCATTCGGCCAAAGAGCTCCAGCAGCTGCCGGAAAGATCCATCTAGGCGCTACATCATGCTACGTGACCGATAATGCTGACCTGATCTTTCTACGTGATGGGTTGTCGCTTCTGCTTCCCAAGATCGCCAAATGTATCAAGAAACTATCCGACTTCGCTGTGCAATACAAGGATCTGCCATGTCTAGGTTTCACTCATGGTCAGCCCGCACAACCCATCACCGTTGGACGCCGTGCAACACAATGGATTGAGTCTCTGATCATGGATCTGCGCAACATCGAGCGAGCACGCTCTGACCTACGCTTCCGTGGCGTGAAAGGAACCACTGGCACCCAAGCATCCTTCCTCGAGTTGTTCCATGGAAATCACACCAAGGTCAAGGCTCTGGACGAGCTAGTCACCAAGAAAGCAGGGTTCACCAAGCGCAGCATCGTGTCCGTCCAGACTTATAACCGCAAAATCGACTTCGACGTCGCCAATGTGCTCGCATCCTTTGGTACGACATGTGAACACATCGGCACCGATATCCGACACCTGGCTATGATGAAAGAACTCGAAGAACCATTCGAGAAGGATCAAATAGGCTCATCTGCCATGGCGTATAAACGCAACCCAATGCGTTGCGAGCGAATGTCCAGTTTGGGTCGGAAATTGACTTCTCTGCCTCAAGGATTCGGCCAGACCTATGCACATCAGTGGTTCGAGCGATCTCTAGACGACTCTGCGATCCGCCGAATTGACATCCCGGAGATGTTCCTGATCGCTGACTCGCTGTGCATCTTGCTTGACAATGTTTCTTCGGGATTGGTGGTATACCCTGCTGTGATCAACAGCCGTCTGCAACAAGAGTTGCCCTTTATGGCCACCGAGACAATCATCATGCGTCTGGTCGAGAAAGGTGCAAGCCGACAGGAAGCGCATGAACAGATTCGAGTTCTTTCGCACCAGGCCGGTGCGGTGGTGAAGCAAGAGGGCAAAGCCAATGATTTGGTGGACAGAATCAGAAAGGAGAAGTTCTTCGAGCCAGTTTGGGCCGAGTTGACCGAGAATGACCTTTTGAACCCTGCCAAGTTCATCGGCAGGTCACCTGAACAAGTGGATGAATTTGTCCAGGAGGAGGTTGAGCCTGCACTCGCATCGTACAAGGAGGCAATTGCGGGTGTGGCGGCTGCTGAGATCAATGTTTAGTCTGTTGCAAAAGTGTGCTTTGGTAACCAGTTGCCCTTTGATGCATCTTCGTAGTGATAGGGTAAATGTTGCCCCCTGATCTTTCATGGTTTCCGGCGGCAGGTAGACATCAATGTTTGATTTGTAGGAAAACTGGTGATTGAAGCCCAAGTCCGTAACTCATCACTCCGTCAATTCACGAATCATGTCCCACAAGTGTCGTTGCTCGTCCATCCTTGCGTTTCCCTTGCCAGCAGTAGAAGTCTCTCCATTCGTGTCTACAGTCATCGCTGATGCAGCCTGCGTATCTGTTTTCCCCATCTCGCCCAAGAACTCCTCCACCCTCTGCTTCAGCTTGTCGGACTCTTCAATCTCCCTCTCACCGTCTTCCAAAATACCCTCCAGCATCTCTTTGACGCTTTCTCGCGCTTGATGCGGTCTGTACATGTTAATGACAACATGAATATTGAGTACCAATTGTCTGATATCCGCCGTTTTCTCTTCGTACGATGTAGGATCCAACGAGAGGTCGCATGTCAGTTCGAGGAAATTGAGCATAAGAGATTTGGTCATCTTGCTCAGCAGGACGGCATGGTTGAGGTTCGGGTTGTCGGGGTCAAAGAGCAGCTGATCTCTAGGCAGCGAGGTTGGTTTGCTCGGGTCAATGACCTGAGTCTGGCCGAATGTCGTGTAGGTTTCTGCAGATTCAGGTGGAGGCGGCGGAGGGCGCAGATAAGCCAATGGTATAGGCAGCTTCTCGGATCGTCCTGACTCGCTCGAGTCAATCTCATTCAACTTTTCCTCGTTCGCTGTGGTGAAATGGCGCCAGAAGGGAGGAGGTGCAGGGAAAGGAGCCTCGGGGAGTTGCTGCTGTTCTTGGTCCGCCATTGCGCGACGGGAGTAGTGTTGATTGTCCACACGACAGTATCACATGCCGCATATCCCATACACATGTACCAGATACTTTGCGTCGATCTTTTCGTCCTGGTGGGCACGGCGTTGACATGCAAAGCAACGCGTAAGGTCTTGTAGGTCAGAGATGCGCCAATCGTAAACCACAATTTGCGGGCATGTGGTGGTTCTCAGAGAACATTACAGTACAATTCCCAACCACGTGACTCTGTTTCAACATTCCTTGTAGCGGCGGGGGAGTCTGTCCCGTATTCGAGTAGCCTAAACAGACGGAAAGGACTGGCTGCTATACAGCTCACACTTGATGAGACGTTGTTTCTCTTTGCGAGGCCAGTCCACCGTTTTCTTACCATCATCACGACGTCTTCCATAGTCGTCATGGAAATTCACCAGTGAGCCCCGAGTGGCTTCTGGCAAGGCACTCGAAGTCCTCTTCGTGTCGCGATGAGGCAATCGCTCAACGACAGCCCTGGCATGGCAGGGACTCTGGCACGGTTTTGGCGACGATCCTATGCGCCTGACTATATCGGCTTCGCCTTCCTTCTCGCGGCGTATATCTGGGTATGTAGGCCCTTTCTGGATCGTTTGGAAGGTCGATGACCTCTTTTCTAAACAATGTGTTCTACACAGGAACAAGTCTTCGCCGAACCTTTCCACCGCATGTTTACCCTCGACGACCACACGAAGCAATACCCGCATGCCGCCGTCCAGCGCGTATCGACACTGGAACTCATCCTCTACGCAGGCATAGGTCCCCTGGTAATCATCCTGCTATGGGCCATTGTCTTCCGCCCTGGCTTCCACAAAGCCCACGTCACGCTGCTGGGCTTGTTCATCTCCGTCTTCCTCACGTCCCTCCTTACAGACATTGTCAAGAACGCCGTCGGTCGACCTCGCCCTGACCTGATTGCTCGGTGCAAGCCGAAAGTCGGCACCCCCGAACACGAGCTGGTGACCTTGTCGGTATGCACAGAGTCGAAACATCACACTTTACACGACGGTTGGCGCAGTTTCCCCTCTGGCCACAGCAGCTGGTCTTTCTCTGGCTTGGGGTATCTAGCACTCTTCCTGGCCGGACAATTACACGTTTTCAGACCACACGCCGACTTGGCTAGGGTTTTGGTCTTTCTCGCCCCTCTTGTCGGCGCGGCGTTGATTGCCATGTCGCGGCTGGCTGACTACAGACACGACGTATACGACGTCACTTTCGGGAGTATTCTCGGCATGGCAGTGGCACACTTTACATATAGACGGTATTACCGTCCTCTGAAACATCCGAAATGCGATGTGCCATACCCCAGTCGAGCAGATTACGAAAGTGCAAGGTCCGCTGCAAAAGGAAGAGATCTAGAAGCTCGACTGAATGAGGAATTCTCACTTGACAATCTATCAGAGGATGATGAGGCGGAAACGTTTCCCTTGACTGAGACTCGTTCTGTCAGGACAGACCAGGCGCGCGGGGGTACATCTACGTAACGATTGAGTTGGGTGTCGTTTACATGTATCTCGATGTGGACAATATATATCGGAATGTTCAAGTGTACATGTGTGCAAATGGTCACATGTTGGAATTTGCCCCAATTGTAATCGTGTATCATGTATCAGAGTACGAGAGATATGTATGTAGGTATATTCAAGGTCACCACCGCGTTGGAATAATGTTCAATGTCCAATGTCCAAGGTGTGTGTCCCAAGAATCAAAACATTCAAAGTAATCATAACTCTCTCATAATAATTTAGTTGTATTCGTTATTTCATTCATTGTCACGCCCGTGACGCCCAACCTTCCATCGTGGGTGTGTGTAGATAGGTAGGTATGTAGGTATGTAGGTAGTTGTGTAGGTCGTGTATCCTCCTCAATGGAGAAAGGGTCAAGAGAGCAGGACCGTACGTAGAATGGGGGGGGGGTTGGTTTTTTGAGTCCCGTTTGCAGTTTGCAGTCAGTCGATGTCGTTGATTGTTGATCGTAACCGTTGATCGAGGTAATTTACATGACAGTGCACGGAATAATGCAACAATCACACTCATAGTCACCTAAACGGCACCACGGAGTTTTTGGTTAGATTGGCAAGCCAAAAACCCCAACCATTGGGGGACCAAAGGTTTTGGATGTGTAGGAGGAACAACGGAAAAGACGCAAGAAAAGACGGAAGAAAAGGCAAAGGGTAAAAGAAAAGGGGGGATAGAGATCCATGTAGATATACACACCACAATCACACGGAATACATCCTGGCTTCGATGGTCCCTTGATCCCGCTCTTGACACCCTTGGTGATAGTCGAGGTTGAAGAAGCGGTCGATGAAGGAGGCATTTTTTTTGTATATATGTATATATAATGGTTGGGTCGACGTGACAGGAGAGCACCGGACAGTGTAGGACAGGACAAGAGTTTTTATCGTCAAGTCGCGTCGTTTTTTCGATATGTCGATATGTCGATGTGCTGAGAATAGATGACAAAGGCCAAGGCACAACTCGTGAGGGTGCTGTACGTGTGAGGGAGGCGGAGGAGGAGCAGGTATGTGTTTTTAACACGCCAGTACAGAGTACAGAGTCCGCGGTCCGGAGTAAGGTGGGATGAGAACAAGAGAGGATGAAAGAGGATCGAAAGATTGTGGCTCAGCCCCTGGGTACTCGTAGTCGCAGCACAGTTGACAAAACCTGCATGCGACACTTGAAACTTGAAATGAATTGTTGAAGGCGGTCCCCCTCTCCCCCTTGGGTTGACGTGGAGTGTGGGAATAGGGCGGTGACGTCGTCCACTTGGTAAATACTTGGTACTCGTACTCCGTACATACATACAAAAAGACTTGGAGACTTGTGCGGTGCGTGCTGTGGACCGTTGCATCATGTCCTGTATACACTGTTAGGTCTGGTGAGTCTGACTACTACACAATCACAACGGCACAGCACAGTGACTTACTATAGGTCCATACTATATATACTGTTGAGAGCAGTCGAATCTCATTATACTTGGAATTTGGTGCATGTCTACTCCTCATACTCGGTACCATGCTCCTTTCCTCCTCGCGGCCATCATGTTCTAAACGGGACTCAACAGCCCTCCATGGAGAATACCACCAGTGTGTGTGTGTGTGTGTGTGTGTGTGTGTGCACCTTAATCCATATCGTGTTACAATAACATCATCACAGCCTTGTCACATCTTTCCAGCTATCATACATACTTGGCCGTGGAAGAAACAAACACCAGACCGCCTGCAATACCATACAGTCACCAGTCCATGCCTTGCGTACCATCACCATATCGCTCTTACGCCCTCTCAAGACCCGCCACAGTTTCGATTGCATGCTGTAGTGGGTATCCCTTACAGACCCTGACTTCCAGTATCTTTCGACCCCCTCTCAATCCGGCCCAAGCGCTTTCTTGTCGTTGTTCTCAAAGATTTCAAAATCAGAATAGTATAGCTTCCGTGGAAGCCACATGATGGTGTCAACTGCCTTGGTTCCCACAACACAGAGAAACGTCGCCCAGAATTGCCACAAGACCATAACCAAAACACCCACACCCCACGGGAGTATGAACTTGATCCACTCGCTTGTCTGGTACAGATCGTCCTGCGATTGAATGTAGTACTTTACGTCGTCCTCATTGCCATCACCGCCTGCTACTTTGAATGAATCAGAAGAGATGTCCAGGGGATTCTTCTCACTCTTACTCTTACCGTCGTCGAAAGTGATGCTCTTCCTCCTACCATGACCCGCCCTGACCTTCTTGGCTCGTTTCGTTGGCGACCTTGATCTCTCCACCTGCGGAGCAGACTCGTCCGGAGGCTGCGACGTGGGATCCGTGGTAAGCTGCAACACGGTGACCAGCTTGACGGGGGCAATGTAGAACGGCACCACCCAGAGTCTGAAATCCTGATGCATGGACACGTAGAGGAGAAGTTTTTCTTTGTCGAACGCTGGTGTGCTTGTGTCAATGGACATGATTCTTTTCCCGAGCGAGCTACTTCTCGTGGGTTCTTACCAACACTGTCAATCCAGATGTCGACGTGAGGACTGAGGATTTTGTACCAGCGGTATATCATGACGATGAGCCATATCGAGCCCGGAAAACTCCCTGTCCTGCAAAAGGGGTGGGTGAATGACGCGGTGGGGGTGAAGTATGACTTGATGGTTTCCAATTGTATATCAGACGGAGCTGTGACCAGCGTTTGTATGATGTGCGGGATCTCGGCCACTAAACGCCGGAAACTCATCAGTATCATGGCGGCGGAGGCAGGGTGTCTTTGGTGCTCAATGAACGTACCAGGGTCATCCATGGTGAGGATATCGGGGAGGTTTTATGAGCAGAATGTATTTGAATCGTAAATATGCTGTTTCGCCTGCTCTCTTGGGCCGTTGAAGACGGTCGGGAATGGTTGATGGATATCGTGGGTGGGAGGATGGTTCTGTGACCTGTTCTCAAGAACCAACGTTGGTCGATTCGAGCGGAAGGTGCATTCTATCACGCCGACCTCATCCTTAGAAGCTGTATCCTATCACGCAAATTTTGAATGTTTGAGGTGCCTCGGATGTGTTTTCATTTACTCCATGCCGTGGTGTTTCCGAGAGAGTCAAAGACGTAGCCTTGCGTCACAACCTTGACGTCACTTGGATCAACTCCCTGACATTCCCTCGGGATGATCTATTTACATGTGATACAACTTTCTTATGGGTACAACTTGGTGAGCCTCGGACCGGGAGATCTCACAAGGGCCACATACGTTGTGCATTGTGCATCATCCAACACGAGTGTGACAGTCCATGTGTGAAGGTAGTTCTGTGATACTTTTGATCTATTCTCCGCTTGTCCCGGAATCAACTTCTACTCGTCCACCTTGCTCTTACGGTATCCGAGACCGTTCCTGAGCTTGTCTTCCTTCTCGACGATTGTTGCTGGGAGATTCTTGCCGATGCCAAAGAGAACGAAGAATGCCCACTTCCATCTGAACGGGTTGATCAATGTGATGAAGCAAAACCAGTAGAGCAGCTCCGAGTAGGTAAAGAAGTCGAATGCTTTGGTCGGCGCCAAAGACTTGACCGTGCTGGTGAAATCGACCCATCTTTTCATCCACCATGTTCGCGGAGTTGTCAAGGGGTCGACTAGGAACATGAGCAGCATGCGAGTGTAGATGCCAATGTGATAGTTTCCCACAGTCCTGCAACGATTAGATGGTGAGCGGTGAATCAGTGTGGAAAAATTGAACACGCGTGAACTTACCCAATGGCATTGACGTAGGTCGAGTTAATCGCACAGATGGATGGTTCAGCCGGGGGGAAGCACTGAATAAACCAGCGTGGTGGTTCGTAACCTGGCTCAAAGCACTGCTCTGGGAGAAAGTCGAGATTGGGACGCTTGTACCCGGTAGCCATAATGATCATGTCTCCTTCCACCAATGTATGATGACCTGGTCCGCCTTTTGGCACTCCCTTGGTCCGGCGGTTGAAGAGAATGCCATTTTCCTCAACCTCTTCAATGTCCCCTCGGAGCCATGATGCTTTGCCTGCCCGAATCTGCTTGAAGATCTCGCTGTTCACCATCGGCGTCTCCGTGAACAGACCCTGGTCGGTCGGGGCGATGTCCTTGAGGTCGCGGTAGAAGAAGAATCGCAAGAAGGTCTCAGGGATCCACGACAATAGTGTTTCCTGTCCAAAGATGTTGAAGGCGAGGAGGGCATCCACAAAAGCGTTTCGAGGGATGATCCATTTGTCACTTCTCGCGAGCACTTTGATCTCTGCTGCCCCGGTGTTGACTGCCCACTCCAATGCTTCAACTGCGCTGGCCCCTCCGCCGACAATGAGGATCTTCTTGCCTTTTGCATCCTGGTTGTCAAGAGTGGACGAGTGGAAGATCTTGCCCTTGAACCTCTCCTGGCCGGGGAGATGGGGCACTTTGGGCGCCCCGCAGGTTCCAATGGCTGGTATGATTCCGTCGAATCTCCCATTTGAAGGGTCATTGATGATCCAGCGGTCCAGTTTGTCCCTGTAGATCTTTTCAACCTTGACGTTGAATCTCGTTCGTTCATCAAGATCGTAGCGGTGCCATAGCTCTCGGACTTGGTCCACAATCTGATTCTGCTTCGGATACCCGCTGTCCCATTTGACAGAAGGGTGAAACCGATACATGACACTGTGAATCTGGAGTCCTGATGTCTGTAGATTGTCAGAAAGATGCA
Source organism: Rhinocladiella similis (assembly GCA_024082115.1). NCBI lineage: Eukaryota > Fungi > Ascomycota > Eurotiomycetes > Chaetothyriales > Herpotrichiellaceae > Rhinocladiella > Rhinocladiella similis. The sequence continues at coordinate 3,196,615 of JAMRYE010000013.1, read as the reverse complement.
CTTCTCGAGCAGGCCACAACGCGTCGACTTGCCGTGTTGACATCAGACCAAATGCCTCCAAGATGATCTTTGTCCCGAGCTTCGAACAAGGTCACTTCGAATCCATGGCCGACACAATGGGCAGCGGCTGAAACACCTGTCAGGCCGCCGCCAATAACCGCAATCCTGGGTCGTCGTAATCGGGCGCCAGGAGCGGGAGGGTTGGGCGAGAAGACTTTCGCTAGAAGCCACTGGATTACAGTGTAGAACCAGATCACCGGGTTGAAAGCCATGATAGCTACAGTGACGTCCAAGGCAATCTGTCAGTACAGGTCGAGAATGAAAAGAAAGCCCTGAGAAAGAACATGTTCAATTGTGTAATAAAAGTATCCCTCTTTCCTTGCCGGACGTCATCGGTGGGCAGACTTTCCGGCATGTGAGACCCACGTCGATCCATCTTGCATGTGAAAGTGTCTCGGCCCATTGAAGAAGCCGAAGAGCATAAAATCACAACATCTACGTAGCTAGCAAAGGAGCATCGTCTTATCCACAAGACAATCAGTCACGGCAGGTAAATTGAGGTCGAATTAATAACTTTTGGTACAGAAGATCTATGAAATTGGTAGGAGATAAGAGAGACCATTTCCGAACTCCTAGCTGTTGCCCGGTCCACTTGTGAGAGAGCTCTGATCTTGGTCGTCAGGGAAGAAATATGCTCCAACTCTGGAGGCTTGGTTAGCAGGGATTCAAGAACTGCGACGCAAGGGAATTGGAACTCACGCAACAATGATGTAACAAGCACACAACAGCGCTCCTTCCAAATAGTTGCTTCGACCGTCGAGCACGAGAAAGTTGACGATAAAGGTTGAGACGAAAAGCGACCCGGTCTCGAACAGACTGAAATACAGAGACATGCTTTTGTCCATGATCCATCCAAGAATGACGACAATCGGAGTGACAAACAGCGCGATCTGAATGGACGAGCCCAATGCCACCCCGAGAGCAAGGTCGAGCTTGTTCTTCGCCGCGACAGTCACTGCTGTAACATGCTCTGCTGCATTGCCTACGATGGGCAGAATGATTAATCCAATAAATGCTTCCGACAGTGGTGAGTTCTCAACCAAATGCTCGATACTGCCCACCAGGAATTCTGCACACAGAGCAACGAGACCGGTGGAGATGACAAGCCAAATGATGGATGCTGTTTGACCCATTGGCGGTTCACTTGCCTCTTCCTTTGAAAGTGTGCTCTTGGGAGTCTGGCGCCTGTCCATTCTTCGAGATGCAGGAGAAAGATTTTGTCGCTGTGCATTGTGGCGATTGTTGGGATCTGACCTGTAGCGTCGGAGGTTGTTTTGCGTACTGTCTGTCATAGGCCCTCCAGGGGGGTTGGTCGACGACCGGAACACTGGTGGCGTACGGAACGACAGACCGCGCGGTCCTAGTGGCAATTTTGCCTTGGTTCCAGCTTGAGATGTGGCAGTGACTGTGATGGGGGTTGCTATAGGTCCCGAGCGTTGGGGAGATCGTTCTATCTCTCCAGGCTCTTCTGTCTTTTCGTTCACAATTTCCGTGGAAGGGACACCTTCATGCTCAACAGGCTCCGGGTCTCTTTCCGGCTCTATTTCTGTCTTCTCATATCGTTTCATGCCCAACTTCGCCCTCAATCTTTTCCGCACACGGCGATTGGAACCAGTACTAGAGTTGGCAGTCGACACCCTTGAAGAACTTGCAGACGAACTGGTTGAGTCGAAGCGTGCGAGAAAGCCAGGAGCCGATTCCTCGTCAATTACATGTTGTGGCGTGCCTTGATACAAATACGCATGGGATTTGAGTTGAAAAAGAAGGTAAAGGAAGTAGATGACCAGGAGGATGACGGAGGTGCCTCGACTCAGCTTGATCACTGCACGATCTGCACGGTCCATGTCATTGAAAGAGGCATGAAAAGCGGTCTGGTCTTGGTTAGCTTGCGGTTCTTCCTTTGAAAGCATCTTGTTGACGACGAACCGGGATCAACAGACTTAGTACCGCCAGGGCCAAGAGACAGGCGCTCATTTGAGTGACAGTACTGTCGTAAATCTGCTCTTGGAATTCCAGGCCACCGATAAGAAAAGCCATGCCCAAAATGAGGAGCAGGTTGGCCAGGAGTGAACCTATCAGAGAGGCTTGTACAATGCGAATCTCATTCTTAACAAGAGCAATGATGAAGATGATGAGTTCGACGGCATTTCCAAAACTGACATTCAGCAGTGCCCCCAGGGTTGGTCCTAGTCGGTGGGCAACACACTCAGTGGCGAAGGTCAAAAGCCCTGCCAACGGAATAATGGCAACCGCATTGAGCGCAAAAACAATGTTCGGATTGATATTCGCGAAATGGACGGCGATACCGACGGGCACGAATACCAGGAGAACATTGACCCAACTATGGAAGAGTGGCGCTTTCACGTTTTTCCAGAGTCGCGTCGAACGAGATCCCTTGGGTTTCTCGACTTCGGTCTCCTGGCCATCGGCGGGTGCTTTGCCAGCAGCTTTCGAATCTTGATCGCTTTGCGACCAGGGGTTGAATTTGTTTTGATGAGCGGCCGAATGTGCCCATGCTCGAACTCGGTCTGCACTGGTGGTCAGGGATGAAGAGGGTGGCTGCGAGGTGAGTGGAGCAACATACGCATTGTTATTGAAGGAACTGGTGGTAGAAGGACATGTTCCAGCAGTCTCAGTTGTGGGAAGGAGTGTCGGGTAGGATGGAAAAGGGTGGTGATGCTCCCAATAAAGCGTCTCGTCAAGAAGAATATAGAGAGTACAGATAATGAATAAAATATTACAGACAACGAAGTGATGGCAGAAAGTCGAGGCAAACAGGGAAACAAGAACCAAGAACCAAGACATTTTAGGAAATGCTTGGCAAGGGCCCCATTTGCGACTATGAGGCGCGGAATGACGTCACACCGTGTAATGTCCACACAAGGGGTTTCTGGGTGGTGATTCTGGATGGAACGAGTACTCATAGGCGAGGATAGGAAGGAATACGAGGAGAAAGTACGTGGTATGTACAAGTTGGTTTGTATGGGCATATCTACGTGAATAGGGCTACGAAACAAATGGAGTGCTGCTACTGCTGGAGGGCGGATACAAAGCAGCCGGAATCGTGGCGCAGTCGACGGGATACTTGAGCCTCTAGCAGTGAAACCAGCAAGAAGAGAGAATCCTCAGTGGAGATTTGGTGAGGCGCTTGAGCTACAAGATATGGTCTACCCCGTTGGGCAATATGGCACCGGTGGTTATGGAGTATTAAACTACTTGTACAAAGTATGTCTTGTACAATAATTTTAGTGATAAGGGGCCCTAATCCGCAGTAGCAATAGTCCAGATGAAGGCTCTGACACGCGTGGATCATGATTGGACTCCTCCCCGTCTAATGAGCCTTAGCTGCCGCCGCCTATAAACAGTCTACCGCATTCGGAGAGCTTGATACGAGTAAGATTCTCACACAGTGCTTGTACTCGGGCCTGCATTTTGTAGGCCATTTCCTGTCTTCACCTACTCCGTAGAGTCGGCGGAGAAGCCGTTCCATTAATTCGCCATCACACCTGTGGTCACGAAGGATGATGCTAGGGACTTTGTCAACAGAACGGCCAACAGAAGAACAACGAGCAATATGAGAAAACTAGACCACTCCATCTTGCCCTTCTCACTATTCTCTATAAGACGTTTCCCTCGGTCGGTGATGAGAGCTATCCGTATCACTATAGGTAAGCCGGCAGCTGTCTGAGAGCACATGGTGCATCATATGTACGGAGTACGGACCACGAGCATAGGGACATGGTTGTCCATTGTTCTAGTCTCATTATTGGAATGTCTTAAGGGGTACAAGTAGGGAGGGCTCCGAATCGATAGGCGTAATAGGCATCAAAGACAGGCGGGCACTAGCCTTATCGATAGGGGCTTCGGGCAGTTCTACTACTATTGTACAACACCGCCCCCGCCATGCCCCGCGACATTTAATTCTTGTCGAGGCGGCTTTGTGCTCCCTCAACCAAAATCAATCTCAATCATTCACGATTGATGACTCGAACAGATGCACTGGTAAAAAAAAATTGCACTCAACAGAGTCGAACACGAGTCGAAGAAGTTGCTGGGCAGCGAGATATTGCTAGAATAGCAGCCGCACTAATACGTAGCTATGGATGGTGTAGGCGACACTTGGGGCTTCAGAAGAACCTGCGCCATCGTCTTTCAGCCTTTAAAAATGGGAGACGAAGGGAACCAGGGTTTGCTGGAAGTTCTGGAGGAAACATGTCAAATGTCACGCCCGGGAACCATGATCTTCAAATTGTTGCCAGATGGAGGTTTTTGTCGTATTCATCCGTTTAGAAAGGTTCTCATAGTGGTCGTAGTCGTTGGAGGGTTTCGACACGCAATCCGAAGAAAGAAGTCCTCGTCCTCGCCCAACATGGTTTGCAAAAGTGCCAGATGATGACCCTCGTGCATCGCCTCTTGGGAGGCCACAGCTTCAGACGAGAATATTGCGTGTCAGCCCACTGGCTATGATGTTCTACGCAACGGTAAATACCAGTAATGGCTGACATGTTTGCAGGGACAGTAAGCACTGGGCCACCCGTATCAGGGTGTTTCTGTCCAATACACCTGGGTAGAAGACACAACGCTTAGGAAGGACTGACGAGCAGCCGAAGGGACTGACCAGTGCTGAATCGCATTGGTTGATGGGGAATGGCAGAGGATGAGGGAGAGAAAGGCAAACTGCCCACCTGCGCGAGCTCCGCATCTTCCTCCGACTGCGACTTTCTTCCTCGCATACAGTAGACATTTCCACCCTACTCGACCAGACCAAAACAGCCATTTTGGCCATACTTACAGACCCTGTATACACTGTAGCAGTATTACGATACGACCTAGACATCAGCACTGTCATCTATTGCATTTTTGCATAAAGGCAGCCGGCCCAAAAAGACTCAGACTCTCCGCCTACGCACGACCATCGAATGACTCGACGCAATTCTTCTTTGCAACACCAGAGCAACATGAGGTAAGTCGAAGCTTTTGTATTCGAGCCCTACATGATAACGGAGATTCGCTCGCAAACGGCCTCCCCAACATAATTTCTGTTGTCACATCATGTGTAGTCCAGTCATAGTACGCAGGCACCCATGGCCAACACTTCCCATAGTCGGGCGGTGCCTGGCGTGGACCTCCAACATGGCAACCTCTACCAACGTGCATCCTCTTTTCAGTAGCCCATGGGGGGCGGGCTCTGGTTCAAACGACAGTCGTTGTGCTCATACCCAGGGCTTGCGCATGCATGGACCGGCCACACATTGCCCGTCGTGTCACTGACTGGTCATGATAGTGCCTCCCAGCAAAGTCCTTCACAGACCCGGCAGCCGTCGTTGCAGAGCCCTCTGACCAGAGGTGTGTCTACTACCACGGCCACATCGTCCTCCTCCTCATCTTCCTCTTCTTATTCCTCCTCCACGGCCTCTTCGTCATCGTCTTCCGCTCCTAGAGAATTTCAAAATTCGGCTTGGGAGCGACGATTTGCTCAGTTCCCTCTTGACCGAGAATATGTGGCAGGAAGCGTACCACCGAGGACTCGACAGAAGCTCTTGATTGGGAGTATGGATGACATCCTCACTCAATTCGAGCGGGATGTCGGCCGCACTTCCAACTAAGCATCGGGAGGAAGAGGAGGTGTGGTGGTGAAGACGTTTCTTTTCCAAGGTGGGTGAGTGCTGAAAGATACACAGGAGAGCCATTGTCTAACTCGAGCATCAAGACATTCGTTCGGGTTTCCTTTGTTTCTCTGCTTCGTCACGACATAACGCAGCCATGCCCATCAACTTTCTGTCGTTTATGCGTATTGCATCGATTTGGTCAACAGCAACACCACTCATCGCCCACATACTGTACTACACCATTTCTTACCTCATAATATTCATATCCATATCACTTCCATTGCCTCTGAGCCAGACCTTTGTCCGAGATACCAGCAGCCATCTTCGCAAGCACGCAGGCACCCGTTGGTCACGTGAGGTCGAGTCACCCTTCGTCACGTGCACCAGAATGGTTGCCTTTTTGTTGCCTTTTTCCAAGCTGAATTATCAACACAGAAGGGCGGTCCACGGGACGCGCTATCGACAGCCTTACATTGATTTCATGAGAGAAATTACTCCTGACACGGTGCTCAATGACGTCCAAAACCTTTTCTATTGAGGGCAAGGAGTGGCTCGTAAGATCCGAATTGGACGAGAAGACTGTCAATCAAATCAAAGAGAAGGAAACAGGTGTGTCAAAAGAAGAAGAAGAAGAAGAAGAAGAAGAACCTGAACTGTCCAACGCACCAAAGTCGTGGTATCAGGCAGGTTCAGCTGTTCAACAGATGGCAGCAACAAGAGGAGGGAAAAACAACCAACTTCTGGCTGGATTGAGGGGCCGCCTTATGTATGTATTTGCCATGGGAGGCAGCAGCTATCCGGCCAGCCAAAACCTCTTACATTATGCCTAAGGAGCCCACCATGATGCAAGGAAGGGGTGGAGGATTCCAGGCAATCTGTGCCTCAACTAGCCCTCGCAACGCCAGGCTTGCATGCATGGGGCCAATGGGTGCACTGATCTCCCGTTGAACAGCGCCCTTCTCAAGCTGTTTTAGGCTTAGCTATTGTGGTTTTCAGGGCTCCCCACCCTCAATCCCAAGTATCAGCTGGCTCCATTGCGACGGCCTCTGGGTCAACCGTGGAACCTTACGGGTGCCACGCAGCAAGCACCATCATGAAAGTGGCGCACCAGGCTTGATTGCGACTTCGGTCTCCATCATCCATACAAGACAAGGCTGTATAGGACTCTGGGATCAGGTACACAAAAAGCAGAGTTACCGGCATGCAGGATCAGACCATTTTTCGTCAACCACCCCATCGATTCGGGGAGAAAGTCAAGAGCGTTTGCTTTGTCCTTCAGCCAGGCGGATCCTGCGGTTCAGCACTTCCGTGACCAACAAGTACAAGCCCATGCAAGGGGCATGGGATTTCAATAGCCATCACACCGAAAGGGCAACAAGCTTCTGCCTACGAGGCAGCACCCATGACTATGCGTTTGACAAAAGAACGATGGCGATGGCCAATGATTTCCTTGACGAAGTTGCGGCAACACGCATTGGCTATGCTACATCACCAGTGTGCCCGATGGGAAATACTGCGTGTGGATCAGGTTTGTCTGCGACTTGGAATTCATTTCGGGTCGCATCAGATCTACTGGCTCATTGATGCTTCGAGAAATGATGCTTTGGTGGTCATCAACAGCGTGGAGGAATGTTGGCAAAACGTGTTTGCTATGCCGCTCATTTCCAAATTCATCTACGGGGTACTCTCTGCTTGCTCCCGCAAGACACTATCCTCTGGACACTTGCCGCAGCCAGGTTGGAAAAGTGACAACAGCATTAGTCACTTCGAGAGCCTTAGTGTGAGTCATTTTGAGAGAAGAAATTCTCTACCCTTTCCGCTCCAAATCAAGACGAATGGAGTGCACAGTCTGACTACAGTGGCGCCTCCACAATCATGGTCTTGGGATCTTGTCAAAAGGATGACTGGCCTCACACTCCTTACACTCTCTTCAAGTTGGGATTTCTTTTGTGGCCCAGAAGCTGTTTTCGCCACTGACTTATTCGATATATTACAATTACTTACTAACTACCGGATGCTACGACAAAGAGATCAGCTTGGGTCGAGTCCCCCAGCCTGGTCTTGGATGGATGTTGTGGTTTCTTTGGAAAGAATGAAGGACCAGTTTGTGAATGAGACGAGACCATTCACGCAAAGACCTCAGGAACCATAATATGAGGCTGACTGGTGGTCTTTTTTTGAGGATTGTTTTTCAATATCGATGGTTTTGGGTTGCGATGTGAAACAAGTTGTTGATGATACCCCCTAATGCTCTTCGTTTCCTTTGGTCATGTACCCTGGAGTTGGATTATGTATGTGTCGTGAGGAAATGGATTGGGCGTATTTGATCCAGATAGAATCACAAGAGCAGTTTACAATCTACGCTGATGTTACAGTAGACGTGAGTGTTGTTTTCTTGGAGACTTGTCGCCTTGATGAAACTCGACCCTCGACCCTCGACCCTCGACCCTCGACTTCCCATCGTCCCCGTTGGCCCCAGACAATCTAGACCCACGTTCTCTGATCTCAATATTGTACAGTATGTACAGTATAGTCACACGTGTGGATCCTACGGCACGGGAATCAGCGACCGCGTGGTTGCAGGCTTACCATTGCCGTTCACCGTTCACCGTTCACCGTTCACCGTTCACCGTTCACCGTTTCTGTTCTCGGTTCCGTTTCGGCCCGGATGGGCCTGGCAAGCACCCTGGGAATGTCACACGTGCTGTGAGATGGAGGGTGTTACATACACGAACTGGCCAGCCAGGCAGGGCAAAGGCAGAAGCAAGACCAAACCAACCAAACCAAAAAAAAAACCGTGCCGTGCGACCTGGCAGAAAATGCAAACGGAGGCCTCGACGACAGACAAACAAACACGAGCGACAATTTGAGTGGTAATGGGACGTTTTGGTCAATCTGTCGAAACCTGGAGCTTCGTTCACTGATTCGTAACGAGTACGCAGCTGTGTAACCTGGTACCTAACCCCAGCTCATCCTACTTCTCAAGTTTGGGCCAGGAGCATTCAAGAGTGACAAGGAAATTCTTTCTCATTCATTCTCATCGGTCTCATTTCACGCAAAATGCAAACCCACTGATGATGGGTCCGTTGCTTGTGTCCGTCTCATCAACAAGGGCCTTTCATGGTTTCATGTGCATCTTCACGTTCACATGTTCGTGACATGTCCATACCGCCGCAGCAAGCATCGTTAAATCATCAACTCGTTTTCATCTTGAGCAGAATCCAAGTCCACTCAACAATCCACTTGTTATCGCCCACAACTTGTACACAAATGTAACGTTTTGTTCGTACTACGCCGACACGTTACGCCGAGGAAAATGGTCTAGTGTATGCTCTTCAAATGTTCAACAAGAGCCTGCAATTGTTCCCTCACTTCGTCGGTGAGTTGGTCCTCGGGTTCGCCCAGCACGCTCATCATGATCGGAGCCAGTTTCGGCGTGAGTTGCTGAACGGTGGAGTCCTGATCGCGGTAAAGCTGCACGATCATCTTCCACACCGGCTCATTCTCTTGGTAGTCTTCGGTAAGGGGCAAGATGCCGCTGTCCACTAGAACAGGCAAAACTTGCGACACGGGCACCTTATCCTTGTGCTTGAGGATCAAGCGTGCCACACAGCCAGCCGCATTATCCGTGCACCTAGCCTCGGTGATGTGGAGGATTGTCTCGAGTTTCTGGAGGATCTGGGGATATGCCTTGAGCACGGTAGCGTCGTCATTGGATTTTTCGACAAGACGGCCGACAGCATATGCTGCATTGGACTTTGTCTGAGCGTCCTCGTCACCCAGGCGCTTAAGCAGGACGTTCATCATCTGCGAAGTGTACGGTGTGACTGCAGCATCCATGCCGGTAATGATCTCTGCGAGAACACCACAGGCAGACGCACGACCGAGAGATTCACCGCCGCTCGCGTATCGGAGGACTTGTTTCTCGAAGATTTTCCAGAGTTCGCCGAAACTGGGGCCCAGCGCTGCGGCGAGTCCGGAGATGACGTCCATTGCGCTATCAACGACGAGCCATTCTAGTTCTGTGGATTCCATATCTTCCTCGTCCAAGTCGTCCATGTCAAGCTGGCATGGATGTTTCTTGGTGATCAGGGCAGTGACCGTCTGAACGATGCGAGAGAGGCAGTCCTGGTAGGAGAGGAGAGATGGACCAGTGAGTTTGAGGTTCTCTGACAGAGCCCGTGAGGTCTCCGTGACGGTGGCACTATTTTCAAAGTTAGACATTGCGCATGCAGGAATGTAAGGAACGCAAGTTGGTAGAACAATGAAAATCAGAGGGTTGAAGATCGCTTTCGCTTCATCCACGGTCTTTCCGTGTCGGAGTGAGCTGGGATTAACGAAGAAGGTTCATCATGCTAGCTTGTGGTGCTTGGTATGAGAAAGGGCTGAGAACAAGATCAAACTTACGTGTCGTCCTCCTCGGTCCAGACATTCAATGTAGCAGTCATCAAGAGTTCGCCGAATTTCTTCAAATCTTGGGTAGGTTCAACTTGCACCGGAAGACCTGGCTTCCATTTCTGAATCTGGCCAGACTCCTCAGAGACCTCGTACAGCGCTGCATATGAGCGGTGCAAGGTGCTGATGGTGGCCTTTCGAACGTTTTCATAAGAATGTTCTGCCAATGGCAGCAACTTCTCAATGGTCTTCTCGAAATATGGCAGGTATGCTGTTTTGGTGTTGGACACCACGTCGCCAATGACTTCAATCGCAATTTCCTTTTCCAATGCAATGGGAGTAACGGTAGCGAGGTCGCCCCAGTCACTGTCGTCATCATCACCAAGCTCGACGTCCTCGATGGTTCCATCTTCAGGCTCGTCGTCGCTGTCGGCAGCAGCCACCTTGACCTTCTGGCCAGCAATGGTCACTTCCTTACCCAGAAGGTCCTTTGCGCTGTCCCCAAGAGCAACCTCCAGGTCAGCCTCTTCTTGATCAATACATGCAAACAGCCCCTGCACCACACCACCAAGGAATGGAGCGAAGTCTTCTTCGTACACTTTAGCCAAGGAGCCCCAGAGTATGTACGTGCTTTCCTTGAGACGAGAGTGCTCCAAGTGGAGAGCCTCTTCGCTGGTTTGCATCAACGGTTGGACATAGTCTTTGAACTCAGCAGCTCCAACAGCGACGGCCATCTCGCCCATGGAGTCGGTGCAACTTGCACGCAAGTCGAGCTCGTCCTCGCTCTCTTTCTTGGTAATGTATTCCTGCATCGCGTGCATCGAGTCTCTTAGGTATGGCAAGAAAGGACCTTCAACAGTTGAAGCCAACGAGCCCAGAGCACCGGCAGCCAAGGCTTTGATCTTGAAGTCGGGATGCTTGAAGAGACGTTGAAGCAGAGGGGCCAACTTATCCAGATACTGCACGGCATCCTGGGCATCCATACCATCGACTACTGCATCGATAGCGCTGGTTGCAGACTTCATGATGTCGACAGTGGGTCCTTCCTCCTCGCCCTTGTAAGCGCCCATGGCAGCGGTAAGGTTCTTGACAAGCAGAGGCATCAGTTTCTCATGCTGCTTGGTGATGTCTTCAGGTAGATCGTCGGCCAGTCGTGCGGTTGTCTGCAGTGCAGCCTGACGAACGGTGACTTCGGAGTCTTCTAGCAGGGTGAACAGGATAGGGAGAATGGAGGGCAGTTGAGTACTGAGGAAGTCAGGAGCACCTTCTACAGCCATGCCGAGAGCTAAGATACCTGCTTGACGATGCTTGGAGTTAGAGCTCTTCGAGTACTGAGGAAGGGCATCGAGCAGCGGCACGAGGACCTGGTTGGCGGGGAGGCTTTGAGCCATGGTATCGATCAAACCAAGAGCAGAGCGAGCGGGAGTGATATCATCGTCGTCAGCATCGTCATCTATCTCGGTGACGATTTGTAGCATGCTCTTGGTCAGTGGCTCTCCCATCTTGGCTCCCTGGACCCTAAGCCGTCTGTATACAACGCACTGCATCAAGAAGCTGATGGCTTGCGTGCGAGTCTCGTCGGACATGTTTGTGTTGGAAGCGATTTCATTCATGAAACGAACCAAGTCTTGGAAATGTTGTGATATGAGCTGATATTCGGCAGTCAGAAGGGTGTTGAAGACCTCAAACGCCAGCATGGCTTGCTCTTCCTTGCCCGCATCAATCGTGTCTTTCAAGACCGCGACCATTGCGGGGAACATGTTCTGGAAGGCTTTTATGGATGCTTCATCCTCATCTGCGTCAATGACAAGAGCCATTTTTGAAATAGCCAGCATCGTATTGATTCTGACCTCGAGTGACTCAGGATCCTTGATGGTTTTACCGAACAACGCAAACAACTCTTTGAACTTCGAGCTGAAGCCATCACCCATGGTTTCCAGTATGCTGTAGAGCACGTAGACACCAACCGCACGTTCGGCCGCGCTCACACTGGTAGCAGCCTGCTGGAGCATTCCTGGCAGTTCGGGCCATTCGCCGTCATCAAGATCGATCTTGGCAATGGAGCTGATGAGGCGAGAGGAGGCATGGCGGACGAGTGAGGAGGGCTCGACAAGGGTAGCTGAGAACAACTGGCTTCTAGCATGTTGTCGCTGCTCTTGAGGAATCTTCGTCCAGTGTTTTGAGACTAGAGGTCGGGCTTGCGTCGCGGCAAGTTGTTTGAGCTCAGTGCTGTCGTGAGAGATGATTAATTGAATGAGGAACAACAACGACTGAGGGTTCTTGTAGAACTCATTTTGCAGAACGTTGGTCGCAGTTTTGACATTGCCCTTCTTTGGGTCAAGGACAATTGCCAACTGCTCTAGAAATCTTTGTTGGTCCATGGCGATAGGAACAACTGACGGTGTGCGAGAGAGAGACGCGAAGTCTCATCACCGTCTCTTGGTATCGTGGGGGAAAGCAAAGCTAGAACGCTCAGGCAAGACTCGAGGCTGTAAACACAAGTAGAAAGTGGTGCTGGGCTCTCGAAGCCTCTGCGATGCAATATTGAACGGGAAAAGAAAGGAAAAATTGGTTCACATGAAATTGGCGATGTAGCGCAGCCAAAGCCGGAGCCTTGAGAAAAAAAAAGTTGGGCGGTACATCATAAATTTTGCCGGCTGATTCCAGTATAGCGGCCACGTGTGCCCTTCGCACTGCTGGGCCACCGGGGTTAAAGAGGCGTGAGTTGGTACCTGCCTCAGGTGGGCGAGTACCATCACAAAACAGGTTCGACGTGGCCACTGTTTTATGTTGTGCAGTTCTGTGAATTCCTACAAGAGATGCGGTTCCCTCTTGTCAACGTACACAAAGGCACACACGGCGACCATGCGCAGTGAAATTCAAGAGCAGCAACCTCCACCCGCAAAGCCAACTTCCTGCGCCACTTGGGGCATTATTCAGCCACTCCCAACAAGCCACAGAAGGCTGCGATAACGAAAACGAGAACGAGAACGATACCGAAGCTGAGATTTGATGAACAGCCTGTCATGAACAGAGCGACATCTGGCGGCCGAAACGTGAAAATGGCCAGGCTAGCGGCGATGCATCCTTCCTCACTGACTGTCCAGCGACTCCCTGGTCTTGTCTGACCCTGAGCCATCTCTCGACATTGGCCGTCTGCTACGCTCCAGCCCCCAATGCAGCCATCGTATGGCAACAAGTCAGAGTCTGACTATGTGCGTCCAGCTCGAGTCCCGTCTGATGAGAGTCAAGACAGCCTTCTCGTATTGAGGTCAAGGCCTGAGGCTGTCTGCCTGCCCAGCCAATCGCTGACAGCTGGATAATCTTACCGGGCTTGGCATGGCGAAATCCAATTCTGGATACATGTATTGTATTTACCGGGGCACCACTGCCATTTTGGACCCAGCGACACTCTTTGCTATGCTTCCAACTTGTCTGCATGCCAAACCATTTTCTCAGATACTTGCGCACAAGTAACAGGACCCAGTGTCCAGAACTTACCAAGTCCACTTGGCCAAACGCCGGAGCATGGCGTCGTCCTGGTTGGCAGACAACCTTCCTTGGGCATTTGGTGTGTCTTGACCGTGTGAGGAGCACAGCTTGCGTACTACCTGGTGTACTGCCAATTTGGGCGCTTGCAAGAGGCCCATCTGTCTTTTCCGGGGCCCAAGGGAGGCAAATTGCCCCCGTCAAGTGGATGGATGTGTGGCATTTGTTTTGAAGAGGCAAAAAAGGGTCGAACTGATTCATTGCTCGGCCAGGTATATTGAAAGCGCGATCACTGTGACGCTCTTCGGGTAACTTGTCCGCAAATCCTCTCTGACTCGCCCGTTGTCCTTCAACCCAACGAAACATCCTGTTCTTAGCCTTTTCTTGCTTCCTTGTATCATATCTCCTTCCTCCACCCTTTCAATGGCATCGGGTGGGAGCATTCTCTCTCGAACCTCGCGTCGTAGTCGCGTATAACAAGTACGAATTGTCTACTTCCTGGACCCATGAACAGCCAGGATCCTGCGCTGGATGCAGCTACCACGACAGTGTAATCGCCATGTCTCAACCTTTGGCCCCGCGGCCCTCCCACGATGCCGACGGCGCAATCCACCCGCCCAATTCATTAAAGCCACGCAAGATCTCGACGGCGTGTGGAGCGTGCAAGCAGAGAAAAACAAGAGTATGTTATCCTACTGCTTCTTGCTCCTTTCACTAACCAAAGCCCCAGTGTACCGGCGGCAACCCTTGTGAAGCGTGCGCGAGCAGGAAAAGCCCTTGTGTGTATGATGCAACTTCCGACCAACGACGAAAAATTGCCAATCAACGTAATGTGCAAGAACTGGCCGATACGCAGCTGCAACTGGAGAGACAGCGACAACTCCTTGGAGGTATCATAGCAGTCGTAAGGGTTGGAGATGCCAATGCAAACAATGACCTGGCCCGCGTCATACGCTCGGGTGTTGACCTTTCGCAGCTGGCAGCCCATGTGCGAAACGAGTGTCGAGCGAGCCGGGCAATACAGCAAGCCTTTGACGAAATCGACTTCACAATCGATGGGCCGCTTGAGCTACCGTCTCCCAGCCAAGTCCTGGGCCGCGTTATCTCCCATGGGGACTCGGTGACTTCGTTCATGGCGACATCGCAGATGTCGGAGTCAAACAGCGACGTTACTATGCATTCAGTCGAACAACCTGCTGACACTCATCTCGACGGGCAACAGTCGTGACACGGCAACCAACTTACTCCAGCATCGTGTTGGCTATCGGCGTAGATTCAAACCAGAACCTCCATACGGTGTTACTGTACACAAAGGGCATCCTTGCAGACTATACCTATACTGCACGATGCTCAATTTTGCTGTTGCTATGGAAATTATCATCCGACTAGAATGCTCGACATCACGGGAAGCATTCCTCGTAACATTATGGGCATCTGATTGAGGCTGGTTTTTCAAACTCCGTCCAGCATACCCTTGCACCTCTTGGTTAAATGCCTGAGAACTCGGGGGAGTGGGAAACGCTCGCACAGCCTTGTGGGGGCCCAGACTCGCTTTCATCATGTCAAGGAAGGACGGGGTATCACCGCACACCCAGGCTGAGACAGTTCATCTGAATCGGCTGGAGATGACACATCTGTGACCACTGAAGCATGCTGTGCACTAAGAAGCAGAAACAAGACCGGGCCACGGAGACAGCAATGAATGATGTAATTGACGCTCTTGACGATTTGACCATGTATCATCACACATCTCTGTCGTTCTTTCACGAGGTTTTGGCATTGTGTTTTTTTTCTTGCTAAGCATCCACAACAGCACGACCTGTATAGCTGCGCGGTACCATGCACATTGATTTCTGCCATGTTGCTCTGTTGCCTTTGATCTCAGTCGGCGTTCTGAGCCCAGCAAAGTGCCTCAATCCTGACACCCTGCCCCAAGACTCAGAATGAAGACCAAAACGTTTGAAATCCGTGCCACACCAGGGCATAGTTTGTACGCGGCTTTCAATTGCATCCAGGAGCTATAACCACCTCATGTGTCAATTTTCCAAACCCTCGACGAGCCTTGGAAAAGATATGTATCTTCGAAACCCACCTCTCCAGGCAGACAATTGCGCCTACAGAGTCTCCAGTGGCAGGGAGATGACTCCCGCGTCGCACTGACGATGGAGGCGCCTACCTTGCAAGGTCGATACTTGTAATCTCGTGGTTTGGAGAAGATCAATTTACCTGCCTTGGGTGATGAGCCAAAAACAACAACAGATGGGTACCCATTGCCCGCAGATAGTGGGTATTAGACCTCGAAGCATGCCTACTTGGGACCTTAATGAGTCTAAGCGCCCCAAAACAATCATCCAGGATGCACTAACATCGACGGCACTTCTCGGCCTCTCTCACCTGGGACCTTCGAACAGTTGGCCCTCAAAGTTTTATGTCTAATCGGACAAAGTCATCAGTGGTTGAATCACACACGCCGTTGGATTCTCCCCAAACAACGTGGTATGCGCGTTATCTTCCCCGTCCTATGGCTGGACTTGCTCACGGACAAAGGCAACCAGCACCATCAGGAAAACAACAACCATCAAATACTGGCAAGTGCGTGCCTCTGACGTTGACATGTTCCACGTTGACGATCCAACGGAATCAACAATCGTGGTAGGTGTAAAGAAGATAGCACTGGATAAACTCACAAGAGCGATTAGAGCCTTCCGGGCCCAAAAACACTTCTGACAGGCGACTACTTGCTTCGAGCCATACGGTAAAGATTGCAGTACAGAGCCTGCGAGGCATTGCTTTTGGACTGATCAACGACGATATGATCGCTTATGGCCTGTACTCTTATTATGGGGACAACAGGATTTGGTTCAAGCTTCTGCATAGCATACCTCATAGCTCTCGGATAGAGAGAAATAGGATTTAGATGCACCTCTCCCAGTCACCTTTGGACCGAGAAGTCGACGTCAAAGAAAGGTCATGTCTCGGGTAATGCCTATAGCCCCATGACGAGGTCAAATCACTTCAGGTGCAGGCATACGAACATGGACGAATCTATCCAGGAATTGCATCTCCTCTAGTTACATAGCCTTGTGTCTGGCCAACTAGTTCCACCAATTAGACGAACCCGCATTATATTTCCGTCTACGCAAACAAGACAAGCAGTGCAGTCTACACAATGGACGGAAATGTACTTCCCTCCTAGCCTGTCAGACATCGGTCTCCTGGATATGACCATTGTATCTGCATAATGTCGCTCGCCTGTGCCATGTTTGTTGCTTGTGGGAAACTCCCCGACAAGCGCCGACGGGCGGTAGATATGTTTTCCTCGACAATCCTTTTAGTACGTTTGAAAAGGGCAAGGAGGACAGCCTTTGAACCACCTACAGGCATACACGAACTATCCTACAGCCTCATCCTCATCCTCGTCGACCTCGGTTACGACAGCCACCCTGGTAACGTTACCACCGTTGAACCCCCCGCCGGTATAAGGACAGCTCGACACCGCACAAACCGTGTCCATTTCTGCCCGCATCTCGACATAGTCTCCTGGCTTGGAACAATTCAGAGCCTTCAGAGTATAGTAGGGGGTGTTCTGGAACACGTTGAAGGGATCAATCACTTCGCTCCAATGCTTCATGCCCCATGGCCCCATGGCTTCAGCGAAGTTGGTCGCACATGAGCGATGATCAGGCTGTCCTTGGCGAGAATAGAATCCGGGGTTACATGCCATGAACAGGAGATCGTGGGTCTTGACCGTGTCGGCTACCAGGGTGAACATCTTCCGGTCACGGTTGGTGTATAGACACTCGCCTACTTGCGGTGAGGCAAGACCCGATAGAGCATACCGAGTGTAGCTGGTGCTGAAATGTTCGCATTGGGCAATAGGACTGTACGGTAGGGCCCAGGCCATGAAGTCGACCACTTGTTGACCTTCGAGATCGACGATGCGGAAGTGGGAAGACGCCCTGACTTCGAAGGCGTATCCATGGGCTGCAGGGACGATATGCGTTTTCAGTTTGGAGCTGGGGCGCACGACCAGGAGGCTATCCCAATGCTTGCTCGGGCACACAGACTGGTTGCTTCTTCCAGAGCCAGGCTCTTCCTGGACGGTACCAGTGCTGGTTTGGAGTTGAAGAAGTTTCCTCGTCATGTTGCAGGGGAGGTTTCAGTATTGAGGTCCTTGTGGTTCGGCTGATGCAACGGGAGATGAATGATGGATTTTTGACCCCTTTGCCGATTCGACAAATTCTCTCAGTTGCGAATCGGCACGTCACTCGTGCAGGACTTAGTGAAACTTGTGCTCGTAGTGCCAGGGCATTGCATGAGGTTGAGGATGCTCGAAATATCCATCGATGCGTGACCGGAAATGTCCGCCCCCGCCAATCGGCATTGGAAGCCAAAACTCGGACGTTCCTTACGAGCCTTTTCGGGCCTCGTATACGAGGATGAATAGTCAGTAACTGTGGTGTTGATTGAAGTCCTCAGGTCATATTAATACCCCCTTGGAAGGGAGTTTGCGTGATAAAAGAGATTGGCTCAGAGCACTACCGCAAAGGTCCCCGGGGGGGGGGGGGGGGGGGGGGGGGGGGGGATGGCGCCGGGTACATGTCAAACAAAACCTATCAAGGCAACTACTAAGGAGATGACTTGTCATAGCACTCGTTGCACTAGAACTACTGATCTGCTAGGTCTAAGCACACTTTGAGTGATAGTTTGTTCATCGCCCGATGATTCAACGCCTCACCGGGCCGGATTTGAATGCTACAGGATGGAAGTACACATCCTTAAATCTCATGTTGGCTGACCAAAAAAGCGATTTCGGGCAACTGGACTGCCCGTTTGAGTAATGAACCTCAAAACTTACTTTGCTCAGGTAGCCCACGAGAATGAAGCGATGGACATACAGTAGCACGCCGGAACGATTTCCCGGCTGTATCTGATTGCACACAAAACTAATGCTTCGAGAAGGGCAGGGCCCAGTCGCCGCGGGTGGAATACAGATGGCTTGGTAGATATCTAGGTTAGGTATGATTCGATTTCCATGGTTCTGTAGTTCCGCGGGGGGATACTTGCCCATTGGCATCGTGATACAGGTAATCCTTTTTCCTTGAAGACCGAGGGACCTCCAAGGTACTTTTTACCCCCTTCCGTATAAATCAACTTGGGCACGGGGAACCGTAGGTGAAGAGATGGCGCGAGAACTCAGCCTACCGATTGCTCGCCGACCTGAAACAAACAAGCTGAGGTGAAGAAGCCGATTAAAACATCGTACCCCAGTGCGCTGACGGCAGGGCTGCCATGCAAGGCACGCAGAATGGCGGCGAGGCTGTTGTTGCCGTTGCTCGATCTTGTGATTTGGACGGGTTGCATCGAGATGCATCCCACCGCTACGGCGAGCAGGGTGAAGGACCAAGGGTAGGCCTTTCACTTTCAAAGGGCGATGTACTGTGGTGGTGGTGGTGGTGGTGGTGGTGGTGGTGGTGGTTGCAGGTGCCCTTTGGGCCTTGACATTGGCCTTGCCGCGGTTGCGAACACTAGGACGCCAGAATGATAGGGATCCGAAGCCTAGGGTCGACAAGGCTGCGAAGAGCCAGGGTCGAGTGTCCCCATTACCGGGTTTGTCGTCTCGTCTCGTCCTTGTACCCTTGTTGATATGATTGCGTCGTTGTATTGAGGATGCTGTAGTTCGGACAAGGAGGTCATTGACGAAGAGACATGTCAAGGCCAGTGCTGCGACGATGTATGCGAAGAAGATGATGGCGCCGAGAATGTTCTTGTCCTTTTCCTCAATCAATCTCGCAAATGATCCATAAGGCATTCTTTTTATTTTGTTCGGACCGAAGTAGAGAAATAGAGATGTGTTTCATTCAATAGACTGTGACTTCACAACATGCGTTCCTCAGCACGAGGCTTGTATACCTCATCCCTGTTTTTTGAGACGGTTGATATTGATGAAAGTATCTTACGATACCACTCTGACGAATATTAGTAACAGGGTCGGCCAGGATAAAAGCGCGTCACCGAGAATTATATAGCAGATATCGTGATTGTTTGAGATAGAGACTCTTTGCTATGCTGAATACCGTTCTCGTACTCGGAACCCCTATTGGTGACGACACTACCAAAGAGACATCTCAGTCAGATTATCGGAGGCTTATCTGCCCGATTCCTATCTTCGGTTGCGGTGGATAAAACCAGGACCACGAGATGACCATCTCAAGTGGCATATGAAAGCGTGTCCTTTGCAAGATAGTAAGTACTTGGTCTTGGGATGCTGCTATTCAAGTTTTTTTTACAGCGAAGTACAAGGAAAGGCCAACTATCCCTGTAGATCGTAAACCAGGGCATTGTAAACGAAACCTGTCTCAAAATCAGTCTGTTGCTAAAGTTTCAAGCATGAGCCTTATGTGTATTTCCGGTGGGTGTATGGATCGAAGAAGTGATGATGCTGAACCATGGTTGACGATTGACCGCTCCTACGCCATGTTCTAGAGGTAGCCTGTGGTTGTATGCATCATGAATGCTTCGGTTTCAGATCCTTCTATTACTAATTCTTGTGGATTGCTGCCTTTCTCCGATCCTACCATCTTTCTCGCATTTGATGTTTCCCCAAGAGGCCTGAGTCCAGGACGTATGCTTCTTGTGTATTAGACATCATGAGTTTGACATGGGATAGCCTTGTTGTCCGCTCGTTAAATGCTCGCGAGATCTGAAGGACGATATATGAAATGGAGAAAAGAAAAAGTTTTATTTTCGCTCGTGACAGGCTCGAGTTTTTGCTTTTTTCGGAGACTCATGTTTTCTGGGCCAACAAAGGCATTTACGAGCGCTTTGCAACGCAGCCTGTTGCAGGGCTTCAGGTCATTCTCACAATCGCTGTGCATTCCCTGCGCTTATGCTGGGCTGGTTGAGATGTGCGGCCTCGACGATGAGCGGCTCGAACAATCCCATGAAGAGAGTCTTCCAAAGGCACAAAGAGGTCACATTTTACCGACAAGAGGAGTAGTGTACGTGCGATCGGTCAGGCTTAGGGTCTTTGTTGTTGAGTTTCGTGAGAAGATGGTTCGGAAAAGTCGTGATCTGGACCGGTGTTAATTACATGATTGCCAGAAGCCATGGTACCGTTCAAACAGTCGATAACGCATGGCAGAGCTGATCATGCTTCCAATGGCTCTAAGGACCATATTCAATTATGATCTCATTGAATTGATCAGACCCGGTAGAGGTTTGAGTTGGTCCAAAGCGCATGAGCGAAAGGAAGGAGTGAGACTGCTCAGATCACCTCCTGCGACTGCAAGAGAGAAAGCATCCAGCGCGTAGCTGAGGAACCAGAAAGGAGTTGCTCAAGGTTAGTCAAACTGTAGAGGCACCGATACGCATTAGCATTGCTCGAGAGGGTAGGACGTGAAATAGAGGAAGATCAAGGGAAAGGTGATGGGAGAGGAATGAGGCCAGGTCTGAGTTGGATACTCCCAGATGTTAAGAGTCTCTGTCTGCTTGATCAAACCCCTTGGTTGTTTCGTTGGGAGATGATCCTATACTGCTTGAGGGAGCCGGTGGTGCCCTTAGAAGAGAGTGGAAGTGGCATCTCCGGGGGTCAATGCCCAATCAAAAGGGCCTCTCAGCCTTGTACCTGGAGTGTCTCCGGTTGCAGTTTCCGGAGGCCTCAAAAAAGTCGCAAATACTCGTACAAATATATCGAGATCGCTTCGATTATGTATCGCCATCCATGCTCAGTCGCTCCCGAGAGTCTCGATGTCTGAGGAATTATCCTTCTTCTGCGGTCCTGGAGAACGGCTGGCGTTGTCTTCGTTGTCTTCGTTGTCTTCGCGCATTTGTAATCTCGACTTTCGGGCTCTGCGACCGGTTCTTTTTTGGAATGTCATACTTGTTCGCTTCACACAACCCATGGACCAACCTTTAACACGAACAAACTTACATCTTCTAAGAATCCTCGTTATGCAGCCCCGAGCCTGCCAAGTTCCCTGCTTTTGATGAGACTGACATCCAGGGTTCTCACAGGCGCGATCCGATACGACCATTTGACCTGCTGAACGCGTCCCCGGGTGTTTGTTCAGACATTTCACAGCCGACAATAGACGTTTTCCTTGATCAGCGCGTGCCAGGAGGACTTCACTTGCCCTTTACCCCCGGTCGAAGCGGTAGAAACACCGATGAGCCAGCAGCCTCGCGAAGCCAGAGCACCGCCGTACCAGTGTACTTGACCTATCCATCCTTTCGATACACATTGTTGTAAGCAACGCCTCCTGAATCGCCATTCGATCGTTCTCTCCTCCTACTCCAGGGATCTTTTGGTCATCAGCCACTAGGAAAGAGGTGATACAACCCTGCGTTCATGTTGAGGAATCATTGCAGATGGCCGTTGGAGCTCCACAACAACGGAGAGATGTCGCAAGAAAGTTGGCAGGGATTCTTGAGACTATACAAAGTCCTGCAAGGCTTCTACAACTACATCGTCGCTTACAAGGCGTTGAAAAGTCGTTCTTTCGTGGCCAGCTCGATGAGACCGGGAAATTTTTCCGGTCGCACCTGCGCTGAAATACGATGAAAAATGTTTTGTCTGACGAGGTGTTGTGACAAGACTTGACTAAGCCAACTAAGGCACGGAGTATTACTCCCGGCCAATGATAGTTGCACTCGGTGTACTACTCCCCAGGATGCAAGGCTGCGAGGCTGAGCGACCACCAAGTGCGAGATCTTGTTTTCATTGCACTACTCTTCCATCGGTAAGATCTCTCCAAGGTTTGTTCGCCCTGTTCGGCTTTACTCCTATCAATCGTCTCAATTCTGCATCTGTGCTACGCGGTCATGTTCGGCATGAGATGGCGCTCATGCTAAGCTTCGATGTTTATGCTTTCTTGATGCGATAACCCTAGTCTAGCTGCCCTTGCGCGGAAGTCAATACATGCGAAATAGCCGCCTATATTCAAACGCCTTCGCCCTTGTCACAGAAAAATTCCCATTCCATGTCCATGGTTCCCGACTCCGATCCAAGGAAATCCCTGTGTTCAAGTCATTCAGTATGGGCCCCGACGCTCGCGTCTATCTTGGCTTGACTCCCGGTCGCGACGATGACGGTGGTGATGATCGGATAGGTGATAGTCACGATCACTGAACCCCTGTTCATCTTCGAAGAGAAGAGTCTCTGGATACCTATGCCCGCCTTCGCGTACCATCTGCGTCCACCATCAGCGGGGGTCTTCAAGACCAAATGATGCTCCAGGAAAAGGAATGCATTGTTCGGGCCGCCCAGAAGACCACAGTTGACTTACGTGTGAAACTACTAGAGATTGATTTGAACCACGGCCATCGTGTGAAATTGGGGAATGGCTGTGATTCGAGTGGTTGACATGGCGGCGTGCAACTGAACGATTGTCTTCAGAGCTGTCGGTACGATTGCCCGTGCGTCTACTTGAGCTATGGACGCTGGAGTCACGGTGATGGAGAGAGGATGTAGATGATCTTTCGGCAGCACCATCGAACAGCTCCCTCCGTCCTATTCTGGTTTAGCCATCTCCAATGGTTGTTAGAAGTGTCGCTGCCTGGTAATCTTACCATTCCGGTCCCTCGATCGGTGCCGTCTAGACGGCGCACCAGGATTGTGCTGTCGTACCCCTTGCGCATCTGCTGATTGAACCTCTTCACGCACTGGCCGCTGGTCAGCGTTTCTGCCTGACCTCTCCGTTCTTACAGATGTCGACGGAGAGTAGTTAGAAGGATGGATAGGAGCGTCATTAGTTCTGCAGAACCGTCAGCGTTATGGAGCTCGTTGTTCAAACTTCGCACCTGTTGCGCTGTCTTGGAGTCCTCTCATCAGTCCCGTCTGTGTCATGTGTAGGAGTTCGGTGTTTAGGCACCCTCACTCGGGATTGCTGAATTCGAGTCATGTTGTTCTCAGCCTGAGGAAGAACAGTGGAAACAGGACAGGAGGAGAGACTGCGGCCTCCTTTAAATGTGAGCAGCCTCAATCAACTTGTTCCAACGCCAACCTGAGTATTTGTCAACAATGGACGGAGTGCACCCCCTGGACGAAAGCCTTTTCATTTCAAGTGACCATTGCTCCGAGACACTGCCTCGTTGTCGGAGCTCGAGAGGCGGAGCCTGGGTGATCTCAATGGAACACTCACTTTCATGCTCAACAAAGACTGGTCGCTCTGGAAAGGACAAACATTGCCATTGGGAGGATGGGAAGGTCAGAACATCGGGGCTGAGCAGTCCTCCGGACAGCCTGCGATGCCCAGAGCGATGTTGGCCTCCATTGTTGCCTGACATGGTGAAGAGAGAGTCTTGCCTGTCCGGTAGGAAGAAGTAACGCGACAGGATTGGATATGGCACACGAAGCAGATTGGCCTGGTGGTTGCCTTTTGGTCCGGCCCTTTGAGTTGAAGCGTCAGCGTCATCGCCAGAGTCTTTGCATTGTCTACCATTTTGACTTATTTCGAGCGATATGCAGTAGCGTTTGAGCATTTGAGCTCCATCAATATGCTAGGCGACATTCCACAACTTGTCATGCTTCTTGTTGTGATGCGACCGAATCCCCAATTTGGTGAGGTCGGATTATGACCCTAGTTGACATGCCGAGATCAGCAACACCACCATCAAACCATCGCAACTTGCAATCTGCCAGATTTGATCTTCATCGGCCCAGCCATGTTTCCATACCGCTTCTTGAGGACCAAATCATTCATTGCCTTGGTCAGTCCAAGAGGCGCTTCTGATACGTTCCCTGCAAGTTGAAATGCTCTCGACCACGACGCCGTGGAGTTGCCTCGCGATCAGGTTTCTCCTGAATGGCCGCCCTGAAATCAGACAGTCCCTACACTTGGACACCCGAGAGTTTGTCAAAACTCCTACCGAGCCATCTACAATCGAGCAATATGCCACTACTGCAGCTGCAGTTCTCCTTGCCAGTCGATCGTCTAGACACTGCCTTGATCAGTACCTAGCTTAGAATCCACCTGACCCCCGAGCCCTGCGCAGCCACTGCGTTTCTGCCCAAACAACGTTGCATTCCTCGAATCAATTGACTTGGGGCCGCCCTTGCATTCTTGAAAGAAGGAGGAACAAAAGACCTGTCACACGGCGTGTACCTGCGAGTATGCCGGCCCTTGTTTCTGTTTGCGATGACTTTCTTCAAGAGTCAAATTGTCATGAAGGAGGCTCGCCTGTAGCTGCGCCTCACTTCCACGCCGGCGTCTCCGTCCACAACTCATCACTTGCATGCCGGAAGGGGAAGCCCTGTGTATATCGTTGCTCATCTGAAGGACACGGGACTCTTGAACAACATAGGCTCTACTATAGCAGCCGGCACCAACCATTGAAGCATCGGTAAGTGAGGAGATCATCGCCCGGGACTTGGGCCGTGAAGTGTCTTTATGCTTTATCGTCCCTAGATTCTGATCCTCATGGTACCGATAGAATGTCTTGTCACGTGTGGGACGACGTCCATGGATGACCAATGTTACAAGACTTCAGGAAGCCGGCCCATCCTTGAAGTAGTTGGTGCATCGCAAAGACTGCCAGTCAAACATGAACATGTGGACACTGGCAAGACTCGCTCGCAATCGATGCAAGTACTATTGGATGCGCAAAAGCTGCAAGTCTTGGTTCAGTTCTAATCAATTGTCAGGCAACCGGGTTTCAGAACTCCAAGTTGTCGTTGGTTACGAGATGTGACTGGCTGAGCCTTGTATTTCTCAGACAGGGCTTAACACGCATGGCTGATCGAGATTAAATCTCTGGAAAAGATCATGACTTATATCTTGCACTGAGCAATGCCGCACTATCACAGAAATCTCATTTTTTGGTGGCTCTAGGTTGGTTCCAGCCCTTGTCACACCGCTCTTTTTCTCCATTCTCACCAGATACCGCCTCCGTTGTACACGTCATACTCAGTGCCTCTGAGAGAACGGCGACGCCGACCTGCTGCCATAACAACACGCTAGTGTTCTTTCAAGATATCGGTATGCGATCAAAGTGTTGAACAACACCTAGTATTCGAGTAGCAAGTCAGCGGTGCCGAGAAACTTCGTGTCATTGGTGAGGGAGGGCTGTGGAATACTCACGTTGCCGATTTGGATCCCTAATGGGCACAATTTCTTTCACATAATTTCCGAACCAAGGTTGTGTCTCGATATTCTAGTTCAACGAACGCCGTGGTCAATACAAAAATTCATCATAGACCGACAGCTCGATAGATGCACAGGTAAGGGACTGTCTACTAACGTCACGAATCCAGGCACTATTCTTCGTCCAGCCGTGCAAGATGCGAACATGACCCTTGTCCTCAGGGTGGCAAGAGACTTCGCAGAACAGACAATCCTCGTATTCGCGCATTCTTTTGCACACAGGAGTCACGATCTTGATGTATTCGTCGAGTTTGGAAGGGTCGATGAACATCTCAATTGTCATCAATATGCCATTTTCGCTTTTCGATTCGATGAATTGTCCGATAGGAACGAGATTGCGGGTCTCTTGGACGTGACCGGTTGCTGTGGCCATTCTGGATCAATTGATTCAGAGAGATGATGAATGGGCAAAAATATGACTTTGAGTGTCAGGAATAGGTGTGAGAAGGTTACGGACCTTTGAAGCAACAATAGTGACGAGACATGACATGATCGAGGGTTTATATATGACACATCTGCATGAGAAGGGGAGGCAGAAGGCAAGAGGTCACCGCGAATTGTACTATGGCTTGCGTATGCATGGTCTCAAGATACTTGAACGGGAAAGCGTTCGTATGCAAGCTGTCCGTCTTCATGTGGTGGAAAGCTTAAGAGTGCTTATTCCTTTGGCGAGCAACAACTGACAGCGGCAGCGGCTGAAGAGCTGATGGATGTCGGTGGCGCCAATACGAAGTCAAGGGCGAGCTGAAGAGCGAAGGAGTTTGGCATACGGTATTCTCTGCTACCACGGACCCACATCATCCTGGGCTCGAGTCGTTTCTCTTCTCAACCAACTTCGTCAGAACTCAGAAAACATCAGATATCATACTAAGAAGTTTCCGTCTCAAGGTCGTTGCGAGAATCTTGGTGTTCTCACGGACGAGTCCCACGACGGCACATGAGTAAATAAAGGGAGCTTGGGGTAAAGGAGTGTGGAGGAAACGAACGTGGAGTTGACTCGTCTGTGGAATAAAAGTTGGAGAAGAGACGAAGCCGATATCGTTCGACTCCAACCAATGGTTCGGTTATTAAAGACAACAAGTAAGCAAGTAAGTGCTCAAGGGAATTGAACAGATTCTCATTACTCTTGTTGGAAAGATACGATAGTGCCTAGTTGAACTGCTATACGACGTTCGCCATACTGTACATCGACCCGTACGCCGAGCTTGCAATTCGACAACATGCCGTCAACAATCGTCCACAACTCCCGCAACGAAGCGAAACCCAGTGCCAAAGCGAGCGGCACATTCACAGGCGACGTGTGGATGGACCCCGTCCTCGATGGACCGGGCATCAAATTCAACCATGTCATGTTCCAGCCTTGCGCGCGGACGTACTGGCACACCCACGAGCACGGGCAGATGCTGAAAGTTCTCGCGGGGTCCGGGTGGATTTGCGACAAGGGCGGTGAACCGCGTCGGCTCAACGTGGGAGATATGGTCTGGTGCGACGCGGGGACGACGCATTGGCACGGAGGTGACGATAGTACGTATATGATGCACTTGGCTGTCAGCCACGGGAAGACGATTTGGCACGACGAGGTGACGGAGGAGGAGTATGCTGCTAAGAAGAAGTGAGCGCAAAAGGTGAATGGGGTGTTTTCTTGTATGTGATGTGTGTGTGGTATGACCGGGTGGGTGGTGAAGGCATGGCGGAGCAAAAGAGATGGAGATAAGGAGCATGAGTGACGAAATGGACGACTCGATGACCGGCTGTGGTACGGCAGGGTATTATGAAGAGATCAATATAAAATGGTTCGGATGTTTCGTCTAGACGTGCAATCGTATCTGGGTCTTGAGGTGCTTGTTGTCAAAATCCGACACTGCTGTCTATCTATGTCTGGTCGATGTACTTGTCTATTCATGGAAAGGCAGGTTTTCGTCGTAGAATCCATTGGCGGTATCAAGTCGGTATCCAATCGGTCGGCGCCCCTGACCTCCTCCAGATCGTCCGCCCGTCTCCAGGATCAGGCATGCCGGGCAGGATTTCTCGCAGCAAGTCATTGATGTTCAACCCTCTATCCTTCGCCGCCTGCCATTGACGAGGATATCCCATGCTCACTTCCTCGAACCTGACTCCGTCAATCCAGTCGGTTCTTCGCACGTGGAGATGTCCAGTGACGACAACCTTGGCGTTGAATCTCGTGTGCCAGTCTTCCGTCTTCTTCGTTCCACACCAAAGACTGAATCTCGGTATGCTGGGGATGGTGATGACATCTTCACGAAGCGGCCAGTGGTTGATGAGTACAAGTGGGATGTCCCTGGCAGCAGCTTCTTTGAGTCGCTCCTCTGTCTTGGCGACTAGTTCGCTGCACCACTGATCCCGGGTTTCGTACGGATCGGGATGTAGGAGTGCTTCATCGGTCGCATAGACGTTCTGTTCCATGGCCCAATCGAGTGCGTTCTCTCGCGTGACATGGTCCGGTCGGAAACTGTAGTCGTACAGCGTGAAGACGGGACAAATCAGACACGGACCGCCTTCGCCTTCCCACTTCACAAACTCGTCCTCAGGCGTGATGACCCCGTACTCATTGGCGACCCGGACGCATTCCTGGTACTTGTACTCTCCACGGAGTTCCTTGTCGAGATCGTCTTCGGTAGTGACCCCCGGAAGGGTGTATAGTTCGTGGTTTCCAGGTACCCAGAAGACTTGCTTGAAGAGCTTGGTCGTGATCTCAAAGGTCTCTTGTAGATGCTCCAGGCGCTCGCCGACGTCTCCGCAAATGATCAAACTATCGTCATAGTGCGGCTGGAGCTCATCCAGAGCCTCTCTATTGTGCTTGTAGCTTATGTGAATGTCGGATATGGCGTATAGGCGCATAGTTTAAGTTAGACGTCGCCTGATTGGAGATGAATGCGAAAGTCACATCAAGTCACTCCCAGGGAGACCAAGAAAGAGCCACAGTCGATAATGAGTTTGCTGTCTTTCGAAGAGACAGGATCTAGGGCTATTGGCGGGATGATGGAGATTGCGAATCCATCAGTGTATCTTGTCAATGCTGAACCATGTCGCACGGATCGTGGTTGAAAACAGGTCAACAAGCGGTGAGGTGAATGATACTAGGTATTAATCCGCAATATCATGCAATCACACTTGGTGAGGAATAAAACTCGAGTGAAGTCTATTGTTGGGCGTCTTTGCGAGATGGCATAGTGCTTTGAAATGGAGCAAGTCAATCGTTGCAACCAAATGTGAGTCCATGATCATAGCCTCGTTGGGGTAAGGCTCGAAAACCGACCGGAGTGCGGAGAAACATCTTTTCCGTCGTGTACCATCCTCTGTTGATTCCTCGAATGCTTCAAAAAGTCGCAGTGGTCCGCAATGGCTCTTCTGCACAGAGCATGGGGAGCTAGAGGCTCTATTCGCAGCTGCTGTAGGCTGCCTATCTTCCAACACCGCTCCCTTTCTGGAAGAGAAAAGCTCCTCCGGGTTTCTGAAGAAGTCCAAGATGCTCTCGCTACCGGGAAGCCTGTGGTTGCGTTAGAGACAACGATATACACACACGGTAAACAACAAGCATGATGCCTTCACTTGGTCAATTACAAAGCTTATCTATTGTCAGGCTTTCCATATCCCGAAAATGTCGCGTTATCCTCCCATCTCGAATCCTTGGTCCGGGTCAATGGCGGTGTGCCTGCGACAATTGGTATCCTCAACGGAGTTGCTAGAGTCGGCATGCAAGCAGAAGAATTGATTGAGCTTGTGTCTACTGCTGGCAGTGAAAACACTTGGAAAATCTCCAGGCGGGATCTGGGCTTCATCGGTGGTCTCGGCCTCCGAGGCCAGAAACTCAACGGCGGAACTACAATTGCAGGAACTATG
Organism: Rhinocladiella similis; assembly: GCA_024082115.1. Lineage (NCBI taxonomy): Eukaryota > Fungi > Ascomycota > Eurotiomycetes > Chaetothyriales > Herpotrichiellaceae > Rhinocladiella > Rhinocladiella similis. The sequence continues at coordinate 3,167,058 of JAMRYE010000013.1, read as the reverse complement.
GTGCTTGCACATCTTGCAGGGATCAAGATCTTCGCTACTGGTGGCCTTGGGGGTGTTCATCGCGGTGGTGAAAATTCCATGGACATCTCAGCGGATTTGACAGAGTTGGGCCGAACTCCCGTCGCAGTGGTCAGTTCTGGGAGTAAATCGTTCCTTGATATCCCACGCACTCTGGAGTACCTGGAGACACAAGGAGTCGGCGTCGGGACATTCGCAGATGGCAGAACTGGCAAAGTCGACTTTCCGGCCTTCTTTTGTCGAGACAGTGGTGTCAAAAGCCCCCAGACTATTCTTGACGAAGCCGATGCAGCTGCCATTGTCTATGCGCAGTCTCGATTCCCTGTACATTCTGGTCTGCTGTTTGCCAATCCTGTCCCGGAACACTCTGCCATGGCGAAGGAGGACATTGACTCCATCATCGCTCAAGCTGTTGCCGAGGCCGAAAAGAAGGGCATTGGTGGGAATGCTAATACCCCATACATATTAAAGCGGATCAGGGAATTAAGTCACGGCGGCAGTGTCAAGGCAAACGAAGCTCTGATCGAGGCGAACGTGATCCGAGGAACTAAGGTTGCGGTTGAATTAGCTAAGCTTGAACGAAGGGATGGTGCTGCACCTCAGCGGTGAGCCGTGTTAGACTTGTCGTGATGGTGCTGAGGTAGCTGCTGACACTCTGAAGGGACATTGCGATAATCACAGGTTCTGCCACTCCCTCAAGAATCCCTACGGCAAGGAACGACTCTGCCACGTCTGAAAGCAATACTACACCCAAGCCAATCGATCATCAGGCCCAACCGGTAGATGTCCTGGTTGCTGGATCGCTCGCCAGTGACACGATCTGTGACCATCAGCCATTCAAAGACACACATTCTTCAATCTCGCCTACTTTGCATACGTCGAATCCCTCAAACATATCTCAGTCGGCAGGCGGAGTTGGTCGCAACGTAGCTATGGCAGCACACCTTGTAGGCGCCAAAGTCGCTTTGGCAAGTGTGGTGGCAAATGATTTGGCTGGCTCATCGCTCCTCACTCATATCGAGGAGAGTGGGTTGTCCACAACCAGCATCCGACGGCTGCCTACTGCAGATGGTGCCCGGACAGCGCAATATGTTGCAGTCAATGACACCAGTAAGGACCTAGTACTCGCCATGGCGGATATGGCCATACTGGCACGATCAGAGATGGAGTCGTTGGACTACTGGACGACAATTTTCGATCGCAATAAGCCCAAGTGGGTGGTTGCGGATGCAAATTGGTCTCCCAAGATTTTGTCATCGATTTTCCAGGCTGCGAAAGCTCACCAGGCTATGATAGCCTTCGAACCCGTCTCCACGGCCAAAGCTGCGCGTCTGTTTAGCGAATCTAACAACATCATGGCGCAGGCTGGCGTCGTTCCGAATCATATCATCAGTCTAGCATCGCCGAACAGTATGGAACTCAAAGCGATCTATGATTCTGCCAGAGATGCAATGATGTTTGAATCGGAACAGTGGTGGAAGGTGATCGATGGGTTTGGTCTTTCAGGCACAGCAACACGAGACCGACTCGTCTCCGTTGCCGGGATTGAACTAGTCAATGAGGGTATCCCACAGCAATGCATACAACTTCTGCCCTTCATTCCGAATTTGGTCACCAAACTAGGACGTCATGGCTGTCTTGTGGTCAGCCTGCTAAGGTGCACAGATGAGCGCCTTACCCGTCCCGAGAATGCACCCTATATACTATCTAGAAATATGTCCGAAGGTTCTGAAATCGGCGGGGTGTTTATGCGTTTGATCCCCCCTTCTCAAGAAGTGAGGCAAGAGGAGATCGTGTCGGTCAATGGTATTGGTGACACAATGTTGGGCGTCATTGTCGCAGGGCTGGGAAAAGGCTACACTCTCGAAGAAGTGATCCCCATCGCTCAGGATGCTGCAGTATTGACACTGAAATCGCCAGAGGCCGTGTCACCTGAAGTTCAAAGCATACAAGCGAGGTTCAAATGAAGAAAGCAAGCGTTGTCTGCTTTGTGTCGCACTCGTCCTTGAAATGTACCTGAATTCGATGTCCAATGGCAGAAAGGATCGCGTCTTAGTCATCGGCCGCTTCCTCGATGGTCCGGCACTGCTTATGAACTTCACGCCGAGACAACAGCCTTCTTTCTTCTCACAACCTCTTCTTTCGTCCACGAGTATACATCTCATGCCCTGGTCGCATAAAGAACCATGAGAGCGGATCGGCTCACTGGGCTTGTTGCGATATTACACGCGTTCAGAACAGCCGTCGCAGGAGATACACAGCATGAAAACCTCGATCCGGTCATTTCCGAGGCCCGAATAAGTGGTTGCAATCTCACTCAAGATACACTTCAGGGCGACTTGAATGTTAAGAACGGCTTGATCAACCAGAAAATCGTCGCGCGCCAATCGAACTGCCCCGATCAATCGACTGCGTCGTTTTGTAGGAGTGGGTATTGTTTTTTGTCCTCGACATACGACGGCTCTGCCTGGGGAACTTGCTGTCCGGCTGGTTGGTCCTTGTGGCTAGACCAAGAGATTTGGAATAAGCAGAAGTGCTGTCCTCCAGGCACAAGCGGGACGTCATGCGATGATTCTGAACCGCCATTGGAACCGGACGACTGTGGTAGTGGCGGAGTAAAATCTGGCTGGGCCTGCGTCTATTCTGACGGGACGAGTGATGGTGCAAAGGCAGTGGTATTGTCAGAGACGGTGTCAGTGGCACTGTGTCTATCATGGTTTGGAATCTGGATGCTCTAACGACTGCACGATTTTCTTTTGCACACCATCAGATATGAACCGGATGAGTTTTGAGTCTCAATGTCGCGACCATAAGCGAGAAACTGGACAATGTATCGTGAATATGGGAGAACAATAGTACGGCCTCTTATGTTCTTGAAAATATATGTACGCTTGACCCTACCCAAGCAGGTCCAACATGGGATCTAGAGGGCAACATGAACAGCTCTCGGCGCGAGACCCATGCGAGTCATGTCTACTCGTGCCACGCCAGAGGCACTGACTCAGTGATCCGCCCCAGGGAGATGATTATTGGGACGTCCTGTAAACGCCGATTTCGAGCCTCTTTTGTGGCTTTTCCATAAACCAGGTCATGGTGGTCATCACCGGCCATGTTCCCGCCCAAGCTTGTGATTGATCGCACCGCTGTCCAGTACGCGAGGGATTGGGCGTGATGACTTCTCACGGGGAAGTGAACTAAAAGTCTCACAAGACGAGACAGTACAACTTGAATCACGATTACTCTTCTCGCGTCAAACGATACGACGACATTGCTATGACACTCCCTTTGAGTGATGAATGATTCTCTTGATGGCCCGACCTCAACATCCCAAAGAGATCATTTGCAAGCATTCAAAGATGCAGGGTTCAACATCCTTCTCGGAGATCCAGTAACGTGTCATGATCTAACAAGGCCTCCCTTTCAGATTAATCTCTCTTGCATACAAGGTGAATGCATACAATATGAGGTAGTGAGAGCCTACCTTCAAGTCTTCGACTTGAGGGCGCTATTGCTGATACCGGAGAGGAGGGGCGGGAAAACGTGGGGCGGATGGTGGACCGTCGGGCGGAAAGCCTGAAATACATACCAGTTCGCGATCCTCAATCACCTATATTGCGAGGGTGGAGATAAAGGGAGAGTCTCTCTTCTGGATTCATTGGCCATTTTCAGCTCTCTCCATTTGGCTGCTGATGATTATCGTTCGGTCGAGCATGCTGGGAGTCTACTCGATAGGATTTGCACCCATTGGTGAATGGAAAGACCTTGCTGGACATTTTGGATGTCAAGGAAAGGGAGGCGCACCCACTGTCACGGCTCTGCAGCCCGGAGCCAGAGCCACGATTATGGCGTTGATCACCGACAGCGCCCCTGAACAGTCGACCGTCGATAATGGCATTCAGGACTCCCAACTCAGATTCTGCTCGACCAGCACGCACAAAGACTCTTGGACAGTGGCCGGGTTCGCAAACGACTACAGGCCAAAAAAGAACATCCGTGGACGTCGGGCTCCCCCTCAACACAGGGGGAAATTTCCATCATCAGGCCGTGAGCCAGCAGAAATCGCGTCGCTCCATCTCCACACACGCGTACGGTATTCCTCGCTAGCAAGTGCCACACATTCCGCAGGAGGAGTAGGAAAGAAGGACATGGTCCCCAATTCCACGTTGCTCATGCCGCTCCCGATCTCTTCGACCACGCCAGCGCCTTCGTGCCCGAGAATGAGAGGGAAAGCTCCAGGAGTTTCCCCGTTTGTACTGCTTTGTCCGCATTGCAAACACCGGCAGCCTTCAGTCTGATTAGGGCCTCGCGATCCTGTAGCGGCTTTTGGTCGACGTTTACGAGGCCAAATGGCACCCCAACATGCTCCACGATCAATGCAGTAGAGGTTGGCTTTTGTTCTTTACATAGCTTTGGTGAGCCGTATGTATCGCCGGCGCCAATGCTACAGTACGCCTTACAATCGACCCAATGGGAAGTCTTCATATTAACGCAACATACTACTGTAGTCATCCACAATTGCGGACGTTGTTTCAATCATGTGGGCCTCACTGTGCGAAGACTTTCCAGGTCCGTTACAATCTGGTTGGGAATGCCAGGACATACCAGTTACGCCATCTTTTCGCAATGGTAGCCTAGTTCACCAGTCTGAAGATCTCATACTCCGCGGCGGTGCCCTGTTCATCGATATGCCAATGACCTTGTCCAACGAGGACACTACTCTCCAGCCATTTGAATTCCTTGGAACTTGTCTCGATCACCGGCGTTGTGAACCATTCGGTATCACCGTAGTTGGTGGCTTTGGCATCAGGGCGCGCGGCGATGATTTTTCCGACCGCCTCGTTCATCTTCAATATCCCGGGATAGTGGAAGTATAACGTGTCTCCTGAGGGCGTTGCTGCGATGACTCTGACATTGAGGTGCGCCGTTCCGGTGGTAGGATCAAGCTTGGAAATTGTCACTAGTTTGCACCACGGCCCCAACAGAGGGTTTGATCGGGTTGACTCATATGTATGATGACCAACCGACAGCGTCAAAGGATGACTTCACATACGAGGATATAGTCGGCAGAGAAAGGCTTCATCTCTGCGTTGAACCCCGTCGCAGGTCCAACTCCTCTGATATATCCACCTTTGGCCTGGACTATCATTCTCTGCGCACCCCCTTTGACTGGTATTTCGGTGAGGAGTTCGCCACCCACGGCAATCTGCGAATGTTCAGAAGCCTAATCGGCACGGCTAAACATACAGTCCGCCCGCAATTCAAGATCAGATACTGACAAGGGTGACTCACATAACCACGGAAGTCAAACACTTTCTCCAGCTTCGGCGCCATGATTTTCCAGTGTATGAGATTGTTTGCTACTACTCTGAATAGACGAGCATCACATTTAAGATAACAAGGCTCAACATGTCGGACCCTTGAGCGGCCTTATACGTGTACCCAGAAACTGAGACCTGATTAAGAAGTGGATATCATAAGCTGCCCGCCCCTCCCCTGCCGGTCTTTCTGTTCTCCTCGACTGCATACTTTCATCCCTGCAGTGAGCACTCAGATCGTTATCGCAATCTATGTATGATCCGGGGGGAAAGGCGGGAGGGGGAGGGGGAACGGGGAGCCTAGTCAGCGGGTACTGTACAATTTATACGGGGTCTTTATGGGGCGCAGAGTCTATTGAGATACCAGAGATAGTACCATGGATGCCCAACCGGTTTGTTGATTGCCGGTAGATTGTCGTCAGGACGGCCAAAATGTAGAAGGTGACAGGTACGGGTGCCCGAATACCAGCTAGTAAGTGACTGTTGAGATCATGATGAGGCTATAGAGTACTACGAATACCTACTACCTTCAGAACAATTGGTGCGGTTACTCTACTACAACAGGTATTCCTGTATGGAGGACTTCCAACAAGTTGTGTCTTGCTTCTACATCAAGACCTCGAACGTCCAAGTGTCACGTTCCATTAGACTTGAGATGATAAAATGTAGTACCGCACGAGTCTCCTGACAGGGAGCGCCGAGCTGGGGCGCACTGTCGCCGACGTATAACATTTTCTGAGACGCTGCTGCTTTAGCGTAGCCCATCTTCTGAGCCTTCTACGATCTTTTTCACAAGTCATGTTGTTTAGGCATTCAGAGATGGTACTGAATTTGTAGTGGTTGGGTCAACCGTGGGTTAGTTTCAGCAAGTTGAAGCTTCACATCTCGAACCCGGCTCTAGAGTTCTGGCGGCATCACAATGCCTTGTTGTCACCGAGGGGATTGCAAACACGTCGGCTGATCTTTGGACTAGAGCACCCTGACACGATCACAGACTCGCGTGCGGCTGATTGGATCGTCGAATTCCCTAATGCAGAATTGACCAGACCTGAGGTTGGTCAAAGCAGGGACATGGCCGCCCTTGTTTCGATCAGCTGTCCTCGATTCTGGCCGTACAATACGCACGTACTATGCTGGCGCCGCGCGCTCTCTCTCTCTGTCTCTTCTCACCGCAACTGTGGATACGATGGCTCCATCGAGCTATTGCCTTCATTATGGACATGTGGGCGCCACAGAGGATTACAAGAGCACAGTGGCTGGCATCCCCGCTCACCGCCGTCCTCGGTCATCTCTGCCTATCTCAGAAGCAGACAAATGGAGAGAGAAGAATGCATACAGAGGAAGAGAATCCCGTCATCGGGCTTCGGAGTCTCTTTTACCGTACTGGTCTTGCTTTGGATCAGGACCAGAAGCTCTCGCTCGCAGGGTCTGCTGGGACGGACTGCCTTGATCAAAATACTTTCTGTTCTCGTGTATCGTGTGATGGCGCCACGGTTAGAGATTCTTGTGGGGAACACGATCAGAGATTTTATCTTATCGGATAATAATTATCTGATAAGATTGACATATTGGCCGGCTGCCTCGAGCTTGGAACAGCATTGATTGCTTGATTGTTCCGATGTCGGTGGTCGGGGAAAGAAGCTTTTCTGCAAGCTCATTGCTTGGGTTGCTTCTCAAGGCTATGAGCGTTGACACTATTCGTTCGACTCCACTACGACCGCTTCGGGGGGAATAACGTGGACACGCGATCACATTAGATTGGTACTATGCTTAATCCGCAAATCCTGCTTTTGGATCGGTGGCTTTCTATGCGAAGCAGGCGGATGCTTCGCCAGCTCCATGGACAATTGTGGTCCAAGGCCCTGAGCGATCAAGGAAACTGTGTTGACTGATACATAGAGCAATGGAAATCAAAGGCTGGCACGACCCGATGTTGGAAAGGTACAAGTTGGCCATGTTCCCTCGTCTATGTTGTCCCCTTTCCCCTAGCGCACTCGATCATTCTATTGGCATCAATTAGATCACACTCGCTCACTGTCGCATAACGCGTCCTCTCTGCAGCCGCCATGATTGCTCGAGGATTGGCGCTTGCCACGCTGGCCACTGTCGCTCTGGCTCAGAGCTCGGCAGACTTGATCACGGTGCTCAACAGCACTGAGGGGACTTCTTCGATGGCTGAGGCTCTTGCTGCATCACCGCTGGTTCTGGAGGCCATCAAGGGACGAACCAATATCACCGTTCTCGCTCCAAACAACACCGCTATTGAATTGCTGGACGGTACCCCACAAGGAGAGACTATTGAGGCCGGAGGCGCTGACTTTCTCAATAATGTCCTGCTGTATCACATCATCAACGGCGGATACAACAACATCACCGACTATTACGTTGCTCACACATTCCTGACCTCAAGCAACTACACCTCCGTCACCGGTGGACAGAATCTCGCCATATGGTATGACGACGATGAGGACGTCATGGGCGTCTATGGCCCCTGGTACACCGAGATTACGGGGGCCAACAAGCCCATCCCCTTCTCTCAAGGGTGGATCTACATTGTGGACGGTGTGCTAGAGATACCACCGGTCATGTCCACGGTTGCGACGTCGCACAAATTCAATGGCACGTCTTTCGTCGAGGCCCTGAACAAGACCGGCCTGACCAGTCAAATGGACAATCTCAGCGACGCAACATACTTCATCCCTGTGGATGACGGCTTTGATGATGTTGCATGCTCTTTGTCTCAGCTGAGCAACGAAGAACTCGTGGAAGTTCTCAAGTACCACGTTATCCAGGGCAAAGCCTGGCTCTTTGATGACTTGCAGAATGGAACCCAATTAACAACGCTGCAAGGCCAGAGTTTGACAGCGACTGAAACCCCGGCAGGTGATTGGTTCATCAACAATGCAGGAGTCGTCTGGGTTAATCTGCCGTCGTTCGCAGGCACCGTCTTTTTCATTGACAATGTGCTGAACCCTCATGCCTCCTGGAGCCCTCCTGTTAATGGCTCTGATGATGGTGTCGCTGCATTTGCAACCTGTACCAATGGTACCGGTTCAAGTACCCCGAGCTCCAGTGCCGGTGTTTCGACTGCCACCTATACCGGTGCAGCAACGCCCATGAGAACCAGTGAGCTGGGAAGTGCGTTTTTGTTAGCCGGAGCAGCTTTGGCTTTTGCCCTCTGAACTGATGTAGGGTCCCATTTTTCCTGTCACAGCAAATCGTGAAACACGAGAGTAAAATCAGTCAACAATAAACTTGACTGATCCAGGCGAGAGACCAATGCTGATGATCAATAGATCAGAATGCATTCATTCCAAAAAGGGGAAAAGAAAAAGCATCAGAAAGATACGAGCGCTTGGATAGCTCTGTTACCTATGAAAGAATGGTGCCCTAATGGCCTGAAAGCCCCTTGAAGGGCTACTCCGGCAAACATCAGAGATGCGCAGCACTGCGTGAAAATTGACTAGACAGCACCAGTCGACATAACGCTCATTAAACATATACTATACAGATCACTACAGAGCTACAATTGGCGACCAAGTCGCGGTAGACTCAACAACAAAATCATTATACGGCCTCCCTCCATAGTTGAATTTCAGCCCACGATCAAACCGCTCATGCTGAAATGACTTAATTTTACTCAAATCCCTCGCTCTTCGTTCGCACTCACTGCTGAAGCAATTCATGTCATACTTTTTCGTCGGTTCGAGGTGGCTTGATGACCAATTCTATGCAGCATGAATTGCTGGATGCAAACATTTTCATAACTGAGCATATAAAATCAAGCCACTCTGACGCCATGTCGCTCATACAAGCAACAAAAGCTCGCTCTCACCTAGTCGAAGCAAGGCGGTTTTTCGGGACTTGAAGTGTCCAAGGTCCAACAAAAATGTCCCACCTTTGCTGTTCAGGCTTGTTGCACCACTGGTACGATCCTCCTGCTTTGAAAGAAAAAGAAAAAAAAAGACCCCTGCACAGTAGTCCGGATGATCTAATGCAACACCGAGCGAACCGGCAAGCTTCTTTCGAAAGGTTTCCTTGACAGACCGCATTGACTTTACCTTGCCAGGTAATGAAAAGCAGTCTGCATGTTGGCCAGGCCAGTCGCTAGTGATGGATTCATTCGCTTAGGCCAAGTGCGAGAGGTCTTCGATTGTCGAGAAAACCCGAACCTCCATGTGACAGCATTCTCTGGGTCAGCCGGAAGACGACCTCCTCAAGCGCAACATAGACTCCCCATTGTATGAGCGGTGCTGGAGGGGGACAGTGACAGACCTCCACTCAGCGATGAGAACGTGGCTTTGCTTTGCATTGTGGGAGTGATGCATTGAAAAAAATCCTTCATAATAAGAGTCAACACATTCGGCATCAAGGGAGCCCTTCTCCCGCTCTCACTCTGCATCGGACGGTCGACATGTGCCCGAGCTTCTGTGGCCAGCAGTGGCCTCTGAGAGTGAGGTCAGCCCACTCTATCCTTCTGTGCTTAAATGCTCTTGAGTCACAAAGCCCTGGTATAAGGCCTAGTTCACCTTGGCAGCAGACAAATGGGCCTCAGCGAGCTGTACTGTTCTCCACTAACAGGCTGTGGTCTGATGGGACCGAAACGACCTGGTTGGCCACGCAGAGCACCTCCTTCTGCTGCTCACTGTCTGGGAGCTCGCGAAGGATCAATTGCACCAAACCTCAAACTTAACATGCTAAAGCAGGGGCACACCGAGCTGACGGAGGGTCTTGGACAATTCCTCGAGGAGTCCAGAGCCGCTTCAAGCCCCCACCAGGTCTCCCCCTCCCCCAAACAGGTATTGGGCCGGAGCCGCATACTCTATACCTTGTTGAGGTCTCTGAGTGGACAGAATCCACTTTGGAATGGGAACCTTGTTGGTGGAAGGGCCAGAATGTCGAAGTTCACATCCAGATCAAAGCCTTGCCGATATCGGTCCGAGCTGGCATGAAGCTTTCTAAGCTTTCTGGGCTGGGACAATCATGGAGAAACGGAGCAATGGACCCCTACTGGAGTAGTATGTTTGATGCCCGACTTATTCGAGCTTCAGAGCTCAAACCTTGTCCCAGAGCCTAGGTTGCCTTGATGCGTTGTGATATGCTGGACGAGGCGCGAGAGCGGGTCTCGCTAATGCAGACGCAGAATTTTTATCTGATAAGATTATCAAGATTATCTACTTTTTCCGATACTACAATGACTACGATCAATGGGACGACAGAGTTTTGTTCGACCGACTTGCATTGCACCACCCGCCTCCAGATATCAGCAGAGATTGCTCTCCCGATGGCTCTTTCACGCCACCCTCAACATGAAGAAGCAATCGCTGTTCGCCGCCACGGCCAGTAACATGACAAGCTTTTTCGCCCCAAGCTTGACAAGAGGTCCAGAAGGACCCATGTTTGGCGAAGAGGAGCACGCCAGAAGGCTAACAAGAAGGCCGGAGGAGAGTAGAGGGAGACATGGACCACCCTAAAGAGACTGAGAATTCTTTTTTTTTTCTATACGCTGGATCGACGTGCGAGCTCTGCACGCGAGATGGACCCGCACTGAACCAACCTACGCATCTCGTGGGAAGGGTTGGCTTTGGTGGTCTTGTGTGTGTTCGTGCCCCTCACTCCTGGCATATAAACTATTCTCCCTGTCCTTATCAGCTCCCGTCCGGCTTGAAATGTGTGATCCTGTGAGACTTTAGTCCGTTTTCAGAATGAGGTACGCTCTGCTTTTTCTTGCCCTCGCAGGCCTGTCCTACGGGGACAACCAATGGACCGGGTGTACAGAGGGGATTAGGACCGCCATGGATTCCTTGACCTGGGGAGGATATGATCCTTCAGACTACTGGGGCAACACGTGCACCAAAAGCCACACCACCACCACGCTGTGGGCAAGTGCAAAGGTCTATTGCAGCCCAAAGGAGATTGAGGAAGGATACAAGCTCTTGAATGGCTACTGCGTCGAGTACGCCGGCCAGCCGCTCGTTCCCTTCTCCGAGCTCGAGCCAAAGCTCACGAGGTCATTCATTGATTCTCTTCCACGGGCCTTCTACAGCGACATCCAAGACCATACAGTCTTCAATACGTCCGTACTAATCTCCAGGCCGCTTTTCAAAGTCGGCAGAGACACAACGGTACATCTTCCCTTGGGGTGGAATTACCGACGATCCGTACTGATGGAGAAATAACAGGTGATTTTCGACTACGAGTACATTCTTCACAAAAGATTCGGGTAACTCAAAACTCTCCTTGGTGATGCATGAACGTCCATACTGACTTGTTGCAAGTTGGGGCATATTTGGATTCTGGGGTGGCATACTTCTAATCGGTGTCATCAAACGGCTTGTCAGCCACTTCCTTGATACTCGCCGGATGAAAGGCCTGGCCGATGTGGAAGACAACACAGCTACCCCCAAACGAAAGCCTTCTAGCCTCTCTGCAGCAGTCTCTTCCGCCCATAACTGGGTCAAGGCGAACTTGATCATCCCCGCTGCTTATGGAAAGCATCACAGCCGACCGCTGTACTGGTCTACCATTCCGACACGGATCGAGACCATCATCGTCACCGCCTTTTATGCAATGGTCTTCATCTTGTGCTGCTGCGGGTACTACATCATTCCAATCAACCTTTAGTGAGCCCACCATGCCTCTCCTACCTTCTGGGCATGCTGACCTTCCTACAGCTACACAAGAGCCGAGCAATTCTGGCGCTACATATCCGATCGGACTGGTATTCTCTCTTACGCCTGTCTGTCTTGGATATGGCTATTTTCTGGGCGAAACAATGTATTCTTGTGGCTCACCGGCTGGAACTTTTCGACCTTCAATATCTTCCATCGCCATGTTGCTCGAATGGCCACTCTCTTGGCCATTATCCACTCCATCGGCTGGACGGTAATGGAAGGTTAGTAGGAAACCTTTGACACCATCCAGCTTGAGTCCACCTGTGCTCATGACAATCTCTCCTAGGCAGTTACTTGGCTTCCGATTGGAAGCAGCAATACTGGTATATGGGCGCAATTGTATGCTCTCCTGTTCTCCCGTCTCCTCTCAATAAGCTGTGGCGCTACTGACTCCAGAGCTAGGCCACCATCGCAATGAGCTTTCTCGTTCTTTTCTCCTTCATGTGGTTTCGTGTCAGATCTTATGAATTCTTCCTTCTCTTCCATATTGTCTTCTCCGTGTTCACCCTCGTTGGATTGTTCTAGTAGGACGACTCTTTCTTTGGCACTAGAGACCATAGCTAACACTTTCGGACAGTCACACCCATGTCTTTACTAGTCATGAATACGACCCCTATCTCTGGCCACCGGTGGCCTTATGGATCATTGATCGAGGCGCTCGCGTCGTCCGGTGGGGATACTGCAACTTGCACATCTCTCTTGGCCACTCTCTCATCGCTACGCGAACGACTGCAACATATGACAAGGAGGCTAATGTCATCAGACTCGACATCGTCCCTGGGTCACGGTTGCTCAAGCCAGGACCCGGCCAGCACTACTTCCTGTACCAGCCCTTTAAATTGAGAGGATGGGAAAATCACCCGTTCACCCTTGGAAGCTACGAGAGATTCGAGGATCCTGATACATTAGAGAACACGGAGCGCAATCGCCATGCGAATACTATTGCAGAAAAGGATGGGCAAGTCGTCACAGCCGGGCCGTCGACTCCCACATCCTTAGATAGTGCTTCAGATTCATCTCAACACAAAACCGTTGCCCACAAAGAGGCTAGCGGTCAACAGAAGCTCGTCTTCCTTCTTCGCCCCTTCGGGAGCTGGACTCGCCGTCTCCAAAAGGAGTGTCTCAAGTCCCCTACCGGCGTCATCACACCGACGATTTTTTTGGAAGGCCCCTACGGCGAGCGCAGCCCCTTGCACACCTTTGAGACCGTCCTCTTTATCGTCGGCGGTACCGGCATCTCAGGCGCCCTCCCATACATCATCGAACACATGGAACGGACGGACAACAATGCTCGCGATGGCCCCGACGGCAAACACGGCACACGCACAAGAGACATCACTTTGCTCTGGACAACCAAGCAGTCCGCTATGATCCGCAACGTCGCCTCGCACGAGCTCAGGCAGATGCTCAAACGCCGGGACATCCACATCTATCTGCACGCTACCTCCCCTAAGGAACAGTCTCTTGACCATCCTGGTGCCCCTGTGGTCAGCGACAGCAAGGAGCTTAAAAGAATCCACACAGCCAGCACCGCCGAGGAGCTGAACATTGCATACTGCCGGCCCGACATCACGGCCACCGTCTCGAGTGTCGTTGACGATGTGCACAATGCCGGGCCGGCGGGCGGAAGAGTGGCGATCTTGACCTGTGGGCCCGCAGGCATGGCCGACGAGGCCAGAGCCGCTGTTCACGCGGCCATGAAGCAGGGTAAGCGCGAGGTCGACTACATTGAAGAAACATTTGGGTAAGTCGTTGGCGCGTCTTTTGTATTTTGCTTTGCCGTCCAGTGTATGAGCCCTGGCTAACACCGCGACTCTAGATGGTGATACGTGATCCACTGATCCCCTGTGAGCGAGAGACGTTAGACATGTCAACTAGATAGAGGTCGATGTCCTGATCCCATCCTACGTTCCGAGATAAAGAGAAGTAGCTTGAGCGGCTGGAGCGAGATTATAGCTTGACATTACGCAATCTTTTGTATAGTCGGAGACGGTTGTCATGCGCACGCCCGCCCGCCACCAAACAATATGCACTCCATACAGCACTCTATCTATATAGCTGCCGACCAGGCTCAGCCATGGACATCAAGAAAATCTCAATGCTTAGATTCAAGATGTATGCATTGATTACCGTCCATTGTGGGATTCAATACTATCGTACCGCTTTCTCCTTGGAGGCATCGAGGTAGTCGAGCCCGACCCTTGATCGAGATACTTTTGCTCGGAATTGGTTGTGAAATTTGGGACAAGTCACTGTCCGTGCAAGCCTTGACTAGGAATTTCACCGCCTCAGATATTTTCGTCCGCTTAAGAAGGCAGAGAAACAGTGCTAGGATACCTGATAGCACATCACCGAAACTGGGTCCTACTGCTGCTTTTTGAAGTTGTTGGTCTACTACCTCCTTTGGCATGACCAGTCCTTTACTCAGCGATCTACTCTAATGTTCCAACAAATCAAGAGCCAGGTCCTAGGTCCGTGACGGATCAGACGAAGAAGATGCTTGTGGTTTTTTTAGTTCGAAAAAGCTACCTATTACAGCAGATTCTGTTCAGTCTACAGGGCTGTACATAAGCATAAACTACACAGATACGGCCGTAACCACTACTACCCGATTCGGCTCTGAGCGCGAGACGGGGCATTGGCCGACCTAGTTGCCAGTTGCTGTCGACTAAGAGTTTGTCTCTCCATAACATATAGACACGTACAAGCCCAGACTAGGCTTGGGTAGATGTTCGTTCGGCCAAAGCTCCCAAGGCATGCCGAGTCTGAAGGTTGCCATCGTTGGTGCCGGCCCTGCAGGATGTCTGCTGGCTCGGTTCTTGCTCAAGGCCGGCATCGAGGTTGCCGTCTTCGAAGCAGAAAGCTCTCCTGCGGCACGATCTCAAGGTGGAACGTTAGATCTCCATCCTAAGACTGGTATCGCTGCGCTCGAGGAGGCTGGACTTGGAGTCGAGCTTGCGAAACTGCTCCGTCGCAGCGGTTCCCGTCTCAAGATCGTCGATAGGATGCTTCAACCGTACTTCTACTTACCGCCAGCCATGCACAATGCCCCAGAGATTGATCGAGAGCAGCTGCGTACCTTGTTGCTGACTTCAATCCCCGACCATATCATCCGATGGGGCCACCGGCTGGAAAGAGCCCCAGATTCGGGTGTTTTGACATTTGCGAATGGCCATATTGAGAAGGGGTACAACCTGATCGTGGGTGCTGATGGAGGGTGGAGTCACGTTCGAAAAGCACTCAGCGATCAATCTCCGGTGTATTCTGGCATTTCTGGCTACGATTTGAGCATTTCAGATGCAGAAAACAGGTCTCCAGAGTCTGTCAAGTTAGTGGGTCGGGGATCACTTTTTGCATTTTCGAACGGCAAGTCGATCATCGGCCAGCAGCTCAGTAATGGCAGCATTTCTGTCTCCGTCTGGAGGCGGCGAGATGAAGACCGGGCCTCGAATTACCGAGAACAGCCCAGTGCGCCAGCTGATATTCTTGACGGCTACAACGACTGGGCCCCGGAGCTGCGGAGGTTGGTCTTGGACGCAGATGGCCAGACTCGAGCCTCTGGGCTCTATATGCTGCCTGTCGGCTTCAAATGGAGCCACAAGGCAGGCGTCACGCTCGTAGGAGATGCCGCCCATTTGTGCACACCATTCGGGGGAGAAGGAGTCAACCTAGCCCTCCAGGATGCGCAGAAGCTGGGCAAAACAATCACTCAGGCATCGAAAGACAAGGACGCCGTCGAGGGGCTTGACAGAAGAATGGCAGTCTATGAAAATGATCTCTTTGCAAGAGGCAATAAAGCTCAGAAAATGGCACATGACATGATGAGAGCAATGTACATCACTAACGGAGCACCTCGTGCCGGGATTGAATCATGGGTGATTGCTCGTGCATCGTACGACGCACCGCCTGTCCTTGGGGTGTTTTACCGCGCCGTTCTCGTGGTCGGCGTGTATAGCATCTTTTTTGTTATCAAATTCTTCATCTGACATCAAGAGTGATGAATTAACGGACGCAGGAAGGACCTTGTATTTGCTATGATGATATGAAAGTCTATGACAGCGCAACAGCCTCAAGTGCCATGAGGCAGTGGAAGGAGAAACAGAATGCCAAGACTCGTCCGTCTCCTTAGCACGTGATTTTAGTCCACGTGACCATACTTGCGATATACATATGTATAGTTCTCCTCCTCCATCTTGGCTTTTCACACTCGTACACTTTCCTGGTAGTGCGAGTCAGCAATGTTAGCAGTCATTTTGTACGAGAGTACTCCGTCCGGTATGTATTTCTTTCTTTTGACAACACATATATCTGTTACCTCACCGATTCTGCCGTACCTCACTTTGCTTAGCTTCTTGGCCATAGCCACAGCCATTCAAGGTCTGTAAGGCCACCCCCCCAAGAAACATCTTCTCTTGGAGCGGAGTAAGCCACACTCTCCCCCCTCCCTCAGATCAGACCTCATCCCATGCCCAATGGTGGATTACTCTGGAATGTGAACGGAACATGGGGCAGCATATGACTGTGCAGCTGTATACATAAGCCCTTGCGGACGGGTGAGAAGTTTAAGGTTACTTTATATATACTCCCCCTACTCACTTCAGGTACATGACAACTTCCTTTGAGATATTACACCCATACACCGTAACATACCATAAGAAATCCTCCCCCAAAAAGCAAACCTTCCTTACCAAGATACCTTACACGCTTTTATCATGACATCGGCATTGACGTCGCCGCCATCCGCATCTACTCAAAAGGTTGACGTTGTCTACCCATGTCTTCACCACCTCGAATCCGCCAAATCACTTCTGGTGCTCTGCGCGCTCGAGGACCTCGCCGAGACCAACCACGACTTCTCATACCGTCTACAAATCTACCCACGCGCCTACGGACCGAACGGGATCGAGAAAGTCCATCCACTGGGTAAATCTCCCGTGTTGGCCATAGGCCCCAAACCCGAAGAAATCCTCTCCGAAGCCCGTCTGATCCTACAATACCTGTACGACACGTACGCACGGGACGGCGGTGGTAGTGGTGGTGGTGCTGGTCTCTGGACACCATCGTCAGAACAAGACCGAGCACGAGATGCGTTTTTCCAAGAATTCGCCAACTCCTCCTTACTCGCCAAAGTCGACTTTATCCTCATCTCCGAGTTACCCTCGACGTTGTACCCGTGGGGCCTTCGCCATGTGGCGGGTCTCTTCAGCTGGCCCTTCCGACGGCACTTCATGAACGACATCAACCTGTTCTTTCAGTACATGGAAGACGCCCTGTCCGAGGGCGACGGCGCAAAACCCTGGTTCGGGGGTGCGACCAGGGGTCTGTCGGATTTCCTCACCATCTTCCCCATGGACATGGCGTCGCAGAGGGGGTATTTCGACGGGGCCAAGTATCCCAAGGTGCAGGATTGGTTGGATCGGGTTCACGCTCTGCCTGCGTACAAGAGAGCGTTGGACAAGGGTGGAAAGTATAATCTCAAGACATTCTAAGGACAACTTTCAGCTATACAATACGCAGTGTACCTCCTCATGAAGGTAAAACCCCTACGCCCGAGTGCCTACGCCCGAGTACCTAATACCTAATGAGCTGGAGATCCAGAGTATCAACCGACAATCAACTTTTAAACGGCAAGACTTATAAGGAACAACTGTTCATTTTTTTGTCCATGATAATTGATAAAGACTTTCTATCATATCTATCACTGCCCCAGCCAATCTATTGCTTTCTTTTCATCGAATAGATATCTAACACGACTAATCCGACTAGGGCTCATTTTGTCTCCAAGGCAAGACAAAAGTATTTGGTACTGACTCAATGTGCATACCAACCCATTTTAAGAATCCTAACTCCGGGACCGAATTGCTCATGAATGTTCATCAACTCAAAAAAGAAAAAGAATAATCCCGTGACAGCGTCTAGCATTTGAAATCATTTCTATGCCATAAAGCGCCAAATCTCCTGAGATGCAAATCGAGAGACAGAAAAAGGGAATGGCGCAGTGTCGTGCAATTCGTCAAATGATGCGAGTCGCCTAGTCATCCTCATCCGAGAAGACTTCCTCACCACGCTTGCGTCGGGCCATTCTCTGTGATGATAGTTAGCGAACTGTGCACGACGGATTTTGAGAACAAATCAAAACTTACGTCCTTCTTCTTCTTTCTCAGCTCGGATGAAGTCAACTTCTTGGCCTTCTTGTTGCCTTCAATCTTGTTGCCCATAGCATCGAACTTGTCTTCCTCGTCATCACCCTTGTCAGTCAGGCGAGGACCGCTACCTTGACCAGTCTAAGACACAAAAGTTAGCAAATTTCGTGGACCTAAGGATTCCAAAGTGTACGTACCACCCAGTTGTGACCACTTGGAGTCATCTTTCCGTTGACGACAGACCACACTTCGCTGGTCAAGCTCTCTGTGAACTCGGCGTTGTGGGAGATGATGACGACACCACCTTCGAAGGTCTTGAGAGCCTTGGACAAGGCACCCAGGGAGTCACGGTCGAGATAGTTGGTAGGTTCGTCGAGGACGATCAAGTGAGGTCGCTGCCATGTGCAAGCAGCAAGCACGACCTTGACACGTTGACCACCAGAGAGACCACGCATGCGAGAGTGAGAGATGAGTTCGGCATCGAGTCCGAAGTTGGCACCGTGCTGTTCGATTTCGCGACGGATTAATGGTCGGAATTGACCGCTGGCGAGAGCCTCCTTTTGATCAACTTCAGCAACCATCTTCTGGTGAGAAGCGAGGATTTCAGATCGAGGAATCCAGGCGTTGTCGGCAGTCATCATCGGGGTCCACTTCTCGTTCTTCATGCCAACATTCTCACCGAGGGCGAACGAACACTCGTACTCGTACGAGTTCTTGAACTTTCTTCGGGCGTGGATACCAATGACACGTCGTTGACTGCCTTCAATCTTGTAGATCTTGTCCATGGCCTTCTCGTCGTCTTCGGTGACGATCTTGTTGGCACGGTCCATGGTCTCGCGATCTTCACCAGTCTGGAAACGCCATTGGATGTACTCCGAGGGGGTCTTGTCCAGGTGATTATCAATGTGAGCGAAAGCGTGTTGCTTGATGTAAGCAATACGGATGTTTTCGTGCTGGTAGACTTCACCATTGGTGGGGATCAATTCACCAGTCAGGACGTTGACAAGGGTGGACTTGCCAGCACCGTTGGGACCAATGACGGCGATACGAGAACCAAGAGAAACCTGGAAAGTGATGTCGGAAATTTGAGGCTTGTCGGTGCCAGGGTATTGGAAGGACATCTTGTTGACACGAACAATGGCCTTGGCCTTGGTCTTGACACCTTCGAGGAAACCAGGTTCAGGGAACTTGAATTCCATCTCGGAAGCACCGAGCTCGAAGTAGGAACGAGCGGAAGGAACTCGCTTGGCGAACTCGGTGAGGTTGCCACGGTATCGTCGGAGCTTGAAGCGCTCGTAGTGAATGACGTGTTGAATGACATTGTTCAAGAATTTGGAGTCGTGAGAAACGATGATGGATGTGCAAGGAGAGTTGATCAGGTACTGTTCGAGCCAGGCGACGTTCTTGACGTCCAAGTGGTTCGTGGGCTCGTCCAGCAGGAGAATATCGGGCTCTTCGAACACAGCACGAGCAAGGGCCAACTTCATCTTCCAGCCACCGGAAAGCGAGGTAATGGGTCCCTCGAGTTGGGAGTTGAGGAATCCGAATTCCTCGAGCTTTGCCTCGATCTCTGCTTGTGGCTTGTCGATGCTGACCTGCTTCAACTTCATCATGGTCCAGCCAATGACGGTAAGTTCAGTGTCGGCGGCATCAAGATCGTGCTCAACGAACACAGTCTTGACTTCGTCCTTCTTGGGGAAACCCTCGACTTGCTCGTTGTTGATGGCACGCATGAGGGTGGACTTGCCAGAACCGTTGGGGCCCAAAAGACCGTAGCGCTGGCCACGCTTGAGGCGGAGATGGGTCTGGTTGAGGAGAATCTTAGCACCGTAGGCCAAGTTGAATGTGCAGTTGCAGAGATCCTCTCCTTCCTCCTCATCAGCCTCAGCCTCAGCCTCTTCCTCGATACCTGGAGATGCCTTCTTTCTGAGCTGGTCAGCAATGGCCGGGGCATCCTGCTCGCCGACCAGAGTCTTGAGGTATTCTTGAGTGTTGGAAACCCAGTCTGGTGCATCCGTGGCCTTCTCGTCGATCAGTTGACCGGCGATAGCGGCAATATACTCAATGACTGCCGCAGATTTCAAGGCATCCTTGTGCTTTGGCTCCAGGATAGACTTGAGGACCTCAACAACGGTGCCGACTTCACCAGCGGTCGAAACCTTGGGGAAGCTGCCATCTTCCTTGACGGCACCGACACGCTTGAGGGTATCAAGACCTTGCTTGGTCTTCTCACGGGCCTCGGGATCGGCCATGTTTTCGTAGTTCTTGATAAGAGCAGGCATCAGCTTGGGCAAGAAAGCAGCCACAATTTGAGGATCCTCGACCAATTTACACATGTTGTCCACGATAACAGCGGCCTTTCGCTTGATGGCAGTCTCTCGCTCGGCCAGACCTCGCTCAAGCAGAGGGACCATGATGGCCAAGGTAGGCTCGTGCACATCTGTAACGAAAGTGGTGGCACCGAGCAAGTGAACGGTCTCGGGAACGTTCTCAGGCTTAGCGATACACTTGATGAGTTCGGGAATGAACTTTTCAATATCCTTGTTTTCGATCAATTTGCAGATCTTTTCCATTGTACCGTATGCCTTCTTCTTGACTTCAGGCTTGGTGTCCCACATGGACTCGGAGACGATAGGAATCAGGGTTGGGACAAGGAAGGACAGCTGAGTGGGGGCAGTCTCCACGAGAGCCTCAATGCACTCGAGGCCGTTCATCTTCTCGGGCCATTTTTGAGCCGTGATGATGGAATTTCGGATGTGAGGAAGAGCGGCCTTGACGGCGTTGGGGTTGATGGCTCGAACAATGGCGAGAGATGCGGCCTGCGCAGCGTTCTTGACGGAGACCATCTTGTCGCCAACGGCGGCGAGGGTCAGAGGGAGGAGGGAAATCAGGTATGGCTCGACTGCAGGAGAGATGGTGGAGTGAGCGGCAATGGCCTTGATGCCATCGACGGCTCTCTCTCTGACGGCAGCATCTTTTTTGTTGGCGAGTTGCTTCTTGAAGGTCTCGACAGCCTTGGTGGGCATAACGTGCTCCTCGATGGGGCCGTTCAGGAGGGTGGCCAGGTTGTTTGAGGCTGCGTTGATTTCATCCTGGGTCTTTGAGACTGACAGAGACTGCATCAACTGGTCGAGGGTGTGGACAGAGAGCTTGGTCTCCTTTGCGGAGGAGACTGGAGTGGAAGTCATGTTGTCGACCGCTGGCATGTCGTTTTGACGCCGGGTACTTGCGAAGACTGACGATGAATTAATGGGAATTGAAGGGCTTGTGTGAGATTTTCAGGAGAAGCTGAAAGTGGCGGTCTATGGGTGGAATTGATGCCCACGGACTGCGTTCTCACGCAAATCGCGCTCTAATCGGCGTCTATTGGGGAAAAGAAAAAGGCAGTGCAAAGACTCTGTCGAGAGAGTAAATGCAAGAGGGATAGAGAGTGAGTGATGGCGGGGAGAGATGGATGTAAAGGAGAAGAGGTAGGTGGCAGTGAAGGCGAGGGCGATTTTTTATTAAATTTCAGCGGCGGCCCAAAATTTTTTCCGTTAGCGTCGCTCTGGTTGGGCATTTTCCCTTCAGGCTGACCGCCCGCCCGTTTATCGTCGCTCTCTCTCGCTCTCGCCGCAAGACCCGGAACCCAAGCAACGCCGCCTTTTCGTCCAATTCCCATCATTTCCTATGGTTGCTATTCCGTTCTGCGCCCGGACTCTGGCCTGGCCCTGTGCCAATCGAACCCTCCCTTTTACGAGTAAGAATTTGCTTGTCGATCATGTTCCTCGCCTTCTACCCTGCCGAGGAATCTCTCTTCGATGTTCTGGAAGAGCCCGGGGATGCAGAAGAGGAGGAAATCTCATCGTCCCAGTAAAACACATCCCCTTCTTCCAGGCTCTACTACCATCCGACCCATGGTTGACAAGGACCCTATTTCTGTCACAGTCATCCAGTCTTGGACCGACCAATATCAGGGCTGAGTTCCCCAAACCCCGGTCACTTTTGTAACACTCGAGATGCGGGATCCGCGGGATGGCTTCTGACTCTACAGGTTCCCTCCCGAGTGAGCCTAGGTGGTCGATGCCTACAAAGTACCACGTCAGACTTGCGTCGACAGACGCCGCCCAGACGAAGGAAACAGGGGGGATGTGTTGTGTGTAATCAGCCACTATTTACTTCGCCCCCTTGGACCATGACTGCCATCTTGTCATTTTAATTCTGGTGTTGTTGCAACCCTGGCCCTATTACTCATACCCAAACCATCATGCGAGTAAACAATGATGGTTTTTTTATCAGGGCCAGGTATGTTCGTCGCCCAGGCAGCATCTAGGAGGGGAAAGAAAAAAACCATACAATTATCGCCACTATCGATAAGTGGTGGTGATAAGCGCAGATAAGACTTTTGAAGTATTGTACAGTAAATCGTACGGAGTAGACAGACAGTAGTTTGCTGCACTGTACATTTTTACGAGTACTTGTGCCATCGCAGAGCCTTACTGTACCGAATGTTGGCCAACCCGGCCATGAGATCGATATGGTGGGCTAAGGACTGGCTGTGCTGCCTTTTCGCCGACAGAATCCCAGAACCACCACCGAATCCTCCTCCTCTTCTCTCCGATCTCGTATTGCACACCCGGTCATTGCAGCGGTTCTTCTTCGGCTATAGAACACCTCGCACAGCTATGACGACAACGGCGTCCAACGTTCGGGCAAAGGCTGGACGGAAGATTTGGTATGAACTCGCAGGAACCATTGTATTCTGTCTTCTAGTTACATGTCATTTCTTTGACGATCGAACGGCACGCGAGGCTCTTGCCGACGAGGCCTGGCTCTAATATGTACGGATGACGACCCGTGTCTGATCAGTCCTACAATAGCCCAATTACCCGTCAAGATGGGCTATTCGCATGCGCAATATTGTAATCGTCGGATCCATATGCAGGATGCAGATTTACGCCACACCTTTGTCTGTGCTCGTACCCCATATATGCGGCTCTCGTCCAGAAGTACTTTGTATTGTACTTGAATGTGCCATGACCCACTTGAAAGAGATGGGAGAATACTGTACAGCGCAGTACTCGTGGGAAAATTCTGTGGCTAAATGACATGAGACGAGACACTGGTGGCATCATCATCATTGCTTGAAATGTAGCTAAAGCAAGCGAAAACTTCCAAAATACAACCGTTCGCAAACATCATCATCATGGAGTGTCGTCAAGGTCGTCGTCATCACACAGCGCAAGTACTCGAATTCCAACAAAGCTCATCGTACATGCCGTTGGGATCTGTCCCTAGATATCTTAATGGCGGTGATGTCTCCTGCGTCTGCTGTCGTCGCTGTCATAGTCACCGCTACTCTCACTTCTGCTCCTTCTGCTGACCGATCGCCTCCGAGATACGCTGCGGCTGCGGCTTCGGCTACGGCTGCGACTCCTGCTGCGACGTCCTTCGTCGTAGTCGCGATACCCGCCACCTCCCTGACTCGCGCGTCTTTCTCTCCTTCTTTCCTTGCTATTCTCGTGCTTCTTTTCCAGCTTGTGTCCGGCGTACGCGCCCGCGAGAGCCGTGGCGACGGTCACGAGAGGGTTACTGTGTCCGATTTCGTGCCCGGCCCCTACGGTGCATGTATTAGCTTAGATGTCCCAGCCACGGCAAGGAAGCAGGTGTCTCTTACAGCCGCCAATCGCTCCGCCGGCAATTGTGGCCCCGAGTTCCTTGGCTCCATCATGATGCCCGTGTTTCTCGGCTCTCCGACTAGATCTTCGCGAGCTTCGGGAGCTGGGGCGATCGTCGTAGTCTGAGGGAGGGGCGTAGTAGGAGGCCTCGGTCCCGCGATATTGGCTCGCGGCATATGGGCCTGAGTTTCGACGTTGGCGCCCATGCTCGTGCTCGGTACCGGCGTACTGCCCAACTTGCATGGCGGATGAGCGCGGGGAGTAGTTGTACTGATCCTCGCGCGCAGGCTGATAGCCATACGAAGTCTGTGTCCAGATTAGCCTCTCATATTGGCAATGGCATGTGTCGCGTCATTACCTGCGGTGCTGTCGAGGTGTATCCTTGGTTGCCTTCGTAATGCTCTGTCCTCGGCGGCGGCGGATAGGTGTTTTGCCCACTGCCTGGTCGAGGTGGATAGCCACCCGGGTTGTAGTAGTCTGCCATGATCAAACCTTTGCAAATGCGAAAACGATTCAAACACGCTGAGGGCTCTCACGATAAAATGAGGAGAGAAACAATTGAACTCGTGACGAGTGCGTGCATCATGTGTAGCCTTTTGACTGGCCTCATCAGGTGTTCCCGGGCTTAGTCATATCGCGCAACGCGGGGCGGTACGACGAGTTTCGGGCAGCAGCGGGAAGACTAACCACAGGGTATGACTTCATTGTTCAAGCCACCTGTTCCTCGTGCGAGTAGGTTCGAGAAGACGGCCATGTTGGTCTCTGGCAGACTGGAGACGGAGGCCACAGATGTCCATTGGGTACACATTCTTGAGATTCCGAATGTGGTGTACATGGGCATTCCAGACCCGATATGAATAGCTCGCAGGCTAATATGGCCGACTGTCCAAACCCGCGATTGAACAGTTCTTTGTGATTCCACAGAGAGACTTCTCATGGAGAATGGCTTCATGGCGAGATGAAATTGATCAACAGTACAGTAGCAAGACGACCACTTGGCTGGCCATTCTGATATCAATCAAACCTCACCTAACAGAGTCGGCTTTGGCTGTCTCTCACAGGACGGGTGCTCACTGAACCAGACATCTCTGGCTCACGCACCGTTATGAGATGGCCGCATAGAGCGAATATACCGCAAGATACAGGTATTGATCGCCCAAAGGACTCGAAATCAAGGACACCAATGCAAATCAGGACCAGGGGAATGATCGCTTAAAAGTCCAATCGTGGACGGCCACCATCTTTTCGCACTTTGGAGCCGCAGGCTGAGCCTTTGATACAGGAGACAAAGAATAACAACAACAACAACATACTGTACTGTACGGTAGGAGAATACCACTCAGTTCTACTCAATGGAAGGCTCGAGCAAAGAACCGGCCCGCGCGCCATTCCATTCATTGGTGCATGAAGTTTTGCTGCAATGGCCGATAAAACTCCAGGCACGTGCTTGGTCACTAGTGGCTGCGAGGCTGTCATGGGTCTTGGCAAACTTCGGCATTCTCTCGGTCGACTCTTTTCTCTCATTTTCATCCCATCGCAAACATGTCCAGTTTTTCTTCACCTCCTCAACACCGGCCATCCAGAAGGCGACCGGAATTGTTTCCGGTACTTCACAGCCTCCACTCTGATATCTACTGTACATACAGTACATCCCTTTCTTTCGCTGCCGACTTTTCCTACGGCGGTTTATGCTTAAATACTGATCATCTCTGTCATTGGCCGGTCTTGCTCCGAAACAGACTTGTGGCTTGAGCTCCCATTGAGATCTCGCCATTATCTCGCTCTTTCGCAAACCCGAAACGTGGTTCGTCTAGATCGATGGCAAATATATCGCTCAATGAGGATCGTCTTCCTTCTAGTCTGGGCTGCTATGCGTGTGCTGTGACCCTTGAATGGATCACCTTGTCCAGGGGCCATTTTCGCCAAAGGTGGGTGATCTTCTCATATCAGGTGTCCGGGAGAAGTCCGACATCATTTTTACATCATGGTATAAAGGGGAGTGTACCTCCGCTCTTGGACACTGGCCTCAGTATGCTTGATTGACTACATATCTATTCCAATCTCCTGCACCTCAGGCAGGTACACAAATATTACCCTTTGACCCATTATCCCAGAATTCCCCATTCCTTGACTTCAATCCTAGATTGGCTGACATCTATACACGATGGCGGATCCTACGTCCGTCACGTCGGACGACACACTAAATCATGAAACGGTACAACAGACTCTACAGAAACATGATACACACCTCAGTCGAATGTCAACACGCCGCACACTCGAACGCTATGAGACACGACCTACCCAGGGGGCCGCTGAGGTCCTCGACCTTCCCTATGACCTCCTGTCCGACGAGGCCAACATGGCCGAATATACGGAAGAGACAGCAGGAGGTATCATACCAAAGCGAACCATTTCTCGTATTACTGGTCGCGAAGAGGAGCACGAACTAGTCACCTTCACCCTCAACGACCCTGAAAACCCCAAAAACTGGTCGAAACCGTACAAGTGGTGGTGTACCATGGTCGTCGCCTTTACTTGCTTTGTCGTGGCATTCAACAGCGCCGTCATTACTGCCGATTTGGAGGGTGTGATGGAAACGTTCCACGTCTCCCAAGAGGTAGCGCTTCTCACCATTACCATGTTCGTTATCGGTTTCGGCGTTGGCCCTCTCGCATTCGCGCCGGCGAGCGAGATGTTCGGCAGAAAACCAGTCTACATCATCACCATCGGTCTGGCCGTCATCTTCGAGATTCCCTGCGCCGTGGCTCAAAACATCGGCACTCTCTTGGTATGTCGACTCATCGACGGTATCGCATTCTCCGCACCCATGACCCTCGTCGGCGGCACGCTCGCAGATCTTTGGCGTAACGAAGAACGAGGTGTGCCCATGGCAGTATTCAGCGCCGCTCCCTTCATTGGTCCGGCGATCGGTCCCCTCGCCGGTGGCTTCCTCGGTGATGCCGCAGGCTGGCGATGGCTATACTGGATTCAACTCATCCTCGCTGGTGTCTCTTGGGGTTTACTGACACTCACCATTCCCGAAACATATGCTCCTGCCATCCTAACGAAGCGCGCTAAGAAGCTGCGTAAAGAGACCGGAGACTCCAGGTACGTCACAGAACAGGAGATTGACAAGCGACCTTTCGGCGAACAATTGTGGATTTTCCTCATCCGACCTCTTCAGCTCTTGTTCCTCGAACCCATTGTCTTCCTGATCAGTCTCTACATGTCAGTCTTGTACGGTCTCCTGTACATGTTCTTCGTCGCGTATCCCATCGTCTACGTCGAAGGCAAGGGCTGGAGCGAGGGAAGCACGGGTCTGATGTTCATTCCCCTGGCCCTCGGGGTTGTCATGTCCGCAGCCTGCGCGCCATTTGTCAACAAACACTATCTCAGCATCTGTGCTCGGTATCCGGATGGTAAACCCCCTGCAGAGGCACGATTGATCCCCATGATGTTCAGCTGCTGGTTCATCCCCATTGGACTGTTCATCTTCGCATGGACTTCGTACCCGGATCTCAGCTACTGGGGACCCATGATGGGCGGATTCCCCGTTGGTTTCGGTTTCATTTTCCTCTACAACAGCGCCAACAACTACCTCGTCGACACATACCAGCACCAAGCCGCCAGTGCGTTAGCAGCAAAGACTTGTATTCGAAGTTTCTGGGGCGCCGGCGTCGTACTGTTCACCGAGCAGATGTACCATACTCTCAACGACAGATGGGCGAGTACATTGTTGGCCTTTATCGCCCTGACTTGTTGTCTTATCCCCTACGTCTTCTACTTCAAGGGCGCGAGTATCAGAAAACATTCGAAGTTTGCCTTTGCAGATGACGACGAGAGCGTCAACTCTCAAGAGAAGGCGTGATTTGATTATACAACATTTTACAAGGCGCATAGGAGCAAGAGTTTGGCTTCTTATCATATCAGAGGAGCGTAATGATCCAGCGTGATTGTTACAATATTGGAATGCGACGCGAAGTCGGTGGCTCGCGGAAAGCAAGAGTGCGCTGGCCGCCGTCCTCGGATGGAGTTGAAATGGATGGATGCGGCATGCCTGCCAGATTACATTATCATGTGTCTGAGGATAGAGGCGCCGACATGGCCACATTTTCACGGTTCTATGATTTGGCATTTTGACTCAAAAGTCTTTTGATTTTGAGCAAGAGGAGGTGGTCTGCAAGACAGAGACGAGTGATGTCCTCGTTGGGACCCCCAAGTAACGCCATTTGAGCGTCATTCTAATTTGGCTATCACTATTTTATAATACATTATAATATTGCAGCAAAAAGAAAAAAACACAGAATTCTTGGAACAGTCACCTTTTGCATACAAAGCGTGATTATGTTTGCTTTTCGCTTGCTCGCGCATGGGTCCTTCGAAAGGGTGGCTCCGAGTATGCTGGGTGGCACAGTATCTAGGTACCTGAGGGTTTCGCTGCGTAGTTTTTACGATTTCGTGACTGGCAAGGCGGGACCGGCAAATCTCTTCCATCAGTACACAAGTTCCTCAGGTGATAAGGTACTGCTCTCGATCATCACACTCGGTCATATGCATCATGTGCACTCTGGGCGTACTTTTGACATGAAAAATCGTACGATGCCTGTGCTTGCTCCAGATTTTTCAAGTCTTGGACGATAAACTCGCGGGCCGAAGTTGGGGGACAAAGCACCTGATCTTGTCGACACCATCTCCGTGCCCCGTAGAATTCTGCCTGAAAGGAACCCTGACCGTGGGACCGAGTTGGAGTTTGCCCACGTAGCAATTTAGGATAAAGTAAATGGTGCTGAGCTAAGAGCGAGAAAAGCACAGGGAAGCCGAGGTATTGGGGCTCGAAGGGGAATCCATTTAAAGGGCCCCGATCTCCCATTTTGTCTTCAGCCCCGAGCTTACCTTTCCAGCTTCACCTGGAACGGAAAGGGAAGTCGAAATCTCAAGTCTAATGGAACGTGGGACTTGGGCGTTCGAGGTCTTGATGTAGAAGCAAGACACAACTTGTTGGAATTCCGGTCCTTGAGATTTATTCTATTCAAGACACCAATGTTGCAGCTCCCGTAGCCTCCGCCTCAACGAAGACCTCTGGCTGCTCTGCCCATCTCTAAGCACTTGCTTCTCAATCACTCCCAGACACCGAAAGTTTCGAGATTGACGACGATACTAGTGCTATAAAGCAACGTTCACGAGGAGCGTGATTTTGATCCTTACGCACTCCTTTTATGCGAGGCGTTCAGGAAAAAGCCGATGTCGACGAGGCGGATGCCGGTAGACAGGTAAGCAGCTTCACTGATATGATTGGCGGCCCAGGAGATGCAAGATGGCGTTTGATGGGTAACAGTCACCCCCTGGACGGCGTCACTATCGTTCAGGACACCGCCCCAGGGGCCTTGTTGTTTGCGAGAAGGGCTTTGCATCATTTCGCTCAAGTGGTCTGGATTCCACAAGCCAACACCATCAGAGCCTCCTGTTGAATAGGTGCCGCCTCAACAAGGGACATCCAGCATATTTCTCATTTTTCGCCATCGCTATCGACATGCATGGGTGAAGAGAGAGCCGGTCTCTTTCACAAACCTTTACCGACTCGGCAGATATGAAATCGCGTGTTCCGAGGTCGCGATTAGACTATGTAGGTAAGCTTGTGGCATCACATACGAGTACGGCGAAGAAGGTAGGAACACACGTCACCAGCTCAAATGGCTGTCTCAAAGGACGGAGCAGAGACCATCTGGCGTGTCACTCGATGTTAAACCTTCCAAACGGACTTCGCAGTCGAAGCAGCATTTTCACGCCTGAGCGTTGTAATGCGTCGGTGGCGACACGTGCGGAAGCCGAAGTGATCCGGCGGGCGGAGCCTTACCAGGCATACAGCCTTTCCTTGGCCCCATAAGGTCGGTGCGATGTTTCATTGCTTGTACCCATCTATTCCGCGCAGATAAGAGCGGCTGCCAGATAGATCCATTATCATGAGAAGAGATCAGATCAACAGCCCAAAGCGCATGCTTTGCGACTGGGAATCCACTCAAAATGGGTCTATCAATTTGTTTGTCCACCGAAAATTCCAGCGAGCATGTGTATTCTCCGTCCTGGCCGCGAGGCCCATGATTTTTGTTTCCCAGATCTCTTACATTCCTCACACGTTGATACTGCTCCCACTTGCCCTCGGAACCCCCTGGAGAAATCATGCCTTCTCCCACACAGTATATCGAATTGTGCTCGAGACCGAAGGCCAAGGTCGCTGGGGGACGGTTCGTGATTCAAAGGGATCACGTCGGCGAAGATATCGATGTCGCCAGCAGCGATACAGTTGAGCTGGCCCAAGACTTTCCGCTCACCAACACCGAAGTTACGCGTGATTCGAACGGGAAAGAGGTGATACTACTGTCCTTTGTCCCTGGAGATGCCGAGAACCCCTTCAACTGGAGCATACATCGCCGGCGCTTCATCTCTGCTCTCCTTTGTCTAATGACTCTGTTCATTGGACTGGCGACGACAGCGTACAGCTCCGGAATCGGTCGAATGTGCAGGGACTTGGGTGCGTCACATGAACTCGGACAACTGGGACTGTTCACCTTCAACATCACCTGCGCCATCGCTCCCCTCTTCCTGGCTCCCTTCTGCGAGCTTGCGGGCAGAAGGGTCGTATACGTTGGCGCCTATCTCTGCTTCTCCATACTGTTCATCGGCCTCGCTCTTGGAAAGAACATTGCCACCATATTAGTATGTCGAGCACTCCTTGGCCTGTTTGGCAGTGTCGGCACGATTCTGGTCGGTGGCACCTTTTCAGACATGTATCTTGCCGAGGAGAGGGCACAAGCTATGGCGTTTTTTTCGTACGTGGCTATATTGGGAACAGTTGCGGCGCCAATCTACGCCGGCTTCATTGACGAGACCATCGGCTGGAGGTGGATCGAGGGCATACAAGGGCTTTCCAACATACCGCTTCTGATATTGGTCGCGTTCGGTCTTCCAGAGACGCGAGGTGGACTGGTGTTACAGAAGCGTGCCCGCACCCTCGCCGCCACCACCGGCATTAAGAACTTTGTCTCTCACATGGACCTGGAAGCAAGGAGTGTCAAGGCGCTGTTGCACGAGTCCTCGGTGAAAGCTATTCGCATGCTGCTCACCGAGCCCGTCGTGTTCCTGTTCGGCCTGTGGATTTCATTTGCCTGGACCATCACATTCCTCTTTCTGTCGGTCATTCCCATCACTTTCCAGGAGAAACGGGGCTGGAGTGAAGGAGTCGGTAGGTCTTTCTCCTCCCGGTACCGTCTTTGTCACTGCTACGTTCTTTTGAGTTGATTTTGTCCATCTAGGCGGCCTCCCTTACATATCTCTGTGCGTCGGAGCCACTATCGGTTACATTGCCAACATCTTCCTGCAGATGCGCAAATGGTCTCGAATCAGGTCTGCGGCGGACCGCAAGATCGTGCCCGAGGATCGTTTGTACGGTGCCATGTATGGCGCCTGGTTGCTCCCGGTGGGACTCTTCATCTACAGTTTCACCCAGTATGAGTATTTAACCTGGGTTGGACCGGCTGTGGCTCTGGCTCCTATCGCTACGGGGATCTTCTTCATCTTTGAGTCCTGCTACAGCTACACGACGGATTGCTATGGGGAAGAAAGCGCGGGCTCCGCGCTTGCAGCGCAATCGTTTCTCCGGAACACGATGGGTGCTGTCGCCCCGCTTTTTGCGACGCAGTTTTTCCACAACGTGGGCAGTCAGTATGCTGGTCTGATATTATCACTCATTGCGACACTTATGGCACCAATCCCGTTTGCAATGTTCAAATACGGACATGTACTTCGGCATAGATCGCCCTTAGCAGAGCATGACTGAGTCCTGGCCGAAGGTTTCTCAAACATTTCGGGAGCGGACGCTCCTCAGACGTACTAAACAGTAACATGGAAATGGCCACGAGCGGGATCACATTGGGCGTGGCGTGGGACCCGAATGAGCCTTGGGCGAGAAAGGATCGAATTCGTGAAAATGTCAGCGAGCGCACTGCCGTCTAGGAGTCATTGTCTGTCTGGGACTGAAGCCCTATTCTCGACGCCATCACAAGTCATCTCCAATGTTTGAACCGCTTGCTCTTCCACGGACGTGGGGTTGACACGGACTGTGAGAGAGAGTGGATTAAAGAGGGTGTAGGTGGACTTCTGGAGTGGAGAGATCAGTTCATCACTCGATCCTCTTTGGTATCAACGGAACGCGAGATGCTGGGAATCGCGAAGCTCACCTCGTTCATGGTGGGTTTCGCCTTTGAGCTATAGTATGGGCAACTACTTAACGGTCCCCAGCAAGAATGCTGGAGTGACCGTCTCTTCACACGTGTCTTTAAGATGTTCCACGTCACAGCAAGTAAGATGGCAAGCAAGCGTCTGTTGTCGGGGCGGGAACTTGTATACAGCATACGGCACGAAGCAGATGCTTCCGATTCTCTAGGGTCGGTTTACCTCACCATTATGGGCACTAAACGTTGAGCAGCTTCTCCATGACACCTCCTTTCTGTGCAGTGCTTTACCCAATGGTCCAATTCCTCGCCCAGCATGTCTACAGTTTTGGCTTGCTCATCGCCGACAACCTTGACATGGTTATCTCATCCCAATCCGGCGGCTTCCTCGTGTTTTGAAATGCTTTCAGCCCGATGCTAGCCTCCCCATCTGGGCGCATCATCCGGTCGAACAAGTGCTTGATGCCTTTCTCCTGTTCCTCGCCACCGGGGTTTGCCCATCCTAGTCTAATGAGTTGTTTGCACATACTGGAAGCCTCTGGGCCAGCTATTCTCAATTGCGTCAGATATTGATCTACTTCCGGCGAGAGCCGTTCACTCTCAGCCACGACCTTGGTTACGCAACCCAACGAATGTAGTTGGGCCATGGTCACCGGGCGTGCAGAGAGCATGGCCTCCCGTGAAAATGGGAATCCCCATTCTCTGATGACGTATTTTGATATCGTCGCAGGGCACAACCCTAGTTTGGCTTCGGTCAGTGTCATGGTCGCCTTGCCGCTGGCGATCCTGATATCGCAGGCAAATGCCAATCCTACTCCGCCGCCGAATGCCGGTCCATTGATGGCCGCTATCGTTACCTGAGGTGCGGTATCGATTGTGCGGAAGAGGGTTGCCAAACGGTCATACTGGGCGTCGCTGACATCTTGGTTCTGAGCAACAGGAGATGTTCCTTTCCCGAGATCCATTCCCGCGCAGAAGTATTTGCCTTCGCCTGTTATCACCACCCGTGATATCGAGCGATTATCTCTTGCTCGGTGGAAAAGCTGGGTAAGCTCGTGTATCATGGGGATGGTGAGCGCGTTGCCTTTCCTTGGCTGGTTGAGGACCACTTTTAGATTGACACCAGACCGGTACACTCTGAGGCTTTCCGTCTCGCTCTCCAACGTCCAAGTGAGTACAGGAGAGGCAATCTCCTTGGCTTGGCTTTCCTCCTTTGCCTTGATCATGAGCAAAGCCCTCTTTGCTGACAGAGCAACACCCGCTCGACTCTCGTTTGGCTTGCTCAGCTGAGCAGATATCCAGTTTCCGACATCTGTCAACTTCTCAAGATCGACCCCGGTATCGCATCCCGCTTGCTTGAACATGTACACCAAGTCTTCCGTTGCTGCATTGCCCTTTGCCCCAGGGGCAAATGGGCAACCGCCGAGCCCACCGACACTACTGTCAAACACCCGAAGGCCACACTGATAAGCTTGCCATACATTGCCAACTGCCTGGCCATACGTGTCGTGGAAATGACCGGCAAGCTGCGACGCAGAGATTCCGTTCTCGAAAAGATACCCGAGCAAGCTCTTGACGTCGTCCGGGCTACCAACGCCCAAAGTGTCGCCGAGACTGACTTCGTAACATCCCATCTCGAGCAACTTCTTCACAGCTTTCAACACAGCTGACTGTGGCGTGGGTCCTTCGAAAGGGTCTGCGAAGATGCATGAAACATAACCTCGGACAGCGAGACCAGCAGATGTTGCTTTCTCGGCCACCTGCCGTGCCCTCGCCAGGCCTTGATCAACCGTCGCGTTGATGTTGGCTTTACTAAACCCCTCTGTCGCGCTGACAAAGACCGCAACTTCCCTCACTCCATTGTGCAGCGCAATCTCGAGCCCTTTCAAGTTAGGTATCAGCACCGGGAGGCGAAGTGAGCTGTCCCGCTCTTGTATCAGCTTCTGAATGCCCCGATCAGCAAGAACCGCCCGGCAATCCGCCAATTGAGGTATCGCGCGCGGGCTGACCACGCTCGTGACTTCAATCGTTCTGAGACCCGTTTGTCGCAATCGAGAGATGAGCTCGAGCTTCGTAGCTAGTGGTATGGTTCTCTTGACATTTTGAAGTCCGTCTCGCGGGCCGACCTCTACGATGCGAACGGCGTTGGTAGGAGACAATAATCTTCCACTCGCCCCCATAGCAGCAGTCGGTGGTGGTGGTGGTGTTGCGTTGTCTCCGACAATTCCTCCCTCCTTGGGTGCTGAACTTCGATGCGTCAATATCAGTGTGCAAGCCTTTCCTGCGTGAGTTGGGACTTGGAGAAACCTGGAGAGCGAATCTACGAGCGTCCAGACTGGTATGATGTTTTTTTCTGCCGCAACCTGCCCGACACCCTTAACAATACTCTCGCAATTCGCGACGGAGTATTAGGGCCAACCCGGCGGTCTTCGTGAACAGCTCGGAACCCCGGACTCCTCGGTACTCGCACGAGTATTGACTTGGTGACGACCTCCACCGACGAATCGCCCCAGGTCGGCGGCGGGCGTGGTCACTTAACCCCCCCGTGATCATTCCGCCCAAGAGGTGGGCACGGCAACGGCCCGAGCTGAGAAAAGCCCCGTGGGTCGCGGCACATTATCCATCCAAGACCGAGGCTTTTGGCTTCAGGGGAAAAGTGACGAACAGCAACCTTGGACTGCAGCCTCGTGTCGTTCATGACGGCAGTCGCTATTCCCGGGACCCAGGCTTGGGATCGCATTAGATGATTGATAATTGCAATAGTTTCAGCGTTGATGTCCAGATCTACTGCATCTGGGCTGCAACGTTTACCGGAGATCCTCAATCGCTGATCTTGAGGAGATTTGATTGTGCGGTTCTCCCTAGATGCATGGTCTATGGAACACCTGAATTCTTTCTGCTGCTACGAAGCTGTACGGGTGTCTATGTGACTTTGCCTCTACTGTACTACCCGAAACACCACCCATGGACATGCCAGCCCGCTCTAGGAGAGTGAAATCTTCAAGAGGTCAGACCAAATCGGTCGTCTAAAGTCGCGCCTTCAATCTGCCAGGCTCCTCTTCCCCTCCTTTACCCTCTTTGACAAGTCTCTCGGCAACGTCCTTGAGGATGTGCTTCATCATCTTCCCGCTGCCCGTCTTCGGAAACTCATCGCCCACACCCTCATCCCCAATCCAGAATACGTATTTCGGGGCCTTGTGACTACCAAGATGCTTCCGTGCGAAATGGTTGACTTCCCTCCAATTCGGTCGTGATAATCTACGAGTAGTGGCGTCCGGTGAGAGCGTGATGTTCGGCATTATGCAGCCGGCTTGTGGCTGCTGGCGTAGAAATGCGCCCACGACTTCCCCATACCTGGCGTCGCGGACAGCGATGACAGAAGCTTCGGCGATGGATGGATGCGTGGCCAGGATAGATTCGATTTCATGGGGGAAGATGTTTTCTCCGCCTACGAGAGGACGTTAGTGCATGGCCCCCGAGCACGCAGATTGAAGTCACGGGCACACACCTCGAATGATTATGTCCTTGATCCGCCCTGTCACAGAACAGTATCCTTCTTTGTCGATGACGCACTCGTCCCCGGTGTGCATCCATAGCACACCGTGCTCGTCTCGTTTCATGGCTTCGTTCGTCTTCTCCGGGTTGTTCAGATATCCTTTCTGTAGAGCGTAGCCACTCGTACACAGTTCTCCGCTGACGCCGCGAGGAACAATGTGGCCCTCACGATCGATAACCTTGGCTGCTGTGTGAGGTAGCACTCTGCCCACAGTCGCCGTTCTTCTCTCCTCGCTGTCGTCTAAGGAAGTGATGAAGGTCACGGGGCTTGTTTCCGTCATCCCGTAGGCGATCAACATGCCTCGAACACCGAACTCACGCTCCAACTCCTTCATCAAGACGGGGCTCACAGATGACCCCGCGGCCAGACCAGTCCTCACGGTGCTGATGTTCAATTTCTTCTTCTTGTTGGCCTCGATCTCGGCGATAAACATGGTCGGAACACCGAGGAGAGCGGTGCATTTGTCACCGTGGAGGGACTCAAGAACTTGGTCTGGGTCGAACTGGTCACATGGAAAGATGATGGTGCTACCGTAGGTGAAGGAGGCGAGGAAGCCCATAACCAGGCCAAAGCAATGGAAGAGTGGAGGTGGACAGCATACAATGTCAGAAGAGTCAAGGTTCATGGCCGCACCGACGAAGCGGGCATTGTTGATGAGGTTTCTGTGTCGGAAGTCTTAGATTCGATCGGCTGGAGAAGTCGGGGGACTTGTGCTACTCACCTGTGAGTCAGCATAGCTGCCTTTGGCGTACCCGTTGTTCCTGTTACTGTTAACAGTCGGTAGTACCTGAAGAAAGAGATCTCGGCGTACCGGATGTGAATTGTAGATTGAGAATGTCACTATTTTTGACGAGACTCTCTGCTTTCCTCAAGACTTTCGTGTCGGTTGCACGTCCCTCCGTTACGAATGACGAGTAGTCATGCTTTCCCGTTGTCGTTCCAAGAACTACCAAGGGCAGTGAGGGCAGCTCCTTCGTGATTTGGTCGATATGCGTTGATAGCTTTTTCAGCTTGATAGTCGAAGCAATAAATAATAGTCTGCATGCTGTGCATTCGTGTGTCAAAACCTCGACTCCTGCCCTTCCAAAGGTATCCGCAACTTACAGGTCACGCGCATCGCGGAGACTAGTTCCTTTGGCGTGTATGTGTTGTTTATCACCACAAATGGACAACCGATTCGCGCCGCAGCGAGCAGCGTTTCAATGTATTGGTAGCGGTTTCCCGCCATGATGGCGACGCAGTCCCCATGCTTCAACCCCCGGGCAAGCATCGATCTGGCAATAGCTTCGCTGCGTGAGGCCAAATCATTGTAGGAGAGTCTGTGGTTCTGCTGCCATGAGAATTGCGCCGCCGTATGTGTCCCATATTTGGCGGCCTGCCGGTCAACCAGTTCGCCTAGGGTCTCCTCCCACAAGGGCTGCGTCCGTGAGCCCGACACAAAAGACATCGCAGGCGATGTAGGCTTTTCTGAGGATGTATGAGACGACACCTTTGTACTCGTCATGGTGCTCATGACATCTGTATGTCGTACAAGGCCGTGGCTAATTGGGCGTTGTGGCGATGAGGCGTTACTTTCGGCACGCTTGAACTTGGGGGTGGGAGGTTGCGATCGTAAAGACGTGCAAAGGCTGCCATTACGATTGCTCTGTGTCCATTAGTAAGTCGGCAATGGTACACATATTCCAAAAACTCGACTTGCTGTCTCCTGGATAGAAGCCGGCCTTGGTGGATACCGAGCTGCTAGAACGGGCCGTGCTGGGAAGTGGCCATGTCGCTGCTCGGGTGGCACCCGGGGTAGCCTCGGTACAGGGCTATGATGCAGGTCCAACTCCAGAAGCAGACACAAATGCTGATGTACTGGCTAGATTCCAATTTCAGCTACATTGCGTTCAAGAATTGTTGTTCTGTTTTTAATCCAAAAATCGTACAAAGTGGAAATGGCACAGGGTGCTGGATTTACCGCTATAGAGTCCTTGGTCGATCTCACCCAAGAAACCTACACATCAAATCGAGCAGCGTGGGAACCCGTGCTGCAGGAATTTACCAACAACTTAAAGAAGACAGTCTCTGAAGGCACTGCACAATCAACGGGCAGGCATGAAGCTCGAGGACAATTGCTGGCGAGGGACAGGATATCGTTATTGCTGGACTCGGACTCGCCATTTTTAGAACTCGGTACATTTGCTGGTTTTGACCTCGAAGATTCGAGCCCTTGCGCCAGTTTATTGGCAGGTATAGGAAGTATCAGAGGTCGAATCTGCCTGGTCATTGCACACATCGCAACTCAGAGTGGCGGGGCTTGGAACGAATTGACTGTAATCAAGCAAAACAGGGTCACAGAAATCGCGAGCGAGAATGACCTACCTCTTGTTGCTCTTGTTCAATCAGCAGGGGTATTTCTGCCACAGCAATTCCGCGTCTTCCACAAAGGCGGACAAATATTTCGTGACTTGGCTGTGCGGACTCAAAACGAACAAGCCTCTTGCGCCGTCGTTTTTGGCTCGTCAACTGCGGGAGGCGCATATCACCCTGGGCTGTCAGACTACACCATCTTTGTCGAAGACCAAGCGCAAGTGTTTTTAGCAGGTCCTCCGCTGGTCAAGATGGCAACTGGAGAGATAATTGAACCCGAAGCGTTGGGGGGTGCTCGAGTTCACGGAACCGTCACTGGGCTGGCAGATCAAATTGCGGTTGACGAATTCGATGCTATCCTCAAAGCCCGTGATTGGGTCAGCACTCTGAAGATTCCAGACCGCCCGAACCGGACCATCAGGCGAATAATGGCTCCGAGATATCCCATAGAGGACATATTCTCGATAGTCAACCCTGATATCCGGAAACCGTTCGACATGAAAGAAGTGGTCCTTCGACTCGTGGATGACTCCCGGTTGGCACTGTTCAAACCAGCATATGGCCCCAACTTGTTGACCTGCTGGGCTCAAATCATGGGTGAGTCCGCAAAGCATAGGTCGGTGGCGGCAGGAACTGACACAAGCAGGAATGCCCGTTGCAATCATTGCGAATCAAACTCCCATCATCAATCCGGACGAAGCTTCTAAAGGGGCTCAGTTCGTGCGCATGTGTAACCAACAAAACACGCCAATTGCATTCCTGCACAACGTGACCGGGTTCATGGTCGGTTCGAAAGCAGAACATGCAGCCATCATCAAGAAAGGTGCTCAGTTCGTATCCGCAGTCAGTTGCTCCAAAGTCCCACACATTGGAATCATCATGGGTGCTTCATACGGGGCGGGTAATTATGCCATGTGCGGAAGGTCATATCGACCACGTTTTCTGTTCACATGGCCAACAGGCCGGTGCAGCGTGATGGGCCCTGAACAGCTGTCAGGAGTCATGGCACAGGTGGAAGCCAACAGCGCCAAAAACAAGGGGGTAGTCTTGAAGGCTGAAGAAGTCGAGGCCAGAGTGCAGCGTTTGCGGGCCCAGGTCGACCGGGACAGTAGCTGCTATCGAACCTCAGGTGTTGTTCTTGACGATGGAGTCATCGATCCCCGCGATACGCGCGACGTGCTGGGAATGTGTCTGGAGGTTGTACAGTCGCCGAGGATACAAGGAAGTGCTGGCCATCGCAGCTTGGCGAGGATGTAAGCTAAGATCTCCTGGGATTGAGACGGAATAGCCTGGCGTTTGTTAAGAGGCACCAGAGTAAATGTATCACAGTAGATGACATCTGGGTAGGGAGGGAGTATAGAGAGTGTCAAGCCTCCTGGGGCTTCCTAGTCGTCAGATGACCCAAAAGCCTGGTAGGCCCCGCGATACCTTCCCTATTTTCCTTGCTTAGAGTCTTTCCCCATAGTGGGCGTCTAGCCCCTCCACGCTTCCCTCCAGGTGGTTCGAGGCCTATAATGCAGGGACCCCGCGGCCGTCACTACCACCACATCCGCGCCAAGAAGAGCCCGCAAAGTTCTCTCTTAAGCTGTACCGTGGTTGCACAAAAGGATCGATCCGACATCCCCTTTGACTCGACTTGTTCAATGTTTTTACGCGACATGGATGACAGGCGCGAAGCGAAGAGAGCACGGCAGGCATGTTTGAACTGTAGAAGGTGAGAGCTCCCGCTAGCAAGAAACTACCCGAGGCTTGGGTGTTGGAATCTTTTGCCTCGTCAAGTTCAGACACGGAGCTGACGGTGACTTTGTTCATTAGAAAGAAATCAAGGTGTTCAGGTGAGAAGCCTGTATGTGCCTTCTGTGCTCGGCTAGGTCAACGCTGTACTTGGGATGGCCATGAAGACAGATCTCCCGAGTCACTTGCCGAGTCTCGTGGAACATCTGCCACAGCAGCTGTGCACCACGACTCTGATCTCGCTGCCAGAATCGCACTCATTGAGTCTCGCCTGAGCTTTCTTGATGCCGACAATGCGTTCAGACTGTTCTCATCGCTATCAGGCCCAGGCGACTCTCCAGCGCAAGCGGTGGATCAGCATTCAAACCATCAGCAACACGCTCTTGCGGACCTGGTTGACGGTCCCAGCAACGATTTCCTGTCTCTCCCAGATCTGCCAATATTCCAGTCCTTGATCGATACCTACTTCGCAAGGTGTCACAACCAGCCATATGCCTATTTCCACCACGAGACATTTCGACTTGACTACGAGTCCGGAGCACTCCCGGATTACCTCCTATACGCGTTCGCTGCCACTGCATGCCGGTTTTCCGATCACGACTTCTACCGTGACCGATGGTCGGACGCAATCGATGCCTATGCACAAGCTTCATTCACTCAAATACTTGAGCGATATTTTTCCGACGCGGACATCCTTGAAGTGTATATGGTAATAGCTTTATCTATGCTTGCTACTGCAGAATTTTCAGGTGAGAGTTGGACTCACAAGCCCATGAGAAGAGACAATGAAGTAGCTAACTAGTTGTCCCGCAGCCGGGCGCCCCAAGCTTGGCTGGATCAAGCTGGCTTTGGCCAGCCGCTTTGCTCAATCTTTACGACTCAACGAGGAGCCTGACCCCCAACTTCCTCTCCATGAACAAGAGAGCCGCAGGAGAATCTTTTGGTCCGTCTATCTCCTCGATGTACTCATGTCGGTAGGGCCCAACCGACCTCCGGGCCTTCTAGACGAAGACTGTACTGTCCACCTTCCAAGCCACGAAGACTTCTTCAACGACGGAACTCCGTTCAACTCGATGCCAACATTGACAGAGATTCAGGAGAATGCATCTACTGACGGACCACCACTCAACTCGTTTGCACTGACGATTCTGATGGCATCTGCCCTGGGTCGATTTTTACGGTTCAGTCTCAAGCGCACATTGAACAAAGCACGAATTCTCTGGGATCCAAGGTCGAAATACTATGAGGTCCATAGTATTCTGTTGTTGTACGAGAGTCAGTCACCGTGCGCCTTTACTCCAGTCGCTGAGGCAATTCGAATGCAGACCACACCCAACGGAGCTCCATCGCCATCACAAGTCAGCCATATTGTCTTCGCTCACGCCCTTTATCACCTGAATCAGTCTCTCTTGAATCACCCATTTATTCTGTACCGGTTTTTCCACAACTATGCAGCACCTGTGCCTTTAAGTTTTGTGCAGGAGGCTCTCCAACGTTGTCACCAACATTCGACAAGCCTCATTGAGCTTCTCACCAGCCTAGAAAGGCATTGTGCACTTGGTCATGCCAGTTTCTATGGCTACTGCGTGATGGCAGGAGGAATGATCCTTCGCTTGTATGAGAAAAGCGACGACAAGATTGTTGCAGAAGCTGCTAGCAGACATGTTCAAAAGGCACTGAACTTCTTGCAACACAAGCCGATCCGATGGAGCCACGTTGGACACATGGGCACTCTGCTTTCATGCTTCGAGTTAGACTCAAATATCGCAACGGTCCTCACTTCTCCGATCAGTCTGGCGCTCAAAGTGGATGTGCCACATGGCACAATGCTATGGCAATTGCTTGACTATGCGTGGGCTCCTCAGTACAAACCATCTTCTGCGATCCGAAGCTCGTTGGCAGTGGCAGATTTGCTCTCTGAGACGGAACCTGAAGAGCCAACAATCCCCACCCAAGCTTCTTCCGACACCACTCACGATCGGATGGCATTGTTTGACGCAGGGAATTCATTACCTCCAACTTATGCCCGAATGCTAGGAGAAGATATGTGAGTACTGTCATTTCAAATATGCTGAAGGCTCTCATGTCTCCCTGCTAAGAAGACAGAGTTCCAAGTATTATTTGCATGCTAATTACCTACAGGGGTGATATTCTGTCTGAGGCTATGGGCGACCGTGGATTCTAGACTTTTGGCAGAGGCGAATTTGCCAGATCGGTTTCAATCATGTTTCTGGCTTTTCCGTCAATTTACATTTACAGCCAAGAGATACTTCGAGAGCCCATGACCGGTCTAATGCCCCCATGACAGGGAGATTGATAATGCCGAGTTATAGCTTGCTCGACAATTGAGACAGTTTCTTCAACTCCTTTGTCTCCAATTTCACGGCCAGGTCGCTCAAAATCTCATCGCTTCCACCTCCTACAACCATAACCCGCACATCCCGACTAATCTGCTCGATTCTTGCACCTTTTCCAGTTCTCGAATACCCGGCGCCGCCCATTATCTGTTGCGCGTCTCGGTTGACTCGCTCCAACACCCGCCCAGCACCCGTCTTCAGCGTTGCAATCATGGCACCAACATCAAGCGCTGTTGGAGGGAGGGTCTGCGTTCGTTCAATATGACTACCATGGTTCAGTCTCGCCTGGCGCTTGCGATTGTGTTCGTTCAAGTATACGATTGACTCCATATAAGCATGCGCAGGTTCGATGTCACGAGCAAAGTCCGCAAACTTGGCAGTGATGACTTGATTTGCGATCAATGGCTTTCCGAACGTCTCTCGTCGAAGTGCGTGTGCGTATGCATCTTCAACGCAAACTCGCGCCATCCGGAGGGAAGTGCAAGCTAGCCACAGGCGTTCGTGATTGAAGTTTGACATGATGATCTCGAATCCTCGATTCTCTTGACCCAATAGATTGGAGACTGGAACTCGGACATCGTCGAATTCGATGTATGTGGATCCGCTCGCATTAACACCGGAGTTCTCAATCTTGGTGCACGTCACCCCCGGTGATTTCAGTGAGATGATCAGAGCTGAGACTCCCTGTCTGCCAGGTCCTCCTGTCCGAACAGCGGCAGTAACATAGTCTGCGAATATGGCGTTGGTAATCCACTTCTTTGCGCCATTGACCACATACATATCTCCATGACGTTCAGCTGTTGTTGTTATTCCAGCTACATCGGACCCAGCTAGACATGAGTTAGCACAAAGCCTTACCGCCCGGGGTCATGAAGATGCATCAAACATACCATCAGGCTCGGTGACGCCTAGACAGAAGCGCGAATTTCCTGATAGGACATCGGGCAGGAACCTCGCCTTCTGCTCGTCGGTGCCATAGTTGATGAGAGGAGGTGCGCCGATCGAGTTTCCACAACTCAGTGCCCAAATAACTCCCAAGTAGCCACACTTCGCGATCTCGTCGATGACAATCAGATCGTGGAATCCGTCCCAATCCTCTGGTCTAATGTCTCCAGGCAGTCGTTGTTTTGTCGCTTTGATCTGTCCGATCGCGAGGGGATAAATTGATACGGCCATGTACCCAAGTCGTGCATGATTGATAATGACATCCCGAGGCACGGATCCTTGACGCTCCCACTCTTCGCAGAAGGGCGTGATGCACGTGGCGACATACTCCCGGGATTCGCGCTGTAGGCGTCGGTGGCTCTCGGTGTAATAAGGGCTTACATCGCGAGAGAGCCAGGCGGGATCTGCGTATGGTGCTGTCGCGAAAGCTGTCATGGCTCTACGAAGTGTACAATGGTTGACTCTTGCACAGAGAAAGCGATGTCAGTGTCGATAAGTGATGGAAGATGTTGTTGTCTCTCCTTCTGAAATGCCGAGCGCGGAGTTGATAATTGAAAGTCGGTGTTGGCTCGTCATCAGCCCTTCGTTGTATCTCAGTCTGGCTTGCATTTCTGCCCTGGCATCTGAACAAGAAGCCGAGGCGTGGAGCCCGGCAACGGTAAGCTGGACTGTGTTCACTGGGTGGCAGGTATTGTCGTCGCCTTGTACGCAGAGGTATGTGGGTGGGCCTGGTCGTAGCCGCCCACGGCCCGGCGCCGTCGATGTGATTTCAATACTGGTGTCCTACGGTCAACCACTACAACCTTTGTGCAGTTTTACCCAACCGTACCTATGGTATTTCATTATCACATCGAGACTACAAGAGAAGCAGGTGTGATCTGCGGCCTCGAGGTTGGACGAGCTCCGCGTGGGTGTCGTGGA
Source organism: Rhinocladiella similis (assembly GCA_024082115.1). Classification (NCBI taxonomy): domain Eukaryota; kingdom Fungi; phylum Ascomycota; class Eurotiomycetes; order Chaetothyriales; family Herpotrichiellaceae; genus Rhinocladiella; species Rhinocladiella similis. Next base: position 3,123,158 of record JAMRYE010000013.1, on the reverse strand, counting down.
ATACCATCATCAGATTATTATTGAGCAATTTGCAAACATGTTCACAAGAGGTTGCAACATAGAGCAAAATCCGCATGATACTCTAGCTAGAAATACCTACTCAACCCAACAGAGTACCTTCCCGTCATCAACTGAGTCGCCTACCTTGACACTTGTGCCAAATGTACCCGCGATATTTACACTAATGTTCGTCTCCATTTTCATGCTCTCAATAACAAGCACTACCTGTCCAGCCTTGACTTCCTCGCCGTTCTTCTTCAGTACTGACAGGACTTTGCAGGGCATCGGCGCTTTAATAACTTTCGAGTTTGAAGAGCCCGCAACGGAGGTGGAGAGCGAAGGACGGAGAGATTCGATGTAGTTCAACAGATTATGACATGTGTACCCGACCCATGTCCCCAATGAAGGGAGGTGACAGAAAAAGGTAGAATCGGCAGCACTCTTGGAGGACGAGGAGGCATTTGTGGCAAGATAAACCTGAATTGTGGACCCGTTGATTGCGACCGTGGCAGTGGCCTCTTGCCAGTCGGAATTGGAGTCATCGGTAACCTCTTTGGATTTGGATCTCCTCAACTCTACCGTGTACTGCGCGGCGGTTGTGAGGGATCCATCGCGAAGCTTTTTACTGATGGTGTGATACTGGCGCGATAATTCCCTGGCAGGAGTAGTTTTGGTTGTGCTGTCTGCAGTTTCGTTCTTCGTGGTCTCCGGAATAGGTGTCATGGTAACATTGAATGAAGGATGGCTACCTTGTTTTGAAGAGCTGGCTCTCCACACTGACAATATTGGCTTCATTGGCTCCGCCGTGGGCACTGTTATCGTCGTAGAGACGTTGACAGGGTCATGAAACTGATTCCTGAAATTCACGCGGACATTCTGGAACGGCCTTTGAGGATTGCCCTGATCCAGTGTTGCTCTCAGGAATAGTCCTGGTATAACCGAGAGCATTGAGATCAAGTCTGATGTAGCGTCCACATGTGGATTTCGAAGCAAGCTTTGTAAATTTGTCGGAATCAGCGACGTGGTGTAGGCCGGATCTTGAAAGCTCTTATGTAGCAAGCAAGCCTGAAGAAAAAGCTGGTTCGTCTTGACTCCTACGCACGCCGTGGTTGCCATCACCCTGACCATCTTCCTAATGGCAGCATCACGGGTCGGTGCCCATACCACGACCTTGGCAATCATCGAGTCAAAGTAGATGGACACCACCGATCCGGTCTTGATTGCAGTCTCGTATCTTATGTCTCTGGATGCCCCATTCTTGTATTGATCTGCTTCCCGCCATAGACGTATTGTGCCATTCTGAGGCATGAAGTCCCCATTGGGGTCTTCAGCGCAGAGGCGACACTCGATAGCATGGCCGTTTTGTGGAATGACCTGTAGCCAAGGAACGCTTGCAAGGGATCCACCTGCAGCAACGAACAATTGTAGAGCGACTATATCAACGCCCGTCACTTCTTCCGTGATAGGATGCTCGACTTGGAGTCGGGTGTTCACTTCCAGGAAGTAAAAGCTTCCGTCTTTGGCGTCCACAACAAACTCAACAGTTCCTGCACCTTCGTAACCGATCAATTCACCGATCTGGACGGCTACTGCGCACATTCTTTGCCGCTGGTCCTGGGTCAAGAAGGGAGATGGGGTTTCTTCAATGATCTTCTGGTGTCTTCGCTGGACGGAGCATTCTCTTTCCCAGAGCGAAATGACTTTACCGTGGCTGTCGCCCATGATCTGTACTTCGATATGTTTCGCCGCCTCAATGTATTTCTCCAAGATACAGTCGCTCGAACCAAAGGAACGTTTCGCTTCCGATTGTGCTCGAGCCAACTCCCCGGCCAGTTGTGACCGCTCTCGAACGATTCGCATGCCTCGACCACCACCTCCAGCGGACGCTTTCAACATAACAGGGAAGCCAACCTTCTCCGCCGCAGTCTCGAGCTCTGCAACATCCTGGCTTGACCCTGCGTACCCAGGAATGAGTGGAACGCTCGGTGCATACTTTTTGAGGTACTCTTTCGAATTCCGCTTGTCGCCTAGTGTTGACATAGCCTCTGAGCCAGGCCCAATAAAGATCATTCCAGCCTGACGCACAGCGTCTGCGAAGGTTTCATTCTCACTGAGGTAGCCATACCCCGGATGAATAGCATCCACATTCTGCGACAAGGCAACATTGACGAGTAGCTGGACGTTCAAGAATGGATTTCCGTCCGGTTGACTGACACTTCCTAGATTGACAGCCTCGTCTGCTTCTGTCACATGAAGGGAAGTTGAATCCTCGTCAGCAAAGACGGCAATCGACGTAAGATCCAGTTTCCGACATGTTGCGATGATTCGGCATGCGATCTCGCCCCTGTTGGCGATTAGGACTCTGTGAATTTGCTTCTCAGCGACTTCACGGGTCGGCAACTGTGCAACGAGCAACGGATCTCGCACATGAGCTGGAAGTGTAGAGTCATGGTCCGATTTGGATTGATGAGTGTGTTCTTGCTTCATGGCGAGATGTTTGTATGCGAAATCTGAAATTTGTGTCGAAACATTCCGAATGGATGCACATCGCGGCCAAAGGCACAAGGATAAACACAATCTAGTCACCCCGGTTTTGAGAAGGCCGATCACCAGCCGCGCCAGGCTTGTCAAGCAAAGCGGGCTGTGGTAGGACGTTTGGTTGATGGTTGTACCGAGGCAGCGGTAGACATCACCCCGGGCCTCCGGACGACACGGGCCGTGCGAGAAGCAGCTACCGAGAAGGTCGGTCAAATAATTTGCCTTTGAGAGACTTGTGTCAGTAGCATCACGACTTTGAATTTGTCAATAAGGACACTGATCCTTACATCTCGTAAACGCCTACTGCTAGTCAAAGAACACCGACTAGGGAATGTTACGAACGTCGTTAGGTCCTGCTTGCGCTTGTTGTCAAATGCTCCGCAGCATTAAAGATCCGACCGGGCTGACCACTCACTCCTGCTGGTCCCATATCTGAGCAGCCGCAGTTCTTTGAATGCTATTCACATTACTTTATCGATGTGAATCTACTTGGTTTTTTTCTGTGCCTCGCAAATGTCTATCTTGAGAAAGCTACTGCGAAGCAAGCAACCCAGGCGCCGTTTGCAACCATGATCCGTGGCTGGGAATCAAGGCCAATCATTCCCTGAAACATGAGAATATCGTTGACACAGCTCGAACTTCCAAGACTGTACTCACTGTTGTACAGAGTATTTGCGCTCTGTATTGAGTAATTCGCTCAATGAGGAGAGAAACGCTTCCCCTTCTTCGGGTTCCAGTGGTAAAAGAGGTCGACGCGGCGCTCTACCGTAGCCGTGGACTTTGGACAGGACATATTCTGATAGAAGTTAGTTCACGGGTGTTCTTGAAATGTTTGAACAGTCCATCAGCTATGAACAAACCGGAAACACTTACTCATAGCTCGAATACCTGCCGGTACAGCAACTGCATCTGCCCGTGATAAGATCGCTTGTAATCCTTCCCTCTCTGACACTTCCTCCGGCGTCAATGACGGAAGATTAAGTAGTTGCCACAGCCTGACGGACGCCCGTGGAGCAAAATTTGGTATTCCGCTCACGGTTCCGTGGCCACCACACGCCTTCCACGCAGTAAGGTCACCAATAAGACCATCGAGGAGAAGGAATGGCCTGGTGCGGGAAGGCATGGTAGCCGAGGATACGTCCAAGGCCGCTTTCAGTCGTACAAGTTTTCCGACGCTGCCTCCACATCTAATAGTGGAAGAATGAATCTATGGCCGACAAACTCAAGTTTCGGATTACTTACGTCAACTTGACACCACATAAATTTGGCGCTTCTTCCATTATGTTTTCAATCACTTCTGATGACATATCTAATCCCGCCGCATTTGTTGGGAAGTTGTAGAGGAACAATGGAATCTAAGGACTGTCAGCTTGACAACAATCCCCATCCCCATCGCGGAGTCTTCAATACCGGAGAAGCTTCACAAATGTCGATGAAATACTGAATGATTTGTTTATGATCTGAATTCAAGCTTGCGGCATAATACGCCGGTAGTATCACGAGCCCAGCGTCCCTTGTCTATGTCAGTGAACTTGGAAATGCAGAATAGCAAGCCGGGGACTTCTGCTTACGCCCCAACAGACGCGGCACCCTGACACAAGCTAATTGTTTCTCGAGTGCTCAACCCCCCGACCCCAGCAACGACAGGTGTCGATGTCAAGCCCAAGTCGTCCAAGGTCTGGCGAGTCGTCTTAATCAAAGTCTGCCGCTCTGATGGACTCTGAGAAGTAGACTAGTTAGCATTTGCATGGGTTTCAGGGGACGCAAGTTCCTACCAGATGAGCACCTTCCCCTAGTGAGCCTGAGCAGACAGGAACTGGAAGTAAATGTCAATATCTCTATTAGCAAGTTCTGGGTCTTGTATTCAGTCACCGACCGATGCCTTGTGTCGCCAGGTCTAGGGGTGTCAGAGCCCATTAGTCTGAGAATCTCAACAGAAATGGTGTTCGGGGGCGTACTAGTGAGATGCTTTTTGTAACTAATCAGGTCCAACTCTTGGTCGTCATCGAAGAACGTAGGTAGGGGCCCATACAGCCCTGGTAACAGTTCACGCATGACTTCGGAGTTTACCTACAACCCAAGCTGAGCAGCGGAAAGGGGTAGCTTGTCTTGGGCACATATATACCTAGTGAAATTGATCCATGAAATGTTTTACCTGGCTAGCATCGGGCCAGGTTCAGAAAGCGTAGGATGGTCGATAGCGAGTAGGAGGCTTCACAGACTCGATTACCAATTATGGCTCCGCTCTGAAGGAGCAGATGTACAGATGGAACATCTGCTCGAGGAAGCTTCTCTGAGTGTCGGCATCAGCGGGAAAATGCCGACGTTAGCGATAACCTCTGTCGGCAAAGTCGTATTGCAGAGATCTCCAGCTCCGCGTGTATCTCCGCCCCATAAAGGGTACCCACCCTTATCATGTTCTGGAAAACAGTGACAGCTTTCAAGGACATCTATGAATTCGTACGTTCACAAGCCTATAATATCGCATGTTCGCTCATTAGTTCGGAAACATAGCTTGGCGGAGTCGTTCTCTTTATCGTCTCTCGATAGTAGTTCGTCGGCTCGTCTCCGAAGGTCAGTAACGTTTTGAACACTGCCTTGAAGATATGCACCAGATAAGGCTCCGTCAATCAAGTTATATAGGATGAGTGTCCTGAGCTCCCCACCTCAGTCACCGAGCGCGTGAAAGGGCATTGCGACCGAGTGCACACTTTATAGTCCGACGAAAACCCCAGAGCCTCCATTACACCAAAAGCAACGACGAGAACAAGGATGGCGGCAGACCCAGTAAGCACTCCAAGATCATCGTGAGCAGTCTTGCTGTTGGGCAAAATGTTCTAATATGCTGCGCACACCTTTAGATGGACGCTCCGTTGGAGAAGGAGTCCAATTTGCTCGCTACCGTAGAGCCCGCGAAAGGCGCCGAATTGGGGACGGTGACTGAGGCTCCAACTCACAGTCTTAACAGGCAGCTGAAGGTATGTCCTTGATCGGCTCTAGACACACACCCAAGGGACTCTGATCGCTGACTTTACTTCTGTCCCTCTCCAGCCTCGCCATATGTACGTATTGACCTCGGTCCCAGCGGCTCCAGAATAGCTCACGATCCTAGGCAAATGATCGCAATTGGTGGCGTCATCGTAAGTATCTTCGGGGTTGGATTGAAATGCACGAGTTCTTACAATTTTTAAAGGGGACTGGGTTGTTTTTGGGAACAGGAGGTAATCTGGCGAATGGCGGTCCGGCAGGACTTCTAATCGCATACTGCCTTATGGCCTCGCTATTGTTCTCTGTCATGGTACGCCCTACCAATCCGCTTCGGTGGTTCAAGCTAAGCACTTACAGGTCGCTCTGGGCGAGATGGTATCCAAGTTTCCCATTCCTGGGGGCCAATTCGCACTGGCAGGCCGGTTTGTTGCGCCTGAGCTGGGGTTTGCGATGGGTTGGCTTTATTGGTATAAGTATGGCCATCAATGGGAAGTTGCATGTATCATGCTCACTGGAATTTAGCTACATCAGTGTGTTAAGTCAAGTTCTTCACGCTTGATCATCTACTGACTTACTAAGTCGTTCTTCCCGCGGAGATATCTGCAGCCGCTGTCATTATCTCGTACTGGACACCTGCAAGCCATCCAGATTCGACTTGTACGACTGGAATCTGTAACAACGCCATGTGGGTGGGGCTAATGCTCATCGTGGTGGTGAGTTGACTATATTTCTCGGTCCACGAGGTGTCTATTTTGACAACGAAATGCAGTGGGCCATCAACTTCGCGGGAACCCGTGTCTTTGGTGAGCTCGAATTTTGGTTTGCTTCCATCAAAGTGATTACTATATTGGGGTTGATCATTGCTGGAATCGTCATCACTTCAGGCGGTGGTCCCGACCATGAGTCTATTGGATTTCGATATTGGCATGAGACTGGCGGTTTTGTTCAATATGCCGGCATAGGTGAGTTCGATACCGCACAAGAACTGTTGAGTGCTCCTTCTCGAAGCTAACATATTATGCTATTGCAGCCGGGGCAAAGGGGCGTTTCCTGGGCTTCTTTAGCGGTCGGTTCTCTCTCAAACCTCCCATGGTCAACCTCGTCATGCTAATCAACAGCTCATAGTGCTGATCAGCGCTGCGTTTGCTTTTATTGGTACGGAGATTACTGCCATCGCTGCTGCAGAGACCGCGAATGTAAGGCTCGGTATCGTTCCTATTGAGCAAACAAAGTTGACGATATCAAGCCACAACGCTCGGTACCTCGTGCGATCAAGGGTGTTTGGATCCGCCTCTGCTTGTGTAAGTTGATTCTGTACTGGACTGATCCGGAACTATTCAAAGCTGATGCATCAAAGTCTATATTATTAGCGCTTTCATAGTGGGTTCAAGCTTGCAAAGTGTTCGATTGAGACTGAACTTGAGACAGATTGGCCTTTTGGTGTCCCCTACCGACCCTTCATTAAACCTGTCCTCGACTGCGGCAAAAAGTCCATTTGTCATTGCAATGAAGGTATGTGCTCTTCCACGCTCCTCAGCTCCTGTAGTCCTCATACATCTGTTGCAGAATGCCGGTATCAGCGCTCTTCCCTCGGTCGTCAACGCTGCACTACTTACTAGTGCCTGGTCTGCTGGAGTTGCCGACCTTTTCGTGTCATCGCGTACATTGTACGGCCTATATTCTCGTGGGCAGGCTTTTAAGATCCTGGGAAAGACTCGAGAGGATGGCTTACCATGGGTCGCTGTTCTTGTTGGAGTAGCCTTCTCTTTGCTCTCGTTTATGGCAGCGAGTAAGGGTCAAGCTGGAACTGCATTCGGCTACTGTAAGTCTCGCAATCCAGAACCCATTATGACTGTGGGCTGACAGGCGTGACTCGTACAGTCTCGAACATGACGGCAATCTGCGGCATCATTTCATGGTCCGGAATCTTGTGGACAAGCATCCGTTGGCACAAGGGCTTGAAGCTTAAAGGAATCGATCGCAAGTCTTTGCCTTACCGAGCACCACTCCAGCCTTATCTGAGTTACTACGGTCTGACCGTGTGCATCCTTGTCCTCATTTTCGGCGGCTTTGGCTCCTTCATCCATGAATTCGATGCATCCTCGTTCATCACCACATATTTCCCGATTCCATTCTTTGCGGTACTGTTCTTCGGCTATAAGTTCATCAAGAAGAGTAAGATCGTTCAGTACGAAGAATTCGACCTGATCACAGGATCATCAGACAATATTGACAAATCAGTAAGTTTATGTCCCAATATGCATGGAGTGTACGCTGAGACAGATTGTGCGGTAGCTCGAACAAGAGACTCTGTGGCGAAAAATTAAGGATAGCGTCTAAGCAAGCTATACAGAGATATTATCCCGAAAATTGTCAGCACAATTGCAGATGGTTTGACTTTAGCACGGGCTAGGGAGAATTCGTCCTTTTACTTCTCTTGATGAGTGATCGGAGCTGGCTGAGACTGATATCTGCTGGACAATACCAATGCTGCATGCCACAGTAGGGTGCACATTCCGCCACTTTAGGTTGAATAAAGTGGTTATGTAGACCGTCAACGATGAATGTTGATATGGATTAATCGCATTATATAAGCATATCCCGACCCAGATTTCATTTAGGCTTTGTCCGTTGACAATAGTGGATTCCCTTATCAGTAGCGACCACAGCGTCTCGATAAGGTGCAATTATCAGGATAAAACTTCCTCTCCGACACCTATCAAACGCATTGGATATGGCAAAACTGTGCCAGTTATTCGGAGGTCCCTACCGCGAAGGACATTAAGGAGCGTTAGAGGCCGCGGGATGGAACAAAATACTTCTAGGCCCAAGTAAGTTCAATTTGGTAACAAAAGTCACAACTGCAGCGTGTGACTTCATCACGAGAAATCTGATTATATGCCACAGTTCATGTCCCGAAGAAGAACCCCCTCCAGCGAAGTCTCGTCGCATAGCTCGGGCGTGCTTACAGGTAACTCTGAGTGCACAACGCTTCTTCCCGACGTAACCGGTCCTGATATTATGAACTTGTCCAGTGCCGCGGGCGCAAACAACGCTGTTTACCCTTGGGAGAGAACGCTGGCTTCGGCGTCGCTTGCAGGCGATGCAAGCGTCATGCAGTGTCGTGCTCTTTCGAGGATGAACTACAGAATCCAATAGTCGCCGCAACCTCTGATGCCAATTTGCTGGGCAGCATTCAAGCTCGGTATACAAGCTCGCCACCTTCGAAGCGGAACTTTGAAAGCTGATCTTTGGTACAGCCTGAAAGATCATGAGCACCGATTAGCAGAACTCGAAGCGATAAAACCTCCCACTCATTCTGGCAAGTCTCAACTACGTTCCCTCAGCTCTCAGTAAGTCTGTGAAGTTCTACATCGCAGTCGAATATCTGATGCGCCTTTCAGTCCATCCACGGTCGCAAGTCCAGATGAGCTCGATGGCGGTGGGCCAAGAAATGATCCAGCAAGAATTCACTTTGACCAAAGGTCGTGGGACGACCGTCAGCAAATTCCTAACATAGACGCTGTCGACTTAGGTCCCCCCATATCTACACTTCGGAGCCTCGGAGCGATGCACGGGTACCCACGAGTCCACGAGTCAGACAATAGCGCTTTGACTATGACGAGAGACACCGAGTCAGCAAGACAATATGGGCCATTTGACCCGATATCCAATGGCTTGTTGACCATGAACGAGGCCTCTCAGGCCATAGATGTGTAAGGACATACTGCTATCCCATTTTAAACCATCATTGACCAAATCTGCCTCTAGATTCTTTCAGCACTGTCACCCGATGGCACCAGTATTGAGCGAAAATCTAAGATCACAAGCGGTAGCCCTTAGAACCAGCAGATCAATGTTGTTTTTGACTCTCTGTTCGATAGGAGCTCGGTTCTGGCACTCCAATGGTACTATGTAAGCCAGATTGTGTGCTTTGTGATGAGACTAAATTAATAGACGTTAGGGCACGTAAGTGGCCAGCATGGCATCCTAAGTGTTCTGAGCTAGCTGTCCTACTCGACAAAGCGGTCTCACAACTACTGCTACGGCCCACTCCCGACGATGTACATCTCGATTCGGTAGTAGTGCTCCTACTTTATGCACAATGGATGCCCTACAGCAAGCAAGGGACCCAAGACCCGATCGATCCTAGCCACGAAAGGAGATTGAAACGGCCATTAAGTCGCTACAACGATATCAGCGCCTGGGCGGTGCTTGGATTAGCGGCCAGATACGCTGCGATGCTCGACCTTGGGCGAGGGGCCATTGCACCTTTCAAACGGCCTCAGCTGTCTATAACTCATGATGACATGTCGAAGCTCAGAATCTGGTTCAACTTACTGACCTGTGACTGGAATTTGATGCTTTCTTCGTCCCTCCCATCCACTCTCGACCCGACAGAAAGTGCTATTATTGCACGAAATTTTGGCGCACATCCAATCGCGCAGCAGCCAAATGATCTACGTTATGCAGCGTTGGTGGAGCTTGTCTCCATATCACATCGCGTTCTTGAGACCAACAAAGAATTTTCAGCACGGCGACTGAACGCTATTGGCCTTCGGAAATTCAATATGGCATGTGATGATTGGGAAAGGTCAGGCACCGTCACGAATCTAAAATGAGATCCTTTGCTGACGTTTATACCTGGCTCAACAGACATTGGAAACCTATACTTCGTGGGGACTTTTGAATACCCACTGCAGTAAAAGTGCTAATGAACTCATAGGCTCCACTCATTTCCAGCATGTCCATCTGCCATTTACTTCTCTTCGGGTGACTGTTCCATGCCGGTCTTTGGTATACTTTACTAATTATCAGCTATAGTGGTGTCGCCTTGCGCTCAACAGTGCAGTACTAGGTCCGTACCTGAGCTCAATCACCCAAGAAAATATACAGCCTTCGCATCTGTGGGTTCTGGAAGCCCTTGAGACCAGCCTTACAGCAGCAATCCAGATTATCTTTTGCGTATCAACTCTCGGCCATGACCAAGTATGGAGTCTTGATGCGCAGAATGCATCGACAGTTCCTACCGCATCTTTTGTTGTTGATCAGATCACTCTCGAGAGGCTCAGCTACGCCGTGGACTCTACATGGATCTCGTATACTTTTGCGGTGACCTTTTTGTCATTTTGCTATGTGAAAGGAGTGGTTAACGGTATTCATATGATCTCTTCTGTGTCAAAAAGACCCTGCAAAGTCTGACTAACTCTCATCACGAATAGACGAGTTGCGTTTGCGATGCTTGACAGCAGTGAGCGCGCCACAAAATGTAGCCCCACGGCCACCTCGATCGACCTCCCTTCTCGCACGGCTTCTGCGATTGGCCCTCGATCTGTTCGATACGATTTGTCAAGGTTCAAATTTTCCTCTGGCACAGGAGTTGCAGGGTGTTGTTAGAGATTGCGTCCTACTTCTGCTCACCGAAGACGACGGCGATCGGAACGATGAGGCTGGAGTCGACACCACAGGCATGCAGTCTTTGTTTGACCAAATGATGGACCCGGGGTTTGAATGGCCAGTTTTTACTGAGACCTGGGATATTGAGGGGACACCATTGATCTAGCTGACAGACTCTCTGTTGCGATCCTTTCAGAGCTTTGGCCCCGGCTTTTGATATTTTCTGGCCTCAAGACCTCTCCTTTGGCGAAACCCTTTAATCCTAAAGCGGTTCAGTCAGCGATGCCAACACCAGACGATGCCATTAAAGTGGAGGCCTACTTTTCGAAATTCGCAACTTCGAATGTAACATCCTGAGCCCCTTTCCACAACACTAATTCTCCTAAAGCTCTCAAGTACTCGTGACCCTCGATAATGGTCAAGAAGTGATTGGCGGCTAAAGGGCCCATCTTGCTCGCAAAGGACACTCCTCCATAGCAGAAAAGTATTTCTGTCTCTGAAAACCCGCCAGGGTACAGGAGGATCTGTCCAGCTGCCGGATGCGATGTATGGTTTTCATAGCTTACGTGAAAGTCGTGCTCTCCCAGCGGAATCCACAGACCTTCGCCACTCCAACGAACGTGGATGAGCTTCTGATGATAAGGAAGGAGAGGCTTGAAAGCCGCAACAGTGTTTAGCGCTTCAGACTCGAACTTTGCCAGGAATTGGAACGGTCCTGCCGTGATTAAAATCAGATCTTCCGTCGCCATTCTCAATGATAATCAGCGATGATAGAGTGTCACTTGTAACGTGCGAGGGTTGTAGCAATGATATGATCTAGAGAAATATGATTACGTGTGTGGATGTATAGTTCGTCCCGTACTTGAAGTTGCAGCATTAATTGGGTGTGTCGGTCAGTTCGGTCTTTCATTATCTTCCATCTCGCGCTACCATCGGCTTGCCCATTGTTAGTAATATGGCTAATTTTAAGAAGACACACGGAGAGATAGGCAATAGAGCGCCACAGTGCCTACCTCCCAACTTCGGCCCCAACCCGATGGCATGTCGGATCCTTGTCGGCCCGCTGTCGGCAAATCCGATTGCGGCCTTTCAGCCTTCCAGCCTTTCTACCAGTGACTCTGCCCAGCGCATTTGCATTGACACACAGGTGGATGCATGTATCTGTCTCAAGTCTCGGAGCGTAGCCGCGCTGCTGGATATTATGTAGATGCCTCAATGACACCCCAGCAGATAAAACAAAGGAATTTGGCTCGTCAGCGTAGCTCCGCGATTGAAACTTTACGAACCGACAGCTTTGCTATTCGCTTCTGTCTTCCACCAAGGATGTCTACTTTCACTGAGTCAAGTGTCTATAGCTTGCCTCACGTATACGGGAATACGTGTCCTGAGGCGGAGTCATCTCTCATGCTCCGTCTCCAAGGTCCGGCAGAGAAACCTCGAACTGAGCTTGAGCCCGCGCATCCTGAATCTCTTAGAAAGGGGTCACTCACGGTCACGCCGGTGCTGCGCCATTCCGTAGTGAGCCGTACCAGTAATACTTCTTTTGGAGCTCAGGTCGATGGTGTGGACTGGAGTCAACCAGTACCGGAAGAGGTGGTCGCACAGGTGAGAGATAGACTTCTCCCCTACCAGAACTATTAACTCTACATGTCCGTATCTCCTTCCCTGGGACGAAGAACTGACATCGGCTATCCCTCCCAGCTTAAAGAATTGCAAGACGAGTACGCCGTGCTTATCTTTCGTAAGACGGGCCTCGACAATAGCCGACACGTCGCTTTCTCGCAGCAGCTTGGACAAAAACTCGAGATAAATCCTTTCTTCTATGGCCGTGAGAACGATCGGATAGGAGATCCTTTTCTTTGGGACGTCAGCAAGTATGTTTTCTACCTCATCTAAGTAAATGAACTTTGTTGGTCACGAAACCAGCCTCGCAAGTACTCCATCCTTCCGCCGCACTTCTTAGGCTGATCATGGTTTCATTCAATCTACAGTATCAATCGTGACGGGACCATTGTACAGCCAGACTCACGAAGATGGCACCACAGCCTCGGCAACGCGTTGTGGCATACGGTAAGAAGATCCCTCCCTTGATCTCGTCATGAATCAATGTGGGGTTAAAATTACAGCTCCAGTCGTGGTACTCGACGCCTATCGATCGCCAGCTGATGTAGAAACAGGACTCTTCGTATCACCAAGAACGTTCAAAATATTCCCTTCTCTTGTCGCATGGAAATCCGGCTAGGGGCGGGTCATGGACACATTTTGCCGACACGCGACAGGCGTACGAAGACCTCCCACAACAGGTGAAGGACATGCTGGATGGTCTGGTGGTGGAGCATGAGTAAGATCTGTCCCTTCTCTCCCTGTCATCTGCTACTGTTGGCTTCGCCACCTTCAAGGGAGCTGAAAACGGAGCGTTGATGTGCACATGATGTTTACTTGACTGACTCTTTTTGTGTTGATACAGCCTCTGGCATTCACGTCGATTAGGATCGCCGACAACGTTTAAAGAGCCTTTACCGCAAGAACGGGCTGCAAAGCCCCCGGCATACCACCGTCTGGTTCAGCAAGCGCCTGGGAAAGGGCGGAAGGCAATATACATCGCTGCCCACGCCAAACTCATAGTGGGCTGGTCTTATGAAGACAGCCAAAAGATGATTTGGAAGTTAATCGAGTGGTGTACCCAGCCGAAATATGTGTTTAGCATGGAATGGCTGGATGGCGGCGACATGGTCTGGTGGGATAATCGGTAAGTGTGTGGCCTAAAGCATCTCCCTTCGATAACGGGACTGTCTTGAAGTTTACAAACGAGTGCTGGCCTACAAAGGCAACTTTTGTCATGGAAGACGCTGACGTATGATGATATAGCCAGTCGATGCACCGTGCCAACCCATACACTGCAAGCATGACGGCTCGTGATGTGCGCAGAGCGACTATCATTGACGATGGACCTTTCGCTTGGGGTGTCACAGCCGAAGAGATTGTTGCAGCGAAGCATAAAGCTGGTGAAGTTAGCTTGCCACAATGGGATTTTCCCCTCGTCCAGTAGCAGGTTATCTAGAGAATACAATGTTGCCTAATCACAGAGTCTTTAATCCGCACAAGTTGCTTGATAGGAACACTGTGGAAAAGATTTGGAGCCAAAAGGATCAAGTATGATAGTGGCTGATGCCTACCAGAGTTCGGGAGTCTGGGTCACGTACAGATCTTTTGTGGAGAGGATGTGACTGGCGGTTGCTGCCTTCCGGATCTATCGCTACTAAATGACATGATGAGAGGCTTATGAGCCCGCATACCGAAGGTTATCCGTCAACGATGGTATCGCTGCATCCAAATGGTTCATTTCAAAGTTGAGCTCATCCAAGCACACGTGATTCTCGAGCGCTGTTTCTAGTGCGGAAAGGTTGCTCTCCAGCAGTCTCAGCCTTTTTTCAAAGTCCTTCGCAGGGATGTTTCCAGCCGAGCTCTGAAGTCGGAGGATGCGAAGGACAATATCCAACCCATACTGATCATCGTCGGTGAATGAGAACAGATCCAATCCAGGATAAGCGAATGCTTGTAGTTGCTTAGTAAGGTATAGGACAATGGCCGTGGTAAATGCGTAGCTGGCATCAAAATAGGAATGAACCGCTGGACAAGACTTGATTAGCATGGTTCACCAGAAGCGAAAGAGTTTTCGGGTTCACTAACAAAGAATACTTTGATATTGCAACCATTCCAGAATCCTAGCGGATTCGCGGGCGGACTCCAAAGAAGCAGTATAGAAGGCTTGCAGCATTGTTTTGGATTCGGGAAAGAGGTCAATGACGGTGGCAAGATTTTTGCTTCGTGCATCGAACCTGTCATTGTGAATATTGACCAGCGCTGGTCTAAGAAGCACCAGAATGGTCTAGTACATGTTAGCATTGATACGAAAACGCTCGCACTGCAAAGTGAACAGACCTGATGATAAATGAGATATAAACTGGCATTGACCCGATTCAAATTCATCAGCGAGCCATCCCAGCTTCGAATCAGTTTCAATTTAGGCAAGAGGTCCTTTTGCCACGCAATTAAGCCTTGATGGAATTCATCCATTTTGTCAAGGTGCTGCTGCGACAAGGAATTTCCCAGATCGAAATTGAACAGTGAAATATGGGAGTATGGATTGATCGCAGTACCGGCGTATCCATACAGGGAAGAATACGCCTGTCCTCTCAGGCGCATGAGTTCTAGGTGTGCATTGGACTCGTCGGAATCGAAAAAATCTAGTAGCGAATCACCAACCAGACGGCTGGAATCTGCGTATTCGATGGTTATTTCGTCATCCAAGATCCCCCACGGACGACCCGTAGTGGCTGTAGTGAGTCTAGAGGCAAACAAAGTCAGTTCGAGCTAAAGGAAAGTGACCGTTAGCGAACCTACAGGTCCTGGTAGTACACAGTCCAAAATACTCTTCTCTGGTATTCGAGCTCCGCCACAGAGAGATCTGAGCGCTCCGACGGGAAGTCCAAGGGACTCCGGTGCAAACCCAATGCCAGCGCCGCACGGAGGCCAATACCGTTGTACATGTAAGCGGTGTTGACCTTGTCCATGGAGAAGGCATACATGGTTAGCAAACACAACGTCTCAATATACTGTATATCGGGGTTTTCGGCCACCTGTTGAAGAAAGGCAACAGATTGATGGTAATATTCAGCCCCAGGGGGTTCTTTGGTATCATCTGATGACATGTGCTGATTGTCAATAGAGATGTTGGGCCCAGTGGCGCCTCCATTGACCTTGTATAGTTCCCCAAGCGCAAGTGCTGCAAGCCAATAGCATAGCCAGCCTTGATCTTTACTTCGAATAGACTCGGGATCCTCATACATTTGGCGAACTCTGGCCCGAAGATGTCGTCGACGAAAGTAATACTGGTCGTGGCCAATGGCAGCTTCGACGCACTGAATCAAGTACATACTGTGGTTATAAGGTGGCAGACGAATCTTGATCGGCCGTTTGGACTCCGTCATAGTCGAAGGACGAGATACTTCGGTTTCGATAGATATTTCCAGCCCGGGATGCATTGGACCAAATTCTGAATGTCCCAGTGAAGCCCATGCTGGATCAAAAGAATCATCGACAAAGGGAGTGAGCTGGACCCTTTGTACCGCCGTCCAATTGACAAACTGCTCAACAAATGTCCGGCAGGAAGGACTGGCACGATAAGTCTGCCTCGAAGCTTGGTTGCTATTGCTGGACCGGTTTGAGCTAAAGTCCTTCTCTGACCGGCGGTAGTTACCTGACTTTGAGGTTGTGGGGGGTAGAACCCCGTTGATAGCAGCGGATAGTGCAGATTGGCTCTCTCCGACGCTGCTGGATGGTAGGAATGGACTCGGCTGACTAAGTGAATTGCGAGACTTGCGCTGAGGCGGAAATATACATGGCGAATTGGAAAGTGAACAGTTTCTACATGGCACACCTGCATTTGTGTTAGCTTTAAGCATAGTGTTGCGTATTAAACTTGCTTACCACCCAAACACTTTATTCTTTTCGAGTGGCATCGCGTGCATCTGGTATTCCAAGTCAGCAGTAAGCGCGAACAGATAAGTCGGGAACAACGAACGCTTGCTTTCTCCGTGGTGCGTAGTATATCGGCGCAGGCCTTTGGTCCTCAAGCGTACTGTTAGGTGCCGTCGTGGGAGGAGAGGCTGTTGATAAGGATGGAGTCCGCCACATTTAGCCGGTCACCCGTCTCGAGCTACGAATCTGCATCAGTTGGCATGGCCATAGAACGAATCGGCATATTTGGTCCTCATGGAGCGTCCGCACAAGGGTTCGATAAAGGAACTGGTCTACAATGTCAACATAAATTGCACATTGATGGAGAAGGCCAGTGACTGATTGTGTGGTACGAAAAGACTTCAAATATGCTGACGGAAGTAAAAGTAATCCGCCGTAGTCCTCTAGTCGGTAATGGGTTTAGCGGGTACGGTCACGCGAGTTGAAAAAGACCGCTATTTCTATCTTGCTACTGGCCGCTCGCTCGCTGTACCTCTTACGCTTACTCGTTCTGTTTGTGTAAACCAGAATAGCAGTGCTTCAATCTTAATCTTTTGGTCTAATCTATGGCGTCGACATATTCAAGTACCACGCTTTTAGGCTCGACAAACACGCCCAAAGGTCTGTAATCGATCTTGTATCCGAACGCTTCAGGCCCACCGTACTCCAAGCCTCGCTTTGTGTCTGACCAACGTGGTGAGCATGTTATTCCCAGCACCGTCACCAACAGCCCATATCGAAATTCTGGAACGCCGAGTGCACACCCAGATTGTGTGTCGAGGACAGATATCAAGTCAGGCACTGTTGCTAGGTACCTTTCGGTCCCATCGGCGGCAATGTGTTTTGCATATATATTCTCGTTCTTGAACGGAATCTTGACCACACCACCTTGAGCGACTGCTGGCCCTTCATGGCCTTGTTCCTCCTCATCTTTATCGGTTTGACTGATGGTAATTTCTCCGTATGAATGCCCCTTGTAGATTCTCCGCTCCACTGCAGTTATCTTACCTCGAAACAGGATCTTCGCCGTTGTTGGCCCACCAACCTCGTCAATGATCTGTTCAGCAATAGTATGGATGGTACTATCTTGCTGAGCCCGTGCCACTGTCCTACCGATGCGCCAGGCCAGAGACAAGGTATTGATCACCCCAAACGCTCTCACACGATCTGTCGTTGTTGGTCTAGCTGCCATACCCACTCTGGATCCCATCTCCGAGCAGGACGCCCGCAGGGCACGATCCACTATCTCATCGTCGGGCGACTTCGTCATTATGATGGTTTTGCCGTCCCCTGAAGCAATCGCACATGGAGTAAGCTGTCCGCTTTCATGCACTGCAATCGTTGTTTGCCAGTATGTCGGATAGGCTCGACCTGAAGGTGGTTAGCGAACTTCTCGCCCAGTAGGATAGATCTGAGCCAGTGCACTAACCCA
Source organism: Rhinocladiella similis (assembly GCA_024082115.1). Classification (NCBI taxonomy): domain Eukaryota; kingdom Fungi; phylum Ascomycota; class Eurotiomycetes; order Chaetothyriales; family Herpotrichiellaceae; genus Rhinocladiella; species Rhinocladiella similis. The sequence continues at coordinate 3,105,283 of JAMRYE010000013.1, read as the reverse complement.
TCCAGTCTGCATCAATCACGGGTCGATCGAATGCTTGCGAAGATCCAATCAGGAGAGGCTCGAGCCCATTAGCACCTCCAATTTCCAGACCCATGATGGCATCGAATGATTTATGGCCCATATATTCCATCAGGTCTCCCACCGCAGTTATGCATTCCGAGGAGTTCAGTCTCTCAATTGACACCGCTGGCGAACCCATCATTCCACCCCCTGTGACCTTGTTAGGAGATGAAAGAAGAGATGCTAAAATCGTCCGGACTTACAGTAGATTGTGGCATCGTCTCGCAGGGACGAGCTATCAATGATACGAACCGAGGAGCCTGCGCGCAATTGATCTCGAAGCTTGAGGAATTCAGATTTGGGTGAACCACCACCGGCACACCCCAAAATGTAACACCCTATGCTTAGCCACTCAACATCAGTCTCGGAGACAAACCATTCCGGGACTCCAGACTTTTCGTTGCGTTTGACTAGAGGCCGATAAGCATCAAAATCGAATTTCCCGTTACTGGTTTCTTCCTTCAAGGACAGATGCACATCCCTTGTGGCCTCGGCAAGGCTTTCATCCACCTCAGCTTCCGTTTCGGAGCGACCTTTGCTGTCAGCGACGTAATCTAGCGAGAGATCTCCAACAGCTTTAGCGATGACGCGAATCTGCCCGGAGACGTATGGTATCGGAAGAGTGTCAAGTTCAACCACACTCAAATTTCTTGCGTCGGCCCCAGCTTTGACTGCATTAGCAAGAGCCTGTGTCTTTGCATCCTCCATCACCTCTGACAGAGGCACATCAGCAATGTTGTAAATAGCATCCACCGATCCACAAACCCTGGAGATTGCAGCCCCGACGGCATTGGCCACGGAATGAAATTTTGGAACCACCACTTGAGAAACCCCGTCGAGTTCTAGTGGGCAAACAACAGAGCCACCGCCAACTAGAAGCACTGGCAGCGGGGCTGGAGTGAGCTTCAGTCGGTCGATGACACGTTCGAGCATTTTTTTCGTCCTGGCCTGAACACGTTGAATCATTTGGGGTGTGATGTTGTCAACCAAACTTCGGTCTCCAATCTCAAGGCCTCCTGCCACCGCGATATCAGTCGTTGTCAAAGTGTCGCCACCAAATACTTTTGCCTTTTCAGTCAATTGGTATCCAACCGAGTCCGGCCCTATGGACACGTCATTCCCTCGTTCACGAATTATCGATCCCCCACCCAAACCGATGGATTCTAGATGAGGCATGCTGAAGTTCATCGTCACTCCCGCCACATTGACGTAGGCAGCGGCAGCGCGAGGAAACCCTGAGGGCAGAAGAACACCACAATCCGTCGTTGTACCACCAACATCAACCACTATCGTCGCAGTGTGTGTCTCGCCTGGCGTTCCCATCCTTCCGAGACCAAGATATGCAGCTCCACGCATTGAATTTGTGGGACCCGAAGAGAATGTCTTGATGGGTAGCTTTGCAGCTGAGTGGGCGTCGATGACTGTGCCGTCATTTTGGGAGATGAAAAGAGTGCAGTCGAGGCCTAGACGTTTCATGGCAGCGCGAAATCCCCGAATAGTGCGTCGAGCGAACTTCGTGATTGACGCATTTAGTATGGATGCGTTTTCTCTTTCCAACAAACCAATATTTGAGACTTCGGAAGAGCAGACGATGTCCACATCAGGTAACCGTTCTTGCATAATTCGACGCACCGACTGCTCTTGGTGGAAGTGCTGGTCGATGGGAGAAAATATGCCCGAGATAACGACGGCCTTGATGCCCAGCTTCTCGATCGCCTCACATTCCTTTAAAACTTGCTCCGCATTGACTGGAGCTTCTTGAGAGCCGTCGATGTGAAGACCGCCATCGATGAACGAATGATAGCCGTGGAGAATGTTTGCTAATGCTGGCGGAAAATCCGAAAACGGCGGGATGTCTTTGGTAAAGCTCTTTGACAGTCGAATCACAGCAACCTTCGACAGTCGATGTCTGTCGCGTTCGATGACAGCGTTGAGGAAGTGTGTTGTGCCTACAACAAGGCAGGTAATATCAGATACACAGTCCCCTGCCTGACTGAGAACATTCCCTACAGCCGTTTCAATGCCGTCTGTAACATTGGGACTGGATGTTGGTGTCTTATGAAAGGCCAAGACTCCACGATCTGGCTGATCAACAGCGTCCAGGTCGAGAAGCACAGCATCCGTATTAGTGCCTCCAACATCGACTCCGATCCTGAGTGCGCGTTTTGTCCTTACTGAGCCCATTACTTCACAAGGATCTCCTTTTCCTACTGCAGACTTGCTTCTTCAGAGATTATATGAATATGACTGTCCGACAAATACACCTTCCATTAGGAGCAGTGCAACATAGCCTGTATGTGAGGGTTATGTATGTGACTAGATCGAAATGAGTAATCTCTCTCACTGCTATAGCCAAGATAGGTAGGCCGGAGAGACATGGTTACGTCTTGTCATTTGTATGTGCGTTGACGGCCCAAAAAGTATGTATGGAGCATCCAGTAGACCTACAACAGGTTCCGAAGATGGCGACCCCGGCTTCACAATCGGAGCATCCAGAACCCGAGTCCCTCAATTTGCCTTTGCCGTGCTCTGATTCGTTCTAGATTGTCACAGATAGGTTCAGATAGGTTTGTCGCTGATATCCGGCTCGTTCAAGCCTCGCTCATTGGCTGCCCAACTGCCGAGATAGGCGAGAAGCCCACTTTCACCCCCGAAGCATAAGGGCTTGATAGGAAGGCCACCAAGTAGACGTACCACGGCGTGGCCTGAACGCTGAGTATGTCTGCTTCAAACGCTTCAAACTCTAGTACTATGCTATGCGTGTGTTGTCTGGCATCCTGGGTCTAGATTCTCATTGAGTTGTGATACATCAAGAATACTTGGTTTCGTCCTTACATGCTTTCAATCAAGATTCCCTATCTCGTGGCTTTCTTGCGGTCTGATCGTAAGATAACGTTCCAACTTAGTGAGATGCTAGTATGGAGTGAATATAGCAACTCGAAGTTCCTCGGGCTAGTATAACAGGCTTCGGAGAATCCGAAACGAAATTCCACTTCCATTCCTCATCCACCACATTACATCGCAAAGCAGCCATCGACCACCTCACGCAGTGAATTCTCTTTCAGCATATCAGTATGAAGATAACAAGCCTCAGGGCACGGCAGTTCCATCTCCGGCTTCAGGGAGAGTCGTCAGTCTGGATCAATGATGATATTCGACCGCTACCTCCTTCGCGGCGCCTCTGGGACACCTGGGCCTACCTATCATTCTGGGCCATCAATCAAATCGCACTGAGCAACTGGCAACTGGGTGCTTCCTTGATTGCCGTCGGCCTGTCGGTGTGGCAAACTATGATCGCAGTCATCATCGGTAAAGTCATCATTGCCGCAGTTGCAATCTGCAATGGCATGGTCGGTGCGACATGGCACATTGGTTTTCCAGTCCTCTCGCGGGGTATCTGGGGTGTCTGGGGTTCCTATCTCATCATCGCTCAGCGGATCGTTCTGAGTCTGACCTGGTTCTGCGTGCAATCATGGACGGGCGGTCTCTGCGTGTCCGCGGTACTCAGCTCCATATTTTCCTCCTTCCACCACATGAAGAACACGCTCCCCGAATCTGCGAACACAACAACAAAGCTGTTGAGTGGGTGGATCGTGTACAACATTATAACTATACCCATGCTTTACATTCCTCCCGAAAAGACAAGGCGTCTACTCTTCATCATGAACACTATTTCAATTGTCACACTCATTTCGATGATGATCTACGTTCTTTCCACAGCTGGCGGCGGTGGCCCCCTCTTATCAGCACCGGCGCAGGCGCAGTCTGGCAGTCAGTTGGGGTGGGCCATTGTGCAGGGCATAACGACAGTTATCGGAGGCATTGCAGTCGGGCTCACAAATCAAGCCGACTATTCTCGATTTGCTCGCAAGCCAGGCGATCAGATATTTGGCCAGTGGTTCTCGATTCTCACACTAGGAACAATTCTACCCTTGTTTGGCTGTCTGACAAGCTCAGCGTCGGTGCAACTCTACGGTGAGGCCTATTGGAATCCACCTGATCTTCTTCTCCACTGGCTTGATGCCGACTACAATGCGAAGTCCCGAGCCGCTGCCTTTTTTGGTGGCTGCGGGCTCGTGGTCTGTCAGTTGGCTATCAACACGATCGACAATGCCTTTTCCGCCGGAATGGATCTAGCTGGCTTATTCCCAAAGTACTTCAACATTAGACGAGGCGCCTACCTGGGTCTGATCATCTCGATTGCCATGTGTCCATGGGAACTGCTTGCGTCAGCCGGGACTTTTATTAGTGTCATGGGTGCCTGTATGTCTATCTGATGATTCGATCTTATCCACTCTACCAAAGAAGCTAATGAACTTACTACAGATTCTGTTTTCCTCGGACCCATGTGCGGCATCCAGATTTGCGACTACTTTTTCATCCGTTCTCGAAAGATGAAGCTAGCAGACCTTTACACTCCCTCTCCAGCAGGTATCTACTACTACTTCCATGGTGTTAATCCCCGCGCATTTGTGGCGTGGGTCTGCGGCTGGGCTCCACAGCTGCCTGGTTTCATTGCCAACGTCAATAAAAGCGTGGTAGTTCCAAAAGCATGCACAGAAATGTTTTACCTTGCATTTCCACTTGGGCTGGCCATCAGCTTCTCCATATACTACGGACTAAACAGGGCGTTTCCACCTAAAGGTCTTGGTGAATTTGACGACGTGGACTACTACAGCACGTTTACAAGCGATGAGGCTTCTAAACTTGGCGTGTCGCTGCCAGAAGAGACGGAATACGAGGAGAAGGATGGACAGCTCAGTTATCTTGCGGATTCGAAAACCGCGGGTAAAGAGGTTACCGCTGCATGACACGCGACAGTCAGGGATGCAGTTTGCTAATACCCTAGGCTAGGGGCTAAGATGGATCTTAAACTATATATGCGTCCCCACGGATACCGTCGATTGAGATTCTCCTACAATCCAAGTATACAATAAATGTACCGTGTACGACTTTTTGTGCACTCTCTTTTCACATAAGGTTCTCCATTTTGCACGAACTTTTGATGGTGCTCTGGCGCATAGAGAATTTTTCAGCCTGGGATTGTTAATTCATGCAAACTAAAGGAATCGTACACGCTGCGAAAGAATGCGTGCACAAGAACACTCTGTCCCGCAATTCTAGGCTACAGGAGGACCTCGGAGTTTGCAAAGAGCCCTGATTTTGCAAGATGTTTTGGTAAGCTTCGTTTTTGAGGTAAGCTGTGGGACAACAGATGAGCTTTCAAGTTGGCGAGAACCTCGTCATCAAAAAGGAAAGGACAAAAATGATGTGTGGAAATGCAATCAGGTGTGAAAAGGCCGACTAAAATTGTGGGGAACCATGGACAACCCGGCCTTCCTTGTTCAACGGCCAGCCTCCAACGCCACGTAACATGGATTTAAAGCCAAGGTGGCATTAGAACCAGTCACGAGGCCACTTGAGTATGGTTTCTGTGCGAGCCGGAAGTCATCGGCCAGACTTGCAACCCTATGAAGATATGGGAATCCGCGGTAGTGACGTCTGTTGCCGCGGGATTTCGTTATTGCACCTGGGATGCTTGCAGAACCGTGAACGTCTACTGTAGAATCTCACTTCAAGCACGAATGTGGGAAAATCCCGTGGAAAACTACAAAAATGGTTGGGTGAAAAGGCAAGGCACAGAGCTGCATCAAGCACAAACAATCCGAGTGAACTCAGGGAAGTCTGCTTATAACGGATAAGACGTCCTCTCCAAAGCAGGATATGATTGTACATTCCGCGAAACGATACGTTCAGCATGACAAGATTTACGCTCGCAACTCTACAGACATCTACTGGGGCTAAGGCAGCCATCGGTGTGGGTGACAGCTACTACCAGCTATCTGAGATCTCAAGCAGTTTTCGCAACGCGAGCATCAAGTCTTTGTTGGAGGACTGGTCCACCTCGTTTCCGATTCTCGAGACTCTAGCTGATGAGATTGCTTCTGGGGGAGGCGTCAGAACCGACGGCACGCCTTCCACAAAGGCCGATCTCCTGACCCCGATCATCTGGCCGAACAAACTCATCGGCGTGGGTGCAAACTATGTCGACCATCTCAAAGAGATGGGACTGAGCACCACCAAATGGAAGACCATGCCCTTCTTTCTCAGCCCTCCGACCACGTGTTTGGTTGGACCGGGAGAAACAGTTGAGATCCCAAGGATGACAACACAATTTGACTGGGAGCTGGAACTCGCCATGGTGGTCGGCAAACGACTTCGCAACGCAAGCATAGAAGAGGCGAACAGTGCCATCGCAGCATACTCAATCGGTTTAGATCTCTCATGTCGGGATCTAACGGTTGTCGGCGGTGATATCCCTGTGGATCTCGTCCGGGGTAAATCGCAGGATACTATGGCACCATGCGGCCCTTTCCTTGTGCCGGCAAAATTCTTGCCAGATGTCTCCAATCTCAAGCTCACCCTAGATGTAAATGGGAAGCAGATGATGAACTCGTCCACGAGCGAGATGTTGTACTCGTGTGGAGAGATGCTATCTGTCATGAGCGAATTCATCACACTGGAGCCAGGTGACTTGATATTTACAGGATCCCCTTCTGGATCCGCTGGCGCTCATGGCGGCTGTTGGCTGAAGCCTGGGGACACAATTCACGCAGAAATTGAAGGCATCGGTGCATTCGAAGTTCGAATGAAGCGGTGAAAAATGGTCATTGGATTAATGAAAATTCCCGTTAGGCAGATGAACACCATAGTTGATACGCTCAGCATTTTCGCATGGCCGTAGCTGGCTGATAGAAGCGATGCGAGATCTGGGCGTCTCCACACATACCGACTATTATCTGAGTCCTTTAGCGCTCTGGAAAAGCTCCTTGAAGATACCGTTTCCAATAGAATCAGCATCACCTTTTGAGGTCGCTGTTTTAGCCAGGTAGCAAGCCAGCTGCCAGAATTCAGGGCCGGCAATTTTGATGAAGCCACTCGTCTGCTGTTGTGCTGGAGTCATTTGAAGTACGGCCTCATCCCATTTCTCCTTCCAAAGCCGAAGCCCACGTTGGATCCGTTCCGTCGAACCACCGCTTCTTCTCGAGCTCCTGACGATCTGAAATATTCCTAAATGCAGATAAGTTAGAGTCTCGATAAGAGACATAGAGGATATACCCACCAAAAATGACCGAAAACAGGTAACAAAGATTTAAATTTTCCATCTTTGAGGCACACTCACTGCGGCCCTCTGCGAACGCTAGTACAGTCTCAGGGAACCGGGGACAGCTTTTCCTGTTCTCAAGGAGGAGAATCTCGCGACAACCCTCGAAGCTCTCTGCCATGTATGCGTCTTGAGAGCAGGGCTGACTCATTTGAATTTCGTGGAAGAACAAGCGAGGTGTTGCATCGTAGAAGATTGTAAAAGCCACATCAAGATTGAAAATCCCGTAAAGAAGTCTGACAGAGAATCAGCAACGAGACAGAAGGAGGGCTCATGATTGGGTCAAAATTACCGCAGGCCAGACTCTCGCTCGGCCCAGGCTTTCGAGGCAAGGAAGTCTTCTTGATCAGGAAAACTATCGTAATTGTCAACAGTCGAATTATGTAATGACATTGCTCGAAGAGCCTGCGATTAAATGAGCATATCAACACACCTTGTTGAATGTCTGGGCTTACATAGATGATCTGATTGAAGCGATCCGACCGCACGCTATGTCGTTTCCATGTACTACCTTGGCGCAGTTGTAGCTGAGCGGCAGAGAATGATGCTTGTAGCGCTTGTAGCGCACGACGGCGTCCATCAGGGCCCTCTGGAATTATGCCAGATGCAATTCTCTCGAAATCTGCATCTCGGAACGCGAATTCCTCTGCCAGATCAAGCATTGACTGGCCCGCAGAGACTTCATCAGGCGATAAGGAGAACAAAGCCCCTGTAAGTGTCATCACAAGCACCAAAGGCAGCGATGTATCCGTTACGTCAAAGGTTCTGCGATGCACTACTGGGCTGTGACGGTTCCAGTGATGGAAGTAGAGCCACAGGAATTTTTCGATGTTGGTTTGTGTAAGCATCGTCATGCCTAGAGCAAGATTGATACTTGGAGCATGGTCTGGATGGTCGCGAGGAAGTGAGAGAGTCAACTTGGTCAACGACTCAGCAAATTCAGCCCGCAGATCTCTTCCCATTAGGTCGAAATTGACCATGGATTCAGTCTCTGCCTGGCTGGCCCGCATCAGGCTTCGTGGCGAATGCCTCGTTTCCTGTAGAGGTAGATAAATTCCTGGGGAAAAATTGTCGGCAATGCCTAAGTCGTAGATTGAGAGGAACGACGTGTCTGCATCGACATCAAGTATTCTTTCCAAAGGAAGATCGTCTGACATTGGCCAACGAGGAAGCAATTCGTCGTGAAGTATGTTGTGAGATTGGAAGGAAGAACATAATTCGCCCGTATCAGCGTGGCCCTCGACTTCACCCAGAATTCCTGGTACATAATCCACTCGTAAACTTTCAGTATCAACGACTTCACTTGAACGCTCAAAGGTTTCCGTCAGTCCACGGTAAGGACTGGTCCAGTTCAAAAGAAAGGGGATCGAGATTTTGTGGATTTCGGTGTCATCATGGCTGAGGAGCTGTGGAGTCATCGGTGGCGGATCGCTGCGACTCTTCTGAGTCTTGTCATGGTACTGCTTTGCTTCGATTCGAAGATACGAACAGGTCTTGTCCGAGAGGAGGCAATTTTCGCAGGGCCAATCCAGGTCACAGGAAGTCTTCAATCTTGCGCAAGAATCGCATGCCTGCTTTCTGCGACCTCTCCGCAAACGATGTGGTATTGCACGTTGGCCTCGCTGCGGACAAGACTGATAATGCCTCCTGAGAACATCCCTGCACAACGATTGATCATTATGATGAGACAACATGCTCAGTTAAGAAAGGAGCACAAGACTCACGACCTATGAAAGTGTTTGTGACAGAATTCGCAGAGCCAGGTTGATGTATCGCTCTCTTGGATGCAATGTCAGTTTGTCGTTGAGTTGCAGGATGAAACAACACTTACTACGTCCATTTTGTGGTTTTCCTCGACCCTGGCCCTTTCTGTCAGATAGATCGGACGACATGTCCACCCGGGTAAACAGAGGCTCAGAGTGGGATCAAAAGCGAGGCTGGCAGGAATAGCTACTGAACTACTGATCAAGACTCAATGTAGGCCTGATCACTCAAAAAACATTTCGAGAAGAAGTGATATGCGTGGCAAGGCCGCGAAGCCCATTGCGGCGAACTTATGAAGCTATTCGTGGGCCGTGGAATCCGACACGCAGCGCCACCGCAGAGGGGTCCGCAAAGCACCCCGCAAATCAGCAAGCCCGGGATAAGCGGGGCTACCCGGTTGTTCTCAGCGGGGAGACAAGGCTTTGATGATGGGCCGTGGGCGTGGGAGGGACAGGAAATGCTGACTGCGAGCTGCTTCAGCCGACAGACCAGCGATTACTGTCATCCAACGTTCAAGCTCATCTGTTCACTGAAGATTCGATCCATATGCTTCTTCCAAGATGCGACTTTGCAAAACGCCATGCTGTTCTTCCCTGGCTCCTTGGGCTGTCCTCTAACCTTGGGGAGAACGATCGATATCATGAAGGGTCTAGGCTTATCTCTCGGTGTTCCTTGACATTTGTCCCTGTGGATTCTCATCCAATTTCTTGTTCTTCCCCCCGTCACTTGTCCTTGTGGCCAACAAGGTCGTTTCGTAAACCGTGAGAGTCTACAGCTACGGTATGGTCATTCTCCGGCAGGAGGGAACTGATTAATCTCCGTACCAGCGTGGGTTGGTCCTCCATTTCACTCCGCGTTTCCCCATACTTGGAATTTCGCCACTCGCCGGACAATACACACATAGCCAACCACGCAAGCTCCTATCCAAGGCCGGGGAAGAGACCATCTTCGTCCACACTCCCCTGGCAACCTCCCTCCTCCACGGCCTACCTGTGGGTTGGCGCGGAATGTTGACCGTTCGAGACTTATTGATCAATGTTTACTTCTCTGAATACGAGATCCGGAGGTTTATATCAATACAAGAGCGTCTTCGAAATCACAACAATTTCCCAACATTCTCTTCCTCCCTCTCCGCAGGTATTTGTCTCTAAAACTATCTCCCTCGCTGCAGGACGTCAGCGCCGCCTCAAACAATGGTTCGTAACGAAGTACCTCGGAAAGAAATTACCGAAGATGATCAGGTGGAATTAGCTTCCCAGGGTGGTCCACGGGACGAGGAGAGCTTCGGCTTCTCTTTTGACCCCAAGTTCGACAGGGCTGTAGTGTTCAAGTTGGACCTTTTACTGCAGCCCATCTTATTTGGCACCTTTATTCTTTTGTTGCTAGACCGAGCCAATGTCGGAAATGCCAGAGTCGCCGGCCTACAGAAGGATCTCCACTTGACCGACCACCAGTATCAAATCTGTATGTTTCTTCATATCTCCAGTTCCGTGTGCAGATGCTAACCTGTGGACCAGCGCTGATGGTCACTTTCATTCCCTACATTCTGATTGAGCTTCCAAGCAATGCGGTTCTGAAATTGATCGGACCTCGCTGGCTGCTCCCTGGACTTTGCGTGTGCTGGGGCGTCGTAACTACCCTCGAGAGCCTGATCCAGAATTATGCCGGTTTCATTGCTTGCCGGTTTTTCATCGGCTTGTGTGAAGGCGGCGTTTTTCCCGGCTACGTCGTTATCTTGGCCGAGTTCTATCGGCGACACGAGATCCAGAAGAGAATCGCGATTCTCTACTGCGCTGCTGCCTTGGCTGGAGCTTTTGGAGGGCTTCTAGCGGCGGCGATCGAGCAGATGGACGGCCTCGCCGGTCTTGCCGGATGGCGTTGGATTTTTCTCATCGAAGGCCTCTTTACTGTCTGCTGGGGTTTCGCCACGCTTTGGATCATGCCCAGCACCCCAAAAGATGTGATTACCTTCACGGCAGAGCAGAAGGAGTACTACATCAGCAGGATGGCCGCCGACAAACAGACCAAAAAGGACGACGACAAGGTTACAGCACGCGATGTGCTTGTGTGCTTGAGGGAACCTCACTTTCTGATAATAGCCGTCATGTCCTTTTGTGTGGGCGCTGTGGCTCAAGGCGTCTCGTACTTTACCCCGTCGGTGGTCCAAACTTTCGGATACAGCAAGACCACGACACAGCTTCTGACAGTTCCACCTTTTACCTTTGCTCTGATCATTACGCTGATAGCCGGGTTCGTGGCAGATCGCTACCGCCAGCGTGGCTTGGTTGCCATTGTCACCGCTGCCCTTGGAGTCCTTGGCTGTATCCTGAATTTCTCCGGCACTTCCCTCCAATATAGGTACCCTGCTTTGTTCTTCCTCATTGCAGGCATCTATTCGTGTGCTCCGACCATCCTTGCCTGGCTCCCTAACAACATGGCAGCCTACGGTAAACGGTCGACCGCCGTTGCAATTGGGTTCATGGTGAGCAATTCTGGCGGCATCCTAGGTGTGTGGATCTATCCGACCAAGAACGCTCCGAGGTATCTCCCTGCCACCAGTGCCAATATTGCACTTCTTGCGACGGTGATTGTTCTCTCGGCGGCACAAATATTGCTCCTCAGACGTCTCAACAAAAGGAAAGTCGACAAACGCGAAGAAATACTTTACGGTCGTGAGCATTTGTCTTTTGAACAACAAGTGAAGGAACTAGGGGATCATCATCCGGATTTCAAATACACGTTGTGAACAAGACGTCCTGCAGAGTGTACACACATGTGAAGAGATGGGGGATAATAGTATGGAGCCTATACCCTGTGTGCCCACAGCTCGTTCCTTGAGTCTGTTGTGCCTGATGCAGGATTCGTCGATTGGACAAGGGCACCCTGTTATTGCAGCGAAGACTCTCAATCTCCCTAGTTTACTGCTCTATAGCTCCAGCGAAACTACAAGAGTCTAACAATATGATGTTGAGTGGCTTGCAAGATAGTATGGCAACACGAATCGACACACATTTTTGACGTGTATTCAAAACGTCCCTAGAGACCCGTCATGTAGGCGAAAGGTTTCCACCCATTACGACCTTGCAGTATGTTGCTATTGATGTTTTGTATTTTTCTTACGAAACCAACCTTTCAATATACATAGAGCAAGTAATGGCATTTATCTATCTTTTCCAGTTTCGTGGTTCCTCGCTCAAGCCAGTTGTCTTGTTTCGATGTTCAAATGCCTGTGTCTCGGTCTATTTTTTAGATCTCTAGGCCTTAGGGTCTCCAACGAGATTGCCTAGCCAGTATTCGTCCTTGTCCGGATGATCTGTCCACTCGTGCTCCTCATCATCAACATACAGTCTAACGTGCTTGCCATCGGGATCTTCGCAGGCCATTAACCACCCTTTGATTCCAGTAAGGACCTTACTTCGCGGTACACCATTTGCGTCAAGCCATGCCGCCCACTCTTCTAGGTCCGCACGTGTACCCACACCCCAGGTCACTGGGTCCCAACCCCGTTGTGCCTCGGCCTGCTTGGGGTCGTACCGCGCCTCTAAAATCAACTTTGTCGGTGAATGCTCGAACATTACTGCGAACAATTTATGATCGGGCGTGTAATGGTGATACTGCGGCAACGGCGTGAATGGGAAGATCTTAGTGTAGAAATCATGGCATTTCCACAGGTCGCTTGTCGCTAGTTTCAGATGATTGATGCCATTGAACGAACGCTTGCCGGTGGGCATTTTTGGAGCGGAGGTTTGCTCATTTTTATCAGCGTCGATATTGTTTGTGGCGGTCATGGTGAAAATACAGGCGTCGGTCCTGCTTTCGGTTTGAGCTTGGCTCCTGGTAAGGCTTATACCTCTAAATCTCTTGGTGTATATCCCTCGCTTATGGCTACCAGCGGCATTTTTTATATCTTTAAAAGGCGATGCGCGACAGGGGATCCGCCAGAGCCGAAACTCGATTACTACGGAGTAAAGGACCCGTTTGTGCTGTGTGGATTTAGTCCTGCGTCCCCAGATGTAGATCCGCCTCTGCATGTGGATTTAGCCCGGCTACAGCTTCTCCACATATCAGAAAATGCTGGGAAATAGCGTCTGTAATGATCTTCGTGAGATAAATGAACCATAGCGTTCCGCTCGGCGGACGAAGGCCGTTTCTTCACAATGTTGCTATCCGAGGTCTGTGGTGGCAAGGTATTCCCCTCGTCACTATGGGCCGTCCGTGCCAAATTCACTACATTAAAAGGCGCGGGAAGTCAGGGCTTTCAACACCAATTTGTCTAGAATTACCGGCTACACCTCTAGCCTGACGACGTACAAACATCTGAAATGCAACTAGATATCATCATTATTGGAGCTGGCCTTGGAGGGCTCTCTGCTGCGATTTGCCTGGCAAGAAAGGGCCACAAAGTCACAGTGCTTGAGCGGAATGCAGGTCTCTCAGAATATGGTGCAGGCATCCAACTCAGTCCCAACGCGACGAGGCTACTTGATTCTTGGGGCCTGAGCTCTGAATTTCGAGAGTTTTGTAATCTCCCAGCATGGTCGGTGGCCAGGAGATACAGTGACGACACCGAAATCGGTCTTAGCTCCCAGAATCCGGACGCGACCGAGATATACGGGTACCCGTGAGTCTTTGTCCTGCTAGAGAAAGAACTAAGAGCCGACATGTCAAGATATTGGCAGATTTACCGACCGGATTGTCAACGACTTTTGGCTGATGGGGCGCGAAAGGCGGGTGCTACGATTGAATATTGTCGTGAGGTCTTGAAGGTCGATGCGGAGCAAGGCACCGTCTATCTGACGGACGGTAAGATAATCGAAGCAGATATTGTTGTTTGTGCAGACGGTATAGGCAAGTCCTCTGGACCGTTCAATCTGATTGCTAATGGAGCAAGGCATACGATCAAAGGCGAGGGGATTCATCGTCGGCAACGGGAATGTAGAGCCCGCCGCACTGGGAGAGTTTAACTATCGCGCCATGATTCCAGCCGAGGCCATGCTGAGAGATGAAGAAACAGCAAAGCAAATGAGCGGTACAGAAACCAAGGCCTGGTTCGGCCCAGGTCGGTTCATTGTCGGCTATGCGATATCGAACAATAAGTTTTTCAATCTCGCCATGGTGACGCCAAGGGACGACGACACACCAGTGACATCGTGGAATCAGCCGGGAGACGTCGCAGAACTTCGAGCCGAATTTAGCAATTTCAGCCCGCTTGTACAAAAGCTCACTGGCCTCGTAGAGAAATGCGCAAAGTGGACGATCGCTGAAATCCCCGAGCTAAGCACCTGGTCAAGCCGGTCTGGAAGGACAGTGCTCCTCGGCGACGCTGCGCATGCGATGTCACCACACGCAGCCCAGGGGGCCGCCATGGCTATGGAAGATGCAGCAGTACTCGGCGAGGTCCTTTCCAGTCTTGCGAGCCTAGACGATCTTCCTCGTCTCGCTGCTTTGTACGAACAAATTCGGAAGCCGCGCGTGGCTCGTGTGGCGGCAATAGCCAAAGATAATGGCAAGTCCTGGATGTTGCCGGATGGACCTGAGCAGGCAGTCCGTGACAGCAGATTCAAGAGAGTTACCGACGACTATCTGCGTGGGCTACGTGAGATGGGTCGCGAATCGATGGCGAAAAGATTGAGAGTACCAGCGGACATGCACGCAAGGTGGCCGCAGCCTGCTGCGATGATGTGGCTGTATGGCTATGATGCGAATGAACCTATCAAGATTTCGGAGAAGAGTAGCTGTTAGCATTCTGAGCCGAAAAGAGAGAGTTGCTGTTCTGCAGGGTGAGGCTGCCGCTGATGCTTGTTGCCCCAGAGGGAATAGCGAATACGCCATTCAAAATAACGCTGGTTGTATTGGCCATGCGAAATCAGGAAGATTGACGACTGCGGGCTCCGGGAAACTGTGCTTTGTCAAGAAGGCGGCTAGTGGTCTGTTGGTGTTTGTGGTGAGCTTTTGTAGTCAAGTGTAAATAGAATCCTGTGTTAGATTCAGTACACGTACTGGACAGCAGTATTCGGAAGGTGGAACTGTTCGAAAAGACGAAAAGATCAGAGCAGTCCACCACCTCTCGAATCCCGTGTATTAGACTTAACGTGCTTATTGCGCCTTCAGTGGCCGTGTTCGACATGATGACTTCCAGGTGTCGTTAGGGAGGGGAGGATTTGTACTCGTTTCTGCCGCTCTTTAATGTGGAAGAATCTCGATGGTTGGTTCTTGGGTCTATCAAGCATTGCATAGGATTTAAGGGTTTCATCAAAACAGCTTGTGTGTAGTATTTCCCTACATACCTCTAAAAGAGAGGTGGCAGCCTCCAAATGGATCTCTACAGAGATAGAAGGAGAACCCGGAAGTATACATCTTCCATAACAAAGACTCGTCTCATGGAGGAAGCACATAACGTCTGATGCATTCTGTGGACTAACGGTCCACAAACACCTAAGTCATCCTTCAATTGCAAGTTGCCCCAAGATAGGCGTCTCGCTAAGCCTAGGGTAGAGCATGGATTGTCAGGGCTTCGTTATCTGTTGTGGATTTTCCCTCCTGGGTTATCCTCCCACTTTCCCACGTCCCCAACTTCTCACAGCAGCATCTTCTCATGGCTTCCAAAAAAGCATAGCCTTGATTCTGAACTCCCTTCCCTTGACGACCGCCTCTTCTTGACTTCATAGGGCGGGGGTAAACATTAAATTCAACCTGTATACCATTTTTTGAACATACCCTCACATACAAAGGCATTTCACAGAACGAGCAATCCCAGACGCTGTTCCCGATCCTATCGAATCTTGGGTCTCGACTTCCTGTGAGCCGTACGACACAAACAAAAACGTCAGGTAACCCTCACCGAGCTTTTGGACAGATGCCAGCCAGACCACCATTTGATTGCCTACCTTTACGACAGAATGATCCTCCATTCTCGGCCTGGGGACTTTATGGTGACCATGACCAACTGGGCACCTTGAACCTTCTCACCCCTGAAAATACCCTTGCTGCCGCGAAGAGCGAGATCTAAACGGGGGTCCGCGTGTCTCTCGACCCCCCACTGGACGCGTTGCATGTCCCATCATGGGCCGCAGAAAGCTTTCGCACATAATCTTTTGCCTGGGCGACAAAAACCATGCTCATGATGATATAGTGGAGTTTAACACCCAGGTACGATGGACATCTCCTGGTCCACAAACTCTTTTAATCGTTGACTATTCTCTTACTGCACCAGATCAGCGCCCAGTGGGATGGACTTCGACACAGGACCTATGAAAATCTAGGTTTATTCTACAACAATACTCCCATAGACCAGATATCAGGAGACAACCCTAATCCTGACGCACTTGGAATCCATTGTAAGTCTTTCCTGTCTTACCCAGCTATATAAATGGCCATTCTGATTGTTCAACTCAGCATGGGTGAAACAAGGATCCATCGCTGGGCGAGGCGTTCTCCTTGATTATTAAGCCTACTGCCAACATGCGAATAAAGAGTATGGCCTGATCAACAATGAGCCTGTCGTCTTGGGCAGAAAATGCTGCTATGGAGTTACCTGCAGAGGCCATCACAGTCGGTGGTCGGACTTTGGGAAAAGCTGGGCTGTCCTCTGTGTCTGTAAACAAGCACTGAAAGGAAGACTATCTCAGTTGCAACGGCCACCGCTAGCTGGGAGACTTCTGCAATGACAGGACGATTCAAGACAATGTCAAAGTGAATATCTGTAACGTTGAGTCTAGGAGTGCTAGTTTCTTTCTTTCGTCATCGTCACCCTTAAGCCAGGGATGCTCATTGTGGCAGAATCAACACCTGAGTCAGCCTGAAAAATGAACTCGTCCAGAGGCTGCCCACCATAGGTCAGCTGGTCGACGTTATCCCACGATTCGGTAGCTTCACCGAAGAGCTGGGGCACGCCATCAATTTGAGCGACTGTAAGACCGGATTTTGGGCTATGTCTCGTTGTGAATATCGCTCGTAGCCTGAGCTTGTTGCCATCTTCTGAAGAAATGGCAGGGTAAAGCCGTACAGATTGGAGACTTCCACTACCGGTGGAACGTGAATAGCGGTCGGCTACCTGGAGAAAATCAACTCCGTTACTGAACCAGCTTCGAACCTCTAGGCCTGGTCCTTCAGAGGGAAGAGTCAGTTCCAGGCTGCCAGACTCGCCACTGGGGGCGTTGTTGCTATACCGCCCGACAAGTCGCTGCACTCGCGCTTGCCGGTCAGCTATGACTTGTAAAGTCCTTGTAGTTACAACATCGGCCAAATGAAGCGGCAGGCGAAGATAACCCGACGAGGTCACCAACTCCGAGATGACGATGCCATAATCCGGCACCAAGATGAGCCAAGTATTGTAACTTCCAATGCTGCCAGATTTGCAGTAAAGGTCGACAACCCGGCCCGATACGTTGGTGCGGTAGATCTCCCAAGGGGTGCCGATGGAAAGAAACAGGGACGACGTGTGCGTGGAAGGCTTCAGCCATCGTCTCGTGTCCAGCCGCGAGAGCTGACTGCTGCTCAGGATCGCTTGACCGAGTGAACACAGGTCCCTGACTGTCGAGTAGAGGCCACCAGAGCTGCACGTGATCAGAATAACAAGACCTTCAAGTTTGGTTGTGCAAAAAGGAGGCTGTCTGTTTACTTACGGTGTCTCATCCCCGATTTCGTCCGACCAGCCAGAGTTGGTTGCGTTTGTCAAGATGGCTCCCAAATCATCTTGTGGCTTACTTGCAAACGTCAAGTTCAAGCCCAACGGTTCCAGTACCAGACTGCGCAGCGAGGCAGAATAATTCTTGTGGGTAATTTTCTCCACGACATAACCTAGCAGTCGGAAGGCATTATTCGAATATGCCGGAGTGTGGAAAGTCTCAAATACTGCATCACGCTTCTGTAGAGCAGCCAAAAAGTCTATCATACGCATTAGATACATTCGGGTCTCTGTTCACGTTGAGATGGAAGCGAAATCTTACCTGAGCGAGAACAAGCTGGGCCACTGCTCTCGTTGGTGCATCCTGGGACGTCGGATTGCGGAAGTTTAGGAAGACCAGGCGTTGGCGGGAGGTTAGCCAAGTCCCCCAGATTGTCTGAAGTAGCATCAACACCTAAACATGAGACATCTTAGAATGGAGGCTTACAATCTCTTCCGAGCCCAGCCATGTGTGAGCCCAATGCACCAATCGTGATCTCTGACCAGTTGGCGGGAAGTCGGTGAAAGTCGTGGGTAGTATCGGGGATTGGTGCCTCCTTGGGCGCTATCAGTTCTGGTATGAAATCTCCAATCCATCTCGAGAAGATGTCATAGCTTGCCGAAATCAAAAGTGTATATATAGTGAATAGTTTAGAGACGCTGCCGATGCGGAAAACCGTGTCTGCATCGACGCTCTTGGTCTGATCCGTCGAATAATAAAAGGAAAACAATGGCTCCTCAGCGTAGATAGATGTGACTCTGGTGGCGACCATCAGCGACGTGTTTGTCTGATTCTGGCAATATTCAGAGAGCTCGCGGGTGATTTGTTTGCCGTCAAATGGTGAGAAGATATTTGGACTGGAATGTATTTCAGATACGGGCCCGAGAAAAGTATCGAAGCCTTGGGTTACGCTACTGAAGCCCGTAAATACAAGCAGTGCTACCAGCTTTACGAGATGCATGATTGATTGTTGTCGATCGAGTGTTCTTCGGTGCAAAAAAATCTAACCAACTGAGCACCAGGAAGTTGCTACGCTGCTTCAGGTGGCTGTTGGGAAGAAGACTATTGGAAGGTGAGATACAGCTTCGAGAGCCAGGGGGGTTGCAGACTTATAAGTACTGTTCAACATCAATTCGGCATGTACCTTCTACAAGCTGTCGTGCACTTTCAAAGGTAAAGGAGCGGTACGTGCCCCGGAGGTTCTCCGTATCATTTGCCATGTCGTCTACTTCCTACCAGATCAGGGTTAGAGCGACCTATACCGCTGATGTCCACTTGATTCGTCAAGATCCACAAAAGAATTAAGGCCCAGGCAGCAACATTAGAGAAGTAGTCAACATAGGTCCCTGCTGATATAGATATATTTCTATATGTTGCAATACGGGACTGCTCGTGGGCCTGGACCCTCATTTAATCTTCATTCTACAAATATAGACTTAAGAGACCGTGCTAACTGGCCCCGTCAGAGGTTCCACGGTCGGCGAAGCTTCACCAAGAGATTGCGCTTCCACAAGGAGGTCAGCATATAGACTGACAGAGGTGATTTCGCCAAGGCCACTTCAATCCGATCGGGGATTCGATAGCACCTCAACGCAATGTGCACGGGTTGACACAACCACCTATCACAATGCGACCTCTTTCCAACCTCCGCCATTACCAACTGACATGGAAGAACCGATCATCAAATGTGTCTTTGGGGCCTCGGGGCCGAAGCGAACAGCAAACCTCTGAGCAACGCTTGCGCGGTTTGATATCGGTACCCGTAGAGTGCACTCTTTTGAACTCGGGAACTCGGCAGAATCCTAAAAGATCTTCGTCAAGATCACTCTCTTCGAGTTGTTTGACTGTGAGTGCGATTTTAGCCATGGCAGCACCATTCCATAACCCTTCTGTGCCTTTTGCTTCAGCTAACAGTTCGATTGCTTCAGCCCGGATTGATCGCTCTCGGCATCGTGTGGCGGTGAAGAAAAGTGGTTGTATTATTCCAAGTCCCAGGGAGAATGGCGGCGGGATTGAGTTTACTACGCGGCAGCGTACCACCGACGTAGATAAAGTAACAATTGATTTAAAAAGGTCGTCATATTCATCGTAGCAGAGTTCATCTGGGCAAAGGGCAGTTTGTAAAAGAATCTCAGCCGTTGTATGATGAACAACGAGCAAATTCGAGTGAATTTGAGATTCCATGTCTTGATAGTCAGTGCTGCCGAGCAAAGTATGAAACAATCGCTTCCACCTTTGGGACTGGACTGTCAGCTGCCGGGTCTGATTGATGAGACTTGAGGGTCTATCTTTTACGTCTAAATAGCGGAACTCATGGGTGGTGGGTGCTCTTAAGAACGCCCAGAGTTTGCTCAGGTGCGAATAAAGGTGACGTTGTGCTGTTTGAAGTGAGTCAAAGTCGACCTCCTCGGGTGGAAAATTAAGGGTGAGTCGTGGCACCCAACCTTCGACGAACGTTGATCCTTGGACGTCAAGACGCATAAAAGCGTTCGTAATGTCGGTGTCAACTAAAGCAGGGAAGAACAGTAAGTAGGTGGCGCAGGCATTTATGCTTAGGGACTCACTCTCACCGGTGCAAGAAGAACAAACTCGCAAGCTGTTCTCGAAATGCAGTCGTGCCCCGTCGTAGTCGCCCTGCACGAGCTCATAGCAAATCCCGAGAAGTGAGCACACCAAAGCTATTTCAACCGCAAGTTTGTCTGGCCGAAGTAAAGTCCTCTGGAGAGCTCGGATGAACTTGCCATAAGATTGGAGAGAAAATGTTGCGTCAGCAGAGCTGCCTGGCCATTGAGACATAGTCTGGAGCTGATGCGCAGTGAAAGCAACCGCCGCATGCCGCACACAAGATTCCTGATGGAGGCATTGTAGGATCAAACGCTCGACGCGTCGAGACACATCATCTGAAACCGAGGCAACGATCTTATGACGAAAGGCATTTAGACAATGGAGTTCAAGGCTTCGTTTCCCGTCGTCTCTGTGGGACAACATTGCAATACTCAGGGCGGTGGCGGGCGTTGTCCACTTGACGGTTGAACGCCGGGAGCTGGGCGTAACATAGCCATCGCACTTACGTCCTGTCAAGGTGCATTGTTTGCAGACGGGTTTGTTTTCATCACATTTCACTCGCCGGACTCTATCAAGCATTAGCAGATCCGTACCGAGTACGAGGGATGCAGGTAATTGTGGATCCGCGACACGACACTACCCGAACTTCTTACCTGCAAGTGGCACATCCGAGACGAGATCGAGGCAAGCCTCTTCTTGTCTGTCCCATACTGTCAACGGTGCCGCGTCGAGAGTAGTAGCTGGTTACCTCTCACAGCAAGGCGAGAGGGGAAAGGGTCAGATCCTGCCTGGTGTGCCTCTGTTCTTTTAATCGTAATGAAATTAGGCAGCCGGAAGAGTTTCGTGTGGAGATAGTCTCGATTCGATCAAGCCCTCCTGGCCCACAGAATATCTCCATTTGACTGGCCACATCGTCTAGCATTGTCCCCAATAGTCCTAGCCTTATTGTCGGGGCCCTTCCTCTTACTTCATGACCAGAATTAGGACCAGCTTCGATGTTAGCACTGCCTGCACTCGGACACTCTCAGTCGCGCGGCCCCAGTATCCCTGTACCAATTATTGTCCCTCGACTTTTAGTTGGTTCCAAATGGGACCTCATGGTTTGAGATCCTGTTACTTGTCTAGTCTTAGACTATTAAAACGCATGTTAACTCTCGATGTTGGGGTACTGCAAACTGCTCTTTCAACCTCCTACTGCCGCACATGGAAGTCTCAGCAAGTGAAAAGTTGACCCGAGAGGTCTCATACGAATCCCTACCGGCCTTTGACGGTGAGCAGCTGCACTGAGAGCAGCGTATCGAATCATCAGCTGACAGATATCCAGAAACAGGCAGACTTGACCTAGATTCATACGCAGACGACGAGATCAATAGGCTATTCAGGAAATTCTTGCCTAGTCGTGGCAAAGGGTCAGAGACTTCACCATTTTCCGATGAAGCTGACGCCAGTGCTCTTCCTCGCTATTCAGCGATTCCACCTCCGCGTTTAAATGTAGTGATACAGCTTATTGGCTCCCGAGGCGATATCCAACCTTTCATTGCCTTCGGGATACACCTGCAGCGCTACTATGGGCATCGAGTTCGACTGGCAACTCATGGCATCTTTCAGAATCTTGTTGAAGGAAACGGCCTCCTGTTCTTTGACATTGGAGGTGACCCTGAGCAACTAATGAGCTTCATGGTTCGTAACCCTGGATTGTTGCCGAGTTACAAAACTCTCCGTGCTGGAGAGATTAAGCAACATCGTGAGACTTTGTACAAGATGTGGAAACTGATTTGGAAATCATGCTTCGAGAACGGTCAGGATATGCTGCCCATTTTGGCGAACAGGAATAACCTGACTGTGCAGGGCCTGATGGCGTCCCATTTATTGCGGACGTCATAATCGCCAATCCACCAAGTTTCGCCCATATTCATTGTGCAGAGAAACTCGGGATCCCACTACACATGATGTTTACGTGAGTCTCACTACATTAGGTGTGAACTTGAGCTGAACGCATCAAGAATGCCGTACAGCCCCAACGGCGCTTTTCCTCACCCGCTCACCAGTATCAGCGGTGAACGTTTGAACAGCGTAGCCATAAATCGCTTATCATACTATGTTGTGGAGCGGTTGGTATGGTTGGGACTAGGGGAGGTTCTCAACCGATTTCGACAGAATGTGCTCCATTTGGAACCGGTTAACCTCGCGCGAGCTCAAAATTTAGTGACAAAGTTAAAGATACCTCACACTTATTGCTGGTGAGCCCGTACCTGACGATTCAAGTTCTGAAAGCTCTGACGCCTATTTGAGGTCTTCCTCGATATTACCAAAGCCGAGTGACTGGGGAGAGCACATTACAGTGGCAGGTTATTTCCTTCAGGATCGTGATGACACCTCCTTTGACCCGCCACCGGGCCTCTACAAATTCCTCAAAGCTGGGAAGCCTCCCGTTTACATCGGCTTTGGCTCGATTGTGGTCAACAACCCGGAAAGCTTGACAGAGCTTGTCCTCCAAGCCGTGAAGCTCGCTGGTGTGAGAGCATTGATCTCAAAAGGTTGGCTCGGACTGGGCGATGATCAGCAATCCACGGAAAACGTCTACTCTATAGGCGATGTGCCGCACAGCTGGCTCTTTGAGCGTGTATCCGCGGTTGTACATCATGGAGGTGCTGGCACCACCGCGGCGAGCTTACGCGCTGGAAAGCCAAGTGTCGTGGTACCATTCTTCGGCGACGTGAGGTTTTTCTCGAGTAATATGACAAGATACAACCCAGCTAATTCGGCCACGCAGCAACACTTCTGGGGTAATGTGGTTTGCAATGCCGGTTGCGGTCCACGGCCAATACCGTATCTTCAGCTCACCCCTCAAAAGCTGGCCGGTCAGATCAAAGCAGCACTAGAGCCTGCCGTCATAGCGAAAGCGACAGAAATTGGTGCCACCATCCAGACCGAGAATGGCTGTGATGTTGCGGCCACGGGACTGCACAGGTTCATGAGCCTCGACGCCTCGAGATGTCACCTGATTCGTGACCGCATCGCCGTTTGGAAAATTAAAGGCTCCGAGATTCAGATCAGCACTCTAGCGGCCGCGGCCTTGGTGGAAAGTGGATGCCTGCGGTACAGCCAATTGAGAATGTATGTCGCAAATGTCGTGCGCTTTCCATTCTACGAGCCTGACACAGCATTGGGTTTAGATTGAGACACCGTGAGTATGAAATGGAAGATAGGCCAACCGACCCTTTGTCAGGAGGAGCATTAGCCTTCCTTGGATCTTTCCAAGACATTGTTGAAGAGAGTTATAACCTGTCCAAGAATATAGCCAAAGCAGCTGCGCCTCGAAAAGCTCCGGTGGAAGCCAAACCTCTGATGGAAGTTGAGAACGATCAGAGGAACGCCGTCTCTACCTCTGGAAAACAGACTTCAGGACTTAACAACCACACCGATGCTAATGCCATAGCGGATGCTGAAGCTGTCGGCCCATCTAAGGTACTGAAAAGTGCAGGGTCCTTGAGTAAGGCCATCGCATCGACTCCCATGGATTTCTGTCTTGGAGTTGCAAGAGGTTTCCAAAACATCCCAATTGCGTACGGCGACACAAGCGATCGCCCAAGGACAAAAGTATCAGGAATAGTGACTGGGGTGACAGTTGGTATCAAGGTGAGTCACTGATGCTGAACATGGTCTTTAACAGCACGAATGTTGACACGGCAGATAGGAATTCGCATTCGGCTTTTACGACGGTATCACAGGAGTTGCAACACAGCCTATCAATGGATACAAGAAGAATAGTGGCATAGGAGGCCTTGTAACTGGCATTGGCAAGGGCATCGGAGGGTTGATTTTGAAACCTGGTGCAGGTAAATCCATCTTTCCTTCTGCAATGCCTGGGACATTGGTAGGTTCTAATTGTCTGTGTTTTCTGACCAACGTCAGGTATATTTGGTCTTCCGGCATACGCTCTCCAGGGGTTGTCTCAAGAAATTCATAAGGCTTTTGGTGAGAATCTCGAAAGCCGTATTGCTCTCAGTCGGGCTCTGCAAGGTAGGGGAGAGCTTCAATCTTGCTCTGCAATCGCAAAGGACAATATCGTGAGCGATTGGAGAAAGATGCGTGGTTTCCATTCAGAGCTTGAGGGAGAGTAGGAGTCGAATGAATCATAATGGCGCCTGGTAATGATAGTGAAACATAGCCTCTCTGGGCG
This sequence comes from Rhinocladiella similis, assembly GCA_024082115.1. Classification (NCBI taxonomy): domain Eukaryota; kingdom Fungi; phylum Ascomycota; class Eurotiomycetes; order Chaetothyriales; family Herpotrichiellaceae; genus Rhinocladiella; species Rhinocladiella similis. The sequence goes on along the minus strand of JAMRYE010000013.1, from coordinate 3,080,880 downwards.
TGAGGTGAAACTTACCCATGCATCAACCTGGTAGTCGCCTGTGAGACAGCCGCAATGCTGTCGCGGTTATAACCTCATGCATCTGCCTACTAAAAAAGAAGGGCCAACATCCTAGCACAATATATTCAGCACAAGGACATGAGTTCAGACGCAATTTTACCATGCCTTGAGGTGCCATTATTACCATGCTTGCATTTCTATAGTCTGTGAACAGGAAGAAATAGTGTTTTCAGTCTTGACAGTCTCTCAAGCAGTATTACCTGGACAATTCACACACAGCCATCCAGGACATCTGGGATAATTATGGGTGACTTGTCAATGGCCGAGGTACATACAAACGTCCTAGTCAACAACTGATTTCCCCTTTAGGGCCATTCCGCGAGGGCTGTGCTCCCTGGTGCAAGGTTGCAAGTGTTATTCCTAATGGAGGCTCAGATATACGACGTATCAAATCAGGTCACAAGGCTCGGTTCTGCGACCCACAAGATCGGAAGAGTCAAAGCCTCGTCTATTTACACACCTTCGTTCGAGATGTCCATGCTGCTTGATACAATCCACTTTGAAACAGTTATTAATGGCGGATTTCCAACTGATGGAAACCCGAAAGATCCTTTTCGCCAAACAACACTCGATTGTTCATGTTCAAGATACCGGTACTCTTAACCGTCTTTTTCCCTCTACTACTCGTTTCAGACTTACCGTTAGCTCCAAAACAACTTGACGTTTGCCTCGAAAGTGTCTAATGGACCAAGGGGACCGCAATGGGAAATTGTTCAAGGATCTCGGGGATAAAAGATCTGGATCTCCAGGTGGTCGGTACATCCTTACAACAAGCAATGGAGTAGAGATAACATGCTAGGTAAACAGATCAGCAAGCCGATGCCCCACCACCAAGTTACCACGCTCAGCAAGTTTACACGTCGGCGCATTCCCGTGAGCAAAGAGCACAAGATGACGCCCTTCGCTGGTGCATTCCTCTGAATCAGCTTCGGGATGGCCCTGCTCCTATTGAATGTCCCTGCTGTGGATTTCGAGGTGTTACGAGAATCGAATATTCCTCCGGTCAGAGAACTAGGTACGTTGCAATGATGTGACGTGGAACTCCCCCAGCTAAGAATCGGGGTAGAAAGTCAGGTAAGCTCTTGTTTGCGGCAACGATTTTCCTTGCCCCGGCTCCTTATTTGACCAGAGGAACGAAGGACGTCCGCCACTTTTGCGCACACTGTGGGACCTTCGTCGCGACATGGCTAAATAAGAGAAACTCTCCCGGCGAGACTCATGTGGTCCAATTCTGAAGCCAGGTTCCCGTCAAAGACTGGCCCGACAGTACCTTGTGTCGACAGGTGATGCGCAGGGCGAGCCTGGAGCCATTGAATTATCAAGTTCAGACGATTTGGTTGCGAGAAAACAGTCGATAGTTTACAAATTGACCATTGGCGTTCGTCCCTTTTTCTGTAACGACCCATGTATTTCAGACTCCCAGGACCTCAAAATCTATCCGCAGGAACCACTATGAGCACAACAGTCACTTAGGGAGTTGTCAATAGCGATGTAGAGGGCCTCTATGCCGTCGGAGGAATCATTCTGGGTGGGACCGTCGAGATCATTGCTGAGTTGTGTTGGGGGAAATCAGTGACTTCAGCCACTATCTGGTCAGTTGAGTGAGCATTCATACAGCACGCAGTCATGGCATGGCATTGCTCTGCCGAGTTATCAGCTCTTTGCGACTAGATCCGCTACCAAACATACGTGGCACTATATTATGATCAAGACATGACGTGGATATGACAAGCAGTGCTGGGGAGATTGCCAACTGCAATTGTATATATGGCTTCAGACGTCTAAAGCTATGGTTGTGGGCGACCAGCTCTCTGCACCTTGCACGAGGTCCAGGTTCCATGGCCAGTCTTCGAAAATACTAGTGGCCAGCTGGGAAGGTAGGGTTCGCAGTGCGTCGGGATGCCGCCGATCGTGGTAATTTGGGTTTGCCGCAGTGAGCCGAGGACTCGGCTCGCCGGCAGCGTAAGTGCGCAGCTGATTCCAATAATCGTCGATTTGCGCCACCAAGTCCCGCAGTCGCTGAGCGTTGATTGCTGAATGGATACCATGGTCGAAATTCTCCAGCAATTGTGCGAGCGATAGTAAGACGACTCTCACCTGCTGATACGCCATGTCGCTGAGAGGTTCCTCGAGAACACTGCCTAGGATAGCACCAATCCCAGCAAGGTGATGAAGGAGTGGTGAACTGATGGCTCTTAGATAAGATACCGGAATACACATGAAAGCATCCACCACTTCGCTTGCAATTTTACAACGTTCCTCGATCGTACCTCCACCAGACGCAAACAACATCATTCGAAGGAGCTGGACGGTAGCGGTGATGTTGGCAGCCTGGAACCCATATCGATCGCTAACACAGTCATTGGGTGCCCACGCTAACCCAGGAGCGACACTTACCTCGAAGGATTGCATGTTACCTCTGGAAACTCTTTGAAGCAGCCCGGAAGATTGCCGTATAGAGCCATGATGGAGTCCCGGACAGAAGTTGGGGAAGGGGCGGTCTTGTCACCAAACATATCGCTGAGAAATGTTCTCCTGTGCCTCCTTTGGTCACGAAAGTTGGTAATGACATGTTCCAGAACCCGATATAAATCGGTCGTGAAGTTCCAGCCACAGAGCCAACTGCTACTCCTTACTTCACCCCATCTGCCACCAGGGCTTGGTCCAATGTCAACTGGAGACGACGCTGGCTGATTGTAACAGGTGTCACTGAAAAGTTCATCATCCAGCTCCGTGGTGTATGCAACGTTGACCTGTTGCTCCCGACACCGTGTAACACCGTTCCAGATGATGGATGAATAGACCTCCAAGGTGTACATTGACCAGAACTATGGATCGGTTAGCAGAAGTATTGCACTGGATCATATATCTCACCAGGCGTCGTCTCTCTTCCGTCTCAATGATTCCGATGTCTTTAGGCCAGTTGGATTCGTCGTGGAAACCATCCATAGCAGCGAAGGTGTGGTATTTGCCCAGAAATAGTTGCATTTCGCGAATTTTGCCATACTGAATGGCCGTGAGGGCAAGCAAAGCAAAACATCGCAGTGTATTGAAAGGGTGAACTTCTCTGGAGTCTTCGCAGCCAGCACTGTAACGGACCGCCGCGTCATAGAACGTTTCCGAGGGCGTTTCGGATAATTCTCGAATATCCCAAGAAGGATTGAAAATCGCTTGATCTCGGACTCGAGCGGAGACAAGGGCGCAGACCGCCATAGTCACTGGGAACAAGTCTTTATCTGTAGTATAGTCGCCTCTCGATATCTACAAAAGCTTGTCAGGGCTATACAACAACAACACAAGTGGCCATCAGTGAGGATACCCCAACCGCCCAGTGAGATTTACTTTCCGGATATATGTTGGCCGGTGAAAGAGCGGGAAGATCGGGTACACTATTTCAAAGTATACCTCGACGAGACTCATGACCACAGCCTGGCTGGCAAGCGTCGGAGCCTTCCATGACTGAGACGACGACTTGGGGTGCCCTGGGAGCTGTCAGCAATCGACTGCAATAACTCCGAGAATACCGTAAGCCAGCCTCGTCGGGAGGATTTGGAGCACACTGAAGCCGATAAAGGAGCCATTGGCAATGATTCTATCAAACATACCGTTTGCGGAGCCGAGATTCCTAAGCGCTGGGATAGGCGTATCCGCTCTAGCTCCTAGTTTGGGCTTCATGCCCCGTTTCTTCATTGCTCGGTCGTAAGTACATGGTTGGTCGAACTCGATGCACTTTTGACACTGCAAGCCATCATGATTGACGCATCGGATGTTGCGTTTGTGGCAGTAATCGCAAGCTCGTGTGATCCGTCTCGACCTGCTCGCTCGTTGCTCGGAGGCCGGCATGACATTGTCCTCGATGCAGATCTATGGCCTCACTTGACATCACATAATGCAAGAGATAAACGAGGCTTGAATGACAGCAAGGCAGAAACTAGTGTGAATTGTACTCTGTACAAAGTATACAGAAGCGAAAAAGAAGTCAACATTGAATTTGGCGTTCGAGGGAACAAGCACTTCGAGTTGATTTACTGGGCAAAGGCCGAGACTCGGTTAAGTTACCGCTTAAGGTGTCCACGTGATCCTGCTGTGTCCCCTCGCTTCTCACGTGCCCTCCTGTGTTTGACGTGACCATCACAACATTCGAAAGGGATGCTCTTCCAACCTCCTTTACTTCTTGAATGGACGAACCATCAGTTGAATCTAATAGCACACACGAAAACGCCTTGCAGCAGCTGAGTCAACACGTTCAACAAGTCCATTCTCGCATAGTAGAGACGTGCAGTTCCTCTTCTTCATGTGCTACACCAAAATGAACAGGTCTACCACTTGTTGTCGAAGACTTTGCCGTTCACGTAATTCACCAAATCCTTCACGGGTTCCAAATGATTCTTCCCTGCGCCAAAATCCATTCCATGCTTCATAACTTTGCGATAATTTGCACCAGGACTGACCTTTCCCAGCACGTACTGTCTCTGCGTCTCGACCCTGCTCGGCACTTGGATACTCCGGCCCACGATTGCCTCCATTCCTTGCCATGCGAAGGTGATGGCCTCCTTCGCGTCCGCCGGGATGCCAGCCTCGTCAAGCATCACGATCCTGGTCTCGGGGAAAGCCTTTTGCATGTAGTTTGTGATGTTCGGGTTCTTCGCTCCGCCGCCACACATGAAGATTTCCGCAAGAGGACCGTATCCCTGCGGCATGTATCTGTGATAATGGTTGACGATGGCTTGGGCCGTGATGCGAGTTATCGTCGCAACGATGTCGTTTGGTGACAGCCCCTTAGCCTGTCCCTTTTCAATCAATTTGTGAGCAATTGTGTCCCTGAATACCTCACGTCCGGTCGTCTTCGGTGGTTCGAGGCTGAAGTATGGGAAAGTCTGCAGGAACTCGTCTACCATCTCCTGATCCACCGTTCCTGCAGCGCCCATGGCGCCATCCTTGTCATACTCACGTTCTCCATTGGTAAAGAAACGTACTGCCGCATCAATGAAGACATTACCTGGCCCGGTATCGAAATCGAAAAACTCTGGATTCAATTTGCCGTCCTTGTCCGGAGGTATGAAGCAGACGTTTGCTATGCCACCGATGTTCTGACAAGCTCTGAGCTTGGTAGGGTGATGAAGGATCAGGGAGTCAAAAAATGCGATCAAGGGCGCGCCCTGTCGGCCGGCTGCTTGGTCTGAAACCCGGAAATCGGTGACTGATGTGATGCCTGTTCTCGATGCAAGGAATGACCCTTCAGCCATCGTCAAGGCGGACTTGATCTGACCAGCCTCCGGCATGCTAAGCAACCAGATTGTCTGGCCGTGCGATCCCAGAGCATCGATCGTCTCAAGCGGGACGCCTTGCTTTTGAGAGAACTCTTTCACCGCGGCAGCAAAAGTCTCACCCAGCAGGACGTTGACCTCGGAGAGTTCTTCGGGGGTGGTCCTGTTATGCAAGATCATTTTCATCACCCGCTTTTTAATCTTGGGCTCGAGAGACACTTCGTCGTACGCAAGAAGCTCGAAGTGCATGGGCGACTCGGGTGACTCTTGTCTGAACCGGCATAATGCACAATCAATACCATCCATTGAAGTCCCGGAATTTAACCCAAGAACCGTCAAATCCAAGCCTTTCTCATGGTGACCATTGGTGAGGCCATTGCTAAGGCCATTCGTGTAGCCGTTGGTAAGGCCATTGCTAAGGCCATTGGTGAGGCCCGTCGTTGAAGAGTGTGACATGGCGACTTTGTTTTACGTGGTTGACATCGACGTCCAGATCCCAAAGAAACGTAGGTGCTGGAAACATAGATACTTAAATCCCAACTCTTATCGAACCTCGATCGACGTGTCGTATTTTTGCAAATAGTGAACAGGGGCCGTGGCCAGATCATGGAGAGGTTCGAGCTAGACTGATCAAGCACCCCATTCACTTGCCCAAGGCGCTGGTTCTACATTAGCAGCGTGGAGCGTGCGCCTGAGCTTGACACGGCTAAATGGCTGAATGGGTTTGCCACCAGGATGGTTGATGGGATGACCTGACCAATTCTTCCCGCTTTTCCCCAAGCAGGCTTTCCGGGGTTAGCAAGTGTGCCCAAGGCTGCAGCGGGGTCTCTGAGACGAAAATATGGTGATGGTCTTGCATATGGGCCAGGATCTGCTGCTTGACGGTATACTGTGTGACTCCCTGAAAACATGCTTCTGTCTGTCGAAATGATTAGCAGCAGACATGTACGACCTTAGGCTACCGAACATTAACTCAGAAATGCTGATTTTCATGAAGACATATGTCCTTGTGTATACTTGCGCTAAGATTGCGTACGAACGACTTCAACTACAGTAGTGTAAACCAAGTCCATCTTCAATGGAGGCTGAAAGGGACTGTGGCTAATGCTGGTATTGCGCGAGGATCACTGAGCGCTTAAAAGACCTGGACATTTTAGAACATGAAGTCGCCTCTGTGCATCGCGTGGGATATTCAAGTATCAAATCTAATGTACACTATCTGCTCGAGACCCCCCTTGTATACTCTGTTTGACCGCACAACTCTTCCTTGTATCCATGTGAGCATATCTTCATCCAAGCACTCTCCTGCGTCTAGAATGATGACTTGTCAGTCGATGACTCAACATGGCCTTTCTCATCGTTAGTCTTGACACGGCCATGTTCTTCAAGGTTACTATGAGAAACCCGCGTCGGATCCAAATTGTCCTCGCCATCGACTTCATCCAGAAGCTTCCTGGCAGCGACCGCAATGTTGCCACCAGCCTCGGCAACACGACGGTTATACTCTGCCATGTTCTTGCTGACCAGCGGGGAGTCACTGGCGAAAAGAAGGTCGACTTCTTCGAGGGAACGACCTGCTGTCTCAGGGTAGAACAAATGGATGATGGGCATGACTACAATGTTCATGCAGCCGAAGAAAATGAACGACCACCATCCAATGTTGTCAAGCATGATGGGGATAACAAACGTTGTTACCCCACAGCCGATGGCCCAGCCCAGGATGGTGAAGGAGTAGCCTTTTGCCCGGACTTCTTGAGGCCAGATCTCGGTTCCGTAAATCCAGCATGGCACAATATTGAACATGGTGAAGAAGAAGACAAAGGTGAAGGTGAATGAAGACGCCGCAGTTCCTAGAGATTGGGATGTTGCGGGGTCGGACGTGACTCGATCCTGTGATGTTTTGATGAGGGCCGCCACGAGGAACAACGAAACACCCTGGATCAAGAAGGAAATCTGGAGACACATCCTCCGACCAATGCGATCGATGACGAGGGCCGCCGAAGCGGTACCGATGACGCCAAAGGTATTGAGAAGGCCAGACATCCAAGATGCCTTGTAAGAGTCGAAGCTAGCAAGTTCGAAGAGCTTAGTGGCCCATGAGACCATGACCAGAATACCAGTCCATTGCTGGATCTGCTGGAGAGCGAATCCGAGGACAGCGCGGCGGCCAAGGTGAAGTTTGCCAGAATAGCGACCGCCAAGAGCAATGTTGACATAGTTGTTTCGTTTGTGGTAAGATGCCTCGACGACAGCGCTGATCAATTCCACCTCTCTCATGATTTCAGGGTCCGATGCATCCTTGTCACCACGGATCTTGCAGAGGATGTCAATCGCCTCGGCGTTACGACGCTGTGCCATGAGCCATCTGGGAGATTCTAGAACTTGTTAGACTTGCTGTCACATTCAAAGGATTCGAGATGGCGACTCACCTGGAACAAAGGGAATAGCCACTGTGACTATCAACATGGGAATGCACATGAAACCCAGAGGAAAGCGCCATCTGAATGCACTATCGCCGTTGCGGATGCCGAAGTTGATCCAGTTGGCGAGGAAGATACCAAGAAAGTTGGACACGAAGACCAGAGAGAAAGTCGATCCTCGGTCGTGAGCCTGTGTCAATTCTGACACCCATGAGAGAATGATGTTGTTGATGAAGCCAATCCCGAGACCAGAAATGACTCGGGCGCAGATGAACATGTTGGAATTAATCGAGCCACATTGCAGGGCAGATCCCAAAAGGGAGAGAAGAGCTCCGATGAAAGCCGCCTTCTTTCTTCCGAGTTTGTCACCAAGCCATCCACCAATAAAGGCCCCAAACATTGCTCCGAAGTAGTATGCTGCAGCCAGGCCACCTTGCTTTGTGGTTTGGGTAACGGTGTCGCCGTCACCGATGTCGGACATGGCGATGAAGCCGGGTGTACCAGAGACACTGCCGTAAACCCCTTGATTGTATCCTTCATAGACCAGGGCGACAGCGCTGAGGAGGTTGAGCAAGAGCAAGACTCCCCTGCCAGGTAGGGCACGCCACGGTTCAAAACCCATCGTAGCGGACGTTGCGTGAGAGGTCAATGAACGGAGTCGGTGGTATGAGTAGATGCGAATATGGGAAGATCGTGAGGTCCTGTACGGTTGCGATCGACATATATATACATATTTCAAGCAGTTTCGCTGACTCCAAGCCGACCTCGGTGCGGGATCATGACACACTAAATGCCCGAATTCTGGAGACGGCGGTTTCCCCTGTCTAGATCTCGCGTGGCAGAACCCTGATCTTGAAAGGCCTCTCCACGAGTTTTCCACACACTCCGTAAATTTGGGAGAAAGAAATCATGGAGTTTAGTTCAATGCGGAGGCACTAGCAACTTCTCAATGACGATGGAGGCAACGAGGCTAAACGGCTAAATGGCAGAATTGAAGGCTGTTGGGTTTGGCCGTGGCAGTGATTGGCGACCCAGCAGTAGGGAACAGACCAAAAGTGGAGAGGTGAAAAACAAAATAGGGTCATCCGCTGGTCAAGGACTGATGGTAACCGGGGGGAAATTCCGAATGACAAGAAGCTAAGACACTCCATCTTTTCGAGGGAGCCGCTCTGCTGAAAGAATTGCAGCTTGGTTTTGAGGACAATGTGTCTCCCTTCATCTCTCTCTCTGCTAACGATCAGGTCACCGTGGGAGATAGTCGACTGTGGAGTCGTCGGCGTGGGTATCTTGGAAGGAAACTGGCGTTCATTTTTCTTCGACTGGACGCTGACGACGCCATCTCGAAGCAGCATTCTGCAAGTATGAATCATCTGAAGCGAGAAACCTGTCTTGTGGCCAGTCATGGAATCAGTCGATCCGTGAGAATCATCTCTTCCTGCTCGGGCGAGCCGATAATCAAAGGTCGAGTACATACTTGGTTGCTTCACGTGGTTGCACGAGCGATACTTTCGAGCTCCAGGGTACTACTATACCCCCGAAAATGGTCATGTGGACTTATACCTGCGAAGTGTATTGTGAGTATCTAATGATAGTGGACCCGGAAATGGGACTGAAGACGCTAAGGACTTCACGCCCCCCAGGCGCAAGTCGAAGTTGAGCTCGGTCATACGACTGATGAGTAAAAGGACATGCCACTGCCCTTGTCTAGAAGACAAGGTGTGCCCTGCGCCCATGCTGTTAGTCACAGCCTCAAAGTCTCGTAGCCTTACGGATCTCTACAGCCTAACAACAGCCTGTTCTGCCTTCTGCGTCTGTACGCAACATGAGATCCACTAATGGCGTTATGCCCGCCTCATCCTCCTGTTTCCAGTGTAGTTCTTTGATCCTTCACAAGATATACCTGAAGCGCGGTGCCGTGGCAGCGAAACTTCGCTCGTACCCTCCATTACGTTCAATACTCTCGGCTTTATCGTTGTCAGTAAGGTCGATAGCGGCTTCGGCATTCACAAGCTTTGCATTCTCCTTGACCAGCGCCCATCGTAACACCAACGTTGCCAAGAAACATGCGACGCAGAAGCACACGTTCGAAACCATGGCGGCCAGATATCGAGGTCCCAGCTCTTTCAAGTACATGTAGGGACTGTAGATCTGAGCAATATTTCCGAGGGTGTTGATCAGAGCGATGGCCGCGCTACGTTTCTCCACGGGCCGTGGCAAGGTAGAAGATATCCAGGCCAAGGCGACATTATAGCTGCCATAAACTCCGCCGAGCATGAGGAACAGACTCAAATACCGCGCGCCAAGAGCCATGCTGGCTGCTGCAATGATGTACCCTGCCATGGCGAGTGAAATGGGTGCGATGATGTGCATGGACCGCTCGGAGAATCGATCGCTGGAGTAGGAGACGGCCAATGCCATGGCTGCAGCAAAGACATACGGAGGCGCAACGAGCAGGAGCGTCTCGATTTTGCCGTAGCCAAAATTCTTGACGAGGGTGGGAATAAAGGACGTCACTGCTCCAGCACTTGTCTTGGTGATTATGATCAAAGCAAGCATCCAGACCTTATAGTCAGACACAGCTAGACGCAAGCCTAGTAGGATGCTTCCTTTTTCGGTGTCGCGCGAACCATTCATCTCTTGTAAGCGATGGACTGCAATGGCTCGTTCCTGGGGGCTCAAGAACCTCGTGTTGTGAGGAAAGTCTGGTAGGATAAGCATTGCAATCAAAGCGACAAAGACGGTAATGGAGGCTTCGATAATAAACAACCATCTCCATGCGGCAATCCCCAAGGCGCCGTCGAGGCCTGACTGAATCCCCGCCCCAACGAGGCCTCCTAGACCACCGGCTAGGAGAGAGCCAGTGTAGAGAATGGACGTCCGCAGCGCCAACTCTTTGCGTGTGTACCATGAGCTGAGTAAGAATAGCGAGCCAGGGAAGTACGGGCCCTCCACGACTCCAAGGAAGAGGCGCACGATAACGAGTCCGCGAAAGTCGTGCGTTACAGCGCTCAATCCCGACACGACTCCCCAGGCGGCCACGCAGGCTGGCTTAATGCATCATGTCAGAAAATCAGACGTCCGAGATGGAAGACGTGAGACCTACCAGATAGATACTTGGTCGAACCCTAGTGAGGATAAGATTTGATGGTATCTGGATAGCCAAATAGCCGGCGAAAAAGACCGAAATGCAGGTGTTGAATTCCGATCCTTTCAGATGGAGGTCTTTTTCAATGCCGAGTACTCTGGCGTTGGCGAGAGCATTGCGGTCGAGGTAGCTAAGAGTCGAAGGCAGTACATTAGACAATGATCATGGCGTACGGATAACATCGCGGAAAGCGAAGAGGCTGGACTCACTTCAATACAATGATGGCACACAATATTGGCATCAGTCGCAAGTCGATCTTGCGTACAAACCTCCGCTCAGCAGCCTCATAGTCTTCTCGGGAGAGGTGACTCAGATCTCCCGGGAGGGGAACCTCTGCCTCTCCTGGGATGGCCAGCTCGACTTCAGCTTTTGACATGATGGATGTGTATTTCGGCTCGTTGGAGGGCATGAAGCCTCCCACCAGATCGCGAAACAGACTCCATCTTTTATAGATGTTCCCCTCCAGTCCCTCCTCCCTAATTCTCCACATTCGAGACATCTGCCCTCCGGAGACGCGAAGGTGCAGGGACTGTCGAAGAGCATTGAAGTGGACTGTCGTGTCTGGGTTTCAGCATGTAGGTTGCCCGACTGTCGCCGGTAAGCCGATCAAAGGCGCGGGGCAAGGGTTCCTGTTTCGGCAAAGTTCCAGACCCACGTCTCGGACAACGACCGAGCATTCCTCAGTTCCCACCTTGTGCCACAAGTCTTAACGTTGAATCTAGTCAGTATGCCGAACAACAACGTATCGACTGCTGAGCTCGACTCCATCTACAGAAATCTAAATGGCAGTCATCAGGAAACGGCGGAGAGATGGCTCGGACAGCTTTGCACTTTCCAGTGTCGATTTTCACTTCCTAGCTCTATCAAACATAATTACATTCATTGAGGTTGCTCTTGTACGCCAACCCACTCTGACAGGGAGCGTAAACATTGTACCAAACAACTTGCAATACTAAATCAAAGAACACTTGAGGCCTCATGTCGCCCATGGTTCAATAAAGCGCAAAAGGCAGCAATTTGGTCGAATACTGCGAATGTAATCCCGCTTGAAAGCTGTGGCAGAAATCGGATAGTGTCAGGAAATGTAATCAACTGTATGTGTTTGACTGTTACTTACCATCAACCTGATAAGTCGTGGAGTTGTCGCCCGCCAGAAGACCTTGATTCCTTCTTGTTGGAGCATGGAGGTTCCACATGCCAACATACTCCGATGCGTGCTCCCCGTACTCTGCATTCTGGTCTTGATGTTGTCGAAAGGCATTGAAGCATACCTGAAAGAACTTGTCAACAGTGGCCTTTTGAACGGCGGCGCAAATACGTACGTCGTCACAGCACCGCTCAGGGAGCCTGCAAGTAGTGTTAGGCCGGCGCTATTCAGACCATTGGCAAGCCTTGTTGTCGAAATCCAACCCTTTATAGCTTCAAAACTGGCAAACCTGACTGCCGAGTTGGTTGCCTGTTTGCACAGAGTGGGAGCAATGCCTTTCCACAAGCCCAGTGGGCCATGTAATCTGATAACTTGTCTGGCCACGGCAAGAGTACTCTGTCTCCTGTTCCCAGCAGCAGCCATGTCTATCGACTGTGTCTTCAGAACTTCGGCTGGAGTCACGACCAGGATCGACTCGGTGATGCCTCCCGACAGACCTGCTAGGATGTTGACGAAGACAGTGTTGGGAGCGATGACCCGCTCAAACACCTTCTTGCTGCTCTCGAAGCTGAAGAACCGTACCCCTCCCTTGGCCGTGTTGGAGGCAATCAGGGCTGGAGACCCTGCATAGATGCCCCGAATGCCTTGCGACTTGAGTACAGAACGAAATATAGCAATCGAGGACGGGGGCCTGCCGCTGCTACTGGCAGGAAGCTGTCTCCGTGTTTTGAGGAACTCTGCAGGATAGGTGATAACGGTTTCCGAGGCCCCAGCAATACCTCCAGCCAGCATTGCGACGGTGCCAGATGGTTTGGATGACATGGTGCCAATCTGGTTGGAGTATCAAGGTTGGCTTTGAGGCGTGGGTGTATTAACGATATGCAGGCCGTTCTCGCGTTCCAATATGGCGAAAACGTCGACGTGAGGCTGACTGCGATCAGAAGCCCATTTACTTATTGGGCATGAGTAGCGGGAGATCTCGTAGACGATCTTAAACCATCTCGGAAAAGCTCTGAGTGATCTAGAACTCGATTCCCTTGTATGGATTTTGTCACACATGAATTATCATATCCGCCCGTTTCGACCGCACCAGGCCCTGCAAAACGGTAATTGAGCAAGCTCGCAACTTTCGGTCAATTCCGAGACCTAGGGAACCAATGTTGGTATGCCTGGGATCGATAGCCGCCTTCTTCGGAGGTTGGCCGAAGCTGAAAGCTGTAGTCAACCTTGCAGCGTGTAGACTTCAGCAGACGCCTGATCACAGAACAGAAAATGTTGAGGGGGAGTGACAAACATGCATTGATAGGCTCTGAAAGAACACAGATCGTTGTCTAGACGACTGCGTCGTGTATTGTTGGGAAAAAGTGCTCTCGGCGATCAGTCCACCACTTCCGGAGCTCTCAAGCCTCTTTGCCACAAAGTGATTCGTCAACACTTAAAGTGCTGTTTGAACTTGCTTGTCAGGTTCTCTCAGTTGTGTCATATGAACTATACAAGGTGGAATGTACGTCAGCGGCCAAAAAGAAGCTATCGTCGAACCACGTTTCCATTTCCCCTGTCATCGATACATCGGTCCACTGTTGCGGCAGGATAGCACCAGGATCCACGGCTGTCCACTCATACGCATTCGGCTCCTCCGATGGTATACGAGGAAGCTCTAGCAAGTCTGTTGATGATCTTGTCGGATCATCGAGAGTTACGTCCAAACGCGCGATCTCGCGTCGAATTAACTCGATGGCTGTGCTGATGATCGGGGCTGTCGCTTTGACGCTTTCCAGAGCGTCGATACAATATTTCAGCTTGGAGATCGGTGCTGGTGAGTCTATCTTGGTGGCCTGGACTTGAAGCAGAAAGATGGAAGCGGCCGTGTAGACGCAATATATCAGGGCTGTCATGACGTGTCCGAGTCCAAAGGTGCGCGTATACAGGTCAAATATGTTTATGATAGCGTTGGCAGCGGAGCTGCACTCTGCGATGTGATGCTCTAGGTTATCTCTCAATATCTCGGAAGCGCCGCTGGCGCATAGAACCGGTCGATTCAGCTGAATCTTGACCATATGGAACATGGCATTCAAGGTCGCAACATGCGAGGGCGGACAGTAAGAAGGCAGGTCTGAAGTGGTAATCTTCAGAAAGGGAGGCAGTCTGTCCCACCAGGTTTGCATGTTCGCTGACTCGTGGAGAACGTAAGATATTGTCGCCTCTTCGGAGATCTCATTAAGAGGATCATAAAGCTGGAGTAGAATGCGATGGAGAACCTCGGATAGAGAGCACATGTTGATGAAACAGGAAGTCGCATGGCTTTGAGTCGGAGGATAACTCTGCTCATCCAAGACTCCCACCCCAGACGGCGACCAGACCTCAATCTCAGCAGAATCATCCAGCAAGAGCTGTGGGGAACTAGCGTGCATCGCCAGAATGACTGGTTGCCTACCCAAGTATAAGCAGAGGAGTTTCTCCCAGCAATAACAGCTCCAGAACAAACGATTTCGAATCTCAATATCCTCATCGCTAAGCCCGGCTGTTGTAGCATAGCTACGGCTGTCGATGTTCAAGCCCATGTCTTCCATCAGTCGGATGGCCATTCCCGTATACAGCCACGCTTGAGTTCTATGCCCTTTGCCGATCGCTTGAGCACTGAGCAACAGGAGGGCCTGAACCTCCGGAATCTTGCCTGGGCCTTGTCTGACAGTATCAAACACAGCAGCAATGGCTTGACGATAGAACTGAGCACCACCATCGTAAGGCTCTAGCAGGACAGATAAACTTGGGTCGGCTCTCGCCCATCGCACCGAGTGTGCCAAAATCGTATTCAGTAAGCCGGCAGAGTAATACGGACCGTTGTTCTTTATGTCTCTGGTGAAAGCAGGTCGGTAAACGAAATTGAAAAGGGGCGAGACCCATGTCCAGTGGTCACGGAGCAGTGATTTCATTGGTTCGGGGGTGTTTGAGAACTGTTCAAAAGCTCTTTCCTTCCACGCGCTGTTGACCAATTTGTCCTTGCCGCTTTCGGTGTCCCTTTCGGAAGGAAGTGAGCGGCTGATATCGTCTGCACCATCATTTTGACTGCCAGGAAGCCGGAAGAAACTAGTCGTCCCATGGAAGGTCAGGCGGCCATCGTCAACTTGGAGAGCGTCGAATTTGGCAATCTTTCTGTTCTCAGCACCGTCGCCCTGTCTTGGGCTGAAGTCGTTATGAGCAGACCCTGCCGTGCTTTGGCGCGAAGGCGAGACCGCATCCGCCGATGAAGATTCCAAGGCGTGAAGCCTAGCCTCAAGATGGGCGACCTTTTGCTCGAGAGCTCTCGTGTACGAAAGAGTGGGATGTAAGCCGTAGTGGCAATCATCACCTCGCAGTGAACACCTTGAACAGATTGGCGTTGCTCCATCGCATTTGACCTGGCTCACATGATGGCTTAGTCGAGGCGCACGACATTGAGGTTGGTGGAAATTTACCTTGCGTTTTCTGCAGGTTTCGCAACTGAAAGCCCGTTTACGCTCGGGCTTTGGTCCTGATAGCTTGCCGCCTGCAGAGGACATAGCTATAAGTGTAAGAGTTCAGCTCTTCTCTGGTGCAACCAGGAGATCGCACGAGGCTAGATCCGAACCCTGTAGTTGAAAGAGATGAGAAATTTGGACAAACAGTAGCTACCGACTAGCGATAGATCATAGGCATGGTGAAGGCGGCCAGTGAAGAGCCGTTGTTGGCCCTAGGACCCAATAGATTAACACTTGGACCACCAGTCTACTCGTCTCTCTAGGAACCGATGTGATGCAGTCAAGACGACGAGCGAAATTAAGAGTTGTATATGTAGTGCTGCTGGGAAGAGTTCGACAGAGAGATGTCAATATATGAAGTAAGGCGCCAGCTAATTAGGAAGGTGCTCCGATTTCTGGAAATTTGAGGAAAGTGAGCCGAGTCACAACAAACACTATGGCTTGTGGCGATGACTTCCTAGGTAGTAACTTCCAACTGTCTCCTTGCGCCCTTTGTACAAATCTCAGACGCAAAAACCAAAGCTGGTCCGCTAGCTTTGGGCACAACGACTCTACTGAGGCCGAGTACGGTTCTAGTGTTGTGATAGGAGGATAAGTTGCTATCTAGGAGTATCACTATCCAGGGAACGGATGGAACACGGGGTATCAACGCTTTCGAGTCATCCTCTCTTTTCCAGATCAACATCGCTTCCTTCAACATGCTGCATCTGGGCTCCTTGCGAGACTTTCTCTGAGATCTCGTGCACGGCCTTGATCTCTAATGAACCATCCGCAAGTTCACGCGTTGCCTTTGCCTTCCAGGTCTTGTACCACGGCCCCTGGAACAACTCATCCATGCTTTCCAACGGAACTCTCTTCGTCTCAGGCGCCCAGAGGCCTAGTACCACCACGCCCGTTCCACAAATGGCCGCCCAGAAGACATAAGCTCCCCACACATGCAAGCTGACCAGCATATTGGGTGTGACCCGGACCACAGCAAACTGAAAGAACCAGTGCAACGCCATCGTTATGGCGTAGCAGATGCCTCGGAGCCGGGTAGGGAATATCTCTGTGGCATAGATGGACTGGAGGATGCACAGCCCGATAGACCACCCAAACGCGTATATGAACACGGAGGCAATGGCCGCATTGGAGGCGGCGTGATTTTGTCCGCTACCTGGTTGCTCCCCCATGTACACTGCCATGTATACATGTGTTGCCATTTGTAGAGCAAGGCCAGCGATGAAAAGTGGCCGTCGTCCCATGCGGTCCACAAGAAAGAAAGCTGTGAGCGTTGAGGCCAAGAGTTTCATGATCCCATACGCTCCAGAGGCCACAAGGGCAACCGAATCACCCGTGATGCCAGCATACTGGAAAATCTACGAAGCAAGAAACATCAGTCAGTGACTGCAATTCACTTAGGAGCTCTAGAATACAAACCGTGGGCATATAGTAGGTGATTCCGTTACCACCAGACCATTGGGCGAAAGTTTGCATTGCTAAGGCCAGCAAGAACCGTCCCCGGTACCGCCGTGACAATATTTCTTGGAACAAATCCTTGGTGGACCGCTCCTGCCGGTCCATTTCATTCGCCAGGATTTGTTGATGAAGGGAATCGAAGTTGGCTTGGAGGAGAGGGTCGTCAGTGGAGAGCCCATTCAGCCGAGCGAGGACTTGTCGAGCTTCTGATATGCGGTTTCTGGTAATGAGCCAACGCGGAGTCTCGTAAAGCCAAAAGGAGCAAATGAAGGCCACACCCATGGGAATCAAGGGTATGGATTGAACAAGACGATACTGCTCCCTTGTGTCAGGCATGGTTTTGCTAGCGGCATATGATATGAAAAAGCCTGTGACACGATCATTAGCGAGAGATGTCTTTTGAGAGTTCTCAGGTAGACTACGAACCCAGACTGAGGAAAGATAATAAGAACACCATGTAAAGGCTGACTATCCATCCCCGAGAACGCGCAGGCGTTACTTCACTGAGGTAGATCGGTGTCACCACGGTAAGTGCTCCGGCACCCAAGCCGCCCCAGATGCGACCAAATAACAGCAGTCCATAGACGCCTGAGGAGAAAATCTGGATGCAAAGGCCGCTGGCCCACACACCAGCGTAAGCCCGCCAGGAGGCCAGGCGGCCCCAGCGAAGAGAATCCAAGAGCAGGGCAATCACGCAGCCGCAGGCGGCTCCTAAAACCCCAAATGAAGTTATGTTGGCCGTTCGATTGGCCAGACCGGTAGCGTTGTCTTTCCAGTGGCTTTTCACGAGGTTGAAATCTTCTTTGAAGGACCCAAGCGACACCGAGGAACTGTAACCACCTTCGTCGTAGCCTATCCGCGCCGAAATTAGTTATATTCCCCAGATCTGGCATTGAATTACAAGCTCACCCTTCGGTATACCGCCACAGGCTACGACCATGACAGTCAAGAGGTAGTATGGCACAAGCCGTTCGCGGGGTCCGGACTCATGCCGGGTAATGTGCGTTGCTGCACCCATAACTCTACAATGAATAGGTTTTCCTAGTCTTAGGAAACGACCATAGTTAAGGAACAAGACATCAACACAAGGTAGACTTGCTGAGCAGCTGGACGTGGACGTTTTATGACAGCAAAAGTCTCAACGAAGATCGCATTCCTGAAGTGTCTCCTCCGCGTCTTCGGACAACGACCGAGCCCCACACGAATCATTTGACTAAGATATGGACTCCAGAGAACTACATGCAGATCACAATCACAATCTTTCGCACAATACCCGAACTTGTCCCCAGAGATGAACAAGCAAGGCACAGAGGGGGGGGGGGGGCATTATATCTGCCGCCCCTGGCCAACAGTAGGGAAGATGCGACGACCGAGCAAGCTCATGCCGTCCATCGGCTTCCGGATCTCAGGACTCTTTGCCGACTGCTGGATTTAAGCCTGACCGCCGAATGCGCAGACCATGACCATGGACCTCCCATCCAACGTGATGGTGAATACAACACCACACGCTAAACGCCAGAAAATGTCAAAGGTACGGTTGCCACCACGATCATGGGACAGCCACATGCATGTGTTTGAGCCTCACTCGCTTGACCACGACACCGCGCCGTATCTACCAGTACCTTCGGATCTCCCTCACGCGCTAGCTTTCGAAGCCTCTCTCGGCCTCCGCAACATTGTCCTCGTCCAGCCATCCTGCTACGAGTTCGACAATACGTACCTGCTGCGAGCCCTGAAGAGACTTGGACCTCGGCGTGCTCGTGGTGTTGTAGCGTTCAATCCACTCACAACCACGGTTCAAGACTTGCAATCATGGCACCGCATGGGAGTGCGCGGTGTACGAATCAACCTCAAATCTGTCAATGAGACAATGGATCGCCGGGCCTTTGAAACTCTTCTCACACGTTACGCTGACGCTGTACGTCCTCTCGACTGGGTCATCCAGCTGTACATACCCATGGAACTCGCCGCTTGGCTAGAGGACCTGGGTCCCATTCTCGACGTCAAACTTTGTCTCGATCACTTCGGCTGCCCCGATCTGTCCTCGGTGTCAACTTCATCATCCTCGTCCCAATCTTCTACCTCGGTGGCTGAAACACCAGTCGACCCATACGAGATCCCAGGCTTTCGGTCCGTGGTCAACCTCCTAGCTCGGGGCAAGACTTACATCAAGTTCTCTGGAGCGTATAGGATTTCTAACGATCCGCATCTTCGAGACCTCACCCCAATAGCAAAAGAACTGCTTCGAGTTGCTGGACCAACTAGGATTGTCTTTGCCACAGATTGGCCTCATACACGGTTCAACGGCTTGAACATTAAGCCTTTCGTGGAACAGTGCATTCAATGGTGTGACAATGATGATGTCCTCGTCAATCGCATCTTTCGGGAGACAGCAGAGGAACTATGGGACATCAGGCAACACGGCTCGGATTCGCATGACGCGAATTTGTGACGAATACAAATTTGTACTTGCCCAGGGGAGTGGTTGAGAGCAATACTTGAGACGACATGTCGGAGACCTTCACCAATTATAGAATTCCTTTTGTGAATAGATCGATGTAGATTACATTACTACTATCGCTTCCACAACTGTACCAAAACTCGAACATAATGTACCCACAATCTTCGCTCGTACCTGCCTCTCCGGGACGTGGCCAGTTCAAAAACGTCCCCCAGAAAGGTGAAATCAAAACCAGCGCACATCTCCGGACATACTCGCGCAATAATCATGTCTTGACATGTAGCAACCAAGCACATAGGGCATTAATCTGCAACTTCAGCAAGAGCTGCATCCAGCTACATCGAATTTGGTGACTATCACACAGGGACCATCCTGCCACAAAGCCATCGAAAACACTCAGTGACTCGGCTTAAAGTGCGCGTGCAAGGGGCATGTTCTGATTGCATTCTTCCTGGGCCACGTACATCGCCTGGCCATTTACAATGCCATACACTCTCAAGGGACGTCGCGTACTTGTGTGCGCAGGTAGTCGTGGCCTGGGCGCCTTGATCTGCGAAAAATTTGCTGCCGAGGGCTGCCACGTTATGGTCAACTACATTTCACGAGAAGATCGAGCGAGAGAAGTCGTAGAGAAAGTGCGTGCCTACGGCGTACGATCTTTCCTTATCCACGGGGTGAGAATCAATCCAGCCTTATTTAATTTTCCAGTCACCTTGTTTCTCCTTCTTCCTGCCTGGTACACTCGAGTATGGATCTACACAATTGCACAGTTGCAATCTCATCTCTCGATCTTTTATCTAGGACGCCGAAATCCCCGGAGACATCGCTCGACTCGTGCGTGAAACCGTCGAGAAACTAGGTGGACTTGATATCATCGTTGCCAATGCCGGGTGGACCAAGTTTTCGGATTTCAAGGACCTTCATGCTCTAAGTCACGATGATTGGAACAAGGTGAACAAAAATACTCTATCTTTTTTACTTTCGATCACCTGGTCCCACCTAGTACCGATATCGATGTACCTTGCTTGGAAAGAGAAACCTCCCTGACTTATCAACGATGACAGTGCTGGGCAGTGAACGTGATGTCTCATCTACAATTGATGCAGACTGCTGCTCCAATATTCAACTCGAATGCAGAAGGAGGTGTATACCTCGTCACGTCGTCCATTGCGGTACGGTCATCACCCATCATTTGTGACACTAGGGCTCCTCCCAGTGGACGGGCAGAATTGACATCGATCGCTAGGGATCAACGCAAAGTGGAAGTTCCATGGCGTATTCAGTAACCAAGGCAGCTGGATTACATTTGATGAAATGTCTTGCTGCAACACAGGGTCCCAAGATCCGTGTGAATGCGATACTGCCGGGCCAATTATTGACTGATTGGGTATGTATCTCTATTCACCCTCCTGAGGCTAGGTTCAGGTAAAATAGAACAAAAAGTTGATAATATTCAGGGCATGCAATTCACCGATGAGCAGATCGAGGCCGAGAAGAACCAGGCTATCTTGAAACACGAGGTACATTATTATCTTCTTCCTTGGCTACTCATCATACGTGACATGTTACATTTGTTGATGTATACAGACTTTCCTCGATGATTGTGCCGATGTATATGTGTCAGTTGCCAAAAATACATCCATGACAGGTCAGGAAGTTACTATCGACGCAGGATTGACGCTCGCATGGTTCTCGGGTAGTTGAAGGCTTTGAAATCATGGACAAGACAAGACAACGAAAGCCATGTAATCACATTATCGAACCAAACCATGTATTTCGGAACAGATCTTCTGTGGTCTTTTATATCACAACGACATCTCATCTGATTGGGTCATAGAATGTTCATTCACCACATATCAGCAGGCCCGACCGGCATCGTACTCGACGCAATATGACATTGATGCACTGCAAACGATTATTGTTAGCCTTTCAGGCAATGAAAACAGGGGGTGGGAAGCATACTCGACCTACTACCATACCTATCAGGATATTCGATAGCGCTATGTTGAATGCCCTGCAACATATCAAAATTAGCCGTCGTCGAGATCATCTTGCGAGTAAATGTATCTCGTGGTTTTCTGCTTACCCAATTATTCCACAAAATCAAATCACCCTCCTCACACTCCGGGACGATGATGTATTCTGGCGTGGCGATCCTGTCGTATATATCGTTGACCCAGATCCTGATCCACTCGAGATCTTCAACCACCTTTTCAGATCGAGGAGACGTGGTCTTGATGTACAATTTACGAATAATGTCGGGGAAAATCTGGAGCGCCTTCGCGCCGGTGACGGGGTTTACCCACACCATGGGAAACCTGTAGACCTTGTCGGACGACCACTCGGGCAACTCGTCTAGAGGGATTGTCTCGCCTCCGGGTGCTAGACCCATGCCGGACGACCGGAGTCTGCGCGTGCCCATCCACGCGAACGGATGCGGTCCTGGTTCCCAGTAGCTATGGTCGACGAGATCCTTTTCGTCGTCGGAAAGGAGGTTGTAGAGTTGCTCGCCGCTAAAGAAGGCCGTGCCGCCTGGTTGACATTGCATCGTACGACCTGTGCCGTCGTCCCAGCGGATCGTAAGCCGGGGGCCGACGGGGGCTTTGACGCAGCGGAAAGCAGTGACCCGCGAAGGGTAGGCGCCGTAGATGGACCCGTCGAAGTGGAATGAGTTGAAGCGTGTTTGGCCTTTTGCCAGCTCCGAAGCGGGGAGGGGTGTGGCGTGGACTCTGGACTGGGGGACTGCGCGGATCGTCACGTCTTTGAGGCCAAAGTGGTCTGGACCTTGATATCCGTGGCCGACGAGATTTACGCCGCCTGAGTTGGGGATTCCATAGAACGGTATGTCCTGGTTACGATGTTAGACGGTTGCAGCCGACCGAATTCCAGGGAGAGGTAAAAGGGTATATGGGAATACCAACACCCAGGAATCCAACTAATTTCGACCCCTTTCCTGCGCCGAATCCATGTTGAGATTTGGCCTCTGGATCGAAACGCTGAATGAGTTCGAATTGCTTGGCTGGATCGAGATTTTGTTGATTCTTTAGCACAATCAGGCTGTGCCGGTAGAGTGCTTCTCGCAGTGTTTGGAACGTTTCTTCGTCGAGGTTTCCGAGCTCTGCACCCGTGACTGTTGCTCCGAACTTGATGTGTGCAATCAACAAGGCTGCTCCTGATACGACTAATGCCAATGCTTACATTCGCCTTCTTGCCTTCCTCCTGCGCGAAAGGGGTAACGTAAAGTTCTTGCGATGTTGCGTGCGGCATCTTGGATGTACCGTCTCCTGGACTCAGACTTTGAGATATAGGTGTGCTCCAAGCGTGGATTTATAAGTGTTTTGGACTGGCAAGTTCAATAATGTTCTCGGCTTACGATTGAAATACCAGTTCAACCAAGGTGGTAGGCGATGCATAGTAATCCTATCGTCTTATCACTTCACGATGCCTCGCTGACTATTACCTCTTGAAATGATCGTCCAGCGGACAATCCCGCATAGAATCTTTCGTGAAGCAGATTGGTCTGGTAAAGAGCGGCATGCGCGAATTCGGGAAGTTGGCTCCGAAGAAGTGGCGGGGTAAGTCGTTACGAGACATATAATGGCCATGTCTCGAGCGACGTATCGTGGTACATGCTAGGTATGTAGGGATAAATCGAACTACGTCTCCAGAAGTTAAGAGCGGAAGTGCTGGAGATGCCCCCAGTGAGACTTTTGCGTGTTTGGCAGTATCCTGAGAGTGCGCAAAGACCAGCTTACTCAGTTTTTATTGGGTGAAGGTGATTACACAGGTACCTTGCTTTGTATTCAAGGACTCAACATGTCTCAAAACATCCGAGATTGAACATTGGCCAAACAACAACACAAAAACCACTAGCCTGTGCGAAAAGAAATGCCAGATTGGAACGGACAGCTCAGATCCGAAAATGGTCCATATTGAAGAGGTATGTATCTACCAGATGCTATGGCATCTCCACATCAATTCTCGACAATGGGATATTTAGGAGATTTGTTGTTCTCTTCGGCAACATCCAGAGCGACCAAGAAACGGCTGACCATGTTGTAACTGGCAACGGTCGCCGTGAGCTCAACGATCTGTTGTTGGGTAAACCCAGCAGCCTTCACCTCGTCAAACAGATTTTGAGGGACCACGATCTCTCGGGTCATTGCATCCGCAAATCTGAGGACAGCCCACTGCCGGTCATCAAGGGCCCCTTGCTCCTTGGGATGGAGCTGTTTAACAACATTCATCTTCTCTTCCGTGAATCCTGCAGACTTGAGAAGGATAGGTACATGCGCATTCCACTCGAACCATGCACGATTGATCAACGCCGGTCGGGAAATGGCAATCTCGCGAATGTCGTCTGGTAGGGAATTCTTGGTGCGTACTGCGCCCATAAGGCCATTCCAGCCTGGGAGAGGTTATGTTGGTAGAGTGACGACAAGACAGAGCATCTCAACATACCATCTGCAATTTTAGGGGCGTGTAGCAAGGTCAAATCGAGAGGAATCAAGCCCATGGCTCCTCGTCGAGCCTTTACCCGCTCCAGAACCTCCTGGTCCTCGGGAGCCAGATCTGTTGGCGGGTTTGGGACGTAGTCGAGACGCATCTCGGCAAAAGAGTTGGACTGTTTACGCTGTAACACTTGAAAACAGGAATCTGATCAAACCGTGAAAGACTCAGATGCGCGGCTTCGTGTTCATCAGGAATACAACTTGTTCTTGAAGTGACAGTCGCGAGAAATACATGACTTGTCTCCAACTCCTTGTTCTTCCAGGTGCGGGGGATGAGAAATCGGCCGTTGGAGGAGTCGGTAGGTGTCGCCGATGGCGGCATGTCTGCGCTTCACTCCGGCGATGAAGCCGTAAGGGACGCCGACATCGTAGGGGAGGACTTGGTCTGTTGGAGATGATGACGAAGATTGGAGGCATGGAGGGCAGTTGATGATCTGACATCAACGCCTCAGCTAGTTGATAGCTCTTCTACAGACTGTATTGATTCTGTCATTCTCATCTCGAACGCCAACTCACCCCGTCAGTAACGGTAATGAACATTGTGCCTTGAAGCATGCAACATTTTGTCTCTAGGCAGGTCTGATCCCGAGGGTGACACTCGGCTGGAGCAGCAGCTAGACAGGCCTGGCTATGTCGAGATTGTGCCTGAGATATTCAGTAAGTCACAGGCGAAATTGAAGCTGTTCCTGGTGTGCGGGTGGGTGATAATTGGACTAGGGTACTCGTCCACATTGGGTTGAGCTTGTGGTCGTGGTTTGATTGCAAAATATTCGATTGTGATTGCGTGAGACAAAAACAACCATGGTAACGTGTTTCATCTGAAACACGAACCAGACACAAGATGCAGACTTGCCTTGGACCTGGAACCTGTCGCGTGGAGAATGGAGACTGGGAGTACGGAGCATCGAGGGGTGAGAGAGACATCAGAGACCCCGGATTGTCGCGGAAGTTCGTTTGGGGCTGTGCAAGAGACTGTCGGTGTTCGTGAGCGTTAGGGGGTGTTCGATCGGTGCTTGGTGGGTGCCAGTCATGCCCGCCGTGGCCCCAACGGGCACCAGTGGAATCCTCTCTTAGGCGCTGGACAGGGCACTTAAAGCACTGAAAGCACCTAAAGCACCTAAGGCCCCAAGGTAACTTAGGTAAGTGACTGAGTGGTTTCTGCTAGACCCAGTTATGGCTAACAAACTCGGGGCTAAGGTCACTAAAACAATTAAGGCTTACTAGCTGAGTGATCCAGGCTTATCTTATCGAACCACCCCGAACACCATTCAAAGGCTTCAAACAAGGCTTCATGAGACTCCGTACAATGCGATGACTCGGGCATAGAGTTCGGATGCTGGACAACGGGCGAAACGAGAGAGCTGGAGGACACCAGTACTCGTACTCGATGCCAGACACCGACAGAGTGCTCCCGAGCAACAAGCTGCAATGTCCAAGCTCTTCGTTTACCCCGAGTACAAGTATCCGATCCATGCGCTTCTCATTTCTCGCTAAGACCAACAAGAAGCTTCTATCACTCTCATCTCACATCTCACTGGCTCCTGCAGCGCAAACCGTCACGAGACAACCTGATCTTGATCTTCCATCTTCTTCCCCCATCCATTTCTCCTTCCCATCTGACTCTCCAAGCCTCAAACTATTGCGTATCTGCCTCCGTCGCTTCCTCACCGGAACTAATCAATCCAGTCATCCCGGTCGCTTCCTATCGAAAGAGTCACCGCTTCTCAATCCCCAGTCGCAGCTACTTAAGTCAGATCGCCCCCTTCCCAACATCCGGATCTCTCTTCTTCTCTTCCTTCGATCTTCATATGCCCGGAATACGTACGTCTTCTCATTGATTCTTCCTCTTCACTGTCTCCGCCGTCGACAGGACACCATAGTATTGTGGAATTGCATCACTTGGCTCCTCATCTAATCCGTCGATTTTCTTTTCTTACAGCACTCGACGCAATGGACAAGCTCAAGGCTCTCTTCAAGCGCAAGAAGGACAAGACTGCGAGCAGCACTGCTGGAACAAAGACAGAAGCACCAGCTGCTGCCTCTGTCCCCAAACCTGCTGAACCAGCGGCTCCCTCTACTGCCGATCCAGCTGCTGCCCCTGCTGGTGAGTTCTCCCTCAAAGGTGTGTGATAACACAAAAGCTGATGAATGTCCAGGCGCAGCACCGGTCGATGCTTCCCCAGCCGATGCTCCTGCTGAGCCAACCCCGGCCGCCGCACCAGCTCCGACCGAAACACCAGCAGCCGAGCCTCCGAAGTAGGGCTCCATGTCTCGACCAGCTCCAGCGGCTTGATCGGCGGCAAACTGATCCAAGATTCTGATGACTCGGCCATGCAGCGGTCACCAGAGGCATGCAATCTACCACGCGACTAGCAGCAATAATGCCCGTCTCTTTCTATTACTCAGCAATTGTCTCACGGCACCTAATTCAACCTTATACCCCTTTGGTGCCATCGCGAATCCATTCATGATACCCACTTCCTTCCTTTCCTGCAAGAAAGATATGCACGACGACCTACCAGACGGATGGGCTATGGGCTGGACGGATGTTGCTTTGCTTGGAATATCAATTCGATTAAGATACCCCCAACAGCAGCCTTGCAGCGAGCGGCTCGCAGGATACGTACGCGTACCGGCATTCAGAGATACCCAAGGTCCTTCAGATAGTCTTTTATTCACTCCAGCATAGGAAATCAATTTCTCATACAAACTATGGCTTCCAAAGTACATACATATATCCATATCTTGGCCCGATCGTGACCAAGAGAAAACTAACATTGACAAGTATTACAACGTGCGCTGGTCGTGGGTCCAAAGGTGCCCCTAGCGCTCGTATGTACCATTAATAAATCCTCGTTGTGATTCGCGAAACCCGTTTATCGATGTTATTTCGACCGAGTACTCCAGATCCAACTGTTCCACGGCGCTCGTCCGGTTGCAGGATTCATGAGGTCGGAATGAGTGCCCTGCCCGTGTACATGGGCACAGCTAATTCTGCGTGGTCCTCGTCGCGATGACTGCATCCCAACATAGGAAGGTCGACGTCACCAGTGCCATAAAACAGTCCTTTCCTGATTGCGAACTGGTGATAAGGTGGGCAAATTCGTTGCTGATATCAGGGACTTTTCCTTGAAGCGAGCATACTGCGCTCCATCATGGCGAACACGGAGGGCGCTGCTTACATTGGAAGCAGTACACAACCTCGACCGACGTGTAGATTCTTATGTGGTATGTTCAGTCCCTCCAAGCCCTATGGTAAGTCGACATCGAGTGTGACAAGTACCGCAGAATCTTTGCTTCTGACAGAGGCTCCATTTAATCCTCCAAACGAAGTCTTGCTGTGCAGGGACTGCGCATCCTTTGACGTCGGGCGTGACGCGGGGTAGATCCGTATAGACCGTTTCGACTTATCGCCAGGGATCAAGGAGAGGAGAATATCGTGATGGGAGGAAGACGGGGCGGCACCGTTCTCGGAGTGTCCGTTGATCTGAGACGTGGACATGGTCATGAGGCCTTTGTGCTGGTGTGGGAAGATCTCGACTATTTGGCTGCAGGAATGAGTTAGAAGGGGGAACCCAGCGAGCACTTTTCAGGGATGGGGATGGCATACTCGCTCGCCCATCTGGTAATGTTGTCCAAGGCTTCTTGCTCCCGACGCGCTTCCTCTGGGTTCAGGACATTCTGCGCAGACACATTCGATGCGCCCCAGGTTCCGTAGCCGTGGTTCGCGCCGAGCTCATCGTAGAGAAGACGAGAGCGATCCTACGCGACAATCTCAGTCAGTATGGTATCTCCTGGGCCGAGGAAGAACAAGCTCTTACTTCATCTTTGTCATTACGGCGCAGACCGAGACAGGAGAGGCAGACGCCCATTTCGGTGGCTAGTGGGCTGCGGGCTGTGGGCGTCCGGTCAAACGGTTACATGGGAAGGAATGGAAGAAAGGAGAAGAGAAGAAGGAATGGAAACGAGTGTCAGTAGTAGTGGTCCATGAGAATTACATGTTCAAGAGTTCAATGTCAGATGCTGGTGAGTGAGTGAGTACGGAGTACCAGATATTGACAGAAGCAAATGAGCTGGAAACGGCACGATTTGCTCACCCATGATCAATCAGCTAGATCGGGTGTCCCGAGCGAGCTACCACACCACGAGATTGCTACTCATCGTCTCATTGATTCGTTCATCCACCATTTTTCTCATCCTGTTTGCTATCCATTCTATTCTCTCAGGTACATGTCGATTGGTCTAGTCGGCATCAAGCAGCATGCCGTTATTTTGCTATTTACATAGCCATCGTCCAAGGTACCAAGTCGCCGTCTTGGCCACAGGACTGAATATTGCCAACCTCACTTACTCTGCGCAACATTGTGCCCTACATGTCAGGCAGGATGACCGCCGGGCTATGAACGAGGCACATTCTTTGCATTTCCAATCTCGACATGTCCGGACATTGGTATTCTCCATACCTTGCAGCCGGCGCCACTCGGAGCACAAGGTAAGGTGCCCTTCTCACGGAGTATGCACATCATAACAAGACTGTCACCGTGAGAATGTGCCGCCCTCGAGCTGAGACATCCTTACTCCCCTCATGTTGCTCTGGAATGAACAATGTTATTGTTATTTCACTGCAATTGTTGTCCCGCCAAGCGGCGAGAGACTCCCTTGCGTGTGATACGAGACATTTCCTCAACACCTTCGTTTGCTTCTGGCAGACTGCAACTCGTGCGGACGTCTTGTCCTGGTGCGATTTCTCTCCAAGGGATCTCCGAAACATTTGCTCCTAGAAGCCCGAGATCAAGATTACTCTGAACCATTCCTTGGTAGGTGGTCATGGTGTGGCAAGGTACGTTTTGTATATATCTACGAGCGGCATACTGCTGGATACTCGGTCATCTCGTTGTTTCCCTTCTCAATCCACTCGCTTTTCTTGAAGCCTTGCTTTGCCTTTTCACTCCAGTCACTCGTTTAGTCTTTGCGAAGATGCGTTCTACACTTGTTTCCTCGGTCTTGGTCGTAGGCTTGACCACCTTCATTTCTACTTCTGCTGCGAAACCTTACGTCGAAGTCGACGAGGTTGATTCTTCCGGGCCCTTCCCCTGGGCTGATTGGGCTGACTGGTCTGACTGGGGCGACAACAATGATGGGGACAGCATTACAACGTCTACCCAAGTGTCTTCAACATCTACCAAGGTGTATACCACTCCTGTGATTCCAACTCCGGGTAATGACTACCGTACGGATACGACTTGTCCGTACGCAGACTCCCCACCATTCAAGAGTCGACAATCTGACTGCGTCACTTATGACTATGTCTGCGGTCAGACATATGACGACAGCGATGACTTTCTGGATTACTCCATAGGAACTCTATCCCCAGAAGAGTGCGCAAATCAGTGTGATGAGTTGAACGCCGATCATCCAGGACGCTGCAAGGGTGTCGTCTATGATTTTGAGATGGACACAGACAACTGCAGATTCTTGACTAGTACGAACCATCCCGAGGCTGATGAGAATGTCGTCGCTCTGATCAAGCACTACACTCCGGGATGCGATGCAAGCTCTACCACGACTACGACTTCAACTACAACCCTGGAAACATCGATGACCTCTGCTTCCACGAGCACCACCAGTGAGACAACTACTGAATCTACCACTACAATGTATGAGTCGACAAGCACCACTACGTCAACGCCTGCTGATGAAACAACGACGACAACAACCTTCGTTGCAACTTCGGAAACCACCACCACAATCGAAACTACATCCTCGACTATTGCCGAGACCTCGACTACGACGGCAGAAACTTCCACGACCGCTTCCGAAACGTCAACCACAACGGCGGAATCGTCGACTACGACAGAGGAGCCGTCTACAACCACTTCTGAGACCTCGACGACTCCCACCATGACCATGACTAGTACCACCGTGACTGTCGGTGATGTTACCACCTCTTCCGAGTTCCCAGAAACTAGCTCCACAACCAGCGAAACAACGACGACTACAACGACAACCTGGGAGTCAAGCACAACTTCAGAAACAAGCACAACCTCTGAAAGTACGACTTCCACCACATTATCCATGGAATCGACCAGCACTACGAGCTCTGAAGTCACGACCACTTCATACACGACGGAAACTTCGAGTACTACTACTTCGAGTGAATCGACTTCCACCACGAGTGAAAGCACGACACCAAGTTCCTGCCCGGCCACGACGGTTTACGTGACGCCAGAAGCACGAGCAGCGTTCGTGAGTACCGTGACAGCCATAGAGTACCATACCAAAATCAAAAAGGTGTGCGATATGCCTGGTGTCAATCGCCACAGATGGATCTGGCATTAAAAAGTCAAGGGTTGGCTTGGACGTGACGATTCTTTGATCCATGGGGGGGCATACGTTGGCGTTTGTGCCCTCAAAACGGCACACGTATGCGGACTAATTCAACTTTCACAAAAAAGGGGGGATTTTTTCCGAGGCTTCAATTCTACATCCACCACTTACTAGTCTGAGAGAGATTTTGAATGAGATTTGTTTTTTTTTCTCTTTATACTTTATTCTTTTGTCCTATAATACGTTGTTTCTACCGTCATCATTCTCTGATCTATGGTCTAATCTACCTGTTTTCTTTTCTTGATTGTCCTCGTCTCGAATCACAAAATAATCTCTCCTGATGTTGGGTTTTTATCTCAACGTCCTTTACAACTTTGTAGGTCTAGCGTCTCGCTTCTGACTACCACTACTACTCCACATCTGGACCTCGCTGTCCTCGATATAATCAGGTGGGAAATACTGCGGTCCCAGCGTCTTCTTGATCACCTTCCCCGTGCCACCCTTGGGCAACTCACCTTGGATCACCCTGAGCAGAGTCGGCATCTTGTACCCCGCCAGGCGACTGCGCACGTCGGCGCGTAGGTCGTCGAGTCGGAGGCCGTGCGGGCTTCGGTTGTTGTCTTTGTAAAACGCGCGGGCGATCTCGTCGTTGCGTAACGACACCACGGCGCCGACGCGCTGTCCGAACTCGTCGTCGGGCACGCCCACCACCATGGCCTCGCCAATGTACGGCAGCGCCATGAGTTCCCGCTCCACGTCGAGCGCCGAGATCTTGTACCCTCCGGATTTGATGATGTCGACCGACGCCCGGCCCACGATGAAGTAGTACTTGCCCTCCCTGCGCGCGACGTCGCCGGACTTGAAATACCCCGCGGCGTCGTGCGCCTTGGCCGTCGCCTCGGCGTCGTAGATGTACTTGCTGAACATGTGCGGGGATTTGATCAGGATCTCACCTTCGTCGCCGTCGGCGAGCTTCGCGTCAACCCCGACCGTGAGTTCGCCCACGGAGCCGTCCGGGGTGGTGCGGCTTTCGTCCGGGTACGAGGACATGTTGAACACGACGCCGGACTCGGTGGATCCGTACCGCTGCACGATCGGCCGGCCGTCGCGGAGCGTCGTCCAGAAGTCTGCGATCGGTTTGGGCAGGGCCGACGTCCCGCAGAGGCAGGTTTTGAGTGCCGCCGCCGCGGCTTTGTAGGAGGCCAGCTCGGCCGCGGGGATGTGCGACGACGTCTCAATGTACCATCGCATCATGCGCATGTAGATGGTCGGCACGCCGGTGAAGTACGTGAGCCCACCTCGCCGCCAGCGCTTCCAGGTCCACTCGGCGTCGAAACTGCCGGACCTAAATTCGATGCAGGCCCCTGTCAGGATGAAGGGGAAGAATGATACCCAGATCCCCGTCGCGTGGTGCACGGGCAGGAGGTGCAGGAGTGTGTCGGAGGGGTCGAGGCTCATCTGTTGTGCGAACGACAGAGAGCCATCTATCATGGCTGCACGGGATAGGACGGCGCCTTTGGGAGGGCCGCTCGTGCCTGAAGTGAAGATCACCACACCGGCGGAGTTGGGATTCAGAAAACGGTTCGAGGAGATTTTGATCTCGTCGAGCGGGACGGGTGGTTCTTGGTTCATGGACCGTATGGGCACAAACGCGAACGACGGTGTTGATGTTTGGATCTCTCGCGAGGCCGCCTCCGCCAGCGAGAGTGTTGTCGTCGAGGCGAGGAGAGCTACGGATCGTGCTTTGGTAATGTAATAGACTGCCTCTGTGACGGGTTGGGCACTGCTGAAGGGACTCACGGCCGCGCCGAGCGCCAGGACGGCCAATACACCAACGGTGAACTCATAGCCTCCTGGTGCAACTATGCTGATGTACACTTCTCGGCCTTGATGGAGGTCATCGAGGGATGGTTGGGTGAGGCAAGAGCGTATGATGCGGCGAAGTCTGAGGACATCGCTGAGTAGTTCTGCGGCTGTTCGTTCTATACCGGCATTCACATCGCGGATGGCGGGTCTGGGATTGCGACGGTGAGCCAACGCTAGCAGACGGGTGAAGAGAGGGTCTGCTGGGAGTATATGGTCTCCTTCGTGGCTTGGTACCAGGTCTCTTCTGTCAAAGGTGGTGCGAGACATGGTTCCTTGTTGTGCCGGTGCCATCTTGTCCTATGGTACAGACATGATACGAGTCCCTTTTGACTCTTTGAGATCAAGGGCATTACATAGCTAGGTACGGAGCAGACAAGGTAGGTTGTAGCCAGCAGGTCCAGATAGGCAGTTTGTAGAGTGATTTCTCCGAATCAACGTGTCCATACAACGAATCACGGCGATTGCTGTGAGTGCGGGCAAAGTCATCCTCGGTACTTTGCACGGTTCACCTCCGCGGTAATTCTGGTGATGAGGGGAGTGACGGGATATACTTTTGATGGCTCGAGTGTTTCTGCTCGTGCTATATCTGATCGATATCTTTATAAACGGCCCGGCTTCACCTGGGGACTGACTGACTCATTCCTATCAGATCCCAATTCAAAAATTCGAAAGCCACTGTTGATTTGACAGAATCATGGCCGACTTCACTGATAAGTTGAGACCTGCTGACCCTCAGGGTCCCGATGTTCTGGCCCAAGAAAGAGCAAGTTCGAATGTAAACATTGAACAACTGGCGCAGCATTTGCTTTCCAGAAATGACTTCCTTGCTCGCCAGAAGAGAATCCTGTCAATACTAGAGCCAATCCCTTACTTCTGCAAGAAGAACCAATTGAACATGGCCAGACCCGACAGATACCATCTGGGTCTTGCTCGAGCAAAGACCTTGAGAAGATTGTCTCTCAAGCATGGATGGGACCGCGACGACTACATCATGGCCGACTACTTGACAGATGAGATGGCGCCTTATGCTCTGCAAGCAACCATGTTTGCCACCTCAATCCGCGAGCAATGCAACGACGAACAGAGGGCATACTGGCTCCCTAAAGTCGAGAACTGGGAGATTATAGGTTGCTACGGGCAGACCGAGCTTGGTCATGGCAGCAACGTCAAGGGTATCGAATGCGAAGCCAGATGGGATCCAAAGGCAAAGCAATTCATCATCCACAGTCCAACCATCACCGCGAGCAAATGGTGGAACGGAGCACTGGGTCGCACGGCAAACCACGCCATTGTCGTCGCCCAACTACTGTTGCCGGACTCGAACACTGGGAAGTACAAGTCATACGGACCTCACCAGTTCATTGTCCAGATTCGGGACATGAAGACTAACAAGCCACTCGACGGGATTGTGATTGGCGACATTGGTCCGAAGTATGGCTATCCCGGTATGGACAACGGCTATATGTTATTCGATCACCTCAAAGTACCTCATTCGGCATTGCTTTCCAGGTACTCGGGAGTCGACTCGGAGCATGGTACCTACATCAAGCCCGAGAACCCGGCCGTCGTGTATGGGTCGTTGACGTTTGTCCGAGCCCAGATCATCATGCATGCACGATTGGTTCTAGCCAGAGCCGTGACGGTTGCCGTACGCTACCTATCCATACGAAGACAATTTGCAGACCGCGACGCCAGAGATACGGGTGCTCCTGAACAGGCTGTGCTGAATTATCCGACCGTGCAAATTCGGATCCTGCCTCTCCTGGCGACCACGTTTGCGTTGCACTATACCGGAGAAGCCATGTACAAATTATACTATGGCACTCGAGAGGCGATTGAGAAGAGCGGAGACTTCTCCAGACTGGCTGAGATGCATGCTGCGTCGTCTGGTCTCAAGTCCCTGTGTACGACGCTGGCGGCAGATGGTATCGAGACGTGTCGCCGTGCCATGGGTGGTCATGGGTTCGGCGGCGGCAGTGGCATGATCGCTCTCAACAATGAATATCTGTCCAAGCCGACCGTGGAAGGCGACAATTGGATGATCACACAGCAGACGGCTGCATACCTGATCAAGAGAATGACAGAAGTAGCCAAGAGCCCCAGCATGAAGCCGAGGGAGACCGTCGATGTCCAATTCAAAGAATTCGTGGTTGACAGAGCCAGACCACACGACTATGACATTCTCGGAAATGAAAGTGATCTCGTCAAAGCTTTCAAGCACAGAGCATCGTATCTGTCGTACCAAGCTTACCATGCGAGAGTGGTCGAGAAGAAGCCTTGGACAAGCCTGATGATCCAGTTTCATAGGCTGAGCAAAGCACATTCGGAGAGTCTGCTCGTGTCCAACTTCTACACTGCTGTTTTTGAATCGACGCCGAATCCTCCCCTCGACGCCACTGCGATTGGTGTCATGAAGACATTGTTCAAGTTGTTCGCGCTCTTCACGCTCGACGCCTCTGCTTCTGAGTTCCTCCTAAGCAAGGCATTGACAGTCGACCGATTGGCGATGGTCACACCAGCGATCCAGGATCTCATGGCACAAGTACGGCCACATGCTGTACGGCTCGTGGATGCTTGGTCTGTTCCTGACTACCTGCTCGAGAGTGCCTTGGGTAGTTATGATGGCGATGTGTACAATCGATTGTACCACAAAGCCCACAGGGAGAACCCATTGAACAAACTGACATTCAACCCGGATTGGAAGACTGAGGAAATCATCATGGGTGAAGGGGAGGAGAACGCGAGGAGGAGACTGGAGGCATTGGCCTTGGGCACAACTGGTCACGAACAGTCTGGGAATGCGAGGGCGAAGTTGTAGGAACGTAGATATCTGAAATGACTTGATTACGTAGAGTTTTAGTGCTTGGGCACACATACAACAAAGGCAGATCTAAATCTTGGCTTTGGCAGCCGTGCCTATCCTCTTTCTGTGCACGTAGCTGATGGCTTTGAACTTCTCGAGAGCTTCGCCCCACAACTCCGCTCTCAGAAGACCGTAGACCCCCATGGTGGCTCGAGGAGCAATTCTGCTCGCAAACTCGACCGCTCTCTGTCTCATCTTCTCCGGCGGACTGATCTCGTCGACGATTCCGTCCTTTAGTGCACCCTCACCTGTCCACTTGTGCGCTTCGAGCAGCATTTTGCGTGCGATCTGAGGGTGGAGCTTGAGCCGAGGTAGTGCGCCAATGCCGTCAAAGTGTAGACCGAGATTAACTGGCGGCATGCTGATGAAGCCACGCTTGCTGTTCATGATGCGGTAGTCACAAGATAGCATGAACGGGCACGCACCGCCGAACGTGTGGCCTGTGATCAGGGCGATGGTCGGGTATGGGTAGTCGACTAGAGTGGCGAGGAGTGGATAGAAGCCATCCGAGTTGGCGAATACGTTGGTGTCGGACTCGTCGAGTTCGAGACCTGTGCACCAGAACTTGTCGGAAAAGGACGAGATGACGACGGCTCCTGGAGAGTCGGGCTTCATCAGGTCTCGTTCGATGTAGCGAAGGGCATTTATGATAGTCTGAGCGAATGCCACATTCAACCGATTCTCGGCAGGCTTGTTCATCGTGATGATGTGGACTCCTGGCGCTGAGGCCGGAGATTCGATGGACAGGTTTTCGAATCTAGGAGCCATGGTTGATGACGATTCGCCCACTTACTGGTCGCTTGAAAGTCTGGGTAATGGTCAGGTCGATAAACGATATCTTTTGGTCTTGGTTGGAATTGAGAAGAGTCTGGATAGGAAAGTCCTTCTACTCGTATATTCTCGGTGTTTTGGTTAGTATCGACCAGATTTCCCGCGGCGATAGTCGTCTTCGCATCACAACTGCTCGGTGGGCACTGTTCGGCTTGCCCTTGGAGTCTCATGCAGCCGACGGATCGTGCGGGGGAAAATCCTAATAGTGACAGGAGTTGATCCTTCTACCTCGGCTCCCGCGACAAACCTTGCGCTTTGACTGGTGGGCTTGTCGAAGGGGACCTACACACAGTACACAGAACGTTTAGTAGAGTAGCAGTCTGGAGGAACCTGCAAACGCCAGGTGCGCTTGTTGTGGTTGCTGGATTCCCTATCACGGCACGTGACGAGCCGGTCACGTGACGGCATGGATGATGTGATATCACCGCGCTAGATCTATCCGAGACTAGATGGCGCTTATACCCGAAAGGCTAGATTCAACGTGATCCCTGGATCTCTCCAAAAGTTCGGTGAACATCCGAAGTCACAGGAGTAATGAGCACACAGTTACTCATAGTCACAAATCGGCAGGGGACTTTTACTCGCTTGAGATTCATCATGTCCTACATCCTTGCTTGTTTGAAACCCCCTACCATTGCATTTTCAAGGGATGCAGGCGAAGCCACAATCAAGACTGCCGCCTATGCGTCTCCGGCGCGTACGAGGTGTCATCACGCGCTTCTTGCATACCATCCCATCTCACTAAGAAGCGAAAAGAGAGCGAACGCTCATTTTGCCAACTATACGCCCCCTGCTTAGTTCTGGAGCCACCGGAACTGCACCATATCTTTGCGTCCAAGGTCCTGACTCTCAGGCGCCAGGCAATCGAGTACACTACGCTGACCCCTGCCCACGATACGCAAAGCTACAAACCCACGACGGAATGGATACTTCTACTGATCTTTTCATCCTCACCCATCGAGTCTTCGGGCACTGAGGCTTGGGAGGATATGCATCAGGACTTACAATCCTTCAGGCCGCCTACCGATGTGTCAGCAATTCGACGGTTTTCACGGAGCAGATGAAACTGAAATGATCTTGCATCGTAACCGCCGGATTTCCCAAGATATAATACAGTAATGCCTATCTGGACATGGTGGGGAGGCGCGCGCCGTCTTTGAGCTTGAACTTGACCACAGCCCTTTTGTCCTGCAGCTCCGCAATCGCCTCTTCGAGCTGGCGGGATTCGCGCTCCGCCTTTTCGATGCTCGCCCTGAATCTGTCCCCTTCGCGCCGCCATCTCGTTATATTGTCACATTCCTTCTGCAAGCGCCTTTCTTTGATTCGGATCTCCTTGCAGATTCTGCATGTGTCGTCAATGAATTGGATGTTGTCCGGGTCTGCCAGTTTAGCGCCGCAGGTTTCACCCATGCGGTGCTGTCGAGGACAACGTTGTTTCATGTTGCCCCATTTCCAATCATGACAGGCAAAATCTAATCTGGCATAGTAGCACATGTTGTGTGCTGAGGCTGATACTCAGCGCTTATCTCTTGGTGGACCAGGCCAGGACATTGTACATACCTTGTTGTGACTAGGGTGATCAGTGATGACTCTAACACCGTTGGTTGTCTTCAAGTCTAGGGCTCGTATGAGGCAGGCTCTGAAACTTGCCTCGGACCCGAGCGTTGACCTTTGGTCTGAAATCTCAATTGCTTGATGTATCGAGCTCGCTGGATGGTTGATTGGTCTCAAACCTTCTTCGTTGAGATTACGCAAGAGGCAAAGGTCCAATGTGCTTTTGTTTACTTCTGTCGATGGCTAAGTTGAATTGTTTGAGAAAGACGGAAGATGAAAGTCAAACATGGGCCACGACCTCAACTTTATATCTTTCACTTCAAGCCGCTAGAGACACTCTGGGACTGTCCCATCCTTGAATTGGGCCCGGCACAACGAGACGTGTCGGGTAGTCGTTGCCCGGAGGTGTTCATCAGCATCCGATACACTCCACTTTCTGTTACCGGAGGCCCATCATGTCACAGAGACTAGAGGTCGCCCTTGAGCATCCGTCGTTAGTGGCAAATTACGGATGATCTGTCGCTCTTTCCTGGAGACGGGGCATGAGACCTGAAATGAGGGTCGGCTTCTCTTGCTCATTTCTGTGATACCATGACCCCTGCTTCTCCGCTTGGCTGCATTTCCTGCGTCGAGGCAGCCAACGAGAATCGCATGAGGCAGCAATGCAGCTTGATCGCAAGGTGGCGTAGTGTGAGTCGTGGAATACACGAGACCCGCAGGAGGAGCGGCCGGAGATGCAAGTGCCACCACATCGGAATGAAGGCACGCCGCTATCCAATATCGCCCGAAGCGTCCAACATGCACCTCTCGACACCACATGTCGCACACGCTAGGATGGCTACATGTGCTAAGCGTCATGAGCATGAGCATCTCTCAGGATTGACATCCAGACTGATCCGGATGCAGTCTTCAAGCTCAGCTACTCGGCCAAGAGACTATTTAACATTTTACGCCGTTGTCGGGTCACATGGCTAGAACAAGATGCTGTTCGAAAATAACAAGAGCTAACATCTTGAGTTGACAAGATGAAGGCCACTAGAGCTAGGGAGGGGCCCATGTTGGGGCTGGGAGAGACGATGTGAACTTTCAGCACTACTTTGCGGAGAGTGGAGCCGATGTTTCTTCATCGTTGGGTCCACGGTCAGGCTGAGTTCCCCCCCGGCTTCCCACATCTTCCAAAGAGCCCGTGGGCTTATGCCCCTGTCCCCTACAGCCTGTAGGAAGGCTCAAAAGTGTTTCTTCACTGCGTCTCCACCTGTCACACTTCCACGGCGCTCAATTCCTGCCCTTGTCCGGACATGCTGGCACGTTGGGCCTGACCTTCGTGGCCAGCGTGTTTGACCCTGGTCAGTATCTCTGCTGCAGTGACATGGGTTTCCAGCGGTCTCTGAAACACTTTCAAGCCGGGAAGGACAATAGTGTGGACAATCGTTTTGTCGATGCACTTCCACTTTTCGCCGACCCCCGCCCGCTGCTAATGGTAGGACGCTGCAATGGTGCAACAGAAACCACACCTGGCCGCACCGCATTGGTCTTTACCTCCCGTCAGC
This sequence comes from Rhinocladiella similis, assembly GCA_024082115.1. NCBI lineage: Eukaryota > Fungi > Ascomycota > Eurotiomycetes > Chaetothyriales > Herpotrichiellaceae > Rhinocladiella > Rhinocladiella similis. The sequence goes on along the minus strand of JAMRYE010000013.1, from coordinate 3,041,923 downwards.
CCAACCACGCTTACAACCCCTGCCGCAGATAAAGCCAGCGCACACCCCTTTTCCGGGGGAGGGGGGGAGGGGGGGACCAGATATCGATCTGGTAATCTGTGGCTAGTCACGCGAGGTTGGAATGGGTTGCTGCTCAAATTGAAGCTGGAGAAGTCGTACCACCGGCCGGACCCAGTCTCTGTTCATGATGACAATCTCGCCCCCCTCTGCCTCGTGTGTGCTTGGTTAGCCTGGTACTTTGTGTGTAACTAACGAGGTTGCATCCCTGGTCCCTGTTCCCTGCACAATGCTGGACATCCTTGGGGGCATGGGTTGTCTGACACGGGCGGCTACAAGGCTGATTGGTCTGTTCTTGCTGGCCTTTAGCGAGGGGTAGAGGAACACACGCCTGAGATTTCTCCCCCTCCGACAGTACGAACCGTCAGGCTGGCTTCTGTCCTGTCTCCCAGCCGCAATTTGAATCACTGTGGATTTCTTTGGGGGAGGAGGGGGGTTGTCGAAAAGCTATACTTGCTTGCCGTTGATTGAAGCTTTATCGTAGTATAAGGAAAAGAAAAAAAAAAGAAACACGTGTGGAAACTACGGAGTACATGGCCCAAAAGTCATATTGGTGCTAAGGGGGCCCAAGCTCATGCTTTACCGAAAGGCTAGCTTCTGGGGTCTAGCTGATCCGCATCCGGCATCCGACGAGTTGTTTAACAAAAGCATGGGAAGTGGAGACCAAAGATGGCTTCTTCCTTGATTTCTGAACCCGCCTCACCTCTGGACCTCTAGTGTTGAGACACTTCTTCGGCTAGAGCCATGACGGAATGGCCCCTAGTGCTATCTAGGCTTGCATGTGGTTTCCTCCAATTGTCCAGTCGAGAAGTTGAGAGGGGACAGGGGACCGGGGGGAGGGCTATGGTCGGCAACAGAAGGGCCTTTGTCTGTTGATCATGAGCCAGTTGTGCCAGCTCACCAATATGCGTGCGAGCTCGCCCGGCCCGATCCACGCTTGCCGTAGTGGTTATTCGTACCCATCGCTTTCCAGGCTTCGCAGGTAGCCTAAGTCACCGGAATCACAGCTTCACGGTACATCTAGTCCCCCAAAGCATGCAGCTCTCCCGGCTGTCAGTTAGCCTGTCAATTACACGGCTATCACGCTGTCCAGGGTGATCTACCTCAGAAAGAGGAGATTGCCATGCCGTTCCGGCACCCTTCCTGTGCCTGTGCCGCCGCTCTTTTCTCCTCCTGGAACAGCCTTTCAAAAATCAAAAAGCTCCACCCCGAAGACTTGGCTAAACCGGTAGCAAGGTGCCTTTCAGTAGGCAGGTCCCGACCTCTCTGGGGCCATTTCAACAGGACCTCACCATGGGCCAATGCGTCTTTTGTCTGCATATTTTAGCTCCTTTTGCAGGTCTGCGTTGGCGCTCCAAAAGTGGGTGATCAACTCGTAACGAACGCCTATTCCTGGAAAGGAAGGAAGGCAAAGCAAGGCAAGGAAATGGAGGCAACGCTCTAACTGACAGTTCCCTCCTTGATTCCTTGACCTCTCGTGCGGCTAGCAAAGCAACCGACCATTCAACTCCGTTTCAAGTCTTCTTGGGGTTGCCGTGTGGCTTGGGATGAGAAGGTGTGAGTTGGCGAATCCATGCCTCTTTCAGCTTCGGCCTTTGTGTGTGTGTGTGTGTGTGTGTGTGTGTGTGTGGCGAGGGGGAGCAGAGCTGAAAAGAGAGCATGAGTACAGTTGCAAATCGTGCGTCCGGGCTTGCATGCATGCTTGGGAATCCACTTGTTGACTCCAGTGGCCGAGATCAGTTGACCCAGCGTTCCACATGACATTGGCTGATCAGGGAGACAGAGACAACCGTCACCTGGATGTGAAGATGTTTCTCCTTTTCCTTCCCATGAGTGAAGAAGAGAGTCATTGTCGCCGATGCACTCGGATGTTGAACAGAGGCAATTGGCACACACTGATTTGTGACAGTGGAGCCTGTTGCTCCTTTGGCAATGTCAGTTGTACGGGTAGCAGTAGCTCGAGCGCCATCGATTGAGTTTTCCGCTTTCCTGATTCTTGCTTTTAGTTCTGGATGGGTCCTCAGGTCTGCATATCCTATTTCCGCGCTAGGTTCTTGTGTAGGACGTGCTCCTTCATCCCTAGCCCGGACACAGAGGCCAGCACGGCCAGCCCAAGGCCAGCCACGAAGGCGCCCCTCAGTGCGTGCATGTAGATGGCGTAGACCACATCCACATCCCAGCCCGCAGGGAGATGCTTGATGCCATTCAGACTATCCCTGATTTTGCGAATGTAGTCGTCACTCCCGGGCATGCCGCCGTACTGTGCGTAGAGCTCTTTGGTGAGAATGTTCTGAAAGACGGCGCCGGCGATGGTGATTCCGATAGTTGAGCCCGTGGATCGGAAGGCGTAGCTCGCTGCGGTAATGACGGCCTGGTGCTCATGATCAACAGAACTGATCATGGCAACGAGGGTGATGGTCAGCATGGCTCCGTAGCCGAGACCCAAGGGCGTGACATAGACGTAGGTCGCCCAGCTCGGGGTGTCGAGGCGGAAGGTGCACAGCAAGGCGGAGCCCAACACGAAGATGGCCATCATGCACACCATGGACCAGTAATACCGACCCGTCGCGCGCATCAGGTACCCTGCACCCAGGCTTCCCATGGACGTGCTCACCGCAAAAGGGATGACTCTGAGTCCGGCCTGCGTGGCGCTCAGGCCCCGCACCTGGAGGTACAGAGGCACATAGTAGAGGGCGTTGAAGGCGGCCATGGTGCCAAACCAGTTGGCCATGCAGGACGCGAGGACGGTGCGGGTGCGTGCGATCAACGACACAGGGATGATGGGTTCGGGAACAAGAGTCGGTGAGGATGATTCAACGAACAAGAACAATGCAAACGTCACAAATGCGAGGATGAGACTCGTGATGATCAATGGGTGAGACCATGCGAGTTGGTTGCCTCCTGTGTTTAGACCCAGAAGGAGCAACACGAGAGACGTGACGAGGAGAGATGATCCCAAAAAGTCAATGCGGCGCAACGCTGGTTTCGTGCTCGCATTGACGGGGATATCGACTAGGAACCAGACCAAGACGGTCGAGACGACGATGAATGGTACTTGGAGCAAAAAGGCCCAGCGCCAGGAGAGGCGGTCTGCTAAAAGTCCACCGAAGACGCCGCCCGTGCCCATTCCTAGACCGAAGATGAGGTTACCGTAACCTTGCCAGAGACCTCGGCGGCGGAGGGGGATCAGGTCGGATGTGACGAAGGTGGTGATGCAAGATAGACCGCCACCTCCTATCTGTTGACATGGCAGTATTGTTAGCTTGAGACTGAGGGTTTGTAGGCAAGACTTGGCTATGAAAACCACGTGCATCGTAAATGTCATAAACACGGTGAAGATGGGACATGGTGAGTGTGAGGGCAAGAGTATGCGGTTTGGAGGGCATCATGTCGACGTTGTAGGGAGAGGGCAAATTGGGCTTGTGTTGGCATTGGGATGGCCAACTGGGGGTGTAACTATCTGGGGCTCTCTGGGGCCCCCGAGAGAAAGTTTAGGGACTGGAAGAGAGGGCAAGAGGGCTAAAAGGGTACACTGAGCATGGGTTCAGAGAGTCACTTCTCGAAAATGACCCCCGTGCTCCCCCCATAAGGATAGTCACCTGTTAGAGTAACCTTTCCGTAGCTTTGAACCCATAGCTGCTGAACCAAACCAGAAATCCAATGAAAACAGAACGAACAAATCAAGTACAGAATACCATGGAATCCAGAAAGAAAAGGAATGATAGCGTGACATCAACAATGACAGGTAGAACTTACACCAGCAATGACTCTTCCGGCAATGATGGTCTCCGCGTTAGGTGCAAGACCACAGATCAGAGTACCCGCGGCGAAAAAAACGTTTGAAAACACAAGGCCATATCGTCGAGAGAAGATGTCTGTCAATTTGCCCGAGAGAGGCTGACATGCAGAATTGGCGATTAGGTAGCCTGAAGCCAGCCACGAGAGGAGGCTAAGGGAGTCGAAGGATGAGGATATAGGGGCCGTTAGAGTTGCGACGATTGTTGTGTCTTGAGATGACATACGACTTGTCAGCATACCTTTCCCACGTCCATGAACAAAAGGGGCAGAGCAGGTACCTCCACAACATCACCAGGGGTTTGTGCATAGGATACTCGGCGATGCAGGGGAATAGGGAGGGACTCCCCGTAGGAGTGACTGTAGGGAGTAGGGACTACTCCGCAGGCAAGGGAGGCAAGGTATAGTAAGGCAAGGTACAGAAAGAACATACCCAACGCAGCAAAGAATACACCAGTCCATATCGCCGCCATGATGACCACGAGTTTCTTAGTACTAGGTTCCTCGGCCAGAGCGATCGTATTTTCAACGTCGCTCGAATTCTCAGACGACCTGGGCTGAGCATTCGTTGGTTCGACGGTTTGCCCATTTTGATGGCCGAGGAGAGGACTTGTCTCGGTCGGCGCTTGGTCGTTTGCGTCTGCTGATATGACCTGGATGGCCATGTTGTAGTCTTTTCCTTAAAAAAAAAGGCCAGAAACAAGGCGATAAATGAAACAGGATGCGTGTGAAGTTCTGCAAGTCGCTTCGGTGAGTGGGAATCCTGGCGTGGTGGGCGGCTACACCGTTACAACGACCGAGGGTGTACTGTCCGAGAACTCGGTATAATTTACACCCAAACTTTTGTCTGTAAGAATGCTGTACACCGTATAGTACAAGGGTTCCGACTGAGAGTGATAGATTGTCGGCTCAACGAATGATGAGCCCGTGAGAGAAAATGGCTCTCGGAGGCGAGGTCGCGGCGTATCGCGGGCGCTCAGCAGAGCGTGTATCTCGGTCCTTGCAGAGGAGCTCTCAGCTACTGTCAGAGTATCAGTCGTCGAGATACGAGATCACAGAGTATGTCGCACTGCGATATGCGAGCGTATCCTAGAACTCTGGGCAGATTGATAAGAAGAGAATATTCAAAAGGTACATTTAAAGTCTTTGGTGGGAGCTTTGTGAGACCTTTTTCTTGATTGGGTGTTTGTCCCGCACCGTCCAGTTCAGTCAAGATCATGATAAGATCGTCGGAAATGACCAGATCCATTGATATACACGGATTTGCCTTGGGTCCCTCGCTAGGTACACACGGAGTGCTACGAGTACCGTGATGACTGGGTTATGCCATCAGGACAACTATCTCGTCTCATCTCACCTCGTGTCATCTCATCCGAAGACACCATCAGGGGAAGCTGAACGAGATACCTGCGACAACGTGTCATCTACAAGGGAACCATGATTGTGCTATCAATACTCCTTACAGTGGAATATCTTACTTATTCATATACGAAGTAGAGTCGAGTCCGTCATGGCGATCAATCTCTCAATGCCTCAATATCAACCACTTCCTTGACAGCCTCGGTGGTAAGAACAAAGGGACTGTCCTCCTGCACACAAACGCTATCTTCGATCCTCACGCCCATGTTTCTGAAATGTTTCGGCCACCGCTCGTCGTCGGGCACATAAATGCCCGGTTCAATAGTAATACAATGTCCCTCGTGTAGTACGGTCTTCCTAGTATACCCAACCGTATCATGCACGTCCATGCCAATATAGTGGCTCAGATGATGCGGAAAGAGCTTCTCAATCGCTTTCGACGACATGTCAAAGCCAATCAGCCTCAATTCATTCGACAGATACTCCTCGGCGATACTGTGCAATTTGTCCAACGACATATTCGAGGTTCCGCGACACAGCGAGATCAGCGTCCTCTGCACGTTCAATACGGCCTGGTACAGATCTCTCTGGGCGTCACTGAACTTGCCATTCACAGGCCACGTGCGCGTGATGTCGGCAATGTATCCTCCGTACTTGCCGCCGCCGTCGACCAACACCATCTCGTCGTCTTGGAGGACATCATCGTTCCGGACGTAATGGATACTCAGTGCGTTCTTGCCGCCCGCCACGACAGGTTCGAACGCACTGGTGTCGCACCCCTGTGTGACGAATTGATACCTCAAGTATGCGTCGAGTTGTTTCTCGCGCGTCCACGCCTTGCGCATCGCTTCGGTGTGTGCTCGCCCAGACGCCCTTCCTGCTCTTCTCATGACTTCGATCTCCGCCGGGCTCTTGAACGCTCGTAGGTCGTTCATGATCGGTCGGAGACGATTGATCTTGTTCGACTGCAAAAGATCCGCAAAGTCCGTGGTTCTTCGAGGTTTGCCATAGAGGAAACGACGCAGCGCGGACTGAGTCGACTCCGGCGTCGTGATGTCTGTGTACACCCCGGACGCAGAGCCGACAAGCTCCGGCAATATCGCCCTGACTCGGCTTACATCTCCCGTCTCGTCTGCGTTGAAAACGTCCCGCGCAGCCTGTGTGCCTGATCTTGCGCCATCCCAGATCTCTGCTTTGGGATCTTTCTCTCGCACGTACAGGTGGAAAGTGTGGTCTGTACCGGTTGAATCCTTCCCAATCACGGCAAGAGCCTCTGGTTCATTGAACCCAGTCAGGTAGAAAAAGTCTGGATCTTGGTGAAACTCGTAGAAGACGCTGCCAGAGCGGAATTCGATGTCCGTCGCCGCGACAATGGCAATGGCATTGTCCGGTAGCTTCGCCGCTAACTTGGTCCGTCGGTCGGCATATTCTTGGGCTGCTATACCTGGAGTGAGTTCTCCCGGCTGCAGGATGTGAGGATGAGTCTCGTGGACAGGTTGGCCAAAGGAGAGGTCTGCCGCATTGACAATGCCACTGACACTGTTGTAGCTGCGGAGAGGGGTCCGGGGAAGCCTTTTGCTGGCTTTCACAGGGTTGAGGACATTACTGGCACAATGTACGCTCTGCCATAATGTCCTCCGCATCGACATGCTCCTAGGGCGGACGAAGGCAGGGCGAAGGGCGCGTGAATGAAAAAGCGACTTTCCGTAGAGGAAATTGAAACGGGCGCACTTCTCCAACAACCTACAAAAGTATGATGAGAACGTCCTCGCATAGACTTGCCTTGTGCGGAATTGTCCACTGTCCATCCCATCCATCGACTTTGTAACGGAAACACGAACATTGGTCGGAGTCATAATGATGTTTAACTACTAGTCTCACGCCTCGATCGATGTTGAACACATCCAGCAACGCGATCCAAGTCTCTATCGCATTGTGGTAGGGAAAGAGAACAACTGCGTCTTACGTCTCCAGCCATGGTTCAGAATCTCGTTTACCCCAAGAAGAAGCAGAATACAATCAATCGGTATGACAGTCGAGGTGAGTGGCCTCCCTCGTCGTTCCTTCGGCATGAAATTCCAAGGGCTCAAATTGACTTGATTGAACAATTCGAAACACAAAAGGCACATATGATCTGCGTACGATTCATCAGATCATCAACTCAACACCAGTCCTCCATGTCTCATTCTCACCCAGCCCGGAGGACCCATTTCCAGCCATTCTACCCATGATAGGTGTCATGGGTTCCTTCGAATACCCGTCCGCGGACCTGAACGAGCCACTGGACTGTTACTTGCACGGCTACGTCAGTTCAAGGATCATGCGTGCTGCACGAGGCTCCCCAAACGGCATACCCGTGTGCATTGCGGCGACGAAAGTGGACGGATTGGTACTCTCGTTGACACCCAATTCGCACAGCTACAATTACCGTTCGGCTGTTCTGCAAGGGTATGGCCAGGTCGTCGACACAGATCAGGAGAAACTTTACGCCATGCAGAAGATCACGAACAAGGTCGTCGAAGGCCGATGGGAAAACACTCGAATTCCACCCGACAATGTCGAAATGACATCGACAACCATTCTGCGCGTCAAGATCGAGACTGGCAGTGGCAAACTTCGACAGGGAGGGCCCCACGATGAAGCCAAAGACGAGAACAGGGCCGACATCACGGAAAAGGTGTGGACTGGAGTTGTTCCCGTATATGAGACATTCGACAACCCCATACCAAGCGCAACAAATAAGGTCGACTCCATACCCGAGTATATCCAGAAGTATGTCCAGAGTACGACTGCGGAGAATCGAAAATTCGCTCATGATGCTGTAAAGGAGCCGTGATGTAGGCTATGGGCGTCAGAGAGTCGATTCGGGTTCAAGAACATACTAAGGTAGTACTGTATACTTTGATGTTAAATGCCCATGGTATTCGGAACTTCCTCGCACGCTTTCGGTGTTATATGTGGGATCTGGTAGTGTTTCCGACATAGACGCTTGCACCTCAGACTCTTCGTCTCGACTGTGTACAACCCTTCGAATCCGCTCGGAGATCTGATGGTATTCCCGACACAGGTGCATACACCTCAGAATCTTCGTCTCGACGGTCTACAACACTCGAGTCCGCTCTGCGACCTGGCGTCTGTGCTGACTCTGGCGTACGCATGTCAGACTCTTCGTCCCGACCCCGTGCCTTGACGTCACAAATACCATTGGAATATCTGGACTTGTCTAGCAAACTCTCAAGGACAGCAAAGAAGGCGCATTTCACGAATGAAAAGGCACAAATGGATGGCCAGCGAACAATCCCAGGGTCTGAAGCCTTAGTTGAAGATCTTCGTATTGCTGTTCCGTGGCCGGCTGCAGTGGGAGAAAAACCGTCTCGACCTAGTAGAGAAGCTGTTATACCAGTAGATCTGCTTCTTTGGCCGCTTAGGGTACATATATCTGCGGTTTATGTACCTCTATGGGAGGGTACTTGATGCAGATTTCAGCTCGAATGCCGAGGACAACAGACGCGGTCTGAGAGCTTCCCTATCTTGCCAGGCGCTGGAGGCCAAGTGATCCACTGTCTGAGGCGATCTTGCAAGAAGAACTGCATTCCCAGCTACCGAGTCTGGATCATGGGGAAGAGCACTACTTTTTGATACTAGTGATATTGTCAATAACGTCAGACAAAGTAGGGCCACGACAGTCGCTTCCATTATTTCGAAGGTCGGCTTTTGAACAACGAGCCGGTCCTCCACAGAAGTTGCGGTGCCCGTGATCTGACTAGACGACGGTTGCAGCAAAGCTTGGTCGGCGATCTGTGCCGCAGCCGACTTGTAGGATTTCTCGGCCAGATCCTTTAGCGTTTGAACGTGAAGAAAGTCATCCTAGGCGAGCCTGCTGTCTTTGTTTTTGGATTGGCGATTTGCCACAAGCCAGGACATCAAAGTATCATTTGTACTCGGAATGGCGAAATTACCCATGACTTCTGTTGCAAGCAAAGAGGAATGAAATGTATCAAAGATTGCGCTTTCATCCAGGCCTGGAAGCTCACGAGGAGAGGCCTGTGGAATTCGACTCACTGTCAAGACATCACCGGTCACGCCTGCTGTGCTGCTGTAGGACGCCAATGCCGCGGTGATCGAGTAGGTCGGTTTGCACATCAAAGCTGATGAATCCAAAAGGTGCACAACCGAGTTATTACCATCAGTAGTGTGCAGCTTTAGGAAGAGCAGAGATACTCTGATATCATTGACGCGCCCGCTGCAATTCTGTACTAACATCTGCCACTGGTAACGAGTCGTTGAATAGGGAGGTGTAGTACCAAACTGGATATCTTCGAAACGACAGTTATCGGTAACAAATGGAGAAATTTGACTTCGCGGGTTTGAATCCCCGGCCATCAATCGGTTGGGAATAGTGAAGCGACCACTCTTTCATACGTAGATTTGCAAATTGGCAGCCAAATTGCGCCTCGAAGACGTCCACTTCTGCTGTTGTCGTCACTGACTTCCTCTTCTGGTCCTGGAGGCCGAAGGACTGTACAGCATACCTCTCGGTCGTACCATGAGGATATTACAGATCTAGATTCTCTGCCCCATGGTTGATATATAAAGGCAAGCCAGGAATTTCTGAAAGACTCGTATCGGCATTGCTTGCGCTAAAGTGGTTGAGTGGTTGCTCGCAGTCATAGTCTCATTTTGGAGTTGGAGATGTGTAGGTCGAAGCACCAGTAAACCGGTAGAAAGAATGATCAACAGCCTATACAGCAAGAATCCCACGGAGGTAGCAAGGACTGCTCAATCTTTGTTCTTGAAGGATTGCCATAGGACATTCAGCACAATCGGAGTGATGTAGTCCAATAGCACGCTCTTGTGTGCAGATGTTGCCTCCTTGGACATCCATGTCCATGGTGCTAATTGCTTCGAGTGAAATTCGACACGCTGCCAAAAAGCCGTTGTGAGGGTGAGGACTAGAACTCGTCAGAATCATGGATTCAAAAGTCAGCTGAACTTACTCGCAGTCGGGCCAAACGTCCAGAGATAATGTAGATTAGACGATGCGGTGACCATGCCGTCATTGTGCCTCGAGTAGTGGTATAGAAGCGCCAGCGCTAGGATGATCGCTGCGAGAACTGCTGCATTAATGAAAAGGCATGTACGAGTCAGCGACTCTGGACGCCAGTCTGTGCCTTTCTTCTTAACCATAATTCTCGGTGCGTCTTCTCAATGAACAACCAGGACAGCTGAAAGAAACGGCACGATATGCCATTGCGTCCCCGGCCTCATCGCTACAAGAACGAAGGAATGTGACCAATTCTCTCAGTCAGGCTGAGAGGGTGCCGATAGAGTTCCCCGTCATTGTGAAGCGACAGGGGCCAAAAAGGCGACATTCTAGCCTTGGAGGCAGACAAGGCATAGTCAGGCCTGAAGAACCCGGTACAATTGGGGGATAGGCTTTGAGACATGTTCCAGCCTTCTCCCGAATCGTAAAGCGAATATGCGTGCGATGGTCGAAGATGGGCGGCAAATCCTCGCGTGTTACTTACCTTAGGGGTAGATATAGCATCACAGCAAGCAGGGGGAATGTGACATAGCAACAGACCCTTGTGTGGGTAGTCCGGGAACGAGGCAAATCGCCATTCTGGTACGGAGTAGTTCTGCTGCAGCGCTTAGTACTTCGACAGCTGGTCTCGCAAGAGAAAGACACAGCATGCGCAGGAGAGGGATTTGGTGCATTGGCCTATAACCCGGACACTCGAGTGAATGTCATTCACTCAGCGATAAGAGCGAACTAGGAAACATCGAGGTATGTACGAATAAGAGGGACGGAGTTGAACTGACGGCCTAGGCAAGGCCCCAGTGGTTCGACCTCCCACCAGTCGACAAGGCTGAACAAGGCTGCCACCAAACTGTGGCCTGCGTCACCGTCCGCATTCCACCGCCCCGGGTAATCTACTGTAATCATTAACCACTCAAGTCCTTTCCACACGCTCGGTCAATGTACACAATTTTCCCATTCTCGAAGGACTCGCATCTCCTCATTTGATTCCAACAAAGTACGCTTCAGCATTATCACAAGATGGCAGATAACTCCAAAGCGTCGTCCAACAAACCAACCTCGTCCTCCTCCTCAAGCTACGTCTCATCGTCGGGACATGTTCTCGAAACGTACGTATCATGCCTGTCTATCCTCTTGCCTATTTTTTCTATTATTGAACATCAACTTGCTACCCTGTTGACTCTCCTCCACTCTCAAAACTTCATCACTGACATACCGCTCTTTGAACGTGTGTAGACCTCCCCTCACAGCCCGCATCTCCCGCCTCGGCGACGACATCTACAACTTCCTAGGTCTATATTTTGTCTCCCTATTCAGTCTCGACCCCTACACAGCAGCGCAGAATTCGCAGTTCAACACCCGCGGTCGGCCGAATGCGTACCAGGAGCGAACGAGGTGGGGAGGCGTGAATCGCACGGGTGGTCCGGCGGGCGGTGGTGGGAGCGGCAGGGGAGGTGGTTCAGGTTTCGGCGGAGGTGGAGGTGGAAGTGGAAGCGGTGCAGGAAGAAGATTCGGTGGGATTGACGATGTCAGGGCGCCGGAGTGCGGGAGCTGTGGTTGAGAACGAAGACATGAACGGACCTTACGTGCCTGGTAGTGGCACATACAAGCATGGCGTGTGGCGTTATGGGTTACTTGTCAAGGACGCAGAAGGACGTGAACACTTCTTCAAGTCTTACAGGAAGCCCGGGAGGTCGAACTAGTCTAGTCATTGGTTGACAATGACAATGAAAATATTTCATTATCCGATCTTATCCTCCACCGATCAAGGTAAACTGCTATACACGAGCCTCCGCGCACAACACCCGGACCTAGCGAAACGCCTAGCCCAACACAGAGCCAAAAGGTCCACGAAGCTGATTGAATCAAACCTTGCCCAGCTCGATGCTGTTCACGGGGATATCGCCAGCAATATCTGCCGTGGCGGTCTCCGCTCGACCAGCCCGCCTCTTCTTCAGGACGTTCTCGATAAAGGCCTCGCCGGCTTTGTAACTGCTTCGAACCAGCGGACCGCTCGCCACGTAGAGGAAGCCCATCTCTAGCGCTCTGACTCTCCATTGCTCAAACACATCAGGAGTGACGTACTCGTGCACAGCCATGTGTCTCTTCGTGGGCCGCATGTACTGGCCAAAGGTGACCACATCAACATTGTTGGCGCGCAAATCTCGTAGCGCAGCCCAAACGTCCTCCTCCTTCTCGCCCAATCCGAGCATCATGGATGTCTTTGTGATCAGGTCTGGCTTTGCATCTTTGGCGGCTTTCAGAACGCTCAGAGATTGTCTGAATGTTGCACGACGATCTCGAACTTGAGAGGTGAGAGCCTCGGTGGTCTCCACGTTGTGCGCATAAACATCTAAACCAGACGTGGCGACCAACTTGACCATTTCAAGGTCGCCGGCGTAATCTCCTGTCAAGCATTCCACCAATATAGAGGGCGCTTTGGCCTTGACCTTTCGAATCGTCTCGGCGAGATGGTGCGCGCCGCCATCTGCCAGATCATCCCGGTCCACGACCGTCATCACCACATAACCCAATCCCCACCGTGATAGTGCTTCCGCGGTATGTTCGGGTTCGTGCGGATCCAACGGTGGAGGTGTCTTGGAGGTCTTCACACTGCAAAAGCGACAACCTCGTGTACAGGTATCGCCCATTAACATGATGGTCGCTGTTGCGGCGGATTTGCTGCTTCCGCCCCAGCACTCGGAAATGTTGGGACACCGAGCTTCCTCGCAAACGGTGTGTAGATTGAGACCTCTGAGATCATTCTTGATTTTTTTAAAATTTGCACTATCTGGGATCGAGGTCTTGAGCCACGAAGGCAAGCGGGTAATTTGTTTCTTCTTGCCTTCTGGGCCTACCAGCGCAGTCTTGAGTGCGTAGGCTTCGGAGGGATCTAAAGGCTCATCTCTGCCAGACACAAAGTCTGAAAAGGAAGGACCAGCGTTGAGTTTGTCTGCGAATGTCGTCGCACGCACCCGTGGCTTCGTTGTTGGGACATCGTCGGTCGCGGTGGCAAATGTCCGCCGAGGGGCTGACGAGGATGACGAGGTCGTGCCTTGGAGCAAGAAGACTTTGAAAGGTGAAGACCAAGGGTGGCCGTTGAGACAACGATGACGGGGAACTACTGTGGCCATGCTGTCGACGTTTGTGGGTGGTTTGAGGGACAGGTGATAGGTAGTTGGAAATATGATGAGTATTGAGTAGAGACAAATAAGGTGTATGGGATATGAAATGCGCCATTCTGCCCGGTCGGCGGCAATGACGGCCACCAGGCTGCGCTTATTCCCGGCTGCGCCGCTTTGTCAGAAAGTAATTCGCCCAGAGGGATACAATACTCATTGGGGCTCCGACCTCTGTTGGCACTACGGAGTACATATCGGTCCAGATGAAGCTTCCCATCACTCTATTGACTGATGTTGTCTCTCGTCTCCCCGTAGTTCACCATGTATCTTCAATCTGCCGGAGATCTCAGCACAATGAACGCTCTACAACATGAACTTCGTTGTAATTGGTAAGTTGGTTTTCATTTCTCTTCCCGTATTAGATAGCTGTGCGTGCGTACTCCTGTCTCAGAATGCAAACGCTTGCTTTGTATAATGACCAGGGACATTGGATGCAGAAACATCGAACGCTCAAAAACTGTTCAACACACCAGCGGCATCTCCGACTCCTCCAGGGGACGCTTTAAGAAACGCCATCTTGAACCAGCATCGCTGATCTGCCAGTCTGGCACGTCTTATTGGCGTCCAGAAAGAGCATCGTCAGGCTGCTGGGGCAATCTTCCTTCTGCCATACTCATGCTCCATCTCTTGGTCGTCCTTCAACGGCGCCACCACCGTCTGATCTCCAGTCATAAACCTAGCACTGGCTCGGAGCAAAGTCTGCAGAATTCCCAACTCTTCCTCATTTCTTGGAGCATACACTATCAGGAATGTGTCTCCAATCTTCCAGCTGTTTTTTCTGCCGCCTAACCACCATGGAGCCGCCCTTGCACATCGGTGTCGTTCGGCCCAGCCCTTCTCAATGACCTCTTTAGCGTCTGCAGGCGAGAAATACAGATGCATGGAAGCGTCGCCATGAATATGCCCCAGCTCTCCTCGGGAAATGGTAGCCACTTCAGGTAGGCTATCGGGGTTGGATAGGAGCCTCGGGTGTACAAAAAGGGCCAAGTTGTGCTTTTCAAGGCTGGAAAGGCTTTGCTGCAGTGACCTAGGATTTCTCAAAACAAGTGAGGCAAAAAGAGACGTGACACGCTTACAATCATTAGCCACAAAGCTAGCAAGACAATAGCGGGGGGATGAGCTCCTGCCGAGTTCACATGTTGACCAAACTCACCGCATTCATCCCAGGTGCCGGGTTCTGGCTGAATTGTCGTTGGGGAGCAATGCCCAGGATCAGGGGACGAGAGCCGTTCCGGTTCGGAAGTGCCAGAATCTCCTTGTGGGCAGCATTGTCAGGATAGTCACCTGTCCATGTCGTGTCATGTGCTGCGAGGGTATAAGGCCGAACGATAAAGGAGGTCAACAACCAGCCATACACATTATATGGCGGCCCTCCAGGACCCAGCGACTTGTACAGACGATAATCCTGGACACACCATAACGCGAGGCTAACCAAGGAGACGGTGAGGCCGACAACGACCAGTATGGGATGCAGAGGCAGAGAGGAGTGGAGGACGGGAGGCTCGGTGGCATTAGGGAGGATATACATATCGTTGTCCATGGTGGATGGCTGCTCTCTTGCAAACAGATGACGCTCAAGCAATGACAGGGGCGGAAATAGCAGCAGAAGGAGGAAGATGGCTGCGGAAGGAACCTGGCAGGAGAGTACTTCCTTTTGTGAGAATTTCAAGGTGGAGCGAGGTACCAGGCGGCACGACAGCACGGTGAGGTGCAGAAGTCGAAGGATCTTTCACGAGGACGAGGACAAACGACTGTCGGACCCGGATTGAGGCATGTGCCTTTCCGTGCTCATAGGCGACAGATGCGATTTGCAGAAGAATGACGCTCGTGTCGGGTGATCAGCCATCGCACACGGGGAGCAAGGTTGAGGCGTCAGGGAGCGACGATGATTCGAGCAGAGGGCGCGGTCATTGTGGATGAGCTAAGGCAAGGTAGACAGGCAGATGCTGTAGGCAGCGCACAGGTGAGGACTCGTACTCGTCTGTGCAGCAAAGAAGCATCGGCGACGTGGAGAGTGGTGTTTCTGAACTACCTGGATGAGTAGTTAGTAGCATGGCCCTTATGGGACTCGGCCATGACGTCCATTTGTTGATGTTGCCCAGGGCCACGACGGATGTGAGGCCAGTGATGCTTGCTTTCGGTGCAGGGTTTGAGCCCAACTTCATGCGGGATGGTCACTTGGACACCCTGCTGATTCTTTCATCCCTCATTGTGCCCAGAACGCTGCACGCTGTCGACTCCTAACTCGCTTTTCGCATGCTAACCGAAGACGCCGACTCTGTGGGCTGGTAAGCTGGTGCTGTAAGCCGAGTCGGGCAGCGTCAAGGTGCTTTCGAGAAATCGCACACAGAGAAAACACCGATTCCTGGTCCACGTTCAGCTGCTGGATTTCTGGCGAGACCCAAAAAAAGTTCCAGTCTCTCGCTCGCGGGGGATAACCATCCCACCCTCGACGTGGGATGCTCAACACTGGCGGCGTGGGTGGTGGTGCATCTTGGTGGCCGTGTAGCTGGTGCTGACCACTGTCGGTCCGGACATCCCACCACGCCTAGTGACACACCCAGCACTCTCCATCATGGCCCCCGTCAAAGCTCCATTCATGCTTTGATTCAGGTACGCGACTGATTTGCGCGGGATTTTGACACGACCACGAAGCGAAGCGGTGGGAATCATGTTATGGAGCATGACATCAAACGGCCTTCATTGCTTGCAATGCTTCCCTGCTTCCCCGCCTACAACCTGCATTGCCAGCTTTCTTTCCTGCGCCAATCATGCCTAGCTGATGGTAATGGCTTCGAGCGGATGTGTACGCCTCGAGACCATTGGGTGCCTCACAAAAACTTGAGGCTGCACGTCCAGCCCTGGCGCCGGTATCTCGCCGGGTGTTACCATGCCACCGTCGACAGCTTCGTCGCCAACACGGAGCAAGTTCGTTTGTCTACTACTGTCAGCTGGGGGCGCGATGCATCGACAAGACATGTACTGTTCTCAGAGAGAGACAGAGAGCAGGCGGTGGGATGGGAAAATGCTCGACAGACTGGCGGTCACTGACGCATGCATTTCGAATAGACTAGCTATCTACTCGGTTCCTATTTTTTCTCTCCTCATGGCAACCACCGCCGGTTTGCTTCGAGCAGAAGATGGCTGTCTTAGCAGAATGGACCTCCAGCTATTCAGTGCAAATCGACCTACAGTATTCAGCACAAATCTATGGATCCACATGTGCCATCGGTACCCTACTGTACAGTACTGATATACCCCCATATTGTCAAACAGGTCCAACCAGGAGACAGAAGAGAACTACTACTGTACATTACATACCAGTATCGGCTAGATACTGTCCTGTACTGTGCATATGATCACACGGCTGCGAATGCCGTACATATCGTTGCAGAGAATCGACTTTGAGGCGTGCCATGTGATCCATCACACCACAGTTGACTTGTTTTTTCTTTGCATGCTACAAACACCGACAATGCTCAAGAGCTCCACAACAACACAGAAGCGCCTGTGTAATCAATCTACAGTAGTGTACATCTTAGCAATAGTATTCCCAATGCGGCAGGTTTCACACGGAACGTACTGTAGCAATCGTTCCAGCTCGCTCGGGAGAGCTCCTCTCCCCGACCGTCACCAGTTGTCCAAGGTGAACCCTGTCTGGTCAACGGCTATCGCTGGTCTTCCTTGCTTCAAGTTAGTCATGGCAGTTGCGAGCTAGCCAAGGCCATGCGTTTTGGAATGAGGCGATGCAGGTATTCATGTCACTTCACCAGCCGCAGCTCCCAAACCCGGCTTTGGCAGTGATGGACGACAAACGCCTCAACGACCGGGACAGCAGCGCACGTTTGGGGAGATTTCGACTCCGAACGCAGGCTGGAAAACTGGAGAGGTTCAAGCATGCAATGTCACTCGGGCGGATGCGATTTGCAAAACCAATGGGAAATTTTTACACGACAGTAAAACATATTCAAATTGCCATTTTTGGCCAACCTATGTCTTCTGCCCAATTCTCTCGCTATCTCACTTCCTCCACAGGCCAACAGGAGATCCAACATTCTGTCGCAGAGCTTTCTCAAAGCTGATGTGCAGCTGTTTCATTGTGTTTTTGACGTGAGGCAGCACATGGCCCCACTCAAAAACCTCGCTTCCAAGGTAGACAACCTCGCGCAAGTCGATGCCGAAGTTGTAGTGGACGGCGTGGCCTCCTGGCAAGTGTCTGCAGACAAGGTCAAATGGCATCGGCTGGCTCTTGGTGATGCGAGGAAGACAGGTGTTGTGACAGTGTAGTTCGACACGGAGATTTGTGTCTGGGTTGGCATCCGCCGACTCGTTGATCATGGTGATGATCATTGTGCCTGTGGCATTCTTGCTCCAAGGCTTGAAGTAGGCTGCGTTCGCCTTGGTTCTGGTGAGTGGCGTGTACTTCATGCAGATCCAGCAGAGCTGAAGGTCGCTGGGCATCCAGCTGCGCAGCAGAAGGAGGGTCATGCGGCGTCTGCTGCAGTATGTGTTGTATTCATCGTTGCTGTAGCCGATGAGTGCGGTTGGGTCAGGCACGTATTCGAGTTGTGTACTATTGGACAAGGGCATGGGTCCGCTGATTTCGGGGGTCATGCAGAAGGTGCCGAAAAACTTGTTCGTCAGGGCCAAGCAGACGCGGCTTGGGACGTCGAGGTAGTTGAAGATCTGGAGGAGCAGGTCGTGGTCGATGGTTTCGATCTTGGCTTGAGGGTAAGTCCGTGTCTGTGTCTCTGGGACATCACGGCGACCAAAAATCGTGTTGTATCTTCCCACGACAGAGTTGACCGAAAGAGCTTCTTCATTGTCATCCTCGCGCTTTCTCTTCCGACTGTGATGTTGGGGAGCCAACACCTTCTTCACCAGCGCCGTCTCAAGGACCTTGTTGTTCTGCGTTAGTGGAAGATGCGTGTGAGAACAGACGAGCCTTCCTACCGATTCTGGGATCTTGAACACTTCACGCGAAGTCATCTTGTTGAAGTTGCGCGATGACCATCAGTATGGGACATGCTGCAGTGTCACCAATTTGATTGCGAGGATACCTCCATGATGTGCGCGCCAAATCGTTCGCCAAGCGCATCGTTCTGAGGTGAGGCGATGGTTGAACACACCGGTTTCGGTGGGCACTTCACAGAAAGTGAAAGCCGGTGAGCGGGAGCAGGGCGGTATGTGTTCACGAGAAAAATCCTGGTAGCACGGTGCCAACTTGACATGTTGGATTCACAATGCAAACCGCATAAGCATCAAAGCCACCAGACAGAAGCACCTACATGTTTGAGATTTCTCAAAGGAGTGCTGGTAGAGGGAAGTACAGCTTGGTTCAAAGTCTTTGTATCATGGGCCAAAGATCATGATCGAAGTGTCTTAGAAGCTGCATCCAGAAAATGAGACGAGACGTCTTTGAATAACTTGTTCTCGATACTCATGGTGTCACGCTCCCAAAATCAAACATGTTAGATCTCCCATGGTCACTGAGAAACAGTGGTGTACTGTACAGTAGAGTACGGGCGACGGCTGACCCACCAACCCATGGGGTTGTGAGCCTTGTGTGCCCCGAGCATTTACACCTGTGGTCTGATAGGTGCATAACCTGTCTCAGCAGGCCAGGGCGATCGGAAGCAACCACAAGGCTGAGTTGTGTAAAAGTGCCGTTCTCGGCTGAGAACGAGGCATTTTGGAAGAAGAGTACATGAAAACATGGCCGGAAGTCGATGTGCAGTCGAGCGTTCATCACAAGACGCCAAGGAATTATGTCAGCTGCTTGAGGCCTTTGTCCTTGGGCCCGGCGAAAACGTTTTTCCATCCCCGGTAAGAGACGGAACAACTGCCAATCCATCAAAGCAGCAACTGTTGATGTTTCGGATGAAAAAAGAAGGCGTCAGTTCTGTATTTTCATGCCTGCGGCTGAATAAGTTGAAGAAGACAGATTCTGGCTCGAGAGAAGAGAAGAGAAAGAGAGTATACAAAGCAGGCACCGCTAAAGCGATTAGTTGCCGATTCTCGTCTACGAGTACGAGTGAGGCTGTCTGCTGTCTGGATCTGCGTCATCCCAATCCCTCCCCTACTGTATGATCCTCTCTCTATCCCGTCGCCTGCTCGCCGCCTAAACCGAGAACATAACAGAGTGGCCCAGCCCGTTCGAAGACTATTATCCTCATCCTTTACGAGCAGAAGATTCTACCTCTCATATCAAATCCTCCTCCCTGCCGGCCGTTAGCACACTCTCCCTCGCCTTTTCTCCTTCCTGCGATCCACCTCGATCATCAACATTCTCCACCACTGACGACGTCGATTCTTGTCACCACTTTTTTCTCGCCTCGATTCAAATCACCTCACGTCCTCAAAAAGAAAATCCCACCGACACTCAGCCTGCGCTTGCCTGTGGTCGAGCCTCGCTACCTCTACTTTCCTAATCACTCGATATCTTTCACCGTGGCTTCCTCAAGTCTGCAGACTTGGATATCCGACTCCCTTCAAAGCCTCACTAGCCTCGTCGAACCCCTCCTCCGCCGACTGCCACCTGAACTTCACAGCCATCTCAGTGACGCCCTGACGAATTATTCGACTGCCTCTTATACCACGCTTGCCGCCGTCCTCCTCTCTCTCCTCTTCCTCGTCTGCCGCTTTCTCATGAGCAGCTACAACAGCTATTATACCTATGGTGGTGGGCGCAATGGAGGCTCACCATACACCAGTCACATTGTCGATCCCTACGCGCGCAATCTTTCGAGCCAGTTTGAGTACATTGACGCAGACCATGACATCCTACACGACGCCCATCGGCCAACAATGACAAAGGCGCACAACAATACTTACGATGACCCTGAAGCACCTGACCTGGTCCTCGTAAGGTACATGGCTTCTCTCATCCCGGTCGAGTTTCCTGCCTACTCCATTAGCGAAGAAAAGGCATACGTTGGCCAGTTGCGCGAAGCCGTGGCACGAGCCTTGTCGACAGATCCCAGAAGAGTCAGACTGGTCTACAAGAAGCGAGATCTGAAGCATGATTCATGGCCATTGAGGAAATACAATATGAAACAAAACAGCGAAGTGGCTGCGATCAAGACTGAAGGTGTACTCGACTACAGTGACCGGGACAGTCCGTCGTCCAGCGATCAGGAATCTGTAGCAAGCCAGAACCCCCGAAGACGGCCTCGTGCGTTATCATCCGTCAGAGATCGAAGCAGCGATCAATTACCGACTCAGAAATCACCGGTCTCCTCGAATTTCCTATCTCCCAATGGCCATATTCCTTCGGGCAGTGCCTCTGAGAGACAGTCCCGTGGTAATCTAAGGCCCGATGTCGACGATAGGACATACCGACGAGAACCGTCACGAACACGAGGCACTTCACCACGACCAAGTTCGACGCCAGCGCCGTCAGCCAGAGTGGCTGCGGATCCCAACACTCCTCTAGGCAAGCTGCAGGCCCTGTCGGATACATTTCATGACCAGTGGCTGCCCTTGTGTCAAAAGTTCATCTCCAACCCCCCTTCGAATCCTCAGGATAGGGAGAAGGAACATCGCAAATTGAGCGAGAGTATCATGCTACATGTTATGCTCAAAGCCGATGCTATTGACGTAGACAATCCAGAGGCACGAGCGTTCAGAAAGGCGTTGATCAATGAGACCAATGACACAATGAAGAGGTTGGATGTGGTTGCCAAAGGGTAATCGGCGATGACATGCATGTTGCATTTTCTGGCGCCAGAGAAGTCTTTTGATACCATGGAAGGCTGGTCTCCTCCGTACTGGGACGGTCTAATTGCATTGATACTGGCGACATGATTGTTTTCATGGGATGGCTCACTTGGCATAAAAGATGGCGGTTTGGAGAAGGAATTGCACGAGTTGCAATTGCATAGATTGTTACTGCCGCAATGGTAGCAGTGCTAACACCTATAAGAATTCATGCACTCTTTGCCCTACTGTATCTATTCTTAATACCTAAGTTACCTAGGTAGCACGTATAGCGTTAAAGAATACACCTTTCTTGAAGAAATGACTCTTGCGACGGCACATGGGTTGAGCTAGTCAACCGTACGATAAACAATCTCGATGGTGTCCTGCTTCTTTTCCCCCCTTATCGACGCCAGGCTAGAGTTACCATCACCATTGCCCATCGACATGCCAAATGTCTTTGTTCAATCATTGGGTCTGTCGACCTCTCAAAGTACAGTGGACATTTCGATGGTGTACCACCCCGACACCCTGCATGTAAAGACCATTCAAACAGCCACAATGGTTGTCCCTATGATTCTCTCAACAAGGCAGATGCATGCATGTACTGGAACTTGCAGGCATGATGCAGCATATAGGTACCAATGGGGGGGCAACGATCCTACAACTACCTAGGTCGTCGCCAGCTGGCACATTCTTACTGGTGACGATTTGACGCTGCCGTATCATTCAACATGGTGGAGCACAATCAGTACCAGCGATATCTATTTCACTATGTATAGGCTTGCTGCGGGCCTTGGACAATTCGTCAACATGCAGCACGGCGAGCAACATGTCACGGCCGCAGCCTGTTCAGACAGCCAGCGAACAGAACTCCATCTGGAGAGACTTGTCCGAGGACCATTTCCGCCGAGATGTGGTTGCACTGTCTCGAAAGTGTAATCAAGTTCCTCTTAACCCGAGGCTCTGGCTCCCTTCGACGGGTGATGCCCATCACGACAAGACTTGGACGGACACTCCCCGACAACTTTCGTTCGATGTGGAAAGGCGGCTTGCAGATGACATGGCATACATACTAGCAGCAAAGGAAGGAGTAGGTAGTGTGACTGCGGTCTGTGTCGAGGAGAGACAAGAGCCAAAGGGACTCGTCCTTCGCATTGCAGCGAATGAAGGGGTATGCAAAGGGTTCAAGGCCGCTCTCAGCCATATATGTGACCTTCTAATGTCTTGTACAAAGAATGGTGCGTATGTCAATGTTTCCTGTTGGTGTTCTTCTCATGGAATCGCAGAAATGACAGGAACCCAATGCATCTCGGACGTCTCGGAGGCGGTGCTCAACCTCTGTCACGATCGAATCCACGAGCGCATGCACTTCTTTCTCACAGGAACCCCTTCTTTCAGACGTGGGAACAAGTTTACACTCGTCAAACGTGACAGCCCGAACGATACACTGACAAGCTTGCAACGGGCAGCTACAGGTCCAGCCGGGCAGGATCTTAGTAGAAGATTGTCGAGTCTGAAAAGCGACTTCGAAGAATTCCTACGCAAATCTGGATCTCTCACGCCTGTCGATGAGATGCATGAGCTACAAGTCGTTGTCAAAAAATGCTTCTCCGTCACTACGCGTGATGGGAAGATGTCGTTCTGGAACACCCTTTCATCTGCTGGAATTAGCCCCAGGAAGTGGTTCAACAACAACATGCAGATCGACAAACTAGCCGCGTACTACAGGATACCGATCACGCTGGTAAAGGATATCCGCAAGAGAAGCTCACGAGGGCTGTTCGCAAGCATCACACCACACTATCTCGAACCATATGCGTCTAAAGTGACGACAATATCTACCGAAGGGAAACGGGTTTCCTGTCACGTACATGCAGAGGTGCAAATCATTACACATTACCTGAAGTCACCACCACACATTCCACCTCGTTTCATTGGGACCAGTAAAGCTGCTTGCTTCCTCTGCCACCTATTCATCGAGTCACACGATGTATTCAAGGTGTCAGCCACGCACAGCCGGCTCTATGACCAATGGACCATTCCGGATTTGGCAGATTACAGCCCAGAAGCCATCGCGAAGCTCAGGGAGGTCATCAAGCAGATGGACAACAAATGTAGACGCCTCATCAAGAAAAAACATGGACGTGCTTTTCCGTTGACCAGCAGGCATAATTTGCGAAAGTTTCCTCAGTATTCGCCCATGTCTTCGGTCATGTCTCAGCCAATGCCGCGTATGAGAGAGGCAGCGACTGGTCGCATAGCTGTCGGAGATACCGGGATGTCGTCTGGGATTCCTACTCCTCCAGCTTCCGTATCAACCACACGGTCATCTTCGAATAAGCAACAAAGGGAGTGTGCTGTGGGGCAGGCATTGCCCGAATCTGTAATTGAGCAGGTTGATGCGAAATCCGATATGGGTGAGGACAGTCGGAGAGACGTAAAGATCCACGAACGCAAGGTTGGCCAGATAACATGGAGTCCCTCGGACTCGTCATCGACATTAAGACCGGAAGCAATACGGGAGGTTCGAGTTCAGGCAGATCACCCACAGTACATTAGTATACCTGGTGTAGATATAACTTTGGATATTGAGGCACCTTCAGCCGGAATGGCGAACTTTCAAAGGGCTCCTGCGGTAGGTGAAATTGAGCATTTATTCAACTTGGTCGAGCTTGAGGAGGTGAGGGCGGGAGAGGAAATGCATTTCGAGAGGCCTGAAGATCAAGACCACATCAGACTTCGCATCGCGAAAGGAGGGTCTGATCTCTGCTCTGTGCGCCTGCGATGGTGTTGACATGATGCCACTTGAATCTGATGATGATGATGATGATGACGATGATGATGATGATGTGGTGTTGATGTGGTGTTGATGTGGTGTTGATGTGTTGTAACATTCTCTAGACGAGGCCCACGAAGACTGCTGTGATGTTCATCAATCCGACTAAACTAAATTGCGTCATTGTGCAGTTTTGTACGGAGTATGCCTCGTAATACTTCCGCAGCGCCTAGAACAAAGGTCCCGACCACAGCCGAGTCATCAATTTCAACATCACTCTTGGGAGGTCACAGACGAGCCACAGATTGCAGTACTCCCTTGACGCAGAGATCGTTGACACCAATCTACTTCAAAGGGGCACTACTACGAGACGATAAAGGATCGTTCCGAACATCACCACCACAATCACCATGCAAAACACCCGATCCGGCGACCACGGAATAAGTCAGTAAGTGGTGACCCTAGTTATTCGCATCCCTCCCTTTTGCCTCTGTTCTTTGTCCTATCCATCACATCTCCCATCTCAGGCAATACCTATTATCCTGTCCTGTCCGGTCCCACACTCTATGGTATCAAGGGAAAGATGCCTCTGAGACAGCGTGGGGTGGTGGGAGATGGTTAATATGGATATGGATATAACCCTGAGAGTTCTGAGACATTCCCTGGCAACCCACCATTTCCATCGGGCGGGAGTTGAACACAACATCAACACGCACCCGTAACCCTTCTAGCACGGATCAATCAAGATTTCGAGACTGGGGCAAGTGCTGGAAAAAGATCGTTTGCTTACCGAGTGTCACCCCGTGTACAGAAACACAATTGACGAAACGAAACAAAACTACGGACTTAAATCGTCACTCGATCGGGACGTGGGGAAGAACATGCCAACCACAACAAAGTCAAAGTCGAGCACCGGCACCGGGTCTTCCACAGCATTCTCATTGCCCGAGATAGGGGGCGGGAAGAGCCTAAGTGAGAGCGTGGACGAAGCCTTGAAAGACGCGTCGGGTCTGGCTGCCCAAGACAAGGCTGAGAGGATCAACGAGTCGGCGAAAATCGGCGGGGAGAAGGATTTGCATGACTTGGCCGCGAGTAAGCAGCCCTAGTTAACATCAAACCCCCAAGCCTCGCGAGACACGAGACACAGGACACTGCCCATCGAAGAGAAGATGGGGGATTTTTGGGAAGGAGGGGGGCCGGTTTGCTTTGCTATGGCCGACATCTAGCAATCAATGGTTAGCATCTGGATCAGGTGTCAAGTCAAGATCCTAGGGTATGTTATGACCTGCCAGCCATCGTATCTTATTGAGATTGGAGAAACCGAAGATGAAAAGTGAAAATTGGGAACCCTTGGAAAAGGAAAAGGAAGAATAGAACATTGATTGTCATATCCTCGCCACCTCGGCAGGACCAAAAATTTGATTTTGTCCATGTTGGATCAGATCACAACGTCCCATGCAGTAGTAGCCATTCAATTCATCTCGTTATGATGTGTCCCGCCATCGCGACCGGGAAATGCGACAAGGACCGCCACTCCCTTATCATCTCTCCCCCGTGTGGAGTGATCTTGCCTGAGGTGTCGGGATCTCCTCCATCGATTCGTCTCATACTGATAAGTGGCATTGCTAGAATTATTTGCGTCGTGAGAGCAGGCCTACTACGCTCGGCTCACCGATCTTTGGGGAAGACGTCGTTTCCAGGAGCATTCAATCTTCACGTATTGTGTCTTGAAGATCATCGACGCAGGGAAAGGCATGATGTGTGTCTCTGGCATACACTGCTGCACCTCAAGGGATAACGAAGGAAACGTTTTATTCCTGAGGATGGTAAAGTATAGTCGGAGACCAGCCAGTGGTAGCAAGAGCAGCTACCTCGCTTCGTCGCCACTCAATCAGGGGGCCCTGAGTCAAATGCCCGAAAGCATCTTCTTGATTTGATCGTGTCTCAGGACGGCACCGAACCTACACAGTGTCACATCATAGTCAGCTTCGGACCACTTTCGATAAACCTTGCAAGATCGTTACAATCCGAGACCTTGGCAGCCTGTCGCCGCTCGCGTGTTGTCGAGGTCAAGGTAAAGAGGTCGAGCAAAGACAGTGACAAAACGTACCCGTAACACTTGATTTGCGCCAACAACCGATCCGATAGGACCGCCAAACTCTCGACTTTCATCGATCCAAACCCCCGAGATTGACTTATCATATGCCACACCTGGATGGGCGTGACTTCCAAGCCTGCTTCGACGGGAAGAGTACTCGATGTCTCCAACAGTCGACGTAGAATCTCTGTCGGCGCGTTCCACGACCCAGAACAGATGTCTCGCGTGGGGACGACGGTGTTGCTGCATAACAACGCGGCCGTAGCGGTATGGACATGGCCGTGGGGAGCGAAAGTCTGATTGCCGTCGTCGTCTGGTTGGTGAATATGTGGGAGACATGGTCTTTCGAGTCTAAAAGACGTCGAGTCAAGATAGCAACGTCAGCGACCGACTGAGGTAGATGACGTACATTGACAACAATGTCATTGCAAGTGTACATACTTCAACACGAATTCCATGGCGACAATCACGACGTCGAGCTGCGCCACGTATCCTGATCCGATGTTCAGAACAGAGCTCTTGAGGGGCTGCGAAGACTCGGGTTGACTTTGTTGATCTGCTAAGTCATTCCATCGTATGTGTCAGTAAGTATCCTCTGTAGATGTTCATTGCAAATGCCATGCTTGCAGCCTCGGGTTCTGTAGGAAAGGCGGATGGGGAGAAGACAATGAATGCATCACGCATCTTACCTGGGAAAATTTGACGAGAATGCCAATCCTGGGGCGATTGAGTACTATTGGTCGTATTCTCACTCAACAAGCTGTCTGGACTTAATGGCCATTGTGGTTGGCGATGATGATTTCTTGTCTTTGCCGACGACGACGAAAACTGTGCGGACGTTGCCAACTGGACGTGCATCTGCCAGGGGTTGTCATTCTGACTTTCCACCCAGACCACTGCACTGCCACTTCCATTCTCACTGCTGACTTCCTCATTGCTGACGCTACCATGGGGATGGGGCTGGGACTGGGACTGCGGGGATATAAAGTCATTGCTAGCGACAAAGTCGTTGCTTTCCCAGTTGTTGTTCCTGTCTGCTCGGAAAGTATTCTGGCTTGGGTACTGGGCGAATCCGTTCCTTTTGCTATCTATCGCTGCCAATCGACTCGTCGCTTCGGCAAGGTCACGCTGAAGACGATCAACTTGAGTTTGTAAATCGGACTCTGACTTTTGCAGTCGTTGAATCTGTTGTTCGAGGTTTTTGAGATACTGATCTCGCCGTTCCCGGAACGTTCTATACGGCACGCACAAACCGCAATGTCAGCACGTGGTCCAACGCATTAGTACCGAGAATGGGACAGGAACGGTGCACCGACTTTTGCGCCCTTCGCAGTTGTTCGCGACGATTTGCGACACGATCTGATTACACGATTAGCGTCTCCGGTCAGGCACCTCGATTACCGCGTACCTTCGACGTTCCGGAAGAATGGACGAAAGACGTCAACCATGCTTTCTCCTGTTGCTCGCTTTGACCTCTGCTCCGGAAGGGGGTGAGATGCGATTTCCGTCCGTTCGCACAAAGTCCAAGCGACAGTCAACTGAATCGGCTGACGGAAGACGTCTCTGATGAAATCGAAGACGGGAAACCCGTCAACTCCGGAGGAAGCTTACAAAAGCAAAGACAGAGAGATCTGCTCAGTTGGTCGCAGGGAAAGCCACAAGTCTCGACGACGAGTGACGGCTGAAACGGGGTCCGATCTTCTGCTGGCTGAACCCTCTTCGTGCGGTTCGCTTCGTTGGGGCCGAAAGCGTTCCCATGCGACGTTGGACCCACCAATCACATCCGCCCGACGGTCCCTGAGGCTCCAAGTTTGCGACACGTTTGAGGGAGATCAATAATCCAGAATTCCTGCTTTGGGTTTAGGTTCGTTGTGGTGGTCCGCTGCCGCTTCATCGCAAGGAGAAATATTGGATTGAGTAATCGTCGAGGAAACATGGAATCAACGGCACTTGAGGTCAGAGGTCATGTTGAGACTCCGCCGGCAGCTTGGTAATGTCGCAGAATGAAATCATTCAACATCATTTCCCGCCAGCTCAAACACATGGATCGAAATCAATAGTTTCCTAATCCAATGCCGCGCACGCTTCAACCGATCCATACCAGCGAGGTATAAAGGATGAGTCCAGCTTCCAATCTTGGGGCGAGGAAAGCCATCTTCCACGATTCCTGGCGAACGAAACGGCCCCCCGACCAGTCAGTCCTCTTCAGCCTCTTTCACCAAGGTCCGAGACCTTAATACGCAGAAGATCAGCCAGAAGATGCTTTCCCGCGCTCGCCTCCTTCTTCTCCTAGCCTCGTTGGGCCTCACTGCATCTGCAGCTCCATCGCAACATTGGAAATGGCCAAGCCCACCAGGTTCCGGCGGTGCTAAAGCCATATACTTTCTCAGCAACGACCAGACGAACTCGGTCGTTGCCTTGCCAGTTGGAGCCGACGGTACACTCTCGACGGGAAGTGTGACTGCGACTGGTGGCTCAGGATCAAATTTCATCGACGCCGCGACTGGGATGCTGGCAGCTCCGGACGCCTTGGACAGCCAGTCGTCCTTGACGAGAGTTGGCAATGTGAGTGCGGTCATTAGCCCCCACGTAGACACACTTCCTAACACGTCGAGCTAGAACATCTTCGCGGTCAACGCAGGCAGCAACACCGTTTCCATGTTGTCCTTTGATCCTCAGAACCCTACGTCCCTCACGACGATCGGACAGCCCGTCTCTTTGCCAGGACAATTCCCCAACACTGTCGCAGGATCGGGCAAGCACAATTTGGTGTGCGTCGGCACAACGGGTGCGGTCAATGGAGTGTCATGTTCGACCTTTTCTGCGAAAGGTCTCGGCGCCATGGACGCCCTGAGGTCTTTTGACCTCAACCAGACAACCCCCCCGGCCGGACCAACGAACGCCGTTTCTCAGCTGTTCTTCTCCGAAGATGAATCCCGTCTCTTTGCCACTGTCAAGGGCGACCCGGCCGTCAATACCACCGGCTTCTTCTCAGTCTTCCCCGTCGCGGCTTCGGCGTGCGGCGGCGCGGGAACACTGTCCACGCAAGACACGCGCAGCTCGCCGGCGGGCACCGCCGTCTTGTTCGGATCCGAGGTCATCGAGGGAACAAACAACGTCTTTGTAACCGACGCGTCGTTTGGTGGTGCGGTCCTCGCCGTCGACCCGGCGAGCAACGCAGTCTCGCTCGTAGCAAACCAGACCATCCAAGGACAGAAAGCGACGTGCTGGGCCACAATCTCCAAGAAGACAGGCAGTGCCTTCGTCACCGACGTCAAGGTGGATCGTCTGGTGGAAATGAGTTTGACCGATGCCAGCATCCTATCCATCACGGACCTCTCGGCCGATGGAGACTTGGGACTCATCGACTTGGTGGCGGCAGGGGACTTCATCTATGCTCTGTCACCTGGAAACGGAACCACGCCAGCTGCGGTCAGCGTGGTAGATGTGTCGGGTGGGCAAGGCTCAGCGAAATTGGTCCAGCATTTCTCGCTCGAGTCGATGGGTGTGGGGGAGAATGCTCAAGGCATGGTTGCGTTTTGAGTGTACGTGTGTGTACATGAAGCAAAGATAAAGGAGGATCAAAGCGTTGCCCACAAAAAGCTCCCATTGTACAGTCATTTCCTTTTTCTTTCACTTCGTATTGACAAACATGAAGATTGCTCTCCATGTCTTTTAACCCTATAAACATTCAAATCATAGGGATATTGTCCGCCTCTGCCTGTCATTCTTAGGGTTGCTCAAGGGGTAATTTAATGATACAGTGTTTGTTCAAGACAGCAAAGTCATTGCTTGCCATTATCTTCCTGTGGTCTGGAACGGACAATCAGCCCAGCTCCAAACATTGCTCCCTTGAGTGCGAGTTTGAAGTTGCCACTTTAGCCCGGGTCAGGTCTAGGATGCTGCTGTGGTGTCAAGCACCGTAAGTAATCGGAAGCAAGGCGGAATGAAGCATTAGTCCATCGTCGTTGAATCAGTCAAATAAGTTTGCTTGCAATGTGTGTGACGTGGGTTTTGTGTAACTGTACACAAACAAGTGTTGGTGGCAAAGATGCCTCGCCTTTCGCTTGTTTCTTTGTCAACACTGCACACGTTCATCAGGAGCAAACATTGGCTGTCTGGCTTAGCAGATCATCCAAGATATATTTAAAAGGCGTCCATCTTCGTGCTCTCTTCGCCTTCATTTCCAATCATCCATTCTCCGTCAAGCATCCTTGGTGATGACACTATTCCATATTTGTATATATGTACCTTACCTCTCCTCCTGGTCCATGTATCTCTCAAGCCACCACCGCAATGGATCAAATCTACGACTGTGGCCGTTGGTTCTCAACGACATATTCATCCGGTCCAGTCGCCTCAACATGCCTCTGGACTTGAAGCCGACTCTCTGGACCGGGCAAGGCTTTCAACCCGTGTCCACCACAGCCAACAACGTCCAAATGGTTTCGCGGGCCGCGCAAACTTCAGCATAACTGAGAAAAAACAACATCATTATCCAAATATATATATATATATATATATATAAATACGTCAGCCTCGAGAAAGAAGAGTCATCAGCGCAGAGGCACGACTTGACACGAGGCAAACCTTGGGCGTGTGCTACGTCACTGGGAAAGGGGTTTCTCATCGTCTCCTCTTCTCGACAATCACCGACGACATATTCTCCGGTTCCACTCGACCCGTATCTCCCAGTATCTACTTTTGGTGAAGGTCGAAGCCGAGAGATATATCTTGAACCCGCCCGAGTGGACTGCCCGCCCAGGTCTGACGCGGAAAGTGAGACTTTCCAAAGTCCAGGTCTTGGACTCTTTTCTCTCAGAGCCCACCACTCGAGCGAGCGGACGATCGGACGTCGGGAACATGTTCCAAAACCTCTCCAGCGACCTTCAGGCATCCCCTTGCAAATCTCATGTCATCTCGACACTCACCTACTCCGACCTCCTGGACCGCGCCCGTTCAGACATTCCTTCACTTGAACCCTCTCCCAACTACCTCACCACGAGACATGGGAGAATGGCAGCCACACATGGCAAGTCCTGGAGGACGAGTGCGTGCTGAAGATGGATGGGACCATGACCAGTTCAACACAGATCTGCGACGACTCCGCCTCGTACCTGTGTCCCCGAAGAGGGGCGAAGTAGTAAACACATCAAGAGGTACGACGTGAAGAGGCACCACCGAGGACCAAGAGTCAGGAGACACAGGCCGCCGTTTTCGTAAACTTCCGAGACCAAACTCGCACGGCAGCATTCAAAAAGGATAAAATTTTGCTGAACCACGCAACCAAGGTACGGTACTCACTTGGCTTTGGTTTGCGACAGCCTCACCACCTTCTTTCTGGTCGACGACTGCTACATGCCATGCCATGTCTTGGGACAAAGAGCACATTCGCCAAACGGTGCCCCCCCCTCCCGTCCGCGTCGTGTGGACCTACTATGTCGATCTTTCAAGTCTCGACAAAGGTTGGAAGAGTCTCCCCTTTATACAAGTTTGACACGTTTCACCAGGGCCACAAGAATCGGCATCCTCCAAAACTCAGGCCCAACCGGCTCGCTCTGCCTTGATATCTCCATATCGAGTCCGTGACAGAACGATCAACCATCATGCTACAGGCGCAAGTTCGTACGAAGTGGGCGAGTCTCGACTCTCTTTACTCTTCCTCCACTACCTAATGGCACTTGGGCTGTTACTGCTCCATCAAAGACTTTGATCTCATCACAGCAATGAAAAGAGTTCTTTTCTGTGTCTGTTACTTCACCACAACAGGCATGGGAGAAACTGGAATGAGGGAATGAGGGAATGAGGGAATGTGTGGTCAAGGTGTGTGTGTACAGAGTCCGGACAAAACACATCGAGTCATCGACTAGTCAAAATCCTCCTCGTCAACATTTCGATCCTCACAATGTCGGGAAACGTTACTCGCAGCAGGGAGTGGGAGAACGAAGAGAGGGCAAAAGGGTTCTCTTTGATTGTACCTCGTATCGTCCTGTATGCTCTCAGGAGAAAAGCCGAGACACCCCCGATCAAGACGAACATATCGAACATATCGAACATATCGAACGTATCAAACATGTTTGGGACACATGTTATGAACTACCGTCATCACACTGCAGCATTCTGGGAGAGGCTCTGGCAAACAAACACCTATGTATCAGCGGCACAGTCCAACGTCTGCCAACATCAACACAAGGGAAATGAACATTTTCGAGCAAATCAATTCTCTTGACCAAAGATTTCAAAGTCTTTCAAACTCATCTTCTTCGTGGCCTTTTCAATGATCAATTGTTGTACATACGTTTTCGTGCCAGGCGCTGGCGGCTTCTAAAGGAGACCAAGCAATAGCACAAGTCCCATTTTCGTGCTTGGATTCAACTCCTGTCGAGCCCCTGTTTAGAACTTGTGTATCTTCAAAATAATTCGCCTCGACCAGAGTTCCTGTTTTCCAAAAAGAATACAGTCCGAGATTGGTCATTGCTAGTGATCATCTGCAAGGACAAATCCAAGCGCGTCTGCAATCGATCTTCGAAGTCGCATCCAAGTGCCTTTCTCCATTCAATCGGTTTTTGTCGGCGTGTTGAGTGCAAGTCTACCAGATTCCCCCACTTCAACCACGCCGTTGAACAGCTCTATGATAGCCTCTCGGGCTTTGGGCTGTTTCGACAACACCAAACTCAACATGTCACCGTTAGTAACGCCGCACTGCTTGCCGACATCGACCAACTGGGCCATGAAATACGAATGTGACTTCCCTTGGTCGAAGCGTCGCTGCAGAACCGTCCGTCTCTCGTCATTGCGTATGCGCTCCTGTTCGTCTTCCGTCAACCTGACCCATACCGGCTGCTGCTTGATCTTCTGCATCGCCTCACTGACGGCAGTGTTATCGGCCATCTCGCGACGACGGAACCATCTCTCCAAGTCACCAAAATTGTTCCACTTGGCGCGATTCTTGATCGCTGTCTTGCTGACAGAATACTGATCTGCTGATTTCCTGGGTGGACCCACATGCTGACTCCCTAATTTAGCTGCGGGCTCATGACCGTATTGATTCAAGGCGGTTATGATGTTTGTTTCTGGGCGCTGCATTGTCTGAATCATCGCTCGTGTGAGAGATTCGGACGATGCCTGGTTATAGTCGTTGATTTTAGATCCGGAATCGCCAGCACCGTCGTCCTTTTTCGCCCGTCGTTGACAATTTAGCACATCAACATCAATAGCCTGGTCTGCTAGATCTGCTATGAACGCAATCGCAGATTTGATGATTCTTGTTGTTGGATTGAACAGGCCGGCAACGTCGTTGTCGTCACTCAGATATCGTGGAGGCAGGAGAGCTCGTAGCTCCTTGGCCGCTTCTCTTTCATTGTCGCGACGGTCTCGAGAATAGCGTACGATACGTGACTCTGGGACTTGGCGAGGCATTTCTGCTGGTAATGCAGACAAGCTTTTGATCCTGGCACGTTTTGCGGGTGGGAAGGATTGATCCCTGTTGCGATCTTGGGGATCGGAAAGCCTCTTTCTATGGCCGTCCATTCTGTCCACAAGCCCGGGCTGGGTATTGGGTAGATCGGACGTAACAATTGGCCTTGTAGGATCAGATCTGGTTTCTAATGCCGGTAATGGCAGGTCGTCCTCGCTGTCGCTGGAATTTCCCCAGTCGTCTCGATTGGCGAGTCTGCCATGGTGATAAGCATTTTTGCCCGGGGGGTTCTTGGGCTCGCTGTCATCGGAAGGTGAGTCCGTACCATTTGGGGATACAGGAACAGGATGTCCATTCGCACGCAGTCTGGCTTCTCGACTGCTCGCTGGTTGTGCCTCTGGGGTCATCTCTAGCAAAGGTCGCATAGCATCTTCTGTGTCATACACGGTTGCCAAATCACGGGCTGTTGCAAGGGGGACCCAGGTACCCTGGTAGAAGGGATGACCGCCATTGGTGACTCGTTGCGGACCGCCAATTTCTACGATGATCTTGCGTCTCATGGTCCCGTTATCGACTCCGATAGCCCTGAGCATTGACGTCGCATTCACCCAAGAGTCGTTCTGATGTCGCATGACCAAAATTCCATTGATGTTTATCTCATACACAGGTACGCTTGAGCGTAGAACGGCGTGGATCTGGGGTGCTGCACCTGATAAGGCGACATGGGACGACCTGGGTTTCTTTTTCTGATCACGATGCGGTCGTGCAGCACGAGATGATCCAGTGGTACCCCTCAGGCATTGGGCGCTGGCACTTCGTACCCTCTCGTGTTGCGATTTCGGAGTGCGTCGCGGTCTTTGACCAGTGGGACTTGGAGAAGAGTGATCAGCATTTTGCAGTTGTTCGACCATCACGGCCGTTCCTTTTGGTAACACTTCAGACCCTTGTGGTAGTGTTGTCTCTCCATGAGAAACCTCGATTGTCTCGTCCACATGTGTCTGCTGGTCTGCCTCAACATCACTTTCACCGAGTTCAAGCCATGCCTCTTTGTTGTTATCGCCACGGAACACGCGTAGCCATTTTTCGTCTTCTTCCTCTATCGTACGAAACTCGACAGAAGACTCTCTGCTTGAGATGTCGGTGGAATTCCAGGGCATATGTCGTTCTCGTGGGACTCGGTCCGTAGGGGAGTGCTGGGATGTCCTCGTGCGCGGACCGACAACATCACCGATCTCGACGTCAGTTGAGGCATCCTGCTCATATTTCTGTTTCCGTGGTTGTGTGACTTGCTCATAGATTTCAAGATCAGAATCATCGTCATCGTCCGCCCACTCAGCTTGGAACGTGTGGAACGGAGGCATTGTCGAAGTCCCCGAACCACGTCGGCCCAGCCATGAGCTTGTGAGGAAGGTCACGCCGATCGGGGAGAGATCATTGTCAAGAAGGCCAGAGGTAACACAGAATCATTGGGATCGGCATACACCGATTGCCCCTCAAAATACGTCGAGAAGTGCGCAGTTCCTCATTTCGAGACTGCGGTTTCATGCGTGGTATTGCTGGGCGACCAAAAGAGTACCGGCGAGATGATTCCCCACGTCCGCAAACGTGCCAGCGTCACCGCCCAGCCTTGTCATCTCAGCCTTGCGGGAGTTCAGCCTCGTCACCCGCTGGTGGCTCACCTGGGAGAGAGGCATGATGGGTAGGAAGGAGACATGTCGCCGCTACATAGCAGTACAAAGTAGACTACCTTGAATCTCGTACCCAATTTTGCAAGGACATCTATACAGCCTAAGTGTCTGGCTTCATCACTTGCACAGCTTGACTCGAATAGATACGTGGCATTTCTACTACAAGGTACAGAACAAGCAGGCAGCCTATGTATCGAGGTTTGTTGTTTCTCGTTACGACCAAGTCTCTACTGTACAAGTACTCCGTACAGACTACACTCTTCAGCCTTGCGAGAGGTACTCGGTACAAGATCACAACTCATCCTCCAATCCCACGTGTGCTGATGATCCGACACTTCCCCGCAAAAACAAAGCGTAGTTCTGGAGTCTACCTACGGAGTACAAGTCCACTGTACGTTCCCTGAGATCCATGACCTCGGGACACGGACGAATTCCTTAATCATCGAATCCAAGTCGGGACAACTAACTTGACAAGTAATTGTGATGAGCCCCATAATTCGATCCCGCAAATCCCAGACAACTGGGCAGTTTTGCGGGGAGAAAACTTGAACTCGGAGCGCTGGTGGAGAAAAGTTCCCACCATGAGTTAATACTATATTGTAGTTCTCCTTCACGGATTTGACCCATTCTTCCCACACGTGGCCAATTCATAGCCTTTTTACTCCATACTATACTCTGTATTTCGGGTCCCTGAAGGCTATTGCATCAGAGAACCTGTCGGTGTTCTCGGTCTTCATGGGGCTTCATTACTAACTACTCCATCAAGTATAGGCTAGCTGACACAAGACAGAAGACACATGGCTTCAGCTCTACAGTACAGGAGAGCCTTCTGGCTGGTCGGTCCTTCCTCACTCTACTGTATGCACGGCATATTTCTTGCTGAAAGGAGCACCGTGAGAAAACCCGCCGAACAGCCAGGTCTTCAGTCCGTATACCATAGCGAATGTTTGAAAGAAGATCTACGTCCTCTGTGTTACGGTCACCGATGCACAAAGATCAAATTCAATTCTGTACCACGGTCCATGGGAACACACCGGTCAATCACCTCCTCTACCTCGTACGCAAGTCGTATGGTAGTTCAGTGACACACTCTAGGACGCAGAGGTCCCACGAACATCTCTCAAGGCGTCCCGCCCGTGCACCGACACACAGACTAGACCCCAGAAACCCCGCGAATTAATTACTTGCCTAATATGTTGTAGTTTCTCAGACTCGGTGCCATCTTACTGTACTGTATCTTGTTGACCTCGCAGACTAGACCAGACCAGGAGGGGACGCCCTGTGCCAGTCCGCGAGTCCACCGGTCTCCAGAAACCATACCACCCCCACCGCAACGCGGCAATGTCGGACGGTGTTCATTGATCGCCTACAAAGTCCTGGACATCTGCCACGTCTTTGTTGTTTTATTTCGGCTTGTTGATTCTGATGGTGGACAATTCAATTCTTGACAAATCCTACTGATACCGCGCAATACTCCCGCCCTTACTCCGTGATCGACATCCACCAAACAAACATGGCTACTGATACCACGACCACCGCAGACCAGGTGGCAGCCAGCAGCCCCGCCCAGCCTCAGCAGAAGGAAGCTTCGTACGACGAAAAGACCGACGCCCTCTCAGTCGAGAAGCACCTTGAAGATGTTGGAGGAAATGAAGGTAATCTCACATACGACGATGTCGACGAGGAACCCGAATTGCACGCCCGTACATACATAGCTCTCCTGGCCATGTTCCTACTCAATCTGGTCCAGGTCTTTGCACTCCAAGGACCTCCGGCAGTGGTACGGATATGCTGCGACCCCTGTTTTGTCAGCCTGACAATCGCGCTGACCATCATCATTTAGCTCTCCATCATCGGCAAGGCCCTGGATAACCCAGACACCCAGACGTGGGTGCCCAATTCGCTGTCTCTGGTACAAGCCGTGCTCGGTCCAGTCATATCAGCCGGTTCAGATACCTTCCAAGCAAGAAAATTCATCCTTGTCGGCTCCTCCATAATCTCCTTCATCGGCTCAGCCATCGCCCCGGGGTCGAACGACATCTACCGACTGATCGCCGCGCAGACATTGATCGGCGTAGGATTCGCATCGGTCCCCCTCGCATACGCTGTCCCAAGCGAGATCCTGCCCAGGAAATGGAGACCAAGTGCGTTTGTTGCATAGACATTTCCGTCTGTTTCGAGAGAATGCCCGACTGACTGACTGACTCGTCACAGTGGCCCAAGCATGTATGAACATCGCAGCCGCACTGGGTGCCATCTCTGGTCCCTTGATTATCGGTGCTCTGGCCAAAGGAAATGTTGAAGACGGCTGGCGCAAGTTCTGGTGGATCCAAATGGGCCTCTGGGGTCTCACGGCAATCTGTATCTTTGTCGGCTACCGGCCTCCCAAGAGACACACGCGTCTCGACCATCTCTCGTTCTGGCAAAAACTGACACACCTCGACCTTCCCGGCATCGCCTTGCTCACAGCCGGTCTCTCGCTTTTCTTGACCGGCCTCAACCTAGGAGGCGGTCTCTATTCCTGGACGAATGCTCGCACCCTGGTCACTCTGGTCCTCGGAATCGTCATCATGATCGCATTTGGCGTATATGAATGGAAAGGAACCCGAACTGGAGTTCTGCATCACGACTTGTTCAAAGGTGGCAAGAACAAGGGCCGCACATTTGCCATCTGTGTTGCTCTCATCTTTGTGGAAGGAATCATGCTTTTCTCCTATATTGTCTTCTTCCCTGTCATGTGAGGCCGCCTCCCATATCTCCCTTGGCTTGTTTGATCCCCAGAGTCCAAAACAATGACTGTGGACATTGTACAACACATGCTGATCCTTCGTGACTCTTCTAGGTCCTCTTCTCTCTTCACGTCAGACCCCTTCCTGACCGTAGCCCGATCCCAGCCATACTGGGTCGCCGGCCTGCTCTCCGCGCTGGTTTGGGGGTACAGTTCGACACGCTTCCGTACGATCCGCGAACCCTTATTCCTAGGCTTCCTGTTCTTCACCGCAGGTATCGTCGGCCTCTGCACGATCCAACCAGGAGATGATTTCAGCCAACTTGCCTTCTGCGCTCTTGCGGGTTTCGGTTTTGGAGCCCCTCTTATCCTTATCATCACCGGTGTGCAGCTCAGCACACCACACAGGCTGATCGCCACCGCCACCGCGGTCGTGACATCCTCCCGAGCGGTCGCTGCTACAATGTTCACAGCCATATACTCTGCAGCCCTGAATACTCGACTCGACACAAATCTGCCAAATGATATCGGCAAGGCTGCACTTGGAGCGGGTTTACCTGCAAGCAGTCTCGCAGCTTTCATCGGTGCGCTGGCTGGTGGCGATACAGCTGCACTAGGCACGATTCCTGGAGTAAATCCTTCTATCATCGCAGCAGGCGTGGCAGGGTTGAAACAGGCATTTGCCGACAGTATCCGCGTCGTGTATATAATCGCAGCGCCTTTTGGTGCGCTGGCTTGTATTCTCTGTTTGTTCCTTGGAGACATGCGAAAGACAATGAACTATGCTGTGGATGCGCCAGTGGAGGATTTGCATGCCAAGCACCATCATCAGCAGCAGCAACAGAACGCGCAAACCGCATAAGGGGGAGAATCGCGGATCTGGTGACAGTGGTGAGGGCTATACAGGACTCTTGAACAACGCGTGTAAAGATACCTTCAAAACCTGCCAAATACTGGGTTCCGTGTCTTGATAAAGTTACACAAGGATGTGGCACTATATACCGTTGACGTAGCAAAGTCGCAATTGTACCTTGTCTTTGCGAGAGAATGCTCTTCTGCATATCAAGCTAGGTGATAACCGTACTTGAATGTCAAGATCGATTTCGGCAAGAGTAGTGGCGGTACCTGCCTGAGAGCGTCGAGGCGCTCCATTACGGACCCGGGCTAGTTGTGGGCTCCGATGCAATGGAACCGAGACTGTTCGAGTATCTGGAACCTCGACCCGGTGTGCCGGTGTACCAGTCTGCCGGGGGTCAAACAGTCCTTGTATCTGGCCAGGTTAGAGCTCACAGCTATGGGTATGGCGCCCAAAGACAAAAAATGTTCTAGACCACCCCCACATCGCGATGTCGCTGCCTTTGGTAAGGAGTGTCCTGGCTTCTAGGTAGGCATGGTGCTTCAAGTCCCACATTCGATCAGGCATTATCCCGTTGCGGAGGAAGTGTTAAGTGTCTTGGTAAAGACGTTCACGAATTTCCCGATCCACCTCGGCTCTCGGAGTCGAGCGGGCATTTGAGTGTGTGAGGACCGTCTGGAACTCCTTGTCGAAGACCGATTGCTTGAACACGTGAGGAACTCGCGGCATTCGGTCCAGCTTGTTGTAGTGTAAATCACAAAATTACCGAATCCGTGAAGCGGCATGCACAGTGCGGACGCGAAGTAGAGGCCGTAGATCTGATGGTTTGGATTGATGAAATTGTTGTACACTCTGTTGATGCTGATGGGGATCTGTGGCCAGTATGGGTGGTCAGTCTAGTTTGAGGTAGTAGAATGCAAATTGCGAAAGGGCACAATCATACAAAAGCGGTAGAGAGTCGGAACTGATGAAAACATACCCAGGTGATAAATAGGACTACTGTGCAAAGAAATGCGAACTTGGCGTATTTCCAGTGTATCTTGTCGAACCTTGATGCCGTCTTAGCACGAGTTCGACCCTTCTCAGAGGCCGGTTGATCGAGGATGGGTGATATGGATGTCGCTGTGGTCGTTGGGGAGACATCATTTGGATCCAGTTCTTCGCGCGAGTTAATTGGAGCCAGGGGCTCGAAGGCCGTATGTTCTGCTTCGGGTTTGGAACTATTGCTAGCCGTGGCGGGCGGGATGCGTGAATCTGTGCTGAGTGTTCGCGACATGAAAGCACGAGCGAAGTCCGAAAATCGTCGGTCTTTGGCCTTGATCGAGCAAACCGTTTCTCCAGAGTCGAATTCGCAGTTGGCAACCTTGAGTTTCCTCCGAACTTGAAGGATTTGTTTGCCGCTCAGAGCAAAGAGACATAATGAAATGAAGATCATGACCCTTGAAGATCTGTCAGCAAATCATGACTTCGACATCCAGGAGACTCCATTTGCAACCTACCATACAGGAACGTAAAATTCCACCAAGCGAAGAATGTCCTTTTCCCGGGCAATCCAGCACCATAAAGTGGCATCCCCATACACCGTCTTGCCGTCTGGTCTCCAGCAGAGAAAGACTAATGCCGGTATAGATGGTGCAATGAATGCAAAGCATATCCCATATAAGTCGATGTTCTTCAGCTGGTTTGCATTTCGACTTGTACGCACAGTTAGCAAGACATTGAACGCAAGAACCATGACCTATGATATGGTTAGCCATTAAGATCGACTTTCTGTCCCTAGACCGAGAGCTGCGTCGTACCAAGATAGGGTCAGTCATCACAAACCAAGTGATGAACAGCCCTTGGGTTTGGCACCATGCCGAATGCCTCCCCGCAGCTATAGGGTGTCGTCCCCAGCTATAAGCCAAACAGCCAAAGATGTTCGAAACTGCAATGGAGAAGGCGAGTCGGTTGACAGGTTTTCGAAGTGGTGCGTAGCTCAGAAAACTGATGATCGTGAAGGAGGACCCAGTGAGTGACAAACATGCAGTGACCCTAGCGGCAATGTCGAGGGACTGCAATTGTGCCGCAGTGAAAGATTTGTGGTACTCGGTCATTGCACCTCATCATCATGGGGGTTTTTAGCAATCAGTCGAGGCGACACCCGGATATCGTCAGCCGTCGGCGTCCAGAAGGATGAAAAGGTCCTCTCTAGAAACCGCAAAGAACAGTCTTGCGTCAACAAACCTGAGCAAGTGCGATGTAGTGTGCAAAGCAAGCCATTGCACTTGGCCAGCGGCTTAACAGGGAAGCAAAGCACAAACTGCGAAGATGAAGACAAAATCGTGCAGCTTCAGGTGAGATCACGATCCCGCGAACTGACGGGGAGGGATGGTCCAAATGACCAGGCTCAAAAGGCCCTTGAATCCCGAATTGACGATCGCAAGCATTTGGCACTCGTTGACAGGCTTCACACATTGCCCGGGATTGGTTGTAGGGCGCGTATTCTTTGCTTGGGACGGGAACTCGTAATCCTGTAGAGTGGGCGCGGTGTTGTGGGATTGGATGCCCGCTTCATGGGTAGGATGCATCATGGCGCTGACATCTCCTCCTCATCCGAGGTTTCCATTCGACTTGATGTTCCGTAAATATACTACAAAGTGTTCTTGGATGTACAATAATACCAAAGAAGGGTTTCAGGAGGGATTAAATGTGGTATGGGCTCGATGTTCTCTATGGCTTCTCCCAGACCAATCTAACGGGCAATCCACGGGCTAAGGTCAACGAGGGATGCTGAAGAAGGCCGGTATCTGCACAGCAATGACTCTTTTAAATCGTCCAGAAATATGTTGTCCATAGTTCACGCAACAAAGCAGCGTAGATCAAGCGCTCAAGTTGGCGGTGTTCGAAGGCTGCATTGTCAGCTCGCTTGATGCTGACTACGTTGACGGCTCTGCCTATATGTAGTACAACAGAGACATGGTCATCTACTCGTACTCTTTCCTTTTTCATCTTCTAACCTGGATTACTTCGGCGTCTGTATATTCGGTCGCTATCTCCTCAACTGGGGCCCAATACGGTACTCAAGCCCTTGCACAAACAAAATGACCCAGAGGGGAGTAGATGCGATCTGCGCGATCCGCCCAGCTGCTTTTGTTTTCGTCGTATTGCCAGTCTTGTCTGTGCATATGGGATGCAAAGGATGCATTTACCCGCTCCGCCGTGGTAGAACCCTCTGCGTGGTGAGAATTTTAGGATACCAAGCCGTTTCCAAATACCAGCTCAGAGTGTACACCGGGTGGTAATGTGGTACCTCGAGACTGAACTGGGAATGAACAGCTTATCGTGACTCCTGGCGAACCAGTTTCTGACAACACTGAGAACTCTTTTCTCCAGATTGTCCAGCAGAGCGTTGGAGAGCCTGAGGCTTTCTCCAGCCGACCGAGCAAAGTGGATTGGAAGTGCTTTAAGATGGTCCAAGGCTTGGTCGACACGGGAATGAAGCCAATCTCATCTTATTGAGGACACAATCCGTCGTTATGCTTTTTTAGACATGAATTTCATGGCTCCCCCAAGTTTTGCGACCCTGGTAACATCTCGAAGTGTCAGGCTGATTCTTGTTCCTCTTTCCGCGGCGCCAGATTGGTAGGCACCCTTGTCCTCGATCAGATCCCAGTTCGCAATCTCGTCAGGAGTCAAATTCTCATCGACTACAACTTCCGAAATGCCATGTAGTGTCTGGGCATACATATCACCTGTTGTGACAAGCAGACTGCGCGGTTCTTGCAAGATTCGCCATGATGGTCTTGCTTCTCGCTCCCCCATCTCATTCTTTTTGTATATCTCAAGAACGGTGTGACTGCCCAAGCTTACAGTGGCAGTGATAGGAGCATAAGCTGGTCCATCCTCGTGTGGCATGATCCCCTCACCAGGTTTGTATTCGTTAACCAGGACATGATTAGGCAGCTGGTGTGTAGAGTCTTTAAAATATCCACTCTCTTTCAGTCGAACGACGATGGACTTGAGGTAAGACGGTAATGGCGCGTCAAGGAGCGTGTCACGAGCAGGGCCAGTGAGCGTCGAGGGAAGGGACAAAAGTCTTCTATGGGTCAGAACGGTCCATCGTGGGTCAGGAACCTTTCGAATGTCTTTGATGATTTGCTCTTCCTCGGCGGGATTGATGAAACTAGGAATATAGTAGCAAGAAGGTGGAAGTTCACCTACCGAAGATATAGCCATATCCATACTATTGGCGACTCTAGGAGCCTGAATAGGGAGGGAGTCGTTGTTTGAACTTGGTATAGAGAACCTCGTCGTAGATGGGCATCAGGAAGAGAGCCGGGCCACAACATTCTTCGAATTCTTGTGATTGGTTGGTGCCGTGAATGTTGACACCAACGAACTTCTCAGGCATCCCACGGGCATATGTTCACACTTGCCAACCATGCATGCCTGTATCTTTTAACCCAGGTATCAAACTAGAGCAAATAACATTCGTTGCTGCGATCTATCATTGCGAGTCCGTCCCACAATGAGTATTACGGAACGATGTTAGCCAGCATCGAGTATCACAGCGACATTGTCCTTGTTCTCTCGCCTCTTTCGTTCCACGTCATGACTTTGGCAAATTCCTGCAGTCCAGTGTTCTGTTTCCTGTACTAGTACTCCGTACATTTCGTCCTTCTTGCAGTTTGTGCAGCTTGATGCGTGACTTGAGCGATGGTTTCTCACCATGTTTCTCTTTACCGTCAAACGCTAGCAGAACGACAACGGCTATACAATGCAGCAATTGCTTCGAAAGAATTCACGCCATTCCTCTATCCATGGGATTCCCTACCATCAGCATACCTTCTTCTTGCGCTGCTGATAGCTCCTCGACTCCTTCGAAAGCAAGGTCGGTTCGTCAGACTCGCAGCATTTGGCCTGACTTTGGCGCATAGCCTCTATCTCTACGCTGACCGCCGAACACTATGGATGGCTGGTGGCTACGGCATTGGTTTAATCAATCAATGGGGCGTTATCATGGCAGCAGCTTTACTACTGTTCAATGATCCCGCAGAAAGCTTTCGACGCCTAGAAATTCGATCACCGAGACTAGAGAGCGAACGTTTCCGGCCCAATGGTACTACATCAACGGCTTCTGTAGATGCCACAGCAAAGGTGGACTTGAGGAAGCGCAAAGTTCCGGGCATCTACACTTCCACCAACGTGAAACAGAATCCCTTTCCAAGCTCAACTCAACCCGCCACACGACCCTATGACATGGTATGGCAAGGGTTTCCTCACGACAAAGGCTTCCTTCACACTGTCGACTGGGTGGCGGACCTCGTGACCAGCTTTCGAGGTCCAAATTGGGGGCATCGTATCCCGACGCTGGGAGATATCGATGGCCCTATTCCACCTGATCCTTCCGGCCGGCACTCCGAAGACGATGGACGAAGCAAGACCACAGCTGCACCTAAGCAGAGCCTGCAAGCACTTCGAGTCCGGGCGGTTCAAGATTTTGTTGTTGGCTACCTATTGCTCGATCTTCTGAAAACAACAATGATCACTGATCCGTACTTCCTGGGGACAGCACCACTCGATTCGCCGACCCCGTGGCTGTGGCTGGCCGCAGTCAATGAAACACTGCCTATCGCTACACGCATTGTTCGACTGTTCATGTCGATCTGCGGAGTTATCAGTGCACTCACTCTAATCTTCAGCCTCAGTCCTTTGTTCTTCGCATCCATCCTACCTACCTTGGTGGAAATTTCACATGTCACGAAGTCTCCTCTTCTGGAACCTTGGATGTACGCCCCA
This sequence comes from Rhinocladiella similis, assembly GCA_024082115.1. Classification (NCBI taxonomy): domain Eukaryota; kingdom Fungi; phylum Ascomycota; class Eurotiomycetes; order Chaetothyriales; family Herpotrichiellaceae; genus Rhinocladiella; species Rhinocladiella similis. The sequence continues at coordinate 2,997,444 of JAMRYE010000013.1, read as the reverse complement.
TTCTGGTATCCGCCCACAACTTCAGTTATGCATACGGGACTAGCAGGATTTTGGGGCAGGTTCTGGCATCAAATGTTTAGATTTGGCATCTCCGAACCTGCTCGCTTCATCATAGAAAGAACAGGCATTGATAAACGGGGCAACACTGCCCGAGTGATCCAGCTCTTGGTTGCCTTTGGTTTGTCAGGATCAATACATGCCGCCGGCAGCTACACAACGTTTTCAATTGTCCCGTCACGACCCTTCTCGGGGCCGCTGTTGTTCTTCCTTAGTCAGGGATTGGGGGTCTTCCTACAGTCATTGTTCGTCAAGTCTGTCTACAAGTATGTCCCTCAAGCAAAATCACTGCCTAGGACAGTCAGACAAACAGGAAATCTGCTATATGTCATGGTCTACCTCTTCTTCACTGGACCACTCCTGGCCGATGACTTTGCGAGATGTGGTTTGTGGTTATTTGAACCCGTCCCAGTCAGTTTTCTTCGGGGACTTGGATTCGGGCCGGGAGGCAAGGACGAGGGGTGGTGGGCATGGTACCAAGAAGGCTCAAAGACGCTCGGATGGCATGAGGGTAGTAATTGGTGGAAGACCGGTATTGCGATATATTAGAGGAGTACTCGTCCTGGACTCGTGTCATTCGAAGTAGATAAAACAGCACAAGATGGGTAGAATTGAGTGCCAGATGTGAAGCGACTGGGAGGCAACCGCGTCATCTGTGTAAGAACAATGGTAATGGAGTTCTCGTACTCGTCGAGGACAAGTAAGAACCACTGCGTAGCCCGTAGGCAAAGTTCGAAGTTGTAGGCGATAAACGAGGGGTGCAGATCATCTTGTATTGTTTTTGCCTGCGCTTTTGATGTCATTTATTTTTGCCTCACTTTGAGTTTCCGTTTATTAGTCCATTTGCCTGCGCTCGTCGACTGCCCTTCCAACACCCTTACATTCGCCTCGCTCTCTCCAATTCCCTTCGAACTCGGTCCTCGTCATCAACAACTTCACAGGAGAGGGAAACTACACTTGTGCAGACGATTCCTCACTCGCGCACGCGCCTGTCTGAGCACCACGTTGACGACACCCTGGCTGACCTGGGGGCATCACCCACGCTAAGCATCATCGTCTTCTGGCTTGCTGCGGCCTTGTGGGTTCAAACCCTTCTCCGAGCTCCGGCACCAGGCGTTGGGCTTTCACACGCTTCATCTGGAGTCCACAAGCCCAAGTCTGTGCTCGGCCTAGCATGCTCATCCTTTCTGCTACCTTGTAGCCACACCAATCTAGTTATCATCCGTCTGTCACCATCCATCGCGACAACCTCGAACACTCGCATCGCACGTCATCTCCCACGATACAATTGTTTTTCCGTCGATTCCTTCTCCACGACGAGCACCGGGCTGCGACCATCACACGACCAGATCATCGCGAACTGTGCGCCCGACCTTCGCCTACCAAGATCCTTTTGTGCAAGACGCTGTGCTTGCTCGATCCCGCCCCGCGCCGCCCGATTTTGTACCACCAAAATCAACCTCACCTCGCCTGCGCGCCTTGACCACCTTAGAAATCATAGCCAGCAAGCGGTTCAAGAATCCTTCGCTTGCTGATGTCCATTCGCTGTCTCCTCTGCCTCCGTCATGGCAATGCAAGCGCCGCTTGCCAACGACAAAAAGAGAGTAAAAGTCTATGAGCTGCGCGACAATGACTGGTTCGACCGGGGCACCGGGTTCTGCACCGGTCAGGTCGTCAATGTACGTTCAAACCTCACCTTCATTGGAGTGCGCAATGTTTTGCGCTTCAAACTTCGAAGACTGCTAAGTCGTTGCCATCAGGATGAACCGCGTATATACGTTGAGTCGGAAGACCAACCTGACCACATGTTGCTTGAAACGAAAATAGTGAAAGATGATGGTTATCAGAAACAGCAAGGTTGGATATTCTTGTGCCCGCCAACTGCTTGTGTGAGGCAGTCGCTGACGCGTGATAGACACTTTGATTGTATGGACGGAGACCAATGGCACTGATATGGCTCTTAGTTTCCAGGAGGCGGAAGGTTGCGCAGTCATATGGTAATGCCAGGAGAGTCCTCGGCCGAGTGAAATGCTGATGAATCCCAGGGAATTCGTACATCAAGTCCAACAGCAGTTGATGTCGCTGCCTGGTAAGTTCGGGAAGAACCTGGCTGTTCAAGGCCGTGCGCTGATCTGTTTCCCAGATGATGGCCTGTCGGACGATGCGCTGGACAATATTTCCACCTCTTTTACCTTAAATCCCCCCGAGCTGAGCAACCTGGACGAGGTCGAGCAGAACATCCGACAGGCAAGCATTACTCAGGGCGGCCGAGAAGCACTCGCAAAGTTTCTGATGAAGGAGCACTACGTGGAAAAACTGATCCCTCTCGTGGAAATCGCAGAGGACCTAGAGAGCCTTCAGGATCTACATCGCCTGTGTAATATCATGAAGGCACTGATTCTGATGAATGACAACACAGTGATTGAGCACCTGGTCACGGACGATATCATCATCGGCGTTGTTGGGGCACTCGAGTACGACCCTGACTTTCCCACCCATAAAGCAAATCATCGACAATATCTATCGGACGAGTCAAGATACAAAGAGGTGGTTGAGATCAAAGATCCCAATATCAAGCGCAAAATAAGACAAACCTGGCGGCTACAATACTTGAAGGACGTTGTATTGGCTCGCATCCTCGACGATCCGACCTTTGGTGTACTGAACTCCCTGATTTTCTTCAACCAGGTCGATATTGTCCAACATCTGCAAAATAATACACCTTTCTTGAAGGAGCTGTTCGCAATCTTCAGCCCCGAAAACACCGACGTCAAGCGAAAGGAACAAGCTGTCCATTTCCTACAGCAATGTGCTGCTATCGCCAAAACATTGCAGATGCAGGCTAGGGCCAACTTACTCAACAATTTCATCGCACATGGTCTCTTTTCTGTCATCACGTTTGCGGTCAAGCATCCGGAAGCGTCTATGAGAACAACAGGCATCGACATTCTTGTAGCTCTTTTGGATCATGACCCTAATATGATGAAAGGATATATGTTGAAGGCTGTGCACGAAAAGAAAACACCGTTGACCGACACGCTGATCGACCTCCTGCATGCCGAGACGGACTTGGGTGTCAAAAATCAGCTGGCTGATGCTATCAAAATTCTACTGGATCCCCAACCCCCTTCTAATGATCCCATGGGTAACCGGCAAAACTCCGAGTTCATGACAAAATTGTCACGGCCGCCCCAATTGACCGATGCACAGCAGAAACGCGAGGAGTTTGCGCAAGAGAACTTTGATCGCTCTTGCAGGAAACTCTTCAAGCCGCTGAATGACCTTGAGTTTCGAGACTCGCTACAAACCTTCACTTACCAGGAAGTGTCGTTGTTTTCTTATCTGGTGGAAATATTGACCTTTTTTGTCCGACAACACTCAATGAGAAGTCGGTCATTCATCATTTCTGAAAATCCGTCGCCTCGAGTCGCCCAGTTGTTGCAGGTGCCTCAGAAGCCTCTGAAGTTGACTGCCTTGAAGTTCTTCCGGACGTGCGTATCATTGCAAGATCAATTTTATGCTGCTCAAGTGATCAAAAGCGGAGCGCTAGGTGCGATCCTGGGAATCGTGATTGACACCATGCCCAGGGACAACCTCCTGAACTCTGCGTGCCTGGAGTTGTTCGAATTCATCAAAAGGGAGGCAATTAAACCCGTCATACTTCATCTTGGCGAGAACTATCGGCAACAGCTTCAAGACATAACCTATGTGGATACATTTGAACAGATTTCCATGAGATTCGAACAGCTGACGATGGATCATCCTGAGCCTGACCACACTCTCTTCAGCCAGGACGATGTCACCCCTCCAATGAACCGAACCCATATGAATGGAAGATGGCAAGGTCTGCAGGAGATGGACGCCAACGAAGAGGACTACTTCAATACATCTGATGACGAAGAGGACGAACGCGAAGATGTTACTGATCGTGAGAACATGAAGGACGTCTCCGAACGGATGCAGTGGCATCGCAAGAGAATGAAGTCAGAGATGATGAATGGTGCTGCTTCTCCTATCAGTAAACCTCTAGTTGACTACCCCGATGACGAGGATGATGAAACCATGGACGCCAAAGTAGCCACACCGCAAACTCCTCTAACACCAGAGAGTTCCAAGGAAGTTTCACCACCTGAAACCCGGGCATCTGCGGACAAGAAGCTGCAACCATCACCCGAAATCAAGGAAACCGAATTACAGCATCCACCTGAACGCCTGGCGGAGAAGCGACGGCGGCAAGAGGATGAGGATGAGGATGAACTGGGTAAGCTGACTGGAGGACCAAAGCGGAGGAATTCTTCTTCGAGCGCGACTAGTCTTGGATCTTCCGGTTCATTAAAGCGTAAGAAGGGCTTTCTTCGCTCCAAACAAGCGGTGGACCAATATGTGTTATCGAGCAATGCCGATACAGAGAATCATGTCGAAGGACGAAAGCCGCGCAAGATCGCAATTAGTCTGTCCAATGCTGCGAACAAATCCGATGAACCCTCCACGACGACTACGACGACGACCTCGGAGGAAAACCAATCGCCGACGACCCAGGAATAGAGCCAGTCGCACGAAAAGGTCGGTTGGTTTTCGGCGAAGGTGTTGATGGAGTTTGATTCTGTACCATATAACTTCTGGGAAACGGGCAATACTCGGAGCGCTTCTAAGACATGTTAATGTCTTTGGCCTGACATGAAGGAATGACGGAAAACGGATGGCGTTAGCTAGGGCTGCGCAACTGGATGACGATACTATGCTAAGCTGAGCTCTGTGCAATGCTGTTAGCTATTCGCCAGCAGCAATGCAATTTTGGAAGAGCCGTTCGCATTGAAGCGGTATGATAAGACATGGCTGTGAATAGTACAAGACTCAAAAAGCTGGCAGGCGCAGCCTGTCCATATTATGCGTAGCTGTACCTGACAAGTACTTCACTACCGTACCTATGAAATATTCTCTCCTTAAACAACGGTTTCCTTCGCGTTCACGACAACAATGCTAATAAACCGGTTGCTCTCCATTGTAGATATTCCACAGCTCAGCAAAGTCGGCAAACTTGCCAAGTCCCATTTTGACCGAAAGATTGGGGCATCTCGCATGACGGTCCTCCATATGCCTACTCAGTAAAGATATCCGCCATCAGGAAGCAGTGTACGAGGACCATTGTGACTCACTCTTTGACTCGCTCAACATCAAGAGTACAGAGCTATCTTTAGTTCTCTTAAACCAAGGACTCTTCGCTCACTCGGTATCCTTTACCTGCCCTTGACACTTCATTATCTTCGCTCCGCCACGGATCGATGTTCCGTTTCCTCCCTCTGTCCACCACTTAAACCAAAATCACAATCGTTGCGATGAGTAAACCTATATCCGAGTATAGCCACGACCATGTCATCCTTCTATTGAGTACGCATGATTTCGAGAATCCACCCGCGTGGCTAAGTGACAATTTCAATGTCATCGAAGGAGGGACTCATGCAGGTAATCCTCTCCAAGTTGTTCTTCCAGCTTGCTCGTAACAGATTCACTCTCGTGTGAGATTACATGGCTCTTATGCGCATGTTCTTCTGCAACTTCCGAAGATTTTCCCAGCTCATGACCTTGATATCCAGGGGGCTCTTCTAGAAACAAACTGATCATATTCGCCGACGGCACGTATATCGAATTGTTGAATTGGATAACGGAACCGAAAGAGTTTTTCGATTGGGCTCCGAGATCCCCGGGACTCATTGACTTTGCTCTCACTACACCGCAAAGTGCACAAGAGACCCATGCGGCCGTAACAGAACGACTCGAGTCGGCCAATGGTGATGGCGGCCTCGGTATACGCTTCAAGCAGCCTCTTTTTGGTGGGCGCAAACGTAAGGATGGCCAACAGTGCGAATGGTACGTCACGAAGCCTCTGGTTAGTAACGAAGCGCCGAACGTTCCGAAGCCGATTGATCAATACTTTCCTGCCGGCCGGCTCGATACACCTTTCTTCTGCCACGACGTCACCGATCGAAACCTTCGTGTTCCATATACCGAAACATCGATCTCAACTCACCCTTGCGGTGCTAGGGGGATCATGTCCGTTGAGGTTGTGGTACCTGAGTCACATATCGAGAATTATACGAAATTGTATAGCTCCGTGAGTGGTGCTGAGGCAAGGGTTCACGGTGGATTTCGATACCTTCCTAACACGAATGTGAGTTTTCTCTTGAGTTCGCCGAATCCGAAAGCCATGGAAGGTGTCGAAGATAGGATCGGTATTGAGCTCCATGCCCCAAGAGATAGCGAGGACGATGCCTGGTTGAAAGAACGCGGTGTGGGTATAAGAGAGGTCAGATTGTATGTTCCGGCAGCAGGCGAAGATGAAGTTGACGAGCGGCCACTGGATAGTGAGGGTATTGGAGCAAGTTTGGTTCTCGTCGTACAACCAGTGGGGTGCTGATGACAGAGGGTTGATCACTTTGCGAACCCCAACGGGGCCACGTCGGATATCAATGGCTATTCATTTCTTCTCTTTTGGTGTACAGACTCATCCTCGTCAATCGCAATTTCATTTGTTCTACTTGCAAGTAACGCTGGATTTCAAAGACATACGATCCCCCGGAATATTTTTCCAACTCGGTCATATTTCAGAGTTTATGGTCAAGTCAACTGGCGTCCTGACATGGGTTGCCCCCGAAGTTTTTCGTTTCCGGGCTGCGAGATTGATGGGGTTGATTGGTACAAGAGACGAAGCTCCCATTCCTGACTGTATGAGACTCGAGCTATGGCCAGACCAGATGTCTGGTGCCCGCGTTACTGCATTTGGACTCAACCTTCCGGTGGGGCGTTGGAAAAAGGGGTTCTAAATTCGCGGCCTGCACGAGCCACAACCGTCTTTCGAACCTCGACTTTGAACGGAAAAGCTGACCTCCAGGCAATGACACGCCCCAAAGGCGAGGGAAGATATTCAGACAGCGTTGTTCAGACGGAGCCTAAAGAGCAACCTTTCCCGCAGGCTTGATGTCTTTCTCGTATGTGATATAAAACAGCGCCCGACCACAATCTACTCAGGCTTTCTTTGGGCTTCACCTCTGCCACCACAAACCACCCAGCAGATATTTTCGCACTTACTTCCCTAACGTGGGCCAATAGGCCAAAATGCTGTGGCGGTCTCGCTCTCCTCCTGTGCACAAAGACAACTATCTCAGGGCAGCCAGTGAGTTTTCATCAACCCTATGGAGAAACCCGAAAGACCATCGTGCCTCTAGAGACCTACCATGATTAACGTCCCGTGTCAAGGTCCCAATGAGCGCCGATGCATTGTTCGTGAAGCACTCGATTTTTACCGAATGCTTGTAGTCGGGGGTATCTACGAGTGCTCCTCCCAGCCGACGGACCCAACATCTGTATCCTCTTTCGCGCCTGCAATCAAGCGATGCATCGACGTCCATCCATGCCTCAGTGCGGTTGTTTCCGGAGCCGAGTCCAGTTCTCCATATTTTGAGTTCTGTCCACGGCTCGATCTTAACAGACATGTAGAAATCAGAAACCAACCTCTGGAAAATGATCAAGGTGAAAGCGAAGCCATTGAACGGCTATTGCCAGACTTACTCGACACGAAGCAAGTACAGGGTATTCCACCTTGGAAAGTGGTTATACTACCATTCACCGACCGGAGGTTCTTTCTCGCCTTTGCATATTCTCATGGACTCTTGGATGGAATGTCGGGAATGGCGTTCCATCGGACGTTTCTTGATGCTATCCAAGAAGGACCAGGAGAGAAAGGTCATGGTGGTTCCGAGGATCTAGTGTACTCGCCTACTTTTCGCCCGCTGCCTCCTCCATTCGACACGAAGGAGAACCTCCCCATTTCGTGGTCATTCCTCCTGTCGCCTCTGCTCAGTGTGTATTTGCCTGCCTCCTTTGGCTTCCGAGCGAACATCATCACGCCAACTACATGGACAGGCAGCTCTATATTCCACGACCCCGACACCTTTCAGACTGGTTTGGAAATGTTTTCGATTGACGCAACCACTGTGGAGAAGGTCCTGCACGGCTGCAGAGCAAACGGTGGCAAGATGACGGGCCTTCTCCATGAGCTGATCGCGGAAGCAATGTTCGAGCTCCTGCCTGAGAAATACGACAACCTCGCCGCTCAGACAGCCATCAACATGCGCAGCACAGTGGGCATAGCGGCTGACGAGATGGGTCTCTGCGCTGGCGGCGACACCGAGATCCTCGAGCGATCCGTTGGTACACGATCTTGGACGATTGCGAGGTCCATAACGACAAAGCTGGCCGCTGTGTCAAACAGGACACAAGACCAATCTCTTGGGCTGCTGAGGTATCTGAGCGACGTAAGGTCATGGACACTGTCCAAGATTGGTGAAAGGCGGGACTGTTCCTACGAACTTAGCAACCTGATGAGCTTCCGACCGATCAAGACCTCGTCGAAGGCGTCGGTCAAAGAGATGGTATTTGCACAGCCGGCGAGCGCCACGGGGCCCACGTTGTGCTTCAACGTTGTTAGTGTCGCTGGTGGTCCGATGGTTGTTGCCGCCACGTGGCAGCTGGGAGCGCTTTGCATAGAGTCCAAGGCTAGCAGTGAGACTGATTTCGTCAAAGATGTCTGTCGGAGAATGCAAGGAGGTCTTGGTCGCATTGCAGAGGATGTGAGGATGTGCATGACTGAGGCGTCATCAGGGGGGGATGCAGGCCGCGCGCCGCCGTGTTTAAACTGAGAATGCTCTTGTTCTTAAGATAAATTCCGCTTGTCCAATACAGGACTCGACCTTCGTCAGGACTTCTATAGTCAGGGTTGATTGGTAGCACTGTGATATTGATAATAGCTTTGAGATCGGCCGGAACAGTGAGTATATTCATTGCCTAAAGAAGCGCGTCGAGACGAAATGTCCGTCGATTCGTCTTCGAGTGGATTATGGTGGATTATCCCAAATGATATCCCAGAGTATCGCCGTTCCCGAGCGCAACGCTCGAGTGTTTTCATCATCGGCCCCTGCACCGAAGATCCGGAGTGACAGGATGATGCCGGTTATTCTCGGGGTACAGCCGGACCTTGTTCCCCTCTTCTCAAAGGAGAGAGAGCCTTACTGGCCGACGCATCCTGTTCCGCAGAGATGGACATAGCATTGCAATGGATTGTAGCTAGGAAGAAGCGTATGCTAGCATCTGAAGGTAATCATCTATATAAAGGGCGTCCTTCAGGACCATTCGAACCCGAGCGCAAAGGGTCTTGGAACCCTGGCCATGGACGACGGTATCGTACGGGACCGGGGCAGCCTTCGTGTCTGCACGACTTGGACTCGAACAAATCCCGCCATTCACAGCCGATGCTTTGAATCTGGATGTCTCATCGACAGGTCCCGACGGCTTGGTCATTGCAGGATCCTACGTTCCCAAGACAACCGCTCAGCTGGAGTCTCTTATCCAGGGACGAGGCTTGAATTTGGAGACTTTGGTATTGGACGTTGAAGAAGGAGGGAGAGGCGTCTTGTTATGGGGTCGGGAAAATCGATACGGGTGTGTCACTTCTGATCATAGTGGGATTGATTTGATGTCGTAACGTGCTTCTGAAATTGTCAAGATGGTCAACTATGTACTCTGGACAAGATCGGCCAGAAAATGAAGCGCGATCCTCTATAATCCCCCCCCCCCCCCCCCCCCCCCCCCCACAGAGAGAATCGGTCCATTCCCCGAGGATTGGGTCCATAAAAACTAGTGGGGTCGTTGACGTTGTGCAGGTACAAGTATGATTTGTACAATATGTCCGTTAGATACATCCACATAAAGTACGAGTACTTGAGAAGGTAAATCCAACGACATCGACCGACACAAATCAAGAAACTTGAGCTTTGAATCTTGAGTCACGAGTCTGGACTGCCAGATACTTTTGTTGATCTATATCCAACATGTCGAAACCCATCATTCTTCACCTCGGCGACGCCATCAAATACAACCATGATTTCTACAATACTCAGTTCCTGACTCGGTACAATGTTGTGCATAACGACACAAGTACACGTGGGGAATTCATAGACGCCCTTAAACATAACAGGTCAGTATTACCATTCGACACGATGGATGATCACTTACACTTCAGAGCCCCAGGGTTCAGTCTGAGTCCTGAAACAGCTAACCATCGAATTTTCCGAGTCGAGTATAGATTCGGTCACTTCTCAGCAATATTCCGACCCCACTTCCAAACGGGAGGCGAAATGGGACAATGGGACGACGAGTTGATCTCGCTGCTCCCACCGTCCGTCCGCATCTTCGCCTCCGCGGGCGCAGGGTACAATTGGGCCGACACCGACGCCCTTGCGCGCAAGGGGATATGGTACGCCAACGGCGCGGGAGCTTCAGACGACGCAGTGTCAGACACGGCGCTGTACATGATTCTGTCCGTCTTTCGGAATTTCACTCGTCAACAATTAGCCGCTAGAACGGCGGACCCCGAAATCTTCACGGCGACACATAAGATGATCGGGACCATCTCGCACAATCCCGCGGGTCATGTTCTTGGGATCGTTGGACTGGGGAGCATTCCGAAGAAACTCATTCCCAAATCCCAAGCTATAGGGATGAAGGTGCATTATTATGATGTTTTCAGACAGAGTCCCGAAGAGGAGAAGAGGCTGAGCGTTACGTATCACGAGACATTGGAGAGTTTACTCGGTGTGGCTGACTGTGTGACGTTGCATGTACCGTTGAACGCGCACACGAAGCGACTTATCAACGCGGATAGAATGGCGTGCATGAAAGATGGATCGAGGTTGATCAACACGGCGAGAGGGGAGGTGGTGGATGAAGAGGCTCTGATTGATGCGTTGAAGAGTGGCAAGATCTCAGCGGCAGGTTTCGATGTGCATTATCATGAACCACAGGTGTCGCCTGTCCTCGCGAAGATGGATAATGTTACGCTCACGACGCATAATGGAGGAGGGGCGATCGAGACAAGGATCAACTTTGAGTTGAATGCTATGAAGAATATACTGGCTGTTGTTGGAGAGGATGGGTCGGTGGTAGGGGAGCCCATAACTCCTGTTAATCGACCGAGTGGCATCTGAGGTGGTAGACGAGTCTTCTCAGGACGGACCACTTCGACGGGTTGCAGCGACGTTTCAGGGGTTGGGAACAGATCACGGATACAGGATTGTCCTATCCCCAGTCGTCCACTGGATCTTAACCTCCCATTTCTTAATCTTCCACAGACCGTCAGTGTCATCCTTGACGAGGTCAATAAAGTACAGGCATCCTGCTGTGTAAGAGGTATCTTCTGCCTTGTACGCGTCGTCTGGTCGAACATGATATGCTATCGCGTGTGCGCTCATGGATGCTGTGTTTGTGTTGTCGGCGCCCTTGAACTCCACGCGGATGTTGGTGATATAGTGCGTCGTGACTAGGGAGAAGAGCTTGGTCATGGATTCGTTGATCGCGTCCCAGCCTTTGATGGTCATCGGACCGGCTGCGAAGGTTGCAGTTTCGTCCTTGACGTAGGAGGATTCGAAGAGAGCCGGGTCATTGTTGTCGAGACCGAGCACACAGCGGTGGAGAGCATCTGCGACGGCTTCACGTGGTGTGAGTGTGTTTGACGATGCCATTGTATTAGAAGTATCCGCAAGGCTGGTCGAGATATGTCTGAACAACCCTCGCTAGAATCAACTGCGGAAATGAGCCGGGGTGATTTTTGATGCTTTCCAGATGCCACACTTTGACCTCTCATCTGCCTTTGATTTGAAGTGCTGATGACTGCCAGGCTTTCGGTATAAGGAAGTGGGTGTTGTTGACTGTCGCCGACTCTCACGGACTTAACGGTATTAAGAGCAACCGAGGTGAGCTTTCACCTTTTCTCTGTACGTGCTGCGAATCAGTAGCCTTGAAGGGGTATGGTCTTCAGTCAACATCTTCCAGGGCAATCGGAGGAAGTGTTAATCGCCGGGGTCCTCTAGTTCGAGCAGGACTTGGCTCCGTTGTCTCACTGATGAGTCTGGTGGAGGTCGGGAAGGAAACATGGTCAGGCTATGGAGTAAGGAGGAAGTTGATAGAGTCCCCGAGGTTCGAGGCTCTTTCAAGTCACAGACGGGAGAATATTCTGCTCGTTTTCTTTTCTTCAACACCTTTTGCTCTTTGCTCAATACTTGACACACTCTCGTCTTCATTGCCCTAGTTGTCAATGCTCACGGAAAGTCGAGAACTCAGCTATTCGTCACAAATATGTACATGGTGAGTATTCCCACGCCACAGTCAACAATGTATACCCGGTGACAAAAGTTGTTGACTTGCCGCGACAAACAACTTCATCGTCGTGGCGAGCAGCTATCTCTTTCTGCAAAGGTCGTTGTGTGACATGAATGTCCAATCAGAGCTTCACTGTAGGCGAAATGCTGCCCAATGAGCTCGACTACTACTGTACTACAGCCTCGCTACTTAGCTTCAAGTCACAACGACTTTTGCGTCGAGGCTGAGTGATGCATCATGCGAGTATAAACCATTCAGTCTTCCCTCTTTTATCGCCTGGCCATCTCTATCTTTTACAGTTCCATGGAAGCTCAATTCAGTTACTGTCATTCTTCATCCATAGCCCCAAGGTATCAATATTCTTATACTACATCTGCTAAGTCGAGCAGATCAGGCTGAGCATTGCTTACCACAACTTCCCTCACTCTAGCAGGCGCATTCCATTCCTAATTTTCGCCTGGCTGACATGGTGGATGTCAAAGCAACTCGCAATAGAGCGCCACCCGAGGAGGAATGGGAACGAATCAAACCCGATTTGAAACGACTTTTCATCGATGAAAACTTGAGTTTGAAAGAAACTGCGAGGAGCTTGGCCGTTCTACACAATTTCCAAGCTTCGTGAGTGCTGGACATTCGTCCCGAACCTCATACTAACCAATCCATCCAGTATATGTATGTACAAGCTCAGGCTGAAGAAATGGGGTTTCCAGAAGAACTTTAAGAAGATCGAACTCGCTGCCGCTGCCGATGCCGTCCGGCCATTCTGCAAATCTGGGATCGCTGCCCCGAGCCTCATAGTTGGCCAGCGAGAAGTTCCTATGGATCGTTTGAAACGACATTTTGGAGAAACCCTCAGGTCGCCCCATCGGCCGTGCTTCGAGGACAGTAACCAACTTGGCAGTTCAACAAGTGCATATCAGCGAGTCCGAGACAATCAAATGCAAAGACACCAGGCGAGCATACCCCGGGTCTTTCTACAAGCTTCTCCTGGGATGTCCCTGTTCGAGAGAACGGCTTACCAGATCTACGCTTACTACAGCTGGAGACTGACCAAAGAGGACGATTGTTCTTCGGAATTTCGGAGTGTGCCTTCTCCAGGTGAATTCTACAATCTTGCACTTGACGTTGCAGTTGCGCTCAAGGTAGGAAGTGTACACCTCGTACAACCAATTCTGAGGAAGCTCACCATGGTGGCTGGAGAGGTTGTCGTTGCACAGCATCCTGACCTTCTATCCACCCTTCTCAAGATGTGTTCGAAAGCATTCGAAAATCGATCTTACGGCCACTATTGGGATGCTTGCATGGCATACATATACGCCATTGCACGGAGGTCACTGTCAGAAAGCAATCCTTTACTAATGCTCTTGGACCTTAGACAACATGACTTCGACACAAACATTCCCTACACCGTCTTCTTAAAATTGGCGAGGGAAATTGCACTCCAACAACATCATACATCCTCGAGACACATTTTCGACCTTGATCTTGGAATGGTTGGCAGCATCAAGAAGGAACAAGGTCCTGAAGCAGCGTCTAGGTTTTGCAGTGACAGGTTGTGCCATTACAAGGAATTATTAGGATCAAATCATTGGATGTGCCGAAGATTGTCTCTGGCGATGGCGGATATGTGTTGGGATGCCGACTTGGTTAGTCTGGCAGAGGATACTTGTCGAGAGCTGGTGGACGTCCAAGACACACCCGATTCTTTGGGCGCAGACGTACCCGCAAGAGCCATGGCTTTGATCGCCAAGATATCCAAACATAGGAAAGACTATGCCGAAGCGGCGACTTGGTTTCGTCACGCCTCCGTCGGTTTTGAGAGGTTGTATGGCTCTGATGATGCAGAGACGCAGCTTTGGCTGTATCACGCTGGCCAACTGGAGGCTAAACTCCATTACCTCGCTGATAAAAATACCAGAGCGATTGAGCAACAGAAGTCTGAGCAGAGGAGACGACGCGCGGAACAAGTGGGTTTTGCGATTGCGGAGCTCGAAAGGGAATTGTCACAAACTGGCCTAGACACAGGTAAAGATGACATCGGCTTGGAAGGGAGGACATGGGTCGAGAATGTTTCAAGCATTGATGACGATTATACAAAAGCGCATGGATGTTCATGTAATACGACAAAACCCATAAGTGTTACTGAAGTCGACGCAGACATCAATTCCGACAACAGGCAGCATGAATTAACAGAGCAGCTCTCAGCACTGGAGACGCCTCAGACATTTTTGCTAAATCAGAATGGTGTCCGAGAAGTAGGCGAACCTATTCAGATACCTTCGTCGCGCTCCTCACCTGTAGGATCGACGAGCTGCCCTTCAGAAGCCTGGCCGGCATTACCTTCGGACATGACGTCTTGCGCTCCTAGCGATGTTTGCGCAGGATTCTGCTTGAATTTTCAGCAACATATATCAGCTTCGGGGGAACCGCCTGTGGAAGGTGTGCAAGTACCTGCGCCAAAAACAACGACGAATGACCAGTGCGCTCTGGAATCTATCGATTTTGAGATGCCAGTACTCGGTGACAGTGCAGACTTCGATGATCTATGTCGCATGCCTTACCTTGACCAGCAGTTTGAATTCATGCCTTCCTTCACAGTTTTCGATACGAGCAATACTCTTGACATCAATACGACAGACGAGACTAACAGATTTTTACCAGTGTCTCAGAACAATCCTGAGGAGCTCTTGAATTTCGACAATGTTGTTGACGACTATGGCTGGTTGAACAGTTTCCAGGCTACGAGTAACCAGATCAATCCTGATCTACCGATGTTCGTATCATACTCGGACACGATAATGATGGAATTTATGGATTGGGAAGGAGCTGCGGAGGCTGAAAGCTCCCAGCGACTACAATAGTGGCAGACAACAGGATCTCGAAAGACAATATCTGAGGCACTCTGATAGACTTGAATAGTGTCTCGCGTTGGTATGGCGCTCGCAGCCCATCGTCGGGAGGTTGTGCACTTGATGTCGCCTGCAGCGAGCAGTACTTTTACTACGGTGAAGCATAGATTGTGTTTTTTCTTTCCAGCTTTCCAGGGATGATGATCTAGATATCATTGATGAACGGCTGCTCTTCGCGTCACACATATGAAATTATCACGAAAATGCTCCGCTGTGCACCAAATCCTTCCAGCGCTCACAAATCTATTGTTTATCTTGACCGCCTAGGGTTGCTGGCACTGACGACTGCAACATGATCCGAATGAATCTGGGGTGGGAGAGCCATCTAGCGACTCGAGATCTCGCCAAACAACCCGGAATCATGTGCCAATGTTCCCTCTTTCTGAGCCAATCTTTGTGCCAGGTTAGTGTGGCTTATTGCGGCTTCGATGATGGTTGTCGCAACTCTTCGCTAAGACCTTTGATTGGGTTCTTGCAGAAGTTGCTATGCATGTAGGCAGGTCGATGTCCAATTCGCTCGCTTGCCTTTTTGCCTGAGCCACCAGCATCTTTTGCTTAGTGGCTTGTTTGTCTTGCTGACCACAGGGGATTTATATATCCTGTAATGGGCACCATCAAGCACAACTTTACAAGAGATCCAGTAACTAACTGCTCGCTACCTTTCACTGGATCAGTCGCTGTCCATCTTCTCATGATTCGTGTTGGTCAAACTCTGAATTGAGATGGCTATGCTCAAGTCCAATAATCGTGATCGTGCCCCTGGTGAAGATGAATGGGAGCGAATCAAGCCTATTCTGGAGCGCCTCTACATACAGGACAACCTTCCCCTAGAGCGGATGGCTGATGTTTTATCAACGGAGCACGATTTCAACGCTAAGTGCGCGTTCGACCCATGCTCGGAATCTTTTGCTAAAAATCTTCACAGGCTCAATATGTACAAGACTCGACTGAGGAAGTGGAAGATAAGAAAGAATTTCAAGCGGCAGGAACTTGCGCTTGCAGCAACTACTGCAGAGCCCTTCTGGAAAGCAGGCCTCGACCCTCCTCCAATTGCCTTGAACAACAGGATGGTCCCCATGGACCGCGTAAAGCGACACTTTGGTCATCGGATTCGGAGACCGAGATTAACTACTTCCAGGAAGATGAAAAGAAAGCTAGAGAAAGCCAGCCCTAGATCTGGTGATGCACAAGCAGTATTTTCTGCTGAAAGGCAACGACAAGCCGTACCACGCGTCTGGCTTCAACAGTCTCCAGAGATGCATGTGCTCGAAACAGCTTTGATTGAGACCAACAACTACTTCAGCTGGCGCTTAAAATTGGACGATTCACATTTCGTCCGTCAGGATAGCTTAGGGCGTGCCGACACAATTCAGCTGACTCGGCCATTTCAGCTTTACAATCACCTCAACCATACAATCTACGCGCTCTGGTCGTCCGACAGCCACCTTGCCCGGCATCATATATCTCAGTTAATGGGACTGGCACCGAAAGTCTTCTCTGAACAACACCCAAAACTGCTGTTGGCCATACTAAGGCTAGGTTTAAAATCAGGTTCAGATCTGGAAGGCCAGGTCCACTCCGCCGTTGTTACATATCTCTTCCGTTTAGCAAACAGACTATTGACGGCACATCACCCCATCTCAAAGGTTCTGGAGCTACGCAGGCTGAATGCAGATGTAAGTCCGTGCTTCTACAAGCTCATGAGCTTGTTGCGCGATATCACTGCCAACAAACATGGCCAATACTCGGATTTGGTGCTTGATATTGAGGAGCATTTGGCCTGCATCTCCAGCGATGAATTGAACGCCGACTTCACTACGAGGTTTTGTCAGGACCTTTTGACACGCTACGTCGACGTCCTGGGTATAGGCCATTGGCGGTGTCGTAGGCTATCCCTCCGTTTGGCAAGACATTTCTACTCTGAGAATCAGCTTTCAGAGGCAGAGAGGCTATGTCAACGACTACTAAGTGCAGATGCTAGCGACAACGAAAATCATTCCATTCCGGATTGGACCACGCTTTCCGCCATGAACTTACAAGCGAACTTGCGCAGGGATGCGGGTGATTATCGCAATGCTGCTCACTGGTTTCGTCGTGCTCATATTGGGTTTGTGCAGGTATATGGCCTGGATGACTCTCGAACACATTTATCTTTGTGTGAAGCCGAGAACATGGAGCTCGAACATGACCGGAGTCAAGGATTGATCTCCTTTGAACAACCGGGCAACAAAGACGCAGAGACCACTGCACACACTGTTCAGAATCTTGTCAACGACCTTGAAGCTGGGGTATTACGGTTGACCCTGAATGACGCCACGGAGTCATCTCAGCTGGTGGATGCAGACCTTCTGACATTCATCAACGTGGACGTAATTGTCCACCAGGAATGTGGAACCGCTGAAGGCCCGTCCAACCCAGATGTGTATCGGCAAACCTCACTTCGTCAGTCCGAGCTGATGTCGGTACCCATTCCGTCGTACACGAGGTTTGTGGATAGGGGAGACCGATGTGACTTTGATCCAGAACAACAAATGTTCCACAAGCAACCTGCCAGAGCGGATGCTCAGAATTACCACCACCAAGGTTCCCTTGATCGGTCTTCGGGAGACCTCACCATGACATCCTCTGATCGGGACCTCGACCCCTATCACAACTCATACTCGACTCCACTCGAAGGCGTTGACGTGGCTGCTGCAAGTTCCGATCGCTGGCTCGAGTCTCTACCACCTCTACCAGAGGACAAGAGGGTTGATTACAATACGGATGCGTTGACTGGGATGGGGAAAGCAGATGCTCCCCCTCTCATTCTCGACAGTGAATGGAGCCGTGACCCTAACACGGACGGACTTTTTGTATGGGACAGCTTTATTGATTGGTCGGCCATGGAACAACAGGACTTTCTGGCCGACTATGAGGCTTCATGGGTTTGAAGTAGTAGGTGAATGTTCTTGGTTGATTGTTTTCCCAGGACAGGGCAGGACAAGACAAGAATGAATAAGACAATGTGATCTTCTTTGCTTGGGTCAAGAATACGTAGATCTATCGTTTGAACGACTTTGTTGATTACATGTTGTCCGCCATCACCACATTTAGGCAATGAAGCACTGATGAGCGGACGTGCGTTATCGGGAAATCGACGCCAGACTTGTCGACATCGCGATGTGAGTCTCGATTCAATACTCTCAGCTGCTCATGCTACAAGACATGCTCATGCACATCGTGGTATGGGCTTCGATGCAATCCTATCCTTCTCTTGTGACACAGGACGACCTCGTTGACATCGCGATGTAGCCACAATGCGATGCTGTTATCACTTTCTATCATGACCCGAGAAACTTGACATCGCGAAACAGTGCCGTTGTGATCTTTTGTCTTCTTTGGTAAGTGATATCAGCTTCAGACAACATACCATGTACATTCTACATTCATTGCCCATCATTCTTTTTAGTTTCAGTGAGTCCGCCATGCACAACGGCTCCGCAAATTTCGTCAGTCTGTAAAGCTCCAACGACCTCGTTGCAGGGAGTACTGCTGCCTGAAGTGACAACCATGCAGCAGTAACACGAATGTTGATTCTTCCAAGGATAAATAACAACAAAGAGTCCGCTGTACACAAATGGCTATGCGACGTCGTCGGTCTGCAAGACTCTATCGACCCTCACTGTCTTCATCTTTGACTCCGGAGAGGGCACCATGCGCAATGGTTCTGCGAACTCATCAGTCCGTAAAGCCCTATCGACGCTCGTTTAGGGTGTGCTACGAGTGACGACCACTGTCCTTGTTACGCTACTGACAATGACGATGAAGAGCCCGCCAGAGATAATGGCTTCGCGAGGAGAACGGGCCGCGATGGATCTCCTGGCTTTGAGCACCGGGCTATGCAACGAGTGCATCAATTCATACGGTGACAGAGTGGGCAAAGCCGACAACCTCGAAGTGCAGCGTCAAGGTAAGTGCAGAAGTACTTGGTCTATTTAGACGATAAGCGAATAGACACGGGATTCATTGCTGCTGCCAGCCACTTGGCTCTCGTCATGGACTACGAGATGGGAAGAACAGATGTGAGCTAACCTACATGTAGTTGGGACAGTAAGTGGGAGAATCTTAGCGTGTGAGTAAAGTTCATACAGTATGCAGCCAGAGGGGAGAAGTGTCTTCGACTGTCGAGGAGAATAGAAATACAATGAGCTTTTAGAAGCAGGAGTAATAATTATGGAAGTTGACATTAACATGTCTTTGATATTGTACATCGTGTGTGTGAACCAGGACATACCAACAACGAGCGTGCCACAGAGCATCGCACATTGTGATCTGTTGTCACTTCGACTCTGCGCTCATCGACTATTGCTTTTCTGATGGCCATGGAAAGTTGTATCGGTAGAGCTGGTCACCTAGAGTCCGTGTGTCTTGGCCGTACACCGTACTGGACACGGGTTATGGGACCTCACTGGAGGCCATCCATGGCTCGATCGGAAGTTGTGGTAATCTCGGAAGTCTTGTCTCCGTTGAGATCGTTGGCAATAACTGCAGGATAGTATACTGTTGTACCAGACAATTGAGGGTACTCGCACCATCGAAGATCGCCTCATACGTAGCCTCCGGATGCTGAGCGGCGTTTCTTTTCTCTGCCGGCGATACCAGCCGCTTCGCCATTGGCCTTCAGATGCGGTTGTCACCACGAGCCATACCGGGGCACCGGTTTGCGCACCATTCAGGTAGCCACGGGTCTCGTTGGAGAAGCCGCGTCTTTCCAGCCTCATCTGTTCCTTGCCCTGCGCTTGTGGAACTGCCGACAGACGTGCTGTTTACTGTCTGCATTTCCTTACTGTGGTCCAACTGGCAGACCCATTACCATGTTGTGGCGGTATGCTTGTCTACTATATTGATCGCCGTTTCATTTCTTCCACTCAACAGGTAAATCCATACCAACTCTTCTAGCTGTAAGTCTAACACGCTCTTCCTCGTCCATGTTCATACCAGGGTTGTATCGCCGGAGAAGAATATTGTAAGTGCGCTGTGCACGGAGATATTTAATGAATTGTTCGGCTTCTTGACGGCGTGCGGCTGCATATTCAGGAGAAGCATTGGTTAATGGTTGCGAGAACTGAGAGCGGATCGAGGCATGAATCGGTGTTTGCGGGTGCCTGTGTCGTGATGTGGGAAGAGGCGGGAGCTCACGCAGAAGGCGACGATATAGGGAACGAGTGTGGCTTGCTGCGGAAGTGGACATGATGGGCTGCGAAGCGATAAAAGGAGATGCTATGGTGGTAAGGTACACTTTCGAGAAAAGAATCTTTGGAACGAGAGGTGATGGATTGGAGAAGATCAATCGATTGGCCTTGGCACGGCAGGAGGCGCAGCCTTGCGGCACCAGCAGATAGGGGCCATCCTATAGCTACGGCACTATCCTGACTCTCGCTTGCTGTCTGAGTCAAGGCGATAAATTATTCATATATTCGAGGTGCTCTTACACAATTAGAGACGAGGACCGTTCACTTATTTTAAGTCTAACCATCGCTTCAAGTATCATCCCCACGATTTATACCGTAGGTATTTAAACGCCATCTTTCGTCCCAGCCTGGTTCCGACACCCCTTTAGCTGCATCACTCTCTTTCTTGCCTGTCTGACTTTCTCTTCGTTCGCCAAATAGACCCTGCTGCTTCCTCAAAAGAACCGGATCTGTGCTCTCGTGTCCTTGCCTAGGCCGTTCGTAACACGAGAAACTAAAAATGTCCTTTGATCGGTCATTTAGCCCAAGCAAAGGATCTACCCGACCATCGACACAGCTTCTGATGTCATCTGTGGACACAAAATCAAGCTGAAGGACATGGTTCTCAATTCCGGCATACACGGTAGGTGAGCTCGGAGACGGACTCGCAAGAGAATATACACACCCTCGGTACCGTTCGGTGCGACGGGCACGGCGACGGGATCTGAGAGGCTCCCACAGTCGTTCGCCGTATTGAATGCTCGGGGTCAGGAATATGTTGATGTCCCGTCGCGTCTTGAGCAAGCTAGGGAGTGATGACTTGGTATTCGAATCTTCTTGATTTTGTTGAGACTCATAAAGCTGCGTTCTCCCATCGAGGTATGAATAGGGCCGCATCCCAGGCATTCGTAGGTCATATGTTTTGAGGCAACCATTCTGCGAACTCCCAGCAAGGAAACTTTCGTGACCAATAGGTAGAAGAGAAAGAACTTGTCCATCGTCTACCACGTCAACATATTTCGAAACTGGTCGATGAGGCGTTCGCGCATCATGAAGACTGACGACACCGTCAGACCAGCCGGACAAAAACAGCTGCCCGGGTTGGCTGGAAATAACTCCAACATTGTCCAAAGGTACCACGGCATTTGCGCTGTGGCGATCATTTGAGACACTCTCGAGTGGGCCTGACAAGAACTGGGTGAACGGGTCTCTTGTTAACCCTGTTGAGCCAATATGGTAAACGTCGATTGGTGCGCGCTCTTTGCCTTCGAGGTACTGGAAACACATAGCAAATGCGGAATCGGAGAGAAATTTTGCACATCTGATACGATTTCTGACGTCCCTCTTCGTCTGCAAAGGGACAGTGTCCATTGGTTCCACAACCCATGCCGCACTGTCTGCTGGAAATAGGGAAATTCCATTATTATTGCATGTAGCAAGGACAGGGTCTGGATCGTTGTTGACATCCATACGGTGAGATCCATTAGCCCTTGTATTGTATGCCGATTTCTGTACCAAACTCCCCGTGTCACTCGCCTCAACTCTAACAACGTTACCATTTATTCTTCCGAGAATGGCCGTTTCCCGTCCAGAGTGCTTCTCAGTCTGGGTAGGACGCAACAGCTTGACATCGATAATATCAAGGGTGGGGATACGGTCATGGCAAGACGTGAATGACTTCCATATCACCTTGCCATTCTCAGTAATTCTCATTCTCAGCCGTCCGGCAGCGCCCCATGCCAGGACCTCTTTGCGTTCTGACCAAGTCGAGCCATTCCAGGTCTCGTA
This sequence comes from Rhinocladiella similis, assembly GCA_024082115.1. NCBI lineage: Eukaryota > Fungi > Ascomycota > Eurotiomycetes > Chaetothyriales > Herpotrichiellaceae > Rhinocladiella > Rhinocladiella similis. The sequence goes on along the minus strand of JAMRYE010000013.1, from coordinate 2,975,270 downwards.
GCAATCTATTACTGGTTGATAGCTTGCTGGTGTCCATGATCTTGCTTCACCCATGTCCTCAGGATCCACGGGTGGACAACATTCCCTTGCGACAAACGCTCGTCGATCCCAGGCTCGCGATCGCGAAGTCAAGACACGGGCGGCCTCCCGCCATAAAGGCGGAGTCTCGATGGATGGGAACGACTTCTTGACAAAACCGCGAAAGCAAATATAGTTATCCCTAGATATGACCTTATGTAGTTTGCGACTGGTAAGTGAGAGATTGATAATTGATGAGGCCGTGGGCAATTGAGAAACGATGTGCTGTATCACTTCGACGGGGAGATCGTCAAGCATCTGAGCAACGGGTGTAACAAGAACGCCCAAACTACGGTCTCGGATTGGAGTCTGTCAACGAGGAATGTTGCAAAATGTGACTGTGGAATATCGCTATGAATACTCGTGGTTTCGATGGCAAAAAGGTACTGAGCAATACGCTCGCTGCTTTTGCTGCACGCCTGGGTTGACGTCATGTTGGGCTCACGAGGCTGAAGGCAGTCATTGAACACATTCATCGTGCCTCGCGTTCCTTACATAATCATGTTTGAAACCCTCACGATTTGCCGACGTATGGACAACGCTGGATCATTCTAGACATTGTCCATCGTCGACAATGATGGGCTGGTATGGCCACAATCAAAGCCATCGAGGCCAAATCCGTACATCAAATCCAGTCCGGCCAGGTCATCGTCGATTTGTGCTCAGTCGTCAAAGAGCTGGTTGAGAACAGTTTGGACGCGAGCGCAACGTCCATCGAGGTACGATTCAAGAACCATGGCCTCGATTCAATTGAGGTGCAGGATAACGGGGCTGGAATATCTGCTGAAAACTATGGAAATGTCGCTCTGAAGCATTTTACCTCCAAACTTTCTAATTATGATGACCTTTCCAGCTTGCAAACCTTTGGATTTCGCGGCGAAGCACTTTCGTCCCTTTGCGCTTTATCAAATTTCTCCATCACAACTGCACAGGCACAGGAGGCACCAAAGGGAAAGCGCCTCGACTTCGATGGCATGGGCCGACTTTCCGCAACTACGCTGGTCGCCTGTCAAAAGGGCACTACTGCCACGGTTGAAGGGTTGTTTGAGAGCTTACCGGTGCGTCGCAAAGAGTTAATTAAGAACATAAAACGCGAATATGGCAAGGTTCTTGGCTTACTGCATGCGTATGCTTGCATTTGTGTCAATGTCAAATTTACGGTCAAGAATGCTATGCCCAAGGCCAAGAGCATGACTATTTTCTCAACCAAAGCCAACGCCAGCACTCGAGAGAACATTGCGAATGTCTATGGAGCGAAGACACTCTCTGCTCTGGCACCGTTAGATCTGACCCTGGAATTCGAATCGACCGTGGCACGAATGGCTCATAATGGCAACTCCAGCGGCAAGATATCTGTCAAAGGTCACATCTCGAAGCCTGTTTTCGGAGAGGGAAGGCAAACCCCTGATCGTCAAATGTTCTTCGTCAATGGTCGACCATGTGGATTGCCACAGATTGCCAAAGCCATCAACGAAGTATACAAGTCATTCAATGTGTCCCAGTCGCCCTTTATATTTGCTGATTTTCAGATGAACACCAATTCCTATGATGTCAACGTTTCGCCAGACAAGCGGACTATACTTCTGCACGATGCGGCGACTCTTGTTGAAAATTTGAAGACTGCGCTGAATGAAATGTTCGAACAGCAAGATCAAACTGTTCCCCAGTCTCAACTACAGGGGTCCATGTTATCTGCTTCCCGAAGATTGAACTTTGAACGACGTCTGCCACCAGCTTCACTAAGTCCCACGACCCAAGAAGGTTTTGTGACTGCAAAGTTAGTTCTTCAGAATGAAAAGAGTCTGGGTGATGAAGCTGAGACCACTGATGAAGAGGCTCCAAAGGCCCTAATGCGTGAGCATTTTCGAAACTTTACGAGTACAAGAGACGATAACAGTGCGGATTGTAAGCTTCGAAAAACATCTCAAATGGACAAGGAGAGGCGAGTGAAAGACTTGGCGCGAAAGCTGGCAGAAGAACAAGTATATGATGAAGAGCAGAAGGACGATGAAGGGGCGACTCTAATCCAAAGCACTGAGGCGTCACAGGACGACCCTGTCAAGACTCATGTACAAGACTTCAATGCACGAATGGCTGAGCAAAGCGCAAAACCTGTGCACGAGGATCAACCAGCCTCATCCAGGGGTGAGAAAGAATCAGAGATCCTATCGCTGAGCCAGCAATCTCACCCAGCGGATAAAGGTATTGTTCTAAATGCCTTCGAACGAATGAGACCTAGGAGACAGCCAGCAGAGCTTGCCACAGTGACAATTGGAGAAGAGACGATTACGACCATCGTTGGATCTCAATATCCCAGATCTCCTACGGGAAATGAAAGGAAGGGGAAGGTCAGCACCAATGTCTCTTCATCAAGGCAGGAGAAGCCGTCACCAGCAACATTGAATTTCTCACAAAAGTTACGACGCTTTGATGCAGAGGCTGGAGATGATGGAGAAGACTTGGATTCGACTGCCGACTTGATGTCCGAACAGGGTAGCTCGGAGCAACATACCGAACGAGAGACACCAGAGTCGGATGATGCAATAACCCAGCCTGTTGAGTCTGACGATGTTCAAGATGGAGGCGGCTCTGAATCCCAAGATGGAACTGTTGATGAGGATGACGGTTCCGACTACGTGGACGAGGAAGAGAAGCAAAAGATCGAGGAAGCACGGGTGGTCGAACTTATTCGAGCCGCTGAGGAAGATTCGGCCTTGGCCAGCAAGGAAAACATCAAACGGGCCGCAAAGGCACTTTTCGGCGGTCGGACTAAGGATTCAACTACAAGCACGCTCGCGACAGTCGAGTTTTCCCTGGAGAATATAGCTCAAGGCCTGGACCAGCTTGTAAACATCAATACCATGACGGAGACGCTCAGATATCGCCGAGAGCACTCCCATGTCGCCCAAGATCCTGAAGCACAACTTTCGCTTACCGTCGCCAAGAGCGACTTTGCGGAGATGGACATTGTTGGGCAGTTCAATCTCGGTTTCATCCTTGCGACAAGGAATGGCGATGACGAGAACGAGGCCGGGTCAAGAACCAGGCAAGACGAATTGTTCATCATCGACCAACATGCCTCCGATGAGAAGTACAACTTTGAGAGGCTTCAGGCCGAGACAGTCGTGGGCAATCAGAGGCTCGTCCAGCCTGTACTACTTGACTTGACAGCAGTAGAAGAGGAAATTGTGCTGGAGAATATTGACGCTCTCGAGAAGAACGGCTTCCTGGTCGAGGTTGACATGAGTGGGGAGAGTGTCGTAGGGCGCAGATGCAAACTCATCAGCCTACCACTCAGCAAGGAAGTTGTCTTCAATACTCGCGATTTGGAAGAGCTCATTCAACTGCTCGCAGAAGCTCCTGGTCTTGGTACACAAAGCAGACACGATCATCCCCGGCCAAGCAAAGTTCGGAAGATGTTCGCAATGCGAGCCTGTCGGTCCAGCATCATGATCGGCAAGACATTGTCCAAGAAGCAAATGGAGACGGTCGTACAGCACATGGGTACTATTGATAAGCCCTGGAACTGCCCTCATGGTCGACCGACGATGAGACATGTCTGCAGTTTGAATGCTCTCCAGCCGTGGTTGGAAGGGGATATAAGCACGGTGGAGAACGGCAGAACTGTGACCCTTGGTGATGCCCTCCAGCGGTTTGTCTCGGAATAGTACATATCTAGGTATACAATAAAACAAAAACAGGGAGGCAATAGATGGTCACACGTCGCACCAACACAGCCTCAGCCTGACCCTCGTCGTGGTCATGGTCCTGGACAATGACAGTGCATGTCCTCGTACGTAAGGGATGGCCAACCCCATAACGATCCGGAGTCGTTCGGCCAAGGCTCTTCTCACCTGTTCATCTGGACCTTTGTGCTCCGGGAATTTCCATGGTGTGGCCAGCGAGAGAATGTGGGATGCCGGGGCCACTAGTCCCTTTCTGGGCTGCGGCCAGTTTGATTTGCCTCGGCTCAACGGAGTCTGTCGCTTCTGCTGTATCTCGTCCAGACCATCTGCCTCTCTTCATCCACGCCGCGGTTATTCACTTCCCATCCATTCCATCCTCGTGCCCTTTTTACCATTTTTGCCGAATCCCGTCCGATCTAAAAAGTTCCATAGAGCCTTGTTATTGCTGTCCCGACCAGCTACAGTCTTTCCACTCCTTTCCTTCCCTTGCACAGTTGTCGTTGCTCTCCCCTCCCTCGTCGAGTCGATCTGGTAATGTTGTCCTCCATCGGCCGAGCGACCTCATCACTCTCTGCAATCTCACGTTCTCCTCGATCTTCCCTCGCTGTCAAGGTGAGTGTAGCTGTTCTCCAACCATTGACGTCAGTTGTTGATCATGCTCGATAGGCTTTTACAATGGCGCCGGCAAACAAGAGGAAGGCTTCCACCACGAAGCAATTTTGGGTGACTGAGGGTATGGCCGTCCAAACTACTCAAGGGAAACCGTTTCTAAGACATGCCAGAATACCGAGAAGACAAGTCAAAAGGAGCCATGCTCCGATTCGAGGACTCCCTGCCCAGACTCCCCGTTCCCTCCCTGGAAGAGACCTCCGCTCGATACCTCAAGAGCCTGCACCCATTGCTATCCAAGGAGGAGTTTGCAGCCTCACAAAAAGCGGTTGCAGCGTTCAACCAACCAGGCAGCCTCGGACAGAAGCTGCAAGAGAGATTAATAGCAAAGGCGCGAGACCCCAAGGTTAAGAATTGGATCATCGACTGGTGGAACGAAGCAGCATACCTGGCATACAAGGATCCCGTGGTCCCTTACGTCTCATACTTCTACTCGTTCCGAGACGACCGAAAGAGGAGAAACCCTGCCAAGCGTGCCGCAGCTATTACCACTGCTGCTCTGGAGTTCAAGCGCCAGGTCGATGACCAGAGTCTGGAGCCTGAATACATGCGAAAGAAGCCAATGGCCATGAGCAGTTATGAATACATGTTCAACACCTCCAGAGTCCCTGCAGAGCCTTCCGATTACCCCGTACAATACCCTGCGGAAGGCAATGAGTACATCATTGTCATTCGAAACAACCAGTTCTTCAAGGTCCCGACGCACGTCAATGGAAAGCAGCTCAACACCTCTGAATTTGAACAGCAATTCAACAAGGTTTATAGAAGTGCACAAGTATCCGACCCAATTGGTGCCCTCACATCCCTACCACGAGACCAGGGTGCGAAAGCACGAGAAAACCTGCTCTCCGCATCTCCTGTCAACGCAGGTGTTCTGAAGGAAATCGAGGCCTCTTCATTCGTTGTCTGCCTTGACTCCGCAACTCCTGTAACACTGGAGGAACGAGCACACGCCTACTGGCACGGTGATGGCTCCAACAGATGGTTTGACAAGCCTCTTCAGTTCATCATCAACGACAACGGCACAGCAGGCTTCATGGGCGAACACAGTATGATGGATGGCACACCAACCCACCGACTCTGCGACACTGTTAATGCCTACATCGTCCACAACAAACTCGACTTCGACAACCCGAGCGTTCGTTCCGACCTGTCCGATCCCACTCCTCTCAAATTTGAGACAAACACAGCCGTTCTTGAGGATGTCGCCAGCGCACAAAACCAATTCCGTCAGACCATCGCTGCACATGACCTGCGTGTGCAAGCCTACCAAGCCTACGGAAAGGGCCTGATCAAGAAGTTCAAGTGCTCTCCAGATGCCTACGTTCAAATGACCATTCAGCTCGCCTACCACAAGATGTACGGCAAGAACAGACCTACATACGAGTCCGCAGCTACAAGAAAATACCAGTTGGGACGAACAGAAACCACGAGAACTGTCTCTGACGAATCCGTTGCGTTCTGCGATGCCATGGCAGACGCATCTGTCTCTCGAGAGGAGACCGAGCGACTCTTCCGCGAGGCCATCAAGGCCCATGTCCAATATACTGCCGATGCAAGTGACGGATACGGAGTGGATCGTCACTTGTTCGGCTTGAAGAAGCTTATCCAGGAAGGAGAAGAGGTGCCTGAACTCTTCAAAGATCCCGCATACACGTACTCCTCGTCATGGTATATCAGTTCAAGCCAATTGAGTTCAGAATACTTTAACGGCTACGGATGGAGTCAGGTTATCGACCAGGGTTGGGGTATCGCTTATATGATTAACGAGAACAAGTATGTTTTACCTCATGAACTCGTGGGACATCTGCTGACATGATCAAACAGTATTCAATTTAACGTTGTCTCCAAGAAGCTCGGCTGCGAACGAATGAGCTTCTACCTCAATGAGGCCGCCAACGATATCCGCGATTTGCTCTTGCCATCATTGGAGCCACCAAAGGCCAAGCTATAAAACGCTCCTCCTTGCCGAAGATCTGAAACAAAAGAGATGGGGACTTGTCGAGTATGCTTACAGTATGGCATCGCATTTGGGCACGGGGTGCATTAGCAGTTGAAGAGGAGGAGGGGTTGGGGGAATGTATGATACCATTTCCGATTTTGATTGCCAGCCAGGGAAAGCAAGGACGCGACGTTCGGTTTTTTGGCTGCGAAGGGAGTCCTCAAACGGCACACAGGCTTGACCATATATACCGATATCAATGATACTGGTGGGTTATGGTTGTTCACATTGTACATAGCCTTCTCTATCTAGAGTTCCTCTTTTTCTCCTAGATGTCTACGAAGAAAAGCAAAAAATGATTTCTAGAATACTTTGTGTGTACTTGGGTCTGTCTCTTTAGCTCTGGACGAGGCTTTTAGTGAACATGCCCTGTCTCTACTCAACAGGTACTTTACAGGTATCGATATATCTTCACAATCACACGAGACGTCACGATCCACCCCAAACTCGCCCACCACGCATGAGCACGACCTCTTCCCTTCCTGAAGAGTCGTAGCGAGGAACCACCGAGACGTCCTCGAGGCCCAAATTACGCGCAGCTTGGTTCCACAGAATCTGACGAATTCTACCTCGTAGTTCGAGTGCCGGTGTGTGGGTGTTGCTGTCTTTCGGGGATTCGCTCGCCTCCGCCGCGTCCAGAGCAGATGCCGAGTCGCGAGTCGATATGATATCAGTATCGGTATCGGTGTTACCGGTTGTATCCGAGACCTCGGAGGTTTTGCATGTAGGATCTTGCCATCCCCGTCGCGACACAGTATGGTCGTTGGCGCCGTTGTCGAGGGATGATGTGCTTGGACTTGGAGAGTCTGCTGAGTCGACATCGAATGATGAGTCTGCGAGGTGGTGATGGTTGAGTGCTTCTTGTTCCTCTTCCTCCATCATGATCCAGCCCAACGCCCTATTCGATCGTCTCATGCTCTCTATCACCCCCTTTGTCGCCGGTCTCGTGCCGACCAAAATCCCGATGGTAGGTGTGTTGACCTTCGTCGTGCCGTCGGTGCCTCCTTCTGGGCCACGCGCAAGGATGCTCTCGAACAATGGCGCAAGTCTCGCTCCTCGAACTGCGCCGTCGAGCTCGCGGATAAGGTTCGGGCCGATCTTTGCGTGTTTCCCCACGAGTCTTTTGCATTGTACCAGGACGCGAAACGTCTCGGTATCGATGACCATGTTGCCGTCGGACGCTGTGTGCTCTTTCCAGGCCCCCGTTGTGGGTGAGAGGAGAGGAACGTGCCAGTGTCCTATGAGGTCGACGCCACGGTCGCCTCGTCCTCCGACGCGGTGGAGGTGGAAGCCGTAGGCGCGCAGTGTGGAGAGAGTGAGGTATTCATAGACTGTGCCTGTGTAGACTGTGGACGAGGGCGAGAGGCCTGTACGTGCAGCGTGGGCGAGGAATGTTGGCAGGGTAGAGTGAGGAGTAGATGGGTCCGAGGGGCGGGAAGTGGATGGAGAGGGCGCTGAGAACTGCGGAGGTGGTGAAGACTTTACAGCGGCATGCTGGCTGCTGGAGGACGAGGCCACGTCGTCATGTGAGGTAGGGTGCGTCCTCAGATCTTGCTTTGCATGTTGGGCGGAAGTAGTCAGCAAGCGACGGGGATTTAGGGTGGACTGATAGAGGCGAGACACATTGCTGGCGGGATAACCTCCATACTGGCAAGTGTGGTATCGATTAGAGTCATGACAAGTCTTTTGCTGGATCGATCGTCTTGCCAGTTGAGCATCGCAATGAAACACAGCTGCGCGGCGTTTGGTCCATTGTCGAGCAGTGAGGGTTGATAGGTTCACACTCCGGGAGGCAAATCGAGCGCTGAAGACGCCATGCTCAGTATTGTGAGCATGACGAAAAAGCATCAGCGTCGAGGTCAAGGCAGATGTAGGCGATTCTCCGTACGCTCAGAAAGGAGGATCATTTGGAAGACGCGAAATGCGGAGTTGATATGATGGACGAGGCTGAAGTGGGCCGTTTTCGGACGCCAAGATAGCGCAAGGCTCCCGACGATGTCCGGAGCATGACATGTGAAACTGATTATCCTACCGGTTCTTTCGAAGACGATCATGAGAGTACTCCCGACATTCGCACAGGCTATATACAGACTATGTAAAAGCATGGAATACTACCTGAGGTACCTCCCCGACGAACCTTTTACCCCCTATTTCCTCCTAAACAAAAACAAAGCCTCAGGCGGCACAGAAGTCGTATTCATCGTGTTCGTCACCTTGTAAGTATTCCCTTTGAGCCAGATATCAAATTTGGAAAACAACAAATAAATCACAATTTTGATCTCGTGAATCGCCAGCTGTCTACCGGGACATGCCCACCTCCCCAGGCCAAAAGCCAAATACCCGGCATTACCCTGCACGGCAGGCCGCCCTTTTCGCTGCCACTGAAACCCGTCAAACAGATCACCCTCGGGTCCATAATTATCAGGATGCTTATGCGCTCTCGCCAAAAGAGGCATACATACCGCATCTTTGGGAAGCACGTATGGCCCGACACGCACTGGTCTCGTCGTCTGCCTGATGGGAGCGAACGTGTCGCTCTTAGTCCGCATGACCTCGCGAATGAACGAGTCCAGCAGCGTGAGCTTGTTGAGCTTCTTCGCAGCCAACGGTTCATCAGAGGGAGCAATCTCGTTCCACTCCTCGCGGATTGGCGAAAGATATTCGTCTTGTTTCTGAGCGAGTATAATCAGGACCCAGAACGCAGCCACAACTGTCTGATGGACGGATGCGAATATCATGCCCACGCATAGGGCCAGACACCATCCGAAACCCAGCAGTGCCCTTACACCTGTTTTACCCTGGTGGTTCTTGGCGAGAAGAGTGTCGAACAGAGGGACAAACTCGCCATGACGAGCGGCAAGACCATTGTCAAGATGCTCAGCTCGCGTACGCCATAACATAGGCACAACGCGAATGAAGAAGCGCGGGATGATGGTACAGAAGATGGCGCGGAGGGCGGTAATCAACACCCACAGCCACGGTGCCCAGCTCCATTCGTGCGTGTTCTCATGCATGCCCGTCATATCTGCCATCGCGACAGCCACGGCGGCAAAATGACCCGCAGTTGCGGAAGAGGAGTGTGTAGGTCCCAGAATCAACACAACCATCGCATGCGCAACAGCGAGTTGGATGCGTGAGAAGATATCCGAGACCTCGACCTGACTCTTGTCGTCGACTGGGCTGGGAAACTCATCTGCCATGCGGTCGAAATAGACTTGGAAAACAGGGAAGACCTGGTCAATTATCCCGTCCATACGAGGCTGGACTCCCGTTGCGACAAGGTTATCGACATCGTGGACGTAAGTTCCATTGTCAAAAAGCGCGATGAACCCCAAATGAAGCATGTCGAAGACGGCCTTCTCGAAATTGAAATGCTTAGAGTCGGTGAGAACATCGTACGCGTAGCGGTGGTCGATGATGTATTCGTTACGTCCGTGTCGAGGGACAATCACAACGGGGCCGTGTTCGTCCAGTGCCCGATTATATGCTTCGTTGGCTTTGTCGGATTGTCGTACTCGACGAGAAATGTGAATCACAGGCGGTCCTGGGCCACTGAGACCAGATGGTGAAGATGATGGTTTCATCTTTCATAGCCAAATGTGTTGATCAGGGACGATGAGACCACATGGGCTAGAGAAGGTATCACCTATATATGGTATCTACAGTCTACTTTCGGCGACTCCTTCACCAATCTCCAAGTGAATACCATTCGGCCATTGAGGGTCATCACGACTCGTCGTACGAGGAACTAAGCATCGGAATTTCTAGAATCCGCCCAGAAACATCCCCTGCTGACGGAAGTTCTGGCTCTCGGTTACGAAGCGCGATGAGGCCCTGGAGTTCAAAATCGTCGAAGCGAGTGTGGATCGAATGCGACTTGATGTTTACACATACCACATATGATACGAGTTACGAGTTCTGGCGAGAATCCAAAGTTCAACACCACCACCCCTCTCCACCACTATGTGTATACGAATCACTTCGCAAGTCGTACACCATACTCTTCAAGGGAGCAAGTCTCAGGGAATATTGCCACTTAGTCAGAGCGCCGGTGTTGAACGATGGACAATGCATCTAACCGAGGCGGGAGTCTGAACTCTATGGTCTGATTCTTCGTAGGCAACTCGTATCTGGCTCTGGGTAGGCTACCCGTACAAGAGAAAGTCAAATACGAGGAACTGACACCATATCTTCGATCCAAGAGCGGGTGGTCTCATGATCTCGTCACAAAATCAGACTCGGTTACGAGACTAGTTGCACACTCAAGACCAGCAATAGTACGCCTCTGACTTCAACTCCTTTAAGGATATTGATATGAAGCTCGGGTCCCACACGGAGTACAAATGCTGACTATTCACTCCCTCAGTTGCATAGAGTAGCCATCTGTGTATCCCTCTTGTTTTTCTGCCGCTAGGATAGAGGGGGCGCGTATTCTCCCCGTCCCTCGATTCTGCTCCAGAAGCATGCAATCTCTCTGAGTGAATAGTGCAGTCATAGCCTAAGCTGCAGCCGAAAGGCTCAACTGGTTCATGGACTCCGCATATGATATGGCTTTGAGCCGTTTCTCCTTCGGCGTATGCACGTCGTATCTATGCAAAGTCGCATTCTAGCCATTGGCGTCACGGACGTAGGTCCTTGGTAACATATGAGACTTTGGGCTTCCGGTGTTGACAGCAATACTGTCGCTGTATCATTCGACGTCGTGAGGACCGTCTACCAGCCATACAATGAAGTCGGCCACGACTCAGACCGGCACAGCGTTAAACGCAGGCCCACTGGGCTGTTCTCCAGGGTTCATTCGTGTGATACGACGGCTTCGGTGCCAGGTCTCGATCGAAAATCCGAACAGTTCTGAATGTCGAGAGATCCTGTCCTGCGAGATGGTGATGCAAGAGTCGAGTATTCGAAGCGTCAAACCGAGATCGAGGCTTCGTGATCTATAAACATCGCTGATTCCTTGCAATGAGCAAGGCATGCATACTCGTCGCTGAGCGCAAGCTTTCTCCAGCGTTCCCTCATCGCACTCGAATGCACCGTTGTCTCGAGCCTGTCAATCTTGGACGCTTGCTGGGCATGCATGAACACGTCGCGCACCACCCACGACGTATCCGCGTACTCAATCCGCAAAGAACATACAGCCCCCTAGCTTCTGGGACTGGAGTTATGATGTCGTTCCTGACTCAGTGTTCTCGTCTCAATCCTTCTTCAAATTCGAATCCAACCTCTTTCTAAACACCTTCCTCTCCACCTCGCGTATCTTCTCCTTTTCCTCCATCTCCCTCGTAATCTCACGTAGCTTGTTTTCTCGTTCCTCAAGTTTCTGCTTCAACATGTTCGCCGTCTCCTCGCGCAACCTTGCGACTTCCTGCTCTTTTGCCTTGGCGCCTGCTTTTCCCTTCGCGTCCGTCCCACGTGCCGAATGCACTTCCGCGCGGACCTTTTCGTACCCATACTTGACCAATTCTTCCTCTGTAAAAGGCTGAAGGGTGATCGGGTTCATGTTCCAGACCGCGTTGGCGGGGACTTTCACAGAGGGCACTGAAGGGTGGATGGGTGTCGTGCGTAAGGGTGAATCGAGAGGGACAGGATCATGCTCATTACCACTCGGGGGCGCGGACGCGGGCGCGGTCGCAGTAGTCGGCGAAGTAGACATCACGACATCATGGTCGGCTTCGTGAGTACTGCTTGCTGTCGGTGTGGGTGCCGCCGATGTCGCCGCGGTACGGTCTTGCAACAAATCCTTGTTCACATTGACATTCGACGTCAAGGATTGCGCTTTTGGCGGTAACGCTGATGCCACCGGCTCTGCCATGTCGAGCGTACTACCATACGTGCGGCGCAATGCTCCAAACTTTCTAGTCCGTCCTTTGAGAAATGCGGATCTGAGATTGCGAAACTGGCCGGATGGTCCGCCGTACTTTATGTATGGGAAACATCTTCTTCCTATGACTTGAAAGCTTTCCAATTATGCCTCCTCTACACATTCGGGGATGCCAGATAAGGTCCCTCAGACTCCAGTTCATGACCCTCAATCATAGTTTGAACGTCACAAACTGGCCGATCCCAGGCACGCCATTTGCAACTACGTAGACAACATAGGGTCCAGGCGCAATCTTGACTCCTTCCGGCATGTAAGCTTGGACTTTCGTCCGACTGGCATTTGAGCTCACCCAGCTGCTGTGCTCCAGATACACCATTACTTGACCCATGTGCAAAGAATGGGTAACAAACCCTCCTGAGTACAAAATGATATCCAGAGTCTCGAGCTTTTCCCTGATGCTGAACTCGATTTCGAACGAGGAATTGACAGCATATGTTTGATCTGACAACTTGATCTCAGTAGGTCTGCGAGATACATTGTCACCTCTCAAATACACCGGAGTATATATCTCGATTCTGAACTCGGTGGGAAATGCTCTGTGCTGATCGTGAATATCGACTTGACTGATTGTTATTGGCATTTCGTTAGGGTTGCTGCCAGCAATGAGCACAGTGCCATCCAACAAGAGTAACGCAACGGAGTGATACAATCTCGGAATGACTGATCTCCCAGATATCAACCAGCTTCTTGCCCTCGGGTCGTATATTAAAGCTTCAAGAGCCGGATCAGCGGCCAAACCAAATCCTTGTGCTCCTTGCTGACAACCATTGAGCCAGAGAACTGTGCCGTCAAGAAGCAGTACAGCTTCAACCATCCCTCGTGGTTCGGACATCGAAGTCATTTGCCATTTTGGTCTCTTGCTGAGCGGCTTCAACCTACCACATGTAGCATCACACAGGCTATCAACTGCCTGTGCTTGTCCTCCACCGCAAATCATGATCTCCGGCTCATAATTGTTTCTCTTGTACAAGGGAAGCATTACACTTCCACCAGTGTTTGGATATGTTCTGTGTAATCCAGGTAACTCGGGCAGTGTTCTAATGGTGCAGTTCGATGAGACGTTGAAGATCTCAGATGAGCGATCCGCAAAGATGAACAGTGAGCCATCGGTCAGTAAGTGTAGAAAGGGGTACATCTAGTACGGCTGGGTTTCGACCAGGATGTCCATTGGTATGCTCTTGCCTTGACTGATACCATCAGGTCCAAGGATCTCGTATGTGGGATTATTGTTGCTAAAATTTTCCGGATTCAAGCCATTGAGGCTCCCTGCTGCAACAAATATGTCCCCGTTCGACATCGTTTGTGCCGAAGCATACCATCGCTTGGAAGTCAACTTATTCCCAGGCTCTGTCCAGTTGTAAGCTGCGTTGTTTGAAGCGATATAACGGATTGCATCGAAGCCATCGTCAACAGTAGGATCAAGCCAGAGTAGCGGTGCATTGCCTCCAAGAGTGACCAGGCTCCCGTCGGGTAGAAACGCCCCTCCGCAGCAGAACGGATTTGTGGCGACAGACAACGGAGACACTTCGTGACTTATCGGATCATACAGAGAAGAATATGCGTAGCGTTTATTCGGCAGCAGAAGTTCGGTATAGTTTTCCACTTTGTCGAGGAAGACGACTTTTCCATCTGGCGGGAGGACTGCTGCATGCATGGCCGGAACGCCAGAAGAACCCGCGAGCTTGAAATAGTCGTAGTTGAGGTCCACGTTCTGGTCGTCCAATAGCGCGCTGGCAAGAGGTGCGAGGTAACAGAAAAGGTATTGTATAATGAGTAACTTCATATTGATTCCTGATATGCCGCTGATAGTCCACGCTGACAGATTAGTAAACGGGATGATAATAGATTGGACATACTCTGAGACATAACGAAAGAGGTGTTCCTCAGAGGCAGGAACAACCCCGTCGCTGCCAGTTCAGTGGAGGAAGTTGCTTACCAATAGATGGCAACCGCACCAGAGAGTAGCTCAAGAGGTCGTCATGTTTGCCCGTCATGTGTCCAGATAGTCCATAGTCCAGCTGTATCACCAAGTCTGTCTTTCACCGTTTCAATGATATACTGAGTCTGCTTCGAATGTCTGCTTCGGTCTCTTATCCTACCTAAGCCATCATGCACGATGACAATGCAGTCGAAACCGATTTCCATAGTTCTCGATAACGTCTCATGACCGCACATTAAGGTTAGTTTCTCTCCTCTTGGGCCACAAAAAGCAGATTCTAGCGCAATCCCATGAGATGACTTTTGAGTGGAATCCAGATTTGCGTTCAGGCCTCCGATGTCATTAATTTCGATCGGGACATCGACCAACACCAGAGCATTTCCTGATGCCCTAGATATTTGCACAATGCTTCGCATCAGCGCTGCCAATAATGCATTCGCGTGGACAAGTCCACTTCGACGATATGTGGCGGTCACTGTTGGACCCAGACCCTGAAGTAGGACGATGTCCTGGTTCTGTGTTGAGGCGGCATCCTTTGTGGCATTCGGGTCTGACTTTTCGGGTTTCTGTGTTCTTCGGTACATTGCTTCGCTGACTTCGCCTACGGCCTCGACAAGTCCCGCGAAGTCAAAGTACTGTAACAGCTGGACGCTCTTGAGCAGCTCAATCGCAATCGCGGAGTCGGACAACGTTCTAGCAAGGTTTCCGTGAAGTAACGGGATAGTTTGGGCTGTATGTGGCGCTATGATGTAGATTGCTGGGGAAGCTGAATCTTCTAGTGGTGGTAAGTCGGTCGAAACCCTCCTTTTGAGGATTTGCGACAAATCTGGGTTGCTCAAAAGTGCCGCGGAGATGAGATTTAGTGACAGTGAAGACTGTGCAAGATACACCAATGTTAGTTCACAGGACAAGTTACATGACACGTATAAAGATGGGGTGCCTTTTGTAAGGTTCTCCTGTGCCGATGTATCGCAAACTCACTTGTCCCCAGTGCTGACTTGGATCGTCCGCATCACTCGAACCAATGCCGACAACTCTTCCACCTCGCCAAACCGCTCTGAATCGAGTATCCAGACCTCGAATCCAGATACTTGTTCTCTTGTTGGCTTCGACAGCTATTGAGGTTGATGAGTCTTGTAGCTTGCACCCCAGTTCAAGGTTCAGGATTGTCGAAGCCTTGATGGGTTCAGGATAATATCCTCCAGCATCTTTTGACTGCGCCATTTTTGATGAGAATCTGTCCAGTCCGAGGCATCTTCTTGGAGGGTTAGATCTGCTGATGATTGATAGTGCTCCAGTGGTGTTGTACCTGGACCAACTTCTGTTTGCTGCGAAATTATAAGTGCGAATCCCGTTGACGTCTTCGTCGGCGTTCTATGCTAACCATGGAATGGAATTTCTATTCTCCGCAAAAGGGTCACGAAGACGTCAACTGCATGAAATAGAAGGCAGGACAAATGATTGACAACGCCACAGAATACAACTCTGAACGACAGGTATGTTCCTCATTCCTTTTTATCTACCATCAAATCTATACTATGATTCATGAACAAGTCAAAGAGTTTCAGGCAGATCGAAAACGCTCCAGGTCCCGAATCTCATAACCTTCGCCCAAGATACTGCAACACCAAGCTTTAAAAGACCAGAAACTGTACAAGTGATGCTTCAGACCCATAGTGTACAACGCTCGTATGATACGAACTAGAATTACATTTATGCTCATATCTTCGGTATGTGAACCAAGCTATTAGTAGGGAGGCCTGATCAGGCGATTGGTTCGCTTGTCCGTATTTCCCTCACCTTCTTCCTTGGGAGAGGGAATTTCGGCCAACAAAGAGTTCACGTCAAATCTTCCATTTGCTGAACCGATGATCGGGCTGGCACCTTTCCGACTTGTGGGGCGTGAAGACTTTAGTAAGCTATGCTTTCCTGCTATAGAAGATGTCGAATATGCACCACTGGTGGCACGCTTGGACCGAGGGGTTGCGTCATGTTCTTGTGGCAAAGACGGGATCTTTTCGAGCGGAGGCTCATCGGTGCGTGCGGGAGATATATCGCGAGGCCATGTCCCAGGCAAGTTCAGTGACGAAGGGATCTTGGGCACAGGCGGGATGTCTATATCGTTCCGAGACCCGGGGTCTGCCGAAGGAAGCGTTACGGCGTTGTGTACACCTCCATCCCCGTCTCTCGCAGCTTTGGTCGATGAAGACGTTGGTGGTCGGAGGCCGTCCGAGACCTGCTTGACAGTGTCACTGAGTCCACCTCCAACATCAAGAAATGAGGGATTCCTGTCGTCCGCCTCGTCCCAACTGACCATACTGCTGGTAATACTGCTGCGTGTACTTCGTCGTGACGCGGTGAGCGGCTTTCGTAAGGGGCTCCGTCGTCTTCCTCCAGCGGCATAGCCAGAAAGGGCTCTCTTGAGATCTGTCACTCTCATGGTAGAATCTCGGCTTGACGTCGTAGGGCCCCGTGTGGGTGACCCGTTGGCACTGGGCCTTCGGGCTTTCGTTAGGGTGCCTAGGCCACTAGCCAGGCCATATGTGGGAGTAGTACTGCCATTGGCGTTGACTGGAGACTCCTGGCCACTGACAGAGCCGTGATTGCGTACTCCATTTACGCCGAGATGATATTTGGGAAGAGAAGAGCCACCTGTTCTTGATCCTGTCATGGATGTGGCGCTTTCCTTCTCGACGGCCGCAATACATGCTTCTCTACTCCAGCCAGCAGTCATTTCTTCCCTGATTTTTTCAGGCAACTGCTCCTCCTTGGAAGGCTTAGACGTTGGGGCGGCGCCGTAGCCATATCCAAACCCGAGAGTTGGTATAGAAAAGACACGCCCTGGTGATGATGGTGCAGAGCTCGGAGGGGTCAGCAGAGACTTGTCGTACGACGTTGCGATCTCATTGACCAATTCAGTCACTGACAAGAATGGTTTCAACGTGTTGACGCTTTCCTCAAGATATTGCGGCTGTTTCTCAGCCAAAGAAGAAGTCTTGCGTATGTCGTCAATGCCCACAGCTGGAAATTTGACCTTGTCACACCAGATGCTAAGCCGTTTTCTGCGAGCTATTTCACCATTGATTTCATGGCCAACGGCGCTTGTCTCAAAGTCAAACTTGTCCGCAAGAGTCCACAGATAGCTCTGGACAACGCTGGCAACATTGACCCTCCCAGCAGCCGAAACAACTTCCCCGTTTAAGGCCGTCTCTTGAAGCCTCAACATCATAGGCAGACCGCTCCGCACCGAGTTCACCCCGAGGCGGTCTACCAATTTTGTCAGCAGCAGATGTAGGAGGAGAAGATTGGCTTCGTTTTCAGCATCGTCCAGAATGCTGTCATAGATAGCTAGGTGCAGTAAGGTCACGAAGCTCGATCTAGTAGGCTTTGGTTCCTTCCGAGAGGCACCAGAAACAGCTCGTTTTGCCAAGTTTTCGGTTGCACCTGGCTTCTTGTTCGCAGCATGCTTTCGTGAGCCGTTTTTCGGTAGCAGCGTATCAGATTTATTGGTCTCCAGCTTCAGCCAAGTCAGCAGGCCCTCAACATAGGCAAATCGGACATCCTTCTCCTCGTCCTTGAGAAGCCATTGCGTGCCTTCCCATACCTGCACACCAACCCGTGCGCGTGCTTCTATCGGGCCACCGGTGCTGTTCCTCTTGCTATTCGCGCGGACCAAAATCGCTTGGATGACTTGTAGGGCCGCCACTCTGGCTGTTGTGAATGAGAAAAAGGACGAGGTGTTTGGATCTTCGTGGACACTCGCTGATTCAGCTATCGCTTTTGTGGCCGCGGCTGGATCGTCAATTGCGGCGGCTGTTGTCGGAACCTCTGATTGAGGAGAAGGCTTCAAACGGGCTAAGATAGCAGTGATCATGTCACTGATCTGGTCTGTATAGTAAATGTGGTTGGAAAGAGAAGCGATGCATTTTTGCAATCTCACCAAAAGCTCCTTTCGGGTAGGAGATGCAGCAAGTTCGACCTTGGAAGTTGTCCGATCGAGGTCAGCACCTGCTAGGACCGTGCTTGGGTCAAAGACTTCTTTTGTTTCACGGAAAAGTCCCATGGTATCATTCTGATGAGATGCGGTGATACGTGGATTCGGGCCTCCCAGCTGCAACAGGAGCAACATGTGTTGAATAAATCCAAGTAAGACATCCATAACGCTTAGTCCGATCAGGTTTACGGACGAGCTTAAGAGCCAGTCAATCATAGTGGCCAACACCAACTGTTTATCGAGCAGATTTTCCACAACAGGGGTTCGAACGAGGGTTTCCATGGCTGTCAGCAAGATGATGAATCGATCTTGCACAGGTGTCCAACGCGCAATGGCTTCAAAAAGCGAAGTGGCCCACGTACCCTGGCCTACGCTTTCTGGATTTGGTCGAGGCGGGTTTTTTGATGCAATGAATTTCAATGTCAGAGCCGTGGCCAACCTCGTCTGTCCTCTGGTGCTGCCAATGCCAATTGAGAAGATTTGCTTCAGGCATCGCAGCGCCAACGCTCTAACCTCTTCCTCGGCCACCTTGTCTGCTCCTGCTGTGGTCTCAACAGCGGTGGCCGGATCACCATCGGTCGTATCCACCGTTGTGACAGTTGACAAGCTGATCCTCCGTCTCCTTGCGATTTCGTCCTCGAACTTCTCCGATGTCTTTGCTCTCTCTTGCAAGTGTGACAAAATGTCCTCGTGCTCCAGCGACATGTTTTCGAGAATAACAGGCATAACCAGAGTTAATTGCTGGCTGGAATCGGTGGCCAGGGCATCTGAAGCAACCACGGCTCGTACAGCTCGCAGACCAACCGTGCGCCACCTTAGGGATAAAGGTATGGAATCACCATTTCTCCGACCTGCCGGTTTCTGCTTCTCTGCGTAACCAGCGTACAGCTGTACAATAGACAAGTATTGTTGCGCACGTTGCTGGTCAGCCGTCAGGGAGGCAGCATCCACATATTTACAATACGCTTCAAACGTTGGCACCGTCTCTTCCACCATGTTGATGTCCTTTGAGCGCAGAACGGTCCCCAGGATTGTCAAGACGGATCCGGAGTAAAGAGACAAGTCGCGGGGGGCTTTTTCAATGATCGCGGCAAGGATTTGTAATGTGACTTGGACATTGCTACGCTTGGTTCAGTAGAGACTCGACTAGGTGACTCTGGCTGCTTACCCGAGTCTTCCCTTCCAGACATCGTGGGCATTTTTCTTTTCCAGGAATGCGCCCACCTTCTGCAGCTTACTTCGCCGTGTACTTGCATAGTATAGGAGGTAGCTGAGCTCTGAAGAGTTCGGTTTGACTTCCTGCACGGTCTTTTGGTATTGCGGATAACATTTGAGCACAAGAACTTGATGCTTAGGCCGGCACTTTTGGCTCGCGCTATGGAGAGGATGAAGAAGAGAACTCATGGCGACGGATGATTAGGGAAACGAGGAGAGGCGCCGTCATGTGCGGGCAGGAAGACTATGGACGCTGTCGCAACATCGTCGTCGACTTCTTTCGAGTAACGCGTCCAGAAAAGGATTAAGGGCGCAGAATTGGGAAATCTGGCAGACTTGAAGAGGATGGAGTTCCCTTCCGAGATGGTAAGAGGATCAAATGCGACGAGTCGATTCTCTCGTACACGATGCCAATCTTGGAACAGATGCAGGATGACGAGGGAGATGCAGGAAGTTGGGAACGTGGGAAGAAGAATTGGTGAATTCCCGCCGTCGACCAGTGATCTGATGCGATTGAACTGGAAAGTATTTGGCGTGGAAGAGCCCAAGCATGAGCCAGAACCTGAACCTAGTGAGCCCGCCTGAACCGGGGGGCCAGAGCGAGGGTTCGCGTCGAGAGCTGCGTTCTCCTATACGAGTACGAGTACGAGTACGAAGCATTTTACTCGTAAGGGCGGCATCGGATCCAAATGTCTCCGGCTCACCAAGCCACTGTCCTATTATATATGCCTTGGGGCACCACCATACAGTATGGCGTACGAATACTCAATATCACACGCTATGAATAGCTCTGTTATCTCTTCATTGTCTCAAACGTTCGTATCGCCTAACTACCACTCTACGGAGTAATTTCGTTGCCCAAAAGCCTGCCAATTTCTTGCGCAATAGCAAGGGTTCGCTCTTCGCTGAGCCGTCTGCCCACAATCTGAACCGCAACGGGAGCCCCGTGATATGCTTCCGGGTCATCTGCAATGCATCATCAGCATCTTTTCACTAGAAGTCAATCAGGGCTGGCGACTTACACTCGGCTTGAACAATTCCATCAATGTCAGACAACGGCTTGAAGTCAGTCTGCTTCTTATCCTTCTCTTTGTCCGCGAATGTGACCGGCACGACAACACTAGTCCAGTCGAGGAGGTTTATGGCGCTGGCGTAGCCATAATACTTGAACTGGTTGTGGCGTATGGCCGCTGTAGGCGTAATTGGGGCGACGAAAGCATCGATTTCCCTTCCCAGTTCTGCTTCACGAAGCCGCCATTGCTCGAGATATTCGCCTTGATACGCCCATTTCTGACGTTGAACGTCCCAGATTTCGTTCATGTCCATCTTCGGCAGTGATGGATTGATGAGGTCTTGGAAATTAGGGATGGCTGGTTCTCCAGACTTCTTGAGGTCTGAGAAGACATCCTGCTCGCAGATTAGCCCAGATCACCTCTGAGGGTAACTCTGACCTACAAAGCCCCCATCCGAAGCATATATCTTGTTAATCAAGTCAACCCCATAGTCGTGTTTGTACGGCTTCCATGGCACAACAGTGTGACCTTTGCTTTTCAGCGCAGACACGACCATGTCCACACCACGAAGGATTGGAGGATGCGGTAGTACCTGTCATGGGTCAATACGGCTCTTTCGGAGTACATCAGACGCTAACATTTCCATCGCAGTTGTAGAACCCCAGAGTCAAGCCTCCACTCGAGATCTTGGTATGAATGACATCCTCTTCCTCCCTTCTCCATGGCATAGGAACAACTTTTGAATCATATTTCCAGGGTTCTTGTTGAAGGACGGATGTAACGAAGAGTTTCAAGTCTGCGACGATCAGCAGTCTGTACGGGAGCATCGTGGACGAGACAATTCATCATACCAGGGACTGAGTGAGCAATTGGCCCAACAACACTATGCACCGTCTCTTGGCCCTCCATACTATTAGCCATCTTCGCATACGGCATTCGACCATGGCTAGGCCGAATGCCATACAGAAAGTTAAATGCAGATGGGACACGAATCGAGCCACCTGTGAACACATCAATGACTCCGAGATCTAGCGATTCGTATCCTGGCACTCACCAATATCTGTTCCCACTCCGATGATGCCGCCCCGAAAACCAATGTTGGCACCTTCACCACCGGAACTGCCACCACATGACCAGTTCTTGTTACGTGGGTTGAGTGTCCTTCCGATGATGTTGTTCACTGTCTCGCATACCATCAGACTTTGTGGAACGCTCGTCTTGATGTAGAAGACGGCTCCAGCTTTACGAAGCAAGGCTGTCAGCGCGGAATCCTCTTCATCGAATTTCCCAAGCCAAGCAACGTAACCCATTGACGTCTCAAGGCCCTTGACTCTGAGTTGGTCTTTTAAGGATATCGGCAAGCCATGTAAGGGTCCAACGGGCTTTTTGTTTTCCTCATAGTACTTATCCAGCTCTTTGGCCTGGGCAAGGGCCATGTCTGGGAAGAACTCTAGGGCAAGATTAAGCTGTTCATCGTCATCAGTACTTGTACTCCTAAACCACGACACACTCTGGCTGATTTCCTTACTAACCGCTTGGTGTGCCAGAGCAGCACGTTTGCAAAAGGCCAACGTCACATCCACAGACTTCAACTGTCCAGCAGCCAGTTTCGACACGAGGTCGACCCCCGATGAATTGGTAATCTCAAGCTCATCAGCCGTCAGAAGACCACTGCTCGCTGGGAGATCCATGAATGACCCGTTTTGATCCTTGACTTCGACTCGCCATTCTTTTGGGATGGATTCCTCAATGCGTTTCCTTTTATCTGCAGCGACCTCTTCCCAGCCCATGATGACAACTTTAAGCAGTTGGTATTTTGACTGTGAGAGACGTTTCTTAGGAGGTACTACTGGTCGCGCATAAGCTGGTCGATTGGTAATTCTCAGCCGGAGTAACACTTTCTGTCAGGAATCTCTCATTCCTTCGCGATGTAATAGTATATCTACATACACATCCTGGACAACACGCTACCCCGCTCCGTTGAAGTCCACAGATTGATAAGGATTCTCCACCACGGAGGAGATATCCTTGTCATCTTTCCTCCTTCTGTCCATAAACACATTATTCCTTCTTTGGCAGGTCGGTCAAATGCCAACTTTTTACGTACTCGTTTCCATTTGTGAGTACGAGTACGAGGAGTAGAGAACCAGAGGCACCTACGTCGAGTCTTTCTTCAGCCGGGGCTCCGCTGTTACCCTTTGGTCCATGGCGAAACAGAATGACAGAACCCGTGGTGCTGTATTGCATTGTGTTATGCTGTCTAGATGTAAGAGTCAGACAAAGGATATCTATGTAAGATTATCTCATGTTAGCCTGATAGACGAAGGATCTTCGTGGGGCATTTCAATATAGTCGGCGAAGGCTCAACACCGCCACAGCGAGAGTCCTTGCTCATTGAAGCATGCTCACACTTCATATTGGTGCAGAACGCTCAGCCTGTGCAGGTGCAGCGTGCTGTTGATTAATGTTGCTTAATAACACCCCCCCTCAGCCCGTAACTCCTTGCTTACAACGATGCTGAGATGACCTTCATACCGTGACCCATGCTTGTGGTGCATAGATGGAAGTTCATCAGTCTGAGCACAATAGCCTTGGATCCAAAGCGATGGAATCGCTGACAATGAGATCCCTCTCAGCCGATTAGAAATTCGTGATGAGAATTGGCAGAAAAGTAGACCAAAGTATTTCAATCACAACTAAGGGCTATACGTGGTGTTTGACACGTATATATATGCGAGTAACCGCAGGAGTTGAAAGACAAGGATAAGTGGATGGGTTGAGAGGTATGTAAGAAATCAAGAAGACGATTCAAGGACGTGGGCAACATCTTAGTATGTGCACGTTATGCAAACTCACGCAGACATAGAAAATGCCACTCGTAACTCACCTGGCGGTATGAGTGACAGCCACATCATGATCTACCGAGCGCCGGCACGATATCAACTTAAGACAGTCGACTGCGAGGGTAAAGCAAATGTCTTGTATTCTCTCCATGTCTCAGTAGAGTCATTGCTGATAACACATGCGGTTCAGTCCAGTCGTGGATATACATCACAACAATAAACAATCACCGTGTCTTGAATCCTGCCATACGCCTGTCAATGGATCACATTCCAGTCTTTCTTCTCAGCTCACCAATAGCTCATTCCATACATTCAACGTGTCTTCGACGTTCGACAAGACTCGGTGTTTAATCACCATTCTTACGATCCTCTCCTTGCTCTCCCTGAGTGTTTCAACATGGGCCGTGATCATTGTTCAGATGGTTTCAACAGTGGCATTTTGAACAGATTCTTTTGGAGCAGTTGTCTGATCGTTCTTCGATTTGCTGTAGGTGCTGGTGATGTATAGAACGTCTGGCCATCCATAAAAGTCGTCGTCGCACATGCCTATGTCGTCAGAAGAACTGACTTTACTGTAGAATTTCTCGTCGTCTGTGGCCATTTGTCTTGTTATCTTCCAGTCATGCAATGGACAGCCGTCTTGAATGAGAGCATCTTCAACTGCCTTCCACTGCGGCTCTATCAGGCACACCTGCTTCCACATCTCGTTGGCATCCGCGTTTTCCAACGGCTGCTCGCCTGCAAGCAACTCTTCGAAGTCGAGCTCGTGTGGTGTTATGATCACCACCTCTTCCAAAGACGTAAGAATACCACTGTACTTAAGAAAGACGCGCCGGAGGACCCTCAAGTGACGAGATGCATGGGCCTTGCCCAGGTGCCGGGCCTCACACATACAGTACTCCAGCTTGGGGATGTTGTGCAGCTTGTAATCTGGCAAGTGATCGAGGAAGTGTTCTGGAAAGTCCTTCGCGTTAGACTCGACAGATTTAGTGTCCCGGCCTGTGAAATGAGAGCTGTGCATGAAGAACTTCATCTCGCGATAGAAGATGGGTGAACATTCAGCGGCAACTTGACGAGACACCATCATCAATGAATCTCTGGTCTTTCGCATATCTTCGACCTTGGGTCTCCTGAAGTAGTTGTAGATCTCTGTCCGTATTTCGAGAGGTAGATTGAGAAAAGGAGAGCTCGGTTGATCTAGCTGTGGACGCTTGATCAGCTCTTCGTCATCGGATTCTGATTCAGGATTTTCAGATTCATAATCGTCATCAGATACCCATACAAAGCAATCAGGTTCGTATAGAATATCAGAGCATTGCGAAGAACAAATGGATCCTGTGTCTTCTTCACAGTCGTGGGCATGTTGCGGTGCGATCTTGTCAACTGCGGTGCGGTCGTCGGGTAATACCATGTTGCTTTCGTCAGGTAAGAGACTCATATTATCCACCTTCCGTGTAAGAATCTAGTGAACCTGAGGATGAAGCAAGATGGCTTAGTGGGCAAGATGAAAATTCAAAGCAACAGAGATTCAGTACTGGCGGGAAACAAAACATGAGTGCAGCGATGAGGGAGTGAAGTAAAAGCGGCACTCATGGCTTTTTGCACACAAAGGTCGCGAAAGATGTTGGCTCACTGGACCATGCAGTAATGAACATCTGAGATAGTGAGGGCGAATTATCTTGTACCTTGTCTCTCGGCAAGTTACCCTGGTATGCCTCATGATAAACCCCTTACATCTTTCAGCTGAGCCTAGGCGGGCAACCTCATTCACACCGTCCATCTGGTTCTCGACTTCTTTGTATCTAGACAAAGAACAGCATCAGCATCTTAAGCTTCACCCACAGTCTAAATCACACATTTGGTACGACTTCCGGGCACAATCATTCCCTTGGATCCTGGCCACAAAACCACCCAGCCCCTCAAACCAACCACAAGTGCCACTCGCCTCACTACTGCCCATTCCTCGAAGGTGTAGTGAAACCACTACGAGGCCGCTTCTGCTGGCTTCTTACTCTCCAGCCTCGCAATAAAGTCCTTCAGATAAGCGCTATCGACCCACTCGACAATATCATCTATCAGATCTCCAGTCTCGTTCATCGTCAAGATCCAATGGTAGTCGTTCTCGTACGGTCCAGCATCCGTGTCCGCGTGACATTGCAAGTGTAAAAAGACCTTTCGTTTCTCAACGTCGACCATGGTTTCGTCTTCGTCAGCAACAAACAGCTTAAAATTCCGAAAGACGCCGATCATGGGACCCATGAACTCCATGAACTGAGTGTTGTTCAAGTTCATGTTGCCGTGAGATTTGGGGCCGGTGCGGTGAATGCATGTCGGGCTTCGAACCGAAAGTATGGCTTCGAGTGAGAAGACTTTGTACGCATCGAAGAATCGATCGACCGTCGCGAGGAGATCGGCACGCGTGGGTGCCATTGTTTCCAGTTTCAAGAATTGCGAGGCCTTCCTGCCGGAATGAACCAGAGATAATAAATAGGCAGTCAAACTGGGTAGACTCTATTGAAAACAGACGTATAAAGTTAACTTGACTTACAGAGAGTGAACCACCAGGTCTGGTATCGCACACGGGCTCCAGAGGAGATTCATCAGTAGAGTGTGGCCATTTATGTGGTGGTGGATGTAGCCCCACGAAACGCGAATCTTGACATCGGCATCGGCGTTGGTCAGTAGGGGCCCAAAACAAGCAAACCAATACTATAAGTCGAAGGCACTCGAGGATCCCCGAGAAGAGTCTTGGTGGCAGAAACGAAAAGGTCTCTCTACCGTATCAGTGAGGGGTTGTGTGGCATCCCGAAAAGGGGATTATGGGGGTTTGAGGACAAGGCACAAGGCTGACCAACCACGTTACTACATCACATCTCGTAGAAAGCAAGGCTTCATATCTGAAGCACCATCCTCCCAAGAACTCTTCCCAAATCAACAAATGCCACAATGTCGACCTCGTCATTCTTCCAAGGAACCGGTAGGAACCGAAATCAATTACCGCGAGAACTTTTCGCCTTCCATCTCTCCTCGCATCAAGCTCCAGAGCACCAAGACTTAGAACCTCGAAATATCCCGTCCGAAGAGTCTGACAGCCAACCACTGGATGGGCACAAGGAACTTGTTCCTCCAGCTCAGCGTCATGGTCAAATACGCACCTCTCCAAACGAGGAACGCAATCCAGCCCTTCAGCCCCTTCGCAACACCCTCTCGATCCGTATTGGGTCCCTGCAAAACGGCCTTTGCACCACCGACATAAGTGAACACGCCGAGATTTCTGAAAGTGAAGCCCTTGGCCTGGTCAAAATCCTCCGCTGCCTCAAACTTGTTCAACATCTTTCCCAGCCATAGGGCTTCTTGATTCGCAACCTGCGCAGTCGCCGGCAAAGGGCCCGAGATCAACTTCGCCGTATCTCCTATCGCAAAGACATCCTTCATGTATGCTTTCGCAGTTGCCTTCACTTCACCACTATCGCCTTCACCATCCTGCATGTTGAGAGTCACTCGGAAGTGATCATCGACCAACAACACGCCGGTCTTGGGATCTCGCGTGATCATCCACTGCTGTTCTGTCGGATTCTCCATCTCTCCAGCACCCTCGGTCATCACAGCGCTTTGCACAGGATACTTGCGAACGTCATGCAACGCCTTCGCCACCATCGGATTATTCATGTTCCCCGTACTCCACACGCACATCCCTATACCCACGTCCCCTTCCTCCTTCGTGCGAATCGTGTACACTCTCCCCTTCGGCTGCCTCTCTTGGTTCTGCCTCGCCTCCTCGTCATTCGGAAACCCGCGCCGGAGTTCCTCGACATGGTGACTCGTCTTGATCTCAATGTTCTGCCGCTTGTACTGCTTCACAGCGTAATCCGCCAGCGCGGCGTCGAACATGGGCAACACCTTGGGCGCCACATCGTACAGGGTGATCCGGATATACTTCATCAGCCCAGGGTGTATCTTGGACAAATCCTGACGGATGAGATCAGACAAGCACGCCGCGAATTCCATACCGGTAGGTCCGCCGCCCACGATGGCGAAATGCAAAAGACACCGCTTGGTCTCCTCAGGGATGTTCGGCAGGCGCGCGAGTTCGAAAAGTTCGAGGATCCGTTTGCGGATGGCCCTCGCGTCACCGACGTCTTTTTGGAAGTACGCATTCTCTCGAACCCCCGGCGTGCCGAATGTCTGACTATACGTCCCGACCGCGATGACGAGTTTGTCGTAGGAGATGGGGAACGTGGGGACCTGATGTTTCCCCGTGCCGCCGAGACGGACCGGCCTCGACTCTGATTCTCGAAAAAAGCCTACTTCGGTTTTTTGTTCGTTGTACTCGCGGGGACCCGTGAGCGCGTAGCCGACATCTGGGTCCAACACGGACGGTTCCACCGTGACTGTCTTGTCTGAAAAGTCCAGGTCGTCAGCCCACGCTTGGACGTACTCGACTGAAGAGCGCCTTCCGCGGACTGATTCGAGAACATTGCGCGATTCGAGCGTTCCGACAGCCGAGTCATTCAACAACGGCGTGAAGACAAAGTATGAACGTGGAGAAACCACGAGAACGCGATACTTCTTCGGGTCGAGGCGATGGGCCAGTACGAAGCCTGATGCAAGTTATAAAGTGAGCATGTACGTGTTTTTTTTCCTTCTCAACAGACAGACAGTCCATAACTGTAGAGTGGCGGTAACGCAACTCAATCAGAAAGGAGAGAAGGGAAATGTTGAAGAAGGGGGAAGGGGGACATACCAGCCCATCCACTGCCCAATATCACGACCTTTTCTCTCTTATCATCCTTGTCAACACCCTCCTCCTCCTCTCCTCGCGTATGCGCATTCGTGGCCGCAGCAGTAAAATATTGCCTCGCGCCGACACTTCTCCTCAGTCGAGCAAGTCCGGAATCAGCAGTCACACTCCCACCGGAAGAGACTCTCGTCGGTTGAGGATCAATACTCCCGGCCGCTGTAGTACAAGTCGCATACCCCGTCCTCCTCGAACGAGAACAGTCTTGTTGCAGCCTACTCACCCTCCAACCCACCCGCACGCGTCCAGTCTTTGCAGATCGAGGACAAACCGCGACAAGGCGACCACGCAGCTTCTGCAGGTCCATATCATAAGATGAACAGCAGCGGTGGCAATGCGAATACGGATATGAAAACAAGGGACAAGCACTATACAATTCTCACATCACCACACAGTATCCAGTCTCTCAATGTCAGATATGCGACAAGGCCAGCATGGTACTAGAACATCAATAGTCCATAGGTGTTTAGTCAATGACAATAAGGCAAAATAAAACGGGAATCGTTGTACTCCGTACTCGTACAGCCTGCCCCTGCTTGGTGATTAGTGAGGTTCCCTGGATTCGGGTGCGCGGGATTTATTGACATAGATGCGGATAATACTATGACAACAGCCTCGCGTCATTGCCCTCGTATACTCCATCTCCTAGCGGCAATATCCATCCGGCCGGGAGGAGGAGTGGAAACGTCAAAACTTCGAAACATCACGAGGCTCTAAGTAGCAGTAAATTGGGTTATCGTGCTCAGAAAATGTTCGCTGCGACTACAAGACGAAGTGGAAACATGGATAGATATGGGCGGGTCTGCCAGATCCCAAACAAAGAATAGCACACCTGAGTACGGTAGATAGGGGATGTACTTTTACGATAAAACATTGTTAACATGTGAGCGGACACTCCGTATGCTTCCGCGTGGTGCCGGTGAACTGCCTGGGTCATCGACGTGCCTGTGTTTACACTACACTTATGTAGACCCGCGGCCTTGAAACGAGTACGAGGTGTACAAATATCCGAAACCTCACAATGTATGGTTGATCTCTCGTATTGAATATTTCGTATATCTGCCATTTACTGATTGTCCCCCTTGTCGGTTTCTCCTGTGTCATGACGCGCGTGGCAGACCAGATATACCTACTCCGTAAGCATAATTCCAGTTCTGGTCTGCGGCATCTCCACAGCACATGAGAGGACAGATCTGCTCTGGAGGGATATACAAAAAAGGCCTTGTTCGTACCGATTGCTCATCAACCGTCATGATTTACTGTTCCGTTCGCTTCACTCTGCTCGAACTCCAAGCCATTTCGACGCTTAGTCCAACAACCAAAAACTCTGTGGGCAGCAATGTTCCCAGAATTGCCCCTGGTGCCACCCTAGGGAAGCACTGTGACCGCCCAGATCATAAACGCCGTGTTGTAATGCCACGCTTGCAAATAACGAGTGACAAGCTAAATGCAGCATCGATGTCGTCACCAATCGTCCCAACCAGGAAAGAAACGGAAGAAAGGTATTATGTGCAACGAAAGGAAAATCGTCTTTGTTAGTATATGAGGCGTCATCTTTCCCCTTTCTGCCAGGAATTCAGATATGCCATCAGACCCACCCCTATCAGAACAACCCCTAGCATGGACACGTACGGCGCCGATTGAGCAAGCGATTCACCATTGCTGTTCTTCTCTTGAAGAACTGTGGCGACCGCACGTTCAAGATGCTCAGGTAGCCTTGGAGCTCGTACATGTCCATTGGCATACGGTTGCTTCTTGATAGGAGATTGAGTTCTGGATGCGCCATCCTCGCCCATTGAGGAATGGTCGCCACCAGCCTGGCCATCCACTGTCTGTCGTTTGCTGGACACGCGGATCGATTCGTCGGCGTCGTCATTCTCTTGCCGTAGCTTTTCTATCATTTCGGCGAGACTTTTTCTCGCACTGGCTGCATCGGCTTCAGCTGTCTCAGCACGCCGCTGGTACTGATCGACGTCGGATTTTAGCCTTTGCATATCCCCAAGCACCTGATCAAGGTGCTGTTGAAGAGCTTTCGCCTTCTCGTCGGCCCCTTCATCCGCATTGGTCATTATCGTCGTTTCAGGAGCCCTGTCATCTGGAGAGGCTGGGCTTTCCGGCTCGGCCTGTTCTTCCACCGCCGTTACAGGTCGTGCTGTAGCATGGAGCTCCAGTTTTCGTGCCCTTTCTTCAGCCTCTTCTCGTGCAACTCGTTCTTGTTTGAGCATGTCTTCTAATTGTTTGACCTTAGCACCTTGCGAGTCAAGCTCTTTTTTGGCAATCGACAACGCCTCGATCAAGGATAACATCTGACTGTTTGCGGGAGAATGAGATGTATTATTGGGTGGTCTTGCCGTGTCGGATCGTTTTAAGAGATTAGTAAAAGATGTAGTGATTGGACTTGCTTTGGCGGAGTCTGGCTTCTCTGGCAAGGGTTGCTGTGGTGGAGGAGCTGGAGGGTCGGCAAAACGGGCTAAATGGTCGACTTTGGAAGTTTTCGATCTTCCATTGGACTGTTTCTGGGACCCTGGTTCCTTTGTCGGTGGCTGAGCCTTTGTAGGACCGTCCCCTGCTGGTGTAATTAATGAATGCAGGAATGTATTCGTTTGTTGAAGCTCTTCCGCTTGTTCTCGTGCCGCTCGCATTTCATGCTAATTTTGTTAGATACCTTCTACAACATTGTATTATTCCTCACTTACGGATAGAGACTTAACCAATTGTTCAACATTCAAAGGTGCTCCCCAAAAGTTCATCTGCCGTTGCTGGGCGGCCGAGCTCATCTGACTTCCAGCAACACTTGGTGGTGCGGTTATGCGTCCATTCGAAAGCTGCGCACCAGGTCTGCCACGGCTCATTGGTGAGCTAACTGGTGATGGTAAAAGTGGATGGGACGGGTCCAGGTCACCGAAACTCAAGTCCAGAACGTTGCTGGTGGATCCTGGCAGACCAACATATTCGACCTTGGCCGAGACCTTATGATGGACAATGGTCTTTTGATCTTCGCTCACGATATCAATGCCCAGCTCCAACGTGTCATGTTGGCGAAGCTCGTGCGGCTCAGACTCCCGATTTTCGGGAGATAATCGCTGCCCATTGACAAATGTTCCGTTTGAAGACTTTACATCCCTGATCCAAACTTTTCCATTCCGATCGGCCCAGACCTCGGCATGTTGTCGTGACAAAACTTTTGAGTCGAAGTATCCATTGACCGGTGTGGGAACAGTTTTTGCATTCGTTTGACGCCCGATCCGGAGCACTTCTGGGAAAAACGGGAGATTGATCTGTTTTCTTTCGAAAGTGCCATTCATCGGCAAAAGCGCCAATATTGCGGCAGGTTCCACGGCAGATGGTCCATTAACAACTCGCATTCCATTTGCTTGACCGACGGAATTTTGACTCGGTAAAGCAGGCTGAACTGCGCTTTTCCCGGCGAGGGAGTTTCCTATAGCCGCTTGTAAAGATCCGTTTGCGCGGGCGGTCGAAATGCTTGAGGTTGACTCGGCTTTGCTGACAGGCCAAAACCCTCCTCTTGCTTTCTTCTTCGCCCCATGTGCTTGCTCACCATTAAGATCATTTTGTGTAAGAGTTACAGTGGAGCTCGTCGAGCTTGTGGACGAAAGAGATGAAGATGAACCACTTCGGTGGACAGTTTTGCGCTGGGGCATGAACATTCGTGACACTTCGTCCGTGCTCATGGCAGAAAACCCTCCTCCGGTGTTGCCTGCACCATTCCAATTCAGCCTAGATATGTTTTGAAAATTCGGCGGTGATGCCACCGCGGTAGTCATGAGGAAAGTGTGGGGGCGGAGATGAAATGGCTGAGAGATTGATCGATCTGGTCCTCCTCTTCAACAAGAAATTATGGACAGTGCAGAGAGGCAACGACGGGTCAGGGAGAAACGCAACAAAGGACTTGTGTTGTTTGAAGCCTTCATGTGGTGGGTTTAAGGACTCGAACTTCGTAGCCGGTCTGAGGGTTCGAATGCGTCAGTCGATTTCGTACGGGTGCAACTGGCTGGGCGTCAAGCCACAGAGGCAGAAGGTGATGCTGACTTTATTGAAGATGTCCACAGATCGATCTTGATGAAATTCTAAAGATATTCGACTTCTTGCATGCAGTGATAGAGGGAGTCGGGGGTCTGACTGCAAGCGGTTACGGCAGAGCCAGTTGGGGTCCGGGGATCAAAAGACGGAGAGCATCAGGATAATTTGGTCATGGGAGGATAGAATGTGAAAGTTGGTCACATTTGTTAGTCGTCTCGTGGTCGGGCAGGCTTTTTGGCCTCTTGAAAGTGTCTGTGAGATGCGACTCGTGTGTTCAGGACATGTTCAGATGGACACTTGAGGGAGCATCTCCCGCGCCAGACGCAACAGGCTTAGCGCCTCGGCTGTGAACGAAAAAGCTACTGTCTGACAGGCTTCGGAATCCATTCAATGCCCTCGATCTCGTGGTGTCATTAACGTCTGACATTGATTTGGGAGGCGCTAAGGACCACGAGGAGGTGGAATTCTAAGCGTGCATCGGCCATTCGGCGAGAGTCTGGTTTGTCTTGAGGCCCTCACATCGCATTACTTTCAACTACTGTCAAGCACGAAAGTGCACCTATCGCTGAGACATCAAACCCTAGCTTGAGAGAGAAACGCCAAAATGCCTCCTATGCCGCCTTCTGCTCAGAGGCATGGCCCAACTTGGTTCGATAAGTGTAGGCACAGCACAGCACAGCCATGTTGAGAATGTGGACTGACCATTTCCAGTGAAAATGGGAGCCCTGATGGGAGGAAGTGAGTTTGTCACAATCACCATATGAAGAAATCAGAAACAAAGCAAACTCACATAATGTAGCTGTGGGTGGAATAATGGGGTTCATCTATGGTATGATGCGATGCGCTTCTTAAGGATGTTCAAAGACCTCTACTAACAGTCCCCTCAGGCACCGTCACCATCTTCCAATACGGCGCAGGTCAGGCAGGTGTTATGAGGACATTGGGAAAATACATTGTTGGATCAGGAGCTACATTCAGGTGCGCACTAGCAAGTCATCCTATAATACCCCAGCTGATGAGATGGCAGTGTCTTCATGGGCATTGGCAGTATCATCCGAACCGACTCCCCTCAAATGGCAGCCTCAGTATGGGCACGATCAAAGTATCCTCCTCTGGTCCACCCCCGACGCGATCAACCCCAGTTCCGGCGATGATGGCTTGCGACGAGATTGTGCGCGACTACTCACATTGGGATGTACAAAAAGATGTTTGGGGTCATGAAAAGTCGGTCATAGCTAAGCGATACCCATGAAATAATACTGTCAAATTAGATGCCACACTATCGAACACAAATTCGATCGATGGGCTTTACAAAGAGCGCCATGCTCGCATGCTCCCAACGAATCTATCAACAACTCTCTTGCCCGCTAAGGAAAGTACCAAGTAGATGCCTGTGACACTTGAGAAGTGGTTGCTACGGTTCATACTCGTCCTGAATCTTTCACATGACACACGACTTCTGCTGTTAGGCCGTGCTTGACAGAATTGTACGCATGGAGGCCGGGCGCCATCACCTTTGCTTTTATCCTTCGATAACACGCCTCGTAAGCGCCAACGTCTGCTTGACATCGGCCAAATGCAGCGATTCGGGTGCGCAGCAATCTGCATGGATATCATATGGTTCCATAGAGACACCTAAATGGCCTTACTTGCGTAAAAGATCTCTTGAAAGACGGCCATCTGAGGTGCTGACTTGCACGACAGAGGGATAAACCAAGAACGACCTGCCTAAGACCGTTTGATTACTTGCATTCCATATGCGTGTGGCAAGTGCTCAACCAGATATTAAGACCCATAATAAGAAGAAAATCTAATAGCGTTAGCACCAAGACAGCTCATCGATAGATGTCCACTTACCATGAGCACACCAAACATTTTGGCTACAAGCCACCGGTTCCCTTGTACCCGGTTCCAATACTTCAAAAGTTCTCGTTGGGCTCCCTGTACATTATCCACTACGTCCTCGGTGTTTGCATCTATGCGTTGAAGCATTTCGCCCTGTTCCGAAACCATACTCGCAAGCTGCCCGAATATTCCTCCCAACTCGTTGATTGTGCGTTCGATGGCTTCGATGGCTTGGCCCCGTTCTTGAATGTACGTATTTGCCGGTTGTGCTTCTTCCATAAGTAATAGTTGATGGTCGGACTGGGGCCCGTTACGCATCAGTGTCGACGTATTTGAAGGCTCCAGGCTCAAAAGATCTTGTGTCGAAGTTTGAGGTGTTCTCTGCCGGCTTCCATTCTGATACAACGGCGACTCTGACCGGGTTTCGTCCAAGTGTGATTGTGACCGCGCCGAGACTGACGAAACGAAGTTCTCGGTCCTAGATCTCGACGCCTGGATGTTCTTCGTGCGGACCTCCAACACATCCTTGAAATTCGCGGCAACGTCGGTCACTTTGTTCTGTAGCAGAAGTACAACGTTCTTGTTATGCTGCCCTTCCTGGTCCGCTGATCGTGGTAGTGAAGCGGTGGGATGTTGCGACTGCGTCAGTTGTTGCAGCGCAGAAATCTGAGAATTCAGGCTGGCAAGATCTTGTTTGATAACATATGTCAACTCGGAAATTTCCACGGGCCGATCATCGAAGATGGCCTTTCTCTTCGCAAGCTGGGCGAGTCTTTCCAACTTTCCCATAGTAGCTGTAATGCCACGGCCAATTTGGGCGGCATTGCGAGCAAACTCGGACCGAGCGCTCCTTGAAGGACCATTGGGTGTCCCGTTTGCTTCCCGTTTCTGGCTTTCGCTCAGGAGCGACTGCCTTTGAGGTCCTCCTTTCGTGGCGGACTGTCGTTTCTGCGCCTGGGCTAGAATAGTGCGGAACTCATTGGTCCGGTCTTGTATCGAGGTGGACACCATTGTGATGCAGAGGAGAGTCTTTGCGCCTGCGCAGAAAAGAGGATTGCTGAACGATGTCGAGGCTCGTGAAACTAGTGGAAGAGCGAGGGCATATCTTGAGAGCTGACTGTTTGTACTCCGCAGGGGGCTGGAACCAGACTGTTCTATAATGTTGGTAATAATACACGTCCGATCGCTTTTGAAAGCCGGACAGAGAAACAGGGCACTATGTACAGAGTCGCGAAGAGTCAAGTGCAGGGTATGGAGAAAGTCCTGGGTAGTGGTGGCTGCGGTTGAGAAGATCTAATAAGTGCAAATGCAGGGTGTTTAAAGTCACAGCGCAGCCGAAAGCGTCGAGTGACAAGCGTCAGAGCGGAAACAGGAACGTGGAGTATTGAAAGGTGGCCGATTGAGCCGCCACATCTTCAGCCACATGAGTCGACCCGCCTAGTACGAGGACAGAGTAGCCCAGAGGCCCTACACTCACTAGGCTTGTTAACCCTTGTGCCCGCCTAAAGAGTACCGTCGACTCGGGGCTGATGGTCTCTATACGGGCGCCTTGCGGCACCTCCCACGGGGACCTCGGAGGCCTGGTAAGGCTGGCGAGGGCTTGACGATTAGTGAGCCGTTGAAACAGATGCGACACAGCATCCTGAAAGGATTTGATATTACATCTCAGATATTTAAATGTTTCTTCAGCTCGCATGCACACAGGGAGCACTCGGACATAATCATCCTCAATACTGTTCTGTTTACCTGGTGCCTCTCACCCACACTTTGTATACGTCCTTTGTGGTCTGTGAATGTGGCGCAGCAAATGACGCGCATCGATCTGCAATGCGTCGTCAGGCAAGAATCTTGAATTTAGGTGACTAGTTCATCCTCCTCAGCCGACTACACGGTCCCATCGCCTTTGCTACGTTCGTTCAATCCTCAAATCCTTACTTTGCACACGTGCAGCTCGTCTCATCACGATACATTGCCCCTTCTCTTGATATCGGATTCCATTCCATTGCAGCGCATACCATTCCAAACACATCCCTTCGCAGACCACACCGTCTGCCTATTCCAGCTCACGCGTCGATCCCAGTCCCAGGTCATACAATCCCGGCTGCGTTGTTTCACTGGCCACCTAGCTAAAGAGAACGACTCGCTAGATCTTCAGTCACTGAGCACACGATCTACACAATGCGACGAATAATGCGCCGATTCTAGATTGCAGCTTGCGTTGATTTTGGAACCTCCAACAATTTCACCATGTCCGCTCCAAGCCAGTACTCCTCGTTCAAAACCAATGTTGGTAGAACAATAACGAAGAAGTGGAAGGATGCAAATAAAATAAGCTATGACGGCGACGATTGGGGAGATGATGATGAATATGATGAACCTATCCCTGTTTCTGCTGGCAATCCCAGACATCCAGCTTGGGGGCAGCAGCCAAACATCCACCCTTCGAATCGAAGTGTGACCAATCCCTCTCCTTCATATGGTGGCGGACGGCTATCGTTTGATCGTGGCGACGAAAGACGGACGTTCTCCTCGGGTGCTTTCGAGTCAGCATATCCTACTACGCAAAGGTCGCCTTTTCCCGAGCCACAGCATGAATACGATGATGTTCCGTTCCCAAACTTTAATGGTCCACCTCCATTGCGAGTCGATACATATGGGCAAGGTCCGATGCAGCCAGGATTTCGGCCAGGCTCAAGAGGTCGTAACTTTCAACAATATGAGGAGGCACCCTTCTCCGCGCCAGGCACATATCCGCCTTCACGAAGGTCTGGTTCGAGCAATCGACCTCCACCTATCGATCCATATCAGAGACATGACAGTCCCATGCGACCAGGCAGTCGAGGGTCAACAGCATCAAACAGACAGTACCCACCTCGGAAGCAAAGCCTGTCACAGCAAGCCCCTCCTCCACTGGATTATATGCGCGCAAACCAACCAGCCAACCCCTCAGCACCAGATCCCGTCGAGCCTGATGACAATAGACCTATACCAGTCTTTGTTCGACCCTCAGACATTTATAAGCGCATGGAAGAGGAGAAGGAGAAGGCACGCAAATCGCAGGACTCTCCACAGCGTCCGAGTATTGATTCGACTACGGGCCAAATGAGAAGGGAGTCCATTGATGCGCCGCCTCCATTTCCTGACTCGAAAGCCCACACAACGGCTGTGGCACAGGCACCAGCCGAAGAGATCGACAATACTCGTCGCTTAAAGCCGAACACTCTCGACACAGTCCCAGAAAGAAAGAGTGAGTACGGCTTCGACAACATGATGAGCCAAGCCGACAAACCCCAATCCCCTTCAAAAGATTCACCGATTGCTTCAAAGCAGCCTGAGGAGACACCAGTTGTTGGTGTCACGAGACAGCCCACTGATGCCTCCTCAGTCTCAAACTACACCGACCGACCAGATCCGATTTCCGCGTCAACAATCTCCCGTAACGTTTCCGTAGGCGAGCGTGCCTTTGAGCATAACCCTCCGGACCTTGGCAAACCAACTTTCGATCTTCCTACCATTAATAGAATGTCTGATTTTGGCATGGACCTCGGTCTAGAGGGTGGCGATAGCCGTGGAGCTACTTCTGGTCGAATTGAAGCCACGACAGACGCTCAGGCACAAAGCTCGAGTGCTTCGCGGACTCTAGACCTGCATTCTTTGCACCATCAACCCTCACTTGGCTATAGATCCATGGTCCAACAAGCATTCGAACAGAGTGAGAGCCAACCAGAATTCTCGCCAACGTCGGCTTCGAACACCATCGACAGGTCAAACAGCGATGCCACGACGGATATCAGTCCAATCATTACATACCGTCCGGATGAGAACCTACATACAGCCAATCCTCAAATCAATTCTCCATCAGCCGGTGAAGGGGTTCACGGCCATTCACGCCAGACATCGGAAGCAACTTTGAAAGCATATGAACCTCGCTCTCCGGATAGCGACTTCTCTTCTGCAAAGCCTGTGCGTACAGGATATCGCAGGGATATTACTCCACCTAGTAGAGACAATAGTCCTGCGAGGAGGCCGTTGAGCATTGAGCGTTCTACGCCCATTCAACCAATGCAGGGATTTGTTGAACGTGCAACCGCTAACGATGCTGTTTCAGACGATTCGATGCGAGAGAGTTCATCGGCAGAGAAGCCACTCCCAGAATCACCTGCTGGACAAGATGATATCACTGACACTAATGCTCCGAATGCTGAACGCACCACGTCTGACGAATGGCAAGAATGGCAGGCTCATAAAAAGCAATTCAACCAGCAAGCTGGCTTTCCTGACAGCGGCCCTGCCACGCCACATGTACCTTCGCCGCTACAACGCTCAGAAACACCTGCCAAGGGTACAGTACGAGACTTGGCTGGGAAATTAGAGACTCAATCAGGAAGATCCACCCCAAGCAATGCTGGCTCTCAAGTAACATCACCTGTGATTGAACAAATACGTCCCCCGGTTCCATCTCGAAATGAGAGCTTTCGACCTGCTATCCCTGGGGGCTGGCAGTCGTTTAGCTCGACCACTGGTGTTGGCCCGTCAACTCACGGTATAGCTGGGGGCTCGTCTGGAGATACTACATCTCGCAGTACTCCACCATTCGCACCTCCACGATTGGACAGCAGTGATAGCATACCGACGGCAAAAGCTCCCGCTAAAGGTTCTGACGATGACGGTAGCATTAAAGGCAAAGCATTTGCCGCAGCCGCTTCTGCTGGTACTGCTTTAGCTCATTCTCTAGCTAATCATAGACTCAGTGACCGCACACAAGACTCGGAGGTCCCTTCGGAAGAATCAAGCGAGAATGAATGGGATACCTCAAGTACGGATAGCAAAGCTGAGTCAAAGGTCGTTGACAGCTCTTTGAGACCAGAGATCGACCAGTCCCCAGACCAGGACACTCCCAAAGCCACTAGAGTATCTGCAGAGAAGCCCTCATCTTCCTCCGAGCCTTCGAAAGAAGAGAGTCTCAGCGACGGTGAAACCACGGAGCCGGAAGACAATTATGTACCAGCGCCTCTACGAACGAGTAGGAACTTCTCCGACTCGTCAAATCCTAGACCAAGAGTCCCTGATGTGTTGTTACCTCAAGAGTCGCCTACAGCAGCTGACAACGAGCGGTTGGAAGAGGAAATCGAAAAGAGCTTGACACCGAAGAGTTCAACATACTATGGAGAAGTGACGGCCCAAGGCAATGGAGCTGGTGCCCTGGAACCTGCAAGTTCAGACTCAGCACCGTTGGAGAGAGCTGTGGAAGCAGCCAC
The DNA here is from genome assembly GCA_024082115.1 of Rhinocladiella similis. Lineage (NCBI taxonomy): Eukaryota > Fungi > Ascomycota > Eurotiomycetes > Chaetothyriales > Herpotrichiellaceae > Rhinocladiella > Rhinocladiella similis. The sequence continues at coordinate 2,936,008 of JAMRYE010000013.1, read as the reverse complement.
GAGCACGCCTTATGGGCCTCATACACAGTCTATTCAAGCAAATACTGAATCATCATTCGCAGTTGCGGTTCTGCCTGCAACAGTTGGTCAACCCTCGTCAGGGAGACGGTCACCTTCACTGTCGCTGCCCATAGCGCAAGGTATTAAGCCTGGTTTTCCCAGGACAGAATCTCCATCAGAGCAAGCGCTGGAGCAACATTCCCACCAAGGATTGAGAACCCCTTCCGAGCAAGGACCTGAGCACTTGAATGTGTCAAGACTGGAACAATTAGATCAACCCATACCATCAGACTTCGATAGGTCAAGGTCGCAGTCACTTTTGAGTGGCCTACCGTCCCAACAAACAGATCCGGGTGCCACATCCTTGTCAGTGCCTCACACAGAGCCGCAAATCCAGTCGAGACCAGAATCTCAAACTCTTCCCCATTCTCAGTTTGCGCCTCCACAACAGTCAAATGATGTTGGGCATAACGAACAGCAAGATCCCATCAGCGAAACAGGAACCCAGGCATTGCAATCTGATATGTTCGACAGGATTATTTCTCAGCCTTCTGAGCCTAGACCTTTTCTCAAGCAACGGTTTTCTTGGGAGACTGGCAGCGAAGAAACTCCTACAGCAGTAACGCCTAAGCAATCGGCTGCGACGCCTTCGACGACTTCACCTGACACTATCAGAACAGAAGTGCCACCGCAATCGGACCCAGCAGGAGCTTCTTGGCGCGGACCGACCGAGGATGCCAGCACTGGTTCGGAAACAGTTGCTTTGCAAGCTTCTGAGGATACAGTGCAATCTCCTCAGTTGATGGAACAAAGTACACTTCAGACCCCAATCCACTCACCACCCATTCGCTCCACTCCCAGCGAACCGTTTAACACTCGACCCGCTCAAAGGGAACCATTGGCCAAAGCTTCCGGACCTGAACCAGTATCCCTTCGTGACATTATGAGCCTTGATTCCCCTCAAGCACGTATGAAGGCGTACAGTGAAACAAGGGCCACGTACGCTAATTCTGACGGACAACTAGAGAACTGGCTGTTATCCATGCAAAATCCGGAACATGCAGAGATTTTCGCGGTGAACGGGCTGGTGTCTCAGGATGCCAGTGAAGCGATGCCATACAAACCATCCCCCAGGCGAATCTTAACGGACTCTGCGGGAGCCAGACAGATGCAAGAGGATGGCAAGAGGTTGATGGCGAAAGCTGGAAAATTTGGTGGGAAAGCAGGAACCGCTGCAAAGGGCTTGTTTGCCAAAGGGAAAGAGAAGATGCGCCATGTCAGCCATGGAGAAAAGGTACTTTAGTCCATCAATTTCTTTTCCTTTTTTTCCTTCTTCCTCTTCTATCACTCCATAGTTTCTGCTTCATCTATGGTGGAAATGCAAGGAGTTCTACGGAGAGGCACCCAGAACCTGGCTCCATTCGGCAATGCTTCTCGCATTTTCTGTTCCAGATAGTAATGAAAAAGAGACACTTTTCTTTCGACTTTTCTTCTTGAGCTGTCTGTTGACGCCTTTCTCTTCTAGGGTCCTACATCTTCGTGGGAACGGCGCAAATCCACGGGTCCCACGTCGTCGCTTTCGCTGGTCGAACCCGAACCGGCCAAGGAGACTCGTGTCTCGGTGCAGAGGAATTCGGCAACACTCGAAGGTCCACCGCAAATACCACTGACGATTTCTTCGCCAGCATCACCATCCGATTGGTTCTCGGGCCCGATACTGGCAAACACCTCGATTGACCAAGCAGTTCCTGCGAGTCCAACAAGTCCGGCAATCTCTGCCATGGACAGTGATCCGAGAGAGAACGAGCATGACAACGAAAGTGGCCCGAGCCGGTCAATCAGCCAGGTGACGCGACCAACCGCTGAACATTCCCCCATCGAAGCTCCTCGCCATGATCGAAGCATTGCCGACCAGCTACATGACCAGAGTCATGCTTCTTCTCTACATGATGAATCAACTGTCACTGAGCTCGCACCGCCACGCCCAATCGCTGATCAATCAGATGGTTCTCCACAGTGCGGAGATGGAAGTCTACATGTTCCAGAAGACAAACGACGGTCCATCGTTTCTGCAATTTCCAGTGCCAGCCCCGGCTCGGGATCAGTTGTGTCACAAACCCATTCTCGGCCGAGCGTTTCACCTGCAGATGCAGAAGAAGTATCCGACGCCGAGCATATCAAAGGGCAGCCTGGAGATCAATTGCACCCATCAACACTCACTGACTCTCATGATGTGCAGACCAGGTCTCCTCTGACCGATCAACCCGAGTCGCCTCGAAACGACACACCACCACCGGGTATAGATGAGCCATATGTGCCTTTAGATATGGATGTTGATGCTGAAGCCATTCGACGCGCACAGGCAGGAGAAGAAAAGCCTGAAATGACACGAGAGCAGGAGAGTGATCGAGGAAATGATATTGACTCTCATTCCCCCCAGCATCATCGTCCATTCTCATTTTCAGGCCTCGAAGAGATTGACGAAGGTCACCACTCACCGCCATCGCACCCTTCACTGCCCATGAGCCCAGTCAGTCAAACATTGAGCAACTCTTCTCTGAACAAAGAGATGTCGCAAGTCAGTGTTGATGAGGTTGTTGATCAAGCCAATGCTGTTACGGGACACAGACAATCGCGATCCTATTCACGACCTTTTGGAGTCGATCCTAACGTGCGTAATCATCCCGCACTCAAGAATCAAGAAGACCAACCCGAGCAGCCAATGGATAGATTACGAATGTACTCATCTGAAAGTCCCTTACCAAGCGCAAGACGACCTCAGGAGGAGATGGACAGGTTGCGCCAACAGAGAGATGTGTACCAGCACGGACATGGACAGCCAGTCAGTACAGAGATCGAACAAGGTGGCAATGGAGAGTTTCGTATTGCAGGACCATATATCCAGGAATACAGATCTCCGAAGCCTGTAACGGCACCACGAATTGGACGAAGCCCAGTACAAGTCGAAGCTAGCGGCCAACAAATGCCCGGTGCGAGGCTTTCTACTCATCTTGGCCAAAACTCACCCGGGGTCCAACAAGGACAGCAGCAGCAGCAGCAGCCGAATAGATTGTCTGTTGTTGGAGCTGTTGACGATAACCGCCGTTCGTACGACCAGTACGACCAACGCCAGCATCAGCATGGCTATGGATATGTGCATGAACCAGCTCCCATGCCCGAGCCATCGTATAATCTGGAACCCGAGTCTGAGCATGGGTATCGCCTGCAATATGAGCAAGCACAGCACCCTTCGTCACAAGCAGCAGATCAGCAAAGCATGTACGCGCAAGCTCAACGCCACTCTATGCCGCCCCCACCAGTACCTACTCTCAGAGAGAACTATGCTCCTCAGCCTCAACTAGCGAGTAGCAAGAGAGGCATGTTTGGCAGTATTTTCGGAGGCAAAGGACGAAACAAGCTGCAGAAACCAGACCGCTCTGGGTCACAAGTTGACGAGAGAGAAGCCTACGCCCAGAAAAAGGAGAAGAGAGGTAGTATCTTCCGCCGCAACAGTCGTCACGATAGTATCTCATCCAAGCGGAGCAGCCAATACGGTGAGAATGACCAATTTAGTCATCTCACACAGGTTCCATCGCAACCTAGCACCGGCAAAAGACAATCGCGAGATGTGTTGACGACCACCGAACCCAAAGAGCCAAATCAAGTGACTGAAAGTGGAAAAAAGAAACGCTTTTCAGGGTTAGGTGGACGAATTTTCAAGACGGGCGGGACCAAGGATTCTTCAAGAGCAAACTCTGCACCTATCGATTCAAATGCGTCGACACGAATGTTTAACCAGAACCTTGAGAAGCAGGTCCGTGCTCAGACGTTCATGTCTCCGCAAGCCTACTCGCAGTATCCGGACGTGAGTGCACAAGGATACTCATATGGCGAGGACCCTGCTGGGCAACGTCGATACCCCTCTGCATCGGCGTCGAACATGGGCATGACGACGTATTCGGGACCAGGTGAATATCAGCATCAACGGCAACCGCTACCAGTTGCGCATGAGAGGGGCATGGTTTCGCCTCCCCCTTCGCAGTCACAGCAACAATACGGAGGACGTCCGGCGAACTATGACTCTGGTCTGCCTGGTACTACGTCGGCACATCAAGGTCTTTATGAGCGCGAACGTGAGCGTGAACGTGAACGCGAAAGACCTTCGCCCTTGCGAATCGACACAAGCGGTACTCCGAACCAAGGATCTTATCGATATGGAGGCGGTGTTAATGTTCCTACCACGGCACCTGCTCAGACGTTTCCTCGACGAGATTCTAGCTTCTCGCCACCACCAAGACCCGGGTACCTGGGTCCCACGAGCGCGGGTGCGGGTGCGGGTGCAAGTGTCATGGGTAGAGGTGGTGCGATAAGTCCACCCACTGTCGGGGTAGCAAGGACAACCAGTCCTGCTTTCGGGGGTGCTTCTACGTCTGTTTCTGCTTCTCCGTCGGCTTCTCGCCCTAGGGACGGTAGTAGAGCGCACGCGATGGATCTACATAAACGATCACGATCACCGAGGATGGGTCGGGCACCGTCCGTCGAGGATCTGAACGCTGAGAGACGTGCGCAAAGTGGAGTCATCAGTGTGGACAATAGGGGAAGTGCTGCTGGGATGGGATTGGTAGACAGGCTGGGTACGTTTAGTAGTAAACGTATCAGTCCTGTCGGTGGTGTTCCCAGGGATGAAAGTGAACAGGAGAGACCTTTTAATATTACGGTGCCTGGACTGGATGAGGGAGAGGGTGAGAACAGATCAGGGCACCAGCAGCAGCAGCAACAACGAAGCAGCAGCAGCAGACCTGATATATCTTCGGCTTTGAGGGAGCGAGTGGATGGTGGTGAAGGCGGTGTGAGAAGTGAAACACCGATTAGTGTCGAGTCCGGGTCGAATGTTAGGACGTCGTCCACACCTGCGCCGGGCGAGGGACTTGAAAGAGGAGTGAGTTTGATGGAAAGCAACAAGAAGAACAAGACCACCTCGTCGACTGCGAAGGACAGATCTGGTGGAGTCATTGCCGAGTTACCTGGAAGTCAAGCTGAAGGGTACGAGAGTGATGAGGAAGTACTAATGAGTGCTACTGCTTATCCGGGACAGGAATGGGTTCCTGTTATTGTTGGAGACGGTAGATGGGATGACTGAGGGTGTTGATCGATGGTTGAACTCAGCACAACGACTTTCAGACACCACGCTACACTACGCAATGCCAAATGGACATGCAACGCAACATATACATAACACATGGGAGGCGCTGGCGTTGTGTTTCTACATGGCCCAAGTCCATGAACTTGGAGGAAGAAATGGGCGTCAAAATGGGCGTCAAAAAGGTACAGTGTAAATATGAAGCGATACGATGGGTGGTTTTGTTGGACCTGACCTGGATCTCTGGTTTCTGGATATTGGATATTGGATATTGGATCTAGGTCCAAAGTCTTTGCTTTTGGAAACACCATTGTCTTATTTTCTAGTTCAATGTCTGTTGGAAAGGTACAACAAAACAAACAGGTGATGGACTCTCATTGCTTGAGATTAACGAAACATACTGGACGAATCAACCACCTTGTGTCTATACGGAGTACACTACAGATTTGTGGCGTTCAAGCGAGCTTATTGATTGTTCCAGATATGTTTTTGTTTTCCAATGACATGAACACATGTGATGTGTGCGTATAAAGTGTTAGGAAGGTATTCTCGTGCGGATTACAATCTCATGTCCTCTGAGATACTACTACTGCTTCTACTGTTTACTAGTGATGTTTGTTGAAACTACAGCAGGTAGAGTACCTACCTCGCTCGGGTACAAGACACTCCCTACCTATACCTATGCCTATACCTATACCTATACCTACCCCGTACTACTACCAGGTTAGTATGTAGGTATACTAGAGGTATACTAGCATCGGTACAATGTACATTTTTTTAACGTCGCGTCAAGAACGATGCATGACTCTCGCTAGGTCGACCGCCGGCGGACGTCGCCTTGAGCATCTTTCTCACCCTACCAAACAGAGAGAAGGAGAAGGAGAAAGTGTGCAGCCCACACTACAGGTATAATACATACAGTAGAATTCAGAACGCCTAACAGCGGGGAAACTTGGACAATGGAGTCCTTTGGCAATGAATGGGGCACCATTACTTGGGTTTTTGACTCTCATGACATGAAATCCATTTTTTATGCTTGGTTACAAAATAAATAGTTTCATGTGTCTGTGGGGGTTTTTTTTGTGTACTCCATACGCCGTACGAGTAGGGGTAGTGGGTTGGTTGTAGTCGAAGTACTGCTGTAGAGTATTGAGTAAGTAAAATGTGTCCATCCATGTTGTCCTTTCTTGTCCACATTTCGAGGATTCCCATTTGTACAATATCATGTTCGCGTTCATGTTCACGTTCCGATAGATTTACTGCAGTCTACAAGTCATAGTTCAACAAGTCGACGGATTCGGAATTTCCATGTACTCTTTCCAGTCTTCCATGGGAGGCATTATCCTTCAATTTTTCTTATTGCTCCTCGGTGAGTGCTGCGAGGGAAACGTACGAAGTACGGAGTATTGAATTGCTTCTACGAGGACTCCTTGGTAGTTCTCAAGTCCACAGTCCATACTATAAAGTAGCTGCGCAAAAGGCACTCTCTCATTCCTTGAAATTTCTCCCTCCCTCCCTCCCTCTCTCTATTTGGTAAGAAAGGTACTACACTGTATATGGGCATCACACATGTATAACATTTACATCTTACAATACTCGTATTGCCTCCAAGTTGTTTTTGACACGACCCATGAACACGTGCAGATCGCACTCGCTAAAAATTTACCCCATCACTACAACATTGTACTATTGTACTGTGTATGGATACTGTTGTGGATTATCAAGCCACACTACATGACTTGAATAGGACATGGTAAACATCCCATCCTATAGAGTGCTCCGTGAAGGTGAAAGACTCCATTGAAAAGAAAAAAGAAATGGATCCCCGAAAATTGAAAGCAATGCGAGGCGACGGGGTCCGAAGCAAGGTATTGTATTGTAAGAGGAAAAGAAAAAGGTGTTCTTTGAACAGGGGCCACATGGCCCGATTTACTTTTGTCTGGTACTGTACAGGTTACTTTTCTTACCTTGTCTTCTTTCACTCTGTACGGAGTACTTGACACAACTAACACCTCGAGTCAACTCACCTTTGACTACTACAAGTACAAGTGCTAAACGATCCATCAAGTTGTACAATATTACTTACAAAGTACCTCGTTACTCGTACTCAGTACAGAAGTGGGGCGCCGGTGGGTACTGTACGGCCAATCGCGAGATCCTTGTATTTGTATTGTACAAGTACTGCTCTGTACAGAGGGTTGGGTTTATTAGTCTACAAGTACTGGGTTCGTTAGTCGTCGCTGAATCATGCTGAATCATGGCCGAGGTAATCTACATACAATATTGTATGATTCGCATGCAGTAGTCAAACATTGGTAAAACATGTTTGTACTTCTGTTCTCCGTACCCTGTACCCTGTACTCTGTACTCTGGATCAAAAAATCAAAAAATCAAAAAATCAAAAAGCAATCAAGTAATTCTCCCACAGCTTCGAAACAACTACGCCGACCACCCGAAGGAAGAGAGAGAATGGAAACAGGAAAGTGATGATCCATGGATTTCTATTGTCGCTTGTTATTTCCTACACTGTTCGATTGTTTTTGATGTAAATATTGATGCGACAGCATCCCACGCCAACACACACACACACTTGACACCTTACTGTTCACAACCTCATCCGACACGAAAAAGTCCGGGGAAGTGATGGCACTACATATCTACATACAGTATGCACAGTACTCCGTACAGTGGGCAGATCAAGAAAAGCCTAAAAGCAGGGATGATCCTCGTTATGATTGATATTTGTAGATGGGGAGAGTACACTATTGTAGCTGAAACCCCCCATGTTCCCATCCCATCCCATCCCATCCCATCCCCATCTTCTAGTCCTCTCCTATTCTACTCTATCCTATCCTCTCCTGTCTGGCGATTCACACTCTACTGTAGACATACGATACAGACTGTATGTATATACATCTTTCACAAAATCAAATACTCCATGGTACACCACCGATTAATCGTCTGTACAGTACAGTAATTGTACTACTACTGCTGCTACTGTAGTGACTATTTGTACTACTATCGTACTTGTACTACTGTACTGTGATCTACTGTGATCCAGAACCACCGAGTAGAGGTACAGCAGGAGGTATTGTAACAGTCTTGTACTCCGTACAGGTCGGTAGGCCCAGGGAAACGCCACAATACAGTAATCAAAAAGCCGAGACAACTACGGAGTACATGAGTTGGACTATTTTGCAATCCCCTTTACAACAAGTGTACTGTACTGTACTGTACCATACACTATACAGAGTACAGTAATCTCCTCTCCTCCTCCTCCTCCTCTCCTCCACTTCCTCTTCTCTCTTCCTCCTCTTCCTTTTCCTCCTCTTCCTTTTCCTCCTCCTGGTCCTCTCGTCCATCTCATCCATTCTCATCCATTCCCGTCACCCCCCCTTGTCTAGTGTCTAGTGTCCTCTATCTCTAGTGTTCCCTGTCCCTGGTCTTTGACATGTGTTCCCATCTTCCTGCACACTCTTCGCCATTACGCGCACAGCAACAACAAGCGATCACTTTCCATTGGATATAATTAATGTTGTTTATTCAGATCCCCTACGGAGTACCTTACGATACTCCGTCCAGTACTCCCTCCCTACATCCCCTACGTCCCCTACGTCCCCTTCCATCCATCCATCTATCCATCCATCCACCAATCCATCCATCTATCCCACCCCGGTCAAAGAATTACAATCCTATCGCTAGGATATTCTTTTTTCCAATGCACTACTGTACATAAACACTCCAACTTCTCCTCGAAACCTCGTACTCGGCAAAAAAAGTCATTCACCACACCACACACTCCCCCTTCTCCTACGTCTACCTCTACCTTTACCCTAGCCTGGTTAATCACTCTTCACTATCCATGGGAATGAAGAAAAGAAACTACTCATCGCATTGTAGTACTCGTACTCGCAGTAGTCGTCCAAGTGATCAGCTCCATACGAATCCTCTCTCTCTCTGTCTGTCTCTCACACACACCCCCTCTTCCGTTCCCTTCCGCATTCGCACCCTTTTACGACCTACTGTAGGTAATCGACGCGTCCGGTTGGCTCGGCGGTGGGCGGAGTGTTATGTGTTTGCGGTAATTTTACGGCTGACAGAGACAAGCCCAAAAAAAATGTCTCAGTCAGTCTTCGGTTCCGGCAGTGGAGGTGGAAATGCTGGGCACGTTCCCTTGAAGGGGACAGGGACAGGGACAGGGACAGGCACGGTAGTCAGGAGTCAGGAGTCAGTCCGTCCCTCCTCGCCTGTGATCTGATCACCGAAAAAGAGGACAGAGAGGACACCATCACCACCACCACCACCAACCCCCCTCCCCTTCCCTTCCCTTCCGCTTCTCCCACCCTGGTCAAAACGACCGTACCGTACCGTACTATACTGTTCTTTACAGTCTACGGTACTAAACATGTCCCGTGGGTTTTACCTGGTTCCTCTCGAAGAAAAAATCACAAGAGAGTCCCGGCGCATTGCAAGGGTCAGTAGCCCAAAACTCCCGCAAGTCTATCGAAAATCCAGTTGAAATCGCTTCCATTTCCCGCCCATGACTCCGCAGCGGGGGCAACCGCGGCGCATCGGCGCGATTCCTGGTTGGACAGTCGCGGCCACCGGGCTGCTGATGATCTGTCCAACACAGTCGCTGCACACGCCACAGATGCACTCGGTGCAGGCAAAGGAATTCTTGAGCAGCCAGGGCCGACCGCACGACGCGCAGTAAATCTCCAGCACTTCCGATTTGCTGCCAAACGAAGACGACTGCGAGTGCTGGTAGGGGTGTGAATAGTGCTGCAGCGGACTAGTGTTGTTGTCGTTGGACCACGACTCCGACCCAGGCAGCCCGGACGCAGAAATGTGGAAGTTCTGGCCCGATCCCGCGCTCTCCACCGACTCGACCGAGGGAAACGGTTCGCCATCATTGGGGCCCAGCACGTCAGGAGGAGGCGGTGTCAGTGCTCGCTGCAGCGGAGAGGCATTGTACGAGTACTTGCCAGCTGAGGAGCCGTGGTGCTGCAGATGGTGCCCGAGAGGTCGGAACCCCGGCGGCAGGGACGATCGCTTGTTGACACCACCACCACCACCCATCGACGCGTCCGCTCCGGACAACCGACGGGCAGCGGTGCTGGTCGCCATCGCCATCGTCGTCGTCGTCGTCGTCGCCGTCGAGGCCTGCATCGCCTGAGACGGCGGAAAGTTTGGCGACTGTGGCATCTGTGGTTCCCAACGCCAAGCGCCTGTTAGCCAAGTTGATTATCGACGATCTAACGCAAAACAGAACGAAAATAGACGAGGTTGGTGTACACATTAATTACACTGGGTGTGCATAAACTTTTCCTCTTTTCTTTTTCCGTGGCAGACCCCCCTGGTCCGCCAACCGCCCCAGATCTGATTTCCGACCAGTCCATGTGGTCTGATCCCCGGCCGACGGCGAAAGAAAGTGGGCAAAATGAAAAGAAAGAAAAAAATGGCGCAGCGTGCCGTCTTCGACCCAGCCCTGCCTCTTGTGCACTCCAGTACCTGGCACGACTTACGTCGTAGTCCACGTACCGCGTACACCCAAGACACTTCCACTCCCGGCTTCAAGTCGGCGGCTCCAGTTGCGCTGGGCTCCATCCGGGTCTCGGGTGTCATCGGCGGTCCTCACCACAAAAAATCATCCATCGATGATGATTTGATCGGAGACCTCCTCTGAATCGCCTCCCAGATCCTGAGATCTGTCGACCCGGCGGACTCAGTCCTCAACCGAGGTCATCCTCTTGTCCGAGAACGGAATGGAAATCGTCCTTCTCTTGCTCGACTGGCTTTCCAATTTTTTCTTCTTTGCAGAGGGAGAGAGAGAGCCCTTTCCTTTCGCGCGTGCGGAGGGGAGATCAGAAAAACATAGACGGCCGTTCGTCGTAGATTGTTGTTTTTGGAGGCAGCAGACAGACACAATAGTAGTAGTAGCAGTAGTAGTAGTGACAGTAAAAATAGTACACACAGACAGGCGCTTCCCTCCAGGGGGCTGGTCTTCCATCATGATGGGGAGGAGAGGTACATCTACAAAATTTCGATCTCTTGACAGCAGCAAGTAAACAGAGGACAATCGAAAAATGTCGTCTGACTTACGGGAGTGAGATCACGGTCATCATCCACCTCAGTAGCAGTCGTCGCTGCCTCGATCAGATCTTCCCATCTCTTGCCTTGCACCCAAGCCGCCGTCGGCGGTTCGGCAGACATGGCCTTTCGGCCTTCGACGCTTAGTCGCCTCGTGAAGTCCTTGGCCGAGAACTCCCTAGACTTTCCGCGTTCATGTTTGCCCTTGCGTGCGTTTTGTCCCATGGACGATTTTTTCGACCGCTGCATCTTGTCGCGTCGTTGAATGGGCGGTAACGAGGAGTACCGACTGCCCGGAGATTGCAAAATAGAAGGCAACAACTCGCGTGTGCGAGACGTTTGGAACGGTGGAAGCGTGTCTTCGCTGAATTGCGCACGTAGAGAAGGCAGTTCAAAGCCACCCGACGCCTCACGCTTGTAGTCCGAGTCGGGGAACACATCCTGGGACGGTAATGAGCATGGCTCTGCGGCTTCACCCGTGGTCTTCCTCCTGTGCAGATACTTACAAAATCCGAATCCCAATTGTGAAGTTGAGCCAGGGCAACCGCAGCATTCGCAGGACCTGAAGGAGCGCCGGTGACCGCTCCAACTTGTTCCAGTAATGGAGCCTGTTCACTGGCATCCGCTGTTTGATTGTCTTAGCATGGTGCAAAATTCATATGGTCAAGTACCCAAACATACAGAGGCCTCTTCGAGCGGGCGCGGGTGCGGCGGGTGGTTGTTGTGGGCGTTGTGACGGAGGCGTACTGATCATCAACTGGAAACTCTCCTCCGTGGCAGGCAATTTAGGGATGTAGTAGTCGGGATGGGCGCGTCTGATGTGTTCTTGCATCGATCGGTATCGCTTTTCCTGTGGGATTACAATCAGTCTATGTTTTCGGGCAACACGCGCAACGCAATGGATGGGGGGGTTGCGGGTTCCAAACGTACTCCGATACATCGCTTCCGACACTGCGAGCCATCTTGGTTTGTGAGAGGGCACACAACTTCATTTTCCGCATCGGTCGACAATGGGAACGAGCTCGTAAGGGCAGCTTTGGGTGGCATGGCCTACTGCGCTGCACCGCAGGAGGACAAACTCAGAAGAGAGTGACGAGGGACGACGGCGGCATCGATCGGACAGGTTGGCACACAGACTTGGCTGAGAGAAAAGGAAAATCCCGGGTTCGGCGTAATGGGCCCTTTACATGATTTGACCCGCAAGGCACAGGGGGATTGGAATTATAGAATTAAGAGTAGAGAGTGATGGTGTACAACACCGGTCGTGGCTGGTACAGTCTGGTGGTGTAGGTGAACGAGGGAGAGGAGAAGATGACTGCGGTGGTGTGTGTCGGTGAGGGTATAGAAAGAACAGTGCAATAGGCGTGTGTGTGCGAAGTCAAGAGCTTTCGGCTGGTGAGGGGCTTAAACAGACACGGGCTACGGAGTAGTTGAGTTTAGTTAAGGCTGCGCCTATGATGATGGCCTATTCCGTCAGCTGCATCATCCCTTCCGGGCCGCCCTATCGTGTCTGTTGTAGGCACTAGCTTCTAGGTAAGGGACTCGGTGCGACTTTCTTGGGCGAGTCAGCATCACCACGTTTCCTTCCACCAAACCCTCCACCAAACAAACATGTCCGTTTCATCAGTCCATTCTCAGAGCTTCGATCCATGACAACGCCATCATCTCCTCACTGGATCGTTATCATGCTTGGGCATTCAGGCACTCGCCAATCACTCCAAACACAAACAGCTTATGTGGATCAGCCTAACGATAGCTGCCCTTCTGCCGCACTGCCGCCAGCACAAGTATTCTCTCACCACAGCTTCGTTGGGATGAGGTAAGGCGCTGCTGGCTTTACGGGGGAGTCGTGTTGACATGTGCCAGGCCATTTCCTGTTCATTTGCCTCTCACCCTCAGTCCATCCACTTCCAGAGCTATGTACTGTACTCTGTCCTTCCACCCCCGTCAGATCACTCACTCCACATGAGCTGTCAAACACCTCTTCCGCAGGAGAGCGGTGTCGCCAAGTGTCCATCAGTCTCCTTCGTGGCTCTGACAGCCGGACCTCCTCGGCTAACCGCGAGCTTCCTGCTGGAGACTCAGCCTAAGAAGCACGCTGATGTAACGACTGCAAGCGACAATCACCATATTTGGCGCCAGATGGAGCTCCATGATTGCATCACAGCGTTTTAACACAAGACACGATAGCTATCAGTTCCGAGCTCTAGCCAGGTCAAGAACAAAGACGCTTTCTCTGCTGGTTGTTTGGTGTCAGTGCGCATCCAAGCTCCTAGCTATGCTTTCTCCGCAGTTTCGAGCTCTGGTCTCCTTCAGCTCGAACTTTACAAAGCTCATCCCTGAACAGCAGCCACTCTCACCTGCCAAGCTCTTACGCAATGGCCATAGTCCCTGGACGGACATTCTGGCAGACATTGAGACAACCGAGAACTTCTACTCTCGCCGGATTCATCGACCATGCGCTGACCATGTGCTAAATTGATTGTATGCTCCTGAAATACAGCCATTTAGGGCAGTCCTATGTCGCCAAATGTCACCCATAATTACCCTGCAAACCGACACATCACATCATTGCTCTTAGATCAAAATCTCAGAAGCCCTTGTGGTACTTGTGGTCCTTGGTCTCAGCAAGGACTTCGAAGCGCATACCAACCTCAACCTTGCCCTCATTTCTAGGACAACTGAGCATTCCAAAGCAAGGCTTAAACTTGATACCCTCGTCAACTCTTCGGTAGCTAACAAGCAGGTCCCATGGTTGTTTTGGATGCTTCTCAGCTGTGTCCGGATTCACGTTGGGCACCGTGCACCGAGCGCACCTCGCGACAACGTCAATATCCAAAGCATTTCGATTACCGCCAGTAATTGTGGTAAAAAGAGAAGAATCTCCGTTGATGCGTACAGTCTTCCAAGAGTCCTCAGACCATGGCTCACCGCCTTTGATAATGATGTTCGGCCGAAACCTCTCGATGGTAATCGGCTTTTCACCTTTCTCTTGCAGTCTAGAGTTCAACTCAGCAAGGGAAGATTCAGATGCAATCTGAACAGGCAAAACGTCAGGAAAATTAACCGTCTCTTCGCGACCAAGCAGTTTTGGATCTCCGTTCCCACCGCAGATCCGCGGCTCGGGACCTTTCATCACCAGATTTGCTTCTTCCTCAAAAAAGTCGGAAAATATCTTGGTGATCGTGGGATCAGTATATGCGTATCCGTCGGTAAGTTGTTCCCATATTTCGACCGTGACTTCTTTGGTGTTGGCGTCGAGCCATGCTTGGTCTGGACGAAGAGGCACTTTGACTTGTTTGTAGGCATCGTGACCGATTGTGATTACAAGACTGCCAGATTCCTCGTCAACAGCCGTATTGATCAATGTCATCTGAGGTTTCTGCCTTATGGTGAGGAATTCGCGCTTGCCATCAACAAACTATCCGAAAATGTATTCGGTTAGCCTCGAATTCTGCCATACACAGGCGACCTGCATCAGCAGAGGTAGCAGTGCTTACCATCCATTTTCTATCGAACTCCAAGCCCTGTCTAGTCAGATTCGCAGCTTTCAAAGATACTCCACGGCATGATTTGACAGGATAGATTCGTAAGTCTGTGATTTCTGACACAGTAAAAGTCATGTTTGCAAATGATGATGTCGCTTTTCGTTCTTATCGTCGGCAGTTGGAGCACAGAGCAATGATTTCACGGCCAGAGATGGGAGTCGGAGAAGTCCACAAAGGTCGAAGCAAAAACAAGGGTGTTTTGACTGTATTCAGGTTGGAAACGGATTCTTGCAAGGCCTGATTCCAGAAATGCGTATTGTAACAAGCTACAACCAGCGCAAACCTGCAATGAAGGTGAGTGTTACTTATACACTAAATGCTTCGTGTAGCGTAGAATTGCTGAGCAATAACAAAAGGAGTGAGCGACCTGAAATAGGGGACTTGGCCGGCGTACGTTATCATGGACATCAAAAGCAGCGTCCTCTTGACCTGAACGGGGAGGAAAGGTACTTTTGTCTGACATTAAGGATCGCAGATCAAAGTCTTCCTTTGCCTGGGATGAGCTGTCTGACAAAGCCTGATCTCCAACAAGCAGACATTGCGTTACGTCAACCCACCCTCAAGAGAGGCGAGATATTTCTACTAGTTTAGGCAGGCTATGTTGCTAAACTATACTACTTGAGGGAACTTACAGCGAGAGCGAAGATCGACTTCTCCGTGGGCACTCGGATAGCTGCCGCAATATCCTTCCCTCCGCAAGTTGCAAGATGATGTCTGTAAAGGAAGCTAAATGCATTCCATTCTAGGGCATCGGCAGCGACGAGAAGTCCGTGAAGGTACGGAGTACTGAAAAACAAGACGCGGTCAAAACTTCTGTATGCTTGACCATCTACTCCTTGGGCGAACGCTTGCTCATATCCAAACGTGCTAACAGCAGAAAGAGCAGGTCGAGCAGGCACTACACGGTGTTTCGAATCTCATTTCGCCATCGATCATTTGGCAAATCACTCGAGTAATCAAGAATATATCTCCCTCGTCAACGGCTGAATACCCATCTTCAGTCCGGAGACCACGAGCTGAAGCCTACTCCTTGAGAACCGTGACACTCTCATGCGTGGTGTTCTTCTCTTGCGACCCCTGACTTGGAGCTTCAACATCAAAACTCTGACCATCCAATACCTGGTCCTCCTCCTCTGGTCGAACATAGTTCTTCACCTCCATCCAGCCTTTGTTGTACGTGATAGGCGGCGGATACAGCTTACACAATACCCAAAATGTTCCTCCAGACACGGCCAGCCCTACCCAATATGCAAAGTAATAAAACCTGGTGACGCCCATCGGCGCATCGACACCCATATTGTTCAAGAAGCCATAAAAGTTTGGAGCCACGCTAGAAAATGGTCAGAACTTAGCGAGATGCCACTCAGGCCACGAGACTTACCCGATCACATATGCAATGTATGCTCGAATATTCCACCCTTTGGTATAATGGTAGGCTCCGTTCTTGTCCGCACTGAACAGATCCGGGATGTGCATATATCCACGGGTGATGATGTAGTAGTTGCACAACAAAACCCCAGTAATGCTGGACAGGAAGATCTGGTATGAGCCCAAGAAGGACACAAAAATTGACGCACTACCCAGCAAATACCATGGGTTGATCGCAAATGAGACAACTGCACAAATGAAGAAGCCCTTGCGAATCGTGATATACTTGGGGAAGAGTGCTGCCAGGTCGTTTCCCGCAGGCAAAGAGTTCTCGAAGATGGACGAAAAGATGGCACAGTACACAAACATCAGAGCGATGAAGAAGCATCCAGCCCGATTAGCCGGTGTGTAGTCGGTTGTTTGCAGTTGGTCAAGAAAATCAACTGGATTCCAGATAAGTTCTCCGAAAATGACTTGTGACGAGGCGCCCACGATGTTACCAATGACGGAGACCAGGAGATTCGCAAGGGGGAATCCGACCAGATTACCGAGAATCGGGTCTTTGGGACGAGGAGCGTATCGTTGGAAGTCACTGGCATTGCTTGCAAAGGTCGCGGAGTTAGCAGCTCCCAGCATGAGGAAGCGAACAATCTAAAGGCAAATCTCGTCAGGGTTTGCACTCGCTGTTAGTCAAATGAGAACTCACCAGCCAGCTCTTCTCCCTTCCATGTACAGTTGAACCCTGGCTCGCTATAGGGCCCAAACCTCCAGCCTTGCCAACAGTCCATCCTAGCATTGCCACGGCCGAGATAATGAAGACGATCAACTTGATGTAAACCAACGTCTTCATTTTCGGGACTGGGATGACCAGGAAGAAGCATGTCACAAGCCAGAAGACCGCGAACCCGATCATTCCCGCAGACGTCAAAGCACTGCCAGTGCCCATGGTGTTTTTGACGTGAGCAATGCTGGGAAAGATGGCATGCAACATGACATAGACGCATTGTCCTCCCTGGACAGCGTTGACCCCATTCCAGACCTGCGACATGACTTCTCAGCAAACAACCAACTGATAAGCCGAAGCCAACATGACGGGCACTTACAATCGCCATGACTGCGCGGTTGAAAGTCGGCCACCACGCTCCATAGACACCAAAGGCCGACCTGTTGAGAATAGGGAAACCGACATGGTAAACTGCACCAGCTCTGCCATTGAGGGTGATGATGACCGCAATCAAGCAATTTCCGCCAAATGCGCAGGCCAACGATTCCCACATGGAAAGACCCAAGGCTTGAGCTGCTGATGCTCCATACCTGCACCTTGTCAGTGGATTGTCCCTGGTGGTGTGGTGGTATCGGTCTGTCGTTTCCACTCACCAACCGCTGACTGTAGCTGAAGCGCTGAACCAAAAGACAAAGTACGTGGTTCCATTCCATGTCCGATCCTTGAGCTTCAAAGGCCGCAGGTCATCGTTGTCAAGCCAGATCTCTTTCCCCTTGCTCTCTTCCGCCCCTACTGCCACGAGTTGAGGTCGCTTGAATAACACCATTGCTGTTATTGACCACCGATATGCACAACAATGAAGGTCTCTGGCAGACCACCTGCCCCTGCGGCGGCAAAGCCATATATCAGCCGTGCTCTTGACAAAACTGCAAGAACATTATCGGGTCTGAAGCTTGGCAGACTGCTCGAGGCCATGATGATCCCACTGATAAGGACGACTCGCTGATAGCTAAGTGGCACATATTGTTGGTAGAGTATGTGTATGCACATGAATTGCTGAAGTCCCTACTGGTAGGAAATCGCGGATATAGTGGGCCTGAGAGGTGTCCGAGAGCTTTAGGCAGACCATGGAGATGAGCGCGAGTATCTATGCTGTTAAGATATGATAGTGTAAGAGAGATATAGATAAGTACTGTGAGAACAGGGACAGGACGTTGGTATGTGATTGGCGAATTGATTCCTCGGGCCTTGTCGCCCTGATCCCAATATCGTAAATGGCCGGCCTCTGTACGTAAACTCGACTTCTCGACTTCATTCGCTTCTTGGTTTCAACCATCGACTTTCTCGTGCACTGCACGGTTCCTTGGCCTGCAGATCTCTACATATTTAGGTCCAGAGTGAATCCAGAAGGCCACTTATCGTTCTCGGGCCTCGCCGACGACCGACCAAGGCCTCAGCATTCCTTGCATGATAGGGAGGTTTCTTCTGACTTCCCGATCCCCTCGTATCGTGGGCTGCCTGGGGAAGTGGAGCAATATTGTTTGCGCCGATATCCTCGTTCATTTGCACCCATCCGACGCATATCACAGGAAGACTCCAGAGGTCAATCAACACCTTTGAGCGAAAGGAAATAACCTCGCGAAAGCAGCTGTCGCCATTGTCAAAAACACAACGACACGGCAGAGCCATGGCGACGACGGTCACTGAAACGAACCCCTCGTTCGTCAAACTCCAACTACGGACTGCTTACGGACCAGTCTATCGCAACGTGCTGACAAGCCCGCCGCGTGAAGCTCGAAGCGATGAGATCCCCTTGATCGACATTGGCAGGATCTACGGCGACTTGGAGGACAGAAAGAGCCTCGCCCAAGAAATAAAGGACGCCGCAGAGAACACGGGCTTCTTTTACATCAAGAACCACGGGGTTCCGGAATCCGCCATCCAAGGGGCCCTCGACTCCTCCAAGACCTTCTTCGCCCAGCCTGAGGAGAAGAAGCAACTCGTCTCTAAATCAAAGGGGAAATATTACAATGGGTACAGTGGGAATGGAACGGCCATGGCCAGCCCTACTGAAGGACGTGAGTGTTCATACCCCTACTCACCCTACTCTTCGTCTCTTCACCTACCGACTATTCATCCACCCCGTTATTCCGCCCCCGTAATATACTCTTCCCTCCTCCTCCTCCTCCTCCTCCTCCTCCTCCTCCTCCTCCTCCTCCTCCTCCTCCTCCTCTTCTCAATCTTTTCGTCATTCTCTACTTCCCTTCTCTTCCCTTATCGCGTACGGTCCTACTTCTTTTCGAGCGTACCTACATGCTCACCGTCTTGTTTTCCCCGGGCAGTGGACTACCGCGAATCCTTCAGCTGGCGGTACGAACCTCAATACGACCCTGACCCAAAGGATCCGGCTGCCGTCCCGGACGAAGTCCTCCCCTACATCCGCGGCGAAGACTACGTGTGGCAAGGCACCTCACACCTCCCCGGCTTCAAATCAGGCTGCATCACCTACTGGCAGGAATGCGTCAGCCTGGCACGACGACTCGTCCGCGTCTTCGCGCTCGCGCTCGACCTGCCCGAGACGTACTTTGACGCCGTCACCACATACCCCGGCAGCGACGGCGTCTTCAACTACTACCCTGCCATGTCGGCCTCGCAGGCGGCGAGCAGCCAGGACATCGGCCTCGGCTCGCACACGGACCTGCAGTGCTTCACGCTGCTCTGGCAAGACATGAACGGCGGCCTCCAGGTCCTCAACAAGGACGGCCAATGGATCAAGGCGTCGCCTATCCCGGGCACCTTCGTCGTCAACATTGGCGACTACCTTATGCGCTTGACCAATGACCGCCTCAAGTCGACTGTACACAGGGTCTTTAACAGATCTACTGTTGATAGGTATGTATTTTTTTTGTTTCTGTGTTTTGTTTCAAAAATCAAGAAACCCAAGAGAGAAAAAAACCCTGCCCCCCCAAAAAATAAAGGATCCTCCATCCCCTCCTTGACTTCCCAGTTTACTTGGGCTGACACCGCGTGTACCAGGTACTCAATGCCCTTCTTCTTCGGATTCAACTTCAACGAAAAATGCGGTGTTCTACCAAGTTGCACGGACGAGGACAATCCGCCCAAATACGAACCTATCTCGTGCGCGGACTGGTGTCAGTTGAGATTCCAACAGACCGATATGGAGAACAAGGCAGGAACGAGTACGGCTGCCGCGTATTGAATGTTGATGCGGGAGATGAGACACGATGAGATATCAGGAGATATCACGAGATTTGACGACGATGAATGGCGATGGAGAGTAACAAGCTTCAACACACGCTTACATACTTCTCGCCACCTTGCCACTTGGCATTCATTCAATTGCAAGTCATCTTTGTAAACAAGAGAGAGACAAAATACATTCAAATTGTTCATGCATTGGTAGTAATCCCAGTTCAATTCCAGGCACATAGTTGTATACACTTACTCCTCGGCCCCCTGTGTATATCGATCTCGAGACTGCTTAGTAGCGTGGCGATGTGATATTGCGTACGCTCTCTCGTCATGCATGAGTCTTCTACGCGGCCAATCCATCGAGTCAAGATCAAAAGATGCCACGCAAACACACCAGAAAAGATATCATCATCAGGAAGCACAGCTCGGGCATCTTATTATCCGGAATATACAGCAGGCAAGTATAATAACTGGACCCATGTCTGAGGACTTTCTAGGCTACACTAGACTCAAGCGTCCCCTTTTCTCATCTTTGCTGTTTCTCGACTCAAACCTCCTGAGCCAAGTCGAGGTCGAGCTTCCCGTGAAATTCAGTTAGAAACAACAAAACATATCATGAAAACCTCTCCTTCGCCATCGCCATGCAAATATTTCCCCCATTTTTTTTGTCACAGATATAACCATTGCCCCATTATCACACATACAAATGAAATCAAGGCCTTCATGAGCTCAAGAAGGAGCTCCTTCACCACGAATTCGTTTTCCCTGCCCGCCATCATCGGCAGATCCGCCATCCTCCCGTGCACGCTTGTTGCTACCTCCTGGAGTGAACTGTGCAGCCTGTGGATTCAGGTTGCCTCGTCCAGGACTACCCACATTACCGCCTCCCCTACCCTGTTGGGGGATTCCAGTCTGGATGTGAGGTGCTCCACCTCGACCTCGTGGTGCTCCTCTCCCTCGAGGGATACCGCTACCCCGAGGACCACGAATCGAACCACCACGTGGAATACCTGATTGCAGTTGATGCATCAAGGCAGCTCCGCCGGACTGAGGTTGTTTGGCAGTTTCGGTCGTTGCAGTTTGGGCACCAGTCTGCAGCTGGGGAGGCTTCTGTGCTTCAGTCTTGACTGCAGGAGCTGCAGGGTGTTCGGAGGATGTAGCTTGTGGATCTCCATTACTCTTGCTTTCCGGAGTTGCAGGAGGCTGAGCGGGAGCGGGCGCGGGAGCAGATGCAGTGGCAGACGCGGCCGGAGTAGAAACGGCAGGAGCAGCAGATGTGGCGAGGGCGGCTGGTTTCGGAGCAGCTGGTGGAGGTCGGGTGTCCTTAGCAAGCTCCCAGACTTCACCAACGGGCTTCTCTGGCGTCTCTTCTGCAGCCTTCTTGACCACTTCCAACTTGGCGGTTGCTGCTGCGGCTTTATTCGTAGCCATGTTTAGCTTCACCGCGCCACGCTTCTCCATCATTTGTTCGGCATTTCGAACCTGCTCTTGGATTTTGCGTTGTGATTCTTGGTCAAATTGAAGCTTTTGTGAGCTCAGCTCTTCATGATGTTTGACAATCAGAGCTTGCTTTTCTCGCGCAAGGTTTTCCTCATATTGCTTGACCAGAGTCTCCTTCTCTGTGTTGAATTCAGACTCCTTCTGCTGAATTATCGTCTCCTTCTCTTCCATGAATCGTCGTTCCAGTTCCTCAACCTGCTGCGAGGAAGGCTGGCTGCCTTGATTCGTAGTCCCCTCCATAATCTCCTTTCGGATTGTCTCACGCAAGCTTTCTTTCTCCTTTTCCACTCGGTTGCGGATATTAGTCTGTACCATTCTGCGGAGAACTTCATGGTTCTGAACCAGGAATCTGGCCTTATCTTCCGGAATGGCCAACAGAACTTCATCTGTAAGCTGTTCTGGGCTGGTGGGTCCAGGGGCCTCAGTGGTGGCACTTGGAGCTGTTTCGGTCGTAGCATTTGGAGCATCTTCAGTGACCTTCTGCAAGTCCGCGGCCACGGGAACAGAGCTGGCTCTCAGAGCTTCCATCTCCTGTTGATGCTCAGCGTCAAGTTTGGTGCGCAATTCCTCCAATGCAGCAACCTTTGCCTGCTGGGCTTCAGACTTTACCTCTTGAAGACGCTTGTTAAGTATCTTCTCCATAGCTGACACCCTATTGTTGTACTTCTCATCCTGTGATGATGCGAGATCCTGAATCTCCTTGTCCTTGGCGGCAAGGGAAACTTCCAACTCCTTGATTTTGGCTTCAAGTTCGGCCACTGCTGAGTCATTGGGGCTGCCACTTGGACCATCAGCCGGAGCTTCTGTCGTTGGGGTCTCAGCTACTCCGTTGGCCTGAGGGGCAGACACCGTGCTTTCAGTTGATGCAGGTGCAAGCTGTGCTTTGGCAGAGTCGAGCTCTTCCTGCAAGACGGCCTTTTCAGCCAGCGCAGCGTCGAGTTCGGCCTTTCTCTCACTGAGTGCCGTGCGATTCTTCCTTAAGACTTCCTTGAATTGAGTTTCAAGCACGTTCTTTTGTTCCGTTTTGGCATTCTTGATGACAGTTGATAAGCCATCAACATGCTCTTGCAGAGCATTCCGCGCCTCGTCGCGTTCAGCAACAGCATTTTCACATTCTGTCTTGATCTCATCACGTTCCTTCTCTAGTGTTGTGATCTTCTCTTTGAGAGCCTCCAGCTCGGCCGGGTCTACACGATCGTATTTTGAAAGAATGTTTTGACAACGTTGTTGCCAGTGATCACGATCTTCCTGGCTCAGCTTCAGCTCACCTTCACGAAGTTCGACGAGGTTTTCGAGCTCTGCAACACGGGTGTTCAAGGTATGGATCTCGCCTTCGAGTTCCTCAACACGTTTAGACTTCTCGCTGAGAGAGTCTTTGGCTTGTTTCACCTCCGCCCGCAAAGTCACACTGCTTTCTCGGTAGAGATTCAGCTCGTTCAACGTCTCCATGAGCTTGTTGTGGCTAATGGCGTTGCGCTCAGTATCCACTTCGGCACGACGTTGCTGGTCAAGCTTCAGTCGAGTGTCATCAAGTTGAGATTGAGCAAGTTCCAGCTGTTGGCGCAATCTCTTGCTCTCTTGAATTGAAATGTGGTGTTGAACTTCAATGATCTCCTTTTCACGTCGCAGATATCTGATCATCTCCTGCGACTCGTCGAGGTCGACAGATGACTGGGTGGGGCCTTCAGCATTCTCGCCCTCGGCCAAAGCGGCTCGGTCACGCTGGAGGGTGCTGATTTGTTGTGTTAATCGTTCAAGTTGATTATGAAGCAGAGTGTTTTGCTGCATGGCTTCTTCTCGACGCTGCTTAAGATCAGACACTTCTCTCTCGTAGCGATCCTTCAATTCGTTCCAGCTGGCTTCTTTCTGTTCGAGGTCCGCCTTTATGGTGGTTGCCTGAGTACGCAGGTCAACGGCCTCCAGCTTGAGCTGGTTGGCTTCCTCTCGTATTGAGTGCAGTGCCTTCGCGGCGTCTGCATGTCTGACAAGCTCATTCTCGTAATTCTGCTGGGCTTCTGTAGCAATCTGTGCTTGCACTTTGGAAGCTTCTAGGTTGAATTGAGCTTGCTCGGCGCTCTTGTCAGCTTCCTCTTTGAGTCGTTCAATTTCAGTTTCAAAGCCAGCCTTCTGCTCGTCGAGTTTGCGACCTGCCTCTGCCTGTTCATCGCGCAGCTTGGATAGTTCCAAGTTGGTAGTGCTGAGCTCTGAAGAGATATCATCAATGCGTTGCTGAAGATCCTTGATCTTGCCATCTTTCTCAGCAAGTATGGCTTCTGTCTCCTCCCGATACTGGTCATTGGTTTCGCCAAGCTCCTGGAGTCGCTCCTCGCTTGACTGACTAATGTTCTTGTAGACCTCAACCTGCTCGTTGGCTCTCTCAAGCTCCGAAACTTTGAGGTCTAGATCTCGTTTGAGTTCAGAAATCTCTACCGACAATTCTTGCTCCTTGGTGAGACTGCTCTCCTCTGTGCCATTTTCTTGAGCGGCAGGCTCAGCAGGTCTGGTCAGGACCTCCAGGCGCTCTTCTGCAGAGCGAAGTTCGACCGAAAGCTCGTCAACTCTGGCTTGGAGATGGTCTCTTGCTGTCTTGGCTGAAGCCAGCTCTTCCTTCGTGGAGCCCAGGGTTGTAACGAGGTCGTCAATTCTCTTTTGGCTCTGTTCGTGTTCATATTCACGTCTCATGGAGGCCTTTTTGCTTTCCTCGATCTCGTCGTTGAGCTTCCTCTTCACAGACTGGAGCTCTGACTCTAGTGATTCGGTTTGTGCTTGGAGGCGACGTCTGCTCTCTGCATCGGTTTGCTCGCGCTCGTTAATGATTGATTGCAGGCTTGCATTCAGCTGATCTAGTCGGCCTCGTTCGTTTCGCAAAGACTCATTGTCTTCGATCAGTCTTCGCTCCACGGTCTTCCAGAGATCCTTCTCAGCTTTGAGGTTGGCAGAGTCACGCTGTAAGCTCTCTACAAGAGCTCTAGCCTCGACAAGCTCCTCAGCAACTTGCTGCGCCTTGACCTCCTGCTTGTTGGCATTGTCCATGACGGCGTATGATCTCTTCTGGATTTCTCCGTTCTCTGTCTTGAGAGAGTTGTAATTGGCTTGAAGCATCTCATATCGTTGATTAGCAGCGGTTAGCTGTCCCATAGCACGGCTGATCTCTGTCTGTAGTTGGGAGTTCTTTCTGCTCAACTCATCAACTTGAGTCTTCAACGCCGAATGGTCGGTGGAAGCTTCTTGTCGGTACGTATCGAAGTGATGTTGCAGGTCTTTGAGTAGCTTGGCATAGTCAGACTCGCCGCCTGTTACGGAACCAGCTGGCGACTCCCCATTAGGGACAGGCAGTGATCTGGAGAAGTCGGTAGGATGCACTTGTACACCAGACAAATGGCCACGTCGTGTCAACATATTGCGGAACATGTCTCTTTCCTTGACGAAACTCTTGGTCTGAGCCACCATGGTTTTAAGTTCGTCCTGGTATGAGGATATTTGAGCACGAGCCTGCTCGAGCTCCTCTTTCATAGCAAGTTGTTGTTGTTCCTTCTCTTTCGCAACACTACTTTCAAGTTCAGTGACCAGATTACGAATGGTTTTGAGCTGATCTTCATTTTGTCGTTGAAGCTCGTCAATGTTCTTGAAAACAATCAGGCGTTGATTGACTAATTGTTGTGTTTCGGACAAGTTGGCCATGTCCTGGGCCATGGCTTCTTTGGCCTGCCTCTCAAGCTCATCAAAGTCCTCTCGAGTCATAGCCCCACCTTGTTCTCGAACATGCTGTTCGATCAGAAGGAAGCGAATCTGAGAACCTGTATCGCGAAGTTGTTGCGTGAGAACTTCGACTTCTCTCGACTTGCTCTCAAGCTGACCATGGCAGTATTTGAGTTCTTTGACAGCAGACTCTCGCTCGGAATTAGCCTTGTCCATGATGGTGGACATCTCGACGACTTCACTCTGCAGTCGATCGTGGTCCATCCGTAATTCGTCGATTTCGGGCTTGTTGTTCTCGAGCTCCTCGACCATTGCATCAAGGTTCTCGCGCAGTTGTTCATTCGCTCGTCTCTCGCTTGCGAGATCTCCTTCGAGTTTCGTGTACTCATTATAAAGTTGAGTCATTGTCATTTGAGTCCTTGGCCTTGAGATGGAGGAAGGCGAAAAGATGCCACCAGGGGTGCCAGCTCGAATAGGTGTGGTGATACCTGAGCCGTTCATTCCACGCTGAGGAGTGCTTGGTCTTGCTCGAGCTTGTTCAAGCTCGTTTGATAGTTCCTCGAGGGATCTCTCCAGCTCGCCAATTCGTTGTTCAGCAGCAACACGATCGTTATGCTCAGACTCAATCTCGGCTCGAATGGTGCCAACTTCTTCTGCTGCCTCTTCACGGGCCTCTTCCAAGGCGGCAGAAAGCTCTTGAACTCGTTGTTTAGCAGTTTCGGCCGAGGCAGCTTGCAGATCGGCAAGGCGAGTGACACTTTCAAGTTCAACCCGGTGGGATTCATCTGATGAGATTTTTTCTTCGCGGATCTTTTGCATTTCCTCTAGCGTCTCCTCGAGTTTTGTCGCCTGTTCCTCCAAGCGATGCTTAAGTGCCGTCTCGGATCGTTTCAAGGCTTCAGCATCAGCAATATATTGTTCATTAGATCTGGACAACTCCGAGATTCGTGCATTTTTCTCCTTGCGGAAATTTGTATGTTCGTCGGCCTTGATCTTTCGTTCATTCTCCAGCCATTCATTGTTCTTCTTAAGCATGTCCACCTCTTGTAGCAGGCTCTGCTCCTTGAACTTCGCGCTGGCAACGGCGCCATTGGCGGACTGTACTGATTGCTCGAGGGTCGTGATCTGCTTCCGAAGGTCTGCGGCCTTCTGATGTTGAGCGGCAAGGTCCTGCGACAGACTTTCGTACGCGGTAGTCTTGGACTCAAGAAGACCGAGTGTATCGCGGTTGGCTGCCTCAAGTGAGTTGACTCGTGACTTCAGAGTGCTGATCTCGGAGTTTTCGTTCGCCGTGGCAGAACGCATCTGGTCAAGTTCGGTTTCCAACCTGGTCTTTGCGGTTTCTGAACGTCACATAAGTGGAAGGTCAATGAAGCCTGTACATGCAGAATGCTCACCAGCAACCTGTAGTTCACCACGCAGTTTGCCAGCCTGTTCGAGAGCCTTGTCCCGCGACTCTGAAAGAGCCTTCACCTTCGAGTCATTTTTACGGGTGTAGGTCTCCAGCTCGATCTCCGTCTTGACCTGTTTCGCCTTTGTCTGTTCACACTCTTTTATCCTTGGGACAAAAGCGCGAAGGATTTCGTCAATCAACTCCGGTGTAGGAGTCTGGCGCAACGTCGTGATGGTGTTCTCTGGAAGCGAGGAAAAGGCCGAGATGGCTCGAACATCAATGTCTTCAGCCATGGTTGATGTCCAGTTAAGCGGGCCGGATGAGTGTTAAGGAAGGGTAAACTGGGTGTGAGAAGTCTGCGCACCCACCACAAGCGCCCAAGAATCAAGGAAATATGAAAGTGATCGAGAATCCCGTCACCATGGCGCGCGAGAATTTCGATTGCGAGTCGGTCAGGCAAGGCGAGAGAGTGGTGAAAAGAGGAATGTAGAAGCGTGAAGGGTAATTGAGAATACCATAAACAACATGCGGCGCGGGCAGGTCAAAGGAACGAAAACGTGACTGGCACGCAGGAAGGTGGACGGGTCTTTAGGCAGCTGCAGCCTATTCGAGCCCTAGGATTTAAGCTTAAAGAGCTAGTCGCTCGCTTGACCTTCCCTGCTCGCAGCGAAGATCTTATTGCCCCGGATGACGAGTGTCTAACTTCGTTCCAACATCAGCCTGGGGCCTCATTCTTTTTCATAAACTATCGTGAATAATAAATATCTTAACTCTCCATCGCCTTCATTCTCGTTGCGTCTGGAGGTCTGCATCAGAGACTCCCTCGCTCAGTCTTTACCTTGCGTTCTTTGACCTGTCCGTGTTCGACTTTCCTGCGCTGTCCCTTGCTCAAATAATGATCTGAGCTCATCCTGCAACCGGACGAGATCCTTTGACTCGACCCTCGTCTCGTCGCCTGCGCCTTCACGAGTCCTTCATCCCCCCACCATGGCTGCCTTTCTTTCCTCCACACAAACGTCGGTGGCCGGCAGCGATGCCCGCACAAATGTCATCTACGCCCTCGGGCGGCTGAAGGAGAAGTTTCCGGACAGGATCAGCTGGAACGAGCTGGTGGAATATGTCCTTCCACAATACCGTCGGACAGAAGAGCAGATTATGTACTTTAGGACGTTCCTGAGCAAAAACCCAAAGGCAGACCACGACCCAGATGCGGACACATACAGGTACCGACCTGAGCATAACATCGCCTCGGCGGATGACCTGCTCAAGCACCTCCAAGGTCAAGAGTCCGCGATGGGCATCAACGTTCGCGAGTTAAAAGACACATGGCCCGATGTGGAAGCCGCAATTAACAAGCTCGAAGCCCAGCATAAACTCCTAGTAGTTCGCAACAGGAAGGACAACCATCCACGCACAGTCTGGGTGGATGACCCAACCTTGCACGTTCAGCTCGACCAGGAATTCAAGGATATCTGGTCTCAAATTGCTCTACCGTCGGAGGAAGACACGATCAGAGAACTTCGCCGGATGAACCACAAGTCTACCGGTGAACCTGCACGGACAGATCTTGTTGCAAAGCCCAAGGCCAAAAAGAAGACGGCCAGGCGTGGTCAGAAAGTCACAAACACGCACATGCAGGGGCTGTTCAGGGACTACTCGGATAAAAGACCCCAAGGGAGATAGGCGTTTGATTCGGACTGGAAACGACTCGAGAAAAAGCGACGATATCTCTACAGCAGTATTTCACCAGGTTTTGCTTTTCTTTTAAAGAAAAAAAGGAAGGGTTCAAGGCCGCGGTCGATAATGGTACGGCTTATGCTCAGAAACGACGAAAAAGGAATGTTATATTAAAATCGATACCCCCAAAATTCCCCTTGACGGGGACGGCGTTGGCGGGCCTCTGTGGCAATGGGTACCATCTTGATGAACGTAGGTTACCATTGCAATGATAAAATCAATTCTCAAACCATCCCCATTAAACAGGCATTTGATACCAAAGTCATGTTGATGCTGATCCAAGACACGCAAATGATCCATCAAGTGTCTGGTATTCCACAAGCACTGAATTGCTCACTCAGCCGCCTGAATGCAAATTCAAACTCACCATGCCTTCCTCCCTGAACCTCGACACACTCCGTCTCCTGTCGCCATTGATGCTGCTCCGCGGTCTCGACCCACCAGTTCTCCCAGTTCGATCCGTGCCAAGTCTCCGCTCTCTCGACGTCGAGCGCCCTCGACCACCGACTTCCCCGCCGTCGTCTCCCTGGCCCATCACCAGCGGCCCAAGCCCACCGTCCGAGTTCCTCCTCGCACCGTGCCCCGAGGAGGAGGTCGCTTCCTCATAGCACGGCGGAGGCGCCACCGTTCCCAAGCTCGAGAAGCTCGCCACGCTGGCCGGCCTCTGTATCCCGCCGGCCCCACGGCTGTACGCGAACCCGTCCTGCGTGCTCCCTGCGGTCTGGAGTTCCGTGTCCTCGTCTGCGGTCCAGGCGACTATGGCCGGCGCGTCTGCGTGCCGCAAGAGCCCCTGGCTCGCTGTGGCGTTCTCGCTCTCGTCCCCGGGCTTGATCTCCTCTGTTTCCTGGGTCGGCGCTTCACGCGCCTTGAACCCTCCCCTTGCGTTGGCGGCACGGTAAGCTCCGACGCCTGTCCTGCGTCGGCGGAGGCGTATGATTGCGAAGGCTGCGACGGCGAGAATGACAAGCACGCCTGCGACGACGATGCCGATGATGGCGCCCCTGGGGAACGTACTGGAGTCGTCGTGCCTGTTGGGGCTGATTGTGTCGGCGCTGCCGAGCGAGGATGAGTTGCCGATGTTGTGGCTTATGATGTCGTCGGATTGGTAGTTGTTGCTGAATCGGTTGCGTGGGCTGGGCGCCATTCTGTCTTGCTCTGCCCAGGGAAGGATAGGCAAGGTTCTAGGATGACAGACTCTTGCGGTGTATGTGCTAAGGATTAGCGGTGTTGGCTTCGGTTGAGGTGTACGCCTCCAGGGGTGGATGGTGTAGAAGTCCTTCTCGTTATAGATCCAACGCGGGTGTGAAGTGTGTCTTCTCAGGTCAAGGTGATCAGATATCTGGTGACAAACGCCAACAGTGTAGATGGCTAGGCTTAGGGCGCAGTATGAAGTGCTCCGCGATGTTCCGTGTCAAGAAACGATACGAGAACCCTAGAGCAAAAGCGACTGGAAGTGGTCTATAGCGATCGTAGATACCGCACTGCAGATTCGTCCAACCCAGATAGACAAATCTCAAACCCACCTCGCTGGGCGAAGTTGCTTCCTCCGTCAGAGGGCAGTAGTACAGGTAAAGGATAACAGGTAACAAGGTCGCCAAAGCCCGACACGTCAAGCGTCCAAAGGGGGAAAATTCGAGGCAGAGGGATGGAAAGAGAGAGTAAAAAGTAGAACAACCACCTGATGTCAATCACATCGAAACCTCACAAGTAGGAGGGGAGGAATCTGAGGCTGAGCCAGAGCCCCGGACACCGCAACTCATGTCCATTCAGGTCTTGGGGCCGGTACTCGTAACGGATAGGCGATGCGCCTCGTAGGATGGAATTTGGCCTTGCCGCAAGCCTAAAACGGGGGGCCAGAGTCGTGGTGACTAGCAAAAAGCTGGCTGGCCTTACGAATTCCCAGACCAGGGAGGGCATGAAGGAGTGATTCGCAAAATTGCACTCGAGATTCTTTGTTCGAGGCGCAGTTTTTGGACGCGTGTCGGTGTCTTCTTACCTTTGGTCCCGGCATTGAGGTCTGGTACGTGATATCTCTCCCTCCGCTTCATCAGTGGTGTGGTGTCGTAGGAAGATGCTATGAAAGTGACGCTCTGCTCTTAGTTGTCGCCATAATGGTGTGTTTGGGCCATATGCGAACAAACATTCTAGGGCATTCGATACAAGCTCATTGGGTTCATGATCAAGCTTTCCATCTTCAAGACGACGGAAGCGTTAGCGCTGATGTGAGAAGTTTCAGGGACGTTTTGGAATAAGTAGATAAAAAATCGGTGATTCCTCGTACGAGTAGTAGCCGGCCACCGATCCGAGACCCTCAGAGATAAAATCCTCGACGTCCTTGAACATGTCATCAGTCCAGATACTCCGCACAGAGTGTTGGCTTGTCGGGGGACGTATGTATACAACTGCTGTGCAACTACCAAGTGTGATTCGTTATGATCATGACTATCCCGAGTTCTCAAAAAGGATCGTCATCATTGGCAAATAGCACCGCTGTGTAAGTACTACGCACCTAGCTAAGCATCTGGAGTGGTTTGTCTCAACAAGCATAATGGCAAGTAAATATGGGGCGAAAGTAGTCTCATATCTCAAGAATGCCCATTTACAACTCCATTAGCAGCAACTCCCTTTTCATGCTGAACATAATCGACCAAATCCTCAATAGTACAGACCTTGAGGCCCCATTTCCTCCCAAACTCCAAACATGCGTCTCGTCTCATCATACCCGGCTCTCGCATCATGGTCTGACCAGGCACCGGTTCTCCGTCATTGATCATCTCAGAAATAACACCAGCGGGCGTTTTCCCAGCCAATCGACAAAACTCGAGAGCAGCCTCGGTATGGCCAGTCCGTTCAAGAACACCGCCATCTTTGGCTTTCAACGGGAAAACGTGTCCTGGGCGTCTGAAGCTGGCCGCCGAGACCTTGGGGCTTGCCAAAGTCCTACATGTCAAGGCACGATCGTGCGCCGAGATTCCCGTCGTGACGCTCGCGTCGTTCGAGTCAATGGAGATGGTGTACGCCGTGCGATGCGGGTCCTCACTGTCCACCACCATCTGAGGCAACTTCAACTCGACCGCCAACTTCGACGTGATGGGCGCACATATGAGTCCGCTCGTGTATCGGACCATGAATGCCATTTTCTCGGTCGTGACATCTTGGGCGGCGATGATCAAATCTCCTTCGTTCTCGCGGTCCTGGGAATCCAGCACGACGATGAACTCGCCGTTGCGGAAGGCTTCGATCGTAGACTCGATCGAGTCAAATCCCTTGGGCAAAGGGCTGCGAGAAGGCATGCTTGGTCCAATGTCCAGTCGTCGTAGTGAAGTTGTCGATGTATCCGACGATACCAATGTTCACTGTTCGGCCCGCGGTACCTTTGCTCTAGGCCCTCGATCTTTTCTGGCTGATGATGCTGAGTCCGCAAGCGATTTCCGTACCCCGCAATTTCAGATTTTCACAAGTTCTTTGGCAGGAAAAGTAAATAGATGACTGCTTTTTTGGTTGGTGTCGGATTGGCAGGCCGACGTCCTGTAGATAGTTAGAAAAGGCAAAGGAGATGAATGTTTTTGGGTAATGTGAGGATGGTGTTATAATCGCGACATGAGGCCTACAAGGTGGAAGGGAAAGAGGACCGGATTTGCTGTGGTGGGCACTATATCTTCCACCGAGCATGAGCACAACCACCTCTACCTCCACCTTACGACAAGCCCGTCTACAGTACTACTCTTCCCTCGCTCTTTTCCCTCGGTCAGCAATAGCCACCGCCCATTTGTCATGTGCTCGAGAAAATTGGTCAGAGCCGAGCCAGAGCTGCGGAATGAAGTGATCAATCAACGTTGATTCACTGGCGGCTTCGGCCGGGAACCTTCGGGGCCCAGATCATTCGACGCCACGGCCACAAGTGGAATGGCAGCGAAGGCGACAGAACAAAATCCACCGTTGGTACGAGTACAGTACTGAGTACGAGGGTTGATCAGCTACAATATCTACGGAATTGATCACCAGTAGTCGTACGAGCAGTGAATACTAGAAGAACACTCCGTATTCGGAGTGGAATCATGATAAGCTGACCAAACATTGCTCTTCAGGGAGACTTGCCCAGTGAATGATCAGAGTCTCCGCCTCGATGTCTGTTTCTAGCCACCATTCGGTCTGGTTCAAAGCCGTCCGTCCCAATCCCAATCGTCACACAAAGGCCGCATCATGTAGCCATTCTCTGAACTGCTCGCACCGTATGCGGTGTCCCAATGCCCTCGGTGGTATATTATGTCATACAGTCATCAACTCATCAGATCCTACTACCGAATCCATCATCTCCCAATCCCATGCCCAATATTGCGCCTTCTCACAATTCAAGCACGTCGATCTTGCGACCGCGAGGACCTTTTGACGGCGTTTCCACCGTCACAGTATCTTTGTCGTCTTCGGCCTCCAGCGCTTCAGTCTGTGTGTCGACTTGTTCCGCGTACGGTAGAACACGTCTGCCTGGAATTCGCTGCCATACTCTCGCCAGAAAGTTGGATTTGGGTGGTGTCATTGTCGCGCATCCGGAATGAATTCCATCCTCTCGCTTTTCTGGCTGTCTAGTGTTTTCGCGGTCTTCGCTTTGATCCTTTTCATCACAAAACACTTCCGTCCTGAGTTTACTCCCAGATAATACTCCTGGAGTGAAGGGCGAGAACGCTGGCCTAACGGGCGTGCGTTGCTTAGCCGGGGTTGTGCATGTTTGATCATCATCTGCTCGAACTGGACTGGACAAAGGCGATATTGGCGGTCGTCTGCATTGTGCCAAAGGCGAAAGCACTGATCGCCCGGGATAGGTAGGTGGTAGTTTGTACCTCCTCGCCATCGAGTCCTTTTTCGAAGGTGTACTTGGGGGTGTTTGTCTCGCAATGCCAGGGTTCATCGGCACCTCGACTGTAACTTTTGTTTTCTTCACAGGTCTGACACCGCCATCTTCATCGGTCGACTTTCTCTTCCGCTTTGGCTGCACTGGTTTTGTGACCGTCAATGCGATGTCACCTTGTCGAAGCCAAAGATCGGGCCGTCTTAATTTGAGGTCGTGAATCCAATCGTCGCAGTCCATGGCCACGAAGTCATCAATGATACCATCCCAGGTAGTCTCTGCTGGTTTTGTGCGGTTGACGAAGATCACGCGTCCTTTACCGCCCTTGCTAGAATGCACCGCCTTTGCAAACTCTCGTACAATCTTTTGCAACCCGAATACTTTGAGTGATGTGCCCATGATGACCAAAACCTCTGGTTGGCTAGCGCTATCAAAGGGGATCAATGGCGTCAGCAGCGTGTTTGATGGATGGTCTTCTCCGTACAATACGATGTTCGGTCGGAGTGACCCGACTGCAAGACCTCTCTTCCCGCTGGCCTGTCTCTGCTCGCTCTTGTTGTAGCATTGCTGGCAGCTTGGCGCGGCACCTTCAAGATAAATCCCAGTCTCCTCATCGGTCCACTCAAATTGGGTGGCGCACATGCTGCATCGCAATTTCTCCAAGTCACCATGCAGCTGCACGACTTCGCAGCCTCCGTCGAAATCGGTGCCAGGGGTATGCGTCGGTCGGGGTGCTTCATAGTGTTTCTTCATGAATCGTCGCTTGTTACCCTTGCCTCGTGTCAGGTCAGTCACCAGCCCTTCTCTTCCTTCTAGACCATCAATGTTCTGGGTATAGCACCGCATCAACCGACCACCATCGCGAAGAACCCTGATGAACTTGTGGGTCGAGCTCGCAGACTGTACCTCGTCGCGTATCTTTTGACGCAAGGAAGCAATGAACTGGTAGAAAAGGGTTGTCGAAGCTGCATGTTGGAATACGCGCGCATCAAAAAGGTCCTGTCCCTTGAGCTTTGACGAAGGGCTGGCAGACGCTCGCCGGCTGGTGATCGACGAGGTTGAGGACTGCGAGGATGGGAAGTCAGACTCGTCGGTGTCCGTACAATGCTTTGAAGGCGTTGAAGGTTGGGAGGCCGGGGGAGTGGGCAGGAGTGTTTGTTCGGGGATGATGTTGTAGAGTCCGTCCTTGGAACGGAAATCCTGCGCCTTGTTAGTGGTTTAACAGCAACAGCATGGGCATCGAAGATTGGTACCGGGATGCCACAGCTCGTGCTGATTCCAGCGCCGGTAACGAGGAGGACCTTGTGCGACCTCGCGAGGACATCGGCTATCTCTTGGAGAGGTCGATCGTCCCCTGGGTGAAGCTCTCGTACAACCATCTTCGCTGATTCCACGGATTGATTTCTCGTTTCTGTCGTCGCAAAAGCTGACCAGACAGAAATGAGCTGCAACAGGCGTGGAGAGTGATGTGCGAGCGATCAAATTGCAGAGCGAAAGTCGTGACTTAAGCTGAAGCCCCGAGTTCACGGCCCTGAGCTTCGCGTCAGGTTCGCGTCTACACGATATTCACGGCCCACCAAGACAGACGCATGGGGCAGATTCCTTGGTGAAGACGCGTACAATGCCGTGAATGCACATACATTCAGAGTGAAAAGACCGTGCCAATCGAGATGTTCCTGTAAAGATGATATTGTGAATTTTGTCCGTAACGAACAAGAGTTCTGATTGAGTGATGGAAGAGCTCAACGTTGTTTATTCTTCAGTCTCTGGGATTCGCCAATCAGACTTTGCTAAAATAGAAGATCGGCAACTAGACAGTTAGCCCCGGCTGTAGCCGGACCAATTGAAATACACTGACGAAGGACAGCATTCGACTTCAGTTCGTGCTGGCATCGTCCGTGACCGGGAATTAGTTGAACTCGTGCACATATCTCTGTAGGAAAATCACATTTCGGTGGTTCGTGCTGCCTTGTAGGCAACAACACGCGTACGTATGTGGATGCCGCCCTTGAAGCATATGGGCGGACCACAATACTTGTTGGCTGAATAAATTGCACGGCGCTGGAATGAATTATCGATCCTCAACTCAAGCAATTTTTCTTCTTTTATGACGATCTGTGGTCTCTGCAAAAGATGTAGAAGGAAGTATAGCGCCATCACGCTCCCATTCAGCCTGATAGACAACCGACCAACCTATACAATCTTCGACTGACTTTCGTGGTTCTTTTCGTGGCCTGGGGCAGACAGCCATTCCCCTCTCCTTCTTGGCCAGCTTTCCAACGTGGCCGAGCATCGCCAGCAACCTTGACGCTTCTTCTTGTCCTGCCCGCTGATCCAGATGCTCCAGGTCGTCCTCATTTTCATCAACTGAAGACTTCTGAGTAGAAGAGGTTGAACTAGTACCATCGCTGCCGTTTTCCGACACAGCAATCGAGGAGGAGCCATCGCTGGTCTCGTACTCTTCGTGTTCATCGATCACACTGCTGCTGGCTGAGCTAACCGGTGAGATGGGACGGCTTTGATGTGAGTCCTCTGACGCAGTGGACATAGACCTTCCCCGCTTAGAGGTTGACAGAACCGCTTCCACCTCATCGTACGACATCACGTCTCTCACACTGGCACCCTTCTTGTGTCCACTTCCTATAATCGACAGTTGATTCCTCTTTGGGAGTTTGACCCAGAAATCTCTTGAGCTGTTTTCGGCTCCCAGCACAGTGAGAGCCGAAGAGACATCTTCAGTCCGGATAAGACGACCGGGCTTGTAATGGGCTGACGTTGACGCGCGGATGCGGGAATATGCCATGAAGATGCAGGTCTGTACCACTCTCTGCGTGAAACTGGTTACGATGTCGTACAGGTCTGTCACCGTATTTAGAGTCATTGAAGGGCGTTGCCCTTCCTCAACAAGCTGATGCCAGGTCGTAGCATCTTCATGGCCTGAGTTCATGAAGAATCGTTCACTCAAGTTTAGAAAGGTTGAAAGATGGAAGAGAGACGGAACCTTCTCAGCTTCTTGTGAATTCTCAGCGTCGGACCCCATCTCTGAGTTGCTGGCGGTCTCCTTTTCATCCTCCTTCGCATCCAGCTCCGCGGCTTTGGTAGCATCAATCAGCCATGTCTGTGTCTCGCGTTGGGCTACAGCAAAATCAAAGTGCTCCTGGAAAGCCTCAAGTGCTTCTGCGGCCTGATCAAGTATAGCCTCGCTTCCCCCATCAATCTCGAGGGAAGCAGGTATCTCGGCATGTGAGAGATTTCTGGGCCGAGCTTCGAAGAGCTGCCGGTCAGTCTCCTGGTCCCGAAGGCTGTCCAGGTAGACTTTCACCTCAACTTCGGACTTTGAACCAATAAAGCGAGAGATGCTTTGTATGTCGTGTCTACCTTTACGACAAAGGGCTTGGAATAAAGTGGTCTTCTCCGCCGGCTCCCAAATCACAGCTCCAAGCTGAGTGGCAGGGAATTCAGGTGGTGAATCGTCATCTTCAGGCATTTCGAAAGTCTTCTTGAACAGTTCGAGATAGTTGTCGTTGTAGTGTCGCCGAAGTCGATCCCATTTCCGCTCGTGAAAAGATGATGGTAAGGGTTGCCCAGTATTTGAACTTGGTACATGTGTTAAGGTAGCGAAGTCACCATCTCTCGGAGAACTAGGCTTGCCTGGACCAGAAACTTCATCCTGGTTGCCGTCGTCGGACATTATCGGGGTCTAGATGCACCCCAAGGGGCATAGCATGCAATAGACTGTATTCCAATGGTCGCCCCGTGGCATACATAGCGACCGCGCAGGTTCGTCCGTGTGCCTGAGTAATTGTAGGGACTCTAAAGCGACGCAAGTTTTCCAAGTGAAGGAGCAAGATAGGTTAGCGCCAAGACGAGGGAAAACAAGGCCATTTCGGGCAAGTGCGCCGAGTGTTCAACACTCCTTGGAGTGCCCAAGAAATGTCAGTATCCATCCTCTGGGGCTTCCCCTGGTCTGGGCTTCTAACATGATAGACGTTCATCTATATAAGTACAGAATAATAGTTCGATAGCCTACTGTTGGCGCTAAGGTTGTACAATATCATGGGTCTAGCGCGACACCCCTTCATTCACGCTGTCCTTGCCTAGCTGATCATGAGAATTTCAGTCCGTCATGATTTCCAATTTCGTCCTGCTGGAAGCAGCTTCAGGATGAACTAATAGACCATGCTTAGCCCGAATCTATGTGCGACCGATTTATGGATGTCAAACAGTTCGAGAATGCGAAAAACATCAGACCATTAACATTATTATCTCAAAGCTAAGGACCAAGATTTGAATTCATCTCTACTCCAAGCCCGTGCACGACACAAGCTTCATCTATCGTTTTGTGTTCGCTTGCACATGTTCGAAATCTACCTAATTGAAATGGGGAGTGTTCAATGCCAAACCCATAGTACAGCCAGCGAGGAGTCCAGCAGCAGGGATCGTAATGAACCAAGACAGAAGAAGCAGGAAAACTCGTTG
This sequence comes from Rhinocladiella similis, assembly GCA_024082115.1. NCBI lineage: Eukaryota > Fungi > Ascomycota > Eurotiomycetes > Chaetothyriales > Herpotrichiellaceae > Rhinocladiella > Rhinocladiella similis. The sequence goes on along the minus strand of JAMRYE010000013.1, from coordinate 2,898,271 downwards.
CCAGTTGACCGCCCTCAGACTGCCATTGCAAAGACCGACACCGACGGTGGCACCGGTGATACACATGGATGTGGAGACTGGCAATTTGTACTGTGAGAAGATCAACACAGTGATGGCGGCACCCATTTCCATGGATGAGCCACGGCTTGGCGAATGGTATGTGATCTTATTTCCCATAACTGCAGCAGTGTTAGCATTGTATTCAGAATCGTATGGAACCCAATGGAGATGACTCACCCTTCATAATGTTGTAACCGTAGGTCATGAAGCCGATACAGAGGGTCAAGGTAATGACAGCGATTTGCCACAGGGGCACATCCTCCTTGGAAGCAGCAGGTCTTCCAGTGGTCCAAGCAGCGTACATACCAGCCCACACACCCACAGCGTTGCCGACATCGTTGGCACCGTGAGCAAAGGAGGCGGTACAAGCGGTGATGATCTGGACGAAGGAGTACAGGTACTCAACCTCGTTGGAGTATTTTGTCGCATGGGCATATGTGCGTGCCATGCGTTTTCCCTCAGGAGTTCCTTCGAGGCCGATTTGTGCAGTGTGGATGTCGTAATGAGTGCCGTAAAGCAGTGCCACTATACACATAGCAGGGATTCTTTTGAGTGCCGTGAGGATGTTGTGGGTCTCGTACAAAGAGCCCGCACCCATGGGATTCTCGTGCAGCGTGCGCATGGCCCAGCCAAGAGGATTTGCCTTCTTCCGAATGTTTGCGTGATGTCGCGCACGAGCCAAGGCCATCATCTTCTTGTAATCGGAGGAATCCATCTCATGCTGAAGTGAGTGAGGTGCAGGAATGTCGGTAGTGTTGGGTTGGGCATGGGTAGTCTTCTCGGAGGAAATTCCGGCCTCGGCGGGTTGGTTGACGTCCTGTTTAGCCGCATCGGTGGAATCCGAGTCACTGTCGTCAGGATACTGGATGACCTCGAAGTTTGGCACTCTTGCTGTTGCATCATTGCTGTAAGGGAGTCTCCACAGCAGAGGACCCTTGACGACTTCCCACCATTTCAGCTCTTGATTCTTCTTAATGACCTTTGCGTGGACAAAGGGTAGGAAGAAGATGACCGACAGCAGGCAGAGAGCAAAACCAGCACCGAGGGTGACGCCTGCGATCCAATAGGCTGGCTTTTTGCTGAGTCCCAGCCTTGGAGACCCCTTGTACACAATTGTCAACGTACAGACTGTGCCGGCGATGAGGAAGAAGAACGGAGAAGTCCAGATAGCCCAGGGGACCGGATTCTTGCGCATGTGAACGATAAGCTTGATGAGCATGAAGATAATAGCCCCAAAGCATCCCGCGATGAAAGGGGCCATCAGAAGGCCGGCGAAGATGGCGCCGACACCGTTGCCGCCATTCCAACCCCAAGTGACGCCTTCAGTGCCAACGGTCGCGATACCCACACCGACCAAAGCAGAGATAAGCGAGTATGTGGATGAAACGTGGATGTTGTTCATGCTGCAAAACATGACCCACGTACCAGCACCGGCGGCAGCACAGGCAAAGGCCAGCAATTGAACGCCGGCGTTTCCCTGGAAGGCTTCAGGAGAGATGATTCCATTCTTGATCGTCGAGGCTGTTCGTGCACCGACAGTCAAAGCGCCTATCAATTCGAAAACAAAGGCGCAGACCATGGCCGCACGATAGTTCAGCGACCGAGAGGAGACACTGGTGGCCCAGGAGTTGGCAACATCGTCTGTCAGGACACAATTGGATTAGAATGGTGGCCATCGATACAAGCATTTGCCTAGACGGTAGCATTGGCAAGGGTCAAAGACTCACTGGCGCCGTTGTTGAATGCCTCTAGAAGGGCAAACATGGTGCCGATGGCAAAAACGTAGGTGTAATCTGAGAGCACCATGATGTCGATGGTCTGCCCGGGAGGCTATACTGTGTCTGTACTCGGAGGTGGTGGTGGTATCGACTACAACAGGTCTCACCCTGGAAAAGGACATGGTGGACGCCATATATACCTTTCGCAGGGTGGAAATCAAACTCCCCAGCAGTACTGGGTTGCAATAGATGACCCTCCATGGGCCCTAGTCAAGCTCGATATCAAGTCCACCCTCGACCGTTGACCAACAGAGGACAGGAGGTTCGTGCCAAGAGCGGACATCGATGCCAAGATTTGGGAGGATAGTCTTGGCTGGGGGTTGCAATTCTTGGCTCCAACTCCATCTTCCAATACGATGCGATTATACACCACGTGCCCTTTGACCACAGCCTCACTACAACACTTCGACTCTTCTTGGCCAACTTGAAAAATTCTGTGGAAGGTCGCTAGAATGGCTAGCTCGGACTCCACGCGCATCGAGACATCTTCTTGAGAACAAGACACAGAAGCAGTCGCGACGCTTTGCACGGCACATTCACCACGTGAAGCAGGATGAACCATCTGATGGGCTCGCGTACCTCCGTGCAGTCGTTTGCCAAGCGAAGTCTGTAGCAATCAAGACTGTGCTGAGCCTTGCGAGCCGGATTGCACCGATGTTCTCTCCACCCACGCGACAGCGTCCAGGCGCACCATGCCTCACGCGGCAACCACACGGGGGCTACTGCTATTGATAATGTCACCAAACTTCGACCATCTCCTTATGACGAGCGTGAGAGCAAGGGACATCTGAGGATTTCGACGTGTGGAGGGTAGAGAAGCTTGTCGGTTCACATTTCGAGGAAGAAGCAACGCCTCTCTCTAGCCAAGTCCAGGACTGGTTCTGGGCGAGTCTTGTCCATTGTCTGACCACAATTACAGCAGCAGTGCCTGAGGGGTGGCTTATGCACGTGAGAATCGGACCAGAGTCGAGGCACGCGAACAAGCTGGTACGGCGTCCATCTCCTCCCAAGTGTGTCTGACACAACGACGTCCCCATTGTCACATTTCCCCAAGAACACCTCCATGTTACACTTGGCCTCGTGTTCTCGTCCTGCGCCGTCGTTGGCGGTAAGGGCTAGTCTTGAAAGGAACATTCATGCCGGTCTTTTCTTCATCTATCTGTAGGCTCGAGGGGAGTGATCCACATGCCACTGCGATCAGATACGGTGCTCCACTAAATCCGGCAACCGAAGGGGCTTGCATTGAACCCTCTGACGATCCGTTTTTGCCATGATGCTCCAGGCTTTAAGAACATGCCAGATCCGAGAGAAGCTCGGCTAATAGCACAGAAATCAGAGTTTCATCCGACGTCTGACCAGCCAGACATCTGATTTCCCAGCGTTGATCAGACGATTGCCATTGCCACTCGCAGAGCAACGATATCGTCGTCTGATATCATAACTACAGACACCTAATGTGGTGTGCCGATCAACGATCATCTTGAATCAGAAGAGGCTGATGTATTCAACATACCGGCCTCCCGGGCGCCTGCTGTTCGTGTCTATAACAGTCTCTTGCCGATGACCAAGACATCAAAAACTTTGCCCTGTCATCCTCATCGAGATGTCTGGAGCAAGATGCCAGGCTGCAGGCTCACATACGATCTCGCCTCTGAAATGATATAACCGTGTCGTAGGACGATGATCAGGTGTCTATCACGAAAGAGCATACTGAATCACAGCACAAAAGGGCGGAAAGGTCCCGACAATGGAAGCGCGGATACAGATTCAATTGAAGTCTGGAGCCCTGTTAGAAGTGCATATGTCCCTACATGCCTCCTGCTATGACGCTTTCGACCACTAATTCGTGCTGATGAATTCTGTAAGTCTGATTCGCGTACATCAAGGAACATTGGAAGCAAAAAGGTAGCGAGACATTACTAGGAATATGATTGTTTCCAATACTGAGCAAGAATATCGTACTATGAGATAAATGTGCTCTGCGCGGACTGTGGGAGCAAGTAAACTAACCACATCGACTTCGATGATCGTCTGCTTCTCACTATATGCAGGTTTCTTGCAAATCGAGTGCCAAAGAATTGTAAAAGCTGCAAAAACAATAGTCACCGCTCAAAGACCTCCCTCTTTTCAACGACTGTAGGCGGTGCTATTGTAGGGGTGTCAGATGTCAGGCCGATTCCATACCGCACCGATTACAGTTGTTGAATAGGGGAAACGTTGTTCATTGGTACGGTATGTCAATGCATTCCAGGGACTGTATGAATCTCTCAGCCATCCCCTAATTGGGCATAGTACAGCCTTCCCCTATGTCGTGCCTGCACAAAACGAAACTCCGTTGTATGTCACGCTTTGATCCAGCTTTAGCAACCATTGCACAATGCCCAGGACAATATTATGTTGTCATGTCCCCGGTGGCTAAGTAGGACCACACGTACAGCGAAATGTCTTCTAGGTGCTCAACCTCATCGAGCCCTCGGGAGTGTCGCTAGTGCTCCGCCACCCGTCTTTCGGGAGGAGGCAGTACGCTTGCGCGAGTATCAGGAGGAATGCATCCAATCCGTCCTCTCATACCTTGGTAGAGGGCACAAGCGCCTGGGTATATCACTGGCCACAGGCAGCGGCAAGACGGTACTGGCACTTACCACTCATTTCACAACAATGCTGACCTTGCTAGGTCATCTTCACGCAGCTTATTGACCGTGTTGCTCCTCCTACGAGGGATGCCCAGCAGACCCTTATCCTCGCCCACCGGCGTGAACTTGTCGAGCAAGCCGCCCGTCACTGCGAACGTGCCTACCCGCACAAGAGCATCGAGATAGAAATGGGAGAAACACATGCATCAGGTGCAGCAGACATAACCATCGCTTCAGTCCGCAGCATGGTCTCAGGCGATCGCCTTTCGAAATACCGTGCAGATCGCTTCAAGCTTGTCCTTGTCGATGAGGCACACCACATTGTGGCTCCGGGCTACTTACAAATCCTATCTCACTTTGGGCTCAAGGAAACAGGCACAACCTCTCCAGCTTTGGTCGGGGTCAGTGCGACATTTTCCCGGTTCGATGGCCTGCGACTCGGCGCGGCGATCGACCATATCGTCTACCATAAAGACTACGTTGACATGATTGGCGAAAAGTGGTTGTCTGATGTAATCTTCACGACTGTCAAGTCCAAAGCAGACCTATCGAATGTTAGGGCAGGCCGTGATGGCGATTTCCAACCCGGTCAGCTCTCAGCGGCTGTCAACACAGAAATCACAAACGACATTACGGTCAAGGCGTGGCTGAGTGAAGCAGGTGATCGAAGGTCCACGTTGGTTTTCTGCGTCGATCTTGCGCACGTTTCGAGCTTGACGTCCACATTCCGCAGACACGGCATCGATGCACGATACATAACAGGCGCGACGAAGAAGCGAGTCCGCGCCGAGCGGCTGGAAGCATTCAGAAACCGCGAGTTCCCGGTACTGTTGAACTGTGGCGTCTTTACCGAAGGCACGGACATGCCCAACATAGACTGCGTACTGCTTGCTAGGCCTACGAAATCAAGGAATCTCCTCGTGCAGATGATCGGTCGCGGAATGCGCTTGTACCCGAACAAGAAAGATTGCCATGTCATCGACATGGTAGCGAGTCTAGAGACGGGTATTGTCACGGTCCCCACGCTCTTTGGCCTCGACCCAGACGAAATGGTCAAGGGTGTGAAAGTCGGCGATCTAAAGGCGCTGAAGGATAAGGACAAGCACCGCCATCCCGATTCTTCTTCTGTGACGCAAGAGTCGTCAGATTTGCGACGAGGCCTAGCAGTGACGGGCGACCACAGGCTTGACTTTACACATTACGAAACAGTGCACGACTTGATCGAGGACACGTCTGGCGAACGACACGTTCGTGCAATGTCCCCCAACGCCTGGGTGCAGGTCGATTCACAGAAGTACATTCTTGTGGCGAAGGGTGGCGTTTTGACTCTTGAGTCTCAAGGCCAGACTGCCTTGAAAAGCGGCCAGCCCCAGTTCAGCGTGGTGTGGAAGCATTCCCTCGCTATGACGGAGGCGAGTAAATCGCCGTGGTCTCGGCCTAGGGTTGTTGCCACGGCCAGCACGCTCTCGGACGCCCTCCACGCAGCGGATACATTTGCTAGCACAAAGTTTGACAGAGTGTTCATCGCGACGAGTTCGAGCTGGAGAAGATCACCCGCTAGTGAAGGACAGCTGCAGTTCCTCAACCGCATGCGTGATGTGACTGACGATAACGTCGAGTTGCTGACTGGCGACGACATTACCAAAGGCCAAGCGGCCGACATGATCACCAAGCTCAAGTTTGGGGCCAGAGGACGCTTTGACAAGTTGCAGATGAAGAAGCGACGGGCTGAGAGGGAGGTTGAAAAGGGCCAGAAGGTTCAAGCGATGAGGGAGAGAGAGACGGTCAGGGTCGGCCCATTGGAAGCTTGACACCCAAATACAGATTTCAAACGTGATATGTATTTGCAATAGTCGCTCTAGCATGATAAATAATACATTTCCCCCCATCATCTCAACGCGCGTGCAATGATTTCTCACTCTGTCGGGCCTTCTCAGATAGATAATGGCTGGTTCCAAATAACTCTTCGATGTACACCAAAGTGGGAGCCAGCGGCATCAATGTAAAAACACGCGCTTCTTTTTGCTTTTGGCATTCTTGAGCTCGCTCGTTGCCTTGCTTTATTTGAGGTGGCTGATGATGGCCTGTGCATATTCGTGTGTCTTTGCCTTGCCGCCCAAGTCACCGGTCAAGGTCTTGCCCTCGGCCAGCGTGTCGAAGATGGCAGTCTCGATCTTGGTGGCATGTTCGTTCAAGCCCATGTGCCGTAACATCATGATACTGCTGAGAAGCAGGGCGGTCGGGTTGGCAAGGGCCTTGCCTGCGATATCGGGAGCTGACCCGTGGACGGCTTCGAAGATGGAGCACTCGTCGCCGATGTTTCCGGAAGGAGTGAGACCGAGACCACCGATCAGACCGGCGCACATGTCGGACAAGATGTCACCGTACAAGTTGGGCATGACGAGGACCTTGTCAGAGTACGGGCCGGGGTCGGTCGTGATCTTCAAGCAGGCGTTGTCGAGGAGCTCGGCATCGAATTCGATGTCGGGGAAATCCTTAGCAACGTCTCTTGCGGTGCTGAGGAAGAGGCCGTCGGACATCTTCATGATGGTGGCCTTGTGGACCACGCGGACCTTCTTCTTGTTGACGTCCCGAGCATACTGGAACGCGTATCTCAGTACTCTCTCCGAGGCTTGGCGGGTGATAAGCTTGATGGACTGCACGACGCCGTCTACAACGACGTGCTCGATGCCGGAGTATTCTCCTTCGGTGTTTTCTCGAATCAACACTGTGTCCACGTTGTCGTAGGCGGTCTTGTAGCCCTGGATGCTTCGGCACGGACGGACGTTGGCAAAGAGGTTAAAGGTTCGGCGGAGAGTGAGGTTGAGAGAGACGTGTCCCTTGCCGACAGGTGTTGCCAGAGGTCCTTTCAAAGCCACATAGTTCTTCTCCACTGACTTGATGGACTCTTCGGGGATCGTTGTTCTTCCATCTATCAGGCGAGGGGTGACGTCCACGGACTCCCACACGATCGGGACCTTTGCGGCCTTGTAGATGTCCTTGACTGATTGTGAAATCTCAGGGCCGATGCCGTCTCCTTCTATTAATGTGACCGTGTAGTTGCCATCTGGTCCTTTGGTACCCTTGAACTTGGCGACCTTGTCCTGCTCCTGAGTGGTAATGAAGCGCTTAGGCTGTGCCTGCAATGTAGAGGTTAGTAACCACAGATGCGTAGAGAAGCTTCGTGAGGAGCCCTGAAACCTACCTGGAAGGATACAGCAGCCCATTTCGGCTGTTGATAGGCTTTTCGCAAGCATTGGCGTGCTGGGGCAGCAAATGCTCTTGAGGCAATCATGGCGGGCGGATGCTGCAGGAGTGAAGTTACAATTGTATGCGATAACTTCACGACAGGCTCCGAGTTACAGCTGGCAGCATCGAACGAGGGACCAAGTGCGCAATGGAGCTGCTGTTGTGAGTCGGGTTGTGCTGGAAGAGGTGGAGCTGTAGAGGAGCATGCTTTTTTATCTGCGCAAGAAGCACAGCAAAAGCAGAGGAGCAAGCGGGAAGCCAATGGCATCACATCCGCTGCTGGGCCCAATCTGCGCCTCTCAAGCACAGCGGCGACATCGGCTCAGCTTCGGCAATGCACGTGATGAGCTCTGCCAAGATATCGCGGCGCCTTCATGAGTGAGACTTCACCCCTGGAACACCGGGATCTGGTGTCCTAGTCTGCTTCAACTCGAACCAAGTCAGCGCTGGAAGCTGGACGATGTAGTGGATTGCAATTGTGACTCAAATTCAAAATGGACGACAGAGAGAGGACAGTCGTCAACCACTATAATCTGCCCACCGCCTATCCGACCGAATGGCCCAAGGAGCTTGATGAAAGCGAAGATGATGAGGGACCAGACGCAATCGGCGTTAGACGCTCTAGATCCCGCTACTCGGCATTGGAGAGAACGGCCAGTGAAAGAAAGACTCTTATTCCAGGATCGCAGCAAACGAAAGATGGTCGAGCGAACTTGGTTTCCAAAGACGAACAGGATCCCCTTGGGGCTCACCAAAGTGTTATGAACACATTGAGGAGAGCTGGCATGAAGGTGGATGACGATTCGCGCTTACGAAATAAGTTCATGCTTTCTTCAACCACATTCTCTCCTGGAATGTTTCTGTCGGTAGCCCATCGTGAGGCGTCCACCGAGGATCTTTTGCGAGGCCTGGAATACTTGACTCGATCTATTGACCAAAAGTCGTCGTCCCTGAAAGCCCTCGTCGAGACCAACTTCGAGCGCTTCGTTCGTGCCAAAGCTACTATCGATAATGTATACACTGAGATGCGGAATCAAGGCGTGGAACCCGTCGAAGCACCCGGACCGACATCGCCCAGACATTCTCGACGAACCAGTGGCATCCACTTCCGGAACGTCAGCAGTGGCAGTGCGGCTGGTATGTCTGCGCCACCTCCAAAACCGAGCAAAAACGCCCTCCGAAAGGAGACGGATTATGGTGTTCAAGGCATCAAGGCCCCGTTGCTAGAAGTCTCGCAGAAAGCACAGGATGTCTGGGGCCCTGCTCTTGGAGGCAAAGAGCGTGAAACCAACCTCAAATTCATTGCGGATGCTGTGACCAAGGATCGTGTGCTGTATGAGCTTGGCTCGAATCTCAGCTATGCTATCAAGCAGAAGGACTACGACAAAGCTGTCGAGCTCTATGATACCGCTAGACGGTATCTCGCCGATGCAAAAGCCCTCAGTGATGGAGTGGTCCAGTATGGTCGTACTCTCTCAGACGAAGAAGTCCACAGAATTCTAGCCATTGGGCGCATGTGGACGGATGCAGAGGAACAAGCCAAAGCTCTTAAGCGAGATATCTGGCGGAAGTTGTCCAACGTTTCTTCGGCAGCACCACTTCCAGGAGCGTCACAAGCAGAAGAGCATATGGAACTGATCTGTGTTTTGTTACATCTTGGAGTAGAAGAATCTCCAATCTGGGTTTTCCTGTTGAGCAGGTACGACTATCTTAAGAACAAGATAGCTGCGCTGGTGGAACGCTCAAAGATTGAAATTGAGATTCTGCGGCGGCGTCTTGCCGCTGGCAATGCTCCTTCATCCGAAGTTGTGGCCGCATTCCTACGACAGGCGTCCAAGGATCGGTCTGAAGCTCTTGATACCGATGACGTTATCGACTTTTGGCATTGTATCCAGAATTATCTGACCAAATTGCTCTCTGTGTCAAATGGCCTGCTGGGGGAAGTTGTGGACTTCTGGGAGTCAGCCCAGTCGTTTCTCGACTCGACCAAGCAGAATAATCTACCCTCTGGCTGGGACGGGGAGAGCAGGAAACATCATACACTGGCGGAATCCGACGCCGGCGCCCTGCGTAGTGGGCTGGTTGAATTGATTGGACAACTCAGAGATGCTGTATTTTCACTCTTCGCAGACCCTCCGACTGAGGACATCTCATCTTTGTTCTCGCCAGCGCCAGGATCCGCTGCCACGCCGACGACGCCACTAACTGGTTCTGCCTTTTCGCCCACTGATGGTCGCATTGGTAGGCTTGATCCTCAAAATCTACCAGCGGCAGCTGCAAAGAGGGGTGAGCCATGGGAAGACTTTGCATTCTGGCCTCCTCATTCGAATTCACTCAGTGCGGTGCATTATCTGGAGAAGATTCTTGCGCTCGTCGGGGCCGCTGCCAATGAAATGGTGTCTCTTGGTTCAGTCAACAACAGCGCATCATCTGAGAAGATCAAAGTCATGATCAGTGGGGCTCGGGAGAGATGCATGCGGGCGGTCTGTGAAGCTTGGAGCAAGGATGCCGAAAGCTGCAAGTCTCTTGAGGACTGGGTCAGAGCACCAGAAAAGCGAGACCAAACACGTATGCCGGGATATTTCAAGGCCTTTGAGAGAAAGGTTCTCCTTGGTATGCAGCAAGTATTGTATTTCTCGAATACGAACACCAAGCCGGGCAGTCGAGATATCATCGCACCACCATCTACGAAGCTGCTGCAGATGGTCCGTACGCAGTTCGTTAGCAGTGTCTACAAAGCTGTTAGTGGCATGCTAGAGAATGCAGAAGCTTCGCGACCAGGAGATGAGGATGACTGGGTTTTGGTGACGGGCCTTGACAGTATAATGGACAGCGCAGTACCCAACGAGACGGTCACACAAGACGCGATCAATGCGTCTAGTAGGAATGTCCGCATGCTCCTGACCATGTCGAACCTTAAAGCTTTGCGCAACGAGCATGTCCCCTCTCTGATTCAAATCTTTGAGTCATCCTTTTCAGTCAAACTAGCCGAAGAGTCCAAGACGATTAGAGATGTCTTCGGTCAAATTGACGCGAAGCTCTTCCATTCCTACACGCGGCCAATGGTCGCGACCTTAACGAAGATCATCAAAGAAGGTATTCATACTCCGGACTGGGCCCCCAAAACGTCTCGACCCGATCAGGTCAGACCGTACGTCTACGCTGCTCTTATGACGCTCGTGATGGTCCACACAGAAGTGTCCACGACGGTCTCTACCACGGGGTCGAGCAGCCCCTTGCTAAGCGAAATATTGTCCTACCTTGTCGAGAACATCTCACAAGCTCTGCTTGATGGATTTAAAGAGCGCAAGCCTAACACTTACACCCTCCCAGCTCTGATGCAAGCCACCCTTGACACTGAGTTCATAGCTCAGACGATGAGTCAATATGCCACAGCCAAAGCTAGCGAGGTTCAGGGACAAATATACACGGAGCTGGATAAGCGCACCACCAACGAAGCGCGGACAAGGCTGCAGCAGGAGTTGGGTGACATGCGAGTCGTTCTCAAGAAACTCAGGGATGGAAGTAGAAATAGTTTTGGTTGTTTCAAGAAACAACGGTCCTCGGATAAGGATCGTGGTCGACCCGAGAGGAAAGCTACGGGGACATAGGACTGATAGGACTCTCTCGAGTATATGGATAGATCATCTCCCTCTTCGTCCTCTCCTCCCTCTGCCTCTCCTTCCGCCTCGGCCACCTCTCGTAGATCCTTTCTTCTCCTCTGGCTCTTCCTCTTCTTCACTTTCCTCATCATCACCGGTCCTCTGCTCGTCTTCTTCCTCATCGCCTGTGTCATCCATCGTCTGATCCTCATCTGCGACACTATTCGCTTTACTCGTTCGCCTACTACTTCGATCCGTCTCAACTTCGTTCTGTAGTCGTGAAGACCGGCCTCGGCGTGGGGTACGTCCGCCTCTGACTGAGCCAGCTGGGATAGGGCTTGACCGTGGCTCATCCGTGTCGGCGACCGTGCTTCCCCTTCTCGACCATTCGGGGCTCTGTGTTCCATCGGGCGCGAGGCGTTTCTGCCACATCATCTCCTCAAACTCTTCCCTGGGTAGTTCGAAATCTTTGAAGTAGAGTGTCTCATTCTCTGGATCGTCGGAAATATCAACTGTGGCGTTTTCACGTTCGTCTAGCTTTGGCAGATCGTATAGCGTCGAGAGTTTGGCCCATATTCCAGCTATCGTCGTATGCGGGTCCTCGGCATTAATCACGTTCTGTGACAGGAGATGTTCTCGTATTGCGATGATTCGAAAGTGCTTATGAATACCAACCGGTTTCCAACGGACAATGGCCTGCAGGAGTGCTGATTCTTGTTCGTCTGTCCATTGCGAAGGCCAGAGATTAGTGTCAACGGTCTCTGTTACTGTTGTCGCCATGCTTGTTGAAGCAGGAGGTCTTCTTGTCACCTTTAGATTCTCGTCTGCTCTTCTCAGTAACGAAGCCTGTCTAGCGAAATTCCGTGTATTGGGGCGTCGAGTTCTTGTCGACCTCTAGTCGTGCTGTCCCTCGCCCGCCATCTTTGGTTGCTTATGAATGTTACGCTATCCTTGTACTGAACTCGTTCTTCGGCCAAATCGAGATTTTGTGCTGGATGTCGTTGATACTTTCATTCAAATCTTCTCACGCTGAAGTCTAAACATCCGAGACAGTACCGAAAACTTGCCGCTTTTGGTCAATATTCATCGACGCGTTGCGCGTCTCGGGTACGAAGTGCGGAATGAACACAGATGGATGTTAGAGACCATGCGTAGGTATACCTGAATTAATCCTCGAACGTTACTCGCGCCTATACGACAAGCAGTCAATATGGTTGACAAATACTCGCTATGGCACTCCCCATCCTCTACGATCCCTTTTCGAGCGATGCGATCAACATTATTCCTCCTCTCGGAGCGAATGCGGAAGGAGTCTGGGATGGATTCCAGTTCAATAGCAGGCTCGAGAGTGGACTTCTTCGGCTGAGTGAGACAAAGTCTGAAATACCAGATCTCAAGACAGACATTCTACGGTTGCAACTGGAAGATGTGTCTTTGCTAGATCTATCAGCACCAACTTCCCAAACTACATCCGATGACGAATACGAGAGGCCACGGGAGCAAGAGCCAGACAATGCCGAAGACAATGTGGCGAATCTATGGACACTGCCAGATGTGGTGGGAAGACGAAGAATTACTGAACTTCTATCCTGGGACTCATTCTTGGACAGACACCATTCAGAACCAGCATCAGGCTATCTGAGCGAAGCAGGTCCACGTGCTTTCAGCTCTGTCCTTCCTACCAACTATTCGGCAACATCCCTTAGAGCGTTGAAGCCGGACATCTTGCTCAATGCTTTTTATCAGCTGGGCATGGGGAGAAGCTCTGCCGCCTTCGTCTGGGATGCGCAGCAGCGGATGTTCAGAAAGCAGGTAGATAATCTCGTGGCGTTCGGATACAGCCCTCAGCTGCTGCAAGACATTTTCGAGACAGTGTCCCGCGTTGGTGCCTCTACCAAGGTCATATCCGAGACATGCAACTCTTGGACACGCCGAGGCTCTCCGTGTCGAATCGCATTTCTGGCTTCAGTTCGAGCTGCTTTGCATACCGTTCATGAATACCTTGAGGCTACGAGACCAGAGATAACAACTATAGTACGACTCAAAGCTATCATGACAAAAGTTGAAATCTTGATCACATTGTTGAAACAATGTATCGATCTCACCCAAGCCTATAAAACCGACGATGGCCTCTTGACCGACCTAATGACGCATTTGACGACCGTGTCCTCCTACAACTCAACCGTGATCGGAGTGCTACGGTCAATATTCGCCAGATCGTCTCAGCCAATACTGGCAAGACTCAGTGCTGAGGTCGGACTCAGCACTCATGGGTTGACCGATGACGATCTCTTGCTCGAGCGGATCCCGGAAAACGATAACATGTGGACATCTGTGTTTCAGATCGAAATGGCCGGCGTAATTATTGAGACACGAGAGAGTCTGCGGCTTTTGAGATTATATAACCCAGATTGTCCGGTGTTATCCACTTCCGAATACGGAAACTCCAAGCTGTCTGCCCTTGAAGTCGTCTACACTTTCAATGGCCTCTCTATTCTGCACAGCCGCTCTTCTGCATATGAAGATTTGCGGAAATTGTCGATCAGTTCAGCTGGTTCTTCCACAGCAACGAGCTTGCTAGTAACTCCAGCAACAGAGAGTTTCGAGCCGAGTGACATCTACCTCGAGCGGTCCGAGCCTGACGATCCTTTCGTGTTCAATGAAAACATCTTCGCTGAAAGTGTTGACACGATCAGAGATCTTAACCACGACGAGTTGCATAGTCAAGTCTTGTCATATATGGGAGATTTTCACCATGACGATAGTCCTCTCCAAATTGACATCGAGCAAGCTCTGCCACTTTCTATCAGCCCTCTTCTATCAGCACAACATCGAGTGCTGTCTTATGCTGTACTTCAATTGCTCTTCCAGCAGTACAATCTCATCGAACATATAAACCTTCAACGCCAGTTTCATTTCATGGGCAATTCATCTTTTAGCTCACGACTAGGCACGGCGCTTTTCGATCCTGAACAGAACACTGGCGAAACTCGAAGAAAGACGGGGGGTGCTACTGGACTACGACTCCAGGCTCGAGATACTTGGCCCCCTGCAAGCTCTGAGTTGAGATTGGTGCTTATGGGCATCCTGTCGGACAGTCTGTCCATGAGCCAAGGGCACAGTCTTGAGGATTCAATCTCATTCGCCATTCGAGATATGTCTCTCGAAGATCTTGAGAAATGTCGAGACGTTGATTCAATCTATGCGCTTGACTTTCTTAGGCTCCAGTACAAGCCGCACAATGATGTTTTGGGAACGGTGCTGACGGCACAGATCCTAGACAAATACGACCGAGTGTTCCAACTACTCTTGCGTTTGTTAAGACTTCACAAATTAACCGAAAGCATGCTTCGGGATGGCGATTGTATATCTGGGGACGATCATAAGCTGGTTCTTGAAATGCACCATATCATCACAACGCTTGCAGATTACTATCACAACACAGCGATCGGGCTGCATTGGCGGAAATTCGAGACCGTTCTGCTTCAGGTCAGAGCTTGTATTATCAAAAATGACTACGAGAGGACCCTGAAAGCTGTCAAAAGCCAAGATTATTTGCGTTCTTTGCATGAACGGACCCTTGACAAGATCTTGCACGCTCTGTTTCTGAGGAGGAGGCAGTCAAAGATACAACAGTCGCTTGAGCATCTCTTTTCGACAATTCTAGCTTTTGCTGCCCATCGACGTATGGAGCAGAATGCACAAGAGAGGAGCGCTGCAGAGTCCTCCGGAAGGGTGTTCCGAGCACAATTCACAGAAGACGTTAGGTATTTCATTACCGCAATACGTGCTCAGGATGAGAAAGAAGGCTCTGCGCCACACAGGGATGGAACTGTCTCGGATGATAATGGTGATGCAGATGAAGATATCAATCTATCAGAATACCTACTTCTAAGGCTTGACATGTTTGGCTATTGGGATAGGAGTGGACATGGGAAAGGGAGATCACATCTTGATTTCTTGTGAAGAGGAAATGACGTATGTACAAACAATATACTAGTCAATGAGTGCATGAATGATTGCATTGAAGCATACTATGGGAATGAGTTTTGAGCGGCTAACTGAGTGAGCGTTATTGGATGCCCGATCTGACCCTTGTAGGTCAGGGAGGCTGTGAGCTTCCAACAGTGCGCCAGTGAGAAGCGAGAGACTCATGGGAAAACAAGCAAAACACAAGCTCAAGACCAAGATTTTACCCCCATCGTAAGATCCATGTAGACTGTGCGTATCGCTTGTGATCGACCGATTTCTCATCCAACTTGAAGAGAGGGCGAATGGGTAGCTGACAAGTGGATGTCGTTCCGTCCATCCGTAGAATTCATTTCAGCTCATCGGAGGGCGGTTTGACTGGGTTCACTTGGGACCCTGCAGGGCCATCCAGCCGTACGAGATACGCCAGCGAGTCGTCACGAACACGATTGTGCTGATAAACGGGCGGGGTCATCGAAAGGATGGGATTCTTCCTGGAGTTCAACCCATTTCCATAGTCCAAGGCCATGGGGGGATATGGGGAGTTTTTGACTGCGATCTAACTAGACGACTGCTTACCCGTCCATACTCTCAGCACTTGAATACTCCATGACTTATCGACTTGACGCCATGATACTAGCTAGCCCCGAGATCAAAGACAAGCGATAGCCACAACCATAGCGACGTCAAGGAGAAGCGAAGGAGCGACTACGTTTTCGATTCTCTCGGCAATATCAATCTGTTCTTTCGTCGCATCACTGAAAATCGACCGCACAACAACATCTTTATTCAATTTCTATAGCTCCCCACAACCCAAGGCGTCTCTAGGTAGTTTCTGAAGTACAGCAGCAGCCCAAGCCCGAACAAGTCGGCGCGTGAGACGGGCTGGGGTTCAGCAGCAACGAGAAGATGTGTCGCTCCGTCACGGTGACATTCACATGTACACCAACACACCCTGCTCACAAAATGTCTTTTTCACAACCGTGCGCAAAATGCCCATCCAACAGATCCCCGTCGCCGACTGGCATGGGATTGTCCTTGACGAAATCTATCAGTCGTGCTCTTGAGTCGAAACCGGACCCAGCTGTGCTCAGGGTATACAAGTTCGCAGCGAATCGGCCATGTGAGGAATGTGATCCGCAACATACACCTGTAGGGGAGCCCCCGGGCTTGGACAAACTTGATGACCGTTTGAGTGGGAGGCATACACTGGGCGTGGAGGATGGGAGGAAGGAGATGGAGGAGATTGGCGTCTGGGTGCAAAGGCTGTCCGAGTGACTTTGCCGTTGTGCTGGTTGTATATCGCTCTCCCGCTCTACCGCTCTCCCGTAATCTCCTGCGTCCTGCAATCCCTCCGCCACACTCACTTCTCACCTGTGTCCTCATCCTTCTCTCCTCGACCTCTTCTCCTCAGCTACGTCCTCTCAACTTTGCCATTTAGGGGTCAGTAATCCATATGGCTACCTTTCCCAACGACTCTTACTCCGTACGCGTATCTGCAAGATGCTTCGTTTGGTCAGCAGGCTGGCCTCGAAGCCTCCACTCAGGCCTGCGATCAGTCTTGCCTCAGCATCCTGCAAAGCCAGGTGTAAGTATACTCCGAAGCCACGAAACCGTACTGACCTACTTGATTGTGTAGTCTCCGATAAGGCGGTTTCTGTTACATCCAAAACCAAGAATGCCCTAGAACCTGCTGTGAAACATACCATCATCCCGATCGAGTACAGTTGCAGCATCAGCTTCGTGTCAGAAAAGGTCGCCGACATTCACAAGAAAGTCCAGCATACTTATCAGATCTTGATCCTCCGAATCCGAGCAATGGCTCGAGATAAGTTCAGTGGGGGAGACTCTTCTTTGGAAACTGGTGGCTATTGTAAGTATACTAATATCAGATTGAAATATGTTGTCTGATAATCTTCAAGATAGGCATTTTTCTGTTCCTGCGAGAAAAGTCCCAGCAGCGGGTTCTATCAGCCAAGACTCTTGCTAACATTGAGCGTGAGGTGGAATAGATAACTCAAGGCGAGGTGAAGGAGTGTTGGAAGGACTTCATAGACTCGGATTGTGGAGCTAAGTGGCTTTCTGTTCCTGTAGTACGATCTGTTTGGTGTTTGTGGTTGATGTCGAGGATCGCGTCGGTCGTGCAGGAGAAGTAGCAATGTCGAGGCGGTGAAGGACTTCGTCTTTATGGGCATCATCAATCATGGTCATTCCGGCGTATAGATTGTGACGTATCAAAATATGCGTGCAAGAATCGTAGATGTGATTCTCCAACCAACATAGCCAGCAACAGTGATGCAGCCAACGGTGATGAAAAGTGTATTGCGATACTTCCGCTCGACGCTTGTTTCTCTGGCTTTCGCTTCGTCGTCGCCACCTTTTGCCGTGAGGACGTTATAGTCAGGAATGTATTTGAAGTCGAATATAGTTTCCTGGCCCAGCCCGAATTTGCCCTCAACGATAATTGTCCAAAACACATTCCGCAATGCCCTGACTTTCCGTTTATCCAGCGCCGGTATGGATCTATACAAATAGCACACAGACATGAAAAATATACACTGTCCCGCCATGAGCGCCCAGTACCATGCCGACGGATGACCAATGCCCAGAGCATCGCACAGATCACCCCCGTTGAGCCAGCGGGCGTTGACCTCGAGGAACGACCGCGATGCGTACGTAGGCGGCTGGTTTTCCAGGCAGCGAATGACGTTTGCGGCTAGGATCTTGGACGTTTCGGTCGGGTTGATCTCGTTCATGAGCAGTGACTCCATCATCGCCTTGGCCCTTGCGGGTGTCTCGAACCATTCGGTCGGTGTGCCCATGTAGTGTGCAATGAGCCGCCAGAGGGCAATGTAATCGACGACCTCCTGCTCGCGGAGCCATATGCCCTGCCGAGGCAAGGATAGCCAGATGATAGTCCCTGAGAAAGTCCCTATGGTCGCAATGCAGTCCAGATCGTTAATCGGAATGCCGTACTTTTCAACACTGTAGTAGTCGGGGCGCGTCTCGGCGAGTTTCATGATTCGTTGCCTGACTGCTGCGTGCAGTAATCTGACTCGAAGACTCGATGCGAAGCCAGTGCCACCTGGCTGGATCGATTCGACGGATCTCGTGCATTCGAGGATATGCTGTGTCGTTTCGAAAAGCCGATGGCGTGCAACTTTGACTGAAAACCCTCCTGTTCTGGCCAGAACCTCGACAACACGGTTGGCACCCATGCCTCCGAGGAGTGATTGAAAGGCTAGACCGGTCAAGGTCGCGCCGCCGTATCGATAGAAGACGTCCTGACCACGGGCTATCTGCTCCCAGTCTACCCAATCTGGGACATTTGTTGCTTCGTCCCATAGTTGCTGGAGCTTCGGATGCTGGTTCTTGTTATCCCTCAGTATCGTGTACAGGTCTTTCTTGGACTTGGGTTGCTGTGGCTTTGCGTCTTTAATGAATTGTTCTGCTTCTGCCGTTGGCGCGATGGTATCTGATTTGCTTGACGGCGGATCTAGCTGACTCAAAATCTGATAGCATTCTTCACCCAAAACATCGTAGGTGTATTTCATAGGATGGGCCTGCTCTGCTGTAAGGTGCTCCGAGGTCAACTGGAAGGTGTAGCCCCAGTAAGTCCGAGTATGCTCGTCCTTTCGCCGAAAGGGATTCGGCCACGCCATTCTAACCACGGAGGCGTGTACAAATGTTGATGGCTGCAACCTGCCTCAAGACGACAGAAGAACAACATCATTAGGGAGGCGAAATATAGCCGTCAGTCTCTCTCCCTTAGCGGAGGGTGTTGATGTCAACGAGAGTCACGAGTCAGGCTTCGGTTAGAGGCGGCGACGCGGCTAGTCATGATGCAGATCATCCGAACAGCGAATCAATCGCCTGCGCCCAAAAGATTGTATCGTGTTTCTTCAGAGAATAGGGAAATGATGCCACTGTCGGACGTGTAGCGCACATTGTAAGATTCTGGCATCATGTCTCTCGGTAGTAAATCGAGCACCATTGTTTCAAACGCCATCCGCTGTAGAACAAAGTCTTCAACACTCCCTCAACAAGTACCTTTTCCTTCCATCCTCTCATTCAAGTCGCCAATATCCTCAGTATCTACACCTCTTCTCTGCAACCCATCTGCCTCTTTTGTGCTTGCACCTGCTCAGAATGGCCTTGTATCCAAGAGACGGAGGCTGTCATCTCATAGAGCAGCTGCATCACTCAACCACGGACACAAAAAAGAGTCTGGATCTGCGCGAGGGTCCAAGTTCGGCGACGAAGATGTAGAGAACTCCGGCTCTGGAACTTCATCGCCCTCCGAAGCCCAAGGGGCCGCTCAGCCGCTACAAGGGGAATTTGATAACATGTCGTTACAAGACAAGGTCGGATCTCAAGATCTCGACTCGGCACGCGCGAGAGACCACAAGAAGGGAGGCAAGAAACGGATGGAACTTAGGGACTTGGTTGAACCTAGACAGCAAAAATCAGAACTTTGGCAAATACAGAAAGATGCTCTCAAGAAGAAGTTTGGTGAAGCAGGATGGAATCCAAGAAAGAGATTGTCTCCGGACACCATGGAAGGGATCCGGACTCTTCACGAGCAAGATCCAGAAAGATACTCTACACCACTGTTAGCAGAGCATTTCAAGGTGTCGGCTGAAGCCATTCGTCGTATCCTCAAGAGTAAATGGCGGCCATCTGAGAAGGAAATGGAGAAGAAAAGGGAACGGTGGGCTAAAAGACATGACCGTATCTGGGACCAACAGGCGGAATTAGGCCTGAGGCCGAAGAGGAGAAAGGAGAGACCACAGGAGGATCCTGATGAATTTGAAGAGAATCTGAGAGCGAAGGAGATGCTGGATAATGCGAGGAGTGCTTGATTCAGCAATACACTCCCGCTTTGTTCATTGCGTTGAGAGAAAGATCATAAGCTAAAACTGTTGTGCTGTAAGTACATTTGACGACGTTCTGTCTGTCTCTTTGCGTGAGCCCATGCTGCCATTAAGCATGCATTTGTCTTGTGAATTGTTTGTCATACTCCCACACTTGTGCATGTTGCCATTCTTCTTGATACACTTTCTCCGAGGACACCTTCACAATTGTGAAGTGTATAGTGGTCAACTTTCTGCTTCCTCATAAGCTCATTCTTGTATGTTATCCACGCGAGCAGCAATGCATCCTCCTCACTCTGTCCCTCCTCGCTGACTGATGGCTCAATTGCGTTGGTTGCGCTTGTGCGTGAGGACACGCCGAGTCTTGTCAACAATTGCTGCCACCTCAGTCGGTCATGCTTTACGCAAGCTCATTGTCTCCCGAATCGTGAAGGAGACGGAGGTAGAAGATGCAGAAGATGAGCCAGGTGAGGGCCAAGGCATGCGGCACTTCCAGCCACCACGACTCGCGTGTCCACTTGATGGTTTTGTACTTTTCAGCTGCACGCCATATCTTCAATTCCGAATTATACACCATGCAGTCACGACGCTTTGGCATTGTTGGTGGAAAGACGGCATAGATGATGGGAGTCAAGTACAAAGGTGCCACCTCGATGATGCACATTCCCGGGAACCCGATTCGAGCCATAATTCGATGCCAGAAATTTGGCGAGGGATTGCGCAACTCGAAGATCAGGACAATGAAGACGGCAATCATGTACACAACGGAAACCACTCCGTGATACAAAATGCCCTCATGACGTTGAATGCTGGAAAGGCGCTCTCTGCGTCCTTTGGGTCTTTTGTCAACATATCGTTCCTTGATTCCAGTGGAGGTTTTGTCAGCACCACTGATCTCAAACCCAAGTTTACGACTCCAGCAAGCTGGAATCAAAGTTCGCACAGCATCTCGGGAGAAATGGTTGGCAAGCCAGACATTTGTTGCTTGGCGTCTTCTCAAGTTCCAGAAGATCCCATGGTGAACAGACTTCCAGTCAGACCAAGTCGAGAAAAACCACCGGAGCGCCAGAACCAAGATCACGTTCAGCAGGGAATTTGCACGAGGAGTTGCAACGACTGGTCCGATGATCATGGCGATAAAGGACAAGAGCAGACCACCCAATCTGAAGACAGTGTAAAACCATGGGCGAAGACAGTGATGAAACATGGCGAAGCGTTGCACACGAGTAGCGCCTCGGAGGCGTTCGTGGCAAGCAAATTTCAGCTCCCAAGCGTCACGAATATGGCCAGTCCACTACCCTCGTCAGTCATGTCTGCACTGGCAGTGTTCGATGTCACTCACCCAACGACGACGTTGTTTCAGATGGCTGATTATGCAGTCTGGCTGGATGCCCCATTGAAGGACTTCATGAATGAGAGCGATCTTCCAACCTCTGCCGTGGAGCAGCCAGCTTGTGATCAGGTCTTCAGTGATGGAGAATTCAGGGAATCCACCAATGTCGACCCAAGCAGCATGTCGAATGATGAAGCCACTGCCTGGACACCAAGCTGCATTTACGCTGTCACGAGTACCATCATCAGCCCCTGGACCAGTCACATTTGCCTGATACAACGGATCGTTGTCAGGAATGTTGTAGTGATGCTGTTGCTTGTCAGTTTATACTATGGCCAAGAACTTTACCGCACTACTCACCTGTGCACATGTCACCATGCCAACCCGATCGTCGATCAGGATATGCGGAAGAAGAGCACGGAGGACACCGGGTTCCGGAATCATGTCAGCATCGAAGACAGCTTGGAACTCAGCCGGCTTGTCCAAATTTCTGATGGCGGTGTTGAGGTTGCCAGCCTTGTAACCATGGTCCTCTTTTCCCTTGACACGAGCCCAGTAGTGGAGATTGTGGTATTTTATCTTGATGCCTTCACAGGCTCTCCTCAACTTTACGTCGTTGCCATCATCGGAAAGGATGACGCGGAATCTGTCTCTGGGGTAGTCGATCTGGAGAGCTGCTTTCACCGTGTCGAGGACAATGTCTCTTGGCTCGCCACATGAGACGATGAAGACATCAACGAGAGGAACTTTGTTACCCAGCAGGCGAAGGGTTTGACGTGGGAGTTCAGATCGCTGAAAGCTCACAAGTATTCTCCAGATGGTGTCGCCGATGGTGCCACCTGCACACATGTTAGGTGTTTCTTTACACAACCTGTGACAGGTCACTCACAGTGCTCGATCCACTGTCCGATCACGAACAATGTTGGGGCCAAGATCTTCATGCCTGCTGCAGCACTCAGGTGGACATTGTAGCACAAGAGAGTGAGGTAGGTGAAGAGCTGAGCTAGAGCAAGAAAGCCGAATGCGTTTGCAACATAAGAGATGGGGATCTTTGGCTTGACTCCAAGTTGGACAATGCGGTACTCTGGATGACCGAGAGCCTGCATTATACGGACTGCTTCTGGCGACGTGGCATCCAGCTGATAAGTGCCAGCGTCGGAGTCAGCCATGGTTGATGAGGAACTCAGACTATATTCAACGATAGAGTCTCAGGAAAAGTAGGGAAGGATTTGAGGAGATGCTTAGGAAGAGGAAAGTTGATTGTGATGATCAAGGTTGAAGAAGGAAGGGAGTGAGAATGGACACCGCTCAGAGTGACGACAGCGTACTCCTACGACGTCCTCGCGGACACGCAGATGATAGCCTGGGACAATCTGGAACGGTTTCAACGATGAGAAGAGAGTTACAAAGGTCTTTTCTTGATGAATGTTTGATGAAAGGATGATGTTGGGAGGAGAGAAGGTTGAAGAGAGAAGGGAAGAGCTGTGACAGACACTTCACTGGAAGAGGCTGCTCTACATGGCTGGACATCACGAGGAGGGAAGGACAGCCGGCCATGCCTGCGCTTCCAAAGTGTACATCGGGGATAGACAGTGCATTCAATCGACAATACTGGTCTTTCTTTCTTCTTTTGATTCTTTTCATTTGTATTGGACACCCAGTTCTGTCGGCTTTTCGGTATCCTACTCTTCATTCTGTCAACAGTGCCTGACTGACAGTTAGGAGGCCATTCATGTCCCCCCTCCCTCCCAACGCCCTCAAGAGACCTGTGCTGCTAGTCTATTTTTGTCTATACATTCATATTGCTCTTCTACAGGCTCTCTTTACTTCAGTCGATTTGTTGAAGTCACCGGTAGCGCAGAGAATAGATGGTATGACACGGCACCAGTGGTATATTCTGGAGAATGGTCTGCTTGTTATAATCATTCTCCCACACCTTGCCCAGCTTAATCATTGCCCTGACTAACCTTGAGCACAGGATGCTCGCATTGAGGCATCCATGTCTTCCTTTGAAGGGGATATCCCACGAATTCTTCCTCCTAGCAGGACATCCCTAGCCGTCTCGCCTAGTGAACCATACTTCCCAGTCAAGGCTCTTCTTTGCCATCATCGGACAAGGGAAGCATTCCTGGTCTTTGCAGAATAGAAGCACTAACTGTCACAGGATGTTGTTCAACTTCAATCTCGATCATGCACATGTATTTCTGGGTCTTCTTCAACGTCTCTCCCAGAAAGCTTCATCGAGAACAAACGTGGATGATCAGGGTTCAATGCGGTAGCAGAGCTCTACTCATAAGCCCCCAGAATATACATGAAAGATGTACTCGCAAACACAGATCTAGGTTTTGGCGACCTCGATAGGCCCCGCAGTTTCTGTCCTGAACACCATAAAGAAACAAGCTGAAAACTGCTTCCTGATGTCGTTGTTATATCACTGCGTGGGCGAAGCAGTTCGGTGACGCACTCTACCTTCCAGGGATTACCCTCTCAACAATCCGCAGCCCCAAGGCCTAGTTCAGTCTGGTCATTCATGAGGAAGGCTTTGCACGGAATGCCTTCATGGACACGGTACCATGCACAATGAACAAGAAAGACGATGGACTCAAGACATACAGCTAGTCCACAAGAGTCTCTCTTTGCTGCGATGAGTGGGAATATGCAGGCACCACACCCAGCCTTTCACGTATGACCCTATGCAGCAATAGAAGTCTACACTCACCAGTCATTCATTCATTGATATCCATTGATTGTTCTAGGGGAGAAGGCGGGTCTATATGTCCGCGGGTCAAAGCCAACAGGTCTCCCCTTTTCGTCCTGGCCTTGCCGAGCCAGTCTCCGCTTATGTGCAAACACGCCGAGCCGCAGCCTTGCCTCGGCAGATTTGTGTCAAGGAAATTCCCCGTGAGCAAAAGCGCTGATGGAGGTTCCATAGAGCTGATGAGTTTGATTTAGTACAACATTTTACTATTTTTGAATCTGCGGCATGAATTATCAGTGAGACCTATTTGCTGTAACATCTGTTCGGATTCTTTTCTCTGTTACCATCGCGACCATTCCTAGAAGCTTCGGCAGCGAAGAGCGAAAATGGTGAATCTGGCAAAGCGCATGCGAAAATTCCAACCTGTAAGTTCACTCTGGCTTGAAGATGTAGTTGTTTGCTAATGAAAAACAGAAAGTGAGTTTTGGTTGACCTGATCTATCTTCGTCAAGCTTATTTTCTCCAGTTATTGGCAGTTCAATATGGCAAAGGCGCGGCCGTCCTTCCTCCTCCTCCATCTCCTCAATTAACTCGACTTACAATGAGATTCCCCCGGACCGAATGGTCTCTAAGCAATCAGGGTCCCAGAATGTTTGCAAAAGACAGCCTCCCACGACTGAAATACCATAACCCTACTTTGCCCATACGGGTTGAAGACACACCAAGCTCTACGTTGGAGCTGACATTTGAAAGCACCGATAAAGCCTCATTAGAAACACTACAACAACGAACTGGCTCTGAGAAACTGGAAGATGAATGGACCGAGATACAAACCATGCCACAAGCACCTCCCGACCAGAGCTCTACCTCAACGCCAGCGACCATCTTCACGAGAAATGGCATCCTAGGTCTGAAGGGCAAGCATTCACGAGAAATTTGGAGTTGGTTCCGGCACAAGACGGCATGCAAGGATGTATCGATATCTCCACAAGACGAGAATCTTCGGCGAAAATTACAAGGCACCGCCTGCAAGTCTGGTGCAGATCGAATACTCGTCAAGGCTGGCATGGATGCGCTCAGGAAGCAGCAGGCGGAATTGAAGAAAGCAAGAGAAGCTGCAGAGAGGTTGACATCAGAAGCATAAACTCTTGCGTGTAATATCAAAAGTGGCACCTACGGTTCATGAATGCCTTCTGTACATTACTACATCGGTTCTAGTTGGTGATGGCTAAGCACGATGACTGGCTCAGCACATTGAGCATTGAGCAGATATGTGAGAATCGAGAGATACCCAATGTTCTTCAAGCAAAAGGCGGTTACTCTGCAACCCGACGTAAGGTTTCAAAAGTCTCAGCCCAGGACACCTACAGATCTCCCTTTTGATGGGTTCGCTTCTCGATATATCTGTGTCGATGTTCGTCACCACTCACACACCTTTCCACTCTCAACGACTCGAGGCGCTGCTTTGGTACAGGCGGCTGTAATCTGGCCATTTTACAAGGACCGAGATCGTCGCATGGGAGGAGGTCGTTGGGTGGTACAGTACGTTGATGATGCGAGGAGTTGAGAACCTTGGGGCAATGAAGCTAAATCAGCCCAGATTGGTTCGACGAATATGGTGCACCTGAACACATAGGTCTCGGATGCGTTTGCGATGTCACCACCATCCCTGACCTCTCAACGATATTCGGTGACACATTACTCACTTGGGTCAGCCGCTCTACTCGCTTCAATCAATCACTTGCACCCCCGTACCGGTCACTTTGCTCGGTTGGGTCAAACATCTCGCTCCAGTCACCTAGATACGGACACCGGCAAATACCTTGATTGGCAGCGTTGTTTGCAATCATGACGAGGCGTCTAGAGGCTTTTGAGACAGGAGATCGGTTGCGTCGCCTCCAGTGGACCATATAAACTCGAGACTTGCCAGCCCTCTTCTGCCCAACCACCACTCCTCTTCGATCATCTTACAAAGACTTCGCAAGCACCTCAAAATCAAGCCAACACCTATCTACTTAAAAGCTATATCAAACAACATTCATCATGAGCAGCGGAGACAGCAAACCCAGCGGCAGCAACAGTCCTCCACACGGAGGCACTAAACCCAAGAACTCCAAGCCTCCACCAACTCGACCCCTTCCGAGACCAGCAGAGCCACGACCAATGCCTGGTGTCTCCTAAATGAGGCCACGGCACCAGACGCTATCCGAGCTGCTTGCTGAACGCGGGTGCTGAGGAATTCTTCTTATAAAACCCTGTACGACGGATCTTCATGTTCTCTTCTCCGACGAAGACTTGGTCGGATACGGATGTCCATGCATGCTGGCTATCGAACTTATTGTTGGGTGGTCAAACCAGGTCGTTTTAGTGATTGCGGATTTTCATGGGCTGAGATAGTCACTCTTTATGGTCTCGATTGCATTGTATGAAGCTAGGTAGCCAGTCGATGGTGGACCTACGTAGGTAGCAATCCGACTGTTGTTCTTGTCAAATTTTGATCTATCTTGTGTGATGTGTGAGATCAGTTACCTTCCCAGCTGAAGTAGCTATATTCCGTACCGGCTGAAATTGCTTGTATGAGCACACCCACACATTCCTTCGTAGAGAGTCCTTCCCCTAGAAGTACAGGGATGACTACCGTTAGGAGTGGAGGCGCACGAGAGGAAAGCAAAGGGCAGGATGCTACAATTCCAAGTAAGCAGCATCCTCGTTTACACCAACAACATATCACCGACCACCTTCCATTATCAAACCCATTTAATCAGCTGCTGATCTTGGTGTGAGCCTACATTCGAGCGTGGAAATACTGAGCATATCTGTCGCCAAACATCCATCAGAGTCGCACGTCACCTCCGTGCAAACAATGAGTAACAAGCACTCCCATGCACAAACATCAAAGTCTTGGCCTCCCATACAAAATCTCCGCCAGCGGACTTTCCTCGCCAGGCTCGGTCCATGCGACCCTGCCATTCATATCTGCCGCCCGGCCAACGATTCCTTCCCTCACCCCATCAGCCCAGCTCTGCATATCCACCATCCCAAACGCAGGCGTGCACAAGATGGTACGTGAACTCCTGTCCGCGTCGTACCTGCACCAAAGTAGATCTACATCCATCATGTTCCGGTGGCGAATGGTGCTAGTGTACCGGGTTGGTCTGCGCCCGTTGCACAGTGCCGGCCCGTCCGTCGAGTTGTGTACGTGGCCGTCGTGAATGTCGACTTTCATGAATCCCTGAGCAGCCAGGAGGGGCCAGTTCAACTCGGAGAAGGGCGCGCCGGGGGTGTACATCGTCGGCGTTAGTGTCATGATCGAGACGTCGATGCCGAAAGGGTCCGGGTGAGGGAGGATGGGTATGGCGACTGTGCCGACCTCACCAGGTTGTACATTGATGGGATCGCGGAAGAAATGTGCATCGGAGCATCTGTGTGTGGTGTTGATCGTTTGTGTGTTGAGGATCCACGGTGTGCAATGTGGGTATGGTGATGGAGAGCGGGAGAGGGTGTCGTAGGGTATTTCGCGTGGTGGCCGTCCGTATACGTAATCCGAGTCTGAGTCTGTAGCAGATGAGTGCTCACGCTCAATTACGGGAGCAAGTGGCCGGGGGGCACTTCTAGGCTGACGAGGTTGAGAGCCACGAGGATGCGGACGTGACGGGAGTTGCACTTCATCGTACGCTAGGCCTGCTGTAAGAGGAGGAGGTCGAGTTGTAGCTCTTCTGGGGCTTCTGGGTCGTGGTACGGGCATGCTGCGAGACATAGTGTAGATGATGATCTTATGGTCTGGGGTCAATCTGTTGATACTGGTCCACAGAGCAGTGGATCGGAGGAGATAGAACGTGAGTAGATGATATTAATAGCCCTTGAGTTGAACAGGCATAAAGCGTTTGCTGCAACGCGGATAGTGTGAGTATCTAGGCTGCTTGAGATTCTGTTTCTTCACGAGGGTGATGCTTTCATTCTCAACATCCGTAATCGGCGCTGTTTCTGTTGCTCTTCGTACTTCAATGTCACAACCAGAGTAATATACTGCCACAAGCATGCACTGACAGGTCATCATGAGCAGGCGTAGTTTGATGATACCCACTGGACTAATCAAGGCCATATATATATGCGCAGACTGGTCCGTCACAAAGCTTCCGCCTTTGAAAGCAACTCTTTGCCTAGTCGCTCTAATAATGCTTTTGTGACATCTTTCGGCAAGGTGCCGAGAGCGATTCCCCCGTCTGCCTTTCCATTGACCTTGGAGTCACTCACCATACTGTTTGTCGAGTGATTCTGGTGGCGAGTGAACCTTTCCAAGACCTTTTCCATATCCCGGCGGCCCTCTTCATACGCTATAAGACTGAAGTTTCCTGTCGTTGTAGGGGATGGAGCATATGCAGACGAGTCTAGGTTACGGAAGGTGATGCTGACCGCAATATCAAGGTGAGGAGCCTGTTCTCGAACAGCCTTGTCCTCCAGTGGTGTTCGGCTGCTAGGCTTGGGTGACTCGCATGTGAATTCTGACGCACTTGACAAAGACGAAGTCGAAGTGTCGGAACCAGCGTAACTCAATCTTCTGGCTGCAACGCCCTCAGAATTGAGCTTCCGGCTAGCCTGCTTCTCGGCATTCGAGCGCTCGAAATGTGGCACGTGAGCGTATGACCAAAACGGCGGGATGAGCAAAGCTTCCCCGGCCTTCAATACCGCGAGGTGAGGACTTGTTCTTGGCGGAGGGTGTAATGAATACCTCTGACCAGATCCGGTATTGCTGAAAACCCGCATGTTACTGTGTACAGCTCCAGGAGCATATCCGATTTCGTTGATATCGCACGGTGGGAAAAGAACCAATTTCTTCGCTCCACGAATTTGCGCAATGATCGTGGCCATCACATCATATGTTGGAACCGTGCTGATACCATTCGAAATTTGGAAAAGGGTGGAATTGACAAGAGGCTTGAGGCTAGACATCTCTGCCGGTAGCTGAAAGTCGGAGGCTAGTTCTGGGAGCTCATCTGTGAGGTTAATCGGCCGTAGGGCTTTTGCTGTCGGAGTGAGTCCATGAGGATAGAAGTCTGATGATACAATTCTGGAATGCTGAAGATGTTCGCGAAGAATTGCTTTGATGTCTTGAGATTGAGTATTGTCAACCTCAGATTCGGTGCTTGTCTGTAGTTCACTGGGTAGCTGAAGACAGTCATGATCTCGAAGGTACTGCATTGACCAGAGTCGCATGCATGCTCCAAAATTGAGCATTGGCATAATTATGGGTCTTAGCCTTCGCGTTGTGAGTTGGAAATCGCGCTGATCTTTTATTAAAGCCCGCTTGATGAGAAAACCATCTTGGTGGTGATCACCACCATTGACACTGGGTTCTGAGCCGCCTCCGGGTAGGATGGAAGGTCGCGTTGGGACGATGATCCAGTCGGCTGAGATACCGGCTTCCTTGTCGTGCAAGACCCATATACCTTTGTTGAAATAATTTCCATAATGAAAGCAGGTAACTCCTCCCCCGATGATTACGAACATGCCAGTCTGCGTTCTGTGGGTTGAGTGGCCAATCAAGATTGGTCGAGGACAATCCGGTTCTCTCGTCGGTTCGACGGAAGTAACATGTAAAGTGAACTCTTTCCCTTCGTCGTGAAGAATAGAAAAACTGCCCGTCATCGACAGCATCTCATATGTTTTGGGAATACAGCCACCCTTTGCAATCCCTCCAATGATGAGGAGATTGTCTTGGACAAAGCCATAGGATGCACCAAATCGGGAGAACCACGGGTAAGCCCCAGCGCTGGCGTCCAAGGCGTGAGAAGGACGGAAAGAGATACCTACTACGACGTTGTCGCGTATGACAAGCCTCCATCGCCAGAAATCTTGACATATCACTCCATCTTGTCGCATTCCACCGAAGAACACACCGTGGTTGAAGCCCAAGCGAATGAAATTAGGACCGAATCGAGGAACTGGCTGATTGATCAAGGCCCGAAGAACATGCCAGCCTCTGGTTGGCTCCCAGAGAAGTATGTCAGTCGCTACTTTTGTAGGCCCTGTCTTTCCGCCTAAACAGACGGCACCATACAGGTTATCAGGCAATGTAACAGGGACAACTCGGCATCGATAGCGAGGTTCCGGTAAATCATGAATGCGATGCCACATATTGCCTTTCTGTAACCAGCAGTCCCGGAGTGGTTGATCCGGTAACGCACGACCTCCAACCAGAATGTTATCGCCATTGTTCATGGCAGTGCATACATGACAACACCGAGCACCTACCTCAGGAGGCAAAACCGTCGGTGTTTCATCGCGAAGATATCGTGGCCTACACACTGCACTTGTTGCTCGGCATGAGGTAGGACCTTGTCCTCCATAAACTGCAATCGCGTCTTGACCAGGAATAGGATAGGTGGAACCATGATGGCGCTCACAGAGGTCGCCTGGGGCTTTGTAGTAGTGGAAGGCTGTCAGTTGTGAATCGGGGTTGTTCGGAGAGGAAGTCCTTGCAGATATGTCCGACGCATCACTCGCATCCGAATTTCGACGTGAGATAATTCGCTGTGGCAAGAACGGATTCAATTGATTGTGAGCCACTACGAGGCAGTGGTGGCTTGCGTGAAGAGCAAACTCTTCCCAGGCGTCAAATGGTTCCACGTAATCCAAGGCCATCCTCTGAGATGGGGATAAAAATCTTGAGTCTGCCCATAACTCCCAAAGATTCTGGTACTCAATGCTAGGAAATCCAGCTTCACGAAAACGCTGGTTTTGGGTGTGCCGTCCATCGTATTCAAAGATCGACCGTAAAGGCGTACCCTGTTTAGCGTAGTAGCTAGTCATCTTTGCTGTAAATGCATTGTCAGGTTGATCGGGGCTGCGCGGCTCCATGGCGCAGAAAGTCACGTCTGCAAGGTGTCAGTGGATGCCCACAAAATGAGCTGAAGCTTGAGCTCGAGTTGATGTAATACCTCTCGAGAGACCAGAAGTCCATTGTATGAGAGCATTAGCATCATCTGTGCGCATGAAGCATGTGCTATCCTCTGCTACACATAAAACCATACTGTCTTCTAGGTCCACCACGGCTGTCAAAAGTTTGTCCAGCTTTCGGAGATTCCGTAGATCACAGCCGAGTGCTGAGTATTCTTGACTATCAATCAAGATCTCAGGACAGATGGCGCTCGAACTGGCCATAACGGAATGTAGCAAGCCTTTCATCTCTGGGCGAGTGAAAATAATCTCGCGTTTGGTCTCCATCAAGAGCTCATAGTCGACATCAATAAATTTCGTGTTGGAGCATAGCGGCTTTTCTCGGGCGAGCCATTGAAATGGCATCGGATCGCTGAGACATCAGCGTTTCAACAAGTCTGATAGGGCTATCCTGTCAGGTGTGAAGACTTACTAGCCGCAGCCCAAATTGATAATGACCTTTCTCTGGCCTGAAGGCTTTTCGAGGAATTGACGAACAACCCATTCCACTGATCGCATGCGAAGCCAATATCCTCGGTTGATTGCAGGAGACGTTTGAAGTGGCTGTTTTGCAAAGTATTTATAGAAATGTGGCTCTGGCATATATAGTCGCTCAGTATTGGCTTTGAAGGCGATTGTTGCATTATTTGTCTTGTGGCTACCATCAGCTGACTACTCACTCGCCAGGTGTAATCGCGGACACCTAGGATTGATCTATAGCACATACTGCCATTAAGAGTCCGGCATTCTTCTCAAGCTTGAGACCATTGTCGATGGCACGACTGGCCTCTTCAAAAGCACCCATGTGGGCCGTGGTTCAAGTTGCATTGCAGGCCGCAAGGCTGGAGTGGTATTATCTAGCTCGACGAGGCTGTCTTGCATAAAAATTCTTCACTTAGAACGTGAACATCAGCGTGAAACAAAGATCAAATAGCAAGAGGCTTGTTCACGCACAGCAGGCACGTAGTGAATCAACTCTGATCGGGCTTGAAGGATGAGTCAAGTGGCGCCAGCGACAAGAAAAGTCTTTTTGCACGACCGTAGACTATACATGCTCTCTACGGCAGAGTAAGTACCCATATAACGTGCTGCCTATTCGGTTCGTAAGAACACAACCATGTAGTTAGATTGTTCTCATTCGATGACGGTAGTTGGGTAATGCCTTATTTTCAATCACCCACTATCAATCACCAGTGACTGATTTGAAAATCGGATCGTGCTTAGTCCATGATGAAGAACACTAACCTGGCGCTACCGAACAACAAGCACCATTTGAACACGAGACATTTTCCCCAGGATCGGCCTTTGCAGCTCTCATGGCGTCCTCAAGAAGGGGAAATGACGGAAGTCCTCGTGATGGACTTCGTAAATTATATCAACCCGCTCGGTGAATGGTTGATAATGAACCATCCGGACGATGTGACTGCCTCAAATTGTCAAAGCTGAGTACAGTCAACGAGAGTGACTGCTGTTTCTCAATGGAAACCATAACCCTCATCTGGTGAATCTAATATCATTGATAAAAGGAGACTATGACAAGAAGTCAGAGATGAGCGAGTGAAGAGTTCTAGCTTAATGGTCTTAGACACGGTTCAGAATGCAACACGTAAAGATGGATTGTCGCTAATCGATTGAGATATGCAATCACCATGGCTGAGAAGAAACTACTGTAAAAGCCACGCCCTCACCACTCACTGACTTTCTGGACCAGAAGGTCTATAGGAATGACAAAGACTGAGTGCGTTCACAACGAGAATGTCAAGAAACCCCATCATTCATCTACCTGATATGTCGAGCCCAGTCTGATTGATGCAACTGGACAAGGTCTCATCCGTGTCTATCAAAATCTTCAGAAAACACCGCAGGTTCCTTATTGTCGATTTCTGATACAGAAATAAACAGTTCGCGAGTCGTCCATTCACTCAATCGTCGACACTTTCCATGATCATGGCTACAGCGACAAAGGACAACACGTGGTATCTCACGCAAAACAACCACCACTGTTGTAACGACCCAGGCCACTACAGGGACGGAATAACACCGTATACCAGTAATCATCCAGTGCCAGGTGCCACGGGCGTGGGCGAAATTACTCTCACCTCCCCGGACTCGGATCTGTCCCAACGAGATGGATTGAAAACGTTGAAAATCCAGTACGTGGTATTTGCAAGGGATCATACCAATGAGCTTAGCCAAACACTTCTGAAAAAGACAGACCCGTCTATCAAAGTGATTGAACAAGCAGGCGGCAAAGTCGGACTGCAAGACGATTATTTTGGACCCGAGCCTTTCTTGATTTGCACTCGGCTGGAGGCACTTGCGTCGAGCGCCAGCGGGAAGTGAGATGGCCTTGAACAGGTTCAAAATGGGCAACCAGACACAGACTTCGTGTGACTTGATACACAGCATGACTTCTGGGCGGGGACATTGGCTCATACATGGGTGAACTCGGCCGCGTCCACACTCAGACAATTTTAGACGACATCATGAGCTGGAGTGAGGTTCCGGTCAGAGTCTACATCACAGTACTTTGCCTCAGTGGAGCGGAGGTAGAGCTAGAGCCCTCCACATCAGATATGCAGACGTGGCTGAAGGCCGTCCATTCCAATATCACCTGGCTGGAGCTGAACATGTAGTCAGACCAATCCCAAGAAGACAGTCAGTTTAATCTGGTTTTTCACCTCTGGCATAGCTATGGTCCAACCTTCGTAGCCCTGTCGTTAATTCTTCTACATCCGTCGTACATAACGAGAACTTGAGATATGAGGCAAACCGACCTGCAGAACCTCTACGTGGCAATCCAGATTCGTATCTTCCTGGCAGCCTGCCACGAGATTTCACATCAGGCTCACTCCTCTAAACGATGTCGAGAAGAAGGGGGCAAAGGGCACTTACCAAAGCTCTAAACCTCTTACCAAAGGTATACATCGGGATAATCATCAGCCTCAACCCAGCATTCACCACAGCGATCGTGAAAAACTGTACAAAGAAGATATCCTGGACGGTGGAGGTGACGAGTGTCCCGAAACGGCTCCGAGGCGAACCCTTGCATAATTCGCATTGCTACGAAGTGTGGAAACGACTGCATGAGAGGAACGTATTGGCATTGACATAACAGCAAAGTGGTCGACAATAGAGTAGAGTGTTGTTTGTAACGCACCTTTGCGAAAAAGCCGCGAGCTTTCAGTCCCAGCAGAGTGATGGCCGGAGTGACAAACATCAGACGTTTTCCCCATACCGATGCGGCGGCGGGCGTGAAGAAGGCGAATATGCCGGTCCACAGAATGATCAGGCCGACGAGGTATGTCGACACTGTGTCGAGGCTCTGCTGGAATTGCATGGTCAGGAGTGGGAGGCCAAGGGAGATCATCCGGCCCAAGCTACATAGTACGATTCATGCATGTGTTAGTACGAGTACTCAGAACTGTTGCCAGATACGAAATAGGTACGTAGTAGGAGTAGAGAACAGGCAACTTGGAGTGTGAACGTACGCAACAGTGACACCCGACGTTAGTGTCACAACTAAGAAGAGGATATGTTTCTTCCACGGCGACCTTTTGCGTTTGTCAGTCTGTATATGATAATGCATCTTTGTCTGTATCGGTCAACGCACCGTCCCTGGCACATGTGATAAAGTGTAATCTTTGAGAGCTCTGAAAGGCATAATATTGTCGCACTCGCGCTGTGCTATCCTGCTAGGACAACTTATCCTTCCACTAGGGAAGTTTAGAAATGGATCAAAGACAAGTAGCTCGCTGATTTGACGACTGAAGGCTGTTTTAAGAGGCATGAACGACAGAGTTCCAGCTCTGTCGAAGACGCGAACAGGAAAGAATTTGGAGGCCAGGGATTTCAGTAGAACTTGCAATTTCTTGTTATAAGCTGGTCCCAAGCGTAACCCCTTCGTACATACTATTTCGAACGTACCTATGCCTGACCAACTCCGCAGATGTAAGGAGTAAGCATGCCGAGTCATAGTGTATACATAGTATTCGTAATGATATTCTCCTCCGGTGTGAACTAATAAGGCTGTGTGTTTTCCATAATCCTAAACGCAGGCAACAGTCGAAACAGACATAAGGCGTGTTTGGAACTTTACCGACCATCAGCTGTAGTACACTGGTATGATGGCCCGCAAATGGGTGGACCTTCTCGAAGGGATTTCCTGTTCGCTCGTCTATGCGTTGTGTCGCATGCTGGTTTGAGGGGGTCGGTAAATGTGAACTCTCCATAAGCTGTTAGTATCTGTATTGGGCTGAGGAGGATATTTCAGGGGGTATATAAGTGGAGACTGTGGCCATGGACTGCACCAAGGCTACGGAGTACTGTCGATCGAGTGGACTGTCGACTGACTCCGCAGAACGGTCGTCGAAATTCCCAAGGCATGACCTACCGCATGAGTGCAGATGGTTGACTTGCAGTCCTGGTGGCTAAGTTATATCCCTTGCGGCCGGATCTATCCACAGGGATTTCCAAGGCTTCGAGTTTGTGAGGGCGTAGATATGCTGGCTTTGTGCAGGCCAGTATTATCATCGATTTGGAGAACAGATGATGCTGTATTGTTGAAGCAAGGTCAATTGGAAAGTAAACGCTTGACAATGGGCGTGGCAATCTGTACAGTTAGGTCGGGGTGATATGTGTCGGCTCAATGGAGATCAGCCTCGTCTTGACCATGTGCACTGCGAAGAGAAACTGACCACGACAAGGAAGAGCTGGTCGATGGTACGTAGATCAAAAGAGACATATACTCACAGACTCATTCTAAAACTATGAGGACGACTTTCTCAACCTACTCAATGTGGCTTTTCCTGCTCTCGAGTCATTGGATTTGCCCAGCTCCTTGGTTATCCAAGCTCCAATCTCTGCCATTTTGACCATATCAATGCCCGTCTCGCAGCCCAAGCTATGCACCAAATGCAGCAGGTCTTCCGTGGCCACATTACCAGTTGCTCCAGGGCTGTAAGGACATCCACCAAGTCCTCCAACAGAACTGTCAAATATCCTGACTCCGTGCTCTAGTCCGACGACTGTGTTGACCAGAGCCATTCCATATGTGTCGTGGAAGTGAAGAGCAAGGTCTTCACCCAGTATACCTGCCTCTTTCAACGTCTGTAGCAACTTCCGCGTCCGTGGTGCAGTGCCCATTCCCGTAGTGTCTGCCACGGAAACCTCGTCACATCCCATTTCAAGTAGACTGGCTGTTATTTCGGCCACTTTGTGTGGATCAACATCTGGACCTTCATATGGACAGCCAAGAGCCACAGAGACGTAGCCTCTTACACGAATGTCATGTTGTTTCGCAAGTTCCATAATTGGCTTGCATCGTTCTAGGCTTTCTGCGATGCTGCAGTTTGTGTTCTTCTGTGAGAATGCCTCGGTCGCGGCTGCGAACAAGGAAATCTCTGTCGAGTTGGCTGACGAATCTGAGGAGGAGGTTTCAGTCGTTTGGCCTTCTGATTGTTCCGGTGAAGGGGAGGGAGGAGGCGTGGGATATCCTGTCGGGTTCTTTGCGCCTTTCGCCTGGAATATCTTGACAAGGCTTTCCAAGCCGCGAACATTGGGTACGAGATAGTTATAGGCGATGCCTTGCGGTGCAGATGGTGGGCTTGTGAGGATACTTTCTAGGATTTCTGCAGTCGAAGCCATCTGCATCTGTCAGTGTAAAGCGGTCTTGACGGGCGTCGGAACCGACCTGAGGCACCCATTTCGCCGGTACAAACGATCCGGCTTCCATATGTGTGACACCCGTCTGTGCTAGTCTCCTGATGAGCTCTAGCTTTGTATCTAGGGATATTGTGCTCTTTTCATTCTGCAAGCCATCTCTGGGGCCGACTTCCACTATTCTCACATGGTCGGCGGCGACTTTTCTGGAGGTGCTGAAAGTGCGACCATTCGACCGTATTGGACGAAAGCAACGAAGAGGGAGCTTGGACATCTCGAAGGTAATGTAGCGGCAGTATCTTCACTATACAAGCGCGAGTTTCAGAGGTATGGCACAAGGTCACAGACAGGCCGAGGAGCAGTGAGGCAAAGGTGGTACGACAGTTGGAGAAGCATGTCATTTAATTTCTATGGTTAAACTCGGCTAATTGCGGGGAGATTCATGCCCCGGACACATTCCCCAGATATGTAGAGGTGGCCGACGTCGGGACAGACAGGAGTTGAGACTTATTCATTGAACTCTTAGACATACATAGGCAGGTATGACTCAGGCCTTGAGCTTGAATTGGCCCTTTGTAGAGGCATCCAGTGCCCTCACACCAATGACACAGAAACTTGACAACATCAAAAGCCCAAAATCGTACCATATCAAGGAAATGTAGGCATGCGGGTGTGTGCCTCCCTTGACAAGTGCACCGCCAACAGGAGATCCCCAGAGTGCTCCAAGTCCTCGAATGAAATAGATGAAACCATTGACTGAGGCATATGCCTGGGCTCCAAATACTTCGATAACTGTCGTGGGGAACAGGGAATTATACCCTCCTGCAAAAATACCGTAAGAGATCACGAATGTTATCCAAAGGCCCATGTCATTGCCGTATGCACTAGACAGCCAGAATGCCACGACTGTGATAGCACTTCCCAGCACACTCAGGACCAGTGTGTTTTGTCTCCCGGCAATATCGGCAATGAAGCCCATTGATATTCGGCTGATTGTATTAACGGCATTATTGATCGAAAGGAGAGCCGCACCACTACAGAAACAGTCAGCTCAGAATCATAGACCACTCGAAAGACTCACAATGCTGCGGTGTAGCCTAGCCTCGTGCTGAACTCTGGCAGAAATGTCATGGGCACCAGATTGCCTGCCGCCTGCGACATAGCCGCTAGAGCTTGTAGGATGAATGTAAGTCTCTTCGCCAATTTGACATCGACTAGTGTAGGTCGTTTGCTGAGGATTCGAGACGGCGGTGTAGCTAGAACGACAGGAATACATATCGCGAAGTTCGCAATACCAAAGATCCTCAGGGTCCAAGCTGCACCTAAACTATCTAGCATCGCGCGAGCGGCTGGTGCATAGACAAGACCACCGACACCAGCAGCTGAAAGAATGAAGCCCATAGCGGAGCCGCGATGAGCATCGAAGTACTCAGGCGCCACTGCGAGGATTGGGAAGTATAGCAGAGAAGCGCCGACTCCATAAATCAGTCCTTGTGTCAAGAGAAGCTGCCATACCTGGGTAGTAGTCAGTAAGGAATCCTTGCACACTAGCTGGCGCCTGCGTACCTTATGGCAGAAACTTGCTATCACGTAACCAACACTGATGAGAATCGCTCCGGTGCCTGTAATCCATCGAGGGTCCTTTGTTCTCGCCATGATTGGGTTGACGAAAATGCTTCCTCCCCAAGTCAAGCCTGCACCGATCGTACCGACAAAGGCTAGCATCGCCTTACTCGAGACCTCGCTCTTTGGTAGGAAGGGATCCTTCGGACTGCTACCATCGGTCAAGTAGTAGTTCAAAAACACTCCGTAGGCTTGATTCAATCCGATGGTGACAAAAACATCGAGAAAAGCGCATAGGAGGATACTTGTCTGCTTCTTCCTTGACACTGGTCTCATTGCAGGCTGTGCATTCTCCGGAGGAACGCTTTCCTCGAGAACAGCTTCATCTTGGCTGCCAACAAGTAGTATTGACTGGTGTGACTCGCTTGGAACCTCGGCACGGTCGTGGAATCTTACACTGTTCATTTCGAAATTGCTGTTCCAGGAGCGGACTCAAACCCTTCTATTTGCATCGGCGAGGTCTGAAAGTGATCTGTCCCTTTGTCTTTAAGTATGCTTAAGAGTTGTACGATAGAAAGTAGAGATCGGGGAATGAAATAGGGTTCGAGCTTTGCGACATTCAAGATGCGGAGAGATTGACCGACATTCTCCTCAAATTAGTCTGTCACAAGGCGGTAGCAAGGGAGATATCGGGCCCGACTCATTACGACGTTGATCGTCGATCTTCCGAGTGCTCTTGTTAGCGAGCGCAATGTTGTCATGTCGATCCCCATATGTTCTATTTTGAGACTGGTTGCATCGTACAGTTGTTTGATCTCTATATGACCGTGGAATGGGGATGAGGACGACGTTAGGGTTATGATATAACCAAAGCTGCCACAGGATGCCGTGAGTATTGGGGCGCCGTCAACTTCATCTCTGGCCACCTAGCACAACGCATCTAGTTGAAAAGGCAAGGGACAGTCAGGTAGAATCTCATTCATTGTTGATGCCTATTGCATTCACTTCAGTCATAAAATGCTTCTTCTTGCGTGAAGAGCATGGTGTTCTCTTCAAGAGGAACACAGCTACATTGTAGCTTACTCGCTGTCTGGGTACTCGACCAGGCCAGCCACCTCGACTTCAGCCCCTGCAACTGCCACCTCCTCTGCGGTGACCTCTCTGTCAACCGCCTCCTTGATATGGGTGGCCGGCTCCTCCGGCACCAGGTCTGCAAGGCCCCCCTGGTTGGGCTTCTCATCGTCCATGAGGCGACGTCTTTCGGATGGGTGGGCATCCATACCCATTGCCTGCATTTTAGCAAAGTTCCTCTTGATGGCTGCCGGGGTGAGCTTTTTTCCTCGAGACTCAAAGATACGAGCGGCTGCCTCGAACCGTTTCGGGGCGATCTCTTTGTCGGCTTCCATCATAACTTCACAATACTCGACATACTGTTGTGCTCGGTTAGAAATGACTTTGAGATAGCTTTCCTCGGGGTGTTGCTGGTAGTACTCGTCGGGCAACTGAAGAGGTTTGTTACGAGTGGTGAACGAGGAGCTGGGGAGAATGCTTACCTCCAGGGCACCATTGTTAGCAAAGCTTCGCTTCATGAGGTGGAATCGCACGCTCAGGGTGCTTTCTTGGTAGCTTTTCTTGGTGAGCCTCTCGTATTCTGCACGGATTGCTGCCCAGCTCTTTCCCTCCAATTTCCAGAACCATATCATGCGGTCGCCCAAATTGGCATCTTCAAGAGTGGTTGGTAATGGGGTCATTTGAACTCGCTTCGGTTTGTAGTATTCACCTTCGGAAGAAGAGTCGCTTGGAGATTTTGGGCTGCTGTAGAAATCACAAGTTAGCCGAGGGGCAGTCTACTACGTGGATATGCAGAAGTTGGAATGATCAGGAAAAGGGAAAGGTGGAAGGAAAGAGTATTACCTATCAGCTCGAGCTTTGCCTTTGCCCTTGGGGGACTTCCTGGAACGCTTTCTCTTCTTCGAAGGGACTGGTGCTTCGTCACTGTCACTTCTAGGACGAAGATCGCTTGGTAGCTCATCAGATTCCCACATGTTGGCATCATCCACATCACGACGGCTGGAGCTAGATGCTGCAGGCTCAGACTGACGTGCTGGAGAATCCATTCTGTTGAAGCTATCGAATCCGAGACCCCGATCGCGTGGTAGAAGACTGCTTGTTGGATAAGTATCTTGGCCAGGAACCGGAGTGTATGGGTTGATCTCGTTAGTGAGGTTTCGGGTAAATGGTCGGCGAGCTGCTTGTCTTCCAGCAGATTTCTTCACAAAGGCCATGTAAGGATTGGGGCGAGGGGCTCGTCCATCATCATCATCGTGCGGACTCATGATATCGTCGACACGTATTGCTGTGATAGGCTGAGAAAGATGATCTTGCGACAATGGTAGCAAACCGTGAGAGCAGCAAAGCAGATAGAAATGGTCGTCGCAACTGTGGTAATAAATCTGGGTGGGAGCGAGGTGACTGGGAGAAATACCACCGCGACGCTGTTTGTGTGCGGCCTGCAGTCCGCCAAGGTGTTTACATTACTGCAATCTCATTGAGCCCATTCACTGGCATTCAATGCCCTCGATTCAATTCACAGACAATACCGTGCAACTCCAGCGGGCCGTTTGAACAATGCAGTCTGAGAAGCGGATGACAATAAGGAGGAGCACGGTAGTGACGAGGACAACATCAGTATCAGAGGGAAATTCAACAACCTTGACCTTCTGGTCACACCCAAAAACCAGAAGCATTTGGGAATGTATTCTTGTCTTCTTCTCGCTCTGCCTGAGCACTTCTTGACACTTAACTCGTCTTAGAGTGCCCGTCATAGTCAATTCAGTATTTTGCAGACGGCAGCGGTCTGTAATTCCCTTCCCCTTCCCCGTTCTTTGATGAACTCCTCACTGCATAGTGTACCGGTCACGTTGTTAACAGTAGCTCCTCGCTCTTGAATTCCAGTCCATCTCATTTCCAGGCGCATATGTTTAACCATAATCGAGGTGTTCGTAAACCAACGAGTACAAGACCTGAGATAGTGGGAGCAGTCTTGTCAGTATCGTAAGCACAAGTAGAGAGGAGGCGGGTGACATGAGTCCGATATGAGGTCGGATGTCGGCAGATGCAAATGAATAGCTCAGAAGAGGTGAGTTTGAAGTGATGCAGCTAAACAAGCGACGTTGGAGCACCAGACGCTCCCACTAGGCACAGGCCAATCAGGGTAAGGGGGCGATGCCGGTCGTGACTGGTGAGACTCTTCAACTCTTCCCGCGTACTTCGCCCAGGTACAGGTTGAACAATGGCATGCTACGCCTTCTTTCTGCCAGAATCCAATCTCAGCCACACTGCCCCCATCAATTGGACCTTTCGTCCTCTCGACGGTCATCGACCCCGCGTGAAAGGTAAAGGCGACCGACTTTT
Organism: Rhinocladiella similis; assembly: GCA_024082115.1. Lineage (NCBI taxonomy): Eukaryota > Fungi > Ascomycota > Eurotiomycetes > Chaetothyriales > Herpotrichiellaceae > Rhinocladiella > Rhinocladiella similis. The sequence goes on along the minus strand of JAMRYE010000013.1, from coordinate 2,856,501 downwards.
CGGCCGCGAGGTGTTCCTGTTTCAAGTGGGAAAGGGCGAAGGTGTCCAATCGCTTTAATCAAGCACAGCCTCGATCCCGAAGATCTCTGGTCTAAGGCCGGCAAAGATCACTTAAGACGATCAACAAACGTGCAAATGATTGTATCTTCGTGACAAACGGTCATCGTCACCTCTACGAACGAAGCTCGGTCTCGTTGATGATGCCAATAACTGCAGGGCTGGTTTGCGACTGAAGAATATTTCTGCACTATGACAACTGACCAAGCTCCTCGATGATGGCCAAATCCCAGCCTCGGTGCTCTTTACAAGACACCATAGATCATGGGAAATTCTTCGAGCTGGACGAGGCTACGATCTTGACCCAGATCCGAGAAGCTTTCGAACCAGAACTAGAACGCCTAAAGTGCGCAAAGGCCGTGGAAGGCACCGATCAGCAACGCTATGCAAATGGGACATCGGAAAATCCGAGTCCGTCACAGAGATTATACGGCATAAATTATGACGAGATCAACCGAACACTCGTTGGGGTTCTCGCTTTGACATGGATTCACAACAAGGACTATCAACGTTTTACTCGTGGGCAATCGCCAGAATACCGGCTGGCTGAAGATTCTTTCGAATGGCTTTGTCAATTATTCTCCAATGGCCTGAGGTCCGGGGAGGATTTATTCACTTTGATTCTATCCATGGTCATCAATGACCTGGGAAAAGATCCAAATTTGGAGGAGGATTTTTATTTTGTCAACAACCAGCGTTTACCGGACCAGAACCACGATGCCCTTTTACTCGAAGCAGCAAATGCTGGCATGGTGCCATGCTTAGCCTATCTATCTCCTGAGAGACGCGAGGATGTAATCCTGGGGCTGGAGCTTGGTTCGGAGTTGAATGCAGGGCAACTAGCCCAGGCTGAGAGTGTCCCGGTAAATTTGGAAGGCCTTCTCACCATGAGGGGGCATGAGCATGCATTTGAACTCAAGTTCATGGAACAAGTGCTCGATGTTGCAGGCGCAGCTGGGCATATCGACTCGTCTGGTGCGAAAAACCTGATCGAACCTGTCTTTCAGGCTTTTAAAACAGTTCACGAAGTATCCTTAGAAATCATAGCCGGAAAAGCTAGTCTCAGACAAGGGTACGACAAAGTTTTGACAAAGCGTGGTAACATGCTTTCTCTGAAGGGCTTTCGAAGATTGAGTGTGAGCGATCAAAAGGACCGAGCACTTTTACGGCTGCTAGCCATGGGCCGGACAGCAGACAAGGAACAAGCTGAACTCTTCTCCCGAGCCTTTGAAGGACTGGATTCGGGGAGCAGAGACCAGCTCATACGAGGTCTTAATATCGATGGAAAGGACAACGAGACTGCCGTGCTACCATATTATATGCCTGCGATAATTTCGACAACCCTGGAAAACACAAAAGTATCCGATGAGGACGGCAAACAGAAGGCCTTGACGAGCCTTATGAGATATCTCGCCAGAGTTCTCGAGAGCGGGAACGGTCGCGTAGGTTTTGAGGACGAAAGATTGAACAACGGGGCAACTCCTGGGATTGTCATCGAGAGAAACATGACAAAGGCGCAAGATGTGATCAACAGCGCCGAGTTCAAGAGAGACCCAGATATACTGAACTCTCTGGCAGTACCAGATGGACAGGTTCTACAGCGGAGAAGGACCAGCCAGTCATGGTGAAGTCACAACAAGCACCAAGTGGCTCGTGGATCATCCTTCTTGCTCTGGTGATACCTTTAGCCTCACGAGCTCTGAAGGAGGTCTTTCTTGGTTTCTTGACTTTTGAAGGTGTACGGTTTTGACCAACAAGATATCTGGTTTACAAGAGCACCGATGCCAAACCTCGACTGCCTGAAATCTGTACTCCACGCTGCGTCGATATGTTGGTTCGCGGGTCCTCATATGAGTTTTTTGTCTTCTTGTCCAGCCCAGGGCCGCCCTCATGTCTCAGGTCCTCATATTTTCATGTATATAAATCGGTACGAAACGACACGATCGAGCTAAATCGTCAAAATCTCGCGCCTCTCACTTTGTACTGAATCTATCGACACTTCTTCGCCCATCATCTTCAGGTCACCACCATCTTTACCTCTCGTCTATCTTGCCTTTACAACACCGCATCCGTCTTACAATCATGTGGCCCACCAACCTCAACCTTCACTTTGGTCTCGACCGCTACCCAGGCCAAGCACACCACGCCCCCATTGCGCACTCTTCGTCTACTACTCGCATCCAAGATCCCGAGCAAGTCGGCATGGTACCCGCCCTGCGCCCAAGCACCATGCCTCACACCTGGAACGACGTACCCTCCCACACCACCATGCAACATGTCGACCCGTTCAAGCCCTTTTCCATCTCCAGTCTTCCTCGCCATCTTACGTCCGCGTCCGCTGAAACCCGCCGTGATCCAGTCCTGATGGCCTCATTTGCCTTCCTCATTGCCATTTTCGCGGCCGTCTTCTCTCTGGCCTGTCTCCACTTGACCATCATCCCATTCTACCGCCACGTGGCATCACGGCGCTTCAGCTTCGACAGCAACGAGGACGCCGAACGGGCCCTGGAGCGAGCGCGCGTCAAAGGCCCCTTCAAGTTCAACGGCCTCGAGTATTACGGATACGTGGAGCCGGAACTAATGCCTACACCACCTCGGCCCTCCGACTCCAAGTCTGAACCTGAGCGGGAGCCGAGTCCGAATGTAGAAGCTGCTGAAGGGTCCGAATTACTCCGATTCACCGACATGAATATATATTATAACACGATCGACTATCCTTCTGAAGACTGTGATTGTATGGTCTGTTTACAGTGCCGAAGACATGATGGAGACTACACTGCGGCCTAAGTAGCGCGGGCCAGAGCTTTGAAGATTTTTACGGTACTCTTATTCCGGAACAAAAGCATTTGGGTTGTTGTGTTTTTTACAACATCGACGTCATTCCAAGACAGTCCTCTTAAAACAAAGGGGGACGGGTCGACCAGCTTGTCGGATTGCGGTTGATATTCTGCAGATGATCGGTTGATGATGAATGTATGAGCCACGTACGAGTAGCATTTGATGAGCGGCATGACTCTCACGCTCCTATTCTTCTTCAGTGAGTGTTTGCTGGGGATTATCTGAATAGGTATTCAGAATGATAGACTGGTGCAAGAATTGAGACATTTGTATTCGTTCCAGACTGTGATTTTACATTTTCCCAAACTTCGTAATGGTCATGGTCATCGTGATTATTATATTGATGGATATTTGGATCCAGATCTAGTTGTTATGATTGTGAGAGTGGTCGCAGCTGTGGGCTTGAAATTCTTGGGGAGAGTATTGTACATCCGGCCGGCCCATGTGAAAATGCCATCATTTGAGGGGGGTTATAGGCGAGAGATAAACAAGTAAAATAGACGTTCAAGCAACTTCGCGCCTTTTCTCCTTACCATTACCACTGCCACCGAAAAGATCCTTCCAGAATTGCCGAAATCCATACTCTTTACCATGGGCCTCTTCGCGGATTCTGCCCTGGTGGCCATGATATTTCTCTCCAGCCCCGAATCGTTCGAGGACGCCTCCTTCTTGATGTGGCATGATGTTGATCTTGACGAGTGGTTTGCGACTGCGCTCGAGAATCTCGTCGGCTAAGGTGGGCGCGACGTCTGCGAAGCAACGCTTGAGCTCTCGTTCGAGAGTGTAGTAAGGTTTCTGGGCAATCTTAGGGGCCATCAAGTTGTAGGAGCGCGTGAGGCCGTTGAGCTGCTGAACAGCTAGTGTGTGGTATGCAAGTTCTGCTTTCTCCCAGTCTGGATCGCGGAAAACGTATGCCGCTGGTCTAAGAGGTCGAGGTTGTGGCTGCTGGGGTGCCGATGATGGTATTGAGGAGGTGGTACTCGGTATGGATGCTGCTGAGTCGTCGAGGGCTGGTGTACTAGGCGAACCCGTAACGTCTGTAGTGCTCGGCTCCCTGGTTGCGACCGGTGCGCTCTCTGCTGGCTGTTCTGTGACTTCAATCTGTATCACTTCCTGTGGTTGCTCAGCTTGCGTCCCTGATGATGTTGCCGCCGATGACTGAGGAGACTCGACTGGAACACCAGCTGCAATTCTTTCTTCAACTGTCACGCTGGTCAAGCTGCCATCTGGGGCGATAGAACTCAGGTTTTCCACCTTGCGCACCCTAGGGTTGACAATCTCTTCTGTCAGAGCATAGGCCTTTGCACGCCGCACCTGATCTTCGACACTGCCGCCCGAGCTGGAGATAAGTCTTGCAGCATGCCTACGCCAGTCATTCCTCAGTCTACCACGGAAAGTTGCCACTGCTTTAACCAGCTCTTGTTGCTTCTCGATCCACGGCGGGACAATTTCCTGTTTCTGAATGATCTTGTTCATGAAATACTCTGTTGTATCCAGGAATGGACTGTTTGCATTATAATCTCTCTCCACATTTATCCCTTTACCCCTGGAGATGTTCTTGAATTGGCCTCGGGCAATAGCGTCTTCTATCCTCTCGTTCGCCAGACTTGTCAGGCCTTGGAGCGACGTGGGCATGGGCCGCGCGCCAGGCGTGAATCTCTCCCTCAGCTCTTTGCGGTACTTCTCCCTCTCTTCCTCAGACATATCCTCTTGCTGGCTGATGGCATAACGGGAGGTCTTATCTCGTGCGTTCGCAAGGCGATCCGCTGCAGACACTCTCGGTTTCGGTGCAGGGCGCAGGTTGACTTTTGCACCGAGAGAGGGCGGTCGACTCGGTGTACGCAGTCTCTTGTGAGAGTCGTCAAGCATGCGTAGTGCAGAATCGTGAAGATTCTCTGACCCTGTCCAGGGCTCTGCGGCAGCCATGTCACGAGTGCCCTTTCCAGCGGATGTCTACTGCGAGCGTCAGTTTGCCACCGATAGTACAAGTATTCTGAGGCGTACCGGCATAGTGACTTGGCTTATAGCCTGCTGATTCTCAGCAACGAAGCTTGTCTGCGCAATCCTTTGTTCAAGTTGTGCTTTGAGATCTTCTGAAAACCCCGCCTCTTGCATCAGCTTCCGGTCGCTTCTGCTCCCGGTATCCATAGTCTGCTCGGCCATATCTGCCAGTCGCCGGGACATGGCACCTTTCTCTTGCTCATTCTGGGCACTACTCTGTACCTCGGTCGTGCCGGAAGGCTTCTCATCGGCGACAAATGATGTGCTACTAAAGGTACGATCTGAACGGGTAATGGCTCTATGGTCAAGTCGAGGCACTTTAGTAGGGCCTCCCCGCAATCGCTGGGCTTGCAGTAGGCAACGCGAGCACGTCCAAAATTGAGAACTAGGCTTGCTCATTTTCAAACGCAACCGACAAAAAGACAAATGAAATCAACAATGAGAATTAGAATGGAAGAGAGAAAACTACGAGCGTGATGGCTGGATGTTCATATGGCAATGCCTCTGTTTCGCCGCAGCAGACAGCTCGTTTTCTCCGCAAACTCCGTCCAATCAAGCCTATTAGGGACCAAAGGTACATGACCGCCACGTGACTGCGAAATTTAACTACGAGTTCGACTCGCCGGACCCAGTCGAACAACCTACACGAGAGTCAGTAAATAATTATATCCCGCCCTCTTTGCAGTCTCTGTTCCTCGATCTGAATCGGGTGAATCGTTTACGCCAACCCTACCGTCCCTCCGCAGGTAGACAGTCCCCTCGGTATCGACGAGACACTGCCGGAGTCGCGATCGAACTGCTGCTGCGAGCTCTACCGTACCGAGTCGAGTCCTACTATCTAGACTCGTGTTCTTCCCCTCGACTCCTCCACCATGCCTCCCAAAGGCTCATCAACGGCCATCAACCCAATAAGACTACAGACTGTCTCCCGGATAAAGATCAGACACCCAGACAAGGCCGAGCCGAATCCATGCCTAGGACCTATGAGTGCAATGCTGAGTATGTGCACAACACCCCCAATAACCCGAAAGCGATCCCTGCTCTTGCAATACGTTAGAGACGTACTCTGGCAAAGTGACAGAAGCACCTTTCAGCATGGAAGAGCATTCCGAGTTCAACATCCACTCTCCCACAATGCATGAAACAGAGAAAAGTCAAGGCCATTGAAAACATATTGCTAACATTTGCTTCTCACCAGACTGCTGGGCCGCCGGCGCCGCTTCAGGAGATTGCGGACACCTTGAGAAAGCTCTACGAGACTGTGTAGATGCACCGGTACGTCTTTTGATTCTTTCAGGTCGCTCATATAGGCAAACGCACGCAACGAGATCAAAACGTCCTAGAGCTAACACGTGCGACCTACAGAAAGGACCCAAGAAGGACAAATCGCCAATCAACCACCATCTTGCTCGTCTGTTTCCTAATATCGCTGGCCCGAGAAAGAGGAGGACGTGATCACCGACTGTATCCTGTATTATTCTTCAAGGCGGAACCTCTTCTCGCGCCACAGCAATCTGCGAGCTGGATCTTTAAGCCAGTCACGACGAAGTCCGCACAGAGAGACAGAGCAAAAGGCAAATCTGACGGGCCGCCGGGACAAAGGAAACTGCGGGTGGTTCTTCGCTCTCGACGCCGCTCGCCCCTGCATGAAACGGATCACTCTCCTCTTATACGTGAGAGTAAATGGGGCTCAATGTGTGATCAACCCTTGACTCAGATCGAGCAAGAACTCCAACAAAATCATCACCTCTCGAAAATCCAGTGATATTGAATGGAAAGCAATCGAGGAAGTACGTTTCAATGTCGAGAGAGTGATGGAAGGGCAAGGGAGAGGGATATTTGAACTTGTTGGGTTTGTGTGAGGTGTGACTTGCACATCAGCAACACACAATGTATCCGAAAGGCTCGATCACGCTTGGTGGTATCATCATCTTGTATATTTGTCCATGTCTCTAAAAACAGTCGTGAACCTGATAGAGTGGCCATGACATGGCCATGTAAATATATGTCTATTTTATATTGTACACCCACTAGGAAAGTACGCTTGTACCAAAGTATTAGATCCAATTTATTATCGATACCAGCCTTCCATTCCCTTCGTGAGCATCACTACTCTGCAGGCAAAAAGAGGAAAAAGACAATCAATCTGCCATAGAAAGATTCGGACTAGCTTTCGTTCAGGAGAGTCGAGAAAATTAGATATTCAAAACTCGCTATATCCATTGATGCCTCGCCACACATATCAGTGTCAAGAGGTAAGCATCTAGAAACTCCATCTTATGATCATACTCATAATATCCGTATTTTTCATTATTTCGTTTGCCCATGCCATGTGAACCCTTCTTCCTTTGCTTCCATATTGATCGTGCCAAAAATGTTCCTGAAAGTAGACCGTTTCGCTATGCCATCTCGAAATCGCTCATCATGCTATGCCATGCCGTGCCGTGCCGAAAAAATGAATAGCAACCAAACAATTTATCCTGTTTCCCGGCTCTTGCATGCAACGCTGATGCTAAGTTCACTTTCTCCCAAACTTTTTCTGATGACCATGAACCCAAAACCCGCAATGTCGCAAAAAGTACCGTAATTGAAACCAAAAACCAGGAAACCCTCGATTGTATGAATGAAACACTGGGGTTCATGATCTCTTGAACATGAAATACCCGTACATACCACCAACATCTTGCTCGACGACAGGAATCTTGCGCATTCCCCACCATCGCGCTCCCATCTTCCATGAACGTGACCCATCGTCGGCTTCGACCTGGACCTGTGCTTTTCCTTGTTCATTTGTGCTGTCATTGACGGCTACCGGCTGCCTGACGAACCAACCACGTCGCCCGAGCTCCTTGACGACCCAGTCGGGCTTCTTGACATGTGCGTTTCTACGCTTGATTTCGGAGAGCACATCTTGGCCTAGCTCAATCACTTCCAAGGGTAGTGTATCGGCATCGGTAAGACTGCCGGGACTGTAGCTTAGACTCATCTGTGTGACAGACTTGATGTCGGCTAGATCCAAGTATCGAATTGCATGCGGCTGCTTGACGAGAGGCTTGATTTCGCTGGCTAGACTGAGCTGTGCTCCACGAATGCCGAGCTCTTCGACGTGGCCTGCCAGCGTCCTTAGCGCCGGGATATGGCTTGAATTGATTCTCGCACCATTGATGTTGAGTGAGCGTAAGGTCGAGGGCAAAGCAGGAAGAAGGAGTGCCAGATCGCTTGAGGTTAAAAGCCTGTGGCGTGAGGCATCGGCTGCGAGATTGAGGTAGACAATGCTGTCCTTGACGGCCGGATGCGTGGTGAGGAACTCTACCACGGCAGAGCCAGTGAGGTGTGTGCAGCGCTCGAGATTGAGATGAGTGATTCTGGCTGTTGGCGGAATCGAGAGGAGTGCGGTGTCGTTGACGAGTGTGTGGGCCACGTCAAGGTGTGAGAGGTTTGTAAGGCGTGGAAGAAGGGATTCAAAGACTTCTTCCTGGAGCGTAGTACATTCGTGCAAGGACAGTCGTTTGAGACTGGGAAGGGCCGAGGGTAGTGGTGTCTCTGTCACAATACTGGTAAAGGCATCGGCGAATGGACGGGAGGAGCAAGCGCATAGGTCGAGAGCCTGCAGTAGAGGCATGCTGAAGAGTTTGCGGAAGATGTCCGTATCGAGTTCGTCATCGACATGCTCGTGCACTAGGAATGCTTGAAGGTTCGGAATCATGTCTAGACAAGCAAGGAGCGTTTCGGGTTTGAGGAATGGCGTTTGGTTGCGTGCTGAGCGCGCCTTGCCGAAACCCATATTTGAGTAGTGGGAAAAGTCAAGCCACTGTACCAGTTCGCCGAGACATTTGTCGGTGTTGAGGCTGCGCATGAGTTTGGAAAAGGCTCGAGATTGAGGGATGGAGACGTGTCTGTACATCACTCGTACAGCGGCAGCATAAAGCTTCTTGCAGACCAGCGAGCAGGATGCGAGGTCGACATGGGGTCGTGCGTAGGGATCGGCTGTGTGGTCGACCGTGACTCGGGACAGGATCATCTCCAGGATCTCAACCGGCATAGACTCGAGGTATGACGCCGGTCTGGAACTGAAACTCGAAGTTTGCGATAGAGTATCATCGTCGTCGATAATCGCAGTTTCGTCGGAACTGTCGAGGGTAAAGTCTCGTGTGCCAACTGCATCTCTGACCTTTTCCCTCCAGACCTCGAGACTGAAACTGGCCGGACGTGGATGGAATTGAGTGATCTCTTTGGCATCTGGAAGGTTAAACAACTTTTGTGCTGCCCTTCTCTTGTCCAGTTCGTCCAAGATCTTCTCCAGCTTCCTTGGATTGCTGCGAGCATAGCCTTCGAGTCTCGCACGGACATAGTCATCATGCGAGCCACCAAAATGGTAGGAACACAGTCCCTTCGTCCTGCACCAGTGACTGCATGGCCACGCTATCCATTCGACCTCCTCAAGGTCTCGGCTCGATAGGGAGGACTCGAATGACTGGGGGACACCGTCTCCTGTGAGCACAGGTTAGCGATCATGTAGGAATCGTGTGATATTGCATCATACCTTGCTCTTCTTTAACGGAAGCGTAGGAAAACTTTCTCTGCGAGTTCATCTCTTCTGGAGGTAGTAGTAAGTGAGGAGTGTGTGTGAGTTCGATCTCCTTCTCGTAGGTTTGAAGGGCTAGATCATCATTCGGGCGACGGGTGATTTGTATGCGCCGTAGAAGGGCGGATGGCGCCATTGTCACGCAGGCTTATGACAGTCCGGGTATGTGATGAGGATCAACGATGCAAATGAAGGCTGCTCCACAAAGATGGAAAGAATGCAAGGAAGGGGCTTGGAATGTGTTTGATGGGGGTAATAGAAATCGAGTGAAAGGACGGAGAGTGTGTAGTCTGTGTCATTGTTTTCATTTTGGGCTTGGATGGCGATATTGCCATCAAGTAACGCGTACCACGAAGAATCTTGTCGACTAAGCGGTTAACGGCAAACTATGAATCACAGGATTCCCCAGATTTCCAGAATTTGCACCGGGTATTGCTGTCAGTGAACGGCTCAGCCACTGAGGTCAAGTCATGTGGTGAGCTGGAAGCCATGACCAAGCATCGACAGGTGATGGCGGGAATGAAAAATTTGAATGGGAAGCAAAGACCGCAGGCGAAGAGGGCGGAAGGCGGAAGGGGATTTTGTTGTGTCAGAACGAGGTTGAAATTACGTAGCCGGAACAATGGCCAAATCCGGGGTAATGTTAGTTGGCTCACGTGCGCCCGCAAGGTTTTCCTGCTGGGCCAGCGCCCTGCGGAAAATATCTACTCTACAGTATCTGTGAGGTAATAGCGGCAAAGCCTTCTCCAGCCCTTGACACACTCTGTGCAACCATCAACTGCCATTTCCATATCGTCCTTCTCCGTCTTCGATCCACTTGCCACTTGCTCAACACCTCAGCAGAACAGACACAGGGCATCTCCTCGGTTCGGACCCTCCAGTGCAACTGCAACTGTACCTGTAAAGTGCGGAGGGAACGATGATCCGGGGGGGATCCTGTATGAGTACCGCAATGCAGAATGACGGTGTCAACTCTATGAGTACTACGTAACATTTGTACGATATAGACCCCAGCTTTTTCCAGGGGTCCGGGGAATACGAGTAGACACTGACAGCACTGACCGCACCCTTCATTCCTCGACCCAGCCGCCCTGCGTGATATCGAATCTTCGAGTTGACAACGACTCAGTCGTCCCTTGCCGTGAGGGTGGTTTGGGCTCTCCAATTTTAAAGGCCTCCATTCTTTCGCTGATGTCTGATTTACCCCTCAGACTTTCGCCGGCTCGAACGCGCTCACACAGTCCTTTGAGAACTTCTCCGAGCCATTCGAAGTCTTTGAGCTCTAGATAGATCTGACCGGAAATTCGAGTCCACAGTCTGGCGTCGTACTCGTAGATCGCCACGAATGTGTTGAATTCGTTCACTAGAGTCTTCTCCATCCATGCGACATGAGTCGGAACATCGGCTTCCAGTACCACGGTCGGTCCAGCCGAAAGTGCTCCTGGAGAATTCAATGGAGACCGTGATATGTTGGGCTCACCCAACAACCCACTGGGAGAAGGTGTCCGGAGAGACTGCGGGTTGCCAGGATTGGGGAAGCCATAGGAGTTTTGTCGTAGTGCAGGTGACAACCCGCCTGCACTCCCAGCTCCACCGGGTCCCATGCTGATGCTGCCTCGGGCAGATGCCCCAACGATCGTAATAGGCAGGAGGACGTTGGCCATAGCACAGTCTCTCAGACCGCCAGACCAGCCAGTTCTTCCCCCGTCTCTGCGATCAGTCGCTTCATAACTTCCCATCGTTTTCAGCCCATAGCCAGCATCGAGATCATCCATGACTTCTGTTCCCAGAACCATGGCGAGAAGGTCGGCTCCTCGCTGAGCGATATCACGGATGTAATTGTAGATAGCCTCCTCACCCCCACATAAATTCTGTCGGAAATTGAGAGCGGCTGGTACGCAATAGTATGGTGAGCTGTCGGCAGTCGCAACAAATTGGAAGAGGTTAACAAAGTCGGACTTGTCTGTTGGTGGCAGTGGGTTACGGAATCTGGAGGTTGAACCAGGAGGTGGCACATATCCATGTGAGGTTGGGTATGTCGTTCGAATGAGATGCTGGTTGCGCTTTGGTACATGTAGAACCGCACACCCTCGCGGAGTGTATAGCCATCTATGCATGGTGAGCGCCAATATTCTCCTCGAGAGGCAAACTTACTTGTGACAGTTGCTCACGAAAAAATCCGCATCGAGTTGAGCCAAGTTCAGTGGTATCATGCCGACGCCGTGTGCCCCATCGATCAGACTGAGAATGCCGTACTCTTTGCACATTTTCGTGATTCTCTCGAACGGAAACCGAACCCCTGGGAGCGAAACAACCGTATCAAATACACAGACTTTCGGCGTGTACCCATCGTATATCACACGAGAAATTGTTTGCGAAAGTGCATTTAGAATTTCAGGATGCGTGCAGGGCAACGAGTAGCCGAAATCTTGTCCATGCCCGACTTTCCTCAGATGGAGCTGAGGATTTGTTTCGACAATCGAAGCTAGCGTCTTCTCGCAAGCTCCGTAGATCGTATCAAAGTAAATGATGCAGTCCTTGTCCTTGTACTGCAGATTTCGCAAGATGGTGTTGACGCCTATACCGTTGGTCACCATTGGCAAGACAAGTCGGTGCATACATACCACCCGTCGCATTCTGTACGAATACGCATTCATCGACAGGAGCATTGAGCAGTCGAGCAATGCGCTCTCTGGCCTTGTCCAAAAGATCGACATATTGATATCTCAGAAATTTATCCGGCGCTGCTTCAGCCAGTTTCTGGTACCCGCGCAAGGCGTTGCGGACAGGAAGGGAATATGTTCCGAATGACCCTGTAGAACTGTATTAGATCACAGTGGTTCGATAGTATCGTAGCAATGCAATGTAGTCAAGCGCCAACATCAGAGACGTCCATTTAAGGGTTGGCGTGTCTCGAACATCACAATATTCAGAGATAGCTGGAGCAGACACATACCATGATTCAAATTGGTGTATTTCGGATCAAACAGAAACTGCGACTTGAAACCATGCCCGAACTCAGTCACCTCACCAAAGGAGCCCATTGTACTGCAGTATGCTTGCTATCCTGGGACAGTCTCATCAAAGGATTCGGACACCGAGCCCGGATAGGGAGAAATATACCCCTCCGCGGTTCAATGACTAAGATTTTTGTCACCTGAATTCCGCACTGTTCAAGTTTCGTCGAGGTCAAGGCACACATTCGAAGGTCTGCGAAAGACGTCCGCGCTCGGCAAACACCCTGTGTCACCTATGTATCAATCGTCTCCTTCGAGAGAGAGTCACGCAGGGTCGAGCTGAAAATCGAAATTTGATATGTTACGCATTGGGGCGGAAAAACAGTCGACACTCCAGGCTGCCCTAAGGGTTTTGTGATGCGCACCCACCAGGAGCTTGACTTTGCTGGCCAGCGAGTCCTGAGAGTGGAATTAAGAACCATCGCGGTCCACTCCACTTACTCACAACAGCCTGGTGTCTCGTATCGTATCTTGCTAAAGGATCTTCGGGGCTGTAATACACCAATCATTCCTAGGGCTGTTGTGGCTTGATCGTCGGGATTCTAGGCGTCACGAGTCCGGTGATGAAGAGATACGATTCAGCTCGCACTCTTTGCAGTCTACGGTCAGCTGGTCGGCCTAGGTGCTCCGCCACAGTCTGTGCAATGAAGCTGTACATAAAGTAGCTAAATATCAGTCGAGTCAGGGCCATAGGCACTCAAGTCAGCAGAAGCCGGGCTGACACACCCTTGAGAGTCTGCTCACGTGACTGGTGCTGGATTTTTACCTATTCCTGATCCCGTCTGTTGTGCACCTCGGCTCAAAGCTCGGTCGCGGGGGGCATTTGATGGAAAATGCTGAGTCATTGGCATTTCGGCTGACCTGCCATGCATCATTGCCAACTGTGCCCTCAGTTTCAGAGAAGGCCGACAAAGTATGCAGTCGCGAGAAAACACCGAGTCCCAATTTCTAAGCAGACCTTCAGTATCTGGTAGAAAGAAAGAACGTAGTTCTCGCAGCAGATGTCGTGTCTGGATCTAGCTGTCTCATAAACTTCGTTAAAACCCTCCTGAGAGCATCACCTGGTCGGAGCAAGCACATATAACGACAGTCACCATGCCAAAGTCAATTTCCATCTCCAAGGTAGAAGGCAAGCCAGGCCAGGTCTACTATCCGCTGTCGCTTGACGATGTTGCTAAACCAACGCCGAAGGGCAGAGAGGTCCTTATCAAGATGCACGCCACCGCGCTAAATCATCGAGACCTGTACGTCCGACAGCATCTTTACCCGGGTACAACCTTCGGCGTGACATTGTTGTCAGACGGATGCGGAACGGTCGTTGCTATAGGCAGCGATGCCAATCCAAAATGGAAAGGCAAGAGAGTCATTGTGAACCCAGGTTTAGGCTGGCATGATAGCCCTGAAGGCCCTGAGGATCAGGGCGGGTACAGAATTCTAGGCGGCACAAAGGTCAACGTGAACGGCACGTTACAGGAGTACATGATTATCGATGAGTCTGAGGTCGAGGATGCGCCCGCTCATCTTTCTGCTGTGGAAGCTGCCGCTATTCCCTTGACTGGCCTCACCGCGTGGCGAGCAGTCATGACCAAATGCGGGCCGCGCAACATTGGGCCAGGCAAGAATATCCTTGTTACTGGCATTGGTGGCGGTGTGGCCTTGTTTGCCCTCGAATTCGCACGAGCCGCAGGCACCAATGTGTACGTTAGCAGCAGCAGTGAGGAGAAGCTACAAAAGGCCATCAAACTCGGAGCGACTGGCGGTATTAATTACAAAGAGGAGGGTTGGGAGAAGAAGCTATTGGCTATGTTGCCGGCAGATAACAAGCAACTCGATGCGATTGTTGACGGCGCTGGCGGTGATATTGTTGACAAGAGCGTTACTTTGCTCAAGGTGAGTAAGATCACTTTCCAACTGCGATGGTGACTGACAATGCTGCAGCCTGGTGGTATCATCGCGGTCTACGGCATGACCATGGGCCCTAAGATGCCGTGGTTAATGAAGGCTGTGCTCAAGAACATCGAGGTCCGAGGAACAACTATGGGATCGAGAAAGGAATTCAAAGACATGGTTGACTTCGTCAGGGCGAACAAGGCAAAGCCTGTAGTTTCGCGAACTGTCCAGGGTTTCGATCTGGATGCTATCAATGGTCTGTTCGATGATATGAAAAAGGCAAGCCAGTTCGGCAAGTTGGTGATTGAACTCTCCCAGGAGGGTGCCGACAGCAAGCTGTGAATATAATTGGACATAGTCAACATATATTATTCGGTCAGCTTCATTGGTGTAAATGCAAGGTTGTGCTGATCTCCTTCCTTGCCCGTGCAGATAAACTCAATGCAGTTTGATGCAGCATTTCTATTTTTGCTTTGTTGCAGGTGTGCTCAATGATATGCAGGGTCTGGCACTATCGGTAGAGCAGATTGTGTTGTTCATGTTGAAGTGGTGACACTGTGCCGAAAAACAACAATTCCATGTAGCTCTTCAGGTTGCAAGCCACCAAAACGTGCACAGCCAACAGATCATCAAGAAGAGTTGCAGCGACGATCCAGGAATAGGGTACTGGCGATCACAGCACCGCTGCTGTGCGACTTGTTCCATGTCACGCTCGACGGGCGGTAAGAACAGAGAAACCGGATTGGGAGCACGGAACAAGGAGAGGTCTCCAAATCGGGTCAGCTATAATCGGCCTCGAAGAACCTGTACGCAGTCTACAGAATGGCCTTGGCGGGATGAGTGGTGTAGAGACTGTAACACATAAGTTCTTCTGTGTCTGGATTTTGACGGAGTTGATATCGCACACCTGTGGAATACTTCATGCAGGACTGACAGGTGTGCAGGACAAGAGATACCTGGAGTGGGAAGCACAGGCTAGAATCCATCAGTCGGTTGATTACGAACTGTCTGGCCGAGCTTTGATGAAGACCTGAGGCTGGTGTCGACTGTGATCCAGACGGTCGATCCTGTGATAAAAGCATGTCTGGACGCTTACACAAGTTTCACATCATTTCGCTGCATGAATCAGGAGTCACCATGTGTGTGATGCGAAAGTATATGCCTGGTGCCAGTGTGATTACAAAACCTGCTCCTTGGAGAGTGATGCATCCATCACTCGAGTCGTACATAGAAAGCGCGTCGGTGCACAAAGCTAGACAGTATGTCGGCACCCGTCTGACCCGGGATCCAAGAAGGCGGGTATGTCAAATCTGGTTCCAGTTGCCAGCCAAAGCCTATACGAGAAGTGATATGCTCGACAAAGTAGGCTTTGGGTACGAGAACAATCATGTCTCTGCCGGTGCGCTCGTAGAGGGATAGGGTGCAGTTAACCGATCCGCCAGAGGAGCAAGGCAAAAATAGAAAGCACATTAACAACACCATTGGCCGAGGTGCAAGCTTCACAGCCTCAGAACTTGATCTCCAATGGTCGCTGTTTTCTGTCTGTCCACGTCACCTCGTTTTGGAGGATCTTTGCAATAAAGTAGAGTTTCATTTGCATTTCCGGGCAGTGCCGAGCACAAGGAGACAAAGAATAATGTGTATAGATGAAGTATGGTTGCGCTGTCACCAGATGTGATGACACTAAAAAGGCTCAAGGGTGGTGCCGAGTCAGGAGAACTGTCCAAACATATCCGGCGCTTCGTACAGGAACACATCTGGCGCTATGTCGGTATAGCAGGTTGACGGTCCTGTTCTGAACGCAAGCCTCTTCACATGGTCTGACTCGACTACGAAGTAGGCAAAAGACTAACGAACGAACGAGGCAAAGCCCGACAGAAGGAGCCACAAAGCGTAGTAAAGGGAGGAAATCATTGCGATGCTGGAGGTCTTTCAGACTCTCAGGAGAGAAACTCCAGGCAACTCAAGTTTTTACTCCGTAATCACCCACCTCATGCGAAGAGGATTCTTAGTAGAGAATGATCTCCACTCGGGCTCACCAGGCCGTGACTGAAAGACCCTGAAAAAAGGTGGTGATGAAAATGATACCGGGTCAGCGCGGCGCGGTCGCCTGTGACCCCTGGTTCAATGCAGAAGACACCATATCCTAGGTTGGGCAAGAACACCGGTGAAAAGAGCGGCTGGGTACTTCCCCAGACTTGACCGGTGTTAGAGAATTTAGCTTATCGTCTCCAAACGGCCACAGAGTGGGACAGAATCAGTACAATAGTTCATCCCTCGCTTGGGTGTAGACCGAGGTGGCCATGACCAGCTGAATAATCCACAAAAAAAATCCAGGAGGCGGACGATGCAAGGAGCAAGAGAATCGAACTGCCGCCAGAAGAAAATATGTGAGTTTGTGCAAAGGTTGCACCGATAACAGTGTCAGCCACGAATGATCTGGAGCCATGACCAGATGCTCGGGCAGAAGCGCTCCCCAGCATTGTGGCAGTGGAAGTGGCGAACCAGAAGGGCATGCGCTGGGTGATTGCAGCATGCCGATTCCGAAGAATTGTTTTTTTTACGATATGTATACGCAAGGGGTCGAGCGCTGCCATCGGTGATTCGTTGAAACACAATGGAACCAAACAAACAATGCAAGGCCAGTGATGGATGCATTGTGTACTCGTACTGTAAGCGGCTCAACGCGTCGTGCTTGGAACATGTCAAGAAAAGGGACGAAGCGAAAAACATTCCTTTCCAACCAATTGCCCTAGCCACAAGGTGTCCGCTTTGACAAGTTTTCGAGGCCATCGTCTCGGGCGTGTCGCTCTTTTTGAGAGGCAAAAAAAGACGAGGGATGATCTGTCGACGCTAAAGCCAGGTCTGGGTGATAGGTGGGCTATACTTAGCAGTGGATCGCGGGGACACGCAGCAGGGCTCTGGTCAAGGTCCACGGCGCTAGAGTAGGGGAACCGGCAGGACCCAAGTAGGGGGAAGGGCCTGTACTGTAACATGGGTCGATGAGGCCAGTGGAGAGGACTCAAACTCGTTGAGGTAAGGAGCAGAGATAGGGAGTGATAGGACTGGGCTTCTGGCCGTTGATGACCTCACCAAGAAGCATCTGATCGCTGCAGGCTTCAGGGAGAAAAACCCCTTCTGGTCCTTGTCGTGCCGTTGTGCGGCTGTGCAGGCACATGAAGCCTTTCCCTTTCCCATCAAGGCCATGCCCGATCAGACGCCCTGGTTGCTCTCTGGCTGCCACGCCTTTCACTCGCGGTGGATCGCTTACAGGCTCTGGGTCTCTTTTCCCTTGGAGCCAACTGTCATGGGCCTCAGGCCTCGTAACGCATCCTAACACGCCTGTGGAAGTCGAACAGTGTTGATTCCCACTTGGGCTTGCCGCCAGTTGCCGGTCAAACTGTGGACGGGCTGGGTGTGTTTATGCACCTCGCAACCGCCAGTCGGTTCATCTTGCCTTGGGATTGTTGGTTACTCCGATCGTGAGAAGGGGCCTTGTTCCACGCAGGGAGGTTACGAGGTACGAGGACTCGTGATGGATGCTGCGAGAAATTCGGTAGACAGTGGTAAGCACAGGCCTCGATGGATGGGTGTAGGCAAGATCACCAGATTGACAGAAGAACAGCGAGGCAAGACAGCAAGCCACTGGTGATAGTTGGGAATCCGGCGTGCCAGAGAACATCGGCAAGAAACGCAGACAGCGGGACAGGCTGGACGAAAAAGAGCGTAGTCTGGTAGGCATCGCATGTCTGGCTGCAGTTTGGCCACTCAGCGAGGCATTTGTGTCTCCGCTTTTCTATTTTTCCCTCGCCGCTCACCCTCCCATCCTCTCATCCTCGACACACTCTTCTTCGCTCTGCCATCATCGAACCACCCAGGTTATCCACCTCTCAACCCACTTGCGCTGCAGCCCCTCGTCGGATCCTCATCCTCGAACGTCTCTTCCCCTTGCCTTTCCTCCATTCAGCCCGCTAGTCGCTCACTGCCACTGAGCTTGCCTCATCCCAACTCGCCAGTGACCGTCCAGACAGCGAAGGGGAAGATGCTCCCGTTCACTCGCCGAGGACGACTCCTGCGTGACCCGATTGAACACTGCCTTCTTGAGCCCTTTTGCCTTTCTGGCTGGTCGAGGCCGATATAGCCATTTCCTTCCCCTCCTCGGCTGCTTCTCTCACACTGCCGCTCCACCTTGCCATAAACCCATTCTATCTGCCTTCGACTTTTTCCCAGGCTCTGTTCGCAGACCACACTTTCGTTTATTCACACGAACCCAACATTCGCTTTTCAGACGCATTTGATATCCTTGTTCGTTAGGACCTTCAATCGCTCGAGTCCTACGCTTTCGATACGTTCGCTGAAAAGCACTCAAAAAAGCGCCTTCGCCTCAGGACCTTCTACCCACCTACCTGACCATTTCCCGAATCTTTCCACCGGGTGAAGACATTCGCTACATTTGAACTTTGAATAACCACTATAACTCGTTCCTGGCTCGAAGAATTTCTCTCGTTGGACACCGAATACTTGAGCCGAACCACCTGTCTGCGCCTTATCTACGCTACAGAGTGGCTGCACCAGCTGCGCTTACCATACTCCTGGGAAACCCGGTGTGTGGATTTACCTCTCGAGAGAGTAGCAAGAAAACCAGCTCTGTCATATTGTGACTGGTCGAGATTGGAATACAGACTTTTTGGGTACGTATATCCTGGATGATTTGTTTCCAGATTTGGCACCCTGCTTCACGGCACAGGCGTTGCTCTACCAGCCCTTGCATCACAATTTGATTTCTAATTTTTCTCCTTGTGAAAATGGGTCACTCTCGTGTCCAGAAAGTGCCTTGAATATCTCGCTAACATCCCTTGGTGACAGTTGTCTCAGGCTGAAAAAGAGAAGTCTTCACTCCATCAGCGCCTCTATCCACCTGGGCATATTCAACACCTTCACCTCTAGTTTCCGCCTCAGCTCTTCTCAAGAAAGGTAAGCGAGTTATCATCCTGGTCGAGAATTTCGAATTCGACTGGCAATAGTTTGGCTGATTCATGGAATAGTTCGTTCCGTCCGTCTGGAATTCTTTGTTCTCGAGGCTAGCTTTGCCTCAGCGTCCAGGATCATCACCTCTTGGAACCACACAACAAGATTCCAAGTCTCGATTTAAATCGAGGCAAGCTCGATTTACCGACAGCTCGGGGCATCGTCGCTTGTCCGGCCAGCCTCCTAGACCACGTCTCAGACGCCTAGGGGCAAAACACCTACTCATCCACCCAGTGTCTATCGGATGTTTACCACGAGAATCACAACCGTCAACTCCAAGGTCGAATCTCGATAGCATTTCAAACCGTCGCTCGCTCTGATTTGAGGAAACTTCGCCTCATATCCACCACACTCGTTTAGTATCCAGTCACTCGCTTTGTGCTTTTAATCGCAAATTAATTTTAACCCGCATACCATTTCAATACCGTCAATCTGGCTTCTATCACTTACGGTCATCTTCAGGTGAGTGCAATCTACTATTCCAGGCCATGTCTTAGCCTTTACATCGGCGTCAAGACCTAGGGGTGCTCCAAAATGATTCAAATACTGACACCGATCTCAGGCTCTCCCAGACTTGCCAGGCCCCTTCATAGTCGACGACTCCTACGACCCGGCTGTCTTCGAGGGAGAGCATTTTGCCAATCAATACCAGGAAGGCTTCGCGGCCAAACCTGGTTCGCTGTTTCCCATGTCTGGCTATGGGAAGTCAGAGCTCGCAGGTATGTACGTGAGTGTTATGGTCGAGATTGTCGCTCACTGATTGCCAGATTTCCCGTCTTCTGATACTGAAAATCCAATGTTCTACGGCACATTCCTCCAAGCGCCGTATAGTCACCACCATCTTCTCCAGCCTACTGCGAATCAAGATGTTGACTTTCAATACGTATCACAAGACGTCAAACATCCTGTTCAACATATGAGGAACTTGAGTATTCCACACTCCCGGGCATCTTCAACCACCACCATTCAGCAGTCGACTTTGAAACGAAAGGCTTCAATTGCTGAAGAGTACGATCTACCAGCCCAAAAGAGAGCAGCAGTGGCACAAGTTCAAGTCCAGGATCCGCACGGTGACTATTATGACCTCAGCGGTCAAACGTCGCCAGGGACACCATTTGTACTCACCCCGACTGGCAGCACCGGACTTCCAGTATGTGCCCCCAACTTTGCATCACCAAGACCGTCTGGCCACCACTACTCGACCTCGACGGCTTCCCAAGTGTCTTTGGCTGCTCCGTCACCGCATACACCTGCTTTCAACAGCCCTTCCTTCGCTACTGTGAAGAGCGAGCAAAGCCCCAAAGTCCCAGTCACGCCCATTCCTCGACCAGCAACAAGCTCTCCACTCAAGTCATCGATTCCTAAGTTGGTTCGTACCTCCACTATGCAACAGTCCCCTCCTGGCTCTTTCTCCGGCATGGCCGTGGGACAAACTCAAACCTTCAACCCTTATGCCATGCATCCCCTGAAGGCGAGCTTGAAATTGAGCGGTGATTTGGAGACCATGAAAGAGGGCTGGACCCAGGATGAGAAAGAGGCTCGTCGCCGTCTCGTTGAATTCCGACGAAGCCAAGCTAACAGCACCATCACCGCTGAGTTCAAGCCTGTTGCACCGCAAGACCGTCAGCCGAGCAGTATTTGCATCTCGTGCATCTGGTGGAAGGAGAAGAACGAATTCTACGTCACCTCCGTTGATACCATCTACCTGCTCGAGGCTCTTGTTGGGGTGAGATTCACCGTCGAGGAAAAGAACCGCATACGCCGGAATCTCGAAGGATTCAGGCCGATGACTGTTTCCAAGGCCAAGCCGGACAGTGAGGAATTTTTCAAAGTCATCATGGGCTTCCCTCATCCCAAACCACGCAACATCGAGAAGGATGTCAAGGTATTCCCATGGAAGATTCTGTCCACTGCGCTGAAGAAGATCATATCCAAGTACTCTGCAAGCTATTCTTCGACAGCCTCGGTCGTTAATTCGGCTTCGATGTATTCTGACAATCATGTTGTCGACTTCCGATACATGCCTTCGCCTCAGCAAGAATATATGCCTGCAACGGGATCTTATCCAGTCATGAATCCTGAAATGCAATACATGCCTGCACCCCAGCCGATGACTATGCAGGCACCGCCTCAGGTTCCTGACCTCCAACTTCAAGTGCCAGAATATAGGACTTTTGATGCGAACGGCCAATACTACTACCAACTGGTCCAGACTCCTCAAGGAACCATGCCGATGCACCCGGGTCCGATGACGGCGCCAATCAATCGTCCTAATCTGGACTTCGCGTTCGCCAACGGCAGCGCAGTCACCACGGCGCCGCATAGTGCCCCGGCCACCGCCTACCAACACACGTTCTTCGAACCCAACGAGTTCGTGCCTCCAATGCACTATCCGCAACACTGAAATGTGCCAAGTAATCAAGTCTTTTTCTTTTCTTCACTGTCCTTAGCATCTCATCATTTGTGCCCAGCACAGGGTTCTCCGGTACCCATCCCCCAACACGGGAATATTTCTTTAATTGCATTCATTACCACGGCGTCGAGCAGGGGAAAAACGGGGAAATGTTTTCGGAGAACGATGTCATGTACACAAAATATCTCTCTGTACACCAAAGATGGGGTCATGTCTTAGCGATCTATTATTTTGGGATTTGGGTCGGCTGGTCTGGAAAGTTTTTCAACGCAAGCAGGGTTCTCTGAGAGTCGAGTTGTCATACTTGGTTTGCTCTCGGGACTAATACTGATGTTGAGGGGAGACTGGAAGCAAGCCGGGGTTATGTTCATGTACATGATTTGACGAAGCATAGATGATATGCCAGATGACTAGCAAACGCGACCTCGAGAGCGCATCAATAACAACGGCAATACATGAAATTCAAATTCTAGTTCTGACTCATGTCCGTTCTGCTTTCTGATCATTCCACATGTGCTGAATACTATGGAGCGGGTAATGGATGGTAGTGTGAGATGGACACGGAGGTATTGTAGAGGCAATTGTGGGCGAGATAAGATTAGTGGGTGAGCTTAGCCCCTTTGGGCGGGTATCAACATAGACCAAAACCACCTTCGCGTCGCACAGCATTTTGCATCTTGTTTGCTATCGCAGTTGGCGACGCGATTATTGCTTGCTGCTTGCTGCTCGCATTGTTATCTGTTGTCGTTGTTATCTTTCACTAATGTACACCTCAATGACACGTTGACAATCTTTTTCTCAACCTTACTCATCTCTCGAAGCAATACCTACCTTAGCTAGCATTACAATGACGACGCCGACACCCACGCGCCGTCATCGGTCCCTCGAACCCACGCCTTTCATTCCCTCTTCAAGTCCGACGGAAAGGAGCTCGAGTGCGAGCCCCTCGCGATCATTGAAGCGATCAACCTACACATTCACACCACAGCGCATCAAGTCATTGCCTCGAGCTTGGGAGCGACGACCCCTCACACCCTATGTACCCCGGAACGATGTGCAGAAGATATGGAAGCGCGTGCCACTTGGAGAGGTCATGGCGAATGTTGGCGATGGGTGGAGAAGGCAATTAGGTAGGAATGTGAATGGCAGGGTTGTGAAGAGGTTGAAAGTTACACTTCAGGAGGAAGACAAAGAAAATACGATACAGTACCTGCCGTCGAAATGGGAAGATGGCACGGGAGTGAATAGTCCGAAACGAAAGGCGGCACATGCTGCTGCCGGGTTTGTGGCAGTTAATATTGAGCAGCGATGTGAAGACGATGGTCATTCCCCGGACGAGACAGCTGAAGAGGTGGACGTGGATCGTGGAGGGTCTGATGTGATGAGAGCCGAGCTGGTGAATAATGGTTCTAAGCACATTGAAATGGCTGGTGCAGTTGCCGCGGTTCGGTCTCAACAAGAACGAGACGAGTGTGGTCTTTCACGCGACGTCTTAGACAGTGTCGACTCTCCTACACAGGGTGAAGAGAAGAATCCTACAGCCACGTTGCACCCCGAAGGAATCGCTGCGATTGAGGAGTCTATGGCGAGTTCGATTGGTTTAGATGAAATTCCAGGTCCGGCACAGCAAACCCAAGAGTGCGAGGCTGAGTGCTTGTCAAACACTTCGCAAACAGCAACCCAACTTCTTTCAACATCTACAGACCACGACGATACAGCATACCTATACGAGTTCCTTACTCGCGCTCGTGCACAGAAAGCAGCGAAAAAACAAGCGGAGGCAATGTCCCAAGACCAGGAATCATCGCCGCGAGACGATATGGACAACACAGGCTCAGATGAACCTGCGTCCTCCAATGTCCCAACAGCATGCCACATCGAAGATATACAAGAACCCATTCTACCCATATCTAACACGTTGGATGAGACTCCAGCGCTTCGAGCTGATCAAGATGCGGAGCCCAACGTAACCTCTCCACGACGGAGTTCAAGACTCACCACTCGACTCCCACGGCCACAGAAGCCCATAACCACGGTTCCAAGTAACATCTCGCTGAAGAGGCTGAACGGGACCGAATTCATCGCAACACAACGTGAGACTCAGTCACTAGCGATGACGACCAGAGCAAACACGAAGAGAAACAAAGCCGACGCGATCAATGTTCAGCTTAAACTGATTCAATTGGCAGCCGAACAGAAGGCGCAGGCTGGACAAGTACGACCGACACAGGCACAGAAACAGGATGGTGTAGAAAGGAAGAAGAGGAAAAAGACCAAAGTGGTGAGCTGGGACAATACGATCGCGAGGTTCGAAGACGGAGAGGAGGTGTTTAATAGCAGTCTGGATGAGATGGGAGACGATGCAGATGCGCAGGGGGAGAACTTATGCCTGGCGATCGAGAATACGAACGGGCTTGATGGTTCAAAGGATGCGATGAACCAGACTGAGCAGAATGCAGAGGAGAACAAGGAGAACGACGAGACTCTCGAAGAAGAGAAGAAGCAATTCAGGAAGGTGCGCCGGCTGAGGAAGATGAATGTCGGAAATGTCAACGGGACACCTGCGCCAAAGAGACGGGCCAGTCTAGGGATTCCAGTACCTACGGCGGCGAGCGCATTGCTTTCGAACGTCATGGGGGAGAGCACCGAGAAGGAGATGGCGGGGTTTCTGGAAGAGGCCGCAAAACAGACCATTGTTCCCGTGGGTCGTGAACAGGGGACGGCGCATGCTAAGCCGAGAATACTGAGAAGAAGAACGTGACGGGGAGTGAGTTTGATGTTTGTTGATGTCAGGCAGCTGGTCACCGGACGGGCAGTCCGTGTTCTTGTGTCTTTGAGGTTTGGAAGTTTGAACATTTGAAGCTTGAATATGACACACAGACATACCTAGCTACGGAGTACATTGCGGCTGATTTGAAGCGAAACGAAGCGAAACGAAGCGCAGCAAGTACGGCGAGGGTTGGGAGAGAGGGAATGCAAAAACGTACCGCTGTATCTGCGACTTTTCACTTGGTCCATGATGATTGAGAATATACAAAACAAGTCGAAGCACTCTGCATTATCTGATGAACTCTCCTTAGGCCCCCCCCTTGGTTGTGTTCTTGTTGTAGTTCCAACTCCGGCAGGTTGATATGGAGTCGGCAGAATCCATTCCTCCATTTCTTTCCTCACCCCCGTCCTGAGTTTTCAATCCAACAGTGAGCAAGGGTTCATGGGTCCCAACGGTCCCAACGGTTCCAAGGGTTCCAACTGTCAGCTTGGCCGGTGAGTCGGACTTAAGCATCGATGGCCCGGGACACAAAGGAAACTTACCTTTGAAGCCAACATGGACACGCTAAGCCCTTTTCTTTAATTTGGGTCTAGCGCCTCCTCTATATCGTGTGAGATGGTGGTTAGGATGTGTTGTTGGTATACAAGTGCGATTTGAACCCTGTTTGAAGGCCTCCGGAGATACAGAGACTTTTGCAGTTCTTTCTCCGGTGAGTTGAGGGTGAAGGTGCAGGTGCATGATGATTTCACCTGTGTTACACCGTAAAGAGGAGGTTGAATGGGTAGGCCGGGCATATGTAAAGGGACCAAGACCTCTGGGATGAAATGATATGAGTTACTCTCCTTCTACCTTTCTACCTATCTATCTATCTGCCTCTCTAGCTGCGTCTTTGTACTCGTGCCCTACCGGCCTTTGCAAATTCTTCAAAGAATCAGATACAATACGCACACACTCATACACGTACACACACGCCATGCTTCCCCCAACGATGCCACCACCACCAACCCACCTCGCCCTCAGACAAGAGACATACGCCTCCCGTCCTAGCGTCCATAGCATCCCTACTCCGCAACCCACACCAGGCAGCGCGCTTCTCAAGATCGAAGCCGCCAACGTCATCTCCTACACCAAAGACATCTACAACGGCACGAGGACCTACCCCTACCCGACGCCACTGACACTGGGATCCAGTGCCATCGGCCGCGTCGTCGCTCTGGGCCCTGACGCAACCACCCTCCGCCCCGGCGACCTGTGTCTCTTGGACATTACGATCTCGGGCCGCGACGACCCCGACGGATGCGCCAACAGCACCTTCCTCTCCGCCATCCACGACGGCTTCGGCCCCGCGAGCAAGCGCCTCATGTCTCAGGCGTGGCGCGACGGGACGTACGCAGAGTACGTGCGCTGGCCGCTCGAGAATTGCCACCGGCTCAACGAGACCAAGTTGTTTGGTGAGTTGGGATACCGCGTGGAAGATCTAATGTACATTCCCAAACTGATGGTTCCGTACGGTGGGATGGGACCGGGTTGTGTCGATGTCAAGCCCGGGGAGACTGTCATTGTGAGTCCGGCGACGGGCAGTTTCGGCAGTGCGGCCGTGCACGTTGCGTTGAGTCTGGGTGCGGGAAAGGTGGTTGCCATGGGTCGAAACAGCTCTGTTCTCGACAAGGTCAAGAGTGCTGCTGTTGGCGCGAATGGCGCGAATGGCGCGAGGGTCATGTGTGTGAAACTCACAGGCGAGTATGAGATGGATTTGGAGGCTTTGGAAAAAGCGACGGCAGAGACAGGTGGTGCGGATGTCTTCTTTGACACGAGTCCTCCCGCTGCAGCGGGGTCGGGGCATATCAAGGCCGGAATAATGGCTTTGAAAAAGGGTGGGAGGTGTGTCTTGATGGGTGGCATTGCGGGCGATGTGGCCCTGCCTCATGGGAGGATCATGCATTGGGGAATCACCATCAGGGGGAAGTGGATGTTTGAGGCGGTCGATGTCAAGAAGATGGTCAATTTGGTTGAAATGGGTCTTGTCAAGGTGTACAAGGAAGGAGAGTGTGAGCCGATGGGGGCAAAGTGTTCGGGTGTGTTTGGGTTGGAAGAGTGGGAAGCGGCGTTTGATGAGGCAGAAAGGGTAGGGAGTGATGGGTACATTGTCCTGAAACCTTCGTTGGGTTGAAGGTTGAAGGTTGAAGCTTCGGGTCCGACAAAATGAGATCTATTGTATTCAAGCTCTACGTCCAAGTGACCAGGTATCTAAGTGAGTGGTGGGTAGTGTTTACCGCCCACCAATTTGCTTCTTGGAAACCGGAGGGATCCAACACAGCGCCACGTTCAAGGAAATCGTAATGGCACCAATGATCCAAAACGATGTCGCGTAACTGTTTGGATGGTATCTGAAGACGATCGCGAAGATGACTCCGCCGAAATTGCCCATCGCGCCGGCCATGCCGCTCACCACCCCGTTGGCGGACGGAATGACATGGGGGACCAAGGCGAAGTTGGCGCCGTTGCCACCTTCAAGAAAGAAGGCCATGCCAGCGATCAATCCGAACATGGTGCTCTGGTCGTGCGGATCCAACACGCCGATGACGATCAAGAAGACCCCCGTGACGACTCCGAGCACGTGGATCCAGACCTTCTTGACCCAGACACTCTGGGTCTTCTTGAACAGCACATCTGCAATGATGCCACCCAGGGGCCGGAACACGATGTTCAGCAGACCGAACATGGCTGCCCACTGGCCCGATGTCGTCTGGCCCAGTGACTTGAAGTTCTTTTGATAATAGCTGCCCAGGATACTGTTGATGGCCAACTCGCCGCCGAAGCTGCAGAAGTAGCAAAACGCCAGCACCAACGTCTGGGGCGAGAACATGACGGACACGATTTCCTTGGGCGTGGGCTTGACGACGATTTCGCCGCGCGCCGTATCGAGCATTTGCTGCTCCGTCATTTGTGCTTCGCGGTCCGCGAACTGGGACGTCTTGCGTTCGCCGGTGGCGTCGAATTGCACCTTCTCGCGGGTCTCGAGGTCGGATGATGGGGGTGAAGCAGCGCCGGTCGAGGAAATGGGCTTGTCCATGATGCCGGCTCTTGGTGCGTCGACCAGCGTAGTTTGGATGCCGTGAGCTGCGAGGTTGACTTGGGCGATGTTGTGTCGCTCGCTCCATTTGCCGTTGGGTGTGTCTTGGCAGAGGAAGAGGATGCAGAGAGCGGTGAAAACGATGACGATGCCAGGGACGACAAAGGCGACACGCCATGCGGTGTGAGGCGTCAAGCCTCGGTCAAGTAGGGAGTCGTAGATGGATGGCATCAAGCTGTGATTTGATTTGTTAGTGTATCAGCAGCAAGGGAATGGTGCGTGACAACTCACAAGTACGTGACGCCACCGCCGGCGTTACCCCAGCCGGCGGCAATGGCGTTGGCTGTCCCGACGACGTTCTTGTCAAAGAATCCTGTCGACCATACTTGGCACGGCACGAAGCTGCCACCGAGAATGCCGATGAAGAATCGCAAGGCGAAGAGTTGACCTTTGTTATACGCGGTCCCTGACAGGAAGGTAGGTATAGCACCAATGAGGAGACATCCGGCAAATGTGTATCGAGGGCCGTATCTATCGCAGCAGGGTCCGGCAATGAGACGCACTAATAGTGTTGCGCAAAGGGCGATGATGTTAGAATTGGACACGTCGGTCTTGGTCAAGTGGAGGTCTTTTTGGATGGTATCGTGCAACTTATGATGTGTTAGTATCAACCCGAAACAAATCGGCATTGATGGAGATGATCGAGTCTGACTTACCAACGGTGGGAACGCATACCAACTCCAGAAAGCCACGAAGAAGCCGAACCATGAGAAGAAAAACATTCGACCATAGACGTTGACGATGTTCAAGAAAGGAATGGACCGAGCCTTGTGGGTGATAGGGTTGACCTCCGGGGCCTGGTACAGTGTAGCGAGGCGCATGATGAAAGGATACCGAACGGACCAAGTGTATTCGCACTGGAATAGTCACCCGGAGATGGTGTTTTGGAAATATAGGTCGATGCTGACCGTTTTTGGAAGGATGCCGAATGGACGATGTGTACTGACTGTTTGTAATAAAAAAGAGATCGAGAAGGAGTACATATATGAAGGCTGGCACGCCTCGTCCACGACCCCTTACCGTCGCTGATCACAGGCTTGCGACTGATATGACGTTCGTATGCTTTCTCCGGGGACGCAGTCCACGTTCGCTGTGAGACTGAACATGTATTGGACCAGCAAATCCGCGGCAGGTCTGCTTCCAAAGATTGAAGTCTAAGGAACGAATCAACGACAGTTAAACACAAGCCACCTTCTGACTGGGGCCAGGGCGTTACTGATAACGGTGCAAAATATGGGTCCAGATGCTCCTTGACAAGCCCCAGTTGATCTTCTGTGAGTTCCGAGGCGAACTATTTGTGCTGCGATATGGTATTCGAATACCTGGACAAATATCAACTGTCGAATCTGTTCAATCTGTGTCCTCGGAAGTTGCTGTGCAAGAATGAATGCGCGGTACGGATATTGCTTTTGTCGTAATCTCTGCCTTCAGAGAGGCCTGGGCCCATGTGGCCACTACAATGTGGTATGCAGGTGTGTACTCTTCACCAGGTGATCTCGCTGGCCTTTGTGGGTATTACTGCTTCAGGAACGACGTGGTCTTGCCTGTTTCGAGGGGAGGTGCAGTAATATTCGCGACCGTCTGCTTGGACGCACGCAGGTGGGCAGTAAGAGCGGCTAGTAGATCTATCTCAGATGCGAGGCCAGGGGAAGATGTATTGGTTGTATGATGGGCAGTTTCTGGCTTGGTGCTGATGCTGATGCTGATGCCGGCCATGGAAAGACAGCCCACGAGAGACAGGATCCCAAGGCCTAGGGCCACCCTGATGGACGGCCCAAGGGTCGAAGTCGCACAAGGTAGCGAAAGTGGTGAGGATGTGGTTGGGTGAGGCTTATCTTTTGCACGTGCATCTTGGTGTACAGTAAGAGAGTCTCGGAGGTGGATCCTTCTTATCAGCTGCTGGACTCCCTTGCAGTGATAAGGCTGTCGTTGGCCTTTGGGCTCAAGTCTTTATGTACTTTGCATTCTCCGCGGGATTTGTCGTTTGTATTGTACTGTCGCTGATATGGATTTTGATTTTGCGTTTCGTGACACCCAAAAATTGCATGATAATCAGCGCCTGAATCTGGGCTCGACGTCGCCCCGAAGGTACTTCGTATCTCGCGTACCTCGTTACGACCGGACTGAGTTTGCGAAAGACTCCCGAATAGCATCCCAGTGGTCTGCTGAGATGAAGGAGTAGGGGGTCATTTGGGGTCCCTCGCCACCAGCTGTTCAAGATGTTTTTTCGTTAAATCAAGGCTCGTCAGGCTTCTTGAAGACGTTCTCTGTGCGGCATCTGCCGCTATACCTAATTTGGATGGCGCAAATTATCTCCAATGCTTTGCATTACAGGTGGGATTTTCGACAGCAGTTACAAGACTCACATCCACCGCGATTGTAGGAGGGTCATCTCAGGATTTGGACGAGACGTTGACTAGCAGTCTTTCACCGCAGCCGTTACTCTTTACGAAACCAAACAACGCGAGTCTTAACAATCACGAAATCAGGCCTTGACCCAGTCGTGAACCCATCTATGCACCCAGTTTGCTTGAATTCCACCCAGGCCTCTCAATGTCTTGCTTGCCTGCAAAGCCCTATCTCCGTCCATCGCAGACATCTCATCGCCAACAAGGAGCCCTTGATAGAAATCAAGAAGCTTGACTGCAGGATTGAACTGCAACATGTCCTGCAACTTGGCCGCTGTATCGAGTGAAGCTGCATCTTTTCTGACACGTTCGATCCATGTACTCAAGGTCACCTCTTGGATCTCTTCTGCGCGCCCTTTACCATTTATTGCGTCGTTCAGAGCTTTAATCACACTAGGTCTCAAACCATCCCACGATGTTGGTCTCGAATTTTGAGGATGAAGCACCCTCAGCCTACCTTTCTCTGGTGTCTCTTGGCCTGGGCCTTGTAGAGAAAACTCAACCAGTGTGTCTGCCAGGACATCGATAGGTACCCAGTCGATATGGTTATTCCTGCCCTTACCCAAAGAATCAGGGATCATCCCCAAATGCAATGAGCTCACAACAAGACTGGGGAACCATTCCCATTTGTTCCACGAACCCGGTGCGAACGCTGGACCAGCGACTTGTCCAACCCGGACAACTGTGGCATCAACATTGGCTAACTTGGATCCGGCATACCCGAGGATGCGCTCGGCAACGTACTTGCTTTGTCCGTATCCCATCGGCAATGGAGCCGAGGCGTCTGTGATGATTTCCTCTGCGATGGGATTCTGAGAAGATCCCATGACCGAACTAACAGAGGATATGAACATGACATGCGCACGTCCGGGAGTGGCTGCGGCGAGCTTGACTAGGTTGACGACTCCCTCAAGATGTGGTTCAAATGTTGGCAGAGTCAAGTTGAAGTTCACAGGCCACGCATTGTGGATAATGTTGGTGGCAGTGTGTTGCAATCGAGAGTATAGCTCTTCTCCGAGACCGAGTTGCGGCTTGGCTAGATCTGTTGTCAAGAAAGTCACTCGATCGACTGGGAAGACTGTGGGAAGACCACGGGCTGAAGAACGTGCTCGCTGCAGAGCTTCTGGGTTCTCCGCTCGGTTCAGGCAGTATATGTGTCCCACAGACGAATCCGAAAGCAGCGCGTGCAGCATATAGCATCCAATCCCGCCAGTAGAGCCAGTGAGAAGAACCACTCTTCCGCTAATTCCAATGCCTGAATCTTGTTTGGAAAGAGAATTTTCTGTCACGTTTTGCGCGATATCGTCAATCAGCGCGGTATACTTGTTGATCGTGTTCTCGATACTGTCGACTCGTGATGATTGCTCCAGAGTATTTGTCGAGTTTCCTTCTTCGGCGAGGCTCAATATGGCCTTCGTCAGCAACTTGATGGTCGGGTTAGCATATACTGTGCTAATTTCGAGGTCCGGCAAGGCGAGCACGGCTTTCAATCGGCGCGTCATTTGAAGTGCCTGTAATGAATCGACGCCACTGAGGAAGAAGTTTTCATCTTCTGTGAAGTCCTTGGAATCCATAAAGCTGCTGA
Organism: Rhinocladiella similis; assembly: GCA_024082115.1. NCBI lineage: Eukaryota > Fungi > Ascomycota > Eurotiomycetes > Chaetothyriales > Herpotrichiellaceae > Rhinocladiella > Rhinocladiella similis. Next base: position 2,824,776 of record JAMRYE010000013.1, on the reverse strand, counting down.
GAGTCTCTGACAAGAAGGAAGCGACGGCCTTGTAATCCTTGCAGTCGATCGACAAATTGGACATGTCGAGATCTTCCACATCCAGAGCTGAGACTTTCTCCGCATCGGCGTAAAGTTCGTCAATCTCCTTTTCGTATGAGTTCAATGTAGGTCTCCTTTGGATAGTACCCTTGGCGCTACGGAGCATAGGCTTCTCTGGCTTGACAAACATGATGTGTGATTTCTTGATCTGGGCGTGGCGCGGACAGTCCACATTGGCGGCTTGGATTGTTGGCCATATCTCTTCAATGAATCCGGCTCGTTCCGCGACAGATAGATCTTCTGCATCCTCAGGCTCGACCAAGAGTGCTGCTTGGAATCTCATTGAGCCCAGAACAAGCACAGATTTGACTTTGGGGTGACTGGAGATCATTTGCTCCATCGTGGTTGGATTCGTCTGTCATGAGCAGAGACGATGAATTAGCATGAAAGTCTTGCTTTAGAGCAAAGATACGCAGTAGTAATTGACAGAATTCCGATGCAAGGTTGGTGTTTTGAACAAAAATTCCAAGGTACGCACCTTTTCACCGGTCAAGAAAACAATTATGTCGTCTCCCCTTCCACGGTAATGCCACAGGTCCGGCTTTGACGGATGCGGTACATATAGATCTCCTGTTCGATATTCTTTCAGGTCTGGAAAGACTTTGAACACTGGTTGTTCCTTGTCACCGTCAGGATGGCGCGCGATGACTGCCTCATATTCCCCTTCCGAAACATTCTGGAACTCAAACCTGTAATCAGGGTTAAACTGAAAGTGTTTCCATTCCGCCATTGGCCATTGATCGGCTGGGTAAATGGTTGGAAACAGTCCAGTCTCGGTAGTTCCAATAATTGAGAAGAATTTCATCTTCTCTGAAATCTTGTCGCCCACGGCTTGACTGAGAGTACCTCCGGAATAGAACATTGAGGCCAATTTTTGGGAGACAAAATCTAACAGATCTGGCTTATTCGACAGTTCTTCGGCTACCAAGGGGACAATGGCAGCACAAGTAGCGTGGGTATGTTTCAACCCATCCACTAGTGCTTGAGCAGATGGAATCAATCCAGCGGGTGGGAAGATGATGGTTGTCTCTCGATAGATTGCTCCGAGGATCGATCCGAACATGGAAGCTGCCTGCAAAAGGTCAGTGTGCTTTAGCAAAGTCTCGACCTTCTTACATGGAACGGAGGAAATAAGAAAAACAGTCTGCCAGGAGACCACAAGCCATGCTGATTGTGAAACCCGTCAGGCCCATCAAGGCTGACCCAGTGCAGCCAGCTGTCGGCGAACTCGTGAGTCCAAACAATAGGTTTCGGCAAGCCTGTCGTCCCAGAAGTATGCAAAACCACGAGAGGATCTTTGCGCGCCTCGTCAAAAGACTTCTTGTAAGCATATTCAGGATAGACTTGGTTCAGAAGATCTGCAACTGATGGTATCTCAAGCACTGCGATGTCATGTGAGGCGACTATGGTGGTTACCGCCTGAGGGGGTGGGTTGGGCGCCACCAGTTTCTTGCAGCCTAGCAAGTTGAATAGGTTGACGTGCGCTGGCATGCTGTTGCGTGGTGACGTGAGTAAGACCTAACACCATCTATCAGGAATGATCTTGCCATGCGCAAAGAGCCACTTTGAATTCACCTTGTAGCCTGCTTTGACTGCACCCAGAAGGAGAGCATTGTACCTGATGTCGAGTGGTCCGATGTATGCCAGTGTCTCAAAGTCTTTGCCTGGACCGATCGTGTTGTGCAGCCACCAGGCAAGGCCATTGATGGCATTTGCGAAGTCTGCATAGGTTACTCGGAGAAAGCCTTCATCGTATCCTGTTGTGGATATTGGGTATTCGGCATAGATAGCGTCAGGAGTATCTCTCGCACGTCTATCTACAACATGATTAAGGAGCTGCTTTCTCATCAACGTGGAGCCCGGGGTGGCCATCGTGTATGTCGCCTGGGGTCAGCTCTGGTCCTACTGTCAAGAGCAGGTTGCTTTGGAGCGGCCACGGGCCAGGGAACAGATCTTCCAGGGGTACCGCCATATTTATAGCGAGTCTACGCGTGTCGAAATACAATGATAATGTCAAGCTTCATGTAAAGAGCGAAGGACAACATGGACGCTCAACGGCACTTGAATCCCAGGTAGGTAGGCTGTGGCTACCCCAACTTACGTAAATCCAGAAAGCGTCGTCCTCGGCCATGACCGAGTATTGAGTGCGATGCTAGTGGCTCTAGGGCGTGTTGTACGTAAATGTTCATCGTCCACTGTTGGTCTGCAGTGTCGAGGAGAAGTCGGTGCTCTTGAGACTTTGACTAGTACCACATGTCAATCCGCCAGCAAGCACAGATACAAACCTCTCTGGGCCAGGGATGAAGTAAATTGAAGGCCAGGTATGCTGTCTCCAGGCAGTTTACGCGTTCTTGATCTGCAGTCGTCCGCCCCATGATGATGACGATTAATGGGGTTTCGCATCGTCGAGGGTTTCTTGGTAACAATTGAAGGTATGGAGAAGAGTGCTCTTGGACATCGTGGGGCATTTTTGCTTGCATGGAAGGCTGATGTCAAACAACTATGGTCAAAATGTAGATACAGTAGTTGATGTTTGACGAGAAGCTCGGGGTTTGAAGTTGTACTCGTACGGAGTACTGTACCCTCTCAAAGGAGAAAAGTACCCACGTACTTAAAGAGTCAGTCGCCCATGGGGCCGTAAGGTGTAGAGATAGTGTCGAGCTGAAGCAGCTTGGATACCACGTTCCCTGCCGACTTACCTACCTAAGCCATCTACATAGTGGTGGGAGAAACGAACAGCGAAGCCTCAATGGCCAAGGGATCAGCCCTGTTAGGTGACCCTAGGGTCAGTACGACCATCGGGGCCCGAGTAAACACCTCACCCGTTAGGTGAGGGTTCGTTGACAATGTTTACCAAGACCAACTTTTATTTGTCAATATATGATCGGTATCTCTCGACCGCTTGCCAGCCCTGTTTCAACCTCGGGAACAATTTGAACCACACTGGATGCTTCCATGAATGGCTAGAAATCTAAGAATCCCAGGGAGGTTTTCCACCAGGCCCTGGCTTCCTGGCCGTAATGAACCAACAGTTCGTATAAAGAAGTTTGCGTTTATCGTTGAACTCCTTCCTCACGTTTGTGAGCATTACTTGAATCTCTTCGTGTGACCATCCCAGCGCTCGTGTAAGATACCCCAGCGTGACAGCTTCCACGGCATCCATCATTTGAGCCCGAAGGAATGCTCCTATCTCTCGGAGCTTTCGGTCCCTAGGCCACAATCCTATTGGGGTCTTCATATCAGGAGCATAGGATTAGTGCGAGTCATCATGACCAAAGAAACCAGACACCACTCACCTTGATTATTTGCGTCCGAATGTCAACAAACCCGGCTTCTTCGAGGTGATGCCCGAATCGCGATGCATAATTCAGGCGTCGACCGAGCGCGACACTTCCCTGATCAATGAGCTTCTGCCATCTAGAGATAGCTGAGTCGTCGGGTAGACCTCCGGGATTCTGGGAGTAAAACCACACTTCAAACTCTTGAACCTCGAACCAGCCTCCAGGCTCGAGAGAGTTCAGTGCTTGCTCGTACATTGCTGTCCAGTTTCCTATACTGCCAGACAGACTTCGCTGGTGGATGTAGTCAAATCGGCGGTTCGGCGGATAAGCCCATTCTTTCTCGAGGTCATCAAGAACGAAAGAACAATTTGGTGCAGTCCTTGTCAGGGGAAGTCAGACAGCTGGTTCGCCTGATGGCAGATGGGGTGTTTTGGTTACCATTGTGACTGAATAGGACTGAGATCAACACCTAGATACTCCGGAGAGTGTCCTTACTCAGTGGAGAGTCATTTGCGAGCTTGTGATTCGGGACTTACCAAGGACGGTTGCTGCAGGAAACTCACTGGGTAGACCACGTCAGTACATCACCTAACTTCTTGAGCACCGAAAAGGTGTGAATGCCTCCTACTCTGCGAACTCTAGTGCCCAGAGCCCCGTTCCAGTCCCAAGATCTAGGACCCGGCGTGGGTCACTTATTGGTGCGGTTTGTAGTCGTCCGCCTTGTACGAGACGATAAATATGGTGCAGCATGTCCAATCTATCTTGCTCTTGTTGGTCATTAGGCTAGATATATTTAGCATAAGTCAAGGCCAGTGTCTTTCGCTGCGCACAAAAATGTATGAGTTATTGTCCAACTGTTGATATCTTCGTCCATTCTGGTTCAACATCGTTAGCACGTGGAGATTCATCCCGACTTCAATACTCGCCTCATAGCTGTCCTTGAGATTAGCCTGGTATCAGTGGTCGTGCGTGGGAATCTACATACACATAATTCATGGCCGACGAACGGAGCGTTGTGGTGATTGAAGATTCGTCGCTAGCCCGAGTCAACCACTGAACACGATCCAAGGATTTGCATATACCTTTCATATGCCGAATCAGCGTCACTGCCCCCGCCTTCAGCAATCTGCGTAACAGTTTAGTGACGATGCTCTCCGACTCTAGCAGACAGACTCACCTGGGGATCAATGTGCGCATCTCCCTCCATGAGGGCTAAGCATCAAGTTCTGAACACGCGGCGAACGTCCAAGAGCGTCCTAGGTCTGGTTCCAGACAAATAGGAGTACTGCGCTGTATTTCAACTCCTGGATTCACTCGGAGTTCCTCAAGGATGTTGCGCACAGGTGGAGGTCAATCGTAGTAGCAGGCCTAGACCACAAGACCATTACCGGCGCTATAATGTGGTAGTCCGGTTCAATTGTCACCAGCAGTAGCGTGCATAGATGTGCAGTAGTTGATCATCGCCAGGAAACGGAAGGTCCCTTCCAGATGCAAAGAGCTGTTACATCATGGCGATGAGGGACTCAAGCTTATGTACTCAATCAAAGCTGGCGGCCACTGGTCTCTCGTGAACGTGCTTCTTCCCCTCCGTTTCCACGCCTGCGCTTCCGCGTTTATTTCCCTCTCGTGCACTGGACACAGAAAGTTCCGTTGTCAGATCTACTGACAGCCCTCACTCCGGTTCAGACAGAACCTTTCTCATGCGCTAGACATGGCCTCTCTGGATAGTCTGAGTAGCTCCCCTCGAGAATTGCTATTAGCATGTGGGCCGGTGTTACTGATAACGTATCTGCTTGGTCTCGCAACGTGGCGCTTGTACTATTGCCCTCAGGCTCAAATACCAGGGCCGGCTCTTGCAAAGCTCACATATTGGTAAGACTTCTTCGGCGCGATAGACGCTATATCCTTCAATGCGACTCACCGCATAGGTACGAATTCTACTACGATGTCATACTCAGTGGTCAATATATATGGAAGATTCGCTCCATGCACGAGCAGTACGGTCCGATCGTACGCATCAACCCAGAAGAAGTGCACATCCAAGATCCCAAATACTATGATCAAGTGTATAGTGGTCCGACCCACAAGAGGAACAAGTGGACCTTCTTCACAAACCAAAGTGGTTTGCCTCAGTCTGCGTTTGGAACCCCAGATCACAATCTTCACCGCATGCGTCGAGGGGCAATGAACCCATACTTCTCAAAGGCAAAAGTGCGGGTACTCCAGTCGCGCATTGAGTCCAGTCTGAGCAACCTTTTGGTTCGATTTAGTGAGTTTCAAGAGTCCGGGAAGCCCATGACGATTTCGTTGGCCTACGCGGCCCTCACAAACGGTGCGTCTTTCTAGCCTTTGCCAGATGACACTGACAAGACCTGAGCAGATATCGTCATGGAATATGCTTTCGCGCGTAGTGACAATCGCTTGCTGGCACAAGATTTTGACCCGAGCTTCAAAGAAGCAGGTGAGGCCGGGGCGAAGTTGGGTCATTTTGTGAAACAAATGCCTTGGATATTGACCCTGATGAAAGTGATGCCCGACTCGGTGCAAATTGCTTTGAACCCTGTGATGGCCAGTTACATCAGACTCAATCAGGTGAAATTTCCCAATCTTAGTGCTGCCTGTTTGAAGCAAGGTGCCTCAATCGCTGATATTTCGAACAGGACATAATCAAGCATGTGTCTGAGATCAACTCGCATCGTGACGATCCCGACAGTAAATATCAATCGCAGACCACCATATTCCACGCCATCCTGCAGGGTGATTTACCAGAGAGCGAAAAGTCTCCTGATCGGTTGTGGCAAGACGGGCAAGTGGTCGTTATCGCTGGAACATTAACCACTGCAGCCGCCCTCTCAGAGATCACTTTTCACCTACTAAGACAACCGGCGGAATTGCAGGCTCTCAAGGATGAGCTTGCCAAAGCCATACAAGAGCCCACGACTCTCCCGGATGTGGCTAAGCTGGAACAACTTCCCTACCTAACAGCCACAGTCAAGGAAGGTCTTCGGCTGAGTAGTGGCATCAGCACACGTTTGCAGCGCATTGCCACAGATCAAACACTCGTCTACACGACTAAGATATCGGCAGACAACAAGAGCAGCATCAGTGAGAAGCAGTATGTTCTTCGTCCCGGTATTCCGCTTTCGATGACCGGTCTGCTCATTCACCATTCACCGGTATATTTCGAGGATCCAATGGAATTTCGTCCCCGGCGTTGGATCGACAATCCTAGCCTCGATGAGTATCTGGTGCCGTTCTCTCGTGGTACGCGTGCCTGTGTGGGTATGAACTTGGCAAATGCAGAGCTCTATCTCGTGTTAGCCGCCGTGTTCAGTCGGTATGGAAGCAGCGAGGTGCGTTTTGAAAAGGACCATGGCTATCTAGAGTTGTACGACACGAGCTATAAGGACATTGAAATCATTGGTGATGGAGTGACCCCGTTGTATCGACCGGACAGTAATGGTGTTAGAGTTGTGGTTCACGCTGCTTGACGCTCCTTGCATGATGACGGCGATCTAAACGCAGAAAATGGATCGTTGTTGTCAAACTCGACTAAGCATAGGATTGATAGCGACGGCTGCCATTCCCAACACTATTACAATCCTGCAGGAAATCAATGAGTTGAACGATGCTGGAAGGATTTGTTGGTGAGAAACATCGGCCTGGGCATCTCAAGCAATGGTCCCGAGCTCTCGGCGCGCTCACGCAGACCGTGCCTCTTTTAAGACCAGGTCCTCGCGACTCACCCTATTCTCACTTTCTTCTCATCCTCCCACTCACACTCGCTCAGGACGCCTAGCCCGCTTAAGTGCATAGCTCGACAGAATCATGCTGCCCGATGAGGCAGACATTTGGTCGTTTCTCTCGCGGTATATGGGCACGTAGTTCTTGCTAAAACCACATGGTTGGTCCTACAACGCTACTGTTGCATAGCTCTATGCCATGATTAAATAGCTTTAGGAATCACTGGAGAGTCTAAGTTACGAAGTGGTCAAGAACACAGTTAAACGTCGCACTATCCAAGTGCTTGTTCCGCTCCTCTGCCAGTGAGTCGAGGGGCGATCGCCTGCTCCAGGGTGAGCGAAGGCGGCATCAAGAGATTGGGGAAGTTCAACCAAACTTGGCCTAGATGAGTAAGCACCCTCGGCAGATCGCATGTGACAGCGAACCAAACCCGATGGATTGGATGGCAGTGCTACTCGCCTTAGCCTGCGCTCTTTCCCTGAAATCATGGATCAGAAGGCTTCGACTCTCTTCAAGAGTCTGACGAGATACTATGCTGATTGATGTGAGAGCGCTTGCTCTCTCCTGTAACACATACTATCGCCTGATAAAGAGGCCGGCCACGAATGTGTACTGTAGAGTCACGAACAGGTCAATCTCCGCAGCATGAGCCTCAGACGATGTGAGCGACAGGGTCACCAACATTTTTGAGACAAACGACATGTCGCGTAGAGCGACGATGACGACGAACGTCCTCACAAGATTCGCCCCTTATCGAACCTTTAACGAGCCTCTGTAGCTTCTCTGGTGAAAGACCTCACCGCTGAAATCTCTCTCTCGAAGCTATATAGACAGCTGCCATCTCCGTCTGCCACAAAAACCGATGACGTGAGTGGATGCAATCAACGTCTCTAGAGAAACAAAGATGCTGACAAGGGGAGGTAGATACATCGCGAATCGCCTCCTGTCAACTCTCCCATAACAGAAAGAAAGACAAGGTCACTGAAAAGGCACATCGAGACCCCGTTCGCAAAGAGAGCTCGCTCGCCTTTTAGCCCTTAGATGTACAGTTCCGAAGAGGTCAAAACCGGGATGTGCACGTCCCAAGAATCCACGGCATGATGTCGACTAGTCAAATGGTCTTGTGCCAAGAGGTAATGCATATCATGTAAACGAATACCCTTGAGGGAGCCAGGCTAGTCACAGCAAAGGAGATAAATCAAAGGAGCATCCAGCTTGTTAGCGATTTTGTCCTTGAGCTCTACTATGTTCCCCCTGCTCCTTCGTCGTTCTCCGTAAGCATACTCAAAAATCCATTTTTGCCGCATTGGTCTTCTCACGTCTGATATACCGTTCGAGAAACATAACCATAACAGGAGTTTTTATCCCCGGGTTGCGCATTGAAATTAGACCTTCAAGGAACTGAAGACGTGGCCAATGGAGAATGCTGAACAGGTCAGAGCCAAAAAGCTTTCAGACCGAGGAAACAAACGGGCCAATGCCACTTTTTGAAGGCCCGCATCGAGCTTGACCCAGGAACAGCTTTCAAGGAATGCGATCGCGTCTTAAAGCGTGGCAGCGTCGTCGCTTGCCAAATCTGTCGAAGACCTGAGTCGATCCCCAATAACACGAGGTGCTCACTACCAGGGTTTAGGACACGGTGCATCCAGGAACAGGCATGCTTTGCACCTTGCAAGGCAAGAGATCTGGGATCTTTGTGCCTCATGACCGTTCAGCCAGCATTTTCGGATCATTTGGCATTGTGTCTTGCAAGAATTGACTTCGAAGGCCGGTTGTCCGGCTTTGAAGATCCACCGGTGGGTACCGAGGACGACGGTCGACTTTTGGGCATCAGGGGAGCACAGAGCGGAGATGGACCAGCATTTACTTCTGATTTACTTCACATCGAGGTCCGTGGCCCTGTCGGCTTGCATTTGAGTATCGTTGATGTACCAGGTTTGATCTCTGTTTCCAACGAGAAGCGGACTGAGGACGACGTAGAAATGGTCCACAGGATCGTCGACAGCTTTATTTCCGATCCGCGGGACATCATCATCGCAGCGGTCCAGGCAGGAAATGATATCGCCAACCCAACCCCTTATTAAAGAGTCTCACACTTTCGATGAATGAGGGAGAAAGGACGGTCGGCATCATGACGAAACCATATTAGATCTGCGGATCGAGTGGGCTCGCGTTCCGAAATGCCCACCATAATCGGTTAGTCAGAAACCTTTTTTGGTCGCAGGACTTCCCCGACGCTGCTGATGCGGCCCTGAAGGCGAATACAACAAGGCTTGCAGGATGTATATCAATCTCCTCGAGCCTTTGCTTTCGGAACAGTAGCCAACTACTTTTCTTCCGGCAATTGTTCCCAGTTTGTTCTTCTGCATCTGCAATTTCTGTTGCTCAACAATGGGCACTGTGACCTACCGCGACGGCATTGCCATCCTCCAGCTTGTCGTGTTCCCTTTCGTCTTTGCCGCCGCGCTCTTCATCTGGAAGCGGGCTGGCTGGAAGGCCGGCAGAAAAATCTGGCGATTCGCCCCGGTGCTGGCCCTCATCCGGATCACCGGCAGCATTTGTACGTTGTTGACTATCAGCCACGACTCTTACAACCTTGAGGTAGCCGTGGCCGTATGTGAACTCATCGGTATTGCACCTCTGTTGCTGACCTACGTCGGAATTCTCAGACAAATGTGAGTTTGGTTCCTGTGTGGACAACCTCGCGACAGACATGCTGGAACGGACACTGACCGATTTGGTAAATACTTCAGTGATATAGACGCAACGGTGAACCCGAAATTCCTCAACCTTCTGGCTGCGGCCTGCTTCATCGGTGTCGGTCTCGGCATCGCGGGAGTCAGCACTGCCAACGACAGCGACTCCACCTACCATCCCAATGATATCGTCAAGGCGTCTATGGGCGTTTTCCTCACTGTCTTTGCGGTAGTCGTCGTTGTCTGTGGCTTGCTATATCTTAAGCTCCGCAATACGCTCAGGGTGTTTCAACAGAAGCTCTTTCTTGCCAGCGCTCTTTCCTACCCCTTCCTGCTGGCGCGCTTGGTGTACTCCGCACTCAGCGACTATACCTCGTGGTCCAATTTCGCGGTTCTCGTTGGTGAACCTACAATTTATTTGTGCATGAGCGTGCTGGAAGAGATCATTGCCATTGTCCTTGCAATGCTTCTTGGAATATTGGCTGTACTTCAAGACGACTTTGTCAAGTCCGATTCAAAGCCTGCTTATCAACAATTTGAGCTCCGCGAGGAAGTTTCAACTTGAAGGAATGTAAATTTCCTGATAGACATGACGGTTTCCTCGTCAATCGTGTCCGGGGTCGTACATTGCTTTGTGAATCAGAAGCTAAAGTGCTGGAAGGTGATGAGCAAGTCAATCCCAGTGTGATGAGGATTGGGACAACGTGCTCCAGTCCTGAAGTATGTAGGGGGATGGGGAAGGCATCTCCTCCTGTGAGATGCGAAAACATCTCTTTCAAGCTCGGAATTTACCACCAGACTCTAGATACGTCTAGACTGACGTTGCTACGTCTACATGACCAGCAATGAGATCAAAATGGCTGAGGAGAGCAGCTTTCAGCCTTCGTTGTCCTCAATCATCTCACCTGCTCTGTCGAATATACTGTACCTGTCTAGTTCGTGTGATGGTTTCCTGAATGTTCGCAAGGACGCTCTCTCTGTACCAACAGTGGAGCTCAGAGATCAGCCCTTTGTTTCGACTGATGCGTACATTTCGTCTGCTCCTCGTATTCGTGAGAGATCTTCGAAAGCTGAGGAAATGATATTGCACAGCAGCAGAAAGCATTCCAGAGTGTTCAATGGCGTGGCAGGTAATTCATTCCTCATGACGCTCAATGATATTTGAATCAATATTACCAGTACTGCAGAGGGAAGCATGGTCAGATTCAGAGCGGCACACAGCGTGTTGTTCGATTCGTCTTCGAAGTTTGACGACGTGTAGGCAACCATTGCGAAGCGTCCTCACTAGGAAGCACAAACTGTATTCCTTGTCTTAGTGCCAAAACATTGCTTATCACATGCATGAGCGACGTCAACTACTAGGACAGCCGATGTCGATAATTGCTTCCTCAGGTTCAACGGAGTAAACCGTGACGCGGCCCGTTCTTTGGCCCCTCACGCTGCTAACTCGCTCCTCCTAGTATTTTGTTCGGTCGCTATCGACTTCATGATTGATACAATTCACGCGATCTCGAGATCATGTTGCCGAAAGAATCACAGTATTTGATTCAACAGAGTCGGTACTTCTAGCCCCTGTTTCAAGATATAAGTACCACGAGTGCCTATAAATAGTGCCACTATGGGGTTGGGAGCCAAGTTGGCGGCCCTAATAATCTGCTCTAGCTCGGGACTTGGCTTCTTCTATCCGTGTCTTCTAGTACAGTCTTCTTTCTCTTTTCTTCTTGGCCATCCCTTTCCTTTGAAACCGTGGTCTTCTTTCCGAGATTTTAATCGGATTCTTTGTCAGCCGCAGATGGCTGCAGCTCGTCCGATAGTGTGTGCAACGTAAGTAGAGTCATGGTATTCAGCGGGCGGCCGTCCGATGCTTGTCACGCCTGCCGAAAGAAGCGCCTCAAGGTAGGGCTCGCAGTGTGTCGTGTGTACGTATCGCCAGAACTGTACTGAAGCTGACAGAATTTGACCAGTGTGACCAATTACGTCCTGGATGTTCGCAATGCGCTCGGAAACGAATACTATGTCCGGGCTACAGATCTACGTCCGAGTTGCGCATCAGGAACGAGACTGAACGCGTAGCACTCAAATTACGGGGGCGTGGAACAGGAGGCCAGGGTGGCTCGACTGAAGCCACTTCCGCCGGCGGCACTCTACTGATAGAGTCCTGGAGAGAGGTCTTAAACTTGACCACGGACGACGACGCTGTATTCTACTTCATGACGTTCTACATCGTCTCTGGCCCCTTTCAACAGTATCTACCTGGCATGTATGACAGGTGTAGCAAAGTTGGCGAGGACACCACTTTCCACATAGCAATTAAGGCCGCTTCTCTCGCAGCCTACGCCCGGCAAACTGGACACAGGGGGTGCATGGACAGAAGCCGGAGTATCTATGTTCTTGCTTTGAACCGGGTCAACCATTCGCTCACAAACCCCGTGACGGCCGTTTCTGACGACACACTCGCCTCGATTCTCCTCTTGGGGACCTTTGAAAGCATAGTGTTTCCTGGTGCGAGATCGCCCGAGGAATGGACTGCTCACCTCATCGGGGCGTCCAAACTTCTCCGACTCCGAGGGCCAGGACAGTTCAAATCCACCACCGGCGCTTTGCTATTCGGCCACACCGCCATCAACATATATGCTAGTTGCATGCAGAGATTTGCGGACCTTCCTGATGATTTCCAGGCGCTGAGTAGCATGGCCAAGCCTTTTCTTGATTCAAAGGATTTTGGTAATCGAATCAGTCCGATCTTTCAACAAGCCATCCACATAAAAGCGCGCATTGCCAACTATCAAACGAATATGCTGGTTCTATACGAGGTGTTTGATGATGCAGTGGCTCTCGAGCGGGATACTGCTGCTCTCATTCACGCGAACGATCCAGAGTTTGGATACACAATTCGCTCAAAGAAAGACACACCTTCCTGGGCATACCAGGGTGCTGCATATCGCTACAAGAATGTTCGGTCAATCAAAATCTGGAACACGCTTCGCATGATCCGGTTGTTCCTCTTGGAAGTCACATCGGCCGGAGCGCTTCTGGCGATGGAGAAAATACAACACGACCCTGAAACCCAAAATTCCCACCGAGGTACTCTTCGAGATGCCGCCTACTATGTCGCCTTTCGGGAGAACGCTCGGAGTCTCGTGGACGAAATTACCAAGGATGTCCTCGGCTGCCTACCCGAGTTCGTTGAGCAGACGACTTTGGCAGGCCCGAAATTCTCCGCCTTCTCCAGGACAATGGTCTGGCCGTTGAGTGTCATCCACAAGAATGGAGAGTGCCCTCCACTAGCCAGGGAATACGCACGGTCCATGGCGGATGAAATCGTTAGAGAGCTGGACAAACTGCACTTGGCAGACTCTAGGAAGGTGATCAACGGACCTGAAAGTGACCAGGATTGGTAAGTCTGCTCGCCCCTCGACCATTAATTTCCAACAAACAGCAAGCTCATCACACGGATTCACAGGCTTCATCTTTATCACTTGGATTGAGGGAGATGTCACACATCCACGCCAGCCCACGCACACACAGACGCATAACGTACCTGATAGTGCAATCCCTCGCCTTCCTCCCCCACCTGGAACCTCATCCTTCGTGCGACCATGAGCCCGGCTGGCCGCTACATTGATAGTGTCCTTGAGGACCTTGACCAGGGAGAAATCTCAGTAGACGGTTCAACTCCGTTGGGCCATTTCACTGCTTTACGGATTCATGGCTGGTGGGATGGGCGGATTCGTGTCCACTGATTATTCTGCACATGTGTGTTTGGAATGAATGTAGAACAGGTAGGAAAATTTTCTGGCTCGTTAGACGCGGTGCTTTTCGTCCAACAATACATCAAGTCCAGGCTTTCAACATATCAGGCACTAATGATCCACTTCTAGGCTAGTCCGGCAATTGGAACATCGGGTGCAACCATGCAAATTGGTACCTTTAACCATGAGCTGAACAACATCAGCAGCAAAGCCGCTTGTCTCTTGAAGGACTCGGAAGAAGTTATTCTTCACGATTAACTTGTCGATATGCTTGTGAGAAATGTGAGCGATCGTGTCACGGAGTTCCTCACATTCGGAAGAACTGGAGACGTGAGTTATCACATGAGGAAATTCGTTCATCTCCCAGCAAATGCTGGCTGCATGATCGAACTTTACCTTGGATAATTTTTTGAGAGCCCCAACACCATATTTCTCCGCGACTTGGTACACCATGACGTCGAAAAGCATTGGAGACACGCGGGCCTCATTATTCCCGCTGCTGTCGTATTCATTTGCATATATGAAGGGGATCATTGCCTCAATGGCTCCTGAATCGTCTTCCACGAGGTCGATCGAGTCTTCGTAAGTCCTCAGCCTGCAGGACGTGGTAGAAGCGTCAGGCGTCGTTGCTAATATGCCAGCCCCCGCCCAGAGAGAATGCTCATGCTCTTTGCCCTGGAAGTCGGCTAGGGAAATTGGACGAATTGTCAAGTAAGTGGATTCTATGCTCATCGTATCGATCTACCACCGTTTGATCCGGGAAGTTGTACTCTATAAGTACCGAATCGAACCCTTTTAATCCCAGCAATTGCATACTGCGGATTATCTTTCCTAAATGCCTCATCATCAACAAATTCGAATTCAGTCTACCACTGGGTCCCTGTCGCCTCACCGATTTCACCCCACAGCCTCGCCCAGCTCGCGGCGTTATGCATAAACAACTTCGATTGTCCCGGTCCATGTACATCGCCAGGCTCCTCCCTTCCGATCATTCCTCTAAACATTGTCACATTGGACACTTTAGGATTCATAAACTCCATATAACGCTTCGCGGCCTTACTTTACAGCGACCAGTCGAAAAGATGGAAGAAACTGCTCGTATGGATGAGGGTAAATTTGCTGACAAAGAGATCTAGGCGCGAATTCGGCGGCTCTAGCAGCATATCACCCGCACTAAAGTGCGATCGGTCCATTTTGCCGCTGTCACGAAACAAGTCGAAGTTAAGTTCGAGATATACCTGCTCTAGATCTGTGCCATACAGCTTCGCGGGGTCAGCGCTGTTGAAGGCGAGGGCGCGCACAATCTGGCCGACGAAACAGCCCACGTCGAGCAAGGTATCTATAGAGTCTCTATGCCGAAGGCGCGTGAGTGTAGCCTGATAGCGAGGGTCTGTAAGCGTACGCTCCAGCTCCAGGAAGCTGAATTAGCCTATGCAGGGGAAGGGCAGAATGGACCAGTCTTGATCTCGCTGAAGACGTTGGCAGGTATTGTTAGGTAGGCGATGCGAATGGGGTGTGGAGGTAAGCTTACAATCCTCAAAAACATGTCCATTTACCACGTCGGCCGGTATCCCGCTATATTGTTCTAGGACCTACTTAGCAGCATTAAACCTCTCTGGTAGGTGCATCGAATAGAACTGCTTCTTGAACCTCTCGCGCTGATCGTCTGTGACACGGCTTTTACTCTTCAGTAATCACTAGCAGCTCATTGTAATATGTATTGTCCACGTGTTGAAAAGGCTGGCTGAGCGAAAGTCAATGTTGTACTTGTACGCAATTGTTGAATTGAAGAACGCCACCAGCCGTCCACATTTCAGGAGCAGGCTTGATACGGCCAAATCAGGCATAGCGCCTTGGCAGGGGTGTGAAAGGCCTCGAAGGGTTCTCTCGATGTGTTAGCGGTGAATGTCACTCAATGTGAACGTGGCCTCAGTTGAAATCTGCGAACCGTCACAACAGTCTCCCTTTGTTGACTTTGATTAATCGGATCTTGCCTGTGTCGACACAGAGCCGCGACTCCATTAGCAATTTCCATTGTTCACATTCTTGCTATCGAAGATGCTGAAAGTCCCGTCGCGTAACAAGGCCAGCGGCCCAAATGCGGTCACCAAAGCAGTCATTCTGGTTAGTTTTACAGACAACGTTTCACTTGCGCGTGCTGACATGAAAAGGTGGGAGGCCCATCTCGAGGAACTCGCTTCAGGCCGCTGAGCTTGGATCTCCCAAAGGTAATCAATCATCACTCACCGTTCCGGAGGTCGACCACGACACTAATGCCTTTGCTCTAGCCACTCTTTGATGTTGCAGGCCACCCCATCATTTGGCACTGCTTGAAGGCAGTTTCCAAAGTCCCAGATATCAAAGAGGTTATTCTGATTGGTTACTATGACGAAAGCGTCTTCCGCGATTTCATCAAAGACTCGTCGAAAGAATTCCCTCAGATCAAGATCCAGTACCTACGTGAATATCAAGCTTTGGGAACCGCTGGAGGACTCTATCACTTCCGCGACGCTATCCTTAAGGGCAAGCCAGACCGGTTCTTTGTACTCAATTCCGATGTCTGCTGTTCGTTCCCCCTCGAGGCTATGCTCAAGCTTTTCGAGGAGAAGGACGCTGAAGCTGTCATTCTCGGCACTCGTGTTGGCAATGATGCCGCCACCAACTTCGGTTGCATTGTGTCGGATGCACACACGAAGCGAGTTCTGCACTACGTCGAAAAACCCGAAGGCCACATATCAAACTTGATCAACTGTGGTGTCTATCTCTTCGCCACTGAGTGTATCTTCCCGTCCATCAGAATCGCCATCAAGCGTAAGACCGAGCGACCGAGAATGATTTCTTACCCTTCGTCGGAGAACATGGAATCATCTTTCATTGCTGATCCGGAAGAAGATGGAGAGAAGAACGAGGTCCTTCGTCTCGAACAGGACATTCTGTCCGATCTAGCTGACAGCAACCGCTTCTACGTCCACGAGACCAAGGATTTCTGGCGTCAGATCAAGACTGCTGGTTCCGCTGTTCCAGCTAACGCTCTGTACCTTGCGAAGGCATTCCAATCTCAGTCAGAGGAGATTGCAACCCCGTCAGCCAACATCGTACCTCCGGTTTTCATCCATCCTACTGCTACTGTCGACCGTACAGCTAAGCTGGGTCCCAATGTCTCCGTTGGACCCAAGGCTATCATCGGAGCGGGTGCTCGTGTAAAGGAGGCCATCGTCCTCGAGGAAGCAGAGATCAAGCATGATGCTTGTGTTCTCTATTCAATTATTGGCTGGAACAGTCGCGTCGGTGCGTGGGCCCGAGTTGAAGGCACTCCCACTCCGGTCAGCAGCCATACCACCAGCATCATCAAGAATGGTGTCAAGGTCCAGGCCATCACGATTCTCGGGAAAGAATGTTCGGTGGGTGATGAGATTCGAGTCCAGAACTGTATCTGCCTGCCTTACAAGGAGCTGAAGCGCGATGTCGCCAACGAAGTCATTATGTGATTGAGGCTTCTCGCATTACACAAGGATTGTGATAGACGGAATGTATCAAGCGACTGCAGTTGATACTCATGTCAACGGTGATAGAGAAAACTTGCCATCCTGGGGCAGATGGTGATAATAGGTGCTTTTCACAGAGAGCTTAGGTTGAATTTATGCAACGTTGCTGAAACTGCTTACTCTTACTATTCCGTAACGGTGGACGAAGTTCGCCAGGCGCAGAGCCGTGCTAAGATAGTCCTAGGCGTCCCATCACGCAATCACATACCTCATGCAGGGGCTAATAAACATTGATGATGCCATCAGCGCTCTAGTTACGGTACTTTTCATCTCAGGCTACATTCTTTCTTCTCTGACGTTTCGAAGAACCGTAACCAGATGCTGAAGTTCGCTACGCTTCATCTACAAATGCGATAGATCGCCTGTTGCAGCTGTACTCCTACTAGGTGTTTTCTTTGTCCCGTCGGTTGATCCTGTTCATCCTGAAAGAAGGCAACACACATGCAATGAGCAGCCGTGAGTGCCGCCTACAAGCTCACCGATGGAAGAGAAGAACCTCGCCGAGGACAAATGTCGGCAACACGTTTCTACCACTTGATGGCTTCTCCACTCCACGAGGTATACCTGTACAGCTACAACCATCGTTGAACATTGTGTGATGGTAGCCTGCGTTACGGAAGAAGTGATGACAGGAGACGAAAAGCTCGCCGAGGACAAGTATTGATTAAAGGTGGGTGGACGGTTGTGAGTACCTCGTCAAGTTTTAAACCAAGCCTCGGGTCGGAGTACAGGTTCATCCGAAGCCATCATCACCGTCCAGGAGGAGTATCTCTTGCGTTGTGTGACTACAGCACCATCACACCAGCCCACGAACTTGAAACAACACCCTTTTACAAATATATTGTCTCTTCTCACTGCTTCGACACTCTCATCACCACCCTCTGTCTAAATTCGTTGACACAATGGCATACACTTTGACGGTCCCCGACAAATATGGGTAAGTTCTCCCATGATCGAATATTGCACAGATAGCTGACAACAGATAAGCTACGTTGTCCTCGTGGCCCTTGGACTGGCACCAGTATTGGCATTTGCCCAAGGCATCGTCGTAGGGACGCATCGAAAGTCGGCTCGAATTCCATATCCCAACCCATATGCCACCCCACAAGAAGCGAAAGAGAGTCAAGCAGCATACAAGTTCAACTGCGCCCAGCGAGCTCACGGCAACCTGTTGGATAACTTGCCTCAGGTCGTTGCATCTATGCTTTTTGCAGGCCTCGAATACCCTGTGGCAACAGCAGCACTCGGAGCAGGTTGGGTGTTCTTCAGAATCATTTACGCATATGGATACATCGCAGGGAGAAAGGCACAAGGCAAGAGCAGGCTCTATGGATCGGGCTTCTGGCTCATGCAAGCTGGAATATGGGGACTATGCATGTCAATGGGACTGAAGATGCTGTAGATTTGGAACTTCATACTACTAGGTACTGCAGTAAATGACCATCACAACACATTGGTTATGTCGGGTGCGCAGAGCAAAAAAGCATTTTGAGCCTGCGCCCCGACCTCTTGCCCGAGTCATGTTGTGCCGCACCGTGAAAAATAATGAGTCAACGTCCTCTGCACAAAATCCCATCCCACCAACGGCCCAATGACTCAAGTAATGACCGTTTTAGCACCCAGGCCTTCCAGTACTCTCTAGTTTTGACGCACAGTTGACTCATAATCCTCCAGCATGGCGGACACGAATACTTCGCTCGCGCAGGAAACTGCAAACCTACACCTTGACGACGTAACAGGCGAAAGAGTCTCCAAGTCGGAATTGAAGAAGAGACAGAAGCAAAGACAACAGGAGGAAAGGAAGAAGGAAAAGGCAGCCTCTGCCCCCCCAAAGCCAGAAAAGAAGGCTTCCAGCGCAGAAATGGACGAAAGCAACCTCAACCCGAACGTTGGTACACGTTTCGCTCTCATTTTCCAGCCTGCTAACCCATGGTAGCAATACTTCGAGATCCGGAGTGGACGGGTCAACCGCATGCGAGAGACCAAGACCCCAAATCCTTATCCTCACAAGTTCCAAGTCAACACCACTATCCCCAAGTTCCTCGCAGAATATGGCGACCTTAAGCCAGGAGAGCAGAAGAAGGATGTGGAAATCCGAGTCGCTGGCAGAGTCTACACCAAGAGAGTCTCTGGCACCAAGCTGGTCTTTTACGACATCAGAGGAGCTGGCACAAAGGTTCAAATCATGTGTCAAGCGCAAGAGGCCACGGGCGACGTCGGCTTCCAAGCACAGCATGAACACCTCCGTCGAGGTGATATCATTGGCATCGTGGGCTACCCTGGCCGAACGTCGCCCAAGAACAGACCCAACGACGGCGAACTCTCCGTCTTCGCGACCGAAGTCACCCTCCTCACACCTTGTCTGCATCAAATCCCCTCGGAACATTTTGGTCTCCAAGATGTCGAAACTCGTTTCCGCCAACGATATCTCGACCTGATCATCAACGACCGCTCTCGTAAGATTCTCCTCACCCGAGCCAAGATGGTCTCCTACATCCGCAACTACTTCGACTCGAATGGCTTCATCGAAGTTGAAACGCCCATGATGAACTCAATTGCCGGTGGCGCCACGGCCAAGCCCTTCGTCACACACATCAACGAGTACGACACCGACATGTTCATGCGTATCGCTCCAGAGCTGTATCTCAAGATGCTCGTGGTTGGCGGCATCGAGCGCGTGTACGAACTAGGCAAGCAATTCCGCAACGAGGGCGCCGATCTCACGCACAACCCTGAGTTCACGACCTGCGAATTCTACGAGGCCTATGCTGACGTCTACGACGTGATGGACCGCACCGAGGAGCTCGTGTCTGGCCTCGTCAAGGAAGTCACCGGCGGGCACAAGACGACCTTCCACACCCAGACCGGCGAGACGTACGACGTCGACTGGTCCCGTCCCTGGAAGCGCATTGAGATGATCCCTGCCCTCGAAGAGGCAACGGGTGAGACGTTCCCCCCAGGCGACCAGCTCCACACAGCTGAGACCAACGCGTTCTTCAAGCGTCTCTTGAAGAAGGTCAATGTGGTATGCTCGCCTCCCGAGACCAACGCTCGTATGCTCGACAAGCTGGTCGGCGAGTTCATTGAGGAAAAGTGCATCAACCCCACCTTCATCACGGGTCACCCGCAAATGATGTCCCCATTGGCCAAGTACCATCGTTCCCAAGCGGGTATTTGCGAGCGATTCGAGGCCTTTGTGTGCAAGAAGGAGATTGTCAACGCCTACACCGAGTTGAACGACCCATTCGACCAGCGACTACGGTTCGAAGAGCAAGCGCGCCAAAAGGCCCAAGGCGACGACGAGGCGCAAATGGTCGACGAGAACTTCTGCACGGCCCTCGAGTTCGGCCTGCCCCCGACGGGTGGTTGGGGTATGGGTATCGATCGGATGGTCATGTTCTTGACTGACAACTACACGATCCGCGAAGTTTTGGCGTTCCCGTTCATGAAGGAGGAGAAGAACACCGGAAAGGACAAGCAATTTGCTGCCGAAGTTGTCGGAATCGAGCCGATGCCTGAAGAGGATGTGAGTGTTGGACATTGATTCAGGGAGACACCGAGTGCCGATTGTCCTTGTTGAATTTTTTTTCACGAGGAGAATACAGAGACAGCGCGGTTTTTGGGCGCCTCCTGCGTCCCGGATTTCGCGACTTTGATTAGATAGATTTGGGAAGAGTATTTAGCGTGCGTGGATTAGAGAGATGGGGGTTTCTATGAGAAGATAGATGACGGAAAAGGGGAGATCACCACCAAAACGAAGACGAGAGCCCGTACTGGACAGAGTTTACAAGTGTGCGCGCGGGTGGGATTGTTGTCATGGAGTAGACGTGGCCGGGTAAAAGAGAATACAACCACACTTCCCGCCCTGGTGCTGGCGATGATGATGGCGATGGTGCTGGCGATGATAGTGATGTGTGGATTTTGTGAGAGAGGGAGAGGATACTAATCAGATGCGATGTCTCCCGCGTCTCTCGTGTGTCTTTGCATACCAGCCGCACGAGCATCGTTCCAAGTTCAAGAGAAAATGAAAATCCAAGTTCTTTTTTTTATGGCAACGCCTTACGAAACCCACACCCCTTCCCCCCCCCCCCCCCCCCCCCCCACATCTGGCTGTTTCCTCTTATGTTGGCTGTTGGCTGTTGGCTGGTTGCTGTTTTGCCGGTTGCTAAAGAGTTGGAAACCGCCTCGTCGATTTTCGCCCTGCTACCTACCATGACCATCACATTAGTAGGTTGCATGCATGAGAAACAACAGACCCGTCTATTGGTACAGAGGACGTCGGTGGTGTCTTGGGAAAGAGTAGACTTGATGTTTGTTTTGATCCCAGAAAGACCACTGAGAGCAGCGGTGTCCAGCGGTACAAGGTACAGGTACATGTCCATGGTACTATAATTTACTATCAACACACGCTAACTTGACATATCTCATCCCATCTCATGTACTGATCTAACTTGAGGTACCAAAGGGTATTCTGTACATGGCTTAGTTGCTCTGTGATATGATAGAATATACTCGTACATTTAGTTGCCATTACATCAGCGATAGCAGGGAGGAGAGAGTATGAATGGGCCCCAAGTCATGCTGATCTTTACATCTCGGCCACAAGTCGACCTTACTTACTGTTGCTCCTCCTTTCTCCTCTGCTGCTGAAGCACAAG
This sequence comes from Rhinocladiella similis, assembly GCA_024082115.1. Lineage (NCBI taxonomy): Eukaryota > Fungi > Ascomycota > Eurotiomycetes > Chaetothyriales > Herpotrichiellaceae > Rhinocladiella > Rhinocladiella similis. The sequence goes on along the minus strand of JAMRYE010000013.1, from coordinate 2,803,019 downwards.
TTGCTCCCTCAGAGCATCCTCTGCTTGATTGCTCATCATCAACGCCAATGCCGTGACGCCAGGCAGAACACTCGCGGCCAATAGCGGTCCCGTCGTAGCTGCTGACCCCATCGTTGCTTGTGCAGCTGCCCCATTTGCACTGCTCGAGACACCAGCACCGTATAGAGCAGCTCTCTGTGCGCGCTGCGCAAGAATCTTGGCTGCTTGCTTGGGGAACCAGACACGGCTTCCCAACACCACGGTCCAAGTCAACAATGCCAAAGCGCCCGCCTGATGCGCGCTCGCCAGGTGCGTAGGCACAAGGTACAACAGCGTACATATGCCCAGGGTAACCTGCAACAACGCGAAGCCAACGACACCGTGGACGCCCTTCTTCGCAGCTCTGGGGAGCACTGTACTCATCGCCCCCCTGCGACTAAACGCCCACAAAGCCATGACGGCCGTGAACGTCGTGGTCGCGAGGATCCGGTGGTCCAATTGTACCAAGCTGGGGTTTTCCAGTATGTTGCGCCACCATAGATCACTTCCGTCCTCTTCGCGTGAGTAGAATTTATCCCACAGTTCCGACTTTGGTGGAGTCAGGCCCAACCCCATGTAAGGGAACTCGTTATAGATCAAGCCCGCGTCCAGACCGGCGACGAGACCTCCGGACATTGCCGTGATGAAGACCAACCCTGCCAACAAGCCCACGTATCGCTTGAATGGTTTGAGAGCGGGGTTCTTCAGCGCTTGGAGAACACCCTGCGCCTTGTCCGGCGACGCCGCGCAAGTCTTGAGAACCTTGTTCGTCCTAAGGATGTCCAGCCCGTTCCACAGCATGGCAAGGTAACAGACAAAAGCCGCACCCAAGTGCGCCGTCAACCGGTACTGTGATACGCGCGGATGACTCCCCGGAGCGAACAAGTCGTCTTTGAGTCCCGACTTGACCATCCACCAGCCAATGAAGCCCTGGAATCCAATCAGGCCGGCGATACCGAGTAATCTGACAGCCATGTTGCGTGATACTCGTCGTCTAGCGACAAAGTACGCCGCGGGCAGAACAAACGAGAGACCAATAAACCGGCCCCAGAGTCGGTGAATCCATTCCATCCAGTATATACTCTTGAACTCTTCGAGGGTCATGCGCGAATTGAGGATTTTGAATTCTGGCGACGAGCGGTATTTGGCGAATTCGGCTTCCCAGTCTTCTTGGGACATGGGAGGGAGGGATCCCGTCACTGGTTTCCATTCTGTTATACTGAGTCTGTACGATCCGTTAGCATTCGAACGTATGCTTGAGCATAAATCGCAAACACGTTTTGCAGAACGTACCCTGACTCGGTGAGCCTCGTGAGGCCACCAAACACCACAATCCCAAACACACTTGCAGCACTGCCGAGGAGCCAGTACGCCACTGCGTTGGACGATGTGTCCGGGAAAGAGGAAGACGACTGCTTCTTCCCGGCATCCCCCTCGCTAGACTGCGCACCCTCACTCTCCGCGGTCTGTGTAGCTCTTGACCTCGCAGAGGCCGAGAATGAGCGAGACTCAAATCTCTTCTCCGCATACGTCCTGACGCTCGACTGTGTGCATCTGTGCACGCTCTGTCGGAAACTCGTCTTCGTAGACTTTACAGTGAAGGCTCGAGTCTGTGTGGTTGGGGGAAGGTGTACGGTGCGTTGACTGCAGTTGAAAAACCGCTTGGACAAGCCTGGGGCGGCTTCGCGAAGAGCCCTCGCGAATCCTGAAGCGGGCAGCATACCTTCAAGCTGAAGCTGAGAGCACTGCAAAACCAAAAGGAAAAGAACGAGAGGAAAGAAAGCGCAGTACCCGACTGCTAATGCGATCTACAACTCGTAATTCGTACACGTCGTGGCTGGCCAATCGGAGAGCTTTCAAAAATGCAGAACGCAGAGTCAGACCACATCCAGAGGTATGTACAAGTATCATCTGTAACTGTTCTGTACGGAGCATACACTCTCAAATCATCCCACGCTAATTCATCATGGTGATATGCTTGAACAATCCATTGACTGTGATTTTGAAAAGTAATTGATTCAAGTATCGATTGTGACACTTTTGATACACACACACAAATTCGCTAGCTATTTATCATCATTATAAAATTCGTGGTCATGAGCCCAAAAATGGAGTATTAGGAGGGACCAGCTTAGTTGATCAGTCAATAATGGTCCAAGATGTCGTCAACAGCACTGCCCTGTCTTTGAGGTGGCGCTCTCCCTTGCGGCCCATATCCCTGGGGTCTGAACGGCGAATAGCTTCTTGCTGGCTCATTAACACTACGAATTGTAGCACTGGGTGGTATCGAGGATGCAGGAGTCATTGATCGCGGTTCCTCCGAATATGGTATGTATCCTGCACCTGATGTGTTTTGTAGTCGAGGTAATGTTGGTCCTCCTGATGGTGTCATAGCCCGTGGAGGCAGGCCGTTAGGCGTGAAAGACCTATCGACTGGTGGAGGACCACCTGCTGTCATCGCTCGAGGCGGTGGTCCGTTTGGCGTGAATGATCGTTCAGGGCCTCTGACAGGAGTTTGCGACCGAAACTGTGGTCCAGGTAGAGGTGACATGCGCCCTCTTTCTTCGGAAATACTTGGGAAGGCAGGTCCGACTGCGGCTGGTGTACGACGTCCGATGCTGTCCACAGCAGGGTCGGAGTTCGATCCAGACCACGAAGGCGCCTTGGAAGACGTAGAGCTACGATCGTCTGGGTAAGGGAGAGCTCCGGAACTGTTCGGGGTGTATCGTGGGAGAGAGTTGTTGGACATGCCAGTGCCGGGCCGTGGGAGAGGATCCATTTGATAAGATCCGGGATCATTTCGACTTCCCTGTGCTGTGCCTGGTCGAGGTGGAGCTGGGCTATATGAGCGTTGAGAAAACTGGGAGAGACCTGTTGGATTTCGATTGGGCAATGGCTTGCCGTACCAAGCTCCATTGGGGTCTTGTCCTCGGTCTGGTATCGTGCCCATTTCTCCTGCGGAGCTCATCAAAGGTGCATTCGATGTGAAGCTTTCAAAAGACGCGGTCGACCCATGTGTAACAGTACGCATCGGCATTGGGGGTCGAGAGGAAATATTTGGCAAGGTTGGCAAGGTTGGCAGTGATTCGTTGCTGTTCCTTCCCGTTCCTGGTCGGGAAGTGTATTCGGGCAACGTAGTCATTGTGGTCTGTCGAGACAAGCCAGGGAAAGCGTCAAGTGCATCAGTGCTAAGGTTGGGTAGAGTAGGTTGCTTCTTGATTTCCAGTCCTTCTCGAGCGGCCTGTGCCTCTTGTCGAGCTCGAAGTTGATTTTCTTTCCTCAACGCTTTGTCCACTTTGGCTCTCACGATTCTCTCCATTCTTCGATTGATCTTGTTTCGGCAATAGCCCGTAAGCCCTCCATCACCGCTGGGGATATGATGCCAAAGGAAGAGCAGGTAAAGAACCACAGACACCATCAGACTGATGACTGAGATGACCCAGATGACCAGTGTCCACAGCATACCGAACAAAATAACAGCCTGCAAGTGATTCGAATCTGCCAGGATGCCTACATTGACAAAAAATTGGACAATGGGGGAGTGTCCATCGTCCGGGGCATGCTCGCCGACCGGAATCAGCTTCAACCTCAAGACTGAGTATAGGGTGATTGCATTGACAACTTGTCGCGGGCCTTCGGCAAACACGATTCGTAGCCAGGCTTCGAATGAAAAGTAGGTGAACAGAGCAACGTAGTCAGCACCTTTTCGACTTTTGGTCAATTCGGCAAACACCAAGAATCGCTTCCATCCTCTTCCCTGTCCCCATCTCATGGATTGTACTCGTACCGCCAATGGGTCGAGATAACTTTTAGCCACTCCACCTTGTCGCATGACTCTAACTGCACGCCACCATCGGTAGATTAAGAGGATAAAGGAGAGAATGATGCATCCGGCAAAGATCCATCGTGAGATATTCAGAGGGATTTCTGGTTTGATCTGTCCAGCCCATCGATCGAATGCGAGTAAATTGATGGCGGTAAAGGTATCGACTGCGTAGACGGATATGGAAACGACAAGCATAACAAGGAGGTAGCCATAGGCAAACGGTGTCCAGCACGAGGAAGATTTGAAGTCGTCAAGATTCTGTAAAGCGTGTCAGTCAGGATCTGGATGCTTCTGTTTCTCCTGCAAGCACTCACAATGTATTCCCATTTCTGTTCCGCGCTCAAGGCACCGAACTTTTCTCTTTCACCACCGCAGCAACCCATAATGAAGGTGGTATTTGGATTCTTTGTGATAATTCGCAGTCAGCTGCGGCCGGGCAGCAACTGAAGGTTGATTCAAGGAGAGAATGACCAGGTGTGTGGCCGGTATTTACTGTTGTCCACACAGGCTGCGTGTACAATGCTGGTGGCAGGTGTTGTTGCACGGCTCAGGGGTTGGTCAGAGACAAGAGTCCAGCTCAATTGCCTTGGGTTCGCCTTTGTATTGAATGGCTTTATCTCATCGCTTCCCTGCAAACCTCCTAGGTGACACGAGTATCACACTTGATATCAGAAGCCAGTCGAACAGTTCTCCCTGATTATATGGTCTTGCGAGGATGTGAGGATGTGAGGATCAGTGCCTCGTAGCAGAGGAACAATCACGGGCCTGGCTGCGCGTGGTTAACTGCACACGGACAAAAAGCACAGGGACAAGGGCGGCTGGATTGAAAGAATGGACCGGGCTCGATGTGGACCGAGCACCCTGATTGAGAACAATGACAGAAATCGAGAGGTAAGGAGCGGCAGAAAGGTGAAGGTTTCGGTTGTATTGTATCGAATAGCGAGGGACTTTGACGCAACAATTGTAAGGAGAGTGATTGATTGCTGGAACAGACAATTGAAGAGAGCAACAGGAGCAAAGCGCAGGGAGGGTTGAATGAGTGAATGAGAGAGCGTGACCAGGGAGAGGTGTTACTGTTTGGAGACAGTGTAGGTAGGGATACGGAGTACGAGTTGTGGGTGCTGTACTGGGACTAGTAGTGATTGAACTGGAGCACCCCCGGCACCAGATGAGATGCCAATGGCCGAAAAATGGCTGACGTGGACCCCGGAGCCCCTAAAGGCCGCCCATCTCAAACAAGAACTGACAAGGCTATGCCTACAACGACCTAGCCACGCCCAAAGGGTTTGGTTCCTTCTCCCCCTGGACCCGATTCTCAAACACGCCTCGCATCAGCCTCCCGATCTTTCATTCGCGTCTTGTTCGATCGGCTCATGCAGGAACCCGTTGTGCCCGTTCGGATGCTTGTTTATGAATGGATATGAAGCTGATCTTGGCCGCAGCCGATCGAGTTTTACTATCCTGTACTTGTACATACTATCCGCTCGAGGTGCATTGATGTACATCACCAGATCCTCTTGGCCACCATTTCATATCGCTTGACTTTGTCAAAGGCCTCTACTCCATGCCCTCTATCCTTTTCTCTCTGCTGTTTGTTCTTGTCTCGTTCCTCCTTGTCACGCAGCGCCCGGAGACCTGCAGCATCGTCTTCGTAGATCCACCGTCTCTTGTCCTCGTCCACCTCGACAACTCCCCAACCGCCTACCCGGCGGCCTCCTTCCACGTGATGCATGGTAGTCTTCTCCCGTAATTTCATAGAGTGATATCGAGATCTAGCGAACGCGAGAAGGACCATCCCCAAGACGAGCTTGCACGCCAGTAAGATCAAAAACAGTAGGAGGAACATGAGAACGGTCGTCATGTGAGTCACAATGCTGGACTTTGTGATCACCGTTGGTATTGATCGAATGATGTCGTCAACTGTCCTCGAAATCGTTGCACTTGTACTCAGAGGTAAAGTCGCCCGTGCTGCCGAATAATCTTCGTAGATACTTGCCAGGCTCGTTGATGAACTGGGTGCGGTTGAGGGAACCCAAGCCGCCATGAACATTTGGTACGTCTGTACGCTTGCTCGGATAAAGAGACAACTCAAAGGGATGACAGGAAGCCCCAGTCTTTTTGTCAGATTCTGATCGCCGAATGCATTCGTGTAGTAGTCCTTGGCCAGGACGTCAAGAAAACGGTCGTAGATCGCAGGGCGTGTGTTGTTGAATTTATTGATATAGGCATGTTTCAACCAATCGACCAACATCTCGGAACCCAACACAACAAAAAATGGACCCAATACCTGGCTAACCGCCGGTGCATACGAAGTTATCGAATTTACCACTGCCGGCAGGAGAGTAAACGAACTCGGTAAGATCGAGCTCGCTGACCTAGGAGGAACTGCTGCTGTCAATGGGACACTGCTGTTGCTAGCAGATGGCGCTGACGCTGTCGCAGACGCCGCGTTCATCAATGCACTGAGTCCAGAGCTCAGCCCGCCAGTTTCAACGATGTTGCGAGCCGCAATAATGACAAGCATGTGCCACAATTGAAATCGTTCGACGACATCCGCACAGGTTAGCTGGAATAAATTCTCCTTTTCGAATTTCTTGAACACTGTGCCTTTGATTTCGACAAACTGGTTCGACATCAAAAGTGTTATAAGGGCGTTGGAATATGAGTTGACAGCGACATTGAGGGTGATGACCTGGTAGAAGAGAGCCACCGAATGGATGACGGTGTACACAAGAGCAAGAACAAACAGCCAGAAAGGCCGCAAGACTTTGCTGTGACCATCCGGTTTCCGCTCGAGTGCTTCACGAGAGAACAAGCATTCGAGAACATCTTGTCCAATCGCGGAGAAAAGCCGATCACACACTTCCAAGATGTTGTAGATGACATAGAGCTTAATTGCAGCCTGTCCACGAACCCAATGATACATTCTGCTGGCATCGAGTCTCAATAGGACTACGCAGGTGGTGAGGATCAAAAGGCCCCTCAGAAGGTCAGCTTTGTCGTCCGGGAGCAGCGCCGAGGGAACCGATTTTGTTCGCCGATGATGTCTATCTTGCCTGCGGGTTTGTAACGGCGCATTCTGCGTGGGCCTGGGTTCCGTGGCACTTGGCTCTGACACCTTTCGGGCTGTATTCGGAGGGATACTGCTTCGCCGTCTCTTCCACATTCGACCAGTACCTTGATACACAAAGCTGGAAACAAAATGAACTTCTGTCGTCAAGTTGATAGTCCATGATTGAATGAGAATGAAGATAGATTTTAGGAGCCGGAGCGGGAGTATGGTGAAGATGTACAGCCATGAATCGAGGCAAGCCAAGACACCAAACCAAAGCACGCCCTCTAAGTGTGGAGGAAGCAACAGGAAATTCATGAGTCTTTCAATCTTCGCACGAGAAGATTCATAAGGGAAGTCACTGGCAGCAGATCTGTGAATATAGAGCTGTGAGGGCCTTTGAGAAGACAATTCCAACTGCAGATAGGTCGGAAGTGACAATGGTGGAAGAGGTATGGATGTTGGCATTGGAGAGGGCAACGGACGTCCAGAGGACGAGTGTCTCCTTCCATCTGCGCCCTCGATGCGTGATGAACTATCCGGCACTACCAGTGTTGGACGAACTCGCTCCGCCTTTTGCGGCGATTGAGGGCTTCTGATTGAGCCCGGTGTCGAGATGGTTCGCTGAAGGAGGCCAGGCCTTGGGCTTGGAGTGATCTCGGGATGTCGCTGCCGGCCACCAGTCTCGATGGTTAACTGCCGTGGCCTCTTGGAGTCACCCATATCGGCCGAAGGAAGTAGAGGCGAACGGATTGCGAGAGGTGGCATAGGTTCGTCATCTGTGAATACATCTGAAAGTTGTGCAGAAGGAGGAGGATTGGGCTTGACATTGTGGTGCTGCACGCCTGAAGCAATGGCTCGAAGCGGTAATGATTCTGGGGATGCCGTAAGGTCTTGTAATCTCTCCCCCGATAATTTGAGCACATTGTCTGTATGAGAAGGAGATTCCATGCCTTTCGATTCATCCAATGTTGTGCCCGAGGACACTCTTTTACCCGTGCTCCCGGATGTTTTGCGCCTGTGGTCGGATCCGTTCACAGGGGATTTGTGTACTCCATCATCGCGTGAATTAATGTGCCCATTGGCACCTTCAGGCAAAGAATTACCGTTCAGGAGTTTATGGACTTTCATATCATTGCTGTGTTCATCAACCATGTTCCATTCCAATTTTGTATCCCTGGTCATTGACCCCTTCGGGCTCTGGTCTCGAGACGAGATCTCCCCCTGCGAACGTCGTATTGGAGGTTCTTGCCCTTTCGGCGCGGTTGCATTGTGCCCGAAATCGTTCGGAGGGTCGATGGGATGTAATGGTTCTCGGGAAAGCATGGTATTACCGTTCGAAACGGAGTGATGGTCTGTATGCCCGTTCATTTTCAGTTGGAAGCGGGCCAAGTGACCAAAGGGCCATGATGTTTACAAATAGATGGCCTTGGGATATGGATTATCAAAAGCAGTGATCTTCCAGCGAGATCCAGCACAAGATTGCATGTGTGGGTAGTCCGTTGTGAGTTCTGCTCGTAGACAAGGACTGAGTAGGAGAGCCTGCGAGAAACAAAAGATGTCACTTTTGCGGCCTCCAACGGGAGTGGCTCGTTATCGATAAGGCCAGCCCACCAGCCACCAGGCATCACAAATCAGCTGGTCTCGTCACCTGCCAACTTCCAACTTCCAACGTCAAACCTCATACCACCACCTTCGCTGTGATTGCTAAGTCTTCGACATCCTGGTCAAACCAGAAGCAGACAGTAGGTTAAGAGTTTACCAGCGCCATCGATTCCCAAGGTCCATGGCCTTTGCGTCGAAGTTGTGACCATCAGGCTGTTAGCAATTATCATGAAACGGCTGGCCAACTCATGAAGCGGCTCGAAACAAAGTATCGAGCTAATTGAGCCCTTCGAATGGATCAGGAAGGATTGTCGGGCTGGAGTGCTTCCAGAGATGATGTGGAAGGACTCTTTAGTGATTACGAGCCCTCGGCTCCAAATCCAGAAAACTCCAGGTCGGCATGGAGTGACCAGAACAGCGTGGCTTCACCTTTGCAGTCATCACAATATCTAGCCGATACATCTTGCTCAAGAGTAATCAGGTCACCGCTCCCGCAGGGAACAGGTAGTGCTGCAAGGCCGCTGTCGCAACGAAGAGCTGCATCTGCGAACCAGGTTTTGGCAAGTAATTATGGTGAACAAAGCATACCGACAACTTCGTTCGAGCCTCCGCTTCGATCTATCTTCGTGTCTGGGCCTCCAACTTCTTCTATCTCGGCAAACACTGCTCTGGCGTCAATGAGTGGTGCGGTCTCTTCCAGCACTACCGGACCTTTGGCTGCATTGACCTACGCCGGCGGCAGCCGTCGAAGTAATAGTCGACCTGGTGATACTACTCCTGCTACGTCTGGGACAGCAAATAGACAACCTCTAAACAGTTCAGAGAAAGATGTCGACGATCCAACGACAAACACTACAACAAATGCTATTGATATTGTCTCCTCCAGCACCCCAGCAACCGTCTCTCGCCTATTCGTTCCTGGTGATGCGCGGAGTCCAAGTCTGTCGAGAGGCCCATCCTATATGCGTGCCATCGCGGGTGCTGGTCGGAGTATAGGCGATACCTCGACTCTGACGGGTCACCTTTTTCACTTTGGATTTGAGGAAGGGCGCCATTCCGATATAACTGTGCACGCTTTTGGACAGGCTTATAAACTTCACAAACTATTACTCGACCGAGTCCCTTTCTTTGCCTCGGCATTTTCTGGGTCATGGGCAGAAAGTGATGCCAAAGAGATAACCATACTGCCTGAGGATATCGACGCCAATATTACAAAGATCGCATTTGAGCTTGCCCTAAAAAGGATCTATGGCACACAATTTCCCCTTCAAGAAGAGGATGAAGCCATTGGACTTTTCGCAACGGGTTGTTGGCTCGACATGCCAGATCTGGTTGATTCATGCGTCGAAAGTATTCTTCGCCAAATGCAGCCTTCTAAGCTGGCCAGCCTCATCAAGCTTGTCACAAACAATTACTACGGAAAATCCGGAGACCGCATACTGGCCTCGGCCAAAGCTATGTTGTGTAGGGAGGGTTGGGAGATGCCATATGAATTCTGGGATGAAATACCTGCAGAGATTATTCGTGAGATAGTTGGCGGTGACCCTTTCTTCGTGCCTGGGGAATGGGACAGGTGGTACTTAGCAGTGAAGCTACTCAACCGCCGCCTCAGGGCCAAAGCTGTCGAGAATGGTCTAGTCTCTCCTGGAGGACGATACATTCATCCAAAACCGAACAGCCTCCGGTTCTTTGCCGTGAGGTTTGACGCCCCATACAGGATTGCGGGTAACAACCGGTATGTGTCTGAGAAAGACGACGCGTGGATTGCTTTGTATACCACACCCGAAGTCGCACCTCTATTGGTCCTTCTTGATGAGGGGATTCACTACGTACATCTGCGATTCGAGCAGTTACAGCAGATTCGCTCTCACCGCGACATTCTCGGGGTTCCCATACTGCCAGAAAAAGTTATATCTGATGCTTTGTGGATGTCCATGGAACTTCGACAAAGGGTCCTCAACGCTCGAGATGGAGACATTGAGTTAGGACTGAGTGAAGTTGCAGACGATTATGAAGTTGTTGCCGCAGATCAAGAGGCCTCGGCATTGGTCAAAGGCAAAGGAAGGGAGCAAGATGAGGCAAGTGAAACTGGTCTGGAAATGGAGTCTGGTTCCTGGGACGGTAATGGCAAGCCTCGGAAATTCTGGATCCCCAGTCATGATGTGTCCTGCGTGATGGGTGGAACTCGTGAAGCCTGTATTGCATCGAACGCCACGATTGGCGCCGACTGGAGCACGAATGCGGCCAGGCTGTCGGCAAGTCTCGAGCCCACGGATGTGGCCTGGGCATTTGACTTCACTGGCCAAAACGTGATTGAAGGTGGCAGGCCTCCTTCAAGAAACTATTCGCCAGAGGATGCGCCACGATTTAGCCATTATCCTCCATTTCGCTTTGCTGCCGAATTTCCCAACCCGAGGTCGCTCAAAGAAAAGAAGCGAATCTACTCTCAGACGGTGTGGTACGCAGGAAGCCTGTGGAATCTTTACATTCAACGCGTCAACAGTTCCAAATCACAACAACTCGGAATTTATCTCCATCGTGCTAAGGACAAGGACCCCAATGATGACCCGCTGGCTCAATTTATTCCTGCCACTGTCGACGATCGAATTGGACAGCTCGAGCGCGAGATGCTACTTCGGAAGAACGAACGGCGCAATCAGATCTGGAGGACCAGTGAAGCTGCCCGGGGGCTGGAAGCTGATCGCGAGGATGGATCTTCGACATCTACCGAGTTTGACTCCGGGGCCACCCGCTTTGGCGACACAGAGAACTCGCCTTCTAAAGGTCGCATTGGCGGAATTGCACTCAACAACAAAACTTCACAAATGCCGAGTAATCCAGTGGACCCTGGAGGAGAAGCCAGCGTTCAAGGTCCGCAAACGTTGGATGAAGATGAAGAAGATGAAGAGCTCGTGCGCAGAAATCGGAAATACAATGTTTCCACCATGCCACCTTACATGGACTCGCGGCCTACGATCCGGACGTATTTCAAGATATACTCACCTAGCAAGGCTGGGCGGCTGCTGAGCATCTATGAGAGCGCTCCAGATCGGTTCGACGTAAGCAAGAGCTGGGGCTGGAAGAGTAGTCAGATGCAACTTGACGACGGGATGAGTGGACCGGACACGAACAAGTCCAGCAAGGACAACAAACTCCGGTATATGGTTGTCATTGGGAATGTTTGATTGGGAAGTATATTCTATTGTACCCCGCCCGTGTGGCATCTTTGGGGTGACCTGTCGAAGTTGTTGGCGCCAATTTACGGATATGGGAAATAGTATTATGCCATTATGAGTACATGACAATGACGAAATATAGTCCAAGGAGTAGGACTCGATTGTTGATTTGGATGTTGGGTGCCGGGTCAATTACGAGTACCATGGGCAGTTACAACACGAAATTGCCGTCAAATGGAAAATAATATAAAATAGTTAAATTTGCTCAACAGTCTGAGATGCCCCCATGCAGAAGCAGGATATTCACAACTCGGACAGTCCAGTGGCTTTTTTCACATCTTGCACACAACTGAGTTGTTCACTTGTTGAAAGCAGGAAATGAGGCTTGTTTGCGATCCGTGAACTCATCCCAACATGTCTCCCTATTAGAAAGATAAGTTAGGTTTATTAAACCACGTTGTCGTCCAGGGCTACAATAGGTACAAGTACGACATAGACAGTGCTCGCTTGTACAATACTGATAGGTACTCCGTACATATCTGAACTGTCAGACAGACCGACCCGGGACTATCCACCAACACCTTCATGGATACAATAGGTATTGGTCTGACGTGGACACTCAGAGGGCGAGCAATTAATGACATGGGCGCAACCCGCAGGGGATGCTGTGGAATTGACCAACCTTAGTAATCATATCTTAGGTAACGTATGAGTACACACAGTACGGAGTTCCTTAATGAGTAGTCCGTAGTCCGTGTTGTCTTGAGCAGCCACTCGGCGCTTTGCAAACTTTTACCCGAAGCGTACAAGTATGTACGTACATATAGAGTAGGAGGAGGTCACGTCATCGCCTCTGGCCACTGCGCAATGGAGTTCCTGAGCTGTTGAATGTAACAACAGAATACAGTATCTGTCAAGGAAAGCAGTACGAGGTACGTACGCGTACGAGTACATAGAGAGGGTCGTCGGGTTAAAATGACATGTTCGAACCCGATAAAGTTGGGGCACGGTTTTTTTTTCTGATTTCAAAGCCTCGATGGATCTGTCGTGTTGGGACATCTATCCGGCTACGCTTAGGTAATTGTCGATCCTCGTAGAAATAGATTCATGATGTATGTACTCCGTATGTAGGTGATAAAAAAGTCGCCCGCCTCACTTCCGTCAGTGATAACTAGCATCAACAATCTACTCCAGCACCAGGACATATCTCCATCTACCCAGAAGGCTTCTTGACATTCTCAAACACTACGCCCACCTCCTCCTAACCTTCTCTCATTCTCACCGTACCGGTTCCATCCGTCATGGGTTCCATAGAACAGAAACCACTAATAGTCAACAAGCCCGCTCGGGGCGTATCGTACTTCACGCCCGCGCAGGTGCCCCCTTCCGGGACCGCCAAAGATCCGCAGTCCGACAACAGTCCCATTCCCAAGATATTCCAACCTCTGACGATCCGAGGCGTCACTTTCCCGAACCGCATCTGGCTCTCGCCTCTGTGCCAGTACTCTGCACAGGATGGCCACCTGACCGACTGGCACCTCACACATCTCGGCGGCATCATCCAGCGCGGGCCCGGCCTCACCGTGGTTGAGTCGACATCAGTGACGCCCGAGGGCCGCATCACGCCCGAAGACAGCGGGTTGTGGCAAGACAGCCAGATCGCGCCTCTCAAGCGCATCGTCGACTTCGCGCACAGCCAGTCGCAAAAGATCGCCATCCAGATCGGCCACGCGGGCCGCAAAGCCAGCACCGTCGCACCCTGGCTCAGTCTCGGCGACACCGCTCTGGCCGAGGCCAACGGCTGGCCCGAAGACACGCTCGCGCCCAGCGCCGTCGCCTTTGAGCCGACCTACCCGCACCCCAACGCGCTGACTCTCGAGGGCATCCGGCGCATCAAGGACGCCTTTGTGGCGACTGCAAAGCGCGCCGTCGAGGCCGGATTCGACGTCATCGAGATTCACAACGCGCATGGGTACCTGCTGCACGAGTTCCTCAGTCCCGTGAGCAACAAGCGTACAGACGCGTACGGGGGTTCGTGGGAGAACAGGACTCGGCTGACGCGCGAGGTCGTCGAGGCCGTCCGCGCGACCATCCCAAGTGACATGCCGCTGTTTCTGAGAATCAGCGCCGACGACTGGCTTGAGGGTCAGGATGAGTTCCCGGAGTCTTGGACGCTGCAGGATACCATCAAGCTTGCGCCGATCCTCGCGGATCTGGGCGTGGACTTGCTCGATACAAGTTCCGGCGGTGTTCACCCGAGTCAGAAGATCAAGGGTGGCCCGGGATACCAGGCGCCGTTCTCAAAGGCGGTGAAGGACGCTGTCGGGGACAAGTTGCTCGTCACGGCCGTTGGATCGATCACGAATGGACCACAGGCCGAGAAGATTGTGCAGTCAGGTGTCGATGGGGTGTTTGTGGGGAGACTGTTCCAGAAGAATCCGGGTCTAGTGTGGACTTTTGCAGAAGAGTTGGGCACAGAGATTCATGTCGCGAACCAGATTGGTTGGGCATTCGGAGGGCGTGCAGGTGGGAAGGGAAAGCATTAGACAAAGCCCGCCGAACAAGAAGGGTACATGACTTTGTGCATGGGAGGCTTTCAGAATTTTCTTCTGGGGAAGAGAGGGGGGTGACAGAAAAGCGATGGCGTCGAGTGGGTCTTGTGGTGCTGGATAGACATGTTTAGATACATACTCCGTACAAAGAAATGTATATAGAATGAAGCGGTAATGACATGGTGACGACGAGTCGTATGCAATACAACCATGAAGTATTCCTTACGTTGCAAATGGTTCACATGCTCAAGTGAAGCCTCTTACTTCGATGATGATATCCGTTTAGCTAGCTTCAATTGAGCTGCAAGGGACTTGCTTCGAAGGAAGGCTTCACCGTGATACACACGGAAGATTTGGGTCATCATTGTTGTGAAAAGAATGATCACCATCTTTGGTGCGAGCTTTCTCTGCATCGACAGCCAGTTCAATGCGTAACTTGCCTGGCGCCTCACCGTTGCAAACTTTCCAAACCCCCGACTCTGTTTTCAAGACGGGCGGATCACCACCATTCATCTTCATTTCAACCACATTGAGCGATCATCTCGAGACAATTAATTCCAGTACCTGCATGAAATTCGACAATGCCAAATTGTATCGTGTTGCGCCGAAATAAATGTCTTGCAGATGCGCTGTAAGATCTAACTCACTTCTATAGGGGGAGACGAACATCGCAACCGCCCGTGCGAGCTGCTTTTTGTGATGGCATTTGAAAAAGCACCTCTCATCCCTCTCGAAACGTGTGACAATTTCGCCAGTTTGAGGTTGTGGAACTGGTCACCGTAGTAGACCTGTCAGAGATTGTCCGTTCGGAAAGATACGCAGTCAGCTGAAACGACGAGGGAAGAAGGCTGGGATGTAGCAGTAAATTTGATGTTTGCTAAAAGTCAAGGGGAACCTTGCCATGGCTGCATTTGCAAGCAGATGAAGGCGTGGATTGTTTGATGTTAGCATCATAAAAGGTGGAAAGTAGGGCACGTATGGAGTCGACCAGAAGACTTTGCAGTGCCCACAACCCGCAAACAAGCGGAACTTGTTTTCTGATGTGGACACTGGACCGAGCCGCAGATTGCAAACCAATACCTCTCTCCGTATCGATTGTTTTGGTGCTTCGAGTGACAGCTTCCGTCGAGATCAAAGTCCAACCAGGGAGAAGAAATTGTGGTCCCCTTCGTGTTCAACGGGTGAGGCTGGCTTACAGCGGAAGCCCTGAGAGCGTACCCGGAAATACCATGACAGCAATGGGAAAAACGCTGGATTGTCATTGGAGAGGATGCTGGCCTGGTTGATGAAGGCGCCTCAGCTGTTTCAGAAATCCATGGTATGCCCACTGTGGACCGGCCACAATGACAGGGCGCATTTTTGAGGCTTACATCTTGTGGCTTTTCCCCATATGTGGGTGAATTGATGGATGGACACGCAGACTTTTGCATTGTTTTTCAGAGACTCTGGGCGAGACCAGAGAATTCAACTGCCTGAGGCGTGTCCGTCCAAGGTCGCCTGGTGCTTGGTAGGACACGTGGAGGAGGCAGTGCCGGCTGTCAAGACGCTGTATCCAGGCGGTGATCGGCTGAAGATCATGGCTGTGATCACCAGGCAAAACATCGATATCGAGAACTGGCTGTTATCGATTGAACGGGGATGCAGCAAGTCCGTAGCGGAGCGACCACTTAGCTGGCGGTGGTGGAGATTGTTGCGCCGGTCTGGGGCCGTGACCGTGCTGCATGCAAGACCTGCGTAACGCACAGTAGAAGATCACGGCACAGGCGCAGATAGGCAGTTGGCACGCAGCATGGGTACGAAAGAGCGAGAGGTGGTGACAGCAGACTCTGTTTGTGGCGTAGTGAGCTGTAGGTTGGCAAAACAGCCCAGGGGCAGCCTGTCACCGAAACTATCGTCGACAACAAAATGGTGTCGAGAGCAAACACTGACCCAAGTCGCCAGGAACGTGAGGTGGATCAGGCCATTGTAACGGAGAGTTGCCTTGGCTTTCCGGAGTAGGTATCTAGGAGTAGTCCACATCATGGACAGTGAGAGAAGAGGCGGAAAAAGAGTTGATGACTGTGGCCCTCTGTCCGATCGATCGTATTCACCTTTGCCTCGACTTCAGATTGGGCGCAGGTGATGCTCCGTAGAAGGCTTCGTACTCGTCTACTCATCCGAGTTGGTAGAGGTTGGATGCCCAACCCAACTGCGTGGCAAGGCAACTCAACTAGCCCGCCTCGACGGACTGTTCGCGTGAGGGCTAGTGAAATGCATATGCGCAGCTACTACGGATATCCCTTAGGTATATACCAAAGAAGTAAGGGATAGATGGCAGTGATGTTCGCCAGGCATGAATGTCATTGTGGCGTGTTCATCAGGCTGTGCAAGTAGTCAGGTAGCTGGTCATGGGCAGAGGTATGTACCAGGACGAGTACCAGTAAATACCGACCTAACGTGTGGCCGCGCCCGTGTTGTTGTGGTGTGGTGTGCTGGAACTTCTGCACTGTGTGCGGTACAGAATGTGTTGGGTAGTGCTGTGATCTGCTCGCTGGTCCGCGTTGCAAAACAAAACTAAATCGACCACAAAGCCGCCTCTCGTTCAACTCCTTCACCTCGCTCCCTCCACGTCCCACGACGTATGTAGCCAGGATCCTGAGAAGCAGGAGATGCTTGTTATTGTCCACTCCCTCCAGCACCCTTGACAGCTACATGGTCCGCGCGTCTGTTCCTGGTTAAGCGCCACCCCCGAAGTTGTGTGCCTCATTCTCGCCCACCCCGTCGCGAGTCAAGAGGCGTGGTTGGCTCCCAAGTTGCCCGCTTTCCTGCCAACTTCAACAACCTGCCAGTTCAAAACATGAACTCCGACATCCATCCTGACGCCTCTGCTCCGACTAGACGACGTCGAGCAACCCTCACCAAGAACCCTCCGCCATCAGCCTATCCCTCCAAGCTCCCCTCGTTACGCAAACCTCAGTCGTCGACCACTCTGCAACGAGCACCGTCAGCTCCGTCGCCTTACCTGCGTGGTACTCCAGCCGCCGCACACTCTGCCCGCGACTTTCACAACCGATCTCTGTCCAGCGCCTACGCCTCGTCCTCTTCCCTCGAACAAATCACCACGAGCCCTTCGCCCATCATTCCCTCCCACGAGTTCTTCGCTCCTACCACCGGCGACACCTATCTACCACCGCAAGCCTATCCTCCTACTCCACAAACCTCGGATGACCGTCACAACGACTTGATAGGCGCGCCATTTGACGCTTCCGGTCTCTTATCATCATTCCAGGCCGCGGGTCTAAACAGAGGGCAAAATGATGTGATGCAGGCCTCACAACCTCCGCAGCTCGCTCGCAATCATACGAGTCCAGAGTCTCGAACTCCTTCGGGAGGCACATCGCAAATGTCGAGGTCTTCTGGCATTGCCATGATGGAAGTCACGCCTCCCAAATCCGACACCGGCGTCCTGAGTCCCAAAAGATTCTCCGGCGATGGCTCCAAACCACCGGGACCATTTCGCAAGAAGAGCGGCTTCTCAAGTTTTATGAACAACATGCTTGGGTCGCCGAGGACCATCAAGATCTCTGCCCCCGAAAACCCTATGCACATGATTCATGTGGGCTATGACAACCAGACCGGCCAGTTTACGGTAGGCTATGACGTCCCATTCTTTTCACGGAATCCTCGACTAACTCTCACTTAGGGCCTTCCTGCGGATTGGCAGAGAATATTATCAGACAGTGGCATTTCCAAGAACGAGCAGGATCAAAACCCGCAAATGATGATGAACATTGTGGAAACATACAAGAGCAATTTTGGCGGTGGATTTGATGACGGCGTTTGGCAAAAGTTTGACCATGCGAAGCTGTCTGACTCGCCTCAAAGCAGCAGCAGCAGTTACCAAAGCCCGGTGGCTACGTCCCCCAATATGAGTGCCCATTCGGCCGCATATTCGCCCATTGCTGGAGTCATATCGCCGCCAGCAAGTCCACGGTTCCCTCAAAACCATGAGGGCAGCTTTGAGAACCCCCGCGCCGCGCCGCCCATACCAAAGGGTCCTCCGGCCAGTGCAATGGGTTCCAGGCCTGCTCCATCACCTGCTCTCATGATGCCCAATAGACCTGCACCGAAGCCCCCTACACAGAACCTACGCGACTTGGCCCCAGTTCGACCTGCACCACCTCCGCCGATGAAGCATGACATACCAATACGGCCTCATGAACAACCCGCGAAGCCGCAGACTCCAGCTGCAACCATGCAAACATCCTCACCCCAGGTTTCGCAAGAAGAAGCATTCGGTCGTTCAAACTCCACCAAAGCCCCCAGATCGTCCCCTCCACGACCCCCGCAACCTGTACAATCTCCTGCCCAGTATCAACAACAACAAGAGCAAGCCATGCTGATAGCCCAACAGGCCATTCAAAGCAAACAGCTTGACCGTAGCCGAAGCCAACGCCAAGTTGCACCAGGTGCGCCCGAAGTTCCACCAAAGGTTCTACCTCAGAAATATAGCCCTCACGTACCTCAAACTCAGTTCGCTGCCGCAGCTGATTCGCCAAATCTACAAGGACAGGCACAAGTAGCGAAAGTGGGCCCGGTTCCAGGCCCGAGACCTCGAGCGAGGCGACAACAGAGCAACATCATTGATGTCACTGCCAGATTGCAGGCTATCTGTACACCGGGTGATCCAACGACGAAATACAGCAATCTCAACAAGATCGGTCAAGGTGCTTCCGGAGGTGTTTTCACTGCATTTGAGGTTGGCAGCAGAAGGTGTGTTGCAATAAAGCAGATGAATTTAGAACAACAGCCCAAGAAAGATTTGATCATCAATGAGATCATCGTCATGAAAGACAGTAAACACAAGAACATTGTCAATTTCATCGACAGCTACTTACACGAGGGCGATCTCTGGGTGGTGATGGAATACATGCAAGGTGGCAGTTTGACCGATGTTGTGACCTTCAATGTGATGAGTGAGGCACAGATTGCGGCTGTCTGCAGAGAAGTAAGTGGTACCTCGAAGCTCAACTTGAAACATGCTAATTGTCTTAGACATTGTACGGCCTGCAGCACCTCCACTCCAAGAACGTCATTCATAGGGATATCAAATCTGACAACATCCTGCTGTCTGAGCGAGGCGACATTAAGTTGACCGATTTTGGCTTCTGCGCACAAATCAACGACAGCCAGAACAAGCGGACAACAATGGTGGGGACTCCATACTGGATGGCACCAGAAGTCGTGACTCGTAAAGAATACGGTCGAAAGGTTGATATCTGGAGTTTGGGCATCATGGCCATCGAGATGATTGAAGGAGAGCCGCCGTACCTCACAGAGTCGCCATTACGAGCTTTGTATCTGATCGCCAAGTATGGCACGCCAAAAATCAAGAACGAGGCGGATCTGTCGCCAGTTTTCCGAGATTTCCTTCATTTTGCTTTGAAGGTAGAGCCCGAAAAACGAGCGAGTGCTCATGACCTTCTTCATGTGAGTATATCAACGAGTCTCGACCGGCGCTGGCTGACCCGTATTTAGCATCCATTCATGCACAATTGCGCCCCTCTTACCAGCCTGGCTCCTCTTGTGCAATCGGCTCGAGAAAGTAGGGCCGCAGAAAAGGCGAACAGGGGCAACTGACGGTTGTTCGTGACCTGTGCGTTGTACAACTAATACTACACCGATTCCGGCATGTATAGGCAAGATTCGAAGCGATAGAGTTTTTTGGCCTATCCCGACCGCATCTCAATTACTCTGCGATTGTTACAGGCGTTGAAAATGCCTCGAGACCTTTAAGAGGTTCTTGTGTTATAACGCGACGCTGGTTGCAGGACGAGGCTGCTGCAGTTTGTGCTGCACTTTTTTCTTCATGACTTGACGGCTTGAAATGTGGTCCCGACCAATTTTTTACTTTTCATGTAGTCCTTATGGACACTGGCTTAAACTGCTTTTTATACGGTCTTCTGAGGAAGCTTATGATTCCATGAATGGGTACGGAGTTCTTGGTCAGATATCGGATGCCATGGCCGATTCCTTGCTCGGGTTCTAGCGAAACGCTTCAGCGATATATCTAGAGAGGTCTTACTGCGCAACATGGGTATGATCTTGTACCTACCTCAAGGTGTAAAAGAAAAAAAAGAAAAGAACTTTCACCAAGACAGCTACGCAAATAGGAAAGACTGTCTACTCCACGAATACTCGAAAAATAAGTCCTCGACTACGAGTCCTGTCCCAGCCAGTTGTAAGTTGTACTCGTAGTCATCCTTCGTAATGCTCGTGTGGCTATGCTTAGCTTCGCTCGGTGTGGCTGAATTCCACCCGCCTTTTTGGCCTTTGCGTCACTCCTTCGACTCCATCTCCAAACCAGGTGATTAGGCTGCGGCCAACAACAAGCACGAGAATCATTTCCTGAACAACAGCCCAAGCGAACCTCTTCTGCATTTACCCTCAAGCGCTCTTGCACATTTGCAACATACCCTACGAGACACGAAGCGATCTTCTATACTGCCTCGCCCAAGATGTTTCGGGCGCAGCAGAACACATTTGATGATGTCGTTGGTCAGCTTCGTCGTACCCGTACTATTGCCTCAAAACTGATCGTGCTCTAGCTAAGGCGACTGACGAGAACTTAACCTCCGAGAACTGGGAATTCATTCTCGATGTGTGCGATAAAGTGTCGGCAAGCGAGAGTGGGGCGAAGGACGTCGTGGCTGCTATGATCAAGAGACTGGCCCATCGGAATGCCAATGTCCAGCTTTATACAATCGAACTTGCGAACTCGCTGGCGCAGAACTGTGGGGTTGACATGCACCGAGAGTTGGCCTCAAGGAGTTTCACAGATGCTTTACTGCGACTGGCGAATGACAGGGTAAGTGGCTGAGACCGTTGTACTCCCGTGTACAGGATTTCTGACAAATCTAGAACACACATCAGCAAGTCAAGTCAAAGATCCTGGAGCGTATGGAGTCGTGGTCAAAAGACTTCTCGAGCAATACCGAGCTGGGAATTATGGAACAAGCCTACATGAGGCTGAAGGCTCAAAGTGCGTTGGATGGTTCAGAGTGGTTGATGAAGGAAGCATTGACACTGTTTAGATCCCAACCTACAACCTCCGCAAGCCCCAGTAAAGAAACAGATAACCGATTACGACCGGCAAAAGGAGGAAGAGGAACTTCAGATGGCCCTCAAGCTATCAATACAAGACAAGTCCGTACCCTCGCCAGCGGCTCAGCCATCGGGCTCCGCGGCAGAATTGTCAGCACAGCCAGCCTCATCGGCACAAGCAGTTCACCAACCGGTTCCCTCAGGTACAACAGCAGCGACCGTGTCCCGAGTACGAGCACTCTTCGACTTTCAACCTTCTGAGCCGGGCGAGTTACAATTCCGCAAGGGAGATGTGATTGCAGTGCTGGAGTCGGTATACAAAGACTGGTGGAAGGGCTCGCTGAGAGGTCAAACTGGCATCTTCCCGCTCAATTACGTCGAGAAGCTGCAAGATCCTACACCTGATGAATTACAAAAAGAGGCGCAGATGGAGGCGGAAGTTTTCGGACAGATCAAGAATGTTGAGAAACTGCTGGCTCTATTGAGCACAAGCACAGGCGATACGAACGTTCGAGACAATGAAGAGATAACAGAGCTATATCATAGCACTTTGTCAATCAGGCCAAAGTTGATCGAGTTGATTGGGAAGTATACGCAAAAGAAAGGTATGCTTATGGAAATACTTGGCTATGCTTCAAACCGCTAACAGTCGTGCAGATGACTTTCAGCAACTGAATGAGAAGTTCATCAAGGCTCGAAGGGACTACGAAGCCCTATTGGAGACGTCGATGGCTCACTCAGCACAGGCATATGCTCGCCCCGGCCCAGCAGCATATGGATTTGGAGGAGGTCCTCCGCCGCAGGGCTATCCTCCACACAGATTCTATACTCCTGGTTAGTACTAACGCTCGGTACATTTCTGCCTTGTTTCTAAGATGTAATGTTCAGATGGTCAACCTCCCAACAACGCTGTGCCATATGGAAACCCGACACCCTTCCAACCTCCTTACCCGGTCGCATCACCACCTCCCCAAAGCAATACTCCTGCGAATCAGCCACCATCTCAACCTCCCCCAGACACCAACTATCCCTCTTACCCGTCCGCTCCTGTCCGTCGGCAATCTCAGCCCGAACAATACGCTGCATATGCCCCTCCATCGGACGGCCGTCCACCGACACAACCCCAATACCCAGGCATTCAACCTCCGAACATTACACAACTACAGCACCAGGAGGAGGCCTATTCACCGTCGAACTATTCATCGGAAGACCTACATGCCCAGAGAATGTCCCCTCCACCCCAATCCCAGCAACAGCAAATTCCACCACCGCAGCAACAGCAACAGCCATACCCTCCTCCGATGAACACAAGCTTTGCACCTGCTCAAGCGCCATCAGCGCCCTCTCAACCGCCCTACGACTATCCCCAACACCAGCTTCAACCTTCCCAGGCCAACGCTCCACAACCTCCTGCTCCAAGTCATGGCCCGCCGCCCGTTCCAGGCGTCAATGCAGGATCTGATCAACCCACAACAGCTCTGGCGCAAGCATCGCCGTACCCTGTCTTCCCAACAGCATCCGGCAATGCCCAGCCCAGTCAACAATACCAAGCGTATAATCAGCGGCCGACGAGTGTGGCAGCAGCTCCGCAGGCTCCAGGTGTAGGGGCTGGAGATCAGGGACGCTACAGTTACTACAGATAAATCGGGCTGTTTTGGCGTGGGCTATAGCTTCTGTCGCTTTTCATTTGACTTGGTGGACATAGGCGTCTTATATTGGGAGGGCTTGCCCTTAGGAAGCAAGCGTCGACTTTCACTATGTCAACGGTGCGACTCTTGGATCTTTTCCTGAGATATAGCCTTACTCCGGTCGTGTCATAGGGTTCGGTGTGGCATTAGTCTACTTTGGCACTTATAGTTAGCGAGAAATTGAAACCACAATTACACGTATGATCACGACTACGAGTACGACAGGATCATAGCACTAGCCAGGGTATTTTGTGTCTGTAGCCGTGGATGTTGATTCGTCATCGAGCTGAGGACAATTCGAAACCGACGCATAGGTCTTCTTGGCACACCTACAGGTGTTCACTCTAGACTGCGATACAGGGTGTTGGACACTTTGAACATTGCCTTGATTGTTGCGTAGCTGGGCGCAAGATGGGTACTTCTTCTCGGTCTAGACAAATTTGCAATGTACGCTGTTGTTCATTACGCCAGCTCTGGGGGTGTGTACAAGATAGCAAACCGAGCCCTCTGTTTTTGTGAATGGATGTCTGGAATTTGACACGCGCAAGTTGCTGAGTTGATTACCACCCGAAACCCTCTCGAGGGAATCCGGTTTCTTCCCAGCAAAAAAAACATTCTTCTTCTAGCCTCCTCCCCCCTCTCTTTTTATGTGTCTTTTCGATTACTGGCCTCCAGCATAAATGGTTTATTTGCTCTCTTGGGCTTGCACATATGTGTATCCGAAGTATGCAGCGGCCGCACCGGCGAGGAGGACAATGTACATAGCGATGCCCATTCCAGTGCCAGCATCTGACCTTCCACCGGGACCGGCTGAGATCTTGTCGGTAGCACCGACCTTGGGGGCTGGGTCGCCGGGGACTCGCTTCAGGTCGCCGACCAAGAGACCTTCTAGGATTTCACGTGCTTCGTCTGAGTGGCCGACATCTTCAAAGGCTTCGGTTGCGTCTTGACCGCCGACGTCGAGGAGGACTTCTTCACCGCCACTATTTCAGAGAGGCAATCGTTAGTCCGCACTGATCGTTTCCTTGGGATGATAGCTGATGGCATTAATCCAAAACAAACAGCATCTCAAAACTGTGTTCCAATGTGGGGCAGAGATAGGGTGGGGGACGAAAGATGCTCTTGATGATGGAGTTGGAGGAAATTGAGATGGAGACAGGATGGACTTACGGATGCTCGTCGACAAAGGTAGAGGCATTGTAGACCTTGTCGTGGACGACAATGTAGAGATCTTTCTTGCTGTTGTGTTTGGACACCTCGGCGTAGGTGAGTTCTGAAGACATGGTTGATGATGATGGAACAAGGAGAGTTGCGGTGAACCGGCGAAAGGTGGTGGGTTATGAGAGAGAAGTTGAGCAGCTCGAGATGGCGACGGCCAACAACACAAGGCCGGGAAAGGGAGATGAGGGTGAGAAGGGATGTCGGTCGATTGTAGAACTGTAGATTGCGCACTTGATGGGAATCGGGGAGTCGAGGAAGGTGCCAGGGCGGAACAAATAAATTAATCAGATGGCGCCTGTTGGTTCTCTCGGTGGTCTGTGTGTCTGGTCCGTCTTGTCCTGATCAACCCTTGGGTTTGGGGGAGTTCGCTACAGCAACGCGGGCCAATGGTGGTGCAGACGCGCGATCAGGGACCCGGCTAGCACTGGGGGACGAGGCCCGGTGTCGCCTGCGCTGACTTGCTTATACTGTCGACCCCCCTCCTAACCACTCCAGTTCGGAGTCGTATCGTAGGCCCACGAGAATACTTAGGAAGAGGCCCGTCTCTAGGCGTGGGGCCACCGAGGAAACTACGAAGGCGGCTTCGACGACAGCTGTCGGCACCACGAATCGGAAGACGGCTGTTTCAAAGGGAACATGAGAACGGGACTTTCTCTTTCTACCTAGTACTCCGTACATAGGCACTCAGGATTCCTTGCCCCGAAGTTGCTTTCTTTTGTCCGGATCTTCTCCCCACATGCTGCTCCGATCGGGTGTGCTCAATTCCACGCTTAATGCACTTGTGTTTGTACATAGCACATAGCTATGTAATGATTGTACCAGTCCGGAGGCCAGTGGGAGGTGAGAGACTGATGCTCGTGTTCTGTGCCCATCATTATTGCACCATACTCTTGTGTACGGATACTGTGTGCAGAAGTTTGGGTAGATAATCTCATGCTCGTACTGCGTATTCCGTGTCTTTACAGTACTGTGAGATCTTTACGCGGTTGCGGGAATTCAAGTCACGTGCCGACGCGATGCGTGACATCTTTTTTTGTTGACTGCGCGCTCAATCCCCGCCTCCAACGGTGTCCGTGACCAAACTTGCATTTCACAATCATTTGTATCGCCAAAAGTTCAGTTTAAAGTCTACAATGTCTAGGGTCGCACAATGTCAAGATGTCATCGCACATTGTCTACAGTAATGTGCATCGTCGTGATGATGTCGCCGATGCCGATGCCGATGCCGATGTAGAGGACCACGGCTACGACCAGAGTCGCACTTTGTTCGCTGGCCAGAAACTATGGTTCTCTCACTCGGTTCCTCAGCGCAAATGGCTCATCGAGAACGCCCGAAACAACGGTGCCGTCATCGTCACCATAGACACTAATGCAGATATCAAACTTGTCGACCATACGCGCAAAAACCAACCGGTCGGAGCGTATTCCTATAAATATGTCGAGTTGTCCATTCGGCGTGGACAGCTGGAAAATCTTGCACCCCATGCAGTCGGTGTTGCCACAAGAGTCGCGAGACCTGTTGGGAGCACCACCACCGCTCCTAGAGGCTCAAGAGTGCCCTACACTGAAGAAGACGATCAGTTTTTGTACAACTGGATGAAGCCCTTTGAAGACAGTGGCGGAGCATACAAAGGAAACGAAATCTACAAGCAGATCGAGCAGGTCAATCCACGTCACACTTACCAGAGTTGGCGGGATAGATGGTTGAAGGCCACCCGGTTTCAGAAGAGACAGGTGACCAGGCCTGCAGAGTCAGAACAGCAAGACCCACACCATGATCCGGAAGAAGAAACGCAACGAGCACCGACTCTCCCTGACATCTCTGTCCACAGACCAGAGCAAGATCACTCAAAGCGCACTGCACTGCCACCTAGGAAAAGAAAGCTAGTATCAGTTCACAACGAGCCTTCTGAAGTACGACCTCCACATTTAAGCGAGGCTTCTCGAAGACAAGCGGGTCCTGAACTGCATACCACTGATACTTCCACTGGGGCGACACAGCCATTGTTGAACGAGGATGAGCATGCTGTCCAAAAGGACCTGTGGGATGGCGAACGTTCTCAGAAGGGCATGCGCAACGTTAGTACTCAGGATTATGTTGAAGATGAGGAAATCCATACGGAAAACGAGAAGAAATTCTTGAATAACATACGAGGTCCATTCTCCAAAGCAGACTCTCTGCCACTTTACAGACTGGTTCCGAGGTTGAGCCATATGGGTCTTCAGGAATTCGATAATGTATGGAGACAAATGGCGTCGTCAGAAGACTACAAGCATCATAGCGCCAAACAGTGGAAACATTGGTTCGAGTATCGCGTTTTGCCAGACTATTGCAGGATAGAGCAAGTGCCGATAGATCAGATTGCACCTTACATGTCCATGCGGAAGGAGAACAGCTCATCTGGCGGTGGTATTGACGATGACGATGACGATGATCAGCCCGCTGACAGCGACGTGGACATGAACCAGGACAAGAACTCCAGAGACGACCCAAACAGGTGCACCAACTGCTACACGATGGAAGCGCAGGAATGGCATCACGACAAGAAAGGACGACTTTTGTGCAACCCATGTGCAGTTTTTTTAAGGGCCCATGGGGTTCCAAGACCTTCAACCATAGGTTTAGTAAACCTGAATACACTGGAGGAAGATCGAAGTCCGGACCCGCGTGGCTTGCAAACGCCCTCGCATTCTTCTTCTCTTCAAAAACTCGCAATCACTCCTATTGTCTCCTCCATCAAAGTATCTCCTAAAATCTTGCCTGTGGACGTGACCAGTGCTGCAAGAGGTCGACTGACAACCCCTCGAGCACAACGCGACATACGATCTCCTTCTTTCCAACCAGAATCTCCAACATTGATTCGAGCTCCAGAGCCAAACGAGGCCAGGAAACGAAGTACGGGACCTGGGCGCGATTCCCAGTCGCAATCAACCCAGAGCACAAATGGAACTAGCAATCAAGGCAATACTCAATCGTTTTCGCAGATCCATGGGCTGTCAATTGACGGAACTCAACCGGACGATGGTCAAACACCTTCTAAAGAGCATACGGGAAGAAAGAACGAGAGGCCGGCAAATACTGCGCCCTCATTCAGCTTTGTAACCTCCAGTAGCCGGGGTCGACCACGACTCCATGATGGACCAGACAATCTCGATGTTCAGCAGGACTCCTCCCTCAGTACGGACAGAGGTCCTCCCCGTGAACCACCGGTAGTTTACAGCTCCACCGAGACAGAGGTAGTTTTGAACTCTCCTCTCTTGGCGCCTCGGAGCGTTTCGCGAGATTCGCCACTGCCTATCCCAGAAGGTTTCTCACCTCTATTCGTGGCACAAGATGACGAAGAAGAGGACCTAGAAGCAATGGAAGGACTTAGCACACTCAGAGAAGAGGAGGCTGTATCAGAGGATGATGGTATGACGAGTCCTCTAAGGCTCGATCTGGTTAGCGATGAAGACCAATCTTCACCTATCAAGAGTGAACACCGTCACGAGACTCCAGAAGACTCTGACAACGAGGAGAAGGGGTCTAGTTCACACAGCACGCCAAGTCATGAAACCTCACAGAGGAACGCTCTCGACTCGTACCATACGAGCCGAGAAACGATGGATGAATATGAGACAGCGCCAGAGCAGCCTCCACGAAAACGTCGGCACCCGGGTGATCGACTCTCCACACAGGCGCTATTCGGCCAGGCGGACATTGATGAAGAGGTCTCTGCATATCTCGAAGTAGTCGAACCGGAGGGTGGATGGGACAGCATTCTCGGTCCTGACTCAGTGGAAGATGATGGTGGTGGTGGTGGTGCTGCTGCTGCTAATAGTCAACAAGAACAACAACAACACCAACAATCCACCGACCGTCCCGAAGCCCTCGACCACAGTGCAGCAGCTTATCGACGCGATCTAGAAAAAGACCTACGTCCAGGCGAATTCCTGATCGACGCATGGTGCAGACGTCAAAAGGAGCGCCTCCCCAACGTCCACGACGCGTTTCTCCTGCAAGCAGCCCATTGCACGACTCAAGAGTACGGGCCCAAGACCGAGCAGATGGTCGAATATTTCCTCGACCAGTGGCGGCGGAAGAGGCAACGGACCTCGTCAGCTTCAGACAGGTCGAGCAAGAAGCGCCCTTCCAAGTCTGATCTCACGCCACCCTCGGACGTGCAGGGCGTTTGGACCGACGAAGACGACGAGCTGCTCAAGTCCACGGACGCCACTCACAGGCGCCGCGTGCTCAACAAACACGGCAAGGAAGCTTGTATGACGCGACGGCAGTATCTCAGGGACTTTGGAAGTTGAAGTGTGGAAAAAGGGGGAACCTGAATAGGTGGTTCAACATCGTCCATCCATCCTTTCCATGCGGCTAAAAAAATGGCCTCCGTCACTGTGGTTGTCGAGATCGAAACATAGCTAGTATCCCTCGGTCAGACAGCATTTGGGGACCTTTCAGGAGACGTGAATGACGCGACGAAAATACCATGACTTCTTGGTTTTCAGTTTCGGTTTGTTCCAAGTTGCCTTGCCTGCAGGAAAGATACCCTAGTTTATGTCTGCATACAATAATGACAATTAGCGATTGGGCATGCTTTGAACGCTGAGAAACGCATGCAAACAGTACGCTAGAGGCTGTACGAGGTGATTATGAAGAACGTTCTGACGAGCATCGATTTGCAGTTCTAATCCCTAGATC
Organism: Rhinocladiella similis; assembly: GCA_024082115.1. NCBI lineage: Eukaryota > Fungi > Ascomycota > Eurotiomycetes > Chaetothyriales > Herpotrichiellaceae > Rhinocladiella > Rhinocladiella similis. The sequence continues at coordinate 2,774,108 of JAMRYE010000013.1, read as the reverse complement.
ACTCACGATGCGTTACAACCTGTCTGGTTCGGATCGTTTTGAGTTTCAACTTCATCTCGTCTTCTTTCATCGTTATGGAGTACAAAGCCTTCAACTGGCTCTAATATGGTTTAGCATTACGAAGGCCACTTGCTCAACGACAACCCGCTGATTCTCGGTTTTATCGAGGTTCGAGCTCCGAGCAATATCATGGTTAGCGATGCCTTCCTGAGGAGAGTCGGCTCCAAGGTACTCGAGCATCGACAACAAGCTCTAAGCCTCGGCAGCCTCTGGTGTCCCCTTTCCCCCTTTTCGAAGAGGCCTAACAAGCACTGTCTTTTTATGGTCTTTTGGAGATTCCTCTTCAAGCCCGCCTTTGTCAGTCCACGTCGTGCACGTCTCGCTGGGACTGAAAAATCCACCCTCACTCCCTTCCTTCTTTTTGTACGACCCCGGCGCCATGCGTTACCCATTTTGCCTAAAATAAACAACCAAAAAAGCAGCAGCCAGCGGTGAATAAAATCCCATAAAACCTTCCTTCATTCACCTTTATTCGCAAAGTTGAGCAGATGATGTACATTATGTAGAGAGAACCGGTCAAGATAGGACCACGGCTAGGACGAGGGCCAGGAGTTCAACTAGCTGTACGTGTTAGTTGTAGGTCGTCCAGAGGGAGCACGTTAGGAGCTTACTTGAACTTGAGATGATCCTCGTAGAACTTGAGCATAGGTCTAGGACAGTGCTGATAGATTTTGTCCATTGTGACTTTTGACTTTTTGCCATTCCTAAACAGAATGTATGCCATGAGCGTCCCGGCTTCGTTGCGCTCAACAGTTTCGATCTTGTCCACTTGAGGTTCCCAGTCTTTTCCGGACGGAGTCCACTCTTGGTCGCTATGCTCGTCGACGCTTCTCTTCTGTCTCTTGCGCTTTGGCTGGTCTTGTGATGACTGGGATTTGAGTGATTGTTTGGATTTCGTCCTCTTGACACTATTTGCGCTTGGGATCCCGCCAATGCTGTCATGGTATTCTTGCAGGGTCTTTCTTGCATGCCTGAGACAATTTGTCAGCCCTTCGATGGAACCCGGCGACGCAAGACAGTATAGACTGACGGCAGAAGATTTTCCTCGGGCTCCCATGTGTTCTCCGCTTCATCGTACCCAACCCATTTGATGTTGTACTCTATAACACCCTTCCTGGTGCGATGGCTCTGTATTGCTTCCACAACATACTCGTCCTCACCTTCCTCATCGTCACTAGCTTCATTGCCTTCGCTATGCGCGCGGGAGGAGCCCTTCTCAAGCTCATCGTGAAGTTCACCGTTAAGCTGTTGTTTGGATGGCGTGTCTGCTGGCGGGGTGCCGTGATTTATGTCGCCGTCGGCACTGCCACCGTCGGAATAACTGTCCTCTGAAAGCTTCGTTAGCAAGTGCGCAGAGCGTCTCCAATTCGCGAGCATAGTGCGCCATACGGTGCTGAAGAAAGTCAAGGGTCAAACATACCGTCTGCGGACAGAGGTCGAGGCATCTTGACGAGGGCAACGCCACGCTAGAAATTCCTGAGGTCCGAGAGGCACAGATTGCGATGGCTGGGAGACGGTTACTTTGATGTTGAACGTGAAGGTTTGGCAAGACGTGGCCGATATACTGCGCGCTGCTGGTTTACGAACACTCAATCGCTAGCAGTTGCGATGCGCTCTCTCGCTACGCGACGACGAACCACAGCAGTACTCCGCGTCACGTGATAGGCTTCCGCCTTTAAACTATTCATGTGGGATAGAGATGCTTCAAAGTTCGAGGTTGTGCGGTAGAAACTTCCCTGGCTTTGGTACTATCTAGAAAAGGGTGGTCTTTCTTCTACTCGTCATGTCCATTTCTTCTGTTACCAGTGGCATAGCGCTCATTGTTGAGAGGATAAGTTTGAGGCAAGGCTGCGCCAGGACCTGATCTTGGCGTGACATTTGGCTGCGCTGCGAGTCCCTTGTCCATCATTTGGAGAACCCCAAAAAATTCAGGTAACAATCCCACCAACGTCCTGCTTCAAACTCGTGTGAATAACTTCACTGTTTGTATAGTCTGGAACGTTGTCTCGTGAGAAGAGGAAGTCCCGGTCTCTGTACATCGCACATTTTCCGCAATTTCAATCCTATCGATCGCTGTTCCGTATTACCAATCGAAGACTCCAGGCCTCTAATCACCCAGAGAACGTTAACACACACTATCTTGGCAACGCGACCTTCTTTCCAAGATGGCGATGCAGGTAGATCTCTCGCAGGCTCAACTACTGAAGGATGAAACCGGCCGACCATTCATCGTTGTTCGAGACCAAGGAAAGAAGAAGAGAACCCATGGCACAGACGCAGTGAAGCAACATATTGTGGCGGCTAGGACTGTGGCCAGCATTGTCAAGACATCCTTGGGGCCTCGGGGACTGGACAAAATTCTCATTTCTCCCGATGGAGACATTCAGATAACTAATGATGGCCGCACAATCATGTCTGAGATGGAACTTACAAATCCAATTGCAAAACTGATGGTCGAACTGTCGAAGTCGCAAGACGAGGAGATTGGCGACGGCACTACAGGTGTGGTTGTTTTGGCCGCAGCATTGTTAGACCAGGCGGCAGATCTCATTGATAAGGGCATTCATCCTATTCGGATTGCAGACGGTTATGATCAAGCCTGTGAAGTCGCAGTTGCACAACTAGACAAGATCAGCGACGAGATACCATTTACAAGAGAACGACAGGAAAATCTGATAAAGGTTGCCAAAACCTGTCTGGGCAGCAAGATCGTCAGCAAAGCACATGATCAATTCGCCAAAATCGCCGTCGACGCTGTCATGTCTGTCGCGGACTTGGAACGCAAAGACGTCGACTTCGAACTTATCAAGGTCGATGGCAAAGCCGGAGGTTCTATAGAGGATTCTCTGCTTGTCAAGGGTGTCATTGTGGACAAGGATTTCTCACACCCTCAGATGCCGAACGAAGTCAAAGACGCAAAGCTCGCCATTTTAACATGCGCCTTTGAGCCTCCCAAGCCGAAGACCAAGCACAAGCTTGATATTTCCACGGTGGAGGAGTTTAAAAAATTACAACAATATGAGCAGAACAAGTTTGTCGAGATGATTGATATGATCAAGGCCACCGGAGCCAACCTCGTCATTTGCCAATGGGGCTTTGATGATGAAGCAAACCATCTCCTCCTTCAAAACCACCTGCCAGCGGTTCGATGGGTTGGCGGACCTGAGATTGAGTTGATAGCCATTGCCACCAATGGAAGAATTGTGCCTCGATTCGAGGATTTGAGCAGCGAAAAGCTGGGTAAGGCTGGAGTTGTAAGAGAAATGACGTTCGGCACCACCCGTGAAAAGATGCTGGTCATCGAAGAATGTGCAAACACTCGGGCGGTCACAGTCTTTGTACGAGGAAGTAACAAGATGATCATCGATGAGGCCAAGAGATCATTACATGATGCACTGTGCGTGGTACGAAACCTGGTCAGAGACAACAGAGTTGTATATGGTGGCGGCGCAGCTGAGATTGCATGCTCACTGGCCGTGGAAGACGCGGCCAACAAGTCACCTGGCCTGGAACAATATGCTATGAGGGCATTTGCCGACGCGCTTGACTCGGTTCCTATGGCTCTCGCAGAGAACTCTGGACTAAGCCCTATCGAAACACTTGCGGAGGTCAAGTCGCGACAAGTCAAGGAGCAGAATTCACGATTAGGTGTGGATTGTATGAGCACTGGCAGCAACGGTAAGAACTTCCTGAAAGCGGTCTGCCTTTTTCATACTAACATGTACCTCGTAGATATGCGGGAACACTTTGTGATTGACCCGTTGATCGGAAAGAGGTCACAACTGTTACTGGCGACACAGCTGTGCCGAATGGTAAGCAAAGTGCTCTTAAATTTCTAGGTGTCGCTGACTGTGTTTTTCACCAGGTGCTCAAAATCAACAACGTTATTATGTCAGGAGATGATGACAACGAGTTCTAAGCTCGTCTATGAAACGATCCAGTATTCTACGGCGTCTGTCAGAGACAAAAAGCGTGCATGAGAAAAGGATTCATGAATCTGTATAAAAGATACCCGGCCTCGAAATGGGATAGAATCAATAAAGCTCTTGACATCTCCGATTCTGTTCATCATGCGCCTGAATCGTGTCGACGTGTGATGCCTTATCTTGCACAGCTATTCCTAGATGCTTTGTTTCTCTAAGCGATGTCGAACCTCGTCAAGTGCGTGACATTGCTGGAGTGATAAAATCACGGATTTAAGAGCATTCCGGTGACGATGGCTCACAGTATGGAGTAGGGAGCCCCACGAGCCTGATGCTACATATAATTGGGCCAACAGGCGTAAGCCACCTGCATTCATTCTCACTCTTTGGAAGAGTACTTCCCTTACCATCTAGTCATCGGCAAAACATGAGCAAACTGCCCCAAGATGATGACCTCGCAAAGAATGAGCTTTTCCCAGAATGGTTCGGCAAAGGACTGAGACTTATGGGAGCAACGAAAGTGTCTTCTCAGAAACCCACAGGACGAGATGAAAAGCGCATTGTCAAGCATTGTCTTTGAAAGGCATATGCCTAGAGAAGCTCGCACAGCAAACGACGACTGGACGGGTGTCACGGATGCAAAAGCCAGGAAAAGGGTTCAGAACAGACTAAACCAGCGTTTATATCGTAGGTCGATTGAATCTCTACTGAAGCACAACCTTGCAGCACAACACTGTCTGAGGACATGTGGACGGGACAAGACTCGATGGGAATAGCTCGCTGACCCATCGCTGGTTGTCCACATTTAGGCCGCAGACGAGCTGTTCAGCGAGAGGCTCAACGGGCGTCAGCCAGGTGCAGAAAAGAGACCGGCCGTCCAATTCGCCTCGCACCTCGTACGCCAGACCTCATATCTAGCAAGGTACGAGCCAAAGACGTATTCCCCGATGCAGAACCGCCCTGTTGCGAATGGCCACTGTATTTTGCTCATCATGTTGACCCTCGAGATCATACCTCCTCACAATCACCGCATGGATCCCAGCCCGGATCGAAACTGCCTGTCCAACGTGACAACCAAAGCCATCTAGGACTTACAAAACAACCCTCTGACCTCTTCAACTACCATCATCCATCCCCATCTTGCGCATCCATCCTTCAGAATGGCCACGTCCGCGAAATCCACCATTACGCCGCAACGACCCTCTGGCCGGCGTTTGGGCATCAAATCCTCAGCAGCAATGAGACTCTGGCGTCGGCCTTCTTCCGCCTCAGCATGACCGATGACCTCCTGCTGAACTCGTTCATCTGGACCGCCGCGCTCGAAATGTCTCTACACTGTTCTCCCTCCCCGCAAAACGATGCAATCATGCTCGCGTGCCAGAATCGCTCAATATCTTGCGTCCGCAATCACATCGAGAACGGTACAGCCAACGACGCAGTGATCTTTGCCGTGCTAGCATTCACCATTAGCGCGACGAACCCAGGCCGCGTTCGCAGCGAAATCCCCCGGAACAAGCCCGAGGAAGAGAAGGAAGACTCGTGTTTCGGGCTCTTCGACCCGCCACTTCGCTCTCTAGGCTGGCTGGATTACCTCTCGCACTTCCGCTGGGCAGAAGCCCATGTCGCTGCGCTGAGACGCCTCGTGTTTGCGCGCGGTGATCTCGATGCCATCACCACACCAGGCATAGCGGAGCAGGTACAGTCAACGGACATATTGCAAGCGAGTTTGGGATTGAAGAGACCCAGCTTTGCACTGGGTCAGTTGTACCGACACGTACTGCAGCATCAAGTCGGTGCCGTCCGCCCGCCGAGGGAGCGCGCGAGCGTATTCTTCCCGGACGGAGTCGAGCTGTGTGCTCGTCCGACTGGCCAGGATGACGACAACGATGAATTCAAAGAGCTTCTGCTGGACATGAAGATGTATTGTTGTCTCCTAGACACGGGCTCAGGGCATGTGGCAACGACGTCGTCGTGGGAGACACACGTCTACAGAAATCTGATCCAGTATAGATTGTTGTCATTGCAGGAGACGACCGGGCACGCGGAGCTATGTCGACTAGCGGTTCTGATATTCGGGTATGGAGTCATTTACCCGCTGGCCAGACGGAAGCCGCTGAAGGTGCTCGTTGGGCGACTCAGGAGGGAGATGGAGTCTGACGAAGCGAAAGTGTCAAGCTGTACGAGTACGGAACTGATGTTGTGGGTGGCTGTAATGGGTGCAATGGCTGCGGGACACACAAGCACCGAGGAGGATGAGGCCTTCTTCATCAGCACCGTAAGGACGATCGTGGTGCATTTGCAGGTGCGCAGCCTGGAGAGTCTCAAAGCTGTCATGACGAAGTTTCTCTGGCTTAGTCCTGCTTGTGATCAGGGCGCGCTGGAGCTTTGGACACAGACCCACCCTTGAATATTGTACAAGCATGTACAATATCTTGGGTCATTATGGGGTTTCTTTTGGGCCCGCCGTACTGTACCCCGTATTGTACCTACAAATTGTAGATTCAGAGCTTCGATTGCCGAGCGGTCATCTAACGGCCGTGCTTCGACGTCACGGCCCCCGCAACGAGTACAGACCAACCATCGTCGATGAGAGATGGCTGGGCGCCGTACAGTGTTGCATGTTATGATAAAGTACTGTAAACGGACGACAGCCTCACCCATGCACCTTTTTTTTGGACAGCGGGTCTGCCCGATACGGTCATTGATCAGCAGAAGGCATATATTGCTCCTCGCGCCGAGTGAACCCGAGTCAAGTCGTTCCTCGATCCTTGGTCTCGATTTTCGACATTATTGTCTATACCATTCTGCGTCGGTAGCTGTCTTGACAGAATGTGGCTGCATCATCGAGTCAGGTAATTGATGTCGAGGCCGATCTGCAGTTTTCACTGTCCTGTCAACGGCCGACACTATTTGAAGGGGTACACACACACTCCGCACTGCAAAACTAGTTGCCTGAAGAACGACAGTGCCCTGGTGGCGAGGGCACGCACATACAACGATGCCGTTCCTGTATGAGATGGCTATTCTGTATTGACATGTAATGTCCGAACCTGATAGAAAAGAGCAAAGGGGGCGTTGGGAAATGAGAAGCGTTGAAAAACAAAAGTGCAACATGGGCCAAAGCATGACGAGTTTGCGGATGCAATGGCCGAACGTTCGGAATGTCTCATCCTAGCAGATTGAAGGTTGATATGATGATGCATCCCATCTATCCGACGTGGTCTCGGAACTGGCCTGGTGACGTAAAGCGAATCCCGAGCGACGAGGGACTTTGCCATGCCATTGAATACTCGGGTGTTGTCGTACGGAGGCGAATGATCCCAGGGTCGATAACCTCAGACATGATCAACAAGTCTTTACCTTCAACAGACCATCTGCACCTTCAAGACACACCCCTGGTCGTATCCATCTGGCGTACAGTGTGCCGAATCCGATCAAGTATCCGGGGGTTTCTTCAAAGTGTTTTGCGCTGTGTCAAAGTGTCTTGTTCTCCCCCCAATACTTTGTGTGCATTACGTCAGATTGATAGCCCATGGGCGCGGTGCAAGCCATTTCTGAGTTCGTTTCAATATTGTCTCGCCACCTGAAGGACTCGACTCCGAACGAAAAAGTCGTGTGAGTGTGTGTGTCAGGAGGGTGTCGCCGTGCATTAGTTCAAAAGGTAAAATATCTTGTTCAACTTGCGACTTGCAAGGCTGACGAGGTGGCAAACAATCGGTGTGGCAGGCACATTGTATGCATGTATGCATGTACAGAGGGTAAGCAGATGTGGTGTGGTACAGGTTGTATCTGTCAAACAGATTTGACGGCGGAGGCCATGGATAGATAGGGCCGCCGGGTCCACACATTACCTTGGGTTCATACTTGTACGTTTTAGCAGCCCATTGCTGACGGGAGATTTGACGTGTGGACATATTGTACTTGGGAACAAAAGGTAAAGAGATGCAAAAATCAAGGGGGAATACCGATCTTGTTGAGGTCTAAAGGGGGGAGGGGGGGCCCATACTCTGTACAAAGTTCGGATAAGTCTGAGATTGTATCCGGACTGTTACAAGATTCTATGTACCATATGTCTCCGTACGATCAAGGTCAGCACCCCATCTCACCTGCCCTGGTCGTGCCTAGCGACTACTTGGACAAGGTACAAAGCCTGTGCTGCATACTTCACCCTTAATGGAAGTTGGTAGAGTGATGACAGGAACGCCCCCAAGCATGCAATGCCTGGACAGCTCTACAGTGCTGTTCTCCGTATCCGTACATGTGCCAATAATGACTCCGGACGAGTACTGCAGGGTGTACCCCGATTGTAGATCGGAGTTATTCAACCGTCCATCTAGATCTCTGGTGATTCCAGCGTTACTCCGTTATCATGGGTTGCAAAAAGAGCGGGTGGTGTCCCAGCGATGCGGTAAAGCTGGGTGTGCGAGCAAGGGAAAAATGGACCCGTGCTCTGGGAGTGCTGTAGTGTACGGAGTACAATACAACAAGTAATCTGGATGAATACTCCGTCTGTACTCCGTACGGAGTACGTACTCCCGGCTGTTGGAATGCTTCTCCCCGGTGCGGACTGCAAAGTCATTTCGGAAGAACACACCCTTCACGCAAGACTGAGACACCGCATGATTGAGATCATTGTGATGAAATCCAAATGTACAGGGGGTGGAGCCGTTGGGCTACTGTACATGCTCGTCTCGTCTGGAGTCTCATTCTGTTATTTGCGAGTGCGAAGGCCTCCCCCCTTGTTTTGAGCCCCGGCCCCGGCAATATGCCAAACCAATTCCGCCCGCCAACACCTTACTGCATACAGTAATGGGCGTTACCAGCCACCGCGAAAGCGCGGCGTCAACAAGCGATCACACGATGGACATTATCCGCGCAATAGTCCGTGTTGCACAGTAGTAGGGTAGTACAACACGAGCTAACCTGTTCAAACAGGCTGGGTTGCTTCCGGAGGGACGGGAGGGAGTGCTCCGTAACAATACAATGGCTCAACAAGCGTTGTTTGGGGTTCGGTCCCAGGGACAAGGTTGCGATCCAGTTTGCGGTTCCGATGACATGGGGCGCTTCTTCTTGTTCTTGGTCAAAGGCTGGGCAACCGAACCACCCCTGAGGACATCACCTACATCCGTAGGCCAGGCACGTAAAAAACGGCCTGGCGGGTGCTTCTTGACTTGAGGTGATCATTGCTAGTTTCGGAGTTGTTGGAATCCGATTGTCCGGTGGGTGACCTGGTGACTACTTTTCACAGTAGAATTAGGGTACAATAGGTGTGTGCTCCGTTACGGAAAAGCAGTGTGGTGGTTCCGGGCGTTGAAAGTATGGGGGTGGGACGTGGAAAAAAGGACGAATGGAAGACAGAGCTCGGGGCGATTTGCCCTTGTTTGAAGACTTGCATCATTATTGTACAAGCAAAAGGCCGTCACCTACGTAGTGTTGTATCAATCATCTGGAATTTCTCCCAGTGGACGCCTCTTCAAGCCACGTTTGCCGGGGTGGTGGTGGTGGTGGTGGATGGGACTGGCCTTTGAGTGCTCCGTAACAACAATGGGATTGATTGCCGACCGTGGGATGGCCACTACCAAGTGAAAGAGTCACAGTGCAGACTATGCCTATGTTACGTGGGAGTCAGTCAGCGCCGGTCGGGGATACAATATTGTACGAGTAGTAGTTTACTGTCAAGTGCGGTGGGTATCACGAGTTCGTCCGAGTACTCGGCAACAACCGTCCCAACAAGGCTTTTGCAAAGCACTGCTGTGTAGGGTCTGTGTGTAGGGATACCCTGTAGACAGACACAATACTGTACATGGTTCGGTGGAAAGAATGGGTCTTTGCGGTGAAGAATCGCACAGACACCGATCGGGTATTGACCGCACAGTATCGGCTTGTGAAAGTCGATGGTGCCAAAGAAGGGCAGGATGTAGAGACAGGGGGTGTTTGCACATGCCAGTGACACGGGCAAAAGTAACTAGATTTGACTAGATTCACTCTAGGTAGATTAAACAACCGTGACGATCAAAGTGGGCTTTTGAAATCGACCGGGCACGAGAGATGGGCTGAAGAATGGCCCAGCACGGAGTAATAAACTACTGTACATATGTACTGTACACCAAGCCTCACTCATCAATCTCCCTCCCTTGTCCAGTCCAGTAGCCACGAGCGCGGCGGATAAGTTCTTGGTACAGTCTGTCTGTAGAGAGTCTCCGTACAATGGAGCCCTCGTTCTGTAGAGCGTCAGCTGGACATGAAAAAAGAGACTACCCATCCTCCGTAGGGAAAAAGGCTTTTGGTCAGAAATTCGCACGTGGACGTCTTTAGTTTGAACGGGGAAGCCGGATGGAATCATGGCCGCTACGTACTACGGGCTGTAGTAGACATTTTTGACACTCGCTTACTGGCTCAGTCCGGCCGAATTACCAGGGCTACTGTACATACTCGTCAGGCTACTACGGAGGAGAGCTACTCAGCAAAAAGGCGAGAAGAAAACAGTCCACCGCTGAAGTCAACTAGTACAATAGTCAACCCAGCTGCGACGAGAGTTAAGCCGGTTGCGAGTATCCCGCAAGACAAAGACACATCATATCCCGAGTCAGCTGCTCTGACAACGCATCTACTGTAATCTCAAGCTGGCAGCAGTTACAGTGCGTCAGTCAGTCACTGGGTAACATGCATTTTTCTTTGGAAGGGGTTGAATACGAGATGATGGTGTTGCATTTTGGTCGATTCAATCATGACTTGTTGCCACCATGTTGACGAGTAGTATCCAGGTACAGTATTGCAGGTACTGTAGATTACTCCGTCCGGACGAGGTCAACACTCGGCTTTGAATGAGTCCAAGGACTCCGCACAGCTACAATAGGTAATGCAAACGCCCCGGTGTGTGTGTGGCTGAAGGGAGAGCGACAGCACACAGATCCGTGTCGTGCATGTGACTGACCCAAATGACCCTCTTTGGCTTCGTGTCTCGATGGTGTCGGGGAAGAGTAACATGTTCTCACATGCTAGTTGATTCATCTGTTGGACAGTAACACGCTCACGGAATACATACAGTACAGTGGTTTGACCCAGCTCCTGCACACAGACATGGGACGTGGAGGGAATGGCCTCGTAAATGCAGGCTGAAAACGTTTGCAGCACCTGCTGACTGACTTGCTTCTCTTGCGCTTTGCAATTGATTGAGAGAAATTTGATGCCTGGCTCGACGGCACCTCACCAGTCCTTGTACCCGGTAACGGTGCCTGGACCAACTGAAGGAGGCTATTGTATGGGTTTGTGGGGCTCGCACTGGAAAAGGCCCAAAGAAGCAATAATCCGCTCTAATAGCCGGGCGGGTCAATTAAGGGCCTGTCATTTCAAGTGCAATTCACATTACACGCCCGTGACCATTTGACCCGCGGGCCCCTCGTTGTCTCGAAGCATGCGCCCATCGCAAATCCTTTCTTTCACTGCGCCCCCCCCCCCCTTCTCTCTCCCTGTCTCCCTCGCTCGTTCTCGTCCTGTCCCCCCGTCGCCATAGCCCAGAGCCATACGGAGTAGCCTTGGATCGACTAGCCCAACTAGCCCGCTTGTACACTTCCTGCTGGGCCACTAGCCCGGCCTAGGTACCAGTAGAGGCCCCAGAGAAAGAAGCCCTGGGCCCTGACATGCCATTGCCATGAAGACTACCCGGATCATGCTGACCCCCTGCTTGATTCTTTTTCGTGCCCTGTGCCCTTGTGTGCCCCATGGCCTCGCCTCTGCCATTGCCTGGGACCCCCCCCCCGGCCCTTGCCTCTTCTCTTCTGCTGCAAGCCTTGCTCTCTCCCGGTTTGGGTCTTAATGTTAGTTATACCGCTTCCTTTCCCCAAGCGCATTCTCTTCCACCTACTTCGTTCCTCAACATACACCACCACCACATTTTGTCCATGGTCGATTCCATGGCCTACACCCTCGCTTTCCGCTCTACACCCTCTCGAAGGACTCACTTCATCCCTCTATCGACACTTTAGTACCTACCTGCCCAGTCTCATCCCCTCGCTTCCCCCAGAAACACCAGTCCCAACTGTACGGAGCCGATCACCGAATTGCGTCACGAGCCGATCACAAACCAGTTCCCACCGTGTGCGGAAATCGAGATCGAAAGCAATCACAACCGCTTCGACTCTGCGAGGTACTTGAAGGTACCATCTCGCTTTCGCAACTACTACCACCCTCCTCTCCCTCGTCCTCTCCCCCCAGGTTTCCGGTCCCTATCCCTCCAGAGATGCCGCTTCAAATGGCGTCTTGTCCCGTGCCCGAAGTCCTACAGCTAGACGCAGGCAAAATGCACCAGATCGACCCTGCAAACGCGATCAGTCTAAAGGCAATGTGGACAATGTTTAACAAGTGTTCCGAGACCATCAAAGAGGGCCACCGATATGAGAACATGAGCTGGCGGGTGTGGTCTCGAGAGTCCTTGTGTGTAACGCCGGTCGATTCACCGCCCGCCGCATCCCGGGCGCCCTCGTTGTCCAACTCGTTCTCTTCGGACGACAGCTTAAACGAGAAGCCGTTGTCGACCCGATCGAGGTCCTTTGGACAGGATGAATGCGCTAGTTCCCTCTCCAAATCACGCCACCTGACTCCCGATGCGCTGGAAAAGATCATGGTGACGATAAAAGAGAAGACGGCCCTGTGTCCTTTGTCGCCTTCCATACAAGCCAGTGTTCCCACGCTTCCTGTGCCCTCGCCCCCACCAATGCCTCAAGTCCAACCAGAAGATGAGTCTCGACCTCTACATGATTCGACCGAATCGTGTATGTCCGCTACAACAACCGCCACGAGGAGCACGTTGGCTCGTCAAAGCGAACATCGTGACTCGGACACCTCGGTCTCCTCGGATGGCCTGATACGTTCTGGATCAGTGGTCCACGGCTTCTCTCCCGCCGCTTCATCCTTCCAAAAGCGCAAGGCGAGCATTGGCTTGCACCCCGTGCCTTCGTCCAAGCTGAATACACTAGCCCAGCCCCCAATCAAGGCCGGCATTTTTACGCTCGGCGGATCTTCCGAGGACGATGAGTCGTCCTTTGAGCAGAGAGTGCTTTCACACAAGGCACCCCCACCGAGGAGTTCGCTGTCTCAAAGTCTAAGTAAAACAACCTTGCCCGTGTCCCAGTCGAAACTGCAGCCAAAGCGAACGTCATTCAAAGATGTTGTTGCAGAGAGAAGAATACAGGAAGACGCGGAGAATGATGAGGGCGCGATCGAGAGTAGTGATGAAGAAGAAGACACTGACGAAGTCATGGAGTCGGCCATCGACGAGGACGAAGAAGAAGACGGTGACGAATGGGAAGATTCCAATTCAGAGGACGGACATGGAAAGGTCGTCCAAGAACCACATCTCTTCCGACGCGTCGACAGCCGGCCTGACTTGGTATCACGACGGTCAATGCTGACACTGGCCCTCAACAAGTCACAGACTGGACTCAACTACGCCTACTCACAACCTGCACTGCACCGGGCTCGCGCTCCGTCTACCCAGGCAGAGACAACGGGCGTCTCCCCTGATGAAGATGATGGTATGATGATGCATTCCTCAGGCCGACGGCCGATACAGATACCACCTCCTAATCCAACCGCAACATCCGTTGCACATTCACCTCGGACGACGAGGAGAAACATGTTGTCGACAGAGCTAACGGAATCTCTGCGCAAAAATCTCCTCTGGGAAAGACAACAAAAGTCCCAGACTGCCAACGCCTTCCTCAAGCGACGAACGGCTCAGAGCATGGCGAATCTTCAATCCCATACCATGCCACCACATACTGGGCCCCCTCGAGCCCCCCCGCAGCAGCCCTACAGGAGACTTCCAAGAACAACTCTTGGAATCACTACTTTGACAATCCTTGGGAGTACCATGCCAAGGGCTGGTAAGGGGCGCTGGACTTGGACCGACGTCTATGGTTTTTGTTTTTGTTTTGTTTTACTGTCTTGCGTTCTTAGCGACCTTTGATGCTATGTATGTGTTCATGACCTTGATACCTTGTCTATCAACGGACGAGAAAGGGGGGCGGGGTTTGAAATTGGAAAAAAAAAAGCAAAGAAAGTGGGATGGTGAAAGGCCACTGCGCCCCCATCCCCTGGCTTCTAATCGGGCACACCCAATTATCCCGTGTCGGGTGTTTTCTCGGGGTTTTTGTGGTGGTCCCAAAACAAAGTGAGAAGGGACAAAGATCCCTCACTTTGCCTGCCTTGCCTGTGATGCCTAAGCCTCGGAGCAATCCGAATGGGGCGGTTTTGGCAAGTGTTTTGTTTTGCATCATCGCATGATGTCGAAACAAGAAAAACACTCCATGTACTATTATATATATCACGATATATCACCACGGAAGTGTACGGAGTACCCTGTGGACTCCTAATGCCCTACCTAAAGCATGATTGCTTATGTGTATCAATAGTATTTGAATTTTGGTTGGGATGGGAATTATTTAACGAATACTCTGTATGTTTCACGCAACGGTCAAGTAATTCATTCATCTGCAGTACCTTTCATCTATCTACTGGACAATAGTAGTGACTACAGTAGTACTCCGTACAGTGCTACAGTACCACACAAGTACCACAGTAGTAGTGGAGTGCTCCGTAGTACAAGTAGTATTGTAGGCCAGTAGTTAGATTACATACAACAGAGTACTGTATCTGTACCTAGGGGGATATTATTTGGTCCTGGGGTTGCATTACTCTGTACTTCTTGTACTTGTACCTCCAGTAGTGGTTGTCACTACAATGATTCTCGGGCCCGTGATGTTTTTGGGGTTTGAAGTGAGGTTAGGTAATGATTAGGTTAGGTTGAGCTTTTTTTTTGTTGAGAAGTAGTAGTAGTAGTACAGTAGAGAGAGTGGAGAGAGTGAGAGCCGCGTAACTTGTGGATACTTCCGTTGAGGTACTCCGTACTCGGTACATATCATCACATACACCTCCTACTGTACACCACCTACAAGTTACCTTGGGGTATTTTCCCCCGGGGACTCGGTCCGGAGTACATGCAAATAGTTTCGTTCGGTACGGAGTGAACTGGTTCTGGTTTTGGTTCTGGTTTTGGTACAATATTGCGTGGGAAAAAGGTTTGAGCTTCTCTAATAAGTTCCTCCAGGTTCAAAAAGGTACGGATCCGAAGGAGAAAGCGAAAGGCAAAAAAAAAAGAAGAGAGTTCTCGGATGACGAGTTCAAGAGAGTAGAGTAGAGTAGAGTAGAGTAGAGTACGCAGTACGCAGTACGTAGTACCAGTACCAGTAGATGACGAGCACGAGGAGACGAGTCAGTTAGAGAAAACACACACACACACGACCCCCCCGGGAACCTTCCATCCGCCCCCTTCTCTCCTCTCTCTCCTCTCTTTCTCTGACTTGCCTTGCCCCCTCGGAATAAAGTATGTACAGTACGGAGTAGTGGGAACACATACTATACATTGTAGAAAATGGAACAGAATAATCAGAAAGAAAGAAAAGGGTCTTTCTTACCGTGGTACTACTGTGTGTACAGAGTACTCTGCTCTGTACTCTGTACTGTAGGTACCTGAGCCGAGGTACTCCGTACCTGGTAACAAGATGACCATGACCCTCAAGTTGCTGATTGAGGTCCCCCTCCGCCCCACGGGGGATATTGATACTCGGTACTCTTCCGTACGGGGTACAAGTACAAAGTATCTCTTGACATGTACTCTGTGCTGCAAGTGGGTGATAATCGTCACGAGTGCGGAATGGATTGGATTGGATTGGAATGGAGGCGACTGGAATTGAACGTAGGAAGATAATGTGCCTTGAGCATTTGTGATCTACGAGTACACCAAGACACACCTCCACCTTGTTGTTCTTTACTGCATCGTACGGGAGTACAACGGGAGTACAAGCAAGTGCCAAGTGCGACGCGTCGAGGTTGTATAAGATAGAAGTTACTCATACGGAGAACATACCTCGATACCTATTGTATGCGTTCCTAGTGATCAAATGATTCAACCTGGGCTCCAATATTTGATGGCCAAAGTGATAGAGGGGTCCAGGGTCCAGGGTCCAAGGTCTAGGGGTCCAGAGACCGAGAGAAGGGAGGGTGGGCGCGGTCGTCGGACCGAAGAGGTTGAATTCAGATTCAGGGTGTTACTGGACGGAGTATGGGGCGAGGGTACTCCGAACTAACATGAAAACTGTTCAATGGCACGGGATGCATTCAACTCGAGGTTAGTTTCGCTCGTTCATGCCTTGCGAATGGTTCGAACATGGCGTGACTTTATTGATACACTAACAGGCGAGACGGGAGAGAGAGAAAGCGTGTGGGTGACGTGTAATGTTGTACAATGGTGTGTGTGTGTGTGTGTGTGTGTGTGTGTGTGTGTGTGTGTGTGTGTGTGTGTGTGTGTGTGTGTGTGTGTGTGTGTGTGTGTAGAGAAATTGTAAACAACCCGCGAGTCACATACCCACGAGGTTTTTGCCAGGGTTACACGGAACACTCCACGAGTAGCATCCGTACACAGTATACTCCCGTATTGTAGGGTGTCAACGGCCGTTTGGCGGACGTAACTCGCCCCTTGCTCCCACGGTCGCGTTAGGCTTCAAGTACAACACCTCCGGAGTAAAAGGGCGCGCAAAAGACAGGGGTGTGACGGCGTGAGAGGGTGGTAAGAGAGATGCATGGATGATACGAGGACAAATACTAATAATAAGCGAGACGGCCAGACCGCGAAACACTCCTCTCTTTTGTTATTATTTCTCCCTTGCGATCCCGCGTGCCCGCGGTCTAGTGCGGCAACCGTTTGCGTTTGCGAGGCGAGGAGTCAAAAAGGGTGTCACAAGGACGAGTGAGAAAGGGCCAAAATGTGAAATGTGATGGTCTCGTATCACAACAAGGGAAGTAAGTGGTGGGAAAGAAAAAGGAAATTACAGAGTGATTGCATGTGGTGGATTGCATAAAGAATGTCAAGGTACTCTGTAGGCAAAGTCCATAGCCGTATCTCTCTCACTCACTCACTCACTCACTCACAAGAGAACAACGAGTAGAAGCAAAAAGTGATGGCGATACGGAGTATCCCCTTCCTACATCCAACCAACACCTGTGTACGTGAAATGCTTGCATGAGTGGTACGAGATGTGCAGGGTAAATTACTAGGTTCCTCAGGTACCCTAACAAATGTTGTTGACAAGGGTCCAGACTGACTTTGTTCATTCCCACGGCTTATCAGGCACACAAAGGACTACCGAGTAACGTGGTCAAGACTAGTCAAAAAAGTGGGTGACCTGACAGAAGTGGTTTCTTGTTTGTACTTGGGATCTGCCGTCTCCGAGTTCTGGAACCTGAATATATGGAGCAATTAATGTCAGGTGTCTATGGAGTCAGGAAAGGCCCAGGCTGTGTATAGAATGCTAAGAACGGAGTGCCCTGGATTAGTGCCAAATGTCACCAAGTTCCAGGGTACAGGAGCTGAGATGATGTGGTGCATCCATACAGAGTAGTACTGTCATTTGACAAGAGGGCAGTGCAACTGGGAAGTGATCATACCTACAGTATTGTATTCCGTACTCGTAAGACCATTCACATGCCTGCTCATGTGGAAGAAGTGTCCAGTGTGGCAAGGCTGAACAGCCACAGTGGCCACCGGGTCTTGTCAAACATGGGCTTTTGTTGCTCCAAATCCAAAACACCATACAATCTGGACGTACGCGTCCCTACTCATACAATACCGCCTTTCTCGGCCTTGGAGAAATTGGAGATGCTCACTCTACTCCCGTCGATCACTTTCATGAGACTGAGACGAGACGTGCAAGCTCGCTGATCAGATCAACACAACTAACGGTCAACCGGCGCGCGGCTGTTCCGGACGACGGGACTGTGTGTACTTACAATACCTCTAGTTGCCTCCTAGACAATCATATGACGGCCATTCCTTCCAAACGGGTCCGGTCCCTGCAGCGGTGCTGGCAAGTCCCAGGCCTCTAGAAGGGAGCCAGCGGGCTGCGGATGGACGCAACTCCTGATGATCACTTGTGCAACGTACTCCGCAACACAGAGAGAGATACTGTACATACACTGCAGATGCCGGCTGTAACAGGCCAGCCTGGAGGATTGTGTATTCAGGGAGTTTGTGTTTGAGAGACCACCGAGGTACGAGTACTGTACGAGTGCAGATGCAACACAGTGTAACCGACCAGTGGCAATAATTAGTACCGTTGGAGTTCAGACTCACTTCCACCAGTACATACAGGGTACGAGTGTCGAGCTATGATGTGTACAGTACAGAATCCTTCGGCCTTCACCAGACCGACGTGCATCACGCCCTCCGCCGTCTGTACCTGACCGCCCGCACGGGTCTCTTGCCAATCTTCAACGCTTACCTCGACACCGAAATTTCTGACTTGACTACTCTGTACGGAGTAACTGCCAAGTCAGAAATCCTTTCAACCTGGGTGGCTAAGATGGAAAGAAGAAGGGCCTTCAGGATTTGAAGGGACTCTGTTCCTTTCTTTCTTGTTGGACTCCATTTGTAAAAATCTGACGGTCATACTCGTACGGATACGAAGAATTGTCTTGTTGATGACTTGCCACGGTATTGACAAGGATTGATGTACCACTGTACTCCTCCTAACCAGTTGGGCCTTGGAGGCATGAGGCCGTCCCTGTTGTCTTTGAACAATTCAATCCAAGTGGTTGATGATTGCGACTATCATCGCTGTCCACAGTGTGCCGTTAAGATGTCGTACTGACTGAGGTACACCACAAGGTACCTCACGTACCCACGTCTTTGTTGACGGGCATGTTCACTCACCGTATTCCTGAGGACGGGTAAGCCATGCTGTTGTTGCTTCTTTCCTTTCCAACACATCTCCGGGTTATATTCGTGAGGCATGACAACCGGCCGAGGTCTAGCACGAGAAGCCGATTCGGTTCGGCAAAGTACAGTTTCGCCAGGCATCTATTCTCCTTGAACATCACCGGACCTGATGCATCTGGAAGGAGACAAATGCCACCATCAAAGACTAGCCATTACCGTTCGCCGGGATCATTCTGAGCTGTCTGAAACTACTGGGAACTCCACAAGCAACTCCAAAGAGAAGCACCTTTACTTCCCTGCCTCGGTGATTCAAGTTCCCCGGGAAATGTTCAGAGCGGTCACTTTTTGGCGCCGATCCGCGATATCTTCTGCTGGCAAGTGTCTCAGACCTTGCGGCCTAACGGATCCAAAACTGGGAACCTGGTTGATGTGACAATCACGGTCAAGGAGGGTTGCCTGCCCTGTGACCCTTTCATCTTGCCTCCAGTCTCAAAAAGGTTGGCTTCATAAAATCTGAGACGCCTGGTTGCCCTCGGGATGAAATGGTGGAGAATTGTGTGCTTAAGCACACTGACGAGGCTGCGTTTGAAGAAGATTTCTGCCCCGGGAGAAGGGAGGTTCTCATTCGATGGTCATCCAATCCAAATTTCGCGGTTACTGGAGGTATTCGACCTTGTATACGAGGTAATGATGCAAGACGACACGTACAGTAAATGCTCACGAACCCCCTACACGTACACCCGGGTAATCGTTCCAGCACACCCGCAATCAGCATGCAAGATTCCTGCTGAGCAAACAGCTCTTGCGAGCCCCGCCACCGAGGTACAGCACCTGTAACCTACAATCTGCCGTCGTCATTCTGCTCTTGACAAGCCAAGCATGTAGTGATTTTCGACTGACGTAGGTTGCCAGATGATCTGAGCTCTAGGTGGTGTTACAATTTACAATTTGTATGACGGTTGTGATCTGCTTTTACCGGACGACTGTCACAAGCACGCGGGAACGACGTCAGGGCCATCATCTCTGGAAACTTGGCCGCGCGGGACCTTACCACCATGATGGGCTTCCCAACTTTGTGGGGCGACCTCCATGAAATCACAAAGGACCTGCGGCGTGAGGGAAGTACAATACGAGTACGGAGTACAAAGTAAAAGATTCCGTAACTCCGCAAAGACGGAATTAGGTTTTGCGGGGTGGAAGGGGCGCATCCGGGGCATCTTTGTGGATTGCACCCCATACTGGACGAGAGCAGTTACAGTACACCTTCTTGCATTTCAAGGCGCCCTGGTGACCACCACCACCTCCTCCTCCTCCTCCTTCTTGAGCCGTGAATGCATCCTCCAGGGAACAAACTTGTCAGATTGATCGAGGTCGTATGCAGTGAACTTTTTGCTGCTTCGGTGACATCCACGACCCTTGCAAGGGTCAACGGAATACACCCATCAGTCGATCCTTTCGACGGCCCCCCCAGACGCAGACCCTTTACAGACGCTACCGACTACAGCTTTGTGGAGCGCCCAAAAGAACTTGAAACAGTGGCCACGGATGCACGTCGCGCGCACCATCTCCCCCTTCTCCGCAACGCAAGGCTGCATCTTCTTCATTTGGCTACCTACCGAGGCATCTTTGTACATCCCAGACTCGGAATCGGTGGAAATGTGTGGAATTACTCAAAACGGTCGCGGCGGTGTGAGCAATTGCATTACGACGCGTTCTCTGAACGGCAAGTGAGTGCACACACGCACACACGCACACAGGGGGTTGTTTGTATGTCTTTTTGAAGACCACGCCGCCGCTACAATGCGGAGGCTGCTTTGAGAGGATGCACTGCAGCACGGGAACCATCGATTCTACCGAGTCACTTTGTTGATGGAGCTGTGGAGACCTCTTCCTTCCTGCCTGGTTGCAAAGTTTCGTCGCTTCATTTTGCCGTGGGGTGCTACAAATCCACTGTACTGTACTGTACGAGTTTTGTTGTTGGCAGGGTAGGCGTGCCCGCAGGGTGTGTTCAACTTGAAATGACCTTTTTTTGTGAATATTTTCAACGAGCGGTTGTATTGCGCCGCCCATCTTCCTTGCCACTTTCAGCAAGTCGGCAACGAGGTTTCCATATCGGACCGGCACCACGGTATTGGGAACGACCCATTGCGTCCAGCACGTGGGGACCGATGTGACTTCCCCCCCTTGAGGGACTGTGGGACATAACGTGGAACAAAGGGCAGGACAAAAACATTGCTCCACTCTTCTCAGAGGGGACATCACTTGACAAGTGGCTGGGGTGAAGCGAGATTGCCTTCTTGGGGGGAACACGCCATACGGGGGCTTCCTACTGATTCCAGTCGAATGTGGAGGGTGACAACCATATCGGCTGGGTCGTTGACAATGCTCGTACGAGTCCCTCCGTATGGGTTTCGTCTTTGAATGGTCTTGGATACGTGGTTCCGCGCTGGATTGAGAGATGGTCGCCGACGGTCATTGACAGTCAGATGTAATCCACCATGGCAGGTCGCCTTGTTAGCAAGGAGGCAAGACCCGCGACTTTGCAATGCCGTTTATTCCAGACACGATACGTGTGAGTGAAGGTGTGGAGGACAAGGTCTTTGTGGTGAATCGTGCAATCGACCATTACATCTTTGATCTCCGGTAGTACAAGTACAGGTATCCCTTTTGTCCTCATCGTTGCGACGAGGTCGAAGTCGGCGTCAGCATGGCCAAGGACGGGCCCCGAAACCGATACAGTACAGCGAGCGAGCCTTGCGAGCGAGCCTTGCGTGCAAGGCGCAAGATCAAAACCTGGCAATCTACGTTCTCTGGTGGTCGGGGGTGGCCGAGGCGGCCGGGGCGTCCAAGGTGCCGAACCAAGGTGCCGATGGAAAGGGGTCATGCCGACAGATATCGGCACCTGGCACGTGTATAACTGCGAGAAAGTCGAGCCTCGCAGGGAACGTTGTCAGTCCAAACTTCACCGCGTCAGACGACCATCCTGGGATATGAACCACGGGAGAATCTTTGTGCCGCGGGTCACAGTGATGCACACTAGGCGACTGTTTTGGTGTCAAAACATATCGTATTGGTCCCAGAGTTCATGCCTTCATTCGTTCTTCGTATAGATATGAGAGCATGCATACACTGTACTCTGTACGATATGCCAACATTCTGGGTCATGGGTACTCCGTAGTCGGTGGATAATGCAGGAAGCCAGGTTTTTGGACGGATCGACGACCAGGAGCTTGAGATCTACCCATCACAAATGATTTGGGAATGTGATCAGGCGCACGCACGCATCCCATGAGGATTCTTCATTTGAGCGGACGCTCCATTCCGCTTCAGAAGGCTTACTGTACGTGGACACAATACTCCATCTGTACATACAAGGATGCTGCAAGACCCCATCGACTCGTATCGGCCGCCATTACGACGTGCGGAAAAGACAGTTGGCGAGCTACAGATTTCTTTTTTTTTTACTTTTTCAGGCCTCCCTTGGGGCGATGTAGGTCATCCGCAGAGTACAATACGAGTGAGTGAGTAGTGTGGATACCGGAACGTCAACGGCACTCTGAAAGGCAGCAAATTGGTGTGTCCTGTGGTCCTGGTCCTGTGGATGGATAATCATGAGCCAGCGAGGAAGTGACATGAACGCCGACGACAAACGCTCGCTGGCTGGCGCTTTGAATGGATGGCCCTGAAGCTATCCATGGTATGCGCAGCATGTGTACTCCATATGCACATGCACATGGGGCGAACCGTAGCCAGCTGGGGGGTATGCATTTGCCATGCTGGAATAGGCAGCTGTGAGGGAATTGCCGAACAAGCCTACAGAGGTCGTTGTTGCAAGATACAATCCCAAGATACAATCCTCGTACTCGGTGAGAAGCTGGGCTCGATGTGGAAGGAGGATTGGGAGATGAGATGGTCAGACATTTGCGAAAATGTCGCCCTTCACCCTTCCCCCTCGCCTACCCACCCTTTGTTCAATCGAGGAGAGGTGTGTGTGTGTTTGTTACTCCGTATGGTGAGCATCCTTTTTCACTAGGCGAAACACAACCTACTAAGCGATATCAAGACGTTACTTGCTGCTGCCTGTGCGAATATTGTACTCCGTTAGGTCGTGGCACTCCACTACTCCGTACCCTGGAAGCACCTGGCACGAGGTAAGATAGCACGTCCGGTCCCAGTGCAACGGTTTGATTGATGCGCGCCGAGTGGGGGTGGGTGCATCTCTCTCTCTCTCTCTCTCTCTCTCTCTCTCTGTGTGTGTGTGTGTGTGTGTGTGACAGTGTCGGTGAAAGCTTGGGTACAGTACAATCCGTTCCACGTGGGATGCGGTTGCGATTGTCGATAGGGGGAGCAGAGGAGAAGTTGGTATTAGTCAAGTCCAATGTCAAGTCTAGTCATGTCAGGGAGGGCCGATGTTGTTCACATGCTTGATGATAAGACTGAGCAGGGGGTCAGAGAAGCAAGTACTTATTACGGAGTACTTGGATTTGGAATGTGTTTCCCTGTACTCCGTACTCCCACATGTACGGAGTCGAGATACGAGTCCGGACGGAGATTGATTCATCATTAGTGGTCTCATGGGCCCTGGACGTGGCTTGGACGTGAGCATAAAAGGAGTTGCAAAGACTTGCATCAATGAGGTCGGAAAGAGCCTGCATTCATCATTGTTACCTGGTGGTCATCCACCGGAGTATTGTAAACGAATAACAACTCTTGTGTACCAAGTCAGAGTGATGAGTTCACACTGCTTATTGATGATTTCAAAGATAGAAACTCGTTCGTTGTGTGGGGGTATGTGTACGGATGTGCCTGGATGTGATGTACGTTGTACGCAGTCATGTCTGCAGCCGGACCCTCGGTAGGTTACCTACCAAGTATATTGTACCTGTGTTTAGTCCCAGAGTACAGAGTAGTAAAAAGGGGGCTGGGTTGTGGCAAGGCAAGGTCTGTAGCAGTAGTAGTAGTGGTGGTGGTGGTAGTACGGAGTACAATAGTAGCCTTTGGGCCCTGAGTCTGGGTCTGTACTTCCGCGCCACATAGCACGACATATACCGGGCTGGAGGGACGGAGTACGGGAGTGTTGTACTCGTGCGAGCTGCGAAGCTGCCAGTCCTCCCCCCGTACGAGTACGGAATGGGATGCTAAGGAGTAGAGAGTTCCCAGGACGCAGATATGGCCAGTAATCTGATCACGTTGCACGTTGTACAATCAATCCATCCCTCCCTTGACTATTTGTGTGTCTTGTGTCCTGGATTGCTTTTTCTACAGTAGGTGTGCCTGGCCTCTGTGAAGATTTCCCAAGCGTGTTCCGTATCGATGGTTTGGACAATGTAATGGCAAAGCGATTGACAATACTTGGATTTTTTTTACACGACCTCGTCTCGTGTCGCGTTTTCGGTGCCAGCGATGCCACTGCCAGATCACCGGCCTCGGGATTCTTAGTAGCTATCCCCGTACTCCGTACTGTACACTACACCACACCATAGAGATCGGCGGCAAATACTACAAGTTCCAGTAACTGGTAGTGCGAATGGAAGAAGAACTATTACTCGTAAAAAAAAAGCTTGGACACGGACCAATCTTGGTGGTTTTGTGACTTCGAGTTGCAAATACTACGAAGAGTCCGGCACATGGTCCGTGGGCCTGCTACTCGTACCGGTAACGGCTTTTGGGCTCGAACTTCTGGGTGATGTCAACGGTGGGTTTACGAGAAGCTCAAGATCACTCTCTGTGGTGGAATTATGGGGGGAGATGATTCACCATCCGGCTTTGGGTCGCTTGGCTCATGGGCAACCCGGTATAGGCACTACGGATGGATGTTGGCAGTACGAGTTACAAAGCCCTCGTTGTGAGTGTCGGAACCGCTCCTGAACAATCAATCATGTTTTTGCAGTTCCTTGGGCTCAAAAAGGCTATTCCTCGTATTCTATGATCGCGGACTCACGGTACCTGTCACAAGTACAGTACAGTTCAACGCCCCGGCTCTCGCGGGAACTCGAGCTAAAGAGACCAGACCACCTGTAGCCGTTGATGATACCCGAGGCGTTTCAAGAGATCTTCCAGCCACTTTCAATTCGGGAGAGGGAACATGGTTCAAATGATCAGCAAAGGCGTCAGGAAAGAGTCAATCACTTGACCACTTTTTCTCCGTCGCCTTACGCCTTTCGCCTTCGCCATCGCTTCATTTTGCCAACGTGAACTTGATACGCGACCATTCGTAAATGATCCTCAGCTTAGATTTCGTTTGTGAGTGGCCTCCTCCTCACTTGCACCGACACAGCGAATCGCTACTTGTAACTCGTACAAGGTGTAACATCGTTGGTTGTTGCCCAACCATTCGATTCGATGGTCACCATGGTCACAACACCCCCGGATGCGTACTCAGCCCCCCCTTCGGCGTCTAAGTTGAAAGAGGGAGCCTGATCAGCCCCCTTCCATCTTGTGGCCGGTGATTGACAACTCATCACTTCAAGTCACTTGACGACGATTCTGTCAGGGTGAGCAGGTTGTTTGATTTGCGTTTGTGTCCTCGGCGAGTGTCTTTCGCAACACCGAGAGAGGCTACTTGATTACGGAGGATCAAGGTAGGTAATTAGGTATTCTGCCTTGCTTTAGGCTGATTGCGCATACCTGTATGGACTACTCCGTACCTTTCTAGTCCTTGGCCCCAGGCCTTCAGCTCGATTCCTAGGGGCGGATGGAGAGTATCGCGTGATACATTCAAGGTCGGTCAAGGGCTTTTCACTACCTCTTCAGATGAACGGGGCGACCTTGTTGCGGCCCTTGGCTTTGTGCAGTGGTTCTCACGCAACGGATGGAGTCCGTAAGCGCCGGGTAAATTCAGCCATCAGCCGCAGGTACTTGGTTCACCTTACGACAATGAACCTGGATGCTCCGCAAGGAGGTTGAAATGATGGTGAGACTGCTTTCAGCCTGTTTGTGTGGTCTGCGACGTGTCTTTTGATCTTACAGTATGCCGAATCTTGTCCCTCCTCCTAGCTCCTTATGGCAAGGTTATGCAGTAAGGCAGTCGGACAGGTATTTGTGGTCGTTGGAGTTTGTTGGGCTCCATGATGAACTCTTTGCTCAAGGAGATGCTTTGGGGAGTTGAGACTTGGCTCTTTGCTCTGCGCCGGGGCTGGAGGCCTTGGAGGTTTGTCTCTCAAAACGGCCGAGCGATGCCATGATTGCTGCGGCCCGGAAAAGCCACCTCTGGTAGTGACATCTGGACTTCAAGTCAGAATGATTGATGGTGCTGGGACTCCTTCTGCCACCCAGAAGTATCTTGCGGCTATTCACTAGCATTTGCACACACATAACGCATCGTCCGAATGTTCGAGCGAAGAACTCACTCAAGCAGCACAAGGCTCGCGAGGCTGAACACCCCGGGTCATATTGAGATGAGTCATCATGCCTTGGCTTGACTCACACAGCCTTGTCTCGCCACATGGTTACATAAGGTAGTTAAACTACTCCATAGCATCATCGCACGTTCTACGGACCGCTTGTAGATGTAAAATGCTTCTTTCTCTTCGTCTATCATCTCTTTCGTTTTGAGTAGATTTGGACATTTTGTCTACACCCCGTTAAATAACAGTACATCCATTGCCCTTCACCTTTCAGCTTACGCTCGTGAGCAATGTCTTCGGAAGCTTCGCTCAAGAATGAAGGAGCCTCGAGGCCAGCTACTCAATTGCCCCAAGAACCGCAGACTTCTCGCCAGACTCAGAAATCATCCAGAGTGTGCCGCTTCTACAACACACAGAAAGGTAAGCATTGCTTTGGTGGTCGAGGTTGAGTCTTCAGTGATAGGGATTCCTCGCAATCGTTGGTTTGAACTCAACCCTTGTCTCAATCCGATTTGAAGATGATTGAGTAATTGATATTGCCACTGTTGCACCTCTTTGTGGTTCGAGTACTGATCGCCACGCGCTCGACAGGTTGCCGTGCAGGTTCTGAATGTCCCTTTCGACATGCCGAGTCCAAAGCCAAGACAGCAACCACAAAGCACAAGAATGAGCCGAATTTAGATGTACCATCATCTGCTGGCAGTCAAACCTTGCCCCAACGGCCGAAGCCAAATAAGCCAGTACCTGTACAAAAACCTCTATCACAACTGCAACAACGTGACCCTCGGGAATTTCAAATCAGTCAGCTCGTCAAGCGTTTCTCTCCGGCCCGACAGGACTTTGATGATGTTACTATCCTCTCCCTGGCACTTAAGCCATCTGATCCCGACTTTCCATTCGACCTGAATGATCTTCAATGTAAATTGACCATTCCGAAATCATATCCTGGCGGCGACAGGCCTTCGTTGCGAGTTACCAATGATGAGATGCCCCGCGGATATCAAATTAATGTCGAAAATGGCTTCGCCGCTCTCGGCTCACAGTCTCCTCGAAAGACGCTGCTAGCATTGATGAACGATTTGGACAGGAACCTGGAGACGTTCCTAACCTCGGAAAAGGCGCAAACGATCAAGATCATTGCTAATGCTCAGAAGAAGGTTCCGGAACCAGCAAAGAGAGTAACTCCTCCCTCTCCACCGGCCTCTGAACCTTTACCTATGGCTACCCCAGCACCTTCCTGGACCTTACAACAAAAGGGAGATGCTGAAGCGAAAAGGCAATCGGAAATTCGACAGCTGGAGGCTCGTATGGGTCGTGTACCTCAATTTTCGAAGAATTCCGATTCGACCCTGTTCAACATTCCTGTACAGATCTCGAAACCAGGCAGGCTCCCTGTGAACCTGCAGCCGCTCAAAGAAATATCTCTGTCCGTACCAAAACTTTACAATCTAGAGCCTTGTACGATCCAGTTGAAAGGAGTCAACGGCCCAGAAGTCGAAACTGTTCAATTTGCATTTGAAAAGTATGTCCGAGAACATCCTGAAATGACTCTCATGGCTCATGTCAATTACTTGACGCAAAATATCCACACCATGGCCTCACAATCTTTAGAGAAGCCGCAGCCAAATCCTGTCGTGCCTTCATTACCTCAAGAACACTCTCAGGCGGAGCGAGAGAAGGCCATCTTATCCGATCCCAGTGAAAGGGATGAAGCCGATGGCAAGATATTCGATCCAGATCGGCCACACCTGAAGGTTATTTCGAGACCGCCTGAATGGGATCCCGAAGCCAACCCAGACAACGAATCAGATACCTCGTATGATTCCGACGAATACACAGAATCAGACAGCGACAGCAACGAAGAAGATGAAGGAGTGGACGGAGGAGGTGCTCCTCTACCTGTCCCATCAGCTCCTGTGGACAAGGGCATTCATCTGTCCTTTCCAGGTCTGGAACTGTACAATATCGAGCTATTAACGATCGTGTCCTTGTCAATCTCGGTCAAATGTCTTCGTTGCAAGACTCCACTTGACATCCACAACGTCAAGGCAAGCAATCTAGCACAGTCCACCACAGTCAGCACCCGCACCGAAGCCTGCTTAAAATGCACGACACCTTTCACAATATCCTTCATACCAAGTCCATTGCACGCCAACACCATTCGTGCCGGGACTATCGATGTTGCAGGTTGCACCATTAGCGATCTCCTCCCGAGCATGTTCCAGCCGACGTGCTCATCTTGTTCGTCTACATTTTCCGCTCCTCCTGGAATGGTGTCCGTTCGCGGAGACAAGCCCATTCAAGTATGCAGGTCCTGTCATGCGAAGATGAGCTTCACCATTCCTGAGGTCAAGTTTCTGCGGGTTTCAAGTCATAGTGCTGCACTACCACTACGAAAACCGAAGAAGGAGAACCTCGGGATATCCGCGGGCACTCCTCTGCCTGAGAAAGGTACTTGCCAGCATTACAGGCACAGCTACCGCTGGTTTCGGTTCGGATGCTGCAACCGCGTTTACCCATGCGATCGATGCCATGACGCAGCAGAGTCCCATGTCAATGAGCACGCTGATCGCATGGTTTGTGGATGGTGCAGTCGTGAACAGCGATTCAGAACAGAGGACTGCGCCATCTGTGGACACAACTTGATGCGTCGACGCAGAGCAGCTGGAGGGTTCTGGGAAGGTGGTCAAGGCACGCGGGACAAACGATTGATGAGTAGGAAGGAGAAGAGGAAGTACAAGCGTCCTCCTGGGTCTGCAGTGGGAAAGAAGGCTGAAGGAACAAAGTAGACTGCGGCCGTCATGTTGGTGCTTCGAGATCATCTAAAGTATCGAATTCAAGCGTTCCAGGCGACAAATTGTGGGAGTGTCTGATTACCATGACCTCTTCAACCGCACCAAATTTTCGTCCGTACGGAGTATCGCAGCCTTGTCTACCGACACCCCCTATTGCCTGGGCCCCAAGTTTCTGCATGGAGACGTTTCATAACCCTGAAAAGACCTGAATCTGTTGGCAATGGAGTGGACTCGATCATCACAGGCAGTGTTAGGCTGCCTCACGGGCGATTCCATCAATCGACTTGATGCACTGTGTGATACGACTTGATTGCCTCTTACTACGAAGGCTTTTCTTAGGGGGGGGGCAGGTGGAAATCTAGACCTTGAACTAGGTAGAAGTCGAACAACTCATGACGGTTGCCTTTCTGAGCTTTCGAAACATTTAGCAACCACCTCGCCGACAAGGTGTTGTCCTTCACCACAGACAATGATGGTGTATGAAGGCAGAACTTGGAAGTTTTCGCGAAAGGCCTGAGCTTGTGGGTACGCCGTGGTGGCGGAAGTCTTACCTAGAGCAGGTCGAATGTCATCTGCTTCGACTCCAATTGGGAGTGCGAACAGTAGTACATCCCTCTTCACCTGTGATACTTTGTTTGGAAGGTGGTGGAAGTCTCGCCAAGGGCTCAGACATGGACGACACTGTGACGTGCCGAGGATTGTTTTCGGGCATAACGGGAGCGGAACTCACATTTATTCCGTGCCAAGCAGTTCCGATCAAACTGTAAGGCCACCCTCAGAATCAAACCTGGTGAGGCCAAAAGCGCAGGACTGGTTGTCAAGACGAACGTCGGAGTGTCATGATTCGCCGTGATAACCTACATTGTGAAGATGGTATGTCCTAGGCTCCACGGCCGAGCCGAGCTGCATTTCAAACAGTTATCTATCGCTGCCGCACCTTTCAGACTTCACACCAATTTACAACTTGGGCTGATCAATCAGCGAAAGGGCGCCGGCGCGAAGCCTTTCCACTGCTCCGTCCACCATTTCGTCGACAATTTCCCTGGCACTACTTTCGTGCTCTACCAAGCCCGCGACAATGCCCATGAGGTGAGGATGGACATTGTCCAAGGCTTCTTCGTCATCTGGGTGCAAGTCCGCTTCGTGATGCGCTGGGAGGATTCCCTTTGACGTGAGCTCTTTAATTTCGGCTTGCCGACTCTCTTCCCAGTTCAGAATGTAGCGGTTCTTGAGGACCCTCAGAGGGCGCCCCTGTCAGCAAGAGATTAGTAAAATAGTCTCTGAGGTACGTGAAGAATTTTGCATACCGTAAATATAATGCTCCGTATTGTGTCGTCCACCTTGGCCGCCAGCACGGCGTCCTTGTGATGCCTGGAGGCGCCTGCTTCATGGGCGACGAGGAATCGGGTGCCCACCCAGACGCCCGAAGCGCCCAGCATCAGAGAAGCAGCCAGACTCTGGCCCCCTGAGATTCCTCCAGCGGCAACCAAGAGGACGTCCCGGCCGGTGAATCTGCTCTTCTGGCCCTTGAGCAGTCTTGCGACGGCAGGGATGAGAACAGAAAATGGAATGTCACCGGTATGGCCTCCGGCTTCACCACCTTGAGCGCAGATGATATCGACATCAAGATCCAAGCATTTCTGGACATGCTTAGGGTGTCCAACCATGTTCATGTACATGACACCCCCCTGATGCAAGCGATCCACAGCTTGTTTTGGAGGAACACCGACCGCTGATACAAAGACGGTCGCTTTGCACTCGACAACGACATCTATCAGCTCCATTGTTTTCCCTTTGGTATAGTCATAACTAGAAAAACACATTGATTGAGCGACCTGGTCACGGCATTGAAAACGTCATAGCGTCGCGGACTTACTTTGTCTTTCTGGCGTTTCCCCCAATCTGAGGCAAAAGTATGTCGACTCCGAAAGGGGCACTCTTGTCATTCAGGTAGGACTTGAGCTCATTGATTTGTTCGCGAAGGCCGTCCGGGCTGTAACCGTAGCCACCAATGACTCCAATGCCGCCTGCATTGGTCACGGCGGCGGCCAGCTTGGGGCTTGCGGCCACGCCCATCCCAGCCAACATGACGGGGTGCTTTATCCCAAAGACATCGGTCAAGTGAGTTCGAATCTTTTCTAAATTTCTCCGTCAACTCGGGCTATATAGATGACCTCCTTGTGAATACCCACGTGTTGGAGTTCCCATGTTGTTCTTTCTCCGCGTACGCAGGTCTGGCGATTCAAATACTCGAAACTTCACTTGATTGAATGCCCAATTTGAGATGCTGTTTTCCCTCGGCGCTGATCTGTCAGGCATTCAATAAAGGTCACTCGGGACATGGTGAAATAGCATCTTATTGAGCGCTGTCGAGCAGCGGAGGTCGCATTGCGGAACACCTTGTGTCCGCGGAATAATGGCAAACTGTCTCAGATGGTTTGTTGTGCCTCGGTATCGCAAATGTTGACTCGTGAGGCACGTCTATTGGGCGACTCTGCTTCCCAGGGATTCCGAGTGCATGCTGAATGCGATATGCCAATGTTCGCTCATACGTCTCGTAGTCCATCCCATGTGTGGTATGTGACGCGTAGGGCTGCAGAGCTTTCATTTCCCGGTCATCAATCGTGAAATCCTGGCGGGAACATAGACTCTCAGTGTCCCGAGGTTAAATATGACTTCGACCACGGTAAGCACACTGATTCGCTACTCACAACCACTCGCGATGAAGCGATCATCTATCGTGGCATATTGCCTCTCTGTGGATTCAATCATGGGCACGGCAGCGGGGATCCTAATGGCTTCGCTTGAAGCTCTTGGATAGAAAAGAAAGCTATCCTACTTTCGCGGACATCATCCACATTTCGTGGCAGTTTCTTCCTTCGGCTCCGTCCTTGCGATCCAAAGAGATCACCCTCCACTGGCTTCAGCATGTCCTCGTGTCCGCAACTGCAGAACATAGGTGTTTCGAGGCTGCCAAACGGAGTGGGACTCATCACTTACTCCCGGCCTGAGATAGCAAACGCCATCAATCCAGATGTGCTGCAAGTGAGTGGTCCGGACGCCCATGCTAATCTGACCACAGCCGCCGTGCCTCGAGGGTACAACTGACCGTAGAACCGTGATCTAGGAGCTATTGACTGCCTATAACTGGGCAGTAGCTGAGGAAGGCGTCAAGGTCATTGTCCAGACCGGCCGAGGGAAGTTTTTTTCAACAGGTAAGGACTGAGGCAATGTGTTGCCAGCTCCAAACCCCCCTCTCTTGAAGGGCATAAGTCTCACATTTACCTCTTGTGTTGTACAAGGCATGGATCTATCTTCTCCTCAGCACAACGGGTCAATGCCGCCGGATCCTCTCCAAACATTACAGTAAAGATGCCGATTCCAGACAGAGAGGCAAGCAGCTAATACTGGCTCGGCTCTAGTACTCTCAACAGAACTCTCATTGACTGCGACAAGGTGACAATCGCTGCCGTCAATGGCCCTTGCGCAGGGTACGGCGCCAGCAGTCTTGGGCTATTCGACTTGGTTTACGCGGTTCCCAGCGCCTACTTCTTCACCCCTTTCGTCAAATGGGGTCTCTCTGCCGAGGCATGTTCGAGCTTCACCTTCACACATATTATGGGTCGGCAAAAGGCGGCACATCTCATTCTGACAGGAGAACGAATGTCGGCCCAAGAACTACACATGGCAGGAATGATCAGCAAGATTCTTCCAGAGGACCGCTTCCTAGACACTGTTCTCGACATTGCTGCAAAATTGACTGAGCTTCCGCCGACGTCCTTGAAAGCCAACAAGAGGCTGATGACCGGATACTATAGGCGAGAATTACATGAAGCAAATAACCTAGAGAGGGATCTCTTTCGAACCCTGAAATCAGGCTCCGAAACACGCGAGGCTGTGAAGAAGTTCAAGGAGGAACAGCTGGCCAAGAAAGTAGCTTCTTCTAGAAAGGGCGCATCCAGGCTCTAAAATCACTTTGTTGGACTCGGATTTCCCCCCTAAAACATAGTTTCATAGAGCAGTAAAAGGGCAGTCTCCGGAGTAGCCACGACTTGCGAAGCCCTCGTTGCTTGGACTTCATCTTTTCAAGCTACCTGCGAAGGCATCTCTCGGGCTTGCTGATCTGAAGTTGCTTGGGTTATTGAAGCGTATGACAGCCAGATCACTATAGGCCCTTCCGCGACGATGTGCTCACATGCGTCTCGAGAGAGATCAGGCCGCCGCCTGAGCAACCATTCCATGCCCTCGATCTGGTCCCTCCGGAATGTGTCACTGCCCGACAAAGATGGGGAAACACTCCAGTGGCTAGAGGTGGCGAAAGCTCTGGTTCTCGAGCGAGATGGGCCAGCACTGCCGCGAGGTTCTCGCCCGCAAACGTTCCTCGCACCACAAAGCCTGAATCCAGGTCATCCCCCCCCCCCAGGACGGCCCATTCTCTGAAGCCCATCTGAGGCAGTCCCAGGGCGTCCTTTGCAGCGTGGGGAGCTTGGGCTCTGGAGCAAGCTTTTACGCCGCAGAAATGCAAGTGACACTGTATGCTTGCACAAAGTTCCGACATGCTCCCTCTTCGCTCTCTAGTCTGCCGGTACAGAAGCCACCACCGTGGAAGATGACGATCAAAGGGCAGCCGCCAATGGGGGAGCTCACGGGCCGGTACAGTCTCGCGGGAAGTCTCGTCCCATCCGAGGTCGGATAATACAAGTCGCTCTGGATCACTTCTGGAGGTTGCGGACCAAGCTTCTGAACCAACATGGCACGTCGCCGGTCCACCACCACCTTGACATCACCCATGGACTCCTGTTTGACAGCATCCAGATTCAGGGCTTTCAAGAGCTGCTCGGCCGTTCATATCCATTCGCAAGACTTTGGGATTCGTACTGCAAAGAGCTCCTTGTCGATGTTCCCGAGAGCAAGGATGGATTCTTTCTCATGGTTAGATCCATTGCGAGTTGCGTCTTCCTATGTTTTTAGACTTCTTCCCAAGGAAATGCGGGCGTTTTTTTTTTTGGGCCTCTGAATGATGGTTTTGATTTAGGCTTCTGCTCCATTCCGAGATCCAATATTATTCCGAGGGCTCTTGGCGTAGTGCTCAATGCCCATGTTCCGGCCAAGCTATGCCTAGATCTCGGGGTGAGCCACAGGACATCGCCCTTGGACCAAGGGAGGCTGAGTCGACCGTTGACTTGTGTTGGGGGCAGGTCTGTGGTGAGACCAGGGTCAGCATTCACAGCACCGACGCAAAAGGACCCCCAAAACAGCGGCGCCTACCGCCACTTTCGAAGGGAAATTCCCCCGTGAATTGCGTTCAATTGAAGATTTTGGCGAGGGTTACGGAGTACGTGTGCAGCCACTCTCCTGGTTCACCACCTCTGACTGAGGAGAAGAATCAATGGGCTCTCAAGACAGGCGTGAAATTAAGGTGTAGTTATGCCCATTGTCAAGCATTTGCCAAGGCTTGCCAGAAAGGTTCCGGCCTTTTGGACATGGTACGGAGTATCCAAGATGCCCATCATTCCAAGTACAGACAAGATGGTAAGACAAAATAGTCCATGGATGGAAGGCTTCGTGCTCTGTAACGGTGTGGGCTTGATCATGGCATGCTATAGGTGCTGACCAGGCTCGAGAGTAAATTACGAGTACCTATCGTATGTTCTGGTAAAGAGTTTGTTTATATTCCCAAACCCCTGTCTATAAGGCCGCAGCATCCACACGGGGCCATGTTGTGTGAAAGGGGCTGCATCGCTACCTACCAAAGAGGTACAGATAGCTAAGGACGGAGGACAACATGTTTGTTTAGACATCCTGGTCTGGCGCGTTTTAAAGGGCGATTAACCAACACAGCCCCTGCATACTTTGAAATGGGTGTTTACCATCAACGACAAAACGTCTGCGACCACTGTTCTTCCTAATGCCCAACATACATACGACTACAGGGGTATGGCCTTGTAGGCTGCACCCTCTCCTTCTTTTCTCCTACATACTGGTCTTTGCGATTCGTGTCTTACGAGACCCTTATGTCTTAAACTGGGAATCCCGCATTTTTTCGTTCTTGTTGAGCCCTGGACACTGAAGTTCAAGTTGGAACAGCGTTAGCAACCCACCACAGCCGTGCCAGTCGATCATGGCAGGCTTCATATTCCCTCTAATCATCTCTCTCGTGGTGTTGTTCGGCGTCATCGCCATCATTCATCGATGCTTCTTCACACCAGGCGGCTTGGGCTCGAAGTGGATCAACGACCCTCAAGCCTTTGAAGCCAAGAAGCGACGCAACATGCAGAAACAGAACGACCTCCGGCGCCGAGAGGAAGAAGACACGACCAAGGGAACACAGGTGTGGTTCTCGCGCTGGATCAAGAACGGCAGCCTGCGACACTGGGTCGTGTACACGCACCACACCAAGTACGAACTGCGGCTACCGACGGAGATGACGACGCTGGAGAAACTCGCAAAGACGATCCTGTCCACGTCGCAGTACATCTGCAAGCCCGCGGCGTGGGACAAGGAGAAGGAAATCATGGACATGCGTCAAGAGTACATCGAGCAAGACGGCCGGCCGTACGTCGAGGGATACTACATCTGTTTGATCGGGTGGACGAACCACTCCAAGCAGGAGGTGGACGACAAGTTTGCCGGCGTCGCGCTGCAGCTGGGGAGTTACAACGTCTACCGCAACTGTCAGTACCTGTTGAAGGGGTTCGCGAGGGAGATCCTCAATGCCCATCGCGCCGCCGACCATGGCTGGTTCGCGAAGAACGTCAAGACCGAGTACCAGAAGTTACTGGACCTGCCGCCCACCGAGGAGATTGTGGCCAGGCAGTACCAGATGCTCAAGGCCGCGATGAATGCCAATCAGAGTCAGATGAGCTTGCAGCAGAGGAACCATGTGCATGCCGCTCATCACCGGTTCACGGAGAGTGTGGTGCAAGCTGCTGTGCAGAGGCACGGGGGGCATGGCGGTGGTCACGGTGGTGGCCATGGGGGAGGACCTGCTCCTTGGACGTTTGCGCCGGGTATGCCGAATGGACCGCCGGTAAATCAACCCATCATGAAGAGTAGGTAGTTTACCGTGACCCGTGGAGAGGGTGAAGGGTATATGGATTGAAAGGGACGGTGGCGTGTTTGTGTCTCATTCGATCTCGGACGGAAGCTATCAACAGTCACACTGAGAGCTTGTTGTGTTGTTCATAGGTCATGTTTGCAAAGTTACGAGAAGGCCTGGCCGGGATAGCAAGGGCCTTTGATGGCCATGTTGTATCCGAGTCGATCTAGGTGTTACTAGGCGCAGATGAGTGGTGGCCGTATCCACGGGAATCTATTAACCTTTTCATTCTCAATCGGGGGCGTTGGCGGCATTTGTTACTTTATCTGTCTATGATTCCTTTTGCAACTTTCGATACTCCATGGTGTGTTCCTTGTGTTTCCATATCGCGTACTTTGCATGAAACAGAAACAGCACAAGAAGCGTCACCACACCGCCCCCGAGCACGATCAATGGTGACAAGATTGAAAACACGGTAAAGATATAGCATGCCACATTGAACCTCGAATCATCACGGAGCTCGGTGGTTGTAAGTCCAACTTGCATAGCTGTGAGGACGACACCAATGTAAACAACAAGACTGACCAGCCACGCTGTGTTGCGTTCGAAAAAGCTCTGATACGTCGTGTAAGTATACGTGTACCCGAAGAGAAGTGTTTTGAAGTCTCGGCGCGGAAGGGCGACGAGGAACCGACAGATCTTGTTGAGCCGGCTCAGACGCAGCTCGCCGTACCAGTACCTTGGGCTCACTGGGACCTTGACTTTCCCGCTATCTGCATCGTGGAGGTGATCGTAGACTGATGTGGCAAAGTCTGTCCAGGCAACCCAGTCGACAAAGGCTGGAAGTAGGTTGTGGGCTTTGGCGATGTGGAAGTCGCTTTGTTCGCTGATCAGCCAGAGATACGAGAGGAGGAGTCCGCAGGCTGCTTCACGTGTCTGATTCGCTTCGTTGAGGTAAATCTCCCATGCTTGGTGGTCCAGGAGAATCTCGGGAAGTGGTTTGATCAGGATCGTTGTGTCTTGCCAGACGAGATGACAGTCTGCTTGCTCGGTGGGGACTATGGTGCGGCCCTTGCTGAGTTGTCGATGGAATGGGCGAGCGATCTTGGGAAGACCTGCTGTCCATAACAGATTTTCAATCTCGTTCAGTCGGCTCACGTCAAGTGTGTCTTGGAGATATTCGTATACAGAACCCGCGATGGCTGGATCGACTCGTTTGAGGCGTACGTTGCTGCTTAGCTCTTCATGGCTGTGGTAGGTGGCGGGAAGCCTTGCACTGAGTATATGTGTTATAGATGATCCTGGCTGGGTGCTATTGGGTGTGCTGGTGTTAGGTATGTTCTGTGTGTAGGATCTGGGAGGAAATGGGATTGCTTTTTCCTTTGTAAAAGGAGGGTCGAGGTTTGGTGTTGAGTTGATTGTCATTCTTGAGGACAGGGAACAAATTCTCCTCTGGAATGCATAGTATTTACTCGGATAGTGCTCCTCGAGATATGAAAGCTGTGTACGAATTGGAACAATGGTGTGCTGGTTTGTAGAAGGTCGGTCACCGTACAGCGGCAGGCAGCAATAGCCTGGAGAATTTGTACGTATTAGTGAGGTTCGTTTCAGGGCATGTGAACCTGACCGTCGACAAGGGTCAAGGTGACCAACTCCATGATCAATGACAAGGAAAGATGATGGGGTCCGAATTGCAGTCCAAGGGGCTGAGGGCTGAGGCTGTGCCGAAGTTGACCCCCGGCGCTTCTGAATCCTGACCAGCAAAGAGGCTGTCGTTTGAAAAGGGGCGCTGACGCTACATACGTTGTTATGTCCCTCAATCTCCTGCTCTTTGGTGTTGTAATCGTCCATATTTGGCCCCAGTCTGATCTGGTATGCACCCTCCCGAATACCTGCCACAGCCCGTGTCGATAGATCTCTTCGCGTCTTGTCATGCTGCAAGTTCGGGCAGAAGCCGTGTTCATCTTTCTGCTCTGCAATTTCAACTGAGTGTAGGCCTCCCATGTCGACTTCCTAATCCGAACGCTACATTGACGCAGACGTACAGGTCACTCCTCAACAGAACCGATCCACCTCATAGCAACTTGATATATCATGCCTAGCGAAATCTTGTGAAAAAAGTACTCCTCGATGGCCGGTGTAGTGCAGTGGTGAGCACGTTTCGTTG
Organism: Rhinocladiella similis; assembly: GCA_024082115.1. Lineage (NCBI taxonomy): Eukaryota > Fungi > Ascomycota > Eurotiomycetes > Chaetothyriales > Herpotrichiellaceae > Rhinocladiella > Rhinocladiella similis. The sequence continues at coordinate 2,736,005 of JAMRYE010000013.1, read as the reverse complement.
TGGCCAGGTTTTGTACCTTTGCTCTTCCAGGTAAAGGTCAAGTCTGAGGCAAGAACCGAAGAGACCTTGGTTCGAACCCAAGCACCGGCAATGTGCCTTCTTCTACTCGGATGCTTTTTTTTGGTCATATGATGCGCTGATATCAGGACGTGGTGGAAGTGTCTGCCTCAGCCCAAGTGTTCCTCACTTGTTGCTCACGTACACTGCATGTAGCCACTCCTCCAAATTTTCGATCAGCCGTGCTAAGAATTGTTGCGGTCTTTTTGAGATTGCTGAGATGGAAAATACAGTTTAGTGTAACAGAAGTGCTATAGAAGATCATGGTGTTCAAAGATCGCAGACTGAATATTTTGAGTCGGCCGACTGTGCCAGCCCATGTCACCTCGTGGCTACATTGGAGATTCGATATGTTCTAGTATCTTGACCTCATATTGAATTTTTCAACATCTGTGGCTCCTGTGTTCCATCTCTTCATCGTACAGTGATCAAGCGAAGCAGTCGTAAATATCTTGTCGGCCGAGGTCTCGATGCGTCTTTGTCTGGTGCATCTGCCCTCATATTTAGTCTTGACTAGTCATCGCTCGGCCTCACCTGATGAGGACTCACCTCTGCTCACTTAATATCCAATACAAAGCATACCCAGATGCCTCGTAGTTGCTGTCTTGTTTCGTCGAGGAATTGAATTGGGACGCGAGGCAAGGCTGCGCGAGGCTCTGACTCCTCGATTGCTCAGCCAATCAAATTAATTCTGGGCAACGACTACACATTGTCACGGAGCAGGAAACTTGGATTTTTGGGGGATTTTATTGAAAGCTCTAAGCTTTCTGCAGCACTTCAGGCTGCGCGACGAGCATAGAACTCATGCCTACCGTCGCCTAAAACAAAAACAAGAAAACAAGAAAAGAAAAACCCAACCAACGCCCAAACGCCCACGCTCACACACAACACCACCAAAGCACACAACAACACAGGCAGAGACCCCCATCAATGCCCGGCAAACCACCACAGGAAACACACCCCAGTACAACCACCCCCTCCATCTCCCATCTCCCTCCTCAACACCCTCCATCTCCATCTCCTCTCCATCTCCCCTCCACTCCTCCCCTCCCCCCTCCCCCTTCCCACGCTCTTTCTACCCCTACCAACCGCCGCCCCCAGAACTAGTACAATCCGTACCAGTTGTGAGTCTGTCTAAAATGCCGCTGAAGCGACGTCTTGTGCTCGACACCCCGATGGTGCGCGCAGACAAGGCATTGCCATGCCTCCACCCTCCCGTCAAGGTGGTGGAGGAAGTCAATGCCCTGCTGCGGCACACCAGCGGGGGCCGGCACCTGGGCAGCGGCGGCTGCAGGGGCAACAACGGGCGCCGCGGCGAGAGCAACCGGGAGATTTTGAAGGGACAAAGCCGCCGCCCGCAGCAAGTCCCCAAGGTTGCCATCTCCCTGGTTGCGAGCTCGCCGCTCGCTCTCATCAAGGACCTGGACCGTCTCTCTGCGAGACGCAACCACCCTGACGCAATCGTTTGCCAGGGCTTGAGGGGCGATGGGCCACCTGCCCTGTTCAACCGCCGCGTTCCTCAAGCCCTGCAACCTCGCCCACATCCTATCGAGGACATCCTTGTCCATTGTCAACGAGGTATTCAACACCTCCAAATTCGCCCGTTGTAGGGCATTGATCCCGGTGGTGCCCCCAATGGCAGCCACCAAACCCTCTTCGTACATGTGCACGCGCACCAAATTTTCGGTGCCGTGGTAGCATCGATATGATGCCACGATGTGGGCCGCTCCGGTCCAATAGGCTTCGCGAGCGTGTTTGAGAGATATTGTGTTGTGGTCGAGGAGTTCGTTGAGGACAGCGGGAATTGCAGCCGCCACTGCGTAGTGAATGTTGCCATGTGTGGCCGCCATTCTCCTCGTGGTGAGGTAGTTTTGAGAGGGTTCAAGTGAAGGCACGTCTGAACGGACGCGCTCCAGGAGGTCGGAGTAGGTGAGAGTTGAGATTGGTATGGGGAAGGTCGCTGGTGAGGTTTTGAAAATGTTCTCGACGTCCGTCGAGTGGTAAATGTTGAGTGAAAGTGTCAAGGTTTGGACTTCTGAAAGTCTCACTTTCTCTCCAAACTGGGCGGGTAGGCCACTTGGGCGGAGGAGTTCAATGTTCAATTTTGAAGATGTCGGCAGGTCAGAGAAGAGAGGAGCGTCTTGTGCGTTTGATGTGACAAGTCCACTAAGTACAGCGGCTTGGGCTTCTTCTTCTTGTTGTTGTTTTTGGACGTCTTCTGGAAAAGGAACAAGGTATCGAGTGACGGAGGGATCAGGAAGAAGGAAATCGAAATGAGGAATATCTTCAGCCATGATGACCAGTTCACTTCTGTAACCGCTTGGCGAAAAGTAGGTGGTGAGTAGGGGTAAGGCGTGAATCAAGGAAGAAAGTAAGTCCGATCAACGGTGAGGCGGTATGGCGGCGGCGGTGATTGAGGTTTGACTGAAAAAGCCAGGCGGTGAAAAGTCGTCTCTGTCAGAGAAGGTTGTGAGATCAGGGATGCAACAAAGGTCTGGTCACAGTCCTGGACTTTGATAGAGAGAACTCGTCACGATAGAAAACCTTCCGTCTGGTCTTGCAAGAGATGAAAAAAAAATTGTGTTGTTTTGACTGTCTTGTTCCAACTGGGGAGAAAGAAAAGGAAAGAGAAAATTTGGCGGAAGAAGGAAAGAATAAATATGTTTCGAGAAATGGCGAAGCGTTAAGGGCATGACGGCGATTGAGTACAGCAAGGCGTTCAGGCGACGAGATGTATAGGCGCTGAGGAGCGAAGGGACATTGATGGTGGATGATTGTGTGGAGCGTTGAATCATGTATAGCGATTGTGTGTATAGGGGGTTCAGCCTCGCCATCGACCCCTTTGCCACGACATCGTCTATGGAAGGGTATCTCTGCACGAAGGTGGCCATGATTGCAAGAGACATCATTCAGCCAAACGGCTTTCTCAGGTAGGATTTAGGATCTTAGAAAGCCGGAGACTGATCCTGTCTTTCACCACAGCCATGTGGTAGAAGAGTGCTGATGTGAAACATATTTGCACAAAGGGCGACACCATTTCAAAAGAAGAACGCTGATTGGAAAGACATCCTTGTGGAGAAGTCAAAGGTCGTAGAGACAATACCATGGCCTGTGTTGAGCTAAAACGACAAGAGTAAGAGGAAGTTATGCAAGTAAGTCTGTTCACCGAGTTGACATCAATTGAAATTCTGGCAATGGTCCAACAGTCTTTCTGAGCACAACTCTAGACTCTCAGAGGATGAGCTGGAAGGCCTGCTGCACAACTTTTCTGTTCACCAGCCTCGCCATCTGACCCAAACATCCGTGATTGTATCTGGACTATCACTGCCAGAGTCGACCACAAGATACCAGCCGAACATTGCGAGCGTGATGCAGGCATGGTTCGGCCATAAGCGAAGCTTCTGTCCATACTGCAAGGGAAGTGGACGTGTGGTATCCTGAGTATCATAACCTACAATGCCGTGCTCTTGACTGACACGGGTGACAATGATGCGCTCTTCCTTGCTGACTTTATATTCTGCTGGCATGTTCCAAGGACTGACAACAGCCCATCCACGATGGTCTTTACAAGGCTCTCGAGCAAGAGCAAGTACACCTGCGGAGATGAGTGCTTCTGGGTGCTCGGTGCGTGACGGGTACAATGAGCATACCTCAGTGATGACAGAAGCCGCAATCGTATCGTGTGGATCATTGGCTGTATGACGGCTAGACGCGGCAACCTGCTGAATGTCGAAGATGGGATACACACCGGCATGAATCTCCAAATCAAGATTCGAGGTTGTCAACTCCAGCAAGTCTTTCAGAGCGTTGGCAGAACCGGTGGAACTGGGGTTCGAAGGTGAAATGTTCTGTATACTGAGTGCAGTCGGGGATGCTCCCACTGAAACAAGTAATGGAGATCGACGATTGCTATTGACATACTTCGAGGCCTCTCGGCATGCGTCAATTTCAATCTTAAGCCAGTCCATAGCATCATCGGGATTTGAGCTTCCGTAACTGAGGCTGTTGTGCGAATAGAATCCCAACAAGTGGAGCAGTCCATCCTGCTCAGCTTGGCTCATTTGCTTCACGAGCTCTTGCATTTCTGACGAAGCGGGATGGAGCCCGGCCCTGTGGGATCCTGAATCGGTTTTGATGAATATATAGGCCGGGAAGCCTGCAAGACTTTTAAAAGCTTTCAGAGATTCCAATTGAGTTCCATTGTCGATCATTGCTGTAATTGACCCTTCTCCTAACTCGCGAGCAATTGTGGCAAGTCGTTCAACATGAGAGGGTGCTAGCGGTACACCATAGAGCACATTGATCTTTGCTTTGCGCTGCTTGTACTCCAAAAGCAGTGGAATGAGCTGCTCAATCTCGATCACAGTCGACACAACAAGGCGCACGTCATCGCAATGCTCGCCAACTTGCAATCGAGTAGCTTCTGTTGTTTTATGAGTTTTGACATGGGCACGAAAACTGAGTCCATGCTCTTTCACAGCATCGAGCATGGCCTGACAGTTAGCCTTGACCTTTGCCACATCGATGACAGCGGCAGGCACTGGAACTTCATGGAGAGTGCGACCTCGATAGCGCTCCCTCAAGATATCCTTCGGTGACAGTGGAAAGTCGGCTGGAGACATGCTGCCTGGATTTTGCCCGTGACTCTCTAGAACCTGGTTCTGTTTGCCAAAATAGATTCACAAGACCGTGGTAAGACAAAGCCCGTGACAACTCTGGCTAGGCTTCCCGAGAACTAATACGAGCGTGGAGTTTTTCTTTGGAACAGACAACTTGGCAGGGTGTTGGAAGATCGATAGATTGTCGTTCAGAGTTTGTCTTACCTGGCAATCTTCCGAGGAGCGAAGCGAGACCGGAAGCCCACACGCACATCAGCGCTCCGCCTTCGAGGGGAGCAACAAATGTGACGCTGTGTTATAGGCTGGTCTTTGATTACCTAGGTACGGTAGTGTTGGGGGGGTGCGGATCATGCCGGTGGAGAGTCTTTACCGAGCACTAATATTGTACTTGTAAATGGTTGTCGAGCTCCAGTTCAGGGGTTGGAGGAGGCATTTGGTACCGGGCAGGACTTAGGTAGGGAGTATGAAGTAAATTCACATTGTTCATTTCTGTGTAATGGAAAGCCAGCCTGGGGAGGATAGAAACCGGCTCTCCTCTTTTAACGTATAGACAGCGTGAAGTTCATGTGTCAACAACATCCTGTACGAGGAGGTGAGGCACATGGCATGGAAGAGAATCGGCAGAAGGACCCGAGCTACCTGGTCGTATGCGTACTAACGTGGCCTCTATCTTTAGGCCGGTGGTGATTTGAGGGAGGCTTCTTCTCGGGGAGATTCTCAGCGTATCCCGGGCGCCACACAAATGCAGGTCTGGTTTCACCATTTCATCCGCCGCCCAATCCATTGATTTGCTTCTCTCACTAAAACCTCCTTCTCCCCGCGAAGCCTGCAAAGGTGCCACGCAGCTATTCCACGCCGGAGGCTGAAACGATGCTAGTAACATGGCCCTCAACCAGCCTGTCATGGTTAGCGAGGCCTCAAATCAACTGCATGATTCCTGAACCACGCGGTGTGTGTCTCCATGACTTACGGAGTCGTTGACTTTGGCGAATCTGAATGTCGTTGTTCATCCTCGTCGTCTTCTTCTCTACCATCTGCCTGCCTTGACCTCCTCGCCAGACCCGTGCTCGCTTGAGATCCCAAGACATACAAGGACGATCTGCAGTCCGAGCACGACTTCACCTCTCGGCCCGCTCTTTGCTGCTGACTCGAGCCACGCCAATTTCCTTGCCCTCGCTTGCGGTGCTGTACGTACTTTGCTGTATCGTGCTTTACCCTCCTCATTGCTCTTGTGGCTAGTGACTCGACTGCGACCTGTGAACGCTTTCGTTTCCACCTGCAGCGAAGCATACTCAAGTCCTCTTACGCTGAGGATTGTCGATGCAAGCCTACTTCCAACGTTGACCCAGGGGCCTCGCAGTAATTCAATCGTCCATTACCACCTTGGCTTTGAGGGCCCGTCCGTTCCAGCACGACGAAGCGAGCAGCAATTCAAGAATCACAAACCTGCTGGGGGCCTGCAGCATCAGCAGCCGGGAAGGAGTGCAATGGTACTGCTTCAAAGATGAGCAAGAGGTGGAAAAGCATACACTGTGCCTGGCCAGGAACACCACCCGCCTGTTGCGCCTGAGATCTCGCTCCAGCCAGAAAGATTTTCAGAGGAGGACTAGCTTGAGACATGTCTATCGACAAAGCTAACCATGGCGGCGAGACGCTCGTGCGCCCACCTACCCATCCGGTTCCCCAGCTTCAGAAACCGTTTGAAGAGTCGATGGTCGAATCTGTTGATGACCAGGCCGACCAAGAAGTGCCCATGGATGCCATGGCCAGAAGGACCATACTCCTCGAGGGATCAAGATATGAGCGAGTGATTGCGGGAAGATGGAGACAGAAGCCGGGGGAAAAATATCACCCACTCTGGAAATTGGTTGCACAGATGTCCTTTGGGATGCACTTGTTGGCAGAAAACATGGCTATATCCGAAGAAGAAGTCATGCGCATTCTGCAGTCACACGTCGACGATATTGACGGCTTTCTAGAACGAACGACGGAAGATTTCGATCTTGCCCAAAGCGACATTCATGAGCGAATACGGTGTCTTAAACTGCCCCTGTCCCATGGAGAAGTCTTTGATCGTATGTTGGAGGATCGTGCCTTTCGAGCCTCGATTCTGGACGGAAATGAGAAGATCGACCATGTAATCAGCCGGACAAAGAAAGCAGCAAAGGATGCGCTCAAGGACGTACAAAAAGGCTTCGATGCTACAAATGTTCTCGAAAAATATCTCACAAAACTCAACTCTACTTGGAAGAGGGATTCATCAGAGCACGAAGCTGTTCTTGTTGCCATGCTAGGCAATGCAGAGGGCTGGCGCCGTGCCTTCCTCGAATTGCACCTGCAGGGCAACAAGCTGACGGGTTCGCTGAAGAAGTTGGCTGAGGTCGTAGCGGAAATGGAACGAAGAGCGGCCATTGTGAGTAGGAATCTGGTGGTAAGTTTGATTGCCTTGGACAGTAAGCTCCATGCTGATATGCAGCAGGCACGAGCTCAAAAGTCGAAACATATCAGCTCGCAGAAGAACAATCATGTCCATTCACAGATGGGTTCTATCGCTAGCCAAAAGCCGCTACCGACTGAGCCCGGACGTCATCATGGGTCGAAGAACTCCTCTCACAGCACTCAATTGTCTGGACTCTCGAGTCGACCAGATAGCCGCCTCGACTCTAGTCGAGGAGCTACCTCACATTCGTCTCTCGGTCCTGGATCACGTCCCTCAACGGCCTCTAGAAGGCTTGCCAAACAAGAGCTTCAAAACCAGTCTTCTGCGATCAGCAACAAAGCTCCCAGCAAGTTCCATACGGCAAAAGATGACGATATCGCACGGAGCTTGAATGGGTACCTCAAGCAAGCAGGCGACATCCACCCGATCGAGCTCCCCGCAGATGTTCCAGAGAATGTGCTTCGACAAGCTCCTGTGTCAATCAAGAACCGTCTGAGTATCACTCTTGGCCTTAAGCCGAAAGATTATTCAGACCACCGGATATCCAGTATCTATTATCCGAGGGCGTTGGGTGATCTCCTGAAGACTCGGCCAATGTCTGGATTGTTACTAACACCACAATCGATGACAGCAAAAGGCACACCCGTGCATGCAGTCAGCTCTCCAGCAGCTGTGTCTCATGCGGGGACAGATTATTACTCTTCTTACGAGAGGAGCCCTTCGATTGGGGTTGTTACTCCAGATAGTAGTAGCCGGAAGGACATGAATTCCAACAAGACCTCTCCACGAGCTACAAGATCATCAACTCTTGGATCTGTCGTGGCATCAGCCGCAGGAACGCGCCGTTCATCGATACCTAACCCGGCCTTCACTTCACATTCAGCCGTAATGTCGATGGCCAACCCCCCATCAGAGCTGCCCACTGAATCGCCGCGAGAAGAGAGCACTGCGACATCAGAGGCCCGAAAATTATCACAATCACAACCCTCAAGTTTGGGTGAGCCTGGCCCTGAGTTAACAGATGGCACGACCAATAGGATGAGGTCAGCTTCGGATCCCATCTTGCTCGTCAATACATCTGTTGTTACTGTCTCAGTTATGCCCGCCTCGGCCGAAGAAGAGACATTTGCTGCGGCAGGGCAGCAGGCTGAAGACCCTACACATCCGAAAGAGGAACCATCCGCCACCAGGGCTGAGGCTGAAACCCCTACTGCAATCTCTCATCCCCCAGATCAAGCAGATGCTACTCTGAAAAGGGTGCCGACGACAAATGATGAGGTTGAAAAGCCTGGTGATGTACAGTTGGGCCCAGCTGCAGTTGCACCCAAAGAGACAGAAAGCCCACAGAGGCAATTCGTGGCTGAATTAGAGGCCGTGGTTCCTGTATCCCGCGGTGCAACTACTCGTAAAGAGTTTGGTCCTGCTGAGCTGGAAGCACCACAGCAGACTTTTAGATTGCCCCCAAGGCCAGCTGCAACTACCAAAAACCCAGAGAAAGAAGTTCCTCGAGCCAGCATCCACAATTTAGAAGACTTCTTCAAGCTCCCCAGCAAAATGACACTCAAACCGGGAATGAAGCCAAAGGACTTTGGTAAGGCGAATGTCGAGGAACCAATTCGCCCTTTGAAGTTGGAGCTAGCGAAGAGAGACGGGAAAATCGTGCCTGTACAGGTCAATGACAGATCAGTCAATGAAACGGACAGTTCTGCCTCGAATCTCAGGCTCATGGCTGTTGCGGACATTATTGAGACAATGTCCCACACGCCCCCGGGTTCGCCTATTCATGCCAGATCTAATTCTTGGGCATCGACGAATTCAGCACAGCGTTGGTCGCATCGGTCTTCGCGATCCCTTGGACCACCGGCGCAAGCACGACCTCCCCCAGCGCCAGGGGGCCGATCGATGGTCAACCCGGATTTTGCAAGTGCCGGGCAATTCGAGGGCGAGCGTAAACACAGAAAGAAAAGCATGGTTGGGAGCAAGAGCGGTTGGAAGACGTTCTTCAGCGGCGGTGGTGCTGCCGCTGTTGAACGGCCCAGCGTTTCGGTAACAGCCAGCAAAGAGACGGGCGATGCTGCCACCAGACCTCGACCGAGTTCTGAGGCCGTTCCTCGAGCACCTGACATCATTGCTGCTGCTGCAGCGGCAGGAAAAGAAGTGCCCTGGTTCAAAGGGAACATCAAGCGAAAAAGGAGAAAGGGACATTCGTTGGCTTAACCCACTTTATATTTCTGTTGGAGCCGGGAGATGTTATGATACCTTTTCTACATTATAATACCACCCAAGTAAAGATTCATTTATTGTTTGGTCTCTGACCATCTTTCCTTCCCATGTATCAGCACGGAGAGCTCGGTTGTTTCAATGCACTGCTTGCCGGCAAAACTGTCGCGAGCGTCATGGGGCTTGACATCGATGAAACAAATTCGAGGCTATTTAGGAACCACATCCGAACTTCTCAGAGGTTGATGATTCTTTTGCAGATCGGGTAACATGTTCCGATCGCCACGAAGGCAGAGGTAAGATCGGACAAGCAAAACCGTCAGGGTCAACGGATGATTCATGCTGCTTGCTTTCAAATCTCTCGGTCGAGAGTCGTACGGTGGTCGGGCCCTGGCAAGGCAGGTTGGTTCGGAAAGGGTTGTCGTAGCCGTAGCACGAGCAGACGCGGTGCAGGTCGCAGTGAGTGGTCAGTGAGCGGTCTATGGCCAGGGAATTGCTATGTCGCTCACCTATAGGGACCTGTTTAGGCGTCGGCAGCCACACCAGGCTTTATTAGTACGGGGCCCTCTAGTTCAATAGGTACTGAACCTTCAGTACGGAGTATAGGGAGTACAATAGGTGATGAACCCACCACGGCCGAAAGCGGGGAAATGGCTTGACCTGCCAAACGCGACACATGACGGGGGCTCATGATTACGCCCACACCGGTCCCTTACGACCTCTGTAGCCACTCATCTCAGCTCTCGTCGGCTGCGAGGTCTAGTCAGTGGTAGACTTTTGGCCGCCCTCTGCCTGCGCCCTCGAGTCTCCCGCCTTTGACCCAATGATCGCTCCCAAACTGTTACACTCTAGCTTTCTAGCCCGTCATCTCCACAGTCCATGTGTGCACAGGCTGCTTCGAGGCCAAACTTCCAGATCCTCACACTCAACTTGATTGTTGTTCCAATGTTCTCGACTTAAGCCCAAGTGGTCGTCGATGCCTTTTGTCCCCTGCCTGCGACTCACCCAGGATACCTCGGTTCGAGCTCTTAAAGTACCACGAAATCGTCCGAGACAGTTGACGCCTGTCTATCGTCGAGATCCCTCCACCGCACTGCTCGCAATGTTCGAGAAGTAGACCCTAAAGATTCTTTGAGAAACTGGAAACGTCAGCGTGAATATCGGCGTTTATAATCGGCCAGCAGGCTTTCAGCGAAGCCAGCGGTTTCATTTCCTGACTCGATACGACGACTTGGAGCTGGTTCGGTGCGTGCTGGAGTATGATTATTGTGACACGAAGCGCAAACGCGACAATCAATTGGGTTAGATGCCACGATGAGTTGAGGGGGACACGAACAAGACAAAGTGTCGAAAGATTGATCACAAGTGCTGTCGAGAATCAAAGGTATGGCGAATCTCAATCATGTCATCGTGGTCAAGCAGTCTTGTTGCATCTCATTTGCCTGGCACCTACAATATCAATCTGATTCTCGAGTTGTCAGTGACTCAAAAACCCATTTGTTGCTGTTCTGTTTTCCAGTCTGGGGAGATTTGCTGAGCGCGGGCTCTTTGCGAAATGTGAGAGTCGGTTGAATTGTTGCTAACTGTTGACCCAGATTCGTCAAGCCCTCACTCTGTCACCCCTGCCTCGTCGAGCCACCAAGTCTTTCCTCCAACCCTGTTTAGCTCCTTCGACGAGGCTGTATTGGGCAAGATGCCCATCTTCGGCAATGGTGGAACTTCTGGGTCATCGAGACATCAACAGGCAGGTCAGCACGCCGGCGATGCCGAAATAGCGCCTTGGATGAGCCGGCCTCCCAATGAAGAGGATGAGATAGCGCCGTGGGAACGAGATCCCCAAGCACAAATCGCAGGCAGCCGGCCGTTCAATCAGTCGTTCTTCAATGATCAGCCCAGCCGAGATAACCAAGGGTTCTCAGCTCGTCCGGAGACCGCAAGGACAAATGTGTCAGATTTTGACTATGACGGGGATGCAAGACGGCCATCTGTTGCCAGTGCTACTACGGTCAGTAGTACGGGCTCTAGAGGAAGCGCTGCGAATGGACGGTACCACAAGAGCTTAAAGGGGTTTTTCGGAGAGGATCCGACGGATTCACGCAAAGGGTCGACCGCGAATTTACAGGAACCGAATACACAGGCTCCGTCGTCGGAGAAGCCTGCTCAGCGCAGTAACTCGTTACAAACGCAGAATAATGTCGAGGACCGACCGAAAACTCCAGCTCCTCCTCCTTCCAGCGATGTTACTCCGTGGGCCTACCAGAATTTCGAGGACGTGTCCAATTTTGGATCTGCACCAATACGGCAGGAGCAACAGCCAGACTCTCTCATGCCCAATTCTACCTCCTCTTCTCATCGCCGCGGTCTTCTTCATCGCCATACCCGGAGCAAAGAAGATCCCCCGAAAGGTCAGCAAGCATCAACGTCGATCCCAGCCAGGCCTGCAACGAGCCGAGAGTCGTCAACTACCAACTTGAGCTACTTCCGTAATACGCCTCACAACGGGACACCCATGAGCTCGTCGTCTACATTGACACGCAACGCCAGTCCCGGCCCTGCCTCTGGGAAAGAAGGATCTGGTCATACCGAAAAGAGATCTATATTCCACAAGCTGAAGTCAAGACACAAGGACAAACATGCATCCCAGCCCGAACCCCACCGCAGCCATGTCGAGCCTGTGAGACCTCCCGAGGAGCCGAAAAAGAGCAGAACTCCCTCCTCTCGCACAGCGAACCTAGACATTATTGACCCCGGAAGAGATCGAGAAACCAGCGTTGCCTCTGCTGATAGCGCCGCTACCATCAAAGCTCCTGATCCGTCGCCGAAACTTGATCGAAGCTATACGGCATCATCCAAAAGTAGTAGATTTGGTCGCCATAACAGACATCGTGTGATGAGTCACGCAAGTGACACCTCGGAGAAAGCCCGCGCCCAGGCTCAGCAGGCACCTATGCAAGCTGGCGTTTTCACCCTAGATACCAACTTTGATGACATGTCAGATATCATTGCTCAGCCTCAAGTGCCCAAGACCCCCGGAGAATCAGGCGTCTGGATGGGTAAAGTTGCTCCCACACCCTCTTCAGAACAATCAGCTCCCGCTTGGGATGTACCTGATAGTTGGGCTGTTAAAGGACAGGAAGATGAAGTGCTTGACAGCTTGCCAGAAGCCAACGATGATGGCTTGCCTGCTATCCAGGAGGAGGATGGCCTTTCATACTTCATGCGTGTTTTCAGATCTGATGGCACGTTTGCCACACTGTCCATGTCCATCAATGCTACGGTTGGGGAGGTTTTACAGTCACTTGCGAAGAAGTCTGTCCTACACGATTCTATAGAGAACTATCACCTGCTTATGCGCAAGCATCAACTCTCCCGGCAGTTGGGCACAGGGGAACGACCTGTGGCTATGCAAAAGAAACTCCTACAACTTGCAGGTTACACAGAGCGCGATCGGATCGAAGACGTGGGCCGAGAAGACAACAGCTACCTCATCCGATTCACCTTCAGCCATGAAAAGCAGACGGGCTTTGGCAGTGGTCTTGACAACGATCCAACATTCAATAAAATGCAAAAGTTCAGCCATGTCGACCTGCAAGCGAAGTCTCTGGTCACTATACCCATTATTCTTTATACAAAGGCTGCCGAAATCATCTCGATCAATCTGTCACGCAACCTCGCTCTGAAAGTGCCGAAGGATTTCATAACAGCCTGTATCAATCTTCGAGAGATCAAATTTACTGGCAACGAAGCATGGAGGCTCCCCCCAAGTCTGGCCTGGGCGAGCCGCTTGACTGTGCTGGATGTTTCGAACAATCGCCTCGAACAATTAGATCAAGCTGAGCTACACAGACTCGCGGCACTTGTGAGCCTCAAATTGGCAAACAACAGGTTGTCTCAACTCCCTCCCTCGTTCTCGGCTTTTCGACAACTTCGCAGCCTTAACCTATCATCTAACAACTTTGCCACTTTCCCTGAGCATATTTGCAGCCTCAAATCTCTAGTCGATCTCGACATAAGTTTCAATAAGCTATCTTCTTTACCCAAAATATCTCAATTGACCACCTTGGAGCGGTTGTGGGTTACAAACAACGATCTAAAAGGCGCTTTCAATGATAGCTTCGCAGGTTTGACAAACTTGAAAGAGATTGACGCCCGCTTCAATGGCATCACGAACATTGACAATCTCACCAGACTTCCAAACCTGGAACAAATCTTGGTTGGTCACAACAACATCACTACCTTCAAGGGCTCTTTTCCCAAACTTCGCATTCTGGTTCTTGACCACTGTCCTGTCACGTCTTTTGAACTTGATCAACCGGTTCCGTCGCTGATGAGCCTTAATATCGCCTCCGCAAAACTTGTCGAGTTCAAGGAAGCCATGTTTGGCTTCATGCCAAATATACAGAAGTTGAACCTTGACAAGAATCATCTTTCAAACATGTCGTCGCAAATTGGACGCTTGTCAAAGCTAGAATTCCTGAGCATGGCCAAAAACCCCTTGAACATCGTACCACCTTCGATTGGAAGTCTCCTGGAGCTGAAGTTCTTGAATCTGAGAGAATGTAATGTCAAGAGTCTGCCACCAGAAATATGGTATTGCCGGAAACTGGAGACTCTCAACCTCTCATCCAATGTTCTCGAAATCTTCCCCAAACAAAATGCGGCACCGCCACCAAGCGAACTTGAGAAGAACACTCCAGCCACAACTCCAGGCATATCCAACTCTCCGAGCTTCGAGGATTTAGGAAAGCTTGAGGACTTTCAGGCTCGACGACCCAGCCAAGCTTCTGCTGGTATGATGAGCATAGGAAGTTCCCCAGGCGGCAGCGGTCGAAAGAACTCAGTCGCCTCGATTCCCGCTTATCGGAAGGCCTCGGTCATCTCCAGAACCAACACGTCTGAGTACTCCATGAACACCTCGTCGCGAAAGGATTCCAATATTTCGCAGGCGAGGCTCCAGAACACATTTGCGGGATCTCTTCGATATCTTTACATGGCAGACAACCGCCTCGAAGATGATGTCTTCCGGGAGCTAGCACTCCTGCCGGAACTCCGGGTTCTCAATCTCTCCTACAATGAACTCGATGACTTTCCACAAGGTGTTTTGCGTCGCTGGCCACAATTGAGCGAGCTGTACCTGTCTGGAAATCAACTCGCTTCATTGCCATCGGATGACCTTGAAGAAAGCAGCAACCTGAGAGTGCTTCATTTGAACGCAAATCGCTTCCAGGTGTTGCCGGCTGAACTTTGCAATGTTCACAAGCTCTCCACACTGGATGTTGGCAGCAATTCTCTCAAGTACAATGTCTCGAACTGGCCATATGATTGGAATTGGAACAGAAACACGAACCTGAAGTATTTGAATTTCTCGGCCAACAAACGTCTGGAAATCAAGCCGGCTGCGCATCAAAACCAATCACAGTTCAATGCCATGAGTCGCAACAACGAACAAACCGACCTCACAAGTTTCAACACATTGAAATACTTGCGCATACTGGGCCTCATGGATGTTACATTGCTCACAAACACCATACCGGATGACAATGAGGATCGTCGTGTTCGAACATCTGCCTCCTTGGTTGGGACCTTGATGTACGGAATGGCAGATACGCTCGGTAAGAACGAGCATCTTTCAACGCTGGATCTTCTCAAACCCAACTTCCGAGGTCACGATGGAGAAATTCTAATCGGTATATTTGACGGACAGACCATGTCAATCGGGGGCTCCAGAGTTGCAAAGTATTTACATGAAAACTTTGCGGCAGTCTTTTATGACGAAATCAAGAGAGCTGAAGCAGCGAATGACACACCAATTGACGCGCTTCGGAGGACCTTCCTAGCGATCAACAAAGACATGGCAAATTTCGCCAGCAGCAACTACGATACCAAAGAACATAGGCTGATTAATGGACATCGTGGTTCTACAGTGGCAAACATCCTCGGACCGGATGATCTGAGCTCGGGAGGTGTTGCTACAGTCTTGTACATCAGTGGCCAAGAACTCCATGTTGCTAATGTCGGTGATATCGAAGCAATTCTCATCCAGTCTAATGGCCAGCATCGAGAATTGACCAGAAAGCATGACCCGGCGGAACCAAGTGAACGGGAGAGAATTCGGGAGGCTGGTGGGTATGTCTCCCGTCAAGGGAAACTGAACGAGACACTGGAGGTCAGCAGAGCGTTTGGTTATTACAGCCACATGCCCTCTGTCGTAGCCGCGCCCCACACGTTCAAATGCCAGGTTAACGACGCAGACGAGCTCATTGTGATGGGCACCAAGGAGTTCTGGGATTATGTAACGGTCGACGTTGCAGTCGATGCCGCTCGAGCGGAAAAGAACGATTTGATGCTCGCTGCTCAGAAGCTGCGAGACCTGGCAATGTCCTTCGGTGCAAGAGACAAGATCATGGTCATGGTGCTCGGTATCTCCGATCTTAGAAAGAAAGGTAACCACCGGTTCCGTGGCACTAGCCTATCCATGGCGAAAGAACTGGGCTTGGACGAAGGTGCTCTCTTCCCTTCCCGAAAAGCTAGACGAAAGGGAGAGACCCTCGTGGGCGATTCCCGCCTTGCTCGATTGGAAGAACCTCAACCGCCGGTTGGTGAAGTTGCCATTGTTTTCACTGATATCAAGAATTCGACTGCTTTGTGGGAAATTCTACCTGTGCCGATGAGATCAGCGATTATGATGCATAACGAGCTAATGCGTCGGCAGCTTCGTATCATTGGTGGTTATGAGGTCAAAACCGAAGGTGATGCTTTCATGGTCAGTTTCCCGACCGTTACGTCCGCATTGCTTTGGTCCTTCAGCTGTCAAAGTCACCTATTGGAGCTACCCTGGCCCCAGGAAATTTTGGAAACAGTCCACTGCCAGGAGAAGGCCGACTCTGACCAAAACGTCATTTATCGTGGTCTCTCCGTGCGAATGGGCATTCATTGGGGTCAACCGGTATGCGACCTCGATCCGATCACACGAAGAATGGACTATTTCGGCCCTATGGTTAACAAAGCCGCCCGAGTATCCGCGGTGGCCGACGGTGGACAGATTGCCGTAAGCAGCGACTTCATCACTGAGGTTCAACGGACGCTTGAGGCGTATGCCGATGATGACCGACGTGACTCCGTTGGGTCTGATGATACTGTGAATGACGACCCACTATCAAGTCAGATCCGCCGTGAACTGCGCCAGCTCAGCAGCCAGGGTTTTGAGGTCAAAGACCTTGGAGAAAAGAAGCTCAAAGGTCTCGAAAATCCCGAATTCTTGTATTTGATGTACCCACACTCCCTGGCAGGCCGTCTGTCCATTCCGCCTGGTGCGGAGAGTAAAGTGCAGCTTGGGGGAGATGCACCTGTTGCGGGTGATGAACAGGCAGAACCGGGTGCTCTGGGCAAAGATTCCAAGCTCAAAGACCTCGAACTCGACGAGGTGTGGAAGCTCTGGGATATTGCACTCAGATTGGAGATGTTATGCAGCTGTCTCGAAGCTCCAGAGCGTGCAGCTGGATTACACAAGCCTGAACTCAGTCTTCTTACGAGAATGAAAGAGCGAGGTGGTGTACAGACGGATGGCTTCATGATCAATCTGCTGGAACATCAAGTTACACGAGTAGAGGTAAGTCTGAATTTGGCATTACGCGTAGCAGACGCTGACCAATTCCTCAGGCATGTGCGACGACTCTACAGCTTCGACACATGTTACAGCCCTTCCGAAAAGGAGTAGCGCTTGTTGATCAGGCCAAGCCCATTGCCGACATCTTGAAAGAAGTCACCGCCATGCTCAACGACGCCAAAGCAAGTGCAGATGAGATTGCGACCCCAGACACCGAAACAGACGTCTAAACAGATTCCGAATGATGAGCGATTCGTCTGCTTCAGCTGGTGATCGGATTTCTGGAACAACGTCTTTGCGAAGACAAACATTCTATCAAAATTAACAGCAAACTAATTTCAGGATACAGCATTACGAGGATCAAACAAAGAGTTGGAATACATGGTATGACCCATGGTTTAGGGATTTTGATTAACGATTGGGTTTCACGAACAGGATGAATTTGGACGTTAATGGTTACTGGACCGGCGTCATCAAATCGCCAGAGATCTCCGGTTGCACAGAGGAAATGCAGAGGGACGTCGTCATGATAAGTAAATGCCTTTCAAGCAGCATCGTTTTCACGATGGTAGTACTGGTATCATTTTTGCTGCACATAGGTTTTCAACGGTATATCAGTTTTTGAATGAGAGGCTCTACGAGAGAGCCAAGCACAAAACAGGCGCTTTGGCGACATATTTGACCGCCCTGGAGGAGGAGTTATTGCTGTCGCACGGGACTGTATTTTGATACGAATACCACCTATTCTGCATTGAATATCTCAAACATAGCGAATGATGAAGTTTTGACTATGACTGATAAAAGAAATAATTCCATCGAGGATCCCCGTCTTCAGGGACCTAAAGACGACTCTGCATACTGTACTAATAAAAATAAGGAGGCCACAATCTTTAATGGACGCCTTGAGTGGAATCAATCCAGAAGCAGAATGCTCTTGTCCATGTCCTCAGTACGACGAGCCCGTGTGCTGCGGCGCGCCGCCGGGAACAAAATGCTCCACTGCCCAGCAACTGGTGCAAATAGTACGAAGTACATATTGTAGGTACTCACTATCTCGGTCCGTCAATCGACCAGTCAGTCCCCTTGGGATCGTCATGACCGCATCGCACTGCTTTGGTGTCACTTTGTGTAGTGAAGAGTCCTCGCTAAGATTTGCGCCCAGACTGCCACTCGTTTCACCGACTAAAACTCCGTGGGCGATCAATCTTCTCCATGACGATGGCCCTTTGTGTACGGAGTACGAGTAGTTCTGTCAGTATCCGCCTTCAAGTTTGTGTTGATGTCTTTCCGAGTACCCTGTTCGCTTTTCACTTTCTAGTAACTTCAACGTATCCTGTACGCAGTAGTTTTGTATTTTCACCACACTGGCCGGTACAAGGTATTTTGCTTGGTATTACTGGAGGGATGAAAAACTACCATTTCAAAAGTAGGCCCGTGGCGAGGCCGGAAGCCGTGGTCTCGGGCACAAACTACCGCTTCACAGTCCTGACTGACAGGTTGATTCGGTACGAGTGGTCCGAGGACGGGGAGTTTGAGGACCGCGCCTCGACGTTTGCGGTGAACAGGGACTTGAGCAACGATAAAGACAAGGATAAGGATAATAATAAGGAGGTGCCAAAGTTCCAAGTGGTTGATCGTGAGGATGGCCTTGAAATCATCAACGAGTACTTTCACTTGAGCTACGATAAGAAGCGGTTCAGCCCCAGTGGGTTGCTGTGTACGTTTGCTGCGAAGATCACGCTCTGGGGCTCTCAGTGGAGGTATAATGACGACGTGAGCGTTTCTCAGGGATACAATCTCGGCGGGACGGCGAGGACGCTGGACGGTTGCGATGGACCATGTGATGTGGGCTTTGGAGTCATTTCACGCGATGGGTACGCTGCCGTCGACGATAGCAAGTCGATGTTGTTTGACGGCCGGGGGTTCGTGGCCGGAAGGCGTCCCGGGGACAGAGTCGATGGGTACTTGTTTTGCCACGGTCATGATTACAAGGGTGCTTTGCGCGACTTTTACGCCGTCAGTGGGAAGCAGCCTTTGTTGCCGCGATGGGCCTTGGGGAATTGGTGGTCGCGCTACTACAGGTATCATCAGGACGAGTATGTCGGGTTGATGGACAAGTTTGACAAGGAAGGCGTCCCGCTGTCGGTTGCCGTGGTCGATATGGATTGGCACTTGGTGAACGACGAGCGGGTCCCCCATGCTGGATGGACAGGGTATACGTGGGACGACAAGCTGTTTCCGAATCCTGAAGAGTTTGGACGGGAGATGCACACCCGGAATCTCAAGATCACGCTGAACGACCATCCGCATCATGGGATTCACCATCACGAAGACGCGTATGAAGAGATGGCCAAGTTTTTGGGACTGGACACTTCAAACAAGAATCCTATCTTGTTCGACCCGACCAGTCCCAAGTTCATGGAGGCGTATCTGGACATTCTACATCGCAAGCTGGAAGACGTGGCGTGCGATTTTTGGTGGATCGACTGGCAGCAGGGGTCGTACACGAAGGTCCCCGGGATTGATCCTCTGTGGTTGCTGAACCATTTTCATTTTCTCGACAATGCGCGCGATGGGAAACGGCCCATCATCTTTTCCCGCTATGCTGGCCCAGGGAGTCATCGATACCCAGTGGGATTCTCGGGAGATACAGTGACGACATGGGCGAGTCTTGAGTTCCAGCCCGAGTTCACTGCGACGGCATCCAACATTGGCTATGGCTGGTGGAGCCACGACATCGGCGGTCATTTTGGTGGTAGTCGCGACGACGAGCTCGTGACGCGGTGGGTGCAGTTTGGTGTCTTCAGTCCCCTGATGAGGCTTCATTCCGGTAACTCGAGATGGTCGTCCAAGGAACCTTGGCGGTATCGGAAAGAAAGCGAAGAGGTTATTGAGAACTTTATGCGTCTGAGACATCGGCTGATACCGTACCTTTACACGCGGAACGTCCTTGCTAGCACTGAGGACCTGCCGCTAATTCAGCCTATGTATTGGCTCTTCCCGGAACGAGACGAGGCGTATTCAGTCCCGAATCAATACTTCTTCGGTTCGGAACTGATAGTGGCTCCAATCGTGACGCCGAGGGACAAGAGGACAAATCAAGGCAAGGTCAAGGTCTGGTTGCCGCCGATGCATCGACATGTTGATATCTTCACGGGCACGGTGTACGACGGGGATAGGGAACTCAACATGTACAGACCGCTGGAGGGGATGCCGGTGTTGGCTCATGAAGGGAGCATCATTCCCCTTGATGCTAATTCCGTGCCCGGGAACGGTGGACTCAACCCCGAGCATTTTGAAGTGCTTGTTGTGATCGGTCGCGATGGGCAAACGAGCGTCCTCGAGGACCCGGCGGATGATTCGGACCAGGTCAAGAAGGAGTCCCCGAGCACCGGGGAGCGGGGGAGTCTGATCCAGTATCATCAGGAACAGGGAGACTTGGTCGCACGAGTCACGGGCCGAACGTGGACTTTTAGATTCCTCGCCATCACGGAGATTCCGAAGGACCTCAAGGTACATATCGACGGGGAAGATCGTACGGGCGACGCGAAAGTCTCGATTCAGAAGTTTCCCGACACGCCGTCCCTGCTGGTCGATGTGCCATATGTGTCTGACCGGGAGAAGTACACGATTACGATCTCGCTTGGTCAGGATCCTCAGTTGAGTGTGGTTGATCATAGAGACAGGATCGAGAAGTTGTTGCTTGATTACCAGACCGAGTTCGATCTGAAGGATAAGCTGTGGAGTATCTTGGACGATCAGAAGACTGCGATCAATGTCAAGATTGGCAAGTTGATGAGTCTCAGTGTCGATGAGAGGTTGACGGAGCCTGTGGGAGAGTTGTTGCTGAGTGATTCCAGAGGTATGTAAGTCAGTTGCGAGGTGGTGGGAGGTATGAAAGGAAGTGAAGCAATAAGCCGGGGATTAGAGGGAGAAGAAAAGGAGCTTGAGAATATGATCTGTGTAGGCTCACATACTGGTGGTATGTGATTTGCTCAAAATCTACAATTTACTACCATCACCAACCTTGTTAAACACCATCTCCTTCAACCACTCTCCAATATGCCGGTTCACATCCTCAGGCTGCTGCCACAATGCCCAATGACCGGACACGACTTCGCGTCTAGTCAGGTTCGGAATACGGTCACCCATCCGTTCCGCCATGAATGGTTTGAGGGCTTGATCTTTTGTCGCCAGCACAAACAGCACAGGCTGTTTGATGGTCAAGTCCCGCTTGATCTGCTCCGGTGATTTCTTCCCATTGTCGAAAAAGTCGCGCCACTCGTTCATGTAGTTCTCCTCGCGGTTCCTGTACCAGTTCAAGGGCCCGTTGAGGCCGTGGCGTGCATACTCGGATACATAGTAGTCCATCTCATCGTCGTCGAGGAGTTTGTTCTTGCCGACGCGCAGTTGACGGGCCAGGTCAATACCCGTCTCGGCGGAGAAGGCGAATTCGTTGTCTGGCGTGCGTGCTCCGTACATGTTGTTCAAGAAGGCGCGGATGGCGGGCTTTGATTGCTGCACGTGCGCTTCGATCTCGCCGGACGCGAAGTGAAGCTGGTAACCGAAGTTGGGGAGCTTAGTTTGCACTTGAATTCCGAGTGGTTCATAGCGGGGCGATGGCGGGAAGTAAGGAGTGCAGATGCTAAAGACGGCCGTGATGAGACGCGGGTAGTACTGGGCTACGCGGTAGACAATGGCACCGCCCCAGTCGTGGCCGCCGAGGATAATGTGGGAAAGGTGTAGTTGGGACGCGAGAGTGGCGATGTCGTCGGAGACACGCTTGTATGTGTATGCGGACAAGGTGTGGAGGGGGGAGTCGGTCCGGCCGTAGCCCATGCAGTCGATGGCGACGACGTTGAGACCCAGTGAGGTCAGGAAAGGAATCTGGTATCGCCAGCCTAGCGAGAGGTCGGGGAAGCCGTGGACCAGGAAGATTGTGCCACGCGCTGGGACGGACGGCGAGGCTTCGCTGTAGATGTAGCCGTATGTGAAGCCGTTGAGGTGGGCGGAGCGATAGGAGATTCGGGGATCGTTGTATGGTTTGATTTTATCGACCATGATGACTTGGATATGTGAGAGTTGCTGTCAGATATGTGGTTGTATGTTTCTTGACGAGAGAATCGTCCTGTGTTTTGGTCCACTGGAAGCTGAGGTCTAAACTCGAGTCAACTAAACTGATATTCGAGCTTGGAGATCTCTTATGCGGTTGATGAAGAGGTGGAAGCTTTCAGTCTTTAAGGCTTTTCTCTAATGTGCAGACGAATCCAGGAACAGTCTGGGAACTTCAAGCGTTGGAAACCATGACAGGCGTGTCGTTGAATATAACAGATGAAACTTCCTCATAGACCGAGGTTCATTAGAAGCCTCATATCGACGGCTGTCAAGTGCCATAAGGGATTGATGATGACATAAGCTGATTCTTTCGTCGCGGGGAAGCTCTGCAGTTGCCGAGGCATAACCGCAGACTTGCATGCATTGTACACCCCATATGGAATGCATACGAAGGTGAGATGCTGTATACAATGCTCGAAGGCTCGCTCATGATGGTGAAAAGGTTTGCTACGGATTTTTCTTATTCTCCTCGACTCCAGACTCACGCTTTCCTCGCTCTCCACGACCTTACCCCAAAGTCCACCACGTCCCCTGTCAACGGTGACCACGGCTCCAGTGTGGAAGCGATGAACTAGTTCAGTCCATTTGAGCAATTGCCAAACCTCAACCAGCTGATATTTTCAAGCTCTAATGCCGGTGAGGCGGCTGGTTTGTAACGTCTCACGGACATGAATCGCAATACCTGCCTAAAAGAATCCATGTGCGTTGTCCGGTGGACATTGCTTGGATCGTCCGAATACCGAAAATTGAGCTGCTTTGGTCGAGCTTCGACTATCTCCTCCGCAATAGCTGGCATAGCTCGTGGTAGGATCTGCGGGGACCGCTTCAACAAGGCAAGGCTCCATGATTTTATCCAGATATTTGGCACAGCTATCGATACCTTGACTCTTGGATTTTTCTGCCTTGTCCAGGAACAGTTAATGACCAGACACCACTGCCGACTCGACCCGCCTCCTCCAATTTTCAATAGTCATGTCAACGGTAGGAAAAATGTCTTTTGCTCGGGAATGAAGCGTCATGGAATGGGGAGCGATCTCTCCGCAATATACATATGTAGACCGCCGTCACTGGTCGACCGCTGATGTGCACGTTGATTTACTTATTGACCATATACATAGACCATCATGAAGTCCTTCGTTGGGCTTGTGGCTGTTGCCGCCATTTGTTCACTGTCCACTGATGCAGTGGCTGTTGTCACATCAGCTGCTCCCTCAGTCAGCATCGACTCTGGACCAGTGGTTGGTCTTACCACGTCACCTCCAGGAGCGAGTGCGACTGTAAACAAGTATCTGGGTATCCCCTTTGCCGCTTCGCCTATACGTTTTGCGCCAGCTACCAAGCCCACGCCCTGGAAGGAGCCTTTCCAAGCCACAAAGTATGGACCTGCATGCTTTCAACAGTTTAACTATCCCGAGGCGTCACGCAACTCGTCCATTGCATGGTTCAACACTCCGCCCCCTCCAGCTGGAGAGAGCGAGGACTGCCTGAATGTGAACGTCTACGTGCCTGGTACACCCGGGTGCAACAAGACCGTCATGGCATGGATATATGTACGTGGATCCTGAGAAGTGAGATTTGGATACTAAGCATGATAATAGGGTGGCAGTCTAAGGATCGGAGCCAATTCTTTGCATGATTACGATGGTTCTGTTCTTGCCGCAAACCAAGATGTGATTGTCGTCACGTTGAATTATCGTACCAATGGTGAGTGTGCCTCTCAACTCAACGCCGATTGTGAATCTTGACTTCAAGCACAATTTCTTGTTGCAAATTCACGTTCGCTACTGTATTGCTAACCTTTCCTAGTCTTCGGTTTCCCAAACAGCCCAGAAATTCCCCTTACTGAGAGGAACCTCGCATTTTTGGATCAAAGTAAGCGCCTCAGGCATGGAACAAAGAAACTCGTACTAATGTTCTAGGATTTGCACTCGATTGGATCCAGAGAAACATCGCAGCTTTTGGTGGTGACCCGGCAAAGGTTACTATATTCGGTGAATCCGCTGGAGGTGGAAGGTATATATGACCTATTCAGGCATGAAAGGTGCAGCGCAACTGACATGACGACAGCGTCGACGTCCTAGTCACAACCATGGAGAAGAACCCACCCTTCCGTGCGGCCATCATTGAATCCGGCCAAGCAACATCTTACGTTAACGTCACGAACGCTCCCACCGCCTGGCTTGCGCTTGCAGCAGCTCTGAATTGCACGACGTCACACCCCAAATCAAACCTCACGTGCCTACGCA
This sequence comes from Rhinocladiella similis, assembly GCA_024082115.1. Classification (NCBI taxonomy): domain Eukaryota; kingdom Fungi; phylum Ascomycota; class Eurotiomycetes; order Chaetothyriales; family Herpotrichiellaceae; genus Rhinocladiella; species Rhinocladiella similis. The sequence continues at coordinate 2,711,702 of JAMRYE010000013.1, read as the reverse complement.
ATCAAACTGCTGAAACTTTGAAGAGTATCATCGAGCACGGGGCTCTCGCGTTTCGTCCTGTGGTCGACAATGTGACTGTCCTTCGGTACCCGGAAGACGCTCGACTCAACCGGTCGGTAGCCCACGTTCCTGTCATGGCAGGCACAAATGCCGATGAAGGAACGATCTTTACCGTGGGACAGACAAACGCCAGTGCCTATCTAGCAGCGACTTTCCCGAATCAACCCAGCACCAATAGCGAAATTCTCCAATCATATCCAGGGAACTCGTCAGAGAAAGTAGCTGAGATCTGGACAGAATCCGGAACTCAATGTCAAGTCGGCATCCTGACTAACGACAGCCACGCTGCAGGCTTTCCAACTTGGAGATACTTTTACAATGCGAGCTTCCCGAACATCAATCTCACTGGTCTGCCAAACGCTGGAGTGTTCCATAGCAGTGAGATCAGGCTCGTCTATGGTACTTATTCCCAGGAAGGCGCTACAGAAGAGGAGAAATCTTTGAGCTTGTTTATGCAGGCGGCTTGGGCTGGGTTTGCAAAGCATCCTTACAAAGGACCAGGCTGGAAGCCGGTTCCAGCTGTTGGGGAGTTAGGAACTAACGGCGCCTTGCTTACAGAGACGACTGCAGCTGAGTTGGATAGGAGATGTGGTTTCTATATGGAAGCTTTCGAGGCAGCTGGAATCGCTCCTAGTAGTAGTAGCTAGACTAGTCAATGTGCCGCCTAGGGTCAGCATAGAACGATAGCATCTCATCCAAAATTCCATACAAAGTCTTCTCTGATGCGTCGTTGACAATTTGGGACTTTACTCCTTACCGTAGTAGTCCTGTGCTAAGCATGTCACGTGTAGAGCCTTACCTACTTCCAACAAACCTCGGTCAGAAGCAGACGATAAAGGTCTCACATAATTCTCATCCACCACCAGTAATCATAATTCAGCCCATGCGATTAGAAAGCCAGAGTCGCCGATGTTTGACCATGACAGAGCACGAAATCAAGGGCAATGACAGAAATGCGTCAGAAATGGCGAAACTGTGCCGTTACAAGACGTGGGATGTCCCACGTTGAGATTGGCTTTGAATCGCACGTACCCCTGGAATTGCGTGATGCTCGGGCGAGATGAGCAATGGCGTGTTACGCTCTCTTCAGTTACGGCGCGCTCCCTTTGCTGTCCCAAGCATCAAGCCATTGACAAAATGATCCGGCTATGCTGGCCTGAGTCCAGCCTTCTCAGTACTCGTACATCATTTATGCCCCGATGATCGCGTCTTCTCTCAGTTTGTCAGCATGTATCGCATTTCAGCCTGCTAAAGGCAGATGCTTGTACTCCGTACTCATGCCGAAACGCATGCGTGTGCTCGTCCTTGTATATACTAATGTATCAATCGGGGATCGATACAGACCAAGCCACTGAACCAATTTACGCCGAACACCAGGTCACCAGCGAAGTCTCCATCACTCGTCAGAACACCTTCATGATGCGTGACCTCGAAACTTCCCCCTTGTTGTCGCCCAGATCGTCTACGGATGACTCGACCACGGCAATCGAGCGAGAGAGACGAGATGCCGCTCTTGAGCGCAAGATCGAGAACGATGTACTCCCCGAGACAGCCACTTCTGGTCGCAATATCGGCTGGGCAAGTGCGTATGTGCTTGTGATCTCAAGAGTGATTGGGAGTGGCATCTTTGCGATGCCAGGTACAATTGTTCAGAATGTTGGCAGTCCTGGCCTGGCCCTGTCCCTATGGATTGTAGGAGCGTTGGTAGCATGGGCAGGTCTGGCCATTGACATGGAATATGGATGCATGCTCCCTCGATCCGGCGGCGTGAAGGTGTATCTGGAATACACGTACCGAAAGCCACGGTTCCTAACATCGACACTTGTAGCTGTCCAGGCGGTTCTGCTGGGCTTCACGGCGAGCAATTGCATCGTATTCGCGAAGTACGTCTTGTTTGCAGCGGGGATCGAGCCTGGGGATCTGAACACAAAGCTACTTGCAGTTGGCCTTCTGACTTGGATCACTATCGTACATGGATGCTTCTACAAGACTGGCATCTGGATACAAAACATACTCGGTTGGGTCAAGATATTATTGATCGTCTTCATGATCCTGACGGGCTTGTTTGTGATCATCTTTCGACCAGAGACATCCCAGACTGAACCATCGGCCATCACCACAACTACTAACTGGAACGATCTTTGGGCAGGCTCAGTATGGGACTTTAATACTCTGTCAACCGCCTGCTTCAAGATCTTGTACTCATACGCCGGTCTCAGCAACGTCAACAATGTTCTCAACGAGGTCAAGAACCCTGTTCGGACACTCAAGACGGTGGGCCCGATTGCTCTATTGACTGCTTGTGTCATGTATATCTTGGTCAACATCGCCTATCTTGCCGTGGTGCCTCTGGAGGAGGTGAAGCGGAGCAGAGAATTGATTGCCGCTTTGTTCTTCGAGCGGGTTTTTGGCGCTGGCTTTGGCAACAAGTTCCTGCCGATCGGTATCGCATTGAGTGCTGCCGGTAATGTCATGGTGGTGACTTTCAGTTTGGTATGTTTACCCACGGTCTCTGTATGGTCTCTACATGTGTCTAACTCACCCACTCTCCAGGCCCGAGTCAACCAGGAAGTCGCGAGGCAGGGTTTCTTGCCCTACGCTGAAGTTCTTGCTTCGTCGAAACCGTTCGGTTCGCCACTGGGAGGCCTCATAGTGCACTACATACCGTCAATCCTGGTGATTGTGCTACCTCCATCCGCAACGGTGTACTCTTTCATCGCGGACGTTGAAGGGTATGCAGGCCAGTATTTCGCTTTTGCCGTGGCAGCAGGCCTGATCCTTTTGCGGTACCGAAAGCCTGACTTGCGGCGGCCGTTCAAAGCATGGGTGCCTGCAGTTTGGCTACGGATTCTGCTCAGCGTGTCCTTGATCGTAGCACCACTCTTCCCTCCGAAGGGTGGTACATCCGACGTCACTTTCTTCTATGCGACTTATGCGCTTGTGGGTTTGGCCATGTGAGTTTGAGAGACTACGTCCTTCCGGAAGACTACACTGATGACTGATTACTCTACTAGCTTCTTCTTTGGCATCGCGTATTGGTTTTTCTGGACTATTGCATTACCCCGGTACAGGGGCTACGTACTCGAGGAAGAAGCCGATATCCTCGGTGATGGTACAACAATCACGAAGCTGGCGCGCAAGGAATTATAATCAGCGCCCCCTTTGGATTGATAAGCACTCATAGAAAGGCGTGAACACATGTTGTAGATGCCGTGTCATGCATCGATTGTTTCGACACAAGACATAGGTTGAAGGGCACGCCATTCTATAATCTCCACTATCATTGGCGGATGAACATGTCTATACCCTCCTCCATGACCTACCCCACACATTGTATAGGTATGGTGCGCGAGGCGGTACATATTGCGTGCTGTCTGACAAATCAGGATGGCTGTGTGGTATGGTTCATAAGTATGAGAGTGCGCACCTCCTCACTGTCGTTACCCGAGGGCATCATCGAGCAAGTGTACTGGACTCACGATAATAACATCATTCAAACAATGGCATCAGCAGCAGTCCAGCAGCCCGGCGGGCATTCTACTTCCTTTGAGCCTCTGACGACTCAATTGAAAGGCACAGCGGCTTCTCAGACCGAGAAGCATCATGTTCACACAGCTTTGAACTATTACAAAGACCCTGGTGATGGGAGTCCTCCTCCTCCAAGCTACGTCGGCAAGCCGGAGACTTATGAAAGGCCCTACGAGCCATTGGACGTGACCATCAATGACATCCGAGGAGAAGAGGGCGAGTATACCTTGGACAAGAACGGTTTTCAGATCTTCCGTCGCGAGAGCGTCGAGAAGGACTTTGTCGACGACGAGCAGATCAAGGCACAGTATTACCCTGAGACGGAGCAATTGTTGAAGGACGCGTTGGTACTTCCCAAGCCTTTTCTGTTGGTGATGTTTTGGCTGACGTGAGCACGCTCTTGTGAGGAAACAGGACGGGAGCTTCTCGTATCTTCATCTTTGACCATACCGTCCGTCGAGTGCCCAAGGACCAGAGAGGCCCGCCCGCGGCGATCAACCTCCGAGGACCCGTCAATCGAGTCCATATCGACCAGAGTTACGGCGCGGCCAAGAACCGTGTCCCTCACCACCTACCTGAAGATGCGGAGCGGTTGCTCAGGACCCGGTACCAGATCATCAATGTCTGGCGGCCGATCAAGAAGATTCTGAAAGATCCTTTGGCTGTTGCCGATGCACATTCCGTTCCTGACTCGGACCTCATTGGCGTGGGGCTCATATACCCTGACAGAAAGGGTGAGACGTATACGGTCCGCCCGAACCCGGAGCATAAGTGGTATTACCTCTATGGGCAAACGCCGGAGGAGACGTTGCTGATCAAGTGCTTCGACTCGAAGTTGGATGGGAGGGCGAGGAGAGTGCCACACACGGCGTTTGTCAACCCAGAAACGGTGAATGAGAGCTCGCGTGAGAGTATTGAGGTTAGAGCTCTGGTCTTTTTTGAGGATCAGCCTGCGGAGTAGTGATGTCCGACCCTACGGGTTGAGTTGAGGTAGCAAGTCGATGACTATGATGGAGGGTACCATGATCTGTTGTATTGTAGTTGCTGACGATGAAACGAACTGATGTAGTGTATGGCAATATGAGATTGTTTTACGCCATAAGGGAAGGATGTTTCGTTCGATACTGGAGTACTCGGCTCTGCACGAGAGAGCAAGGCTATATCGGCAAAACGGAAGGAGGATGCCGACCACGTGATTCGCCAAGGCTGCCTCTTCCCGCCGGACGCCATGTCAACGGTGCTGCGCCATGTGGCGGTGTCCCCCCCCCCGGATTCATTGACGATGGGCGCATCCTGAGAGGGCTGTGTATGCAACTACAACAACTAGTACTCGTGCTACCAACGACCAAATTCCTGCCTGCGTCATCTTCCCAACGCCGCGCAGCCTTGGCTGTCCGATAAAAACACCTGTAAGACCTTGCCGTGCTTGGGGAAAAGGCAAACACTCTGCTCCGTATCTTCCTACCTACTCCTCGTAATCTTTCCCGAGCTTCAACTTACCCCTCCACATCCTACTTTTCATTGTTCTTCTAACGAGCTTTCTTACAACCACAACAGCGAATGTCATACGGTCCTCCTCAAGGTCAGCCTCCGTACGGAGGAGGATACCCTCCTCAAGGTCCAGGTTACGGCCAAGGTCATCCTCAGCAGGGTCCCCCTCAGTATGGTGGCTATCCTCCCCCTCCACAAGGAGGTTACGGTGGGCCACCGCCGCAACAACACTTTGGCGGACCGCCTCCAGGTCAATTCCCTCCTCCACAACAGCATGGAGGATACGGGCCGCCTCAAGGTGGTTTCCCGCCACAGCAGCAATGGGCTCCTCCACCCTCGATGCCCTCACCAGGCTACGACCCCAGAGCGCAGGCACAGGGTGACGCCTCACGCGACGCCGATGCTTTACGAGCAGCGATGAAGGGGTTTGGCACGGATGAGAACGCACTCATTCGAATCCTGGCCAAACCAGATCCTCTACAAATAGCGCTGCTGAGAAATACATACAACCAACGACATCGTCGTGATCTAGAGAGAGATATAAAGTCGGAGACGTCAAGGTACTTTTGCGATGGATTGGTGGCGATCGTCCAGGGACCGCTCATGCACGATGTGCACTCGGTCCATGGAGCGATTAAGGGATTGGGAACGAGAGAGGCCACGTTGAATGATGTGCTCCTTGGCCGCTCAAACGCAGATATGCGCGCGATCAAACAAGCCTACCACGAGACTTTCAGACGTACCCTCGAAGACGACGTGAAGGGCGATCTGTCGATGAAAACAGAGCGACTGTTTAGCATGGTCATGGCAGCCACGAGGCAGGAAGAGTCCGCTCCCGTGATCCCACACGAGCTAGAACGAGACGTGAATGAGCTGCATCGTGCCATGGACGCACGTATCGGCACTGATCAGATCACAGTCTGCAGCATCCTCGCCAATCGAAGTGACGGTCAAATCCGAGCGCTGAGTAACCACTGGCAACAGAAGTATCACAGCCAGCTTGAAAAGGTCATTGACTCGGAGTTTTCCGGCCACATGAAGGACGCTCTGCTGCTTATGGTGCATCGCGCAACTGATCGTGCCATGTCGGATGCAGTGCAGTTGGAAGATGCAATGGCTGGCCTTGGTACCAAGGATACTCTTCTTGTTCAACGCGTGGTTCGTGTCCACTGGAACCGAGCGCATATGGACCAGGTGAAGCGTGCTTATGCTCATCGGTACAAGAAGGATTTGATCCAGCGTGTCAAGGGAGAGACTCGCAGTCACTACGAGGCCTTGATGGTGGCTTGTTTGACATAGTAATTACTTCGGTGTTTCTGAGGTCTCTGACTGAACAGACGAATTTCTTTACTCACCTTACTCTACTAAAGTAGCAGCTTCACAGCAACCACGAGCACACTCTTGGGACGAGCGGCCGGAAAGGGGGAGTTTTATGGTTTAATCCGATTCTCTGTGGAAAGGGCGAGTGGTGCCTTGTGGATTGTTTTTGGTTATCAGCATCTTTCCCTTGGTGGTTCACTTCAAAGTATTGTTTACTAAACCAAACCCGTCCCTCGCCTTGATTTGTATGCTTTATGATCGATCGGGTAATGCATAAGTCTGTAAAGTAGCGGTAACCCTTGTCCTAGATAACAATGCCATGCCCGTTGTTGTACATCTACCTCGGTTAGGTATACTATCAACATGTGAATACCCACCTACCTGAGGTATGTACCTCTCTATACCTGGACTCCGTATCGATCGCACAATCGATGCCAGGTGCATTTTTGAAGTCTCGAGATTACGACAAGGAGATAGTGGAAAGGAAAAGAAGGCTGAAACGGTCAAGAGTCCCGATTGGATGGATGTGTTTTTTGCCTGCTCCAAATAGATGTCACGCTCGCTGTAGTCTGGAAATGCGTCCAGCAGTCTCAGAATCGGCATCTCAGAAAAGGGACACGACAACCCAAGCCGTGCTCGCACGCAGCACTACTTCTTCACTGGACGAACAACACGGGAGCGACGACAAGCTGCCACAACATAAATGGGATAGTTTCTCAATGCAGATACCAAACTGGGGATCCGTCGAATCGTTCGCGCAGTTCAAGGTGTCCATGAATGCTCAAAAGTATCGGATAATGGAGTATTTGGTGTTCAGGCATTTCCTTGCCGTGACGAGGTCTGATATGTCTGTGTTCCACGATCAGCAACCACTGTTCGCATTATGTTTCGGCCGTTGCCAGAGTGGTTTGATGCACAACCAAGTCGACATGTTCAATTACCGCATTTGCCTCTCCATGGACGACTTGCGCCCCTGATTCTCAAAACAACAACATTTTATTTATGAGTCAATCAACACGTTGTAAAGGGGATCCGAGGTCCACGGATCCGATTGTCGGATGAGTACGATCGATCATACGGACGTTGCTTGAAACGCCACATGTGGTCTTCCGGTGGATCGGAAAGACTCGGGAAAGGCTACATGCTGATGGTCCAGAATACATCACGGTCGGCTGTGCGGTAATTGTTCGGTATGGGCCCCGGGAAGATGACATGGAGTTGACCGAGGACGGAGCCATGTGTAGAATAGCTGGAGTCCGTTAGAGGTTCGGGAATCATCATGGAGAGAGAAAGCCCAAAGGACGAGTCATAATGTTGGGTGTTTCTGTGCATGAAAGAAGACAGACTGCACCTGGGTGTTGGAGGTCGAGGCATATGAAAGCAGCCTGGAACAACTGTTTTGCCGAAGAGGCGTAGAATTTCATCACATGTTCGGCTTGGCTGCGCTGCTGGTCTCCCCGCAATTTACAAGGGAGGAAGAAGAAGAGATTCACAGCAGCGCAAGACAGAACGCATGACAATGATTTTTCTCTGCCCTCGTCGACATGCGTCAGAATGAACAAGCCATCGACCATCCTCGACCCTCCCCACCGGAAGCGATTCGACTCTGGCCACCAGGCATTCTCCATTATTCTCCATTCACCCCTCGTCCTGTTCCTGGCCGGGATGGATGCCAAAGCCATGGCCTTCTCCCATTGATCCTCCCGCGGCTGATGGGGCCCTGGCCACTCATCATGTACCTCGGCGGAAAGGACAAGGTCTTTTCTGATGTACCAAGATTTGCGGCAACGCGTGCCCATCTAGTAAGGTAATTCTCGACTCACGCCTTGGATTCGGATTGGAACGGATTGCTGTTGATTGACATGACTAGACACTCGGTTTCTCTACTTGTAGAAGAAGTGACCTCACCCTCCGCGTGCTTCGTGCTCTCTGTCTGGCAATTCTCCTCTCTCTTTTTGTTCGAGGTCATCATCTCCTCTTCCCAGAGCCTTCTTGGCCTGGCCACTACAACAACCTCCTTGTTTCCGGCTTGGGTACTCGTGTCGTTTTTGCTATAGAGAATTCCTGGTAGACCTATCTACCTACCTACCTACCTACCTCCTGACACACCGTGGACATCATCCGCTTTCCCACGCGGATACTATAAGACCTGCTCCTGAAGAAGCGCACCTCGAATCACATATTTCTTCGCCTCCAAACGGTCGAGCGAGCGAGCAAACACTTGACAGAGCTCATTGCCATACCATCGTGTCGTACGAGTATAAAAGGCAAAGCCTAAGCTGTTCCTCGAAATGTCTGCCAAAAGCGTAAAAGGCGAGCATGGCAAGAAGCCGGCGTCTGCGGCAGTGAACCTGATTGCCGGAGGCGGTGCTGGCATGATGGAGGCCCTCGTATGCCATCCGCTCGACACAATCAAGGTGCGAATGCAACTGTCCAGAAGAGGACGGGTACCGGGACAGAAGAAGCGTGGCTTCGTCGCGACGGGAAGAGATATCGTCAAGCGGGAAACCGTGTTTGGGCTGTACAAGGGTCTCGGAGCCGTCTTGACAGGCATCGTACCGAAGATGGCCATCCGGTTCACATCATACGAGTGGTACAAGCAATTATTAGCGGACAAGGATGGCGTTGTTACATCCAGAGCGACTTTTCTAGGTACGTGAGAATGTGAAACTTCGATGAAGTTTGTCAGAGTCGGGGAAACTGTTTTGCTAACTGCGCTCGCACAGCTGGACTGAGTGCTGGTGTAACGGAAGCCGTGGCCGTCGTAACGCCGATGGAAGTCGTCAAGATTCGCATGCAAGCGCAATACCACAGCTTAAGCGACCCCCTCGATGTTCCGAAATACCGAAGCGCGCCGCACGCGCTGTTGACCGTGGTTCGCGAGGAAGGATTCGGAGCCTTATACCGCGGTGTGTCGCTGACGGCGCTGCGACAGGGAACGAACCAGGCCGTCAACTTCACGGCGTACACAGAGTTCAAGGAGATCCTGCAGCGATGGCAGCCTGAGTACCAGGGGCAGAACCTGCCGAGTTACCAGACCACTGTGATTGGGTTGATCAGTGGCGCCATGGGACCGTTCTCTAACGCGCCCATCGATACTATCAAGACGAGGTTACAGAAAACGCCTGCCGAGCCTGGACAGACAGCCGTATCAAGAATTGTGGCCATCTCAAGAGACATGTTCAAGCAGGAAGGCTTCAAGGCGTTTTACAAGGGTATCACGCCCAGAGTGATGAGAGTGGCGCCCGGCCAGGCCGTGACATTTACCGTTTATGAGTTTCTGAAGAGTCATATTGAGGATAGCAACTGGTTGAAGCTTGGGACTGGGAAGTATGAAGAGTAGGAGCGTAATCATTGTTGGTAACCCAGGTGAGAGAAGTTGGATGATCAAGTGGAAGGACGAGAAGAGTTGGAGAGCACAGTTGTCCGTCTATCTATCTATATCTACTTGAGGTCAGGTAGTTTTTGCATTTTCTGGAGCGAGGATATAAAAAGCCACAGCACCAGTTTTGTTTTTGATGAGAGAGGGATATACCACCGCTATGTTATTCCAGAAAAAATTGTACATAGTCCTAAGACAAAGTGAAGACCAAGAGCATATCGTACTCCTGCAAAAGACGAAGGAGAGCGAGGATATTGAATGCGTAAGGCGTCAGTCATTTTCGAATCGAAAGAATCGTGATGCCTGGTGGCAATTTCTGAGTTCCCCCAGTGTTACGAGTACTCGTATATATTCCACGCTGGGTACTCTGCAGGCCGCAGCTATCGTATAGGTACCAGCTACAGTAGATACCCTGCCTAGACGAGGATATAGAGGGGCTCACCAAGCAGATGTTGCGTATCCGATCAGGCTGACTTGGGCCGAAACCAGCGGGGCAATACGCAGTACATACGGAGTACAGCCTGAATGAGCCTCGTTGTCAACAACAACTTCCCTCGAACAAAATCTCTCGGCCGATATTGTATTCCACTTCATTTCAAGAACGTACACTCCTACAAGGAAGTCTCCTGTACGCATAAAGAGAAACAAGTGTCCTCTTCCTATTCCTCGCTCCTCCGAAGTCTACCACTTTAGAACATTAAATTCATCCAAGCATACCACGTAGCTTCTCGCTACCCAAACCATTCTCGAAGATCATCCCATCACTCACCACCAACTACCAAGTCACCATCTTACATAGCTAGCGACAATGCAGTCCGGAATATCAGGTACATACACATTCTGCCTCTTGCTGAATCCCCTCACACTGGCACTGGCACTGGCACTGACATGGATACATCACCACAGCGTCGGCTCAACTACACGATGCATTCACACGCTTCACGTCAGACACCACATCCCTCTTCGCCCTCCCGATCACAATAACCCAAGAATCGCTCACACCTCTCGACGCCGTCCCCTTCCCTTCCTCTTCCGCAACATTCTCCTCCAGCCTATCTAGTCTCGACTCGCTCCTCACACCGACCGCACCACTCTATCTCCTCCTCCGCCGTGCACCATCATCCCCCTCTCTCGTCGCGGTTACGTACATACCCTCTCGAGCGCCCGTTCGGCAAAAGACACTCTTCGCATCCACACGAGCCACGCTGGTCAGGGAACTCGGCAGCGAAAAGTTCGACGAGACTGTCTTCCTCACCGAGCGAGAAGAGGTTCTCGACCCGGCGCAGTGGGATGAGAGGGCTGCACCTTCTGCTTCTTCAGCCGATGCTGGCACTGGCGGAGGCGACGTGGGTCTGCTGAGCACAGAGGAGCGAGAACTGCAAGCAGTCAAGCGAGCAGAGGAGGAAGAGCGCCATGGCACACGCGGGCGGGATCTCATGGGTGAAGGAGGCAGTGGCGGCGTCATCGGTTCTCGAGATGGGACTGGCACAGGGAGGAGCGGAGTGGTTATGAAGATCACCGACGACGCGCGTGAAGCATTGGGTGCCGTGGTGAACGGGACCGAAGGGTTGACTGTACAATTGGGTATTGAGGTTGCGAGCGAGACGACGACTTTGATCGCGAGTCACGATAACGTCAGTGTGGCGCAGGTCATCGGGCTGATCCCCACGGACAGACCTAGTTATACGTTCTATTCTGTCCCGGGAGGAGCGGTGTTCATCTACGTCTGCCCAGGCGTGAGTAAGGTCAAGGAACGGATGATCTATGCCAGCTCGCGGAGGGGATTGTTGCACATCGCTGAGGGAGAGGGCGTCAAGGTGTTGAAGAGGCTGGAAGCCGGGGACCCAGATGAATTGGAGGGTCGGCTGGAGGAGGAAGTCAGAGGGCTGAGTACTGTCGGGGCCGGAGAAGGTGGTGACGATGATGGTGCAGCGGCCCCAGCGCCAGGGTCGGGTACGGCTACACCTAGAGGTGGTGGTTTCGCGAGACCGAAGAGGCCAGGTAGGAGATGAGGGCCTAAGTCAGATCTTCAAATGAATGTCGTTTTAGGGAGTGAGACGTAACGGCAACGATTTGGCAATAAGAAAACAGAAATACTTCAGCATAGCGATGGAAAGACGGACGAAAGAATACAACGGGTAGGATGGCTCACATTGCACGGGAAAACAAGTTTGGACATGGAACATGAATCCAGTATGAAGCTTGATGTGCTTCCCGCTTTTCACTATCTCTGATGGTCCCCTTGCCGTTACAATCTGGCTGACTTTCTTAAGAGGCATGCCCTCTTCCAACGCAGAATGGGATGAACCTGCTGCCCCAGTCTCGAACTTCCATATCGCTGTCATGTGCTGCCATTCCCACCCAGCTAGAAAATTCCTTCTTTGCATTCGTACTATGCGCCACAATGTTGATCAGATGCATCAATAGTGATTTTGGCCGACGAGCTGCGATAAAAGGGCGGGATGTCAGGAAAAATGCCGATACGTCTGGGCGTTTATGTATTGAAGGTTTTGAAGCATGACAGCAGCCGCTAGGATCGACCACCCGGAGGGGGAGAGAGAGAGAGAGAGAGAGAGAGAGAGAGAGAGAGAGAGAGAGAGAGAGAGAGTGTGTGTGTGTGTGTGTGTGTGTGTGTGTGTGTGTTGGAACGAATCTCCCCCTCTACAGCTCTGTGTTGCTTGAGTGTCGTTATACGATCTGGAGTCCGACACCGTCGTAGCTTACAAGGCTCAGCCGTCTTTGGGCGTTCTCAAATCATAACCACAAAAAAAAGGTAATGATTTCATCGTGAATGGTCGTTGAGTTTAGTCGGCTCGTAGTTTTGTGGATCTGACAAGCAGTTGCTTTTAGCTCGTTCCTTCAATGGTGGCCGCAATGATGACCCCCGAGGCCTTGCTGTATGTTATGATCAAAGTGCAAATATTGTCCACTCCCACTGCTTTGATTTGATACTGATATGATTCCGAGCATTGTCAATATTGTTGTTGATTCCTGAAATTCTTCTTCTGGTAAAACAGATCCGTCCTCGATGAACCCAGATTGATAATCTTCGGGCACCCGTCTCGATCTTTCTCTAGCCTCGTGCATTCGAAGCAGTAAAATGCGTCACTGATTCCCTCGCCGCCACACACGACGCATTTGTTCTGGTAATTGCCAAAGGAACATTCGTCGCAGATTCGGACCAAGGTCGTGGGTCGGACGTAGGAGTCGCAGACGGGACATTTGCCATCGCATTTGTCGCAGAGACGACCGAGCGAAATGCCGGGCGCTTTACGGCACATGACGAGATCGGGATGATGGCGAGACATTGTTGCAGTAGCGAGATGAGAATGAGATTGCGATGTGTGGGTTGACCTGTGAGTGGGAGATGGAACACAAAAGACCAAAGGTATTTATGTTGTACGAGTGTCGGAGTCGAAATGTCGCGTAGAAAAGAATGGAACTGTAGTCCAGGGCAGCCTTGCGGGAGAATTTCTAAGCCTTGTTTCCCTCGAAGGCAAACTTTCTCCGCAAAATACGGTACTGTACAAGGACCTTAAGGCAGCGAGGCCGTGCTGCCGTCTCCAACACCCACTCAAGTCAAGGGTGGTAGGACTCGTCCTGTGTACTCCAAACCCCGTATTTCTGTGGAAGCTTTTCCCACAACTCCGATCTAAGGCAGTATGTGGTTTTTGAGTATGCATAACGGTTGGGTCGATATGTAAACGTCAAATACACCCGTCATCAAATTCAACATACCCCGTTCTCGCCGTTACCTTGAGCAAAAGGAAACACTTCGTTCGACATGATTTCCTCCGCCGTCGTCATACCGGACGAACCTCAACCTCAACCTCAGCCCGAAAGTCCTACACAACCCAGATCTTTGAAACGGCGTCAGTCATCTATATCCTCGGAAACAAGCAAGCGACCTCGTTTGGATGCGCCCTCGTCCAATGACCGTGCAGGCTCCCCTACGACGCAATCACCAACGACCAGCCGGGATGGGGCAAGTGCAATGTCTCCTCCGCGTCAAACGGACGCAGGACGCAGGAAATCCTCACTGAATGTCGAACAAGACAAGTCGCGCAACCGCAGACTCTTCGGCTCGTTGCTGGGAACGCTATCGCAATCGTCAAGACCGTCCAAATCGGCCGCGGGCACGAACGCAGCGTCTGCGCGCAACTCAAGGCGTGAGGAGATTGAGAACCGGCAGCGAGAGCGACTGAAGCGGGAAAATCAAGAGTTGGCGGACACTGCTCGTAGGAAAAAGGAGGAAGTGGATCGCGTGAGACGGATCGAGCAGCGTATCTGGGACGAGGAAGGCATGAGAGTCAGACATCGAAATCTGCGGGCAACTGCTCGGTCTTTGAAGACGAAAACGAACCCTCCGTTGGTATGTGTATTCTGATGTCTTTGCGCGTTTGGGAGTCGGAAGCTAACCTTGGGTTACAGTACTATAAACCGTGGGAGCTAAGGGAGCACGAAGAAGAGACTATCAAGCGCCAGATTGAAGAGGCAGAAGTGACTATTCGGCGAGACCTAGACGAGTTCGAGTCGAAACGGCCACATGAGTCCAAGAGTGCCGAGACCAAGCGCGATCAAGACATGTCTATGAAGGCTGAATGCGATGAGGAGCAACTCCCTAACGGGTCCAATCTGGCACCAGCAGCCAGTGATGGCAAAGGAAATACGCCGAGTGAGCCTGAAAGGACGGATGTCGATACGACTGCGATTCCAGAAGCCCCAACTAAAGACGAGCTGAAGGAAGAGGAGCAACGGCCCACTAGCGCCAGTAAAGATGATGACCATGGTGGTGAAGAGCTGGAGAGAGGCCAAGAAGACGATGTTATCTATTGAGCAAAACCCCTCAAGGGTGGGATCGATGGCGTACCACTCAGGTCTTCAGGTATGGATGGGTTCGGTCATGACCCCTATTTTCACACATGCGCCTGCTGTTCTAGAAATCATTCCGACTCGAGAGGAACGAATCAGATAGGACGCTGTGGCTCTATCTAGAGTCAGGGATCAACACATTAGACTATGCCGCCATAATCTACTAAGCACCCACTGCCTCTTCTGGACGAGGACTTTGGAATACACGTCCCAAAAAGGCAGAGTGTTTTAACGAAGCACAACAACATTGCGTTGTATCGTTAATTCCTCCAAGGTTGACATCAAGTAAAACGCTTGTCTCTACATTCTAACAGTGAACAAACCTTCGTTAAACCAGTGGATGAAAGCGGTCATTTGAGTTAACAACTACCTTACCATGAAAACGATTCTTCAACAAGCCTGATTGAGATCTTCGTTCCTCGCTTCGCAATCGCACATACCGCATTCCTTACATCATCAGCCAGACTGTCAGGGCCACTGACCATGACAACAGGATGCTGCCCTGGACCAGCAAGATTAACTTCCTTCTCTAGTTCCTCACGCACATTCATCCGTTTCCCGATAAAGACCTCCTTCTCGACATTCATCAGCTCGTTCGCCAGAGCGTCGACCAGACTACTTGTTCGGACACCCCAGAGTAGTTTACTCCGGCCGGGATGGGAACGCAACAGTGGTAGGACCGTCGTGATACCGACTCCACCAGCGATGCAGATCAATGTTGGATGCTCGGAAAATGTAGAGTGCTTCCCATATGGAGACTCCGCGAGGACAGGGAGCCTTGTGGAAGAACGCAGTAACGAGGTGAGACCGCCGCGACCACGGAGCAGGAACGTCATGGCTAGCCTTGGTTGTTGGGTTTGTTCTTTGTTTGATGAATCTGAATCGATTGAATGGGCGGACGTGGAGACGACATTACTCGTGGCGCCCTCGTTCTTTTCGATGTCGGTTGAAGTTTGCATCGGCACGGCACTCTGTGTGGCTGACAACACGGTTGAAGCCACTGAGAAAGGATGATTCTCCCAGACACGCCACGTCAGCGTCGGGAAGTACAGATACGCATGTCCGTCGCCTCCAACGCCAGCAATATCGACGCGAAGATAGTCGTCGTCAATAATGGTGATATCTGCCCATCGCAGGCCGTTACGAGCGAGTATGGCAAGTCGTAGGAGACGATCAAACCCCCAAACCGCGAAGGAGACGTAGATCCAGACCTCGTAGCCCCATTGGTGCGCGAAGCGGTCGTAGATGTGAAGATAGCAGCCGACGACGACCAAAACAGAAACAGCAATGTGCCAGAGGAGGAAAGCTTCGTAAAACAAGCGCCGAAGTGGTAATATTGACATGGGGAGCAGGATGGACATGCCGATCGTTGCAATCACGCCCCAGTACCAATATGGAAGCTTGCTCTCGCTGCTGTGATTACCATCAACGACGTAGATGCGGAGGTAGATGAGGGAGTGGATGATGGCCTGCACCGTGGCAATGGTAGCGACGTAGCGGTGCAGTACCAGGAAGGTATCGTGGCTCCAGTTGGTCAGCCATAACAGGACATTGTTTCTTCCGGCATATAAGATGAGTAAAGGGATGTTGGCAAAACTCAGGACACCACAGCGATTGGTAACATATGTCAATATTTCTCGACCTGCATTATCGGGAAACCAGGCATTTGGCTGCTTCGAAGAATAGCCGACGCAACAAAGGAGGACGTTGATGACGGTCAAATACATGATGAAAAGTGCTTGGCCCCTTGTTGGCATGATCGTAAGACCCCAGAGGATGGGGACTTTGTGCCGGTGTCCAATAGCAGGAGGGTCGACAATGAAGGCATTGAAGAGAGTCGTCCAGTAGGTTGGGAAAGGTAAGAATCGAAGGAGCGAGAATCCGATAGGAATGACCACTCCAGAGAGGAAAACGACCAGTCTATATGTTGGCAGATACGTCAGTTGTTATGGCTGAAGCAAGATATGAGGCCTTCGACGACTTACCCATATCGTTCATGGAAAGTCTCAACATGTTCAAAGGCATTGTTAGCGTTCCAATTTGGCTGGTAGTCATCGTCGGAAACAAGCATCGTGTGATTCAAGGGGTTTCCTGATATGATCGTGTCCGACGGTGTGGACTTTACTTTTGCTAAAGCCTCTTGGTAAGTCTCTTTTGGATCGGGCTGTACGGCGGCGGTCCCAGGAATATTCATCTGCCACCACTGTTCGACCTGCCAATCCTGTAGGTTTTTGACACTGGGGTCTTTGGGGCACTTTTCACTGATGCAAACAGCCATAGATTGGAGAAATGCATCATCTGTGGCATAGCATTCGGCTGAGGTAGTGAAATCAGATCCAGCCATGTGCATTCCTGCCATACCCTCCATGTCCATGCTCTCAGAGCAGTTCAACTGAGCGCCAGATAGGACACTCCGACATGAACTGCAACAATTGGGGTAGTACATTTGGATTCCATACCCAATAAGACCGTGCCTGTCACGCCCGCTCGAGGTCATCCCGGTAGACAGGCCCAGGAGAGTGCTCAAGGCAAGAAGTCGAGCCGTAGCAAGAGATGCCATTGTTGCTGTATACCTTGGACAGATGGTACGAATTCCGGCAAGAGGTCGCCAACGGTGTCTTTAAGTAGGACCATTGTCTTTCATGGTAATTGCAGCCGCATTACTGGGCCAGTAGGGCCACCATGGCCAAGGCCACATAACCTGCATGTCCGCCAAAATGCTCTAGCATGAATGGTGCGCTGTATACAGCTGCCCCTGTCGCCAGGGGGTTGGCCCCACAATTAGGTCCGAGGGAAATGTGCTCAATACGCCAAGGTCCAGCCAACATGGCGCATGAGCACGTTTTCAAGCCACTCTTGTCCATCTCGTGGCGAAAACCAGATTTTAGAGAAGCAAGGCAAGGGCAAGAAACCTCCACAGATGCCCTTCAGAGACGCCCGGCTCATGTGATGATCGCAATGCGGAGGACTGATTGAAGTGAGAAGGAATAGCTTTCAATTGTGCACGTTGCGCACGTTCTTTCATACTTGCGCACCGAAGCGGGTGTCTCCACGTTCTCCAGATGGATAGGATCGAACATGACCTGTTTCAACGTGTCCATTTGGGCAACTTCCAAGGCTTCCCTCGCCGCTGTACCTCGTTGCCAAGGGGTGTTCGACTTCGACCTCGACCAAGGATTGCGCAAACTTACGCATTACGATAATCCCTCTGAACGGAGAACGACAGGAGAAATGGACTTACCACGTGCCTAGAACGCTATCTCACTAGATGGGCAGTGTATTTCCAGGATCATTCGTCGTAACGCTCAAAGTGATTTCCTGTGTTCGTCTTTTGAAGAACGACGGTAGGATCTTTGGCGCGTTGCCTGGGTTTCTCCCGGCGATAGTTCCTCAACTATCAGACCTTGCGCACTGGTACTTGAGAACGTGTTTTGTGCTGTTGGTGCTGGCAATCCACAGGGTTTGTGCATTCAATGCGTCAAAGAAGCAGGTGAGTTCAGGGAACCGGCCGTCCTCGGACAAAAACACTAGATTGAAAAAGGATTAGTGGCTGGCGTCTTAGATAAGCCATACATTGTCATTCTTTGATCTTTGATCTGTACTTCGCGCTCCTTCTTCTCCAAACACCAACGTTCACTATGTTTGCTACAAGGCCCCTCTTCTGTGAATACTTGTTGAATCTATGATGTCTTTCTCTTTAGCATGTTATCCCCTCTCATGAATTCTTGGTGTCTTTGGTTTGTCCCTTGATTATACTAAGAGTTCTGCCTTCAGCAAGCTTGGCAAAATTTGTTAGCTAGGCACATTTGCTGGCAAGCCACCGCTATATCACGATTAAGTCACTCAAATGGAGACCGTCGTTCGGCCCAAGGCTGAAGAGTCCAGTCCCACTTCGATCAATGTTCTCACTCTGAATTGCTGGGGTCTCAAGTACCTCTCGAAGTTTCGAACAGAAAGACTATCCGAAATAGGCAATCGCATCGCCGACTATACACCTCAGCTTGATGTCGTTGGCTTACAAGAATGCTGGACATTTGCTGACTATTTGAATATTCGAAACCGAACGCGATCAATATTGCCATATGCGAAATACTATCATTCAGGTATATTTGGGGGAGGCTTAGCTATTCTCAGCCGTTGGCCAATCAGAGATTCGTCGATGTTTCGATATTCTTTGAACGGCCGTCCTACAGCATTTTTTAGGGGTGACTGGTTTGTGGGAAAAGGCGTTGCTTGTGCTCAGATACAATTGCCCGATGGAAAGATGATCGAGGTCTTCAATACCCATTTGCATGCACCGTACGAACGTGAACCCAATGACAGCTACATTTGCCATCGAACAGGGCAAGCATGGGAGATTGCGAAGCTTATGAGAGCGGCGTCTGATAGAGGAAGCCTCGTTTTGGGCATGGGCGACTTCAACATGGTACCTTTGAGTTTTGCGCATGTGCTTATTGAAAGTCGGGGCGGTGTCAAGGACGTCTGGCGTGTGGTCAAGCCCGGGAGCAGTGTTGGAAAAAGCAATCACATACCCGAAATCGAGCGCAGGAAGCGGATGAATGAAGACCCAGTTCCAGACGTGAACAGCAGTCTACAGGATCACGGGCATACTTGTGATTCGGTTCTCAACACCTGGCGCTGGCCTAAGGAGGATCGCAAACGCCTCGAGAAGGGTCACGACAGGCATATCGCAGGGACTGACCCCGATCCAAACTCATATCGGCTGGATTATCTCTTTTTTAATGGTATATCGAAGGGATGGAAGGTTAAAGATGTCAAAGTGGCACTTACTGAGAGGCACCCTGACCTTCGCTGCTCCCTGAGCGACCACTTTGCGGTACATGCCACCATCGAAAGATCTAAGACAAAAGCAACCGCACCGATAACGATCGAAGTGAATGGTATGCTTCGGGGCGATATGAACGATGTCCCGAACGCTGAATCAGCCGGTTTTGAGGACAAAGATTTCGATGCAGCGATCTCCAAACTGCCGACACATAAACATATCGGACAAGACTTTTACCATGATATCCTGGCTATGATACACAAGTATAATTTACGAGAGAGAAAGCAACGGCGATGGCGATGTCTGCATTTTATCGGATCTGCGTTTATTTCGATTGGCTGTTTTGTGGCAGTTTGGTGGTCTCCAAGAAACTTCGTCTCCTTTCTTCTCATCTTGCTGAGCAGCTTGGGACTGATGGCCGGGACCGTAGATGGGCTCATTGGATTCCTTTTCGTGGGATCCGAGCTCCGAGCCCTGGCAGAATTCGAGTGGGAAGTTCGAAATGCATTGCAGTTGGCTGGCGGTCCTGTTCAGGACGATCGAGCTCTGAAAGACTGGTACGACTAAAGGCATATGCGACTAGGTCTTTCGTTCAATGTTGACGCATGATTCAAATGTGGTATCTGCAACTCAAGCGCACGACAAGCAATGGGATTGCAAGCCTGACAAGCGCCCTGTAATGTCGGCGCTTAGCCGCGATTACCTCCCAGACATGCTGGCCTATTGCGCAAGAAATAAAGATATATCAGAGACAGCCGCGCTGTCAATATGGAGCGATGGAATATGCACGACAATGGGAGACGATGGCAAGTATGGTGGTGGCTGACAAAGGGGAGAAGCAGGAGGTGGTGTCGGTGTTTCGAATGTGATCGTCCAGCCTGCTGAGTTGGCGGTTTTGGTTCAAAAGGCCCAAACTCCCACCCAACCTCAGCTGCCTCAACATTTCCAACCACAATTGCACCACCACTCCTTTTTCCACTCTGTCTATCGCGAAAAGTCGGTCGCATAGGTGTTAATTAGCTGTCGTCAAACTTTTGCGATACAGCGACAACTCAATCACAAGGTACGTAAATATCTTTCACGTTCTCGTCACTTCACTCGACGACCGCCTTTCGCCTTGTTGCCTATTCATCACCTACCACGCGCGTCTTTTTATCGACCCCGTGACTCATCTGTTGTCGCGAGTATACAAACTCTCACATACAGTTGTTTTGTTCTATTTGACCTGTTTTGTGGAAAGCTATACCCATATCTCACCCTCACTGACCGCGTCGCCCTGCCCCGCCCTGCGTACGTCCACAACCGTTTGTGAACTGACGAAGACAAAAGCTGACCTTGTCACTCTATCGCAGTCGACTAGTCTCCCTTCCACAGCCTACACACCACAAAATCTCAAGTAAAGATGGCCCAAACACGCGGCGCAACTGGCAACGCGAAGCCTCGCATCTTCACCAACCCATCGACTGAACCAGTGCGTAAGCGCAAAGCTGGAACCACCACCAAGAAGCGCACTGCCAAACCCAAGAGCACCACTGGTGCGGGCATCACCAAAAAGGGCGCTCCGGCAACTCATCACAAGAGAAAGCCCAGTGTCAAAGACAAGGTCGAGGGCGCAGTTGAGAAAGTCATTGGAACAGTCGAACGCAAGCCCGCCAAGAAGGCAGCAGCCACCAAGAAGATCAAAGGCACAGACGGCAAGAATAGTAAGACAGTAAAGATCTGATCTAGATTGTCTAGAGTTTGGCATCACTGGCGTCATGCCTATTCAACTGTTCAGTGTCTTCTCTCTGGTGAAGAAATCAGCGCTCAGTACAGATATTGGGTCTTTTTGACGCGATGTGATGTGATGTGGTGCGACACGACGCGACGATGTGTCGTATTGGGCTTTGGAGTTGCTCTTAAAGAATGGGAATGGAAACAACAGGACTTGGTCTTCTTCGAATTGTGCCTTTTTGCGTATCCGTCGGCACTACAGGCGATTGCTGAACTATTATGGATGGGTTTCAGCAGGGTGTGGCACGTCTGTGGTTGTTGTGGGAGCCACGCCATCAGGACAAAGCAATTGGCAGTTTTAGTAGCATCCTCCCTGCGGTCATGTACATGTGAATGCAACCAATTCAATTCATGTCATTTCGGCTACCCGTGATAGAAGTCGAGTCCCAAGAGCAATATCTTCTTCTTCTTCTTGACATGCGCGGCATTTCTGGTATATCCATGAGACGAGCTGGGTGCGACGAGGCTGTCTGGTCGATTTTTTGAGACCGCTTCACCTTCATCAACCCAGTTCTTCTCCCCAGGCTCATACCCAACGAGTCCATCCATTTACATTCGTACTCGAAGGGACACACATCTGAACTATCATGCTCCGTGGTGCATGCCAAGCATGTGGGTAGGCTTAGGGGGTGGATGCCCCCGGGGGTGGGTGCCCCGGGGCGACGGGTGGGCTGATGGGTTTGTGGACCCGTATACATAAATAGTGGCCTTCATATTCTCCAGCCTACATACTCCGTACACACATGTACTGTAAATACTGTAGTAGACACGGCCAGTGGTATGGTGTAGTGACGCTAAGATTTGTTGGAAGAAAGCTGTGAGAAAGAAGGTTGTATAGCATCATTTGTTCCTTGCTATTTACACAGTACAGAGTCTAGACGTTTGCCTTCTCTACTAGACCTTGCCCAGATTGTTTCGGTCCGTTTCTTCACGACATCGCTATGCTCGAAAATTCAATACGCCCATTTGCCATGCCCATTTGACGCGCTTCCCATTGGCAATTTGATGATCATCACGTTTCGTTCCTATTCATTTCTTTAAAGTCCTCAGTGGCCGTTGTTCGTAGTCATGCCCAAGCTTCAGAAGTCAAAAGTCGCCATACCAAAATCTTCCTCAATCATCCAAGCTATCCCTCCTGTCTCGACGATAGCCCCCAGCCTTACCCTGCAAGCCGGGAATTGGATGGTGGTAAGCTTTGGTGTTTTGACTCTGTACGTCAAAGCCCAAAGGCGATGTGAAGGAGCCTGGAACAGGGCGGATTGGGCGCTGTGAGGATGCGTTCTTGTTGGGTGAGCCGTAGCGTGCTGGGCGGGAAGCACCGGTATCTGCATCAGATGCGCCTACGCTGAATCCATTTTCTTGGCCGTATGAGAAGTCCCGGCGAGACTGGCGCTTCTCTGGGCTGGCTTGTCTGGAGCGGTGAGCTGGAGGTGGTGGAGGACCAGCAGCAGATGCATTGTAACTATACTCGCTGTTGCTGTGCATGTCACTTGCGCTGCGCTCGGTTGCAGTGTAGTCGGTGCCGTAGAATTGTGCGTCAGAGTCTCTGTTCAATCCACCGACTCGAGCGGCTTTCTCGTGACGATAAGCCCGCACATCGTTGTCATGGCCTCCTTCCCAATTAGCTTCTTTGATTTCTCGCAGTTTGCGTTCCTTGGCTGTTTCTTTCTTGTTTTTCTTGGATTGCTTCTCGTTGACGATGGGAGCTTCAGATGACATATCTGTCACCGTCATAGTTTCATTCATGCCATCCATGTCTGCATTGGTGTGGGCATCTTTGTCAGAGTATCCATCCCCGACAACGCTTCCACCGCCGAGGATGGTTGATTTCGTGGCATTACTGAGTGTGGTACCGTTGGGACCTTTCCGACGAAGGACGGTCGATTTATATTCGTCCCAGTCTCCTTTGCGCCACTTGAAACCACCATTCTTGGCCCAAAAGAAGAACCAGATCGCTCCTAGGACGAAAGCCGCCCCGATGATAGCGAAGAGGGCTTGAAGACCTTTCATATTGATGTCATCTGGCGGAACGGATCCAGATCCTGGGTTGAAATGATCAGTAGGCTTTGAATCTCGTGCTGTGAGGACTTTGAACGTATCCATGGGGGAGAGGATGTTGGAGTCATCACTAATTGGAAGTAGAGGGTTTCTGAGTGGATTGATATCTCGTTTCTGGAAAGAGCTTGTGCTGAGTTCTGCGGCTGAGCGGGCGTCGAGCTCGAGAGAGGAGAACTTGAGGTCGTCGATTTCGAGATATTTGGAAAGAGAGGACACTGGTGCCATGATGATGATATCGGAGCCCAACGCTCCTGGAGAAACACTCTGGTCAGTGCGAGGAAGTCGAGTGGTGCACAGATGGGGTCGAGATGGTAAGGGCAGAGGTGGGCTGTAGCGCTCGTTGGCTTGGGTCTATGCTCTCTAGGTTGAGTTTTGACAGTTGTTAGAAAGATGTTCAGGACATGAGTTTGGAACAGACTCACACTGACAATAAGCAGAAAATATCGGCGCAGTTTCTTGTATTCACCATAAGTTTCCTGTATTCACCATAAGTTTCCTGGAGGTTGGTGATGTGGCTGGGAGACATTAACCAGCGCATGCGAGGCTGAAATTGGAGTGCCAGGAAAATGACGTCGCCTTATTTACATTCCGCTTCAAGCCTAGCTCAATCACCACGACAACTCTGCCAGCGAATTATTGCCGCGACTCATCGTTCCCAGCAATCATTAACAGTACTTCTGCCAGATAAGATTGAGATACTTGGATTCAATTACTTCGCTGAGGTTTGATACGAGGCGTGATCGCGGAAAGTTTGTAAACAACCATCACGCTCTTTTGCAAAATCGCCAATCACAGCAAGACTAGCCACCAACCCATCTGACGACCAAGCAGACGCGGTTACAGAAACCCATCTTCTGTGCTCGTTACAATGCAAAGACCATTCCAGATTTTACCTCTTACGTGATCTATCAGACACATTATCAATGCTGGAGGTTGAAGGGTGTAGCCATCTGGGAACGACATGAAGAGCACAAACCACTGATCAGGCAATAGCGTTAACACGAATCACACTCCTTATTCAGGTATTTTCTGCAAACCAAGATCACTTCAAGGCATGAGGTAAGGCCGTTGCGGAATGCATCGTCATTAATTAGTTGGAGCCAACATCTCAGGCTCCCTTCTTACCTAGTCACTCCTCTCGTGTCTACTTCAGCACCCCCAAATGACTCTATTTCAGTCATACTAGGCCATTGGTCGCGGTGATTTCTGTAGCCGAATCAGCCACCATCAATTATGTCTTCCAATCGAGGCAATAGATTCCCTGGTTTATCAGGAGATCGGTGAACACATAACACATAGAACAAGAACCAAACTAGCCAGCTTTGTCAAAGATATTCCAATTCTAGGTAGACAAGGACACAAGGGGCAATGTTATGGATCTGAACATGAGTTATTCTGGTGACAATGTCACATGCATACGTGCAGCAGTCACTCGGTTGAAAACGCACTTAATGGTGGTATCATGGCGCAGGCTCAAGGTATGCGCTCACCACCTCGACATTTGGCTTGCTTCAACCAGCATTCAGTGCGCAGAAGGAGAGGCAAGATGACTGGAAGATATGCCTGCACGTACGCTCCCCGAGATAAGTTTGGGATTTTGCTTGCTGGGTGCTCCATGCCGAGATGTATGCAGTTTCAGCCGGCGTGGGAGGAGGAGCGTAAGATGTTGGTGCAGGTTCTCATGCTCGCTTTCTGGTTGTGTGATTTTAGCGATGACGTGAGTTCAACAAGCGCTCTCTAACATAGATGCTCCATGATTATGAACAAGAGTCTCGAATAAGAGTTGTTGGGATTGCCCCAGGGATGAGTTGTGAAGATGGCGTAGACCTCGAACTGTGACGCAAGCGAGATGTAACCACATACTGGCGTGCATGGTTTCGTTTCCAAGTGGCATTAAAGGAATTTTGATAGCCTCAATATCCAATTTTGCGCCTGTTCGATGCTTACCTAGAACCTCCAGTCCTAAGTAAGCATTATGACATGAGAGTCATCCTGGCTAATGCTCCGTGTTCGCAACTCATATCCGGAACAATCTGCCAGTCATTTGTCGTCAACATGATGGTCTAGGAAGGAATATGCAAAAATATACTGTTCAGCCCCAGCAGAAGAAATCAGGTGCCTTAAACTATTTCTAATCGTTCCAAACCCTAGTAGAAGTCCTTGTAAGGATGGTAGGAGGTAAAAAGCGCAGCCTCGTCAACTACTGCGCTAGCCTATAAGAGTTAATGATTAATGCCAAGCTCAGCCTCGTACCGCGTCTCTGAATGCATTGCGCATCGTGAAGCTGCCTTCGCTCCAGCCAGTCCAACATCTTCAATCACGCCTCCTCACCACCCATACATCCGCAAACCTACTGTACCTACCTCCTAAACCTCTCGCTGAATCACTGAGCATACCAAACCTTCCGTACTCCGCAAACCAGAACAGACGCCGGCTTCGTACCCTTGCTGCAACAATGCCCGGCTTCGATTTCAGCAATTACAACCGCAATGCTGCCCTCCATGCCCGAGGAGTTCCTTTACCCAAAGCGACCAGTACCGGCACAACTATCGTAGGATGCATATATGACAACGGTGTTGTCGTACGTCGATGCTACCCTCAATTGTTAATACACAATACTAACATCCTTTGTCATAGATTGCGGCAGACACAAGAGCCACCAGCGGACCAATCGTCGCCGACAAGGTACGTCTTATCTTCAGCTGTTGCAAAGCATTTCCACTGACCCCTCTGTAATAGAATTGCGAAAAGCTGCATTATATCTCTCCCAATATCTGGTGTGCTGGCGCCGGCACCGCCGCAGATACAGAGTTCACGACTGCCCTCATCTCTTCCAACCTCGAGCTACACTCTCTGTCCACAGGTCGGACGCCTCGAGTAGTGACCGTTATGACACTCCTGAAGCAACACTTATTCAGATATCAAGGGCATATTGGTGCGTATCTGGTGGTTGCAGGTGTCGATCCTACAGGAGTAGGGTTGTTCACAGTTCACGCCCACGGATCAACAGACAAGCTCCCCTACGTAACGATGGGTTCCGGGTCGTTGGCCGCAATGGCAGTATTTGAGTCAACGTGGAAGAAGAATCTCACCAAGGACGAGGCGGTCAAGATCTGCTCTGAGGCGATTCTGGCTGGTATCTTCAACGATTTGGGATCAGGAAGTAACGTGGACGTTTGTGTCATTGATAAAGACAAGCCAACGCAGCTGCTGAGGAACTACATCAAACCTAATGAAAGAGTCAGGAAAGAACGCAACTACCGATTCGCCAAGGGTACAACCGCAGTATTGAACGAGAAGGTCATCACGAAAGAGGAGATTGGGCGTTATGTGACGGTGCATGAGATTGGCAGTGGCAGTGATTCTGACAGTATGGTCGTGGTGGAGAAGATGGACGTGGATGAAGTGTAGGGGCACGCAAACAGGACAATCTTGAGAGGTTCCTCTTCATCAATGTAACATCAAAATGGCGAGCGGGCGGGCGGGCGGGCATCGTATGGGACATGGGAGCTTCCCGAGCCAGGATCAGATTCGGTGTATCAACCTTAAGTGATGGCAGCATATTGCGCTTTTAGACTTGGGCGCTCTGAGGCGGAAGAATGCGCCGTTTGATGGATGTGGCCTTCACCGTCAGCCTTGCAGTTCTCACATCTAGACCTTTAAGTAGTGGCGTTAAGGACTATGCCCTTATTCCAACATGGAAACACATACGAAAGTGCTCTAGAGATCGCTTTTCTTCATTTCTCGTCCTCCCCCCTGACAAGCAGTACATTTTGTCCAGTGATTGTCTCCCACTGACTACCTCTCCGATATCATGATGGCAATGGCAAGGAGAAAGCGATGCTTCGTCAACAGAGCCTTGTCAACAGAGCCTTGTCCGCCGAACTACTGGTAAATGCAATTGACATCGACACGTGGCCTCCTTCTGAGTAGCTCCACAAACTTGGTTTCTCTTCAATACAAGCTCGTGTTGGGCTTGCAACATCGAAGAGCTACGAGCAACCTACGGAGGAGGACCAAGTGTCTCCTGTGAGGCTGGGAAAAGGTCGTATAAATCTCCCTCTGCGTGGTGCCAAACGCAATCCTACTTCCTCGAGGTTTGGCGGGATAGTGGTCAGGTTCCACCAACACAAGGCTTGGGATCTTTACAGACTCCTTATCTCTAAAACAAGCTGCAGTCGTAATGGCAGACCCTGGTGAGAGACCGCAGACTGGTAGTGGCACGATCCTCCTCATCCTGATTCAAGTGGCATCCCGAGCACTTACATTCCTCGGCAACCAGTTCCTACTACGCTTCCTGTCGCCATCACTACTCGGCATCTCCGTCCAAGTCGAGCTTGTCTCTGTGACTAGCCTCTATTTTGCTCGCGAGAGTCTTCGAGTAGCATTACAGAGACAACCTGCAGCCTCATCGAGTTCGAGTACGACCAACAGCCAGACTCAAGGACGGGCAACCCAGACGGTCATCAATCTCGCTTACCTTGCTGTCCTGCTGGGCTTCATCATCTCAACAGCTTTTGGCTACTCATATCTACGCGGAGCACCTTCAGAAGTCCTTGAAAGCCCCTACTTCATCATCTCATTTCAGATATATGGGGTCGCAACGCTGATTGAACTGCTTGCCGAACCTGCGTTCGTGGTTATCCAGCAGAAAGCACTATACACCGACCGCGCTCGTGCAGAGACGCTTGCCGCCATGGCACGTTGTTTTGCAGCATGCACCACGGCCGTGGTAGCTCACAAGCAGCGTCTCGCACCGTCTATCTTGCCATTCGCCGTTGGTCAGTCGGCATATGCACTTGTGTTGCTAACATTGTACTTTCTCCCAGTGCTACGGCTCTCTAGGGATGCGAAGTTCAGCCTCACTCCACGTAAGATGGAAAACTCTCCTGGAGGGACCGAACCTGGCAGTGAAGGTGCCGGATACTATGTACGACGATTTCACAAGGCGATCCTCGGTCTTGCTGCCACCATGTACATGCAGTCCATCTTCAAACTCCTACTCACGCAAGGAGATGCCCTGATACTGTCATTTCTCTCCTCACTCGCCGATCAGGGGTCATTCGCTCTGGCCTCGAACTATGGTGGATTGTTGGCCCGTTTGGTCTTCCAGCCCGTTGAAGAGAGTAGTCGGAATACCTTCGGGCGGTTACTTTCATCGCCCAGCCCCTCTAGTACTGCAGTATCCTCGAGAAAGTCGCACACTGCCTCCGCCTACTCATTGTCTTCACGGAAGGATCCTGCATATACGCAATCCCAGAACACCAAGACCAAGCAACAGCTTATTGCAGCTGAAGGCTCGACGAACGCCAACATTCGAGAAGCACTCACCTACTTATCCAAGACATTACGCTTCTACACCATCCTCGCCCTTCCCCTGCTCAGTATTGCGCCACACGTCCTCCCTCTTGTCGTTAGCCAGATAGTCGGAGCAAAATGGGCCAGCGCGTCTACGGCATCGCTACTCTCAACGTATTGTTACTATATCCCTCTCATGGCAGTGAATGGCATCCTGGACGCATTTGTTACATCAGTGGCCAGTCCAGCACAATTACGCACCCAGTCTCTATGGATGTTACTTTTCACCGGCGTTTACGGAGTCGCGGCGTGGACAATGCTTAGACGTTTGGACCTTGGTGCCGCGGGCCTGGTGGGCGCAAATATGGTCAACATGGTACTGAGGATCGTGTGGAGCATAGCCTTTGTGCAGCGATGGGCGCAAGAGCGCGATACTGCCGGCGACAGCAGAGTAATAAGAACGATGACCAGGGAGAGTCTGCCAGCGTCGGCGTCCGTTGCAGTAGCCGGGGCAGTCGCCCTAACACTCAAAGTCCATCCAGCAACTGGAGGAAGAGCTGGGGAAAGTATTTTGCTGCATGGAGTATCGCTAGGCTTGCTCAGTACGGGGATTGTCATATTGGGATCGACCATGTGAGTCGTCTATTCTGAATCGTCGTTTCATTTTCCGTCTAGATGGAATCTAACTTTTACTGCAGAATCTTGGCCGAACGAGATTTCTTACTGCAACTTCTCGAGTCAATCGTACCACAACGCCTTGCTGGAAAGATACCAGGTCTAACTAGACATGAATCAAAAGGTCAAGCACCGGCCGTACTCCAACACCAAGTCATACAGCGGAAAATTCAATAATTTAAAGACAACTCAATCATCAAAGGTGATCTTGGTGGCAGTCTTGCCATCCTCCGCTTCTCGATAGAAAGCACCATACGAATCGTGTTGCTTCTTCTTCACTGTTGTTCCGAACTTCAACAAGTCCTCGGGAACATCCTGCTTCGCTGCTTTCAGAACATTGACCAAGGCTCCTGCAAGAGGCTTGTCCTGTTCAGTGAACATGGTGATAGCCAGACCATCCTTACCGGCCCGACCGGTTCGACCGATTCTGTGGACGTAGTCTTCAGCTGTCAAGGGGAAGGTCACGTTTATGACGACCTTGACCTCAGGTATGTCCAGACCTCTTGCGGCAACGTCTGTAGCCACGAGCAGGCTGACAGAGCCAGACTTGAAGGATTCCAGACTGGCAATGCGTGCGGACTGAGACATGTCGCCATGAATGCCGGCAACGTTGAAGCCTCGACCGCGGATGAAGTTTTCAATCCTCAGAGCCTCCTTCTTGTACAGACAAAAGACGAGAATGCGATCATTGCGCTTCTTGCCAGCGGTGTGCTCTTTCAATAGCTGTAGCAGGCGCTGCTGCTTCAGTGCTCCGTCCATTACTTCAACCTTCTGGACGATCCTCGTGTTGGCGCGGAGTTCACCGGAGTCATCAGAGTCGTCCCGGCCAATCGTGATCTTTACAGGCTCTTTCATAAATGTTGCGGCCAACTCGCGAATGGACTTTGGCCATGTGGCTGTGAACATGGCTGTCTGTCTCTTGCTTGAGGAAGGCATATGTGAGATGATGTGCTTGATATCGTCCTCG
The DNA here is from genome assembly GCA_024082115.1 of Rhinocladiella similis. Taxonomy (NCBI): domain Eukaryota; kingdom Fungi; phylum Ascomycota; class Eurotiomycetes; order Chaetothyriales; family Herpotrichiellaceae; genus Rhinocladiella; species Rhinocladiella similis. Next base: position 2,681,492 of record JAMRYE010000013.1, on the reverse strand, counting down.
AAACCCTTGTCGAGCATGCGGTCGGCTTCGTCAAGAACCAAATAGCGGCATTTCGACACATCTACTGAACCGTCAGACATGAAGTCCTTCAGTCTGCCGGGAGTAGCAACAACGATGTTGGCGCCCTGGAGTGTCCGCCTCTGCTCATCCTTGTTTGTTCCACCATATACGCAAACAGGTTTCAACTTATCGGCTGTTTTGCAAAGCTTATCAATCTGCTCGAACACTTGAATGGCTAGTTCTCTTGTTGGTGCAACAATTACTGCTCTTATTCCCTTCTTTTTCTTCAACGCCGAGAGGCGGACAACAAGAGGCAGACCGAAAGCGATAGTCTTGCCACTTCCTGTCTCCGCCACGCCTACGAGATCTCTTCCAGACAGGAGGAACGGCCAAGCGGCGGATTGGATAGACGAAGGCTTCTCAAAAGATGAGAACACACTCGAGAATTGGCTGGTCAAGTCGGTGGGTAGGTGTGAGAACGAAAGAATTGGTCTGAGGTTCTTGTTCTCAGGGTCGGCGAATCTGACGGATTGCGATGTGAAAAAGTTGTCGACTTCTGATTGAGGAAGGGAGCCGAGCGCAGCATTTGGCCTGTATGTCGCTTCCCCATTATCATCTTCTGGGGCGGGGGTAGAGTTTGCTGTAGCATCAGTGGAACTTGGAGTGATATCCTCGAAACGAAGGGCGTCTTTTCTATCCTTCTTCCTTCGCTTCTTGTCCTGCTTGGCTACTTGAGCCGCGGAATCGTCGAGCTTGTGTTTACTCATTATAACAGACTATTCTCAGCGTATCCAAGTAAGAAATTGGGTCCTAAAATATGGTTCTGTCAATAAATGGAATACAAAAATGAGGTACAAAATTTGGCGGAACCAGGCGCTACCTGCGTTGGGCGGTCTCACTTGAACTTTTTCTGCCGGACAGATTGAAGGCGGTGAGCGGAGAATTTCTGTGCGGTTTGTTGCTCCGAAATCCAAATCCTCCTTCGGACGAAGCCCGAGTTCTTATGAAAATCATTTTCATTCATTACTTAGAACTTAGAACGCTCTCATTCTTTTGCCGCCTCTCATCGTCGTTCTCTTGGTTTGTCTCTTGTCCAGCCTGACGCTCCCTGACCACATCTACATTTGTTCTCGCTTATTGGATCCATTGCGATTTATCACGCGTTCCATAATGGCTACGACTAAAACTCCTCTCGAGAGCGTGCAGGCATGCTGGGCTCGAATCTCTCAGGCCTCGCCGATATACCAGCTTACACTCTCTGATGTTGTTTTTGAGAGTGCTACAGAGGGATCTATGGCTGCAAAGCTCAAGGTCACTGAAAACCACATCAATTCTAAAAAGGGTCTGCACGGCTCTGTCTCTGCAACCATAGTCGACTGGGCTGGCGGCATGGCTATTGCTTCCACCGGTCTGGAACAGACTGGCGTCAGCACAGATATCCATGTGTCGTATGTTTCGTCTGCGAAGGTTGGCGACACTCTGACCATAGAGGCCAAGGTATCAAGAGTTGGAACGAATATGGGGTTTACTACAGTAACGATTTACAAAGGAGAAGGAGATAACAAGAGCGTTGTTGTTCACGGCACTCATTCCAAGTACATTTTGCGTGATCGCCAGGCGAGCAAGACTAGCTGAGAATGTCTTGTTACCTGCAGTTTCTTTTTGTTGGCAAAGGCCCCGGGCCATCCCCCCTAGGGAGCACCACGTCCAAAACCCGGAATCTTCTTTGCATCAAGCACGGCTCTCCTCCATCGTGCTATCTGATTCACTCGGATACCGGAGATCAGCATCACACCTATTGCTTTAGATCTCTATCAATTCTCCCTTCTTCTGGGTTAGATAGAGAATTATGGCGTGAGACAAAATCAATCGGGGAAGGGCTCCCACTTGAATATCGCGTTCCTGATCACAGGTGCCGTGGCAATCCGTAGTCAATTATTCAGGAGATACTGAATCCAGGAGCTCGGTCGCTTTGTCCACCATTCATCCAAATATTTCTCTTCCACTTCAAGGTGACAATCGTCCTTGGTTGAGCCAGTCTGTCCACGGTTCTCCGACCTCTTTGGCCAAGTCGAGTGGCGTTTTTCCTTCACTATCCTTGAGACTTCGGATGTCTGGATTGGCATTTCGATCTTCTTTCTGCAATCCAAGTCCCTCCATTGCCTGCAAAACGATGGAGGGAAATTTTTCCCATGAGAGGTGTGATCCCAGAGCCAGCAACAACCAGGCCACTTCTTGTTGTTGATAGCGAATCGCAACGTGGAGACCGGACCCTTCAATCCCTTCGAATGTCCCGCGATATCTCAAGATATCGGAATGCTCATCGGCCTCGTCATCCTCGTCGACATCTTTGATCATATGGACAATGGCGTCAATGTCACCTTCTCTGCAGAATTCCAGGTAGGCATGGCCTTTTCTTTCTTCTGGATAGGCTCTGAGGTATGCTTCTTCTGTGGCAGCCGGCAGGATATCATAACCCTCTTGGACACCACCTTCGTTCCGAAGAGTGACAAGTACTTGCTGCGACCCGCTAGGAGAAAGAGAAGAGATGTCTTTGGAGCAGTTGGGGCATTCAGTGATCGTGTAGGCGTCCAAGAAGCATTCCCTTGGACGTGTTAGTGTGGATACAATGGTAGAAGTACATCGTGAAGACTTACCAGTGATAGTGACAACCACAACTCAGTTCTACATCGTCCGGCACGCTTACAACTTGCGCCGCGGCTTTCGAGTCTTCGACATCGCTGTCGGGTTCGATCTCAATGAAGAGGGACTCTTGACAACTTGAGCAGATTTGGGCTGCCATATTGAGAGAGGTGAGAGGGTAGTCGAGTTTTGCAACGGTGTAGCCTGGGGGATTTCTCAAAGTCGCTAGTTGAAATAGTTATCGATAAATTATTGCTCCAGAAACTTTTTTGACAGGGATCTGGCGTCGAGGTGCTCATGGACCCGCCTCGTTTCACATGCGGGAAATCTTGAAGAGGACAAGCTTCAGGACACCCTTCACTTCGCGACCCGACCCCGGCTTATGCGGACGAACATATCAAGGCGACCTGGCGACCTGGCGACCTTGCGATTATTCTCAAGGCATCACAGCATTGTCAACCTGGTGTCACACCTGATCAGGATGCGCCATGTTGACGATGGAGGAACAACCTAAGCCTACCAGAACCCCTGAAGACACGCCGGTCGATTCCATCCCTATCGCTCCGGACCAGCCTCCAACGACCAAGCCAATAACTACCACCTCTGCGATTGATGCGACGCTGCGGTTCTTCGCGAACGCAAGCAATGAAACATTAGGAGCCTGCGCGGTCGGCCTATGTGCGTCTACCTACCTCGTCCTCGGGCGTGTTGGGCTAGTCTTGATCGGCGCAGTCGGCGGCATCGTGCTCCATGCGACCTGGGAGAATCAACAGGGCGAAGGTCTGAATCCAGACAAAGGCGAGGCTGGCCGCAGGAAGAAAGAGCTAGGGATTGAGGTGGCACACAGACTCCTCGATTGGCGGGATACAAGGAGAACAGACAAGAAAGATGAGGATGTCTTTCAAGATGACGACCTTGACGTTGTCCCTGAGGCCTCGACATTGGACTTTTCAGACTTCTCCCCAGAAACCAGTAAATCCCTCACGAGCTTGACCGACGCTGTTATTCGGGACTATGTGAAGTATTGGTACACCCCTTTACTGCCGAAGGAGCAGTCGTTCCCGGCCAGCTGCAGGCAAACTTTGACAAGATTCATCATATCCTTTTCGAACCATCTTTCACGTAAACGCGCTGCGGACCCATTCTTGGACTTTCTGTCCAACTCAACATCGATTGTGATTGTTTTCCTTAGCGAGCTTTCAAATGCCTTGAAGGCTTCTCCCAACAGCGAGGCTGAAACGGCAATAAAAACATATTTGCAGTTTCAGCCTGACAGCAACCTTGCAAACGTCTTGAGCAGAGATCAACAAGAGCGGAAATTGGCACTTGTGGCCGACGACATCTTGCAGAACTTTTTGGATTCAAAATCCTACAATTGTCCCCCCGTCAAGACATTTCTTCAGCAAGTATTGGCAGGGTTGGTGTTGGAGTCTACCGTTGAAGCCTGTTCAAAGCCGGAATGGATCAACCAGTGGATTGTATATTTATTGGAAGATGGCGAGCCGGAGCTTTTGAATGCAATCGATGCTGGAGTCGAGGACATGAGTGAGGCTATGGCGAAAGCACGACCGGACAAAAAGCCCGGACAAAGTCACAACCGGCGAGTCAGCAGAGCAGAAGAAGCCATGGAAGAAGCGATGCGGGAGGCTCAACGACTGAATGAGATGATTGCCGAAGACGAAGCCAGACGCAAACGAAACTTACCTCCCAGTGAGCACGAAGAAACCAGTTCTGTGGCCACGACCGATGTGGGCATGGCCACACCAACATCATCGGACAGCGATCGCAACAGACCCATGTCCTCGCTCGATACATCACTGGTCTTTGACATTGACGGAAATGCAGTTCACTCTACCCTTCCAAGCCCAAACAAGTCAGCACCAGTAACCCCAAACAAGGAACCGGGGCAATTCACAGATTTTGAGCAGCTAGGCCAAAATGTCCTGACTCCACCACAGCCAGTGTCTAGTGCTCCTACACCAGTCGAGATTATGGTCGCCGTACCGTTGACACTCCAGAATGCTTCCATAACCATTCTCGACATGGGAGATGGTAATGAGAAGGCTACACTCAAGCAGAAACCCAATAGCGAGTATCTGCTACAGATCGAACCTGCATCGCAGCGTTATCCTGGATGGATGGTCACACGCCGCTATGCTGATTTCGAGCCTCTCCACCAGACATTGACCACGATTGCTCGTATATCTGGCATCCCCGAATTCGGTCAATTGTACTCGACACTCCCAACATGGAAAGGCCAGACGAGCGTCTCACTGCTTCAGACTTTGGAGAGATATCTTCGGTTCTGTCTGAAATTCGAACCTCTGGCCGAGACTGAGGCAATGAAGAAATTTCTGGATAAAGAGACTGGCCTATCGAAGGCGCCTGCTCAAAGTAAGAATGTCTTGGTTCAAGGAGGTGTCGCCCTGGAAAATGTTGGCAAGAATTTCATCAATGTCTTGGGTCAAGGCGGAAAAGGCATTGCTGGCGGTGGTAAGGCTGTTCTGGGTGGCGTGCAAGGCGTTTTCGGCGCCGTGGCGACGGGGGTGGGTGGAGGGCCTAAAAAACAACCCAGGCCTTCACAGCAACTATCTCGGACCGAGTCTTCTTCGACGACTTCGAATTATCGATTTAGCCAGGACCTTCCTAGAGATAGCTCTGAGAGTCTTGATCTCAAAGCTCCCCCGCTTCCGACCCGACCCAGGACAGATACCGTTGGTACAGAACCGCAATCTGTTCCAGCACCTGCTCCGGAACCAACCCGTCTCTCGGAGGAGAATATGTACTTCCCACCACCTCCGAGTGTAATCTCGGACGACTATTCACCCATCACGTTGCCCAAGCCTGAGACGCCGCCACGTCCTCGACAGGACACGATTGTTGCAAAACCTGTAACTCCGGCTCCTGAACTAAACGTGGAAGAGCCGAACACTCCTGCTACAACCAATCTTAGCAAGACGCCCTCAAGAAGACCGAAGAAAGAAGATGCGCCTATTTCAGAGGAAGAGACCCGTATCTGTATTGAGCTCATCTTTGCAGTTCTGACGGAGCTGTACTCGCTTGCGGGCGCGTGGTCTTTGCGGTTGTCTTTGTTAGGCGCTGCAAGGACATTTCTCTTGCGACCGAATAACCCACAACTCGAGTCAATCCGGGTCTTACTGCAAGAGAGTGTGCTCGAAGCCAACTTTTCGGACAAAGGTCTCGCAACTCATATCAATAAATTGAGAGAGAACACGTTACCAACACCAGAGGAAGTGGAAAAGTGGCCAAAAGAACTGACGGCGGAGGAAAAAGAAAGGTTACGCCTTAAGGCGCGCAGGTTGCTTGTCGAGCGGGGCATGCCACAAGCTTTGACGAGTGTAATGGGAGCAGCTGCCAGTGGCGAGGCTCTTGGAAGAGTGTTCGATTGTCTTCAATTCCAGCATGTGGCTCGTGGTCTTGTTTTTGCACTTATGCTGCAAGCTATCAGGGCGACAACGCAATGAGTGAGTACTACCAAGGTAGAATTATTTGTGAGCAACGAAGCAGTTTGATTGCAATGGACGGATGATGATGACGGATGACAGGCTGTTCGCCCTGTGTATTATAACGGCAGATTTTGAAGAGGCCTGATGGTGTTGGGTTTACTTTTTGAAGATTAGCCTTGACCTTCTGTGGGAAAAGACTTTACAATACATGTAGCAATAAATCAATCACTACACGGTACATATGAATCCGGACTACACATCTTGATCCCGAATACCCACATGTAGCGAAGATTCTAAGGATAAGAGTGTTGTATATGAGGTGGTCCTTCTAGGATGTTGTTTGGTGCTGGTGACAAGGCTGACCAATAGCATGTATGACTCACATGCCGCATTCGGGAGCCCCAAAGCTTTTGAATAAAAATATTTCCACCCGGTTCAATGGGGTGATGAACGCGAATAAGAGCATATTTGATCCAACTACACGAGAGACAATCAGCACGAGAAGTATCAGCCTGTGTTCGACTATGGAATCGCCCTGAAGTCGCTTGTAAGGGTTATCGATCGAGGCGGTGGTTTAAATCAAGAAAATCCCAGTTCAACACCATGCCAAAGGTCCACCTCCTCGACTATGTGGCGGGGAATATCCGGTCGCTGGTGAATGCCATTGAAAAGTGCGGCTATGAGGTCGAATGGATCAAGAGTCCAGATGATGTTAAGAATGCAGATGTAAGTGTTGGGTGGTTATAGTTGTGTTTTTGTGGAAGATGCCAATTCTCCCATCTTTCACCCCAACATGGAATGAGTGGTTGAGCCCAAGCACGGTTCCTTGACTTGAGTGTTTTGCTCTACGAGTGGCACACGAGTATCGTCCTATTGATCAAAGTTCTCGACCCTTTGTCTTTTGTCTTTTGTCTCCATACTCCCAGAGGACGCATCCACTGACCAAGATGTTCAAACACGCAGAAAATCATCCTCCCTGGCGTTGGCCATTTCGGCCACTGTCTCTCATCACTTTCCTCGGCAGGCTACCTGCCCGCTATCCAAGAACACATCTCGTCCGGGAAACCGTTCTTCGGCATCTGCGTAGGCCTCCAAGCTCTTTTCTCTGGGTCCGAAGAAGCCCCCTCGGTCCCAGGTCTCAACCTTATCCCGACGTCCTTGAAACGCTTCAGCCCAACGAACGCCGACGGCTCACGAAAATCTGTACCGTGTATAGGATGGAACGACGCATCTACATCTTCATCCACCTCTGGCGGCGATGGAGATAGCGCCTCCCCCCAACAATCCATGTACGGCCTCAACCCATCATCCAAGTATTACTACGTCCACAGCTACTTTGCACCATACACGCCGGGCCATCTAGAGCGAGAAGGCTGGACGGTCGCGACAGCACGCTACGGCGACGAGACGTACATTGGCGCCGTCGCCCGCGGCAATACGTTTGCCACACAATTCCACCCCGAGAAATCCGGCGCGGCGGGTCTCCGAGTCATCAAGGCCTTTCTCGACGGCAAGAAAGTGACACCCTCAATGACTGCGCTTGTTCCCCGTAGAAGCGTACCAGCTGACGCAAAAAGTGGAAGTGCAAAGGTAAAGGCGTCCACGAACGGGCTGACACGTCGCATCATCGCCTGTCTCGACGTACGGACCAACGACGCCGGTGACCTCGTGGTCACCAAGGGTGACCAGTACGACGTGCGCGAAAAGTCGGAGGGCGGCAACGTCAGAAACCTCGGGAAACCAGTCGAGATGGCCCGCAAGTACTACACGCAGGGCGCGGACGAGGTGACGTTTCTCAACATTACGAGTTTCCGCGACTGTCCCATCACCGACTTGCCCATGCTCGAAATCCTGCGGAGGACAAGCGAGACGGTGTTTGTCCCGCTCACCATCGGCGGCGGGATAAGGGACATGGTCGACCCCGTGAGCGGCCAGGGTGTGAGCGCGCTCGACGTGGCCAAGCTCTACTTCGCGAGCGGCGCGGACAAAGTCTCGATTGGAAGCGACGCGGTCCTTGCTGCAGAAGCGTTCTGGAGCCGTGGTGGGAGCGGCGACGGCAAGACTAGCATCGAGACCATCTCGGCTGCGTACGGCGCACAGGCGGTCGTGGTCAGCGTGGATCCGAAGAGGGTGTATGTCGATGCGGAAGACGTGGGCGCCGCGAAAGCAAAGGGTCATACTGTGATCAAGACCACGGATACGGACGGCGAGGGCCGAGAACACGTGTGGTTCGCGTGCACCATCAAGGGAGGGAGGGAGGTGCGGGACTTTGATGTCGTCAAGCTCGTGACGGCCTGTGAGAAGCTGGGCGCCGGTGAGGTACTCTTGAACGCCATTGATCGCGACGGCTCGAATAGAGGGTTCGATCTGGAGTTGGTGGCGTTGGTCAAGAGTGTCGTTGAGATTCCGGTCATCGCGAGCTCCGGCGCAGGCAAGCCGGCGCATTTTGAAGAAGTGTTCAATGCCACGGATGTCGATGCTGCTCTTGGAGCGGGTATGGTGAGTGATGCTACTTCTCCCTTCTACGAGCCCTCCAGTCTTTGGTTTCTCTTCTACTCTCTTTTCTTGCTGTGATCATCGTGCCACGCATGTACCAAGCAAGGGATGTGCTTTTGTACCAGAGGGAGCCTGCTAACCTGTATGTCAATTTGCAGTTTCATCGAGGAGAGTATACGGTCGCTCAGGTAAAGGAGCAACTCGGCCTGGCTGGGTTGCTTGTTCGGCCCTTTGAGGAGTTTGAGCCGTGACTTTGATAGTACTCCGAACAGCGCTTGTGAACGATCTCGATCATGTGAATTGGATTGCGATAGATGATAAAATTATACTTATGAGAAGAACTTCAAGACTCAATAGTATTGCCTGAACGCAAGACGCCAGCTTATAAGAAAGATGCATTTCGTCGATACTGTTCAGCCAGTAGACTTACTTATTAAATGTCTATTTTTGAGGGTATATGTGATGATGCTACAAAGTCTTTCATGCTATTTCATCCGCTTCTTCTTCAGCGACGCTATGTCAGTCATCAATGTACTGAAACATAACAGTACATCCGTCATTGAGTCGTAGCCCTCCCTGGTCCTTGTACTCATCAGTCTATTTGCATCAGAGGCGCTGCTTTCCGGCTCAAGGCCACTTTCATTCTATTTAGTTCACTCCGAAGCCACATATCCTTCTACAACCCCCGCGTCTTGGTGTCCCGGAAAGTGAGATTCGAGTCGATGGTTGGCGCATGACCCGGTGATAACTGTGGATGACGCGTGCCTCGTTTCAGTCAGGCCCGCTCCGCAGAAACAACGATCAAGCGGAGCAATATGGCCGAACTTTTGATATCGGTGTTGATCTTCTGGTGGATGTATTGCGCCACCTTGGCATTCTAGACGAATTTGTTTCTGTCGGTTCTAGGCCTAATTAATACCCTATATAGGCAAAATTATTCATGCGACGATCAAGAAGTCTTCTTCGACTCAGCCGACAAAGACGCCTTGTCCTGAGCTAGAGAGGTTATCGTGTTCAACATCTTCTCCCGTGTATCCCGTGTGAGATTGTCGACGTCAGCGGCCGTGAGACCTTTAGTGTCAATAGGGTCGAGTACTAATAATACGTTTAGCCCGTGCTCAACAATATCAAAAAACCAAGTCTCAAAACCTACCTTTGACTCGTATCGTTCCACTGTTGAATCTTCTGGCCTTGACGTTCAGTACGGAGCTGTAATTCTCCGCCACGATAGGTACGATAGGCACACCAGCCTGAACTGCTAGATGGAAGGCGCCCTTTTTGAAAGGCAGTAACATGGGTTCCGCCGAGTAGCTTCTCGTTCCTTCCGGGAATATGAGGACGCTCTGTTTGTTCTCCTTCATGGCAGTAGCAGCACCTTCGAACGCCTTCATTGCCTGACTTCGGTCGACCCGATCGATGAAGATCGTTCCCGACAGTGTCATGAACCAGCCGAGGAAGGGCACCTTGGCTAGAGACTTCTTGGCCGTCACGGAGCAATGCTTCGGCCAAATCCAACCCAAAAGAAGCACATCGAGTTCAGTCTGATGGTTCAAGATGAAGACGGCTGGCCGATTGCTGATCAGAATTTCTTCACCATTGTCCAAGATGTCGAACTTAATGCCCATGGTATATATGCACAGATGCTTGAACGCCTTGGCCGTTGTCCACTGCCCGTAGGCATAGTGTAATCCCAGAAGTTTCAGTATCCCAGAGGCAATTGTTCCATAGCTTGCGCAGACGATCAATGTGAGGTAGGCGGATAATGATCGCGCAACGAACCCTAGGATTTGCGGAGGATTTGGCAGGTATGTGTATAGGCCAAAGAGGGTCAGCATGGCTCCGATGTAGCCGCCGAGGAAGTAAAGAGTCCAGCGGAAGAGGAAGAACATGGCTGCAAGAGGTTGTGGGCGTGGTACCCAGCTGAAGGAGAGTATGTGGTATGCGAAAAGAGGATGAGATGTCGGCGAGCTGCTTCACACGGTGGTGAGAGAAGCCTGGTCAGTGACAAAACAGCAAGAGGATCGCAGACCGTCAAGTCTCGACATATGGACAATAGTGTGTAGAGAGTGACAGGGTCACACGGTACAGAGAGTATTTTGTAGCGCCCTTCGTGCTGCTGCTTCAATTGGTGTTGTTGGCGATTCTCGCTGCCCCCCACACAATTTCCCTCGACCCCCCGAACCACTCACCATTTTTCTGATTGGGACCGACGTCATTCTAAGCAACTCGTATCTCGTATAGAGTGACGGCTGGTCACGTGCAACATGGAATACCTACTACGAACATTGAGTCCAGGGGCCTAGTCATCTAGGTAGGCATAGGAGAGAGCAAGTGATGCTGAGCAACTTGCTATTCTAAAATCTACGGCTCTTGTGTAATCTCATAGCAGATCTTGGCTGTCCAATACAACACGGTCACCATTGACCTGTTGCAGTCAGCAGAGTGCCCATGGCCTCGCGGCGCCTCTATGGATTGCCCATAATCCACTGCTGAACCTCAAATGCTTTTTGTTCTAGTCATAATTCGTGCCCTGTTTTTCCATCCTTTGCATACGCACTGTCGCATCATGGCAGCAATGAGAAAAAGTAGATATATGCAGTCTTCTTCATCTCCTCTGCATCCACTGCCTTTACAACCTTTTCATCGTTAAATAGTACCCACTGCTTCTCTGGACCCTCGCCAGGAATTGGCTTGCGAACGAACGCAACGTAATGTCCGGCATGAACGCTGGCTCCTTTGTGGCATGCAATGCTTTGTAGCTCGAACCAAGCAGGTATCGAATCTGTTCCAGGCAATGCTTTCGGCTGTACTGGAATAGAGGAGCTGTCTTCAGCAAAATCTCCTTGGTCATCTGGATGACTGAAGACCCAATCCAGGGCTCGATTGACATCGCCACCACATTCTCGAAGTGCTTTGCGCGCCTGAGGGGCACTTATACCCATGTCGCCCAGTTGAGCAATCTTGTCTGCATCGTCACCGGCACCATCTCCTCCAGCACCACCGAGGTTCAATGGCTCGTCAATATCAGGGTCCTCCATGTGCGCAAATAACCAGTTCATGGCTGCATCTGCATCTGAATTTCCCGTCGCATGGAGTGCTTTCTCACAACGAACTCGAGGAAAGCCCATACCTTCCAGCATGCTGAGAGCACCTTCGTTGGGCACAAATAATGCTGCTTTGCTCGAGCCTCCTACATCGGCATCCTCAGGCAACTCCTCCTCATCAGGCTGCAGACCGAGGGATTTGTACTTGCTAAGATCTATGGGTTGATCCGAAACCTGAACCGGAATATCAAGTTTGGTAGGCACCCAATTGATGATCTCGAAGCGGAGGGGATTAATGGCAAGATTCTTTGGGAATGTCTTGAACTTTGACGATTTCGAGAAACCAGCTGTAGAGCCGCAGGCGGGACAGGTCAACTCTACCTGAACAGTTCCGGTAAAAATGTCTAGACATTCTTCCAATGGTACTGCTTCGAATTCGGTCTGCTTCCCACCTTCATCTCCGTCCTGGATAATTGGTTTTCGTCGGGCTGGTACCGGGATTGAGATATTGTCTTGTTCATCGGTGCGATATCGAACCCGTTTACAGTTCAGACATGCTAAACGTTGTTCGAGGACAAAGCGGAAGGACTGCACTGGATCTTCTGTCGGGTTCGAGTTGTTTGAAAGACTAATGAGTTTGAACATATGAAGGAGGAACTCAAATGCGTCTTGCTGTCTCATTGTTGAAAATTCCTCATGCCCTCTGCCGATGAGATGTTTGAACATAGCAGGAGATAGCCCTTTCTGGTGAGGAACTTCGGGGGTTTCTGGAGCAGAATGGACACTGTTGTCGGGGTAAGAATACCTACCAGAGAGAACCCCATCTGCTAACTTTCGCAGCTGTGTTTCGAGGTCTTCTGCTGGTAGGCCAGTAGTGGGTGGGGGTTGATCAGGATGGTAGTACCGTTGTTGGAATTCTGGCAACGAGAACAGACACTGCATGGTGCTTGCAAGGTAGCAGCTGTTTCCAATGTTCTTCAGCCCAGTGAAGCCTGGCCCGAACAGAGGCTTTAGCTCTTGACCATCTTCGGTCGTCATTGAAAAGTCCCACTTGAGGTTCTGCTCGACCTGCATTTCCATGAGGCTCTTCTCGGTCTTCTGTCGATCGGCAATATTGATACCCCAATGAGCAAGGTGTTTGGCAAGCTCTGTGTCAACCCTCTCTTCGTCACACGAGTAGCAGTATACATCGGCGTTTCCTTCGGGGGTGATTGAACCTAGTTTGACGGCGACAGGGTGACTCGACTCTGTAGCATGTGCCAGACCATGGGAATGGCCACCAACACCTCCAAATTGCGCCCGGCCACAACCAAGGTTGCCGCATGCCAGGCAAAGCCAAAGGTTCTCCTTGAGATCACATTTAGAGCACGACCCCAGGTCTTGAGATGCAATCTGTCTGCTTTCATGCTGCTCAAGACACAATGTGTGCTCACAGGGTGTAAACTCTTGTTCCCAAGCCTTGACTTCTTCCTTTTTGGCAAAGGTCATGGCATTTAATACTCCATGAATGACTTCTGGGAGCTTTCCCGAACTCTTGTCCACGTCATCAATCTGGCAGGAGTAGCACTTCACTCTAGTAGCCGTGTCATATTTGTCTTCTTCCGTTTCGGCGGCGATGGCGAGTTTTGTCAGCTTCGGTGGAGGTTCATCCCGCTGGATTTGCTTCCGAGTGCGTTTGATGTTCAAAACGAGAGGATGACCCGTAGATGAGTAGTGGAGTAGAGAGTGATTTCGTTCACCAGCACAGCCCCCGTTGAAGCAAGATAGGCAGACATCGAGCCCGGCCTCATCATCAATGGAATCAAAGCACTGTGTACAATCCTCCCGGTAGACACTCTGGCTAGAGCCTGGTGATCGTAAGTTTTCTGATTGGACGTGTGGACATGCCATATTTGCCTATGGAGAGAGGGAGAGGTGGCGAGGATACAAGAAGGATGTTATGACGAGCAATGAAGGTGAGAAGAAAGGCGTGGGAGCATTGTGTAAGGCGATGGCGGGCAAGGCTGTATATGTTGGACTGCGCAGGCAGAAGACGACATTATTCCACCTTCATGCATGAGGCTAAGCCCGCTAAGTCCGTGAAGCCCCCTCGAATTGCTATGCGTTGATATCACGCTTCGTCAAGTCACGGTTCCTCAAACACCACAGATTCCATCTCAATCATCCCTTTCAGATCGCCATTACATGATAGTCAGCAGCTGCCACATTCGCCGTGAGGATGTTGTCTATTTCAACAATCTAAAGAAGCCGCAGCTGTTCGTACTTACGAGTCCACGACCAAGTCTAGTCGAACAGTAGCAATTCGCCGGAGCGGCCTTGACACGTTCCTCTTCCGAGGAAAATGGCTCTTTTACAAAACGAAGAGTATGTTTCCCTAACTGTAGACCCCCCACGGGCAGGACAATAGCGAAGACGCCACTTCTCTAGGTCGAGCTATCACTGACTAAGTTGGACACAGATTTGCTATTTGGTTTTTGCGGACTTCATATCTGGCCAGCGTCAAAGACGGAATTGCGGAGCGTCTGATCAATGTGAACAATTCAATACTGAATTCTCCAGGTTTCCGAGCTGCCGGCTGGTCTGCAGATCCTGTTCCACGAACATATTCTCCGCCAATTCCGACCTCAATTAACACCGAGTACTTTCAAACGGGGGCTGACCTTGAACTCATTAATTCTCAGGGTGATGACGAGGATGAAGGTGGACTAGTAACTGGCAGGACCAGTAATGACACGATCGGCCCCGGATTCAATGCGAGGCGTAGGAGGAGAAAAGAACATGTCGAAGACGACGACAGTAGTGATCTTACAGATGAATCCGAAGAAGAAGCCGAAGGTGTGCAACGTGCCGCCCAACAGATTCGCTTTGCAAAAATGCCTGCTAGAAACAGGGCGGACTCATCTCCTATCCGAGGCGCTGGGCCTGACATCATAACGACCTCCCCTTCAAAACCGAGAACAGACAACAGAAGAAGGACCGGCTCTCTTGGAGCGGTAGAAGCCGTCAAAGCACGTGCGAGAGCCGATACTACTACAAGTAGTGAAATGTCTTCCGAAAATGAAGTAGATCCGGCCTATTTCCAGCGTCGGCAGGTCAATGCAGGTAAAACGTCTCGATCTGCACCAGTGCTTGATGGAAATATTATGGGATCGGGAGCAGGACACCCGGTTCAGGTACATGATGATTCGGACGCAGAATCGGTTGGCTCAGCAATGTCCTCAGAACTAGGTGAAACCGTCGATTCCACATCTATTCTGAACACCATTGCAGAGTCGAATCTGCCTTCCTCGCCACCTATACTGAGCAGTTTCACCGCTTCCGGATCGTCGGTTACACGAATGCCTGTATCGGAATCGCCTAGGAAACAAAGAACGCTTCCGGTCCTCCATGAACTACCCCCTCCACGACCTATCAGCTTTATTCAGCCCAAGAGTCTTCTTTCAGCAGCCTTGAATGCGCAGAAAAAGGCCCCGAGTAATCCGCTTCAGGCTTTTGCTGGTCTTTCTGGCAAAGGCAATCCGAATCCTCTGTGGATAAAAATCTATGCGCCTTTCTCGGAGGATGCGGACGAACCCATCGAGATGCCATTGGCACGAACTTCCAAAGATGGTAACCCCGTGATTGTCGCAGAAGCCATCGGCCTGAGTCTTTGGCGGTATCAGGAAGAGAAGCTAGAGCCTCCCCTTACTCCGGAACAGCTAGATGTTAATAAGTGGACTCTACGAATGGTCGAGGACGGCGAGATTGATGATGATTTCCCACCCCTTGTTCGGACACGTCCTATCACTGATTTCACATACAACAACAATCGAGGAGGGCGGGCTCGGTCCAGAGAACGTCCTTTTGACGACTTTGCTCTAGTCGAAGCATCCCCCAGTCAGTTCGAGGCTAACAAGAGAGGCACTCCCCAATTTGCAGTCACGGAGGAGGACCCCCCACCAGGCCCAACACTTGAGCCAGTCGTGACGCAGTCACAAGTTCAGACAGCACCAAAACAGGCCCAAGCCAGGAATAATCTTCTTCTTGCAGGACAGCCTTTTACCTCAGCCTTGGCTAACTCAGCGTTGACACCAGCAGATTTGCCTGCCCCATCTGCTTCACATGCGACTCCACGTATGGGTACAACGAAGACGATCCGAATACGGTATTTTGACGTCGATGTTGCGGCTCAGACCATGACGATGGAAGTCTCTACAGACAGCTACATTGCCGAAATACTAGATCATGTGTGCAAGAGGTGGAATTTCGAGAAGGCTGGCTTCGTGTTGAAAGTGGCAGGGACAAACACCGTCGCACCCCTGGATAGAACAGTCGAAGCCCTGGGCACTCGGTCTGATTTAGATCTTGTGCGAAGACGCTTCGGGGCAGGTGTGGCGGCTTTGACAGGATCCCCGGGCAGTTCATCGCCGAATGCACCTCTCTTGCTGGACATACAAGGCCCGAAGAAGACCAAGAAAGGTCAGCTGCATCACCCGTTGGCAAACAAACAGGACTTGGTGTCGAGCGCCAGCAATTTCAAGAAATACTACGTGACCAGGAAGCAGATGGCCCCCTTTGCCCAAGGCAGCCAAAGAACACTCGTTTTCGATGGAGATCTGATGCACGTCATGCATACCGATGCTGGAACGAACTCCAAGTTCACTTCGTTTCCCTTCAGCGATATATTACGGTGTAAAGTCAGCACGAAACACTCCAAGTTGATCCGGGTTTTTGTTCGCAGGCCGAATGAGAACAAGCGATATGACTTCGAGGCAAGAACGGCTGCGGAGGCCCAGGAGATAGTGGACGAGATTCTCCGTGAAATGAGGCAGACACGGGCATGAGATAGAGATCCCTTATGGAATTTGGAGTACCCCTTACTCGGTCATGAACAACACCAGTCACTTGATTTCCCCAAGCTTTGACAACCACCTTGTATGAAAGCCCGTACAGTTCTTAGGTAGAGATGGCAATTATCTTCATCCCGAGGGTAACCAGATACCCTTGGTCAGCACCGGCCCGCTTGGAGGGGTTCGCGAGGTTGGCCCACCTCCGGGTACGGGATGCCATACTGTAGCCCAATCTGCGATCCATGTCAGGACTGACACTCGCAGTGACATACGTGGCTGAAGGGGTGACGGTGAGTGGGTGAATTGGTCGCATCTTGTTGTGTGCAAAGCACCGAAGAGCTTCCCCGCGTCCAGGACCAGAGGGCGAGGTGTTGGAAGGTCACCTTACAGTATGAGCAAGAGAGGACCAGCTATTCGCCAACTACTTCTAACTGTGGCAGCTGTTTGTGTCTTACGGATACTCCGTGCTGTAACTCTGCTTGACTACTTCTCTCTGGTGGTCGACCAGTGGCTGTTTCGATCGCCAATCATTGCACCTCAACTCGGGCCTCTTGAGGGCTCCCGTCCCAGCTGTGGAAGGCCTCGATTGACACCTCGACAAGCTTTCAGTTGCATCTCCTGCAGCTGCTGCTACTACTTACGCTGAACCTGCAACCCAGCCTGCCCTCTTTCCGTGGACCACCTTCGCAGCTTTATTCTTGCTACCAATTCATATCAATCTGTTTCCATGTGGTACACCACGTACTGATTATCAACTGCTGCGTACTCCACCCTTGGATTGGCAAGCTTATCGGTGTGAACTGCAGCTTCCCATTCCTCAAGAAGCGAATCACCTCAATCGATCTGTCGCTGCTACCCCTCCTCTCCACCGTTTCCTCCCTCGTCAATTTCGAGCCCAACCGCGTGTAGGCCTGTCCGAAGGGGTCTGCCATAGCCAGAGCGAATTACGCCGATTCTCTGCATACCAATACCAGGGAACGTGCGCTTCCCCCGGGCGTCCAAATGCCAACCTTTGGAGGTCTCCTCAAGAAGAAGAGGACCAAGGAGGCTTCGGTGGATAAAACGGTAAACAGCGGAGGCACTCATTCACCCATTCAATACAAGTCATCCCAGAAAGCCGATGCATCGTCGTCTGCACCTTCGCAAACCACCTCAAATGCACCCACACAAGCCACTTCGGCAGCCACCACACAAGTCACGTCGACTCCCGAGCCTACCACCAAACAGCCTGCAAGCAACGGCGCGAACAACATGAACGTGGCCAATCTTGTTAGCCCCCCTGCGAGCGGCGTAGTGGATGGCAAAGGAGCTACCCGACAGACCAAGGGCAAATATACCTTGACCGACTTCGAGATGAAGAGAACACTGGGCACGGGCTCCTTTGGACGAGTTCATCTAGTACAATCGAAACACAACACACGGTTCTACGCCATCAAGGTCTTGAAGAAGGCTCAGGTGGTCAAGATGAAACAGATTGAGCATACAAACGATGAGAGAAAGATGCTGTCGCGAGTCAAACACCCTTTTCTTATAACTCTGTGGGGCACTTTCCAGGATTCTAAGAACCTGTACATGGTCATGGATTTCATCGAAGGTGGTGAATTGTTCAGTCTCCTGCGCAAGTCACAGGTAGTATTCCGGGCCTCCGCTGTCCGGACTATGGCTAACAGACTCTAGCGTTTCCCGAATCCAGTTGCAAAGTTCTATGCCGCCGAGGTGACCCTGGCCCTTGAATACCTGCACGAGCAAAATATCATCTACCGGGATCTGAAGCCCGAGAACTTGTTGCTGGATAGACATGGACATATCAAAATCACAGACTTCGGTTTTGCAAAAGACGTACCGGACATTACCTGGACTTTGTGTGGTACTCCGGACTACCTTGCGCCAGAAGTGGTGGCTTCCAAGGGTTATAACAAGTCTGTAGATTGGTAAGTTCTGTGCCTTTGCTCACTCATTCATTACTTACAGGTTGACAGGTGGTCTCTTGGAATCCTCATCTTCGAAATGCTTTGTGGCTTCACTCCTTTCTGGGACGGAGGATCCCCAGTGAAGATTTATGAGAACATCCTGAAGGGACGTGTCAAATATCCTCCCTACATTCACCACGATGCTCAGGATCTCCTCGTCCAGCTGATCACAGCTGATTTGACAAAGCGCCTGGGGAACTTGCACGGTGGCCCATCCGACATCAAGAACCATCCCTGGTTTGCTGAGGTAACGTGGGAGAGACTGGTCAAGAAGGATATTGATGCACCCTATGTGCCTCCAGTCAAAGGAGGTGCCGGCGATGCTAGCCAGTTCGACAAGTATCCAGAGGAAACAGAACAATATGGCTCGCGGGGAGAAGATCCGTAAGTTATATTTATCTGCACTGCTATCGGGATGGAGATTGCTAACCACTGTTCTCAGTTTTGGACACTATTTCACCGACTTCTAATGAGGAATTGCAAACAAAAACGATGTTCATGAATCGTCCGTCGACATTCGCTCGGCCACTATACGCCATACTGAGCAGCCAGCGCAGGATCGGAACGAGAACTATATCCTGCATCAATACACGATGGGGGCATTCTTTGAGGAATGATACCTACTGCAGCTGCTGCCACACCATGTATGTTTTTGGATCGGCATCGGGCTTATGATTGGAGTTTTTTGCCGGTCATGCACCTTATGATTGAAGTACCGCTGCATTCTCAGTCTTTTGGGAGGTGTTGCCGTTTTGACCCAGTTCTTCTTTTGGACTGTGCAAGTAGAAGGTCGTTACAGACGGGTCGACATCCAGCGATGGAATGAAATGGTATCGAGAAAATCTGGGATGATACCTCAAAGTAGTGTTTACGATGAGACGACGAGATGAGACGGGCAAGCAGGGTGATTGACGATGGTTAGTAGCAGATGTGTGGTTTTGCTACAGGGGTGCTCGTGTAACCTCCTTCCCTACCTACCTTAGTTCGTTCTGTACCGGCCTTACCATGGCAAAGAAATCAGGTCTTTTTATTCTTTCTTTGTTCAACTGGGTTTTGACCAGGTAGTGTCAGTCGCTTGCTCTTGTAAGCTGGTGGAGAAGGCACAACTTCAGTATCGATATCAACCCCGCCACTAAACTACACGAGAGGAAGCACCAAATGGAAGTGTTCTATTGTTATATTTTGCTTCTCCTGTATTCAGGTATGGTACATATCATAGCCCGAAGACGCTGCCTTGGGAAAACTTGACTCGATGAATCCATTTGCTCATGGAAGAGGTTCTATACCTTCCAAGCCCTTCACACGCCCATTTGTATGATTAGAAATAGTGGTACAAGGTACAAAATTGGTGTTCTCAAGCAGATTGTCCATGTCGGGTAGGAGAGGGGGTTTAATCGCACATCAGAGCCACTGTCCACTCATCAACCCGAAGGAGAAGTGATGGTACAGGGGCCGCAGAGGCGCCAAATCTCCAGTTACTCTGCGAAGAGGTCCCAGGGTATTCTACAGCGACGGCCTTTACACACAGAGTTGGGAGGATACTGTGCATGTAGTTGTGAAGTCTTTTGTGGTCTTGCTCGTGCGTGCTCTGATTCTTCGTTGCCGAACCAGCTGAACCGACTCCATTCCATGGACAGGTTATGCATCGTTTCTCGTACCTCCGAGCAAGAGCCACGATGACGGACTCCCCTCGTAAAGCGCCGGGTTTCTTTGCCCCCAAAGTCGTGATGGGAAAGAAATCAGAACAACTCCTTTCCACCGGGCGATCCACCGGTCGTGTTTGCCATTAGGGCGCCTTCTTTCTGCACGCGCGTCACGTACGCTCGGTTCACGACGTTCCAGGCGTCAAAGTACTTCTCCATACAGGAAGTGAGGCACTTGTGCTCGCCGGAGGAGAGGGTGGATCCGGGTGGGTTGGACACGCAGTGTTCAAAGCAGTTCTCGTTGACTTTGGAGATCAGGTAGCGGGCGTTGGCGACGTTGGCTTGCTGGCTGATGGCGGATTGAATTCGTTGGAGCGTGGCGCTGCCGGAGCCAGCGGGGGACGATTGGCCTAATGGAGATGAAAATGCTGCTTGGTCTGTGGATGAGGATGAGGTACTCGAAGAGTCTGAAGAAGAGGAACCGCCGCCGAAGAGGCCGCCGAATGCCATTGTGAGGGTGGGTGCTGGGAATAAGTACTGTAGAGGGATCTAGAGGTAGTGATTTGAGCACGGAGGCTGAGGAGTTCAGGTGCTCAAGGGTGTTTGATAGGGTGAGGGTCCGAGTGGGCTGATGATTACTGATGCGTCGCTACAAGCTGGATTACTTGATCAACGTTGTAGGTGCGAAGTAGTCGATGGTTGTGATAGTCACTTGTGGAAGCTTCAGAGAATTGAAGAATCTCCGACAAGATTTCTAACTTGCGTCAACGCCTGGAACGGCAGGTTTTGCGGGCACTCGCTCCGAGGCACGCCCAGGGGAGGGAGGTCGATGAGACTCTCCGCACAGCCTGGCCGCGTTTTATTTGTTCACCTGCGCCTCTCGCCTGCTCACCCAAAACTGGACACGCTGGTGGTAACACTTACCACAGACTCCTGGATCAACAAGACATCAATTGGTAGCAGCCTGACTGATTGACCGGCAAAAAGCGTGCCATGCAGTGCCGGTGATATTCAATTCTGTGTTGTCTTTCTCCTAATACTGTCCGTTAAGTGTCGCTCGCAAAGATGTGGCTCCCTCACGCCTGGTCGACAATATGCGTGCTTGTTGCATGTGCAATTGGCACACGAGCAGCAGTCGAGGCCGATACTTCCATGAAGAGCATTCCCGTAAGTGCATCTGCATTGTTGCCATACACCTGCCTCTTGTTTCTAACCATGCTACGTTTAGCTGCGCACGCATAGCCTGGCTCCTCCATACCTTGATTCTGACATGACAAGTCGATGGTTCGACTTTGGCGGCGACACCATAATACGAACGGATCAGTACATCCGGCTGGCTTCCGATGTGCCCTCTCAGTCAGGATGGCTGTTCTCGAGAATACCGCTCACAGCGACGAATTGGGAGGTGGAATTCGAGTTCTCTATACAAGGGAAAGGACATTTGCACGGCGACGGGTTCGCGATGTGGATCACCAAAGAGAGAGGCCAGCCAGGTCCGGTGTTTGGACACGCGGATCGATTTGAAGGGCTTGGAATCTTCTTTGACACGTACAAGAACAACAGGCCCGGAGTTGTGTTCCCATACGTGATGGCTATGCTTGGAGATGGGCAAACAACGTACGATTCAGCCAACGATGGCAAGGCGAATGAGATTGGTGGCTGCTCGGTAAGACCAATACGCGAAGAGTAGGAAGTACTACGGCTAACGTCACTCAATCACAGGCACGAGGATTGCGCGGTGCTTCGATCCCGACCAAAGCCAAATTGACCTACTTCCAAGACAAGTCATTGTCGCTACAACTGCAGTATAAGGCGACCGATTCTTGGATCGATTGTTTTAGCCTGGAGCCAACACCAGACATGCCTCTGAAGCTGCCCAACACCGCTTACTTGGGCTTCAGCGCCCATACCGGCGAACTTACGGACAATTTCGACGTTATCAGCGTGGAGACTAGGAACTTGTACAACCCTGTGGCTGCGAGCGCTGGTAGAAATGCACACGCCGCTAACAGAGCGAGCGCACGAGGACGACCTGAGAAGAAGAGCGGTGGTTGGGGCTGGTTCTTCTTCAAGCTGATCTTGTTTGGGGGCCTTGTGGGAGGTGGTTATGTGGGCTACAACAAGTACAAGCAGAAGCAGCGATACACTGGATTCTAGGTGATTCCACTGTAGGACGTATAGCAAGTCAATATGTACAATGAATGACCAAAAGACATTAAGCCGGCCCTTTGTTGGTGTCAACGATGTGCAACGGGACGTTGTGACCACCGACTTTCGCCAGTCTGAGAGATCTGGGTGGTAGACTTGTATCCTTGTGACTTCTGCTTGATCTTTGAACATAGGCATTGTCTGGGTGAGAAGTCATGGTGGAGAGGTGTCATCTGCTATGTGCATCGTCTTCTACTCCGTACGAAATACTGTTATCACCAGCACCAAGCGCAGGCACTGTATCTGTATAACTCAGCCTTGTCCGTATGCCGAAGTTCACCCCGCAAGGCTCTTGAAATTATCCGTCACGTGAGATCATCAAAGGCGATTGATCTTGCAGGTTTCATCACCGCCAATCAGAACCGCGTGTTCTTCTATTGTTAAAAGTGCTGGAATTGCGACACTCCAAATCATGATCCGCAGTCTGTGATCAAAGCTGCCCGTGTTTGCCTGGGAAATCACTGCTATTTGCCGCTATTCCCGATCCATCATTCACTGTCTCTCTGCCTTTGCCCCCTTATATCTCTCATCCCTCCGTCCGCTTTTATTCCTTCTCTTTCTTTCTATTTTAAATCTCTCCCCACAGCCATTTGTTCGTCGCGCACCATCAACTTTCATCAACCAACCATCAACAACTCATCCAAACCACCACTTTCCATCTCTCAAACACTTCAATCACCATGACTGGACGTAAGTAATCTCCTCATAGCATCCAGTAATTGATAATTGGGCTTGTCGTCGTTGCACCTCACTTTCACCTCAGCCGCGCTCTCGACAGGGCTGCACGCTACTTCACGTCGACACCCACATCTACCCACCCATACCCAGAGATAGGACATAGGCCACAACATGCTAACAACATCTTCTACACAGGCGGAAAAGGTGGCAAAGGCCTCGGAAAGGGAGGTGCTAAGCGTCACCGAAAGATTCTTCGCGACAACATCCAGGGTATCACCAAGCCTGCCATCCGACGTCTCGCTCGCCGTGGTGGTGTCAAGCGTATCTCTGCCATGATCTACGAAGAGACCCGTGGTGTCCTCAAATCTTTCCTCGAATCAGTCATCCGTGATGCTGTCACCTACACCGAGCACGCAAAGAGAAAGACCGTCACTTCTCTCGGTAAGCCGGACACAACATAGCATGTTATAATTCAGAACAAAACTAACAAATGATCCAGATGTTGTCTACGCCCTCAAGCGCCAAGGCAGAACCCTCTACGGTTTCGGTGGTTAAGCTCGTTCGGCTGCCGATGCTCGCATCGAGTCGTCTGACCGCACCTTGCTATGTTTTATGGAGCTCAATGGAATGATGAAATGGCGTATGGGTATTGGATTCACAAAGACATTTGACACCGGGGTTCCACGGGGGTTTCTTTCACAGAGGAGAATTGTATCACTGCTGCTCAAGAAAGATATCGAGCTCATCGTGCCCACCGGTTGATAGACCATCGGCTATCAAGACACATAGTCAATTGTAACAGCAACAAACATCAATTGAATTACATTGATGACATTAACTCAGTAAAGACAAGTCTGCTCTTTTATTTGCCTAATTTTGTCTTGAAATAGCTGAACAGGTGTAAGTCGCCGGCACTGATGGAACTCGCAGTTCTCTCAGTCAGACAGGCACCTACTGTACGAGTTCCTAGAGCCTCTAAGAAACAAATCTCTGCAACTAGTATGGACAAGGAATCAAGGCGCGAGGGAATTGCAAGTAACTCGGATGAGTATCTTGAGGCCCTTGTAGGACCGAGATTATCCGTGCCCATTGTTCGCTTCGTCGGAGAGATCCAGGCATCTGGACCCAGCGAAAAATGCGATGCAAGGCAGCAGGAATTCTTTAGAGGACGAGACCCCGTAGAGGTGTGGCTGAAGCCAGTCGCAACCAGGCGCTTGAGATTCGCTTCTAGGCTTCCTCGTTTAGGGAGGGTCCGGACGGATTATGGTAGGAGTATGGGTAGTTGTAGGGGACTAGATAGGTCAGCTAATGAATACGGAACACCGAGTACGGAGTACGGAGTAAAGTAATATTGTACAATAGTCAGGTGTGGGTGTGGCGAAGCTTGCCTCGAATCGGAACTCAGGCAACAGGATTCCCAGAACTTCGATATACGCGGCTTTCCCTCACACCCCGCTCCTCACCCAATCCCCAATTACAAGGCTCAACATCACATTGACGAAGAGTACAGCTGAACAGTGTCGTCTACTGCATCGCCATTTGAGACATCCTGCAAATTCACCTCTTGCATGGAGTGACACGCCGAAACGGAAATCCCTTGTTGGAAGTAATCTGCAACATCACAGCCCTCGACAATGTTTGCACGCCGCGGCACTCGACTTCAAGGTCTGTCGAAGTTGTATTCCGACGCCAAACAATCCTACGAGAATACAAGAGTCAGTCCCGCCGTTGCAAGCATCACCGAGTCTCCAGAACTTAAGGAATTGAGGCGTGGCTTCCAGATTCAACAGGATCGATTATTGGCATGGGGCTTGCATTGGGCCGACAACGGTCCGCCAGACTCCAAACATGCTGATGTCGATATCGACAAGAAAATCAATGAAGCTGGTCTGGGCGATGTTGTCAGCAGTGTAATTACCGAGATCCAGGGCATCACCGACGACATTAGGCGAATGGGAGATCCCATGAAAAGATCCGAGAAGAACTTGGCGGCTCTCAGGGACCCTGAATGGACCGTACATGAGATCCGGACTCGCAAAGATTTATTAAACAGACTAACCGAATGCTTGGATTTGTTATACAGCCTCGAAGAGACCCGAGCAGCCGACGAAAAGGGCGACATCAAAAGACAGAAGCACGCCCACGAATCTTCCGAAGAAAGGTCGAATTCCGATATCTACGACCACCCTCTTCATCTCGAATTTGGAAACTTCGAATTCAACGAATATGCGGCACAGGCAGAAGACCCACCGCCATATGATCCCTCGAGTGGTGCCGCCTCAATAAAGGAGAGGTCCATTGCATATTATCGAACTGCTTCTCAGCCTGTCTTGGTCGACTATCTGCCGGCCGACACACCGTTGTACATTATCGGGAGTGCCGACGATGTGTTTGAGGTGCATGAGTTGGGCGAACAGCTGTGCAAAACTAACTCGTTGTCGTGGTGTGGCCATTTAAGACTTTTGGGGTTTACAATCAACCCAGCTGGGCCGCGTTGCGCCATGGTCTACACCCTGCCAGAAGGCCACGACCACCAGAGCTTGCAACAGCATCGAACACTAAGCTCGCTCATCACCGCCACTGCAAGCGATTTGAGTCACGACGCCGCTCAGCCTCCATTAGAAGATCGGTTTCGACTGGCGTATAACTTGGCTTTGTCTATCATGGGCTATTTCGCACGCGGTGAGACACATCAGCATATCAATGGCAGCAACTTCCTCCTTCTGGGCTCCAGTGAGCAAACACCTCGATCAAAATCCCATAAGGAAATGAGGTCACCGTATCTGCTCCAGTCTTGTCAAGATTTTTTGTCGCGGTCTGAAGCACCAGAGTCGTTTGCAACACATATCTACAGACATCCTGAGCATGACTCGCGACTTTCGGAGGTGGTTCCCGCCTACGACATCTACAGCCTTGGACTTCTTTTACTCGAAATCGGCCTTTGGATGCCACTTTCGAGGTTTTGGAAGCCGAAATACAACCGTGCCTTGTTCATGGACAGAATGCAGAGGGTTTACTCATCGAAGCTCGCCTCCAAGTGTGGAAGTAGGTATATGCGCGTGACCAAGCGTTGTTTGGAAGCACCGACCGAATTGCAATACCGAAACAACTACGAAGATGCAGGGTCGTTTGTGTTACAAGTTCTAAAAGATCTGCAACAATGCTGTGCTTTGGACGAGGATCCGCCTCCGCCCTCTGACATTGAGACCTTTGAGCTGTTGTTGATCGAGCAGATGTACAAGGCTGAAACAAAAGTCGACGAGGAGAAATCAAAGGCCAGGATGGACGACGAGTATAAACCACCCCTTCCGAGAAGGGCACTGTCGAAACGAAAGATTGACGCTATTCAGCAGCCTGTCCCGGCTGAAGCACCTTTACGAAAATGGCCTCAACTCGACATTCCTCAAGAAGACCTCGACACGTGGAACACAACTCTGATGCCGAAACTGGGGAGAATGCTGCAGAATGCATTAAAGGATTGCTCGGAGTCTTGTAGTCTGAGTCTTATGATGTTTGGATCTGCGCCCGAGAAGGCAAGGACGACCATCTGTGTACAATGTCCACAAGTCGCCAAAGTGCGCGATGTCATTCGAGAAGGCTTGAGGCTAAAGAAAGGCTGGGGCCTTGTCCTACTAGGTGGCGAGGTTCGAAGAAGCGGCAAGGGAAGAACCGCCAAACGATCCGGGTACAGTTCTAAACGGCAAAGCTCAGCATCATTGACAAGGAGACGTCGAGAACAAAAGTTTGAACAATGCCCATCGAATGGAGCTAGCATTGGCGCATACAAGGACGACGAACATCTCCCGCCTGTCTCTTTCGGTGGGACTATTCTCGTTGACGGCGAACCTTATGGGATGACTGTGCATCACATGTTAGACCCTCCCAGTGATGACGAGGAAGAGGAAGATGTCCAGGGTACGCTAGAACAGCCGAGAAGGTCCGCTGGTGATCGCCAAGTTCCTAGCGAGTTCGCTTCTACCGACGACCTACGGTACATGCACTCTGAGGATGACCTTTCTCGCTTCTCCGACCTGGAAATCTCCGACGAGGACTTTGATGACAGTGACAATGAAAGTCAGGCAAGCACCATTCGACCCGACTATTCAATTATGGACGGCGACGGCAATGAATTCTGGT
Organism: Rhinocladiella similis; assembly: GCA_024082115.1. Lineage (NCBI taxonomy): Eukaryota > Fungi > Ascomycota > Eurotiomycetes > Chaetothyriales > Herpotrichiellaceae > Rhinocladiella > Rhinocladiella similis. Next base: position 2,654,377 of record JAMRYE010000013.1, on the reverse strand, counting down.
TCTTGGAAGACTCAACGCCTGAACTTGACGAAGATGGTGGATCAGACAGAGATGATGCCTCGTCCTCGTCGAGCGATGACATCGATGACGCAGCCAGCATCGGTGACAAGGTTGGAATTGCACCGTATGGCGACGATGACTTTTGCGTCACACAACCTGCCATCGATGATGTTGACGACGACTTCTTCCCCAGTGAGGAAGACCGCGACGAGGATCACCTAGCGAGCCACACATTCGGATATGTCTTTGCGAGCAGTGGCATACGCCGGGTTGTCCGAGGCGAAATGAAGCATGAAGTGGACTGGGCATTGATTAGGATTCAAGAGGATAGACTGAAGGCCGAGAATGCAATGCTTGAAAAGACTGTCGCTACGACGGCCGTCTCGTCTACAAATCGTCGAAACCAGACGTCAGGAGGGCATCAGTCGCAGCATCCCGTCTTGACCAAGATAACACCCCTTTCAAAACTATCTGGATTGCAAGTCCATTGCCGTGGACGTAGCAGCGGACTCAGAAAGGGCAGGATATCCCAGGCCATGGCGTTGGTTAAGATGCACGGTCGCGAGAGCTTCAGTATATCATGGTGCGTCGAGGGCGGCTTTGGTGTTCCTGGAGACAGCGGCGCCTGGGTGTACGATCCTGTGTCGGGTGCGTTGTGTGGACATGTCCTGGCGTGGGGTGACAGGAGTCGAACAGCGTACATTGCGCCGATGGAGGTATTGTTCGATGACATCAAGGGACGATTAGGTGCACAGTGCGTTGAGTTGCCGGTCCCCGAAGGTCAAGAAGTTGAGAAGAATACTCCTTCTTCGTCCAGCCATGCTGCTGCTGCTGTCGCTGCCGCCGCTGCGACGGGCGTCAAGAGTGATGGGACCACCACCGGAGGAGATGTCATGGAGAAGTTGAGACGGTTGAAGATCGAGTCCAAGGAACCCACGACATCGTTGAGAACACTTGTTGTTGCGCCCCCTGTCTCGTGATTGCCGCTTTGGTTTTTGGTCTTTCCATCAAATCTATTAGGATTGGTCTGATTTTGAGCGGCGCTTTGAAAGCTACAGAATTCAGTGCTCACTCACGGGAAATATTTTAGCGTCAAAGGGGTTCTGGATTCTTGGGATATCTCGATGCCCATCATTATATCGAGTGTTTGATATACAGAGCTAGCGTTTACAATACCAAATGTGAATACGTCCTGAGAAATTCAACTGTTCAAACATATTAGATTGCTTCATTATGCATGCATGGTTGTGCTAGGATCGTACTTCTGGCATGGCATGGCTGCTGAACTGGTGCTTGTGCTATGATCGTACTAATGACATGACATGGCTGTTGAATTGAGCTGGACAGAGTTGAATTGACTTGAATTGACTTGACTCGCAACTTGTGACTTGTTGGCTTTGTTGTTAAGCACACTAAATCTACAAGAAACTAGTCCACTTGATCCCCTCTGGAACCTGGTTCGGACAAACAACCAAACAACCATCACAAGAGCAAGTTTTTGGTGAAATTGTATCTACAAGTCTAGATGAGGAGGTCTCGGATTGAAAACAGGTATTGAACAATCGTGTGTTTCAGACGGGACGAAGTAATAGTAATACACGTCTATCTAGTAAAAAAGGAGTACCAAGTCCATGAAGAAAAGGAGAAAGTATACAAGCTTTCATTCCCTAAGCGATGAGTTTTTCGGGTTGGCAGGTAATGTGGTGCCTATCGCTTTCGTCTCTTTTCATCAGGCGATACTCGAGTCAGAAAGGCTGAATCTTCTAGTGCCCAAGTCTTACAATTGGAAGGAAGCGGCTCCGAGGTCTCAGATCGGAGGAGAATCTTCATTAGATCCCTCCGGTGTAGAAGCGATGCTGGATCAAGAGTGCCAGCCGATTCTTGAAGCGGCATGTCCACATCTTGCTGAGAGGAATATGAACCTGTAGAGTTCTTACCAGAATTGGCGGACGGATATCCTCAGCTTCCGATGCTGGAGCGAGTGCTCTCCTGTCCTTTCAAGCTGCGACTCCTGGCTGTCTGCATGATTCCTTTGATGCCCGAGCCCAGATGACCATGATCTGTAAACTTTCTGAGCCGGAGTCCTGTATGATCACGCGATTCCAAATCATGTCAAGGACTATATCCCCAAGAATTATCTCAGTTAAGATCTCCATCGCCGACAGATCATTGGAAGGGTGCCGCTTTCATTCAACACATGTCAAAGCGGGTCATCATAGCCTTTATCTTTCCTTCTCAGATGCAGTTCGTGATTCATCTGTCCAGGAGTTCAGTCAGAGATCAGTTCTCGAAATGGCCTTCTCAATCTTGAGGTAGGGGGCAAGTGTTCGGCCTCGACGCTGGGAATCTCAGCATCTTATCAGATTATGACCTCAGATTTGGCATTTCTCATGAAACCCTTCAAGGAGGATTTTCTGGCTGTGGCGGAGGGGTGGGAGGTGAAGCTGATGATCGCTTCTTTGGTTTGATCAATAGTAGGACAAACATGCCGACAACGAGGAGGAAAAGCAACAGCAGAATCTTGCGTTTTGTGTTGCGGCGTTGGTAATTGGTGGCGACAATGAGCTCTTTCTCGGCCCCCTTAACATCGACCGCCATTCGCTCAACATTGTAGTCTATTCGGTCCAGCATTGTGCCTTGGTCGATTACCATGGTTTGGAGATCGCGGAAAATGTCGGCCAGTTCAATGATACCCTTGGCAATGTCATTGATTTCTTGTTCTCTCTGGGCAATAGCGGTATCGTTCCTTCCCAAACGCTTCTGTGCTGTCTGCTGTAGTGTCGACTGACTGAGCCGCTTATCCACCTCAGACTCCATAAGAGCTGGGTCTGTATAAGGATTCTGTACGGGAGTCGCTGACCGTCCGATTGGCGACTCGAAGCCTCCAAGCGCGCGAAGTTTGTTCAAATAACTGCTCTGCTTCTTTCTGAAAGCTGCGCTGACTTCTTGAACTCTGGACGCCAGCGCGGTTTGTATGTTCTGTGCCATGACCTCGTCTCCCTTCTGTAGATTTCCCGTCTGCCTGGCCTCTCCAACCATCTTCTCGATCCGCTTGATTGCCTTCTGGCATTCCTGAAAGCCTCTTGTGATCTCGGTTGTCAAACTCTCGATCTCTCGCTCCTCCTGTTGCTTGACCGACTCGTCGTCGAATCCGGGGAGAACGTGCTTGGAATGGAGCTTGTCCAATTTGGCGGCTTTGAGAGTGATATCTTTAAGGATATCGGAGACTTCGTCTTGCACGTCAATCCACCGAGGCGGTAACAGATCCATCTCGATTACAGCATCTCCATCATTGTCGAATGCGCCAGCGGACATAAGCCCTCTGGTCTCTTCGGAACCTTGGTCGGCGAAGCCATTGGAGGTAGCTGGATACCTGGACCTTTTGGCCGGATGATGTGTATAGGACTGCCGGTAGGATATGTACCTGGGGCGTGTCAGTGTCACCCATCATGCGCAGGAGAAAGCGTACAGATTAGTGCGATCTCTCCACATCTTCAGTCCTTAGAATGTCCAGCGCTTCATAGGCGCGTACTGGTGCTCGGGAGTGATCCGACAGACGTAAATCGCATGCTGGTGATCGAAAGCAAATAACCAATAAAAGCAACAATCAATTCATCCGTGAATGCACGACAATTGACAGGATAATGGCAATGACAAGTTGTCGTTTCTCCCAAGCATTGGCTACTGCGCAGGCAACGGGCATGGCAACTCCATACAAGGCCCAATTGCTCCTAGTATTCCTCGTGGTGGAACTGCGATCACACCGGTCACGGAAAAACATTATGCCGCCGTGACCCTAGATCCTTCGACTGTTGTCTGTGATTGATTGCCTGCACGAACTGTAAGGGGGGCAGCAGCCAAGTCCAGGTTCACTGCATTTCACCTTCAGCTACTGTCATAATCCAGACTTTCTCAACGAGCCCCTCCCTGATACCTCACTTCACGTTTTCGACCCTAAGAGAACCTCTACCACTCTACAACGACAACTTATTATTCCTTCGCAAGACTCCCAGCATGGTACGCGCGGCTTGTTGACTACCCCCCCCCCCAGCTTGCGGCTGCAATTGTGAAACATTGCATGTGTTGTCATACACTGACACGGTGAATTTTGTAGGCGGATTCTCTCACTGAGGAGCAGGTCTCTGAGTTCAAGGAGGCCTTCTCTCTGTTCGTAAGTGCATGCTTTTGTTCTGGTTTACGCGGCCAATGCTGACGGTGCTTTGCAGGACAAAGATGGCGATGGTACGTTGCGCCGCTGATACCCCAGGCTTGTGCCCTACGAGGGCTGACCCAGGCTACAGGACAAATCACCACGAAAGAGCTAGGCACTGTCATGAGGTCTCTAGGCCAAAATCCTTCCGAGTCGGAACTGCAAGACATGATCAATGAAGTGGATGCAGACAACAATGGCACCATCGATTTCCCAGGTACGAGATGGCACATAATTGTCCGAGGAGACAGTGGCTTATACCATACAGAATTCCTCACAATGATGGCTCGCAAGATGAAAGACACCGACTCGGAGGAGGAAATTCGAGAAGCCTTCAAGGTGTTCGATCGCGACAACAACGGCTTCATTTCGGCAGCTGAACTTCGTCATGTCATGACCTCAATTGGCGAAAAGCTCACAGATGATGAAGTCGACGAGATGATCCGGGAGGCTGACCAGGACGGCGATGGCCGCATTGATTGTTAGTATTACAGACCAAACATCCCCAGGCCTGCAACTTCTAACATTTTGCCTTTTTAGACAACGAGTTTGTACAGTTGATGATGCAGAAATGAGTGATGACAAGCAATCAAGTATGCGCAGCACGAATCTTTGAGAAGTTTTAGAGCGGCTGAATGGATCGAGTGTCTCTCCACGGATACCAAGGGCAGGGAGCAGCGCATCTTTCATTGCTATAGAGCGGATGGATTTCCCAGCAGAGAACTTGCCAGGCAACAAGAAAACAATCAGAGCTATTTCGATTCACATCTCCGTTCCCCCTCCCAGCCCAATCCTTGTGAGGCTCGAATCACTCGTGGGAATCATAGGCCGTCGTCAAGTGAGTCATTAATTGCAGCGATGAACAGTTTCTGAGCACGGATAAGCGTCCAACGGTCTTCAATGTGACTGAAGCCAGTTGAGCATCTGTTGGAATGCCGAATTTTGTGCATCTTTGATGGCGGATGAGTCGTAGTCACCGTACACGGCGAAGCCTAGAATAGTCAGCCACACATTCTTCAGTCAGAGAATCTTCTTGACCCACCATGTGGCACATCTGAATAGATCTTAACCTCGTGCTCAACATTGCTCGTTGCAAAATGTTTCTTGCCATCTTCCAAGATCTCTGCTGGGAAGAGTGGATCGTTTTCTGCAAGTCGTCAATCCAGCTTCCAACTTTTCTAGATACGTCACCGTCACATACCAACACAGACCATCGTCAGGGGAGCTTTGACAGCCTTCAAGTCTTCACGAGTTACGAGTGTTGCATGTGCCACAGCACCCGCTTTGATCAATGGTACTCTCTTGACCATGCCCGCTTCTTCATCTTTGGTAGCTGGCTCGGCCATCACAGTGTCTTCGCGGTCTCCCGCAAGAATGACAGCATACTTTCCGCCGAAGCAGTAGCCAACACAATAGATGCCTTCACCGTGCGCGACGGCGTCTGCGTACTCATCTTTGGCTGACTCTATGACCTTGAACAGGATAGGTAGAACCTTCTCCGGAGTCTGTCTGGCGAGCCACATGTCGACCAAGAAGGACTTGGCAGTCTCTGCGGCTTTCAATTTGAACTGCTCAATAAGCCCGGGATTCTCCTCTGCCGGAATAGCTTTCGAATTTGGTGCTGCATCACCTTTGAATTGGTCAGGCATGATCACCACGAATCCTTCTGATGCAAACATGTCTGCTTGCACCTGATTGTTGATAGAGTGTACGCCCGTTCCAGCAGTGAGTAGAAGTAATAACTTAGCTGGAGAGTTGGGATAGTCGGCTGGTTTTGAAATGTAGACATCAATATCGCCAAACTTTGACATCTCACCGGATGGTTGCCGATTGTCTGCGTTCGGTCTATCTGTAACACAGTGCTCGCCCATGCTTGCTCCGGTCTGTGCCTTGGAGTCTTCATTCGAGATGATTGATGGTTCCATGGCGTCGGATTCTGGAGCCTTGGTTGCAAGTTCGGGGTCAGACATGGCGACGGGGGTCTTGCATTCGTCTTATCGCTGTCTGTTTCCTTCAGCAGCCGTCTAGTTTACCTGAATATTGTTCGAACACAGAAGCAACAAGTGCATGAGAGTCACGGATGTGCATATCTAAGGATGGTGTAGAAGTGAGAATGAATCCCCAGTGTTTCTTGAGTGACGTTTCTACCAAGGCGAATAACTTGCCGTTTTAGTAGCATTCCTCGTCGATGTATTGGGATACGAGCTTTATTGAGACAGAATTGATTGTCAGACTTCAAGACATTCGAGTATTGTGGCTGGGATGTTCAAGTTAGAGGTGCCTTACCCTCTCTCACGGCCAACATAAATACCATAGCTTTCAGTCGCATCGACGACAACTGCAAGTACAGCACAGGATCAATATGCCACTAGACCTATTTCAGCGGCACTTTACACGCGACGCGTCGCGCGGGGATTTCCAGGCAAACGCAGGCTATATCGCCACAGACAAAACACATGTGTCTTTTCCTTCTTCTCAATTGCAAACCAACCATCCAGCAACCCAGCACTATCCGTAAATATGAGTACAAGTCCCGCTGCTGCGCTCGCGCGCATAGACGCTGGTTCCCTCCAGGACATCTTCGAAGACAAGCCCGGCCGAATTCAACAACCTGTCATGCAATGCGTCCAGATCAAACCCATCGCCGCCAGTGCTGGAGGACAAGACAGACACAGAGTGATCTTCAATGATACAAGAAATTATATCCAGACCATGCTGGCGGTGCATCAGAACCATCTCGTCGAGGAGAAGATTTTGCGTCGTGGCGTCCTGGTTCAATTGATCGGGTATACGGCGAACAAAGTCAAGACGAAGCGGTAGGTGTGGTCATACGTGTACTCATTCCGTACTGACAGAGTTCTCTAGCATCCTCATCGTTACGGAGATCAAAGTCCTCGAAGAGTTTGGTGAACACGAGAAACTCGGAGATCCCAAGCCATTAGAAATCAAATCCGAAGACGAAGAGAAGCCGTTCCCTACCGCTATCTCAAGCAATGGCTTCTATGGTGCCAAACAAGAACCACAGAAACAGAGCAGGCCAATGCCGAGCCACCCGAAGCCATCTTCATCAAGTGCTCACGCCAACATCTATCCCATCGAAGCAATTTCTCCGTATTCTAATAAGTGGACTATCAAAGCTCGCTGCACAAGCAAGTCAGATATCAAAACATGGCACAATCGCAACGGTGAAGGCAAGCTATTCAGTGTTAATCTTCTAGATGAGAGCGGCGAGATTCGTGCTACAGGGTTCAATGACCAGTGCGACATGTTGTATGACCTGTTCCAGGAAGGAAGTGTCTACTATATTTCGAGCCCCTGCCGAGTGACATTTGCAAAGAAGCAGTTTTCGAATCTGCCCAACGATTATGAACTGCACTTCGAGAAAGACACAACCGTTGAAAAGGCCGAAGAGCAGGATGGAGTGCCTCAAGTCCGATACAATTTCACCAGTATTTCCGATCTCCAATCAGTTGAGAAAGATACCACAATTGATGTTATCGGAGTACTCAAAGATATTGGTGAGACATCACAAATCACTTCCAAGACAACCAGCAAGCCCTACGACAAGCGAGAACTGACCTTGGTCGACAACACCGGATATTCAGTGCGTCTGACAGTCTGGGGCAAGGTTGCAGCAAATTTCGACATCCCACCTGAGTCGGTCGTGGCCTTCAAGGGTGTCAAAGTATCCGACTTCGGTGGAAGGAGTCTCAGCCTGCTCAGTTCAGGCTCGGTGACCCCCAATCCTGATATGGAAGAAGCACACAGACTCAAAGGCTGGTACGACGAACAGGGCAGGTCGGGCAATTTTGCAACACACGCCAATGTTCAGGGTGCTACAAATAGTGCTGGTGGTCGTAGTGACCCCTTCAAAACCATCTCTCAGGTAAAGGAAGAGCAGCTAGGAATGTCAGACAACCCAGACTTCTTCTCTGTCAAGGCATCCATACAATACATCAAACAAGAAAACTTCTGCTACCCATCATGCTTGTCTGAAGGATGCAACAAGAAGGTTGTTGAGATCGATCCTGGTCAGTGGCGGTGCGAAAGATGCGACAAAACGCATGAAAAGCCAGAATACCGCTACATCATGTCTGTCAACGTCAGCGATCATACAGGTCAATTGTGGGTGAGCTGCTTTGATGAGACGGGCAGGATGATTATGGGAAAGACAGCAGATGAGTTGATGGAGATCAAGGAGGTGGATGACAAGGCCTTGGGCGACATATTCTCGGAAGCAAACTGCAGAACCTGGAATTGGAAGTGCAAGGCCAAGCTGGACAGTTTTCAAGAGCAACAACGGTAAGTGGTTTTCAAGAGCCAATCATCCATATTCCTCGGACACTGTGCTGACTTTGAGGCCAGGGTACGCTACCAAATCAACTCAGCGTCGCCATTGAACTATGTGACCGAATCGCAGAAACTTATCGATTTGATCAAGCAGTATGGAACGGATTAAGATAGTATGTGCTGTCACAAGAGACAGCCTGTGGTGTAGCGGGCGACTGTCTTTAGCACGATGTACGGGACACCACGGTCTATTAATGCTATGGGTTGAAGAAGAATATCACATTTCTGGACGAGGTCAAATTGCTGGCTTAGTCAGTTGTATGTATTGAATGAACTGCACCATCAGTTATGGAGCTGTAACAATATGAGTAGTTTTAGTCATCCGATGTTGAGATCGTATGGAGATGCTAATCACGTGTGCCGATACCCGACATGACCGCATACACGCACATAGTTACTCGTGCTGTTCCGAATCGTTGATTTATGTTTTTGGGAACATTAATCTTCGATTGTATACGTATGAGCGCTTCAATCAGTGGTTTGTGTCCTTCAAATCCTTACACAAACCGAGATCATTGACCTGACCTGCGGTGCTCGACTCAGAACCAACAAAGGCACAATCTCACGTCCATTAGAAATCAAGACTCTTCGGCTATTTCCCCGATTCGTCTCCTCATCACTAAGCTCAGGATCGTCATCTCTCAATCATTTATACCTTTCCCAATCCCCATCAGTAGTGAGAAGCTGTTCAACAACGAGAGAAGCGTTCATTCCGACAACAACACCCTCCAAAATGGCCACTATGCGCGCTGTCGATATCAAAGGCGGAAAGGGGGGCATTGACAAGCTGTTCATCAATGCGGCGACGCCCAAGCCGACACCCAAGGGAAGCCAGGCGCTCGTGAAAGTCAAGTATTTCGGCCTGAATCGCATGGACTTGCTCCAGCGCGAGGGAGTGTACCCGGTCCCTCCTCAGGCGGGACCGATCATGGGAGTCGAGTTCTCCGGCGTGATCGAGTCGTTTGGCAGCGCTCCCGAGAGGGGATTCAACGTCGGTGACGAGGTTTTCGGTCTCGCGTACGGCGGCGCATACGCCGAGTACATCGCCGTCAGCACGCATATGCTCGTGCACAAGCCTAAGGAACTCAGCTGGGAGGAAGCGGCGGGGATTCCCGAGACGTGGATCACGGCGACCCAGGCGCTGTATCTTGTCGGCGAGTTCAAGCCTGGCATGAGCGTATTGTGGCACGCGGGCGCGAGCAGCGTCAGTATCGCAGGTATCCAGCTTGCGAAAGCTGACGGCGCGAGCGCCGTGTACGTGACTGCCAGCACCAAGGAGAAGATCGACTTTTGCAAGAGTCTCGGCGCGACTGAGGGTTTCAGCTACAAGGAAGGAGACTGGGCCGAAGCTTTGCTCAAGTACACGGACGGCAAAGGTGCGAATTTGATTGTCGACTTCATCGGAGCCAGTTATTTCAACCAGAATCTCGAAGCCGCGGCACGAGATGGCCACATCGTCAGTCTGGGCATGATGGGCGGTGGCGTGGTCAAGGGAGATGTGGACATTAGTAGGATTTTGCAGAAACGCCTGCGCTTCGAGGGAAGTACGTTGCGCAGTCGCGATGAGAACTACCAAGGTCGTTTGAGGGATATGCTAGTTGAGCATGCCCTGCCGAGATTCGTCAAGGGCGAGTTCAAGGTACCGGTGCAGAAGGTGTTTAAGATGGACGAGATCAAGGATGCACACACTCTGCTTGAATCGAACCAAACTATGGGTAAGGTCATCTGTCAGGTGGAATAAAAGTACTCGGGCTGGCATGACCATTCATGGTATGAAGAGAAATACGTCGACGCCCATCGCGGATACGTGGCAAGTAGTTGAAAATGAAAATGAAAACGAGACATCTTACAGTGATATCCTTTTGCAAGAAAAACAAAAAGTGTTTCTCCATGTCCGTGCTGCGATTTATGTGTTGGCCTAAGAATATTCGGACCTGGACGGTACGAGTCGCAGTCTCCAAATAAGGAAATTCTCTGAAGAGCCAATCGCACGACAATAGCAAGCGATGCAGTCAAAGATGTTGCACAAGGCTGACGGATGACAAAGATGAAGTTCTATGTTGGTGTAGCCAATTTCTCCTTTCCTGAGAGCAAACAAGAGCAGGTGGCTTGTATGGCCGTGCTACTGTTGCCTCTAAAGAGACAAGCTGATCTTTTTCAAGTTCGATCAGATTACTGAACATGCCAGGGCTGGCTTAGGAAATCCGTCGTTGCATGGTGAAATAGCACATTATGGTTTGCGAGTGAAGGAGCGATATATGACCCTGACTGGAACTATAAAACTGTTCCCATTTATCTGTCGAAGACGAAGAGTCACTACACCGCAGGACACGGATCACAATGCCATCGATATTGCTCTTTGGCGTCACGGGCCTCGTAGGCTGTAAGTCCCTCGCGAATAGCCCCTCCCCTCTTGGTGATGACAAGACTGATGTGATTGATGTCAACCTTTGAAGCTCACCTTGTTCTCGCACTGAGGGACAAATGCCCCGACTTACCAGTGACGGTGTTCCTCCGAAACAAGAACCTCGACACGTATCTATCTGACACTGCCCAAGTGAAGAGAATCGTTCACGGCACGTTCGATGAAAAGGGCAAAGTCTCAGCATTGGCTCGCGAGCACGACATCGTCATCAACGTCGGGTCATCGTGGGACGTTGGGCTCAGTGAAGCAATCGTCGATGGGTTGAAGAAGCAACCTGACGACAAGAAACCGATCTTGATTCATATGAGTGGTACAGGTAATTTTGTGGACAAGACGTGGACGGACGGTGCGGTTCATGAGGGCGTCAAGGTTTGGAATGTGAGGTTCCCTGACTTCCCACCCGCTCACTTCATTTTGACCGTTTTGCATTGCACGTATGCGAAATCTGACTTCCATTGTCTGATACAGGATGATGATCCAGAGGACATGAAACTCATCAATCCGGACATGCTGAATGGTGGTCCCGATACTGTGTAAGGTCCACTTTTCATTCCTACTGCTACTGTGTTGCCCCGAGCATTTCTATCATCATCGACAGCATGTAATCGAGAGAGAGTGAGATGGCTGACCCATTTCTAACCTGATTCAGGGTCTTGAATGCCGGAAAAGAGGGCAAGATCGGAACATACATCGTCTTCCCGTCCGGCATCTACGGCGACGCAGCTGGTCCCATCCCAGCCCTCGGTGTGATTCAATTGATCTTCCGCGAAAAGGCAGAGGAACTCGGATTCGTACCGTACGTGGGCGAAGGAAGCTCGGTGTTCAACTGTCTCCACGTCAATGCAATCGCGCCATTCATGCTTTCGGTCCTTGGTTTGGCGATGCGAGGCGGATCTCCCAGAGGATCAGTCTACGAGCGGTGTTTCTTGATAGGTGGACAGAACCTGTCGTGGAAGGTCGCGGCTGGGGCTTTTGCAAAATCATTACATGCGGAAGGGGTGATTGCGAGTCCAGAAGCGAGAAGTGTGGGATTGAAAGAGGCCGGTGGAGGTGAATTGCCGATGCTCATGGCGAGCAATATGTCTTTTGTATCGGACAGGGCGGAGAGGCTGGGATACAAGCATGAGGAAATGGGGCTGGTTGAATATTTGGAACGCTAGAGGAAGAATAACTTGAAGTGAATTTGTGACATAGTTACACTATCATACGGTGTGCAGGGTATTCTGGTGGTTCATCTCAACAAACTTCAATTGTAAGTAAATAATACTGTAATGGTGAGTGAGTGTTGTGCTGTATGTGCATGTCGGGTGGTCTATGTCTTAGGGGGCTCTCAGCCTTGCCGCCAAGGACAACACGGCTGCAATTGGGACCGCCGGTAGAGGCATTCGAAATCTGTCGATACTTCGACGCACAGATAGAGTTGGCGGTTGGTTTGGAGAGAGGATCGAACGAGACAGTATCTTGACTGATGTTGCGCCAGCCAGCACTTAGGCCAGTTGTGTCTCTGGAGCATTTGCAGTAAGCCATTAGTCGTACATTCCCAAGATCCAGATCTTGCGCAAATATAGAAAGTGCTGTCTTAGCTCTTCTGGGATTGACTGAGGACGGCTCAGCGCGATTCTTCAGTGCTGCAATCCATGCAGCATTCGAGAATCACTTCTTGCCGTTTGCGCATTGTCTCCGGCTCTTCTTCGAGAAGCTCGTGCTTCCTTTTCAGGGGTCCAGAGTGGGTCGAATAGGACCGTACTCCATTTCGCCACGAACTAACAAGGTCCCATCACTGATTTCTTTGATGCTAGCATTCCAAGTTTCACTGCTGAAGCGGATGACACTGCTGCGTCTACTGACTTTCTGGGCCTTTTTGTCGGTAGATATGTTGACAGGGATGTTGTACAAAATGGAGATATCGCTCCGAGACTGTGTCTCCCTCCTGGCAACATCTCGTCAAGTCGATCGCGGTTCATTCAGCAGTCGCCTGGTTTAGTTTCTTTTTGTCTTTTTCTGAGATTTTTGTGTCGAGATCCCATGGTGTAGGTATTCCCAGTGAGCCCACTCTCCCCTGCCTGTGCCTTCGTGTGTACCAGTGACAGTGACAGTGCCGGTGCCAGTTTGTAATCCTCCGAGATTTTCTTCTGTGTCGAGATCTTACCAGTGCCTTTATGTGTGCCAGTGCCAGTGCCAGTACCAAGACTGAACCTGCCGTTGATTATTGCCACTTTGAACCTTTGTCCTTGACCATCTCGAAAGGATTTGTGTCCTCGGATACTGTCATCCGAGAACTCTTCGAGTTGGCCGGCGTGGTCAGAACCAAGGTATCCAGTGGATCCATCAGGTAGCTCTGGCTGACGCAGAGTTTTTCTGCCTGTTCTAAGCATAGCATCCCCTTTATGAGAGCTTTTCTCAAGTTTTCGAACGATTCTGCCCTTTCATGAAGCGTGTCATTATGTACTCTCAATGCATTTCATTCTTGCGGTCCACTACCCCCCCCCCCCCCCCCCCCCCCCCCCCCCAACTGCATCTCCTGAATGCGTTGCTCCTTCGAATCTCTCCCAAGGCAGCCTCGCCCTAAGCGAAGATCAATACTTGAGCGGCAGCCTTTTCTTTATGTCTCATGGCCTACAATCACTGTTGTTAACCTTTGACATTAGCACAAATACAAATAGGTTGACGCCGACCGATGTGTGAAAGCGAAGGACACCCTCTGAAACCGACCTGATTGACCACAACAAAGTGATAGGCTTGCCTCGACATGAGGCCATCTTCCGCTCCTTACAAGTGTGGAAGCTGCTCCGGATGACTTCCTATTCCTTTTTGAGAGATGCTACGTCTCTGGCCAAGAGCACAGTTTTGGACGGGATGGAAGGAAAGATTAGGTACCTCCAAGAGGTATGTGCCGATACCCATCATTAAACCCACGAGGTTGAAGATATTCTCTCGACGTTGCAACTTCACGCAAAAAGTTCAACACCATCAAAATCTCCGATTGATGGATTTATGTTGGTGGTCTGGTATTATGATTATGTGCCCTGCTGGGAAGTGGCTCGGGGGTAAAGGTCCATATATACATATACTACTCATACATCAGGGAGGGCCCAGAAGCTCCGTCCCCTCAACAGAAAAAGGGGAATGAGCGCGTGTCTGTAAACGCCAGTACATGAGTCACCCGTACATACGGGATCACTGATCAAACATGGAATGTGAAACATGAAACATGATGTGACCTCTGATTCTCAAGAGCCGGAATCAAATGAACAAACATTCAAGTTGTTGGATTGAAAGGTCGATCATGGAAACTTTACTATAGCATACGAGGAGAATCAACCACCAGAAAAACGGCTTCACGGCACCTACATACAGTACAGTCACCGTGTTGAGTTGAAGATCGATAAAGATTCAAATTCATGATAGTACATTGGTGAAGTGGCTAAGATTTACTGTGCTTACAATGCACAAACATGGTTCATTGACCAGGCACATAACAGAGAGGCATCTCCTCCCCACAGTACATTGAATGAATGCATAGATCTAGGCTATACCACCCCTATCTTCGTTTACAATGTCTTACAATCGCAAAGGTAAGCTCGTATCTCTCCAAACACGGATCCATCATTTTGTCATTGTTTAGCCAGATTCCAAGATTGCCCAAGCCTCTACGAAGTAAGATAGATCATTATGGTCGTGCTTTAGCAGCAGACCGTTTTCTCTTTTCTTCCAAGACTGTTTTCAGCATACTTGCGGCTTCCCTCCTACGCTGTGCCTGTGACTTCCAGCGCTCCTTGTCCTCCGCCGAAATTAGTGATAGACCACCATTCTGGCTTGCTCGAAAGTTTCTGGTCGACCGAGTACTACTGCTGAATGCGGACTCAGGAGTGTGATAGATACTGCCAACACTGCCCGGAGTTGATAATCCATTCACTGATCGCCGGCCAGGCTTTGGAGTACCGGGGTTCTTGACTGCCTCTCCGGTACTGATCGTTGAAGATGCCAGTCCTAGATCTAATTTCTTTAACTGAGACTCGAGCACGTCAATATCTGCGCTCTTTTGTTCAGCCATTGACATCATCTTGCCGACCGTCTTGGCCACAGCCTCCACAGTAGGCTTTTTCTGTGAAGGTACTCTCCCCAACATACTGTTTCGCCTGCTGACTATTTCAGTTGGCGTCGATTGAGCGATCTTCGCTCTCAACACAGAGATGCAGTCCTCGACCTGTACTAATTTGGTTTGCACAGAGGTGAAGGCTTTGCGAAGATCATGCTGGAGGGAGGCTTGTTCAGCAGACAGAGGCGCAGTGATTCCGTTGTCTGATGAGGACAGAGCATGAATAGTCTTCCGTATCGAGGTGAGTTTCGTTCGTAACTCGAACAGATCCCGCCCGATAAGGGTCTGGCATTGCTGAAGTTTGCCATCGAGATCGTCGATTTGGCTCTCAGCAAGGAGCTCTGACAGAACGGTCTGTCCTTCGTGAAGTCGTGAAATGTCAGTTAGGAACCACTCATCGTTTAGAGCATCCATGGGTGTTTCAGATTGCAGCACGGACGGCCAAGATTTGTTGGTTGCTTCTGGTTGTTGGTATTTCAGAAAGGCTGAGAGTGACCGATAATTTATGCCCAGGGTGAAAACCATCGAATTGATATCAGAGTAGAGTCGTTCGATCTGTGCAGGAATGCCGGTTTTGGAGGTCTCTTCTGACGATTTAGGCTGATAAGTGATGAAGTCGTCGAGGTTCGAGCTAGGAGAGATAGGTCTGTCAAGCTCCTCTCGCAATCTTTCATCTTCGTCGTCCTCGAGTTGCTGGAGCTGCTCTGCCTCGGCCTGTGCTTTCTGACGAGCAATGGCTTCACGGCGTGCGTGTTCCTTGGCTGCTTCCTCCTCTCTTGTCTTGGCCGCTTGGGCAGCAAGAGCGGATTTTTGATACTCGGCCTTACGTTGATCAACGATAGACCTCGGATGTGCAGGTGCACTGACAGATCGCGCAGACTCTGCTCTGAGCTTCTCAGTAGGTGGAAGATGTCTTACTGGGCTGGGTGATCGAGGACTCTCCTGAGGCTTCGGAGGAGCGAAGATTGGTCCAGTGCCGACCTCACCAAAAAGTGGTCGACTTGATTTCTGTGGTAAGGCTTTAGACGTAACGTTAGTAAACAGGCCGCCTGTCGGGCTTGTCTCTGAACTCCCACCACCGCTTTTGAACGAACATTCTGGAGAAGTTTGCAATTGTTCCTGTTGCTCTTCTGTCAGATCGTCTTCGGGACTAACCTCTCCGGTCACCTCTTCGCCACTACCTTCAAAGTCTGAGCTGAAGTCGTCGTCATCGTCCTCCTCCTCTTCATCGCTCGGTAGCTCCGGCCGATCCTCATCACTCTGGCCAGCCTTTGGTACGGGCAAAAAATCAGGGGGCAAGGGTGCCTCATCCGGAGAGCCTTTGGAGAGATTTGAGGAGCCTGAGGTATCTCCAGAAGCGTATCGAGGTTTGCTCACAGGATCTGGAGGAAGTGGGGCCTCGGGAATATTCTCCATATTTACGGATTCTTCGTCGCTTGGAGGTTCTTCTTTGATCCGGGGCGCTCCTTCGATATGTCCAAAAGCATTCATCGGTTGACTCTTTTGGACGGCAGCAGGTGTGTCATTTGTTGTGGTGGTTGTTCCAAATAGTGTCTTATGAACGGCGGGTGTTTCCTTCGGTGTAGTAGACGAGTTGAGCCCGAACGACCAGCCTGATGTTGATGTAGGAGCTTGTGGAGTTGTGGATGCTCCGGGTGGTCGACCGAACAAGTTGGAAAGTGGTGGAGCGGGTGTGGCCCTTGACTGACTTAGGGTGGAAGGGGGTGTCACCAGTGTCTGTGGTGGTTCAGGTGCTGGTTGTGCGGCAAGACTGCGACTTGGTTCTTTCTCTGATTCAGCCTCACTGACCGCACTTTGTTCATCCATCTCAGCCTCTTTGTCATGTGTCGGCGAAAGAGCATTCTTGGGACTACCGAGCATGTCATCCATGGCCGCACCGAAGCCGAATCCGCTGGGTTCCTTAGGCTTTGGTAGATCATCTGTGGCCGTGCCATCCCCTTGGAACGAGGATTGTAGCTTGAAGGTACTTGCATTGCCGAATAAACCTGCCCCTTCTGCGGGTTTCGTGGATCCAAGTAGCGATGAAGTCGACTTATTCGAGTCGAATGCAGTCTTGGCTGACGAGTCAAGCATGTTGTTGCCACTCGCGGCCGCAAATGGGCTGGTAGACGCACCTCCAAACGAGCCCATGCCCTTTGCCGAGGAAAATGGGCTCTGGGGATTCTGCGTCGTGTTGCCCCCGGCAAACGATGCGAAACCACCTCCCTTGGAAAAAGAAGCGAAGCCAGAATTATTCGATGTTCCACCAGCACTGGCGAAAGGACTCGAAGTTGAAGGGGCCCCACTTGACGATGGCTGGCCAAAAGCGGATCCTACAACCATAGTGGAAGATTGGCCAAATGCAGGTTGTCGAGCTCCTATTGCACTCGCTGAACCGAAAGCTGGGGCTGCGCCTGAGCCGAGAGGTGTAGCAGCGCCAAAGGCTGTGTTTCCAGCTGGACCCGACGTTGTAGAGCCTGCAAATCCGGTGGTCGCCCATGACGGCTTGATAGAGGCAATAGGTGCTGAGGTACCGAACGGTTTCGGCGAAGCAGCCCCAAATCCACTTTGAAGGGAGGGCGCACCGAAGCTGCTAGTCTCAGTCTTTGCAAATGGACTGGCATTGCTATCCTGGCCGAAAGTTCCAGTGGCTGGCGAAGCGGTTGCCGAAACATCGGAGGCTGGTTTACCCGAAATCTCTCTCGTAGCTTGCACATGAGCAAAACCTGAGAACGTGGTCTGCTGGCGAACTGAATCGTTGTAAATAATCCACCATGACACGAGTAAGCCTTCGTTGTTCAGAATCACGAGACTAGGCACAGGTCCTGCGGTCTCAAGAATTTCTGCATCCGATGGAATTGGATTTGTTACCTTCTCAGTGCTGGAAAGGTCCACAGCCATACCAATTGGAGAGGTATCTTGCATGTCAGTAGATAGTGGAAGTTGTGCCCGTCGCGTGTCATCTTCAATAGTTGTAAAGGTGAAGGTAGAGGTAACGGAATCCTCTTGGGATAGAGCCTTTTCGGACTTGGACAGTAAACCAACGTCGCTAGCTGTGCTACTTGCTACTATCAAGAGATCTTGAAGGTGAGGGGGGAAATTTCGTAATCTTGTAATGAAGTGTGATGTCGGCAAGCGATCTAACCCAAATGGCGGGAGCACCTCTGGCAGCTTTTGGAAGGTGTAGTTTGAGGTCTTGGGTTGCCGGCTGACGATGTAATACTCGGACGGCTGGATACCATCGCTTGTGTCATTTGGTGTATAGGTAATGAAAAAAGTGTCGTTCTCAAGCCAGCATATGCCGGAAACGTGTACATCTGTGGGAATAGATGTCGACTTTGGGATTTGAGCCACAACGTTCCCATCTGGCTTCATCTGTACGGCCGTACCATCTGCCATTCCAGCGATCAGTTGCTTGCCTCGATTGCTCCATGACAAGCAGCTGCAACCACTTTTCAGAACTGGGCCACTGCTTCCCGATACAAGAGAACCAGCTTTGAGGTCTAGTAGTACAAGATCACCGCTTGTCAGAATGAGAGCGAACAACTCTGCATGCTCTGTGACGGGGTTCGGGACCAACGCGCGCAGGCCCTGGCCGTTCGTTGAGACTTGTAGCGCAGGATTGAGCTCGCCCCTGGTTAAGCGGTCGACTTGGAACGCTGCCACTGACCCCTCTGCCTCGCCAGATACCACCAATACGCTATCATCAGACGAGAAGGCGATGTGAGATAGGCGTGATCGAGGGATCGTGAAATCTGGTCTGATAGATCGTATTGTCCCGTCCTTTTCATCTGGAGGTGATTGGAATGCATCTCGGACTTTATCAGTGTTGTGAAGGTATAACGCATCAGGGCCAGCTGCGGCTAGAAGCTTCTTGCTAGAAGCAATGCTGAGTAAAGACGATGGCGGTGCAGGCAGGGCATCTGATGGCCATGGTGTCGGGAGGAGGCGTACTTTGGCTTCTCCGTTTAGAGCTGCAAGCCCCAGTTCATTTGTTTGGATCTCTTGTAGTTCAGGACCATCCTGCACCGAGTTACTTCCACCACTGTTTGTTGCAAAGGCCGACGGGGCGGACGCCACATTTGCAAAACTGAAAGCCATTCTCAACCTAGGGAGCTCTGCAGAGAGCGATCGTTTTGCGCAAATAGGTGTACTTGGGGACGAGACATGCGGAGTTGGTGATGATCGAGAGGGCGTTGAAAAGTTGAAGGAGTGTCGCGGGAGTACCGTAGGCCTCCAGAAGGAAGGAGAGCGCTTGTGGTCAGCAATCTTGAAGCCTGCTCATGTAGACTCGGAATTGTGAAAGGGAAATTGTATCCTAGGCAGATCAATGCATTGACAACATTTCACGATTCTACCTGCGCTATCCAGTGCTGGAGTCGCGCCTAAACTTTTGCACTCAAGCGCGTTCGGATGCCAAGAGTGCCCCGGAGTATCTTGTACGGCGAAGTAAAAAGCCATATTTTGTCCCTGGTTCACTTTACGCTGACTGTGAAGAGCAATCAATGCAGGGATACCCTCCAGTCTTCAATCACAAAAAAACCCGGCAATAGGTCTATGACCCTTTGAAAAAGATGCTCTGATATCGATGTATTTACACTGATCTAGATATCGTTATGGAAAGCCGGAGGCTTCTGCCAAGAACTGTTCCTCCAGCTGATGCCATAGAATCGAAGCATAATCATAGGAACCAGAAAGACGACATTTAGTAGGGCGAACGTAAGCCATGCATATTGGTACCCAATCTTCTCACCAAAAGGAATCCTAGTGAACACCCGATTAGCTTCTTGCAATCCGGTTGAAAAGACAGGAGGCTCTTACGCGTAAAAGGAGATCGTCATCGAAAAGACATTCCGGAACACATTGAGAATGCTTGATATTTCGGAGCTTTGAGGCTTGTAACACTGCGGCAAAGTCAGTACTATTGATGCATGACATAGATTTGCTGATACGTACATCGGTACAGTATGAGTAGGTGACGGTTGTTGCAATTTGCAGGCCAAAGTTCGCGATGCCCATGCCAAATGCAGCCCCTACCCATGATACCGTTTTGTAGTGTGACAAACAAACACCGTCGATAATAATTCCAATCGGACACAAAACTGCTAGAACTACGGCATTAATGCGTGGCTCTGGCTCTCGTCTACCTCCGTGCGACTTGGCATATCGATATACCATCCAGTCTGTAAGCCATCCTGCACTCATTTCACCGAGTAGGCAGCCGATGAGTAGGGGTATACTGAGCATCATTCCAGTCTGTGCGACATCAAAATGGTAGAATTTTCGGAACAGGCTAGAGCCTGTCGCGGCAAACATGACCGAACCAAAGCCAAATGCTGTCATGTAATAAAGGCCTGGGATGACGATGGAAAGGTATTTTAACATGTAGAAAGGCCTCAGGAAGTCAATAGCTCGGAGCCTACGCTCTCGCGATCCGGATTGTCTGAAGAGAAGTAGATCTTTGAAAGAGCGCTCCCGACGCCCGGCCACGGTCCGGCGGAAGAACAGGGTTTCCGGTAGGCAAAAGAGCGTAAACACCATCGTGCCCAGTTGAATGTAGCCCTTACAAGTGTTAGTTCAAGAGTGAGACGCATTCTGAAGAACTCACAGGAATCAGGAAAGCCCACCTCCAGCCGAGATTCTGAGCGATGAAACCGCCAAACAGCGAAGCCGCGTGTGGCCCGTTGGTGAGGAAGAATGTGAAGATCCCCATGTAAAACCCGCGCTCATGAAGAAAGTACATGTCGCAAATTGTAGCTGCACCTATGGCTGTAGGAGAGCCGGCGCCGATTCCATTGAATACGCGGGTCGCAATTATGCCCGACCATGTGTTGCAATACCCGGCAGCGATATTGGTCACAGCAGCGAGGAGGTTTCCACAAATGTAGACCGGGCGTCTACCGTACACGTTGGACAGCGGTACTGTGAGCAACGGCCCAATACCTGCAAAGACAATATATACCGTGAGCTCGTAGGAGGCTTCGACCACAGTAATATCGAATTGCTTGCTTAATGGGACGAATGCAGGATTGACGATGGCGCCAGCCATGGGCCCTAAGAAAGAGAGCCAACTGACTTGTAGCAGCACGAATAATTTGAGCATTGGTGACCAATTCTGCATGTTGTCAGCATACTGGGCAGGGGGGAAATGCTTGAGTAAGTCGAGAGGCCGGTTCTTGACCTACCAAGGGGTCGTCTTTGCGCTGCATCGGCTGAGGTACAAGAGGTAGACCATGCTTGTCCAATCTAGGGGCCACTGTCGGCGCATCTTCTACCTCGACTTGTTGAGCCTCTTCTACCTTCTCACCGGTGTATGGTACTGCGCCCTGGTCTTTCTCCATTTGAACTATCTCGGCCTTTGCCTGGTAAGAAGCCATTATCTGTGCTGTCCCAGGTATACTCAAGGAGAGGGAGATGGCGATGAGCTGGAAGTGGCATCTTTGATGAGCCGCATTGGTTTCTGCTTGGCAACCGTGGAGATTGGAGGTGCTTGAGGTGCTCCCAAGGCAGGAGAATGACCTTGTGAGGTATTTGCAGCTGCCTATACAGGTAATTACCGTGTAGATCCAACTCATCGGTAGTTGCGTTGAGCATGCTGAGCCTCATCCATGACTCCTGTGATATTGGGGTTTCCTGTGGGGGACGGGGTTTCCTGTGGGGGACGGGGTATCCCCCTCAATTTTCATCTGTTATCCTTCCACATTGTAGCCGAAGTTTCGGCAATTGTGGTTTCCACACGAACAAACTGAAAACAGGCTGTTTGGCGAGACAAGCTAGTTCAAAAGAGCGAGACGGTACTTGCTTTGGAAGGGATAATCATCTTGTCAAGCTCGTCGTGGGTGTTTAGGACTTACCATCAAGCACGCGGTCATAAACGAGTTGCGAATTCTGCCAGGTTACTCCGAGGGTTATTGCAAGTGCCTTTCTATAAGCCTTGTGCCCGAACCCTTGGCAAATCTTGTCTGATACAAGGTGTGGGTGCAGCCGAAACAGGCAACGCGAGGATGCCCGCATCCGTCTATCGTCCTCCTATCACTGTTGCTGTGATAGGAGGAGGCATCGGAGGTCTCTGCACTGCGCTATCCCTCAATCACCATTGCGGGAATGCACTGGAGATTGACATCTATGAGCAGGCGCCTCAGTATAAAGAGATCGGTGCTGGAGTTGGTATTGGAGTCAACGCCGCGAAATTGCTTCACAAAATAGGTCTTGGTGAGACAGTGGCGAAAATCGCTGGGAGGCGCACCGGCATTTGGATCACTTTCCGAAAATTTGACGATGGAAGTGATGTTGTCACGGTGCCATCTGTTGATACGGATCAAATCAAGCAGCTGCCGGTCCATCGGGCAGAATTTCTGGATTTGTTGGTGGATACTGTCAAAGAGAGGAATGCAGCAACTCTCCATACCAACAAGCGGTGTCGAAAGCTTACGGTATGCCAGCCAACGAAATTGCCTTAGACCGTGTAAGCTGACAGTTTCGCAGGAGCAAGGTGATCAGGTCCATATAGAATTTGAAAATGGTACGACCGCCAAGGCGAATTTAGTTATTGGCTGCGACGGCATACACTCAGCTGTGCGTGCTCAATTCACGAGCG
Source organism: Rhinocladiella similis (assembly GCA_024082115.1). Taxonomy (NCBI): domain Eukaryota; kingdom Fungi; phylum Ascomycota; class Eurotiomycetes; order Chaetothyriales; family Herpotrichiellaceae; genus Rhinocladiella; species Rhinocladiella similis. The sequence continues at coordinate 2,631,696 of JAMRYE010000013.1, read as the reverse complement.
ACAACCCCGAATACAGTGGAAGGATCGCATATCGTGGACTGGTGCCAATCTCTGACATTGAGGACTGGTGGGGTTTCGAGACATATTCGGTGACTTGGCTGGGGAAGAATAGGCACTTCCTGTGCTTTCCCATCTCACAGAACAGGACTCTAAATATTGTTGCTTTTGTAGCGGAGAAAGAAGAGAATTTGGGTGACTTGAAGGAAAGTTGGACGGCGATTGGTGAGAAGGCAGAGGTTCTGGAGGCCTTCAAGGGGTTTGAGGAAAAGGTCCAGAAATTGATCCAGCTAATGCCTGAGCAACCGTCCAAATGGCTGATCAACGACCGAAAACCGCTGGATCAATGGGTGTATCTTGGTGGCAAGGCCGTCCTGCTGGGCGACGCTGCTCATGCCATGACCCCCCATCAAGGTGAGTGTGGTTTCTGCGTCTTGCGTAGGCCGTACTGACCCGTGCTGCAGGTGCAGGTGCAGGTCAAGCAATTGAGGATGGGTACATCCTCGGCCGTGCACTTCAAGACTACCTTCAAGCCTCATCGTCCATCAAAGAGAGCTCTCTCGAGCCCTGGGTGTCGTTATACCAAGACGTACGGCTCCCGCGGGCACAGAAGGTCCAGCGCACATCACGAGATGCGGTCGAAGTCTACCAGGCCCAAGCAGACATTATGAAGGACCTCCCTTTCGACCAATGCGTACCGGAGATTCATAAGCGGGTCATCAACAGAATGAAATGGGTATGGACAGACGACATTGATGCGGAATATGAACAAGCAAGGCGAAATCGAGACGACTTGAAGTAGTATGGTATTCTTCGGACTGAATGACTCGGTTCCATCCAGGGGACGACTTACATGCTGTAGGGCAATTGTGAAATATTGTGCCTGTTGAAACATGCGGGTGGCACAATTCGGGTGCAGCTTTCACCGAGGCAGCATTTTCCAGGGTGAATTCCATATACCGCTTCTTGCTTGGTCCTGGAGTTACATTGGATCGGGGACTGAGGCTAGAGTGTAAGGTATTCATATGAGGAAAGGGTACTCCTTTATGGGGAGGCTATTGTACATATCCCTTATCTGGGTACAGGACAAGTATGTACTCCGTACGTGGAATGGATGGTCAGCACCAGAACGAGTACGAATACGAGTAGTCCGTACCGTAGTCCGTACATGGTGGGGAGAAATTGGTGCCCAACGCGCGATGTCATGTGACTGTAATTTCGCTTGGCGTAAATTCGTGCTTTGATAAATCTCACGCGGCACCGGCTTCCCCAGCTTTGTTACTAGCGACTAGAGACTTCGCCAATTCCCTTCCACCCTTTATTAGGTCGTAAAGGAGGATATGATCATCAGTTGCAACTTCCCACGTCTCTAGCCGACACTTCTCTCCTCTTTTCGCCAACTGTCTCTCCTACGCATCTCTACACCACTTCAGCCCTTCCTCACCAGACGTTATCCCTTTCATCACCCTCGTTGCATCCTTGCCCGAGTTCATGCTGGCTGTTTTCTCCGCTACTGCACCTCCTCCCTGTTCTTCACCACCCGCTTGTTTTGTTCCTCGTTCTGAATCAAAATCAAACGAAGGCCACTCGAGTTAAGTACAGAAGCACCCTTCAACTGCTGGGAAGGAGAACGGACATCGGGATCATCCTGAAGGCGTTGTTTTGATCAACTTCACCTCTTCCTACCACTACCACCGCACTCATCCTCCCACGAGAAAATCTCGCACCTTCGCCCACCATCCTACCTACCTCCTTTCCTGCACCTGCGGAATCTTGAGAGCATAGCGTCTTCCTCATCCTCAAACAATCCTAGCACGAAGCTCCTGAACACCATCCTTCTCAAGTCTCTGTCGCTCAACTTTGGCATCCTACACCCTCTGCACCCGCAAGCAAGTTTTCTTTCGACACCCCCGGTGTACATAAATCATTCTATCAAGAAGGAAAATAATAAAAATTCTGAACCAATCTCCATCCTATTGGGTGATATCTGAAGGTCACACGACATGTCTGCATCACCCACATCCACAACCGCAATGTCCTCAGCAAAGCGACCCCTGGAAGACCCTTCCTCTCCATCCGCCCCAACTGACCTCCCAGAAGCAAAGCGCCCAGCACTTGACAAAGTTGTTAGAGAAGAGGCCGCCCCAGAAGGACTTGAGCCGACAGATGGTTCTCTCGCGCAACAAACAAAATCAAAGGAAACTCAAGGACACCCGGCACCCGTGGCCAACGGGGATGCCGACACCCATACAGAGACACCGGATCCTTCAGCAACGAATGGAGCTGCAACACTGCCCCCTGCAGATGCTTTACCACTCCCGCCGTCCACATCTCAGATTGATCTTGCTGGCTCGCAGGCGTCAACCACAGCAACTCAAGACGAGTCTCAGTGGATCCACATTCGTGCTGTCATTTCCAGTGCCGAAGCCGCCACTTGTATTGGTAAAGGTGGCGAAAATGTAACACAGATTCGAAAGCTCTCGGGTGCAAAATGCACAGTAAGCGACTACTCCCGTGGTGCTGTCGAACGTATCTTGACCGTCAGTGGAGCTCAAGATGCCGTTGCCAAAGTATGTCCCCACCTTGACCTCACACTTTGCTCTCGGAATCTAACGTTCGTGCAGGCCTTTGGACTGATAATTCGTACTCTCAACAACGAACCTCTTGAGGCTCCCTCTACTGCCCAGTCGAAGACTTATCCTCTACGGCTGTTGATCCCCCACATCCTTATCGGATCGATCATTGGAAAGTCTGGCGTCCGCATCCGTGAAATCCAGGAAGCATCGGGTGCTCGTCTGAACGCGTCTGATTCATGCTTGCCACTCTCCACTGAACGTTCTTTGGTGGTGTTGGGGGTGGCAGATGCTGTACACATCGCGACCTATTATGTCGCTGTAACTCTTGTTGAGCAGTTGACTGAACGCTTCGGTGGCCCTGCCGCCTCTGCATATGCTACCAGAAGTGGTGGCCCTGCTGGTGTCGTGCCTGGGGGAATGCAAGTGGTTCCGTACGTCCCACAGCCTGCCGGAGGCCAGTACGGTCATCCAGACACGTATAAACGACACAACACTCTTCCACCTCAGCGTGTACCACCACAACCCTATGGTGCTCCTCAGATGCATATACCTCCCCAACAACCATATCCCGCTCAAGGAACACCATATGCTGCCACACCTCGAACACCCAGCTATGGAGCTATGCCTCAACAGCCAGCGCCATATGGACATATCCCGCCCCAACCAGGTACACATGGACAGCCCGCCCAACCAGCGCATGCAGTCCCTGGACAGCCCATTACACAGCAAATCTTCATTCCCAACGACATGGTTGGAGCCATCATTGGCAAAGGCGGCGCCAAGATCAATGAGATCCGACACCTTAGTGGTAGTGTGATTAAAATCAACGAGCCGCAGGACAATAGCAACGAGCGCTTGGTCACTATTACTGGTACACAGGAGTGCAACCAAATGGCCTTGTACATGCTTTATTCCCGGCTAGGTGAGTCTGCTGCCGAGAACTACTAAATGCACTACTAACCGCCACAACAGAAAGCGAGAAGCATCGTATCTAATGGCTACCTGGTAATTTTCCACGTTCACAATTCATATCCATGTGTTAGGACTTTCGAGTTTGGGAAGGACGGCCGACCAAGATTGATTGAAGGTTCGCTCTTCGGCTGCCCGCAGACTTGCGAGACAATCGTCCGTAGAAAACTAGCAGCCAAGTTGTTGCGAGTCAATACTGTAATCAGACTCGAGCGAGTCAATTAGTATTTTGTATGATTATGGACCGCCTTACGGTGCCGAGGTGCCCTTTGTTTTTGTTTTCTCGAGTCTTTTGCTTCTACCTTATGCCCGAAGACTACTGTCTACAGACCCTGAGAGCCTTGCATCTTCAAAGAGTGTCCTTCATCGGCTGTCTCGATGGGCCGACCGAATTGCGGGGAAAACAGCACCACATACACCACATCGACTCCCACAAAAATGGAGCCTTGGGCAAACAATGCAGATTTGCAGTCGTGTCAAATTTGATCCAGAATTTTCCCTACCCGAATTCCTGATCTCGCGTCGTCTAGACCTCGTGTCGAATTTGCGACTTTCCCGGAGTTTCATATCTCATATCCCAGCAGTATCGCATCAACATGGCATCTTCGTCCCAACTTCACCAAGCCCCACCCTTCCGGGCCGAGCACATGGGCTCACTCCTCCGACCACAACAGCTGCTCGATGTCCGTGCCAAGATCCGCGACGAGGGCATCTCAGAGGAGGCAGCTGGCTTGCCTGCTATCGAGAAGGAGTCCATTGGCAAAATCGTCAAGACGCAATTGGATCTTGGATTCAAGGCCGTGACCAGTGGCGAGTATAACCGAACTCGGTTCTGGGGTTTGTTCTGGGATGAGCTCGAGGGTACCACGAGATTACAGGATGCCCACGCCAGCATGTTCAGGTTGTATCACCCGGACGTTGTGAGTTTGATCGAAAAGGACCGCAAAGTCATGCCCGGAGACAGTGTGATTGCTGGATCCAAGATTCGGTACCCTGCCAACGGTACCAAGAGCAATTTGGCCGAGTTGAAGGAGGTTCAGGCCTTTGTGCCCAAGGAAGAATGGGGAAATATCAAGTTGACAGTCATTACGCCTGCTGTGAGTTGCCCGGTCTTTTGGATCCCTCTGCTTGGGTTTGTAGTTGTTGAGCTTTGAATTTCGAGAGGAGAAAGCCAAGTGGACTCTTGTACTAACCATACCGTTTCTCTACGAGTATATAGTGGTTCCACATGCGATACAAGCAGGGCAAGGCATACACGCCTGAAGCCTATTCCAACGACGCCGAATACTTCTCCGACGTCGCCAAGGCGTACAAGGCCGAACTACAGCTCTTGTACAATGCGGGATTGAGAAACGTTCAATTCGACGACCCTGGTTTGGCTTGTAAGTTTTGTTGTCTTTGAGCAACCGTTCCTTTGGTGTTTGTGATGTTAGATAAGTCAAGTCATTGACGGGACGGTCGGTCCATTCTAGATTTCTGCTCCAATGCCTTCCGCAAAGGCTGGGAAGAGGACAAAGACAACATCGGCACCGTCGACGACCTCCTTGATGCTTACATCAAGTTGTACAACGACTCGATCTCCGGATTGCCCGCGGACCTGCACACGGGCGTACACCTGTGCCGAGGCAACTTCATCGGCGGGCGCCACTTCGCCGAGGGCGCGTACGACATCATTGCCAAAAGGCTCTTTGAGAACCTCAACGTCAACACGTTCTATCTGGAATACGACACCGAGCGCGCCGGCGGGTTCGAGCCGCTCAAGTTCCTGCCCAAGAACAAGAACGTGATTGTTGGGTGTATCAGCACCAAACTGCGGGAGTTGGAAGACAAGGAGGCCACGAAGCAGAAGATCTACAAGGCCGCCGAGTTTGTGGCGCAAGGGTCGGGACAGACTCGTCAAGAGGCCCTCAAGAGGATCGGGATCAGTCCCCAGTGCGGATTCAGTACGCATGAGAGCGGGTATCCTTTGTCCGATGAGGATCAGAGTGCCAAGTTGGCGCTGGTGAGGAAGGTTGCCGATGAGATCTGGGGTGAGCCATAAATGTTTTCTCCACAACAGTTGGGTATGGATGTGGGTGAGGAGTGGCGATTTCTCGGAGTAACATGCCGTGGGATACACACCTGAATAGGTAGAGCCATGGCAACGAGATGCGATGGGATGATTTGGTAACGATGAAAGGAGAGAAGGATTTCAAGAGGGGTGAGTATATTCAGATACCCAAGGTATCGAAATCTACCTCGGGTGTTGTTGTCACCATCCAGTGGCTTTTCAACAAAAAGCTGGGTTTAGACAAAAAAGGAAAAAAAAAAGAGAACTTGTGTGGTGGCGTGGTACTAATCAAGATACCAAAAGTATGTGGTTACGGTTTTGAGTGGATTCAACATGATACCCCCCAGATGATGTGATGAATATGGTCCATTTGAGGTATTTAGGTACTTTGGAATGTATGTAGCTGATGTGAATATGCAAAAAGAAGAAAGCAGCTCGGCTGATGAGCCTGAGCATCATCATCAACTGTTCATTTTCCTTCTGTTTTTCGAGATCTTGTGTGATCGCTAAAATTCGACGTCTCGGGGCTCCGGCACTGATGATGAAGTTCAGCTAGCCTCAAAACGCTGTAACACTCGTGAGTGTTGTCCCAGAATCAGTTTCGCAAAATGGTGATAGTCCCGCCTCTCTCAACTCTGACCGTTCTTCTCCATCGACTTTTTCTTATTCTCCCTCCCTGGTGAGATGTACTGTGCATCTGGAGTATTGTGCTCGCCGTGCTCCCAGTCAAGGCATCCTTCCGGTGCTAGCAATCTGATAGTACTCTTCCACATCATACTTGTCCTTTTTGGTATCTTGAATCACCTTCTCAATCAACCTCTCACGCTCATCTTGTGTTGGGATGCTCTTGCAGGCCGGCCACCAGATGAGGCAGAATAATGCCATCCACTTGAGTCTCGGGCGCAGGATTGACGATACCTCAGCTCCGCCTCTGGTAAGCTCCTCGACTATACTGTCTAATCGTTGATGCAGCATCTCTGGCGTGTCAGCCGGGGGTCTTTTTCCTCTGCCAGAGGGTCCCGTGCCGAATATCTGCGAGTAGCGAAGGAAAACCTTTTCGAACTTTGAGCATCGTCCGATGGTGAAAATATGATAGTCCGAGAAATATTTCTTCAGGGCATTTCGATAATGGTCCACGATCAGACAGGCTGGTAAGGCTCCTCGGCGTCGTCGCTTGGTGAACGGCGTTAGCGTGAATGTTGGGTTGGCATCGTTGGTACTTGTCGATTGCGGAGAGTCACGTTCGTCTGGGCCGGACTCAACTGATTTCTCCAGTGTACGTTTGAGACTGGGTGGCATATATTGCGGCGAATGTGAAATGTTAGCTCGTATGGGAGTGGTCTGGAAAGACTCTGGTGAGCATGTGGTCTTTTGAGGAGAGGGAGGTTCTTGGACCTGCTTTGATGCTACTGTGGCATTGACAAAGCGGTATGACCTGCCGACAGCGGGATTAGCAGGGCGGAAAGAGATAGGTGTCGCGGTCGCAATCTTTGGTTCAGCAGTTGTTGGTGAAGCTGTATCCATCTCAGTTGAGGCCCATCTGAGTCGGTGGATTGATATGCTTACCATCAGTTGTAGGTACAATAGTATTGGCGGCTGCATCTTGTTCGGTGCAACCAGCAGAGACAAACTCTTGTTGTTGAACTGGCGTGGGCTTCGTAGGAGATGGTTCTTGCTTTATCTCCTTCTTGACCCAGGCATTTTGTGCCTCAACTTCTTCATCACTGTCCATAGTCAAATCAATATTTGTCCGATGGACCATGGCTTTTCGACGCTGCTTCAACTGCAAGAGCCTTCTGTCAATGTCGATCTGACGCTGGTCAAGGGCGATCATCGCCGCCTCATGTTCCAGTGAATTCTCCGTAACCATTTCGCCGCGTCGACGCCTTGAAGCCGTTGTGGCGGATGAGAGTGCTTTTGAAGACATCTTTGGAGGTCTCAGATCGAAAGAATTGTAGAACGGATGGGGGGTATGGTGAGACGATCATAAGTGTGAGAGATGAAGGTGAGAAAAGATCTAAGGTGATGTTGCAGAAAGGGGTCAAGTGAGGCTGAAAGGGCAAAAGGGTCACTGAGAAGGATCATGCTCACGTACATGAACAGGACGGCCGCCTCAAATACAAACAGGAAACAATATCATACTTGCCCACCATCGACGAGACTCCCGTTCCTATCGAGGGAGGATATTATTGGAATTTGGAGTGCGATCTGTGGTCTTGTAAAGGAGAGGGACACTCATCTCTGAAAAGAGGTCCAGAATTTGCTTAGTTTACATGCCTACAAGCCATCGAGACTTCTTGTAGCTTAATAGTAAAACCTACCAACAGCTACATGTCCCAGTGTTGTTGGTGTACCTTACCGTGTTCTGGAATCGAGATGCTGCTGACGACCGACAGCCTTGCGATCAAGTCATGTCTCTGGCGACATAGAGACCAGCTTCTAGCTAGATATTGAGTTGCACTCGCTCGGCCTGGAGGAGCATGGACAGGTGGAGGTTTGTAAAGATAGATCATGGACAGTGTCTTGCTTGTTGTCATGCTGTACGGTCGGAGTTGAACCGAGGAAGCCCGAGTCTGGCGGAATATCAACGCCGGACCCGCTCAACGAGTCTCTTGGCAGTCATGATGCCCCGTACGACTCTTCTCTCTCCCCCATATCAACCCCCACAATCCCCGGGAAACACCACTACCTACTCCTGATACAGCTCTTAGCCTCGGACTTGTACCACTGGGATACAACTGACTTCTACCGGCGCCAGTAGTAGCTCATAGCCAGAGACTGTGCCAAGGGGTCGGCTCGCCAAACTCGCTGATCGTGCGTCAATGGTTCACATGGTCAACGTTCGTGCTGGCTTTCGGCAATTGACCTTCTCCAATCCTATGGTCGTCCACACGGTTTCCAGCCCGGTTACCGGTTCAGCATCGTGTGATACAAGGTAGCACTCAGCCATGGATCGGCGCTCGATGGCCCGAAATGAAGTCCTGTCCCCCGCGGGGTTTTCATGGGCATGGGAAGACAACGACCGCATCCTCGGGCATGAAGCCGACCACCTGATGAGCCTTTGCATGGTTGATCTTTCCCTTAAGCTATCTTGCTCCTCTTGCTCATCTCTCGCTTCTTCAATGTCGCAAAGTCCTTCAACTGGTGACTCTCGTTGCATGCGCACTTTGATTGAATCCATTTGACTTGACGAGAGCTTACCAGAATCAATATGGCCGGCTCAATGTGGTATACGCTGGGCGTGTCCTGCTTCGCCGCTGTTGGCACCTTTCTCTTTGTATGGTCTCTTCATTGACACTCTTATTGACCGCTTCTGACCAGTTGTTAGGGCTTCGACACTGGCATTGCGACGACAAGTAGGTTTACCTATGTCGGATCTATCAGCGTATATATACTAACAAAAACAGCAATTGCGCACCAGTCATGGATCGATTACATGTAAGTAGTCATCAATCTGAGATGCGAGGTTGTGGCGCACTGCTTTCTTACTCTGCTTGATTGGCACTGCCCAGAATACTGACATCAATCAGGGGCCACCCATCGAAAGGCTTGACCGGAGCTGTAAGTTACCCCAAGTCGCATGCTGAGTTACTCTACTGAAGCGCTGCAGGTTGTTGCCGTTTATATTGCTGGAGAGGCTGTTGGCGCCCTCACCCAGACCTTTATTGGTGACACGCTGGGACGAATTCGCTTCATGCAACTTATGTGTATTATTGTCACCATCGGAACCGTCATCCAAACAGCAGCTCAGAATATGGGAATGTTTCTGGCCGGACGCGTTTTGGCTGGGATCGCTGTTGGTGGTGTAAGTTGACTCCCACCACCCTCGCCTGCGTAAGTTGCATTCGTAGCACCTTTCTGACCTTTCCCAGATGGTCGCAACTGTCCCCATCTATCTGAGCGAAATCTCGGCTCCCAAGCATCGTGGTCTCATTGGAGGTATATCTGGTTGCGGTATCTCGCTCGGGACGATGATGTCGAACTGGGTTGGCTTCGCATGCAGTTATGCGTCTTATGGCCCAACACAGTGGCGATTGCCTCTGGGAATTCAAATTCCTTGGGGCATCATCCTGTTCACCGGTCTTGCTACGTTTATGCCAAATTCCCCCCGACAGCTTATCAGGAAAGGCAAAATCGAAGAAGCCCGCCGCCACTTTATGCGCATCCGGCGAGATCTGAACAACCATGAAGTGCACGAGGAATTTGTCTTGATGCGAGCACAGATCGAGTTTGAGATGCAACGTGAGATCAAGTCTATCAAGGAAGTGTTCAAGTTGTTCCGCCACAGAGCTCTGGTCTCGATCGCTGTGCAGACCATGACCAGTCTTACTGGCGTCAACGTGGTAAGTGTACCTTCTTACTGGTGGCTGCTTCTTCTGTTACATTCGACCCTGGTACTAACGGTTTCAGATTCAATATTATCAAACGATTCTGTTCAAATCCCTGGGAATCAACAGCCATATGATTCTAGCTTTGGCTGCTATTTATGGCACACTTGCATTCTTATCCAATGTACTCACGACCAAATTCCTGACCGATCAGTGGGGTCGACGAAAGATGATTCTTGCTGGTCTATCTGGAGTCATTGTCATCGAAATCTACGCAGCCGTCATGCAGCGTGAGTTCCAAAATACCGACAACAAGGTTGGCAAGGGATTTGCGGTGCTGGGAATCTACTTGTTTGTGGTGACATACTGTACGGTCTCTCTCTTGCGTGTGGATCTGTCGCTGACATCGGTAGATGGCATGTTGAATAGCACCACCTGGTTATATGGGGCTGAAGTCCTACCTGTCGCGTTACGATCCAAGGTCATGGGTTTGGCTGCAGCGTCGCATTTCATTGTTAATGTTGGAAGTACGTGTACCATTTCTGTTCCCTGTTGACAAACTTTTGGCCACGCATGGAATCGCATTCGGTCAAAATGCTAACTGAACTGAAAATAGTCACCGAGGCTGGTCCATCTGCATTCGCCAACATCCGTGAGAACTATTACTACGTCTTTGTTGGATGCTCGGCTTTCTTCCTCGTCGTGGCATATCTTTATTTCCCGTAAGTGATCAGTCTCTTCGCGCTGAATCTTGTTGATTATGTTTCATGGCTTTGGCGGAGTTAACGCTAACATTTACTCAAGGGAAACTAAGCAGAGGACACTGGAAGAGGTAGCAGCAGCCTTTGGTGATAAGGTCGTGTTGGTTACCGAAACCGATCTTGCTGTCGAAGATGCTGTCATGCACGACAAGGCCGATGCTATACAGCTTGAAAGCACTCAGGGCAAACCAGTGCAGGCTTGAAGAATGATGAAGTATCATCACGGAAAATGGAATCGCCGTCTTCACAATCAGGCACTCACGGCCTCTTATACTTAGCATTTAAGCATAATCACGAGATATGGAAGTGGCTATCACCATCAAAATAATCATACCCCGTCATCCCTCATCGCACGTCAAGAACATCTCAAAGCTTCCCCTCATCTATTGCATCGACGAACTGTAGGATCTCACGAGCCGTAACATCAGGCTGTTCCTCCATAACGTAATGCCCGCAATCCGGGATAATCACAAGTTTCGACCTCTCCTTTTCTCCCGAGATGGCAAGCACCCTCTCCATAATCTTTCCTGTGGCCTTTTCGCCTCCGATCGCAAGGACAGGCACCGAAACACCACCACTGCCAGCTGTTGCCTTTGAAACCTCTTCGTACTGCTTGACACTCTCGTCGAACGCACGATAATACGCAAACCCATTCGCCATCCCTCCCGGTCGGGCATATGCCGCTGCGTAATGTTCGCGTTTGGCCGCGGTGATACGTTGAGGATATGCCGACTTCATATCGAAAAGCCAGTCTATCATTTCGCGCTCTTTTCCCTGAACGAGGATCTCAGGCAAGTCAGGGAGTCGATTGAATGAGAATTGGAACAGACGCCTGTTCACGTCGTCGGACGGTGGGAACGAGAGGGGCGGGAAGATGCCAGGGACAATCGAGTCCATGAGCGTCACGCTCAAGAGGGACGATGGGAACTGCCGTGTCCATGCCGATGCGATCCAGGCGCCCACGTCGTGCCCGATCAGGTGGTACTTTACGTCGGGACCTCCTAATTCAGACGCGACGGCGGAGGCGAGGGTGGAACTGATGGCATTGGTGCTGTATCCGTGTTCGCTGGGCGCGGAGTCGCCGAGGCCAGGGAGGTCGAGAACCAAGACGCGATGACTGCGTGCGAGGAGAGGGAGGATTTCGGTGTATGCTTCTTTCGTCTGGGGCCAGCCGGCCATGCAGACCAGGGCGGTACCTGAGGTACTTGTGCCGCCGACGAGGGCGTGGATGCCGTTGCTGAGGAGTTTGGTCAAGGGCCGTAGTTGGGCCATGTCTGCTTATGGTGGTGGTGAAGACTCAAGAGGTGTCGAGGATGAAAGTGGTCGACGTTCGATGTCGGAATGTATGAACTACCTTAGCTCAATGTGCATGGCAGTGTCATCGGGTGAGCCTTTAGGTACAGAGGGAGTCCCATGCTATTCCTTTTATATGATGTATGGCATATCTCCTCGTACGTGACCCTGAGTGAGTCATGTCGCCAGGTAGAAATTGAACTTGTACAATGTACGAAAGACAAGATGGCCATAAGCCCAGAGAGTTCAGATAGTGTGTGGTAATCGAGATGAACAGCGTATAGACATGGACGATTTCAAAGCCTTGCGGGCCTCACTGGTCCACACATTTATACTCCGTACAAACAAACCTGAACGAGGAGGCTATAGCGGGTATTGCGGAAAAGGCGAGTCACGTGTCGACCGGCCATCGGAGTTGTATTCTGCCACACCGGAATAGTAGTAATTGTAAAGGGTTCATGTATGCCCATTTGACACGGACCGCGTATTGAAGAGTGCGTCAGTGCTTACAAAAGGGAGTAGAATATCAGCGCTGGGATAGTATATTTGGTGTTGATCAATGGCCAATGTGGGCAAGAAACGGTCGGATCAATATGTGTGCATGCTGGATTCTGTATGAGGTTGCCAGCGACGGAAATCCGGTGATCTTTGGATCCAAATGCATGTGTAACGTTAGATGGAGGCCTCATCATGTCCAGCTTCCTGATGTTGGTGTTGATACAATTCGACAAGTCACGCACGTGGTTGGCTTCATGAACTGAATTTGACGCGATTTTCATTTCTGTACATTGGACAAGTCAGTAGCCTGTAAGGCTATACACAGACCCGGCCAGAGATGAGACGACACAATCAAGTATCATCATCTTTATTTGCCTTTCGATACTAAATCTTCGACCTTTTTCCGGGTTTCGTTTGCTGTATCATCAGCCCAACGCGATGCCCCTTGTGCATAAGTTCTCGCTTGCTTCCAAGTTTCCTGCACAGCATCCCTTATTTGCAAGTGTGTCTCGCTGATGGCGGGCACTCTCTTCTCATATTCCCAGATCAGGTCTGAGGTGTTTCTCATGGTTACTGGTATCAGCATCCAGCCAGCTGTGATACCGACTGCCAAGGGGAAAGTCGCTCTCACGAAGATACCTCGGTTGCGAGTAACGATCGATCCGGCCATGGTCGAAACCAAAACATAGATGGCCCCAGGCAGAAGCTGCTCTCCGGTCTCCGGCGCAGGTGCTAAAGACGCGATCGTGTTTGCGATATTGGTCTCTTTCTTGAAGGCCCAGGTCAGAAGGTCGTTGACACCATTCTCAGCTGAGAGTGATTGTTTGTAGAGGAAGAGTCTAGCGGTCTTTACCTGCTCGGCAAGACGGTCTGTGGGAGTGGGAGAGGTCGGTTGTGGTTTCAAGTCTGGAGTATCTGCGGGAAGTGTCGGAGCGGTAGGAGAGGGTTCATAAGACGAGTATATGGGCTTCTTGTCTGGGATCTTCGAGACGGTCAGTGTCGGTCGCGCACAAGTAAAGGAAGAAGTACTACTTCATCTTTTAAGGGAGCTTCAGCATAAGCTGTTGGGAAGCGCAAAGGTGCTTGGGCGACCGCAGCTCCTCCGGCCACGAGAATTGCGGCTTTGGTAGACTGTATCCTTAATTAGTGACAACTACAGATACTTGAATCCCAACTTACAGCTCGCAATACTCGTAAACGCGCCATGGGGTATTGTGGTTGAACTGTCGAAGCAGCTGGCGTGACCTCGAGTCCAAGTCCAAGAAAAACATAGGATGCGGCATGAGCTCGCTACTAGCCCTCTCAAGTGGTCACGTGCGCACTTATCTATTTTGAGCCTCTTCCATATATGTACGTGCCGTCCTGCTCCGACACCTCTTCTTCACGCCACTTCCTCAACTCATCCACCCCCAACGTGGTTTTGTCAACAGACTGATATTTGCTGGCTCGGACGGATGTGCAAAGATGATACAGCTTCTTTCAAACCTACTCTGCCCCGCCAACAATCGAATCACGGCATACCATATGGACTATTGATTTTCATGCTTTTCTGAAGTCAGCCTTGTCAGGGCACGAAACTACATAATCAAGTCCCGAGAGGATCTGGACCAGCCAAAGCTGTCTGGATATCGGCACGTCTAATTTTCAGAATTGCTGTCGACCGAGCCAAAACCTCACACGGGGAGCCGATGGGTGCGAACTCTCCAATTATATGCAACCCAAAACATCATTTGGCACATAGAGATTCCCATCCATGATTCGACGAGCAGTCCTGATGAAGGAGAGGCTCTCAAATGTAGGTGTGACAGGGTCGTCCGTCGGACTAGTCTTGACGACGATAGGCATCGCGCCTAAAGGATGCTGAATTTGAAACATTGTCTTCTCGAGACTCTCCTTTGCCATGCTTGCGTTGACTACTGAGCCAGTGATACGGCTACATGCTGCGGTACAAATTGCTCCCGTGCCAGCCATTGACGTGTGGCATTTATTGTCCAAAAACAACCTGGACTGTATGTCGCATTCTGGACTGGTCGATGGAGATACCAGTACCACCATGGGTAGCATGGGTGATTGCTCGTCCACGAGTTGCCATTCCTTGCACATGCCTACTGCTTGCGCCGCTTTGCCACGCAACTCCTTGATCCTTGCGATGAGAGCTGTGTCCTTGTCTATCGTTGAGGGTGTTTCGTTTCCAACGATCCCTAGATCCTGGGCGCGGGCAAAGGCAATTATATTCGCGACATCGCATATGGTGTACCTGATAGGTTTGCCTTGGATCTCACATTCCATTGTGACATTTTGCGTTGGGATGACACCTTTATTGAGAGCGGCACCAATAACCTGGCAGTGTATTTCTCAGCTGGCTGCGCAAGGGAACAGCAAGGCTGGAGAAGGAAAATGGCATCTTACATTGCTATAATCCATGAGGATGGGTGCGGCTGTGCCAGGAACGCCGTCGATGGCGAAGTTTCCAGACTCAAGAGACAACCCCGTCTTCGGATCGAGTGGGACGTGCGAGACCAATACCTTTTTTGTCCCTGTGTTGTAAATCCTTACTAGCTGCGTTCGCACGTCGGGGTCAGGACTGACGCCTGGTCTTTTCTCCTTCACTAGACCTTCATCGATGGCAAATGGGCCGACGCCAGCAGAGATGTTGCCGCAGTTTCCTGTGTAGCCGACAGTGTTGTTCTCAATTCCGACTTGAGCGAAAGTGTAGTCCACGTCTGCGTCATCGCGGTCCGACGGTCTGATGATTGCTATTTTCGACGTCACAATATGGCTTCCGCCCATGCCGTCAATCTGGAGCGGGTCAGGTGAGCCCATCACTCGCCGTAGGAATGCATCTCGTTTGGGACCTGGGGCGGGAACATCTTTCTCGTGGAAGAAAAGCGCCTTGCTTGTCCCGCCCCGGATGTATGTGAAGGGGACTGAAGGCCTTGCGAGAACCATGTTGGTGATGGTTTACGGATGGTACTGGCGATAAGGAGTGTTCTCTCACTGTTCAGTGTCCACGCTCTTCTCGATGGTGCAGTCGAGACTTACCGCACCTTTCTGAGATGCTGTCTCTTGGTGTGCGATCTTGACACATCATGGTCAATGTGAGAAGCGACAACCGCTGACGGTTGAGGCATGCCGAACCCCGGAAATTGGACAACGAGACTGAGGTCAATGGTCGGAAATCCGAGTATCGGATTTCGTATCAGGGGTCGGCGCCTTGGCTCATCTAATCAATTAAATACTTGGTGGTTTCACCCACGAAAACTGCACAATGCCATAGAAGACTCTGGATTGGTACCTAACATGGCCTTGGACTAATATGTTTGGATCGTTATTCATTCGTCTGCTTGTCATGAATGATTTTACGAGGTTCAAACATTAGGAACTTATAGGTCATGATACAACTACAATACCAAATGACAGCCTTTCCGTTACCTATCCATAAAACTCCAATCTGCCCTTCCCTGCCTTGCCAGAAACAAACAAATGTTCAATGTCCTCCATCGTAACGTAAGGATGAGGTCATAGTACCAACCCCCATTTGCAGAGCGTCCAGACAACAAAAGACGACATGACATGACATGATACGACATAGTATGGCTCGAGTATCACGTCGTCAAGCCAGGCTAATCCACCTCTCATTCTCCGTCAGGGCTAACCCGCGAGGCAAATTGCCCAACATGAGCGGATTCGACGACCGGGCACCCATCGACGGCAGACTACTAGCAGCGATATACCTCTCCACCAACCGACGAGCGTGATATATACTGCCCAACTTGCGCGAATCTTCCAGCTGCCCGAGTCTTGTGAGTACAAAGTGCCGTTGTTCCTCGGATTCGAGCCGGGAATTTCCCAGCACGAACAAAGGCCACAATGATGCCGCGCACGTTTCGGGTAAAAGCCGCAGTGACGACATGATGCAGTCTATCAGCCTTTTGCGACCGAGGGATCTAGGCGGGGGGATACAGGTGTCCACTGATGCTGTGTCCGTAGGTCGAGGCACTCGTTCTTCCAGGTACAGCATTGCGGCGAGACGCTTCACTTCTGCAATCTGCATAAGCAGAGGCTGGTCGACGCACGACGACGGAACGCGTTGTTGGAGACGGCGGAGTCGAGAGACGAGGTCGTTGCGGATGGTAAGAAATTCGTTTGACTCGATAATCGAAGTGGGCTCGACGCATGTTTGGACTCGTCGTGCCAATGACGAGATTTGGCCGACGATGGAGATCAATTCGCGAGAACAGCCCATGAGAGGGTCGATCTGGACATGACAGTATTGTGGTAAGCATACGCCGGAATTTCAGGGGACAGACAGTATACGAGGAAGATAAGGGGTAAAAATGTAGCTAGCTTACCTCTTCAGATCTCGCGAGCGCAAAGCTATCGCCATCGGAATTCGACCATCCGGTCCACGCAGTACCACCCATCACTTCGTGCGCGACAAAGTAGATCTCACAGAATGCTTTGAGACTGTCGTCGACGGATGTACGGGTCGTTAGGTATGTTAGCATCTGCAGCCCCATTTTCAGATGGGTGATCCAAGATGGTGCGCAGCCATCTGAGATCTAGATGGATCATGTTATGTTAGCGGTGCGTGAAATGGACATCAGAGGAAGGGGGGAGGCAGAATAAACGTACATCATAAAAGCAAAACATGAGCGTGGTTGCAAGGCTCTGCCAATCCATATCGTTTGTTCGAAGGTGGTTTCGCAATCCCTTGATCGCCGCCGTCTTCAATTCCAATGCTTGTCTTTCGAATCTCAAATCATCATGGAGGCGTAGATGATTCGCTGCAGCAGCTAGCAATGCACTTCGGAGAGGTTCGAATTCGTACGCTACAGGTAGCAGCACATTGAGATACGGATTGTCTGTTTCGCTTAAGGAGCACTGCGGGGACAAGACGTGAATATAGTACGACAATAAGTTCGTGTTGACGCCCTGGTAAGGTGAGTGCGCTAGCATCAGAGACAGAGGCGATGGCACGCCAGTGAGGCGAATTATTTCATCGTCATCGAGAACTTCGTCGACGAAGCTATCGACGGAATCATACCGCTCGAGCTCGGTGATGTCGTCTTCCAATACTTGCGGGAGACTTCCTTCTCGGAAATGCTCGGCGGTGAAGTTGAGAAAGAAGAGCGTGCCGGCATTTTGGCCGCTGGTAGGGATCTTGACGAAGATCTGTTCGTCGATCGGCGGCGCCTGTTGTCGTGATGTTGATATCGCATGATTGTGTCGTGACCAGACACCTGAGTATCGTTGATTAGTCAACTGACGAGTAGAGAGTACGACTCGCCTTACCAGCGCGACCGTGGGCTATCTTCCTCTGTTGGGAATCCTCTTCCCAGAGGAGTTTAAATCCATAACTGCACTCAAGATTCAGCCGTTGGCATCGGTTGCAGATTGGTTGGTCTTCGCTGCATTTGACGTGGGCCTCTGTGGAACGAATCATATAAGTACATGCAACTGACAATGTAAAGTCTTGCTTTGAGGCATAATATTGTTGCCCGCGGAGTTCCACGACTTACTCTTGCATGTGAAGCAGCCCTTTCTACTTTTGCATCCGTACTGACTTCTCTTCTTTCGCATGGGGCATATGATGTATCGTCAATCCGGAAAGGATAGTTGAGCCTTCTCCTTCGATTACATTCACAACATCGAGCGGCTTTATCAACGGCTGATCGATTAGGCGTCTTGAATGATTGAAACCATGGAATGAATCAAAGACGACGTTGGAAGAATGGAAAAACCCAGCATCCGGGCTTGGGATTGGGGTTGATGAACTAGTCTTCATTTGGCAACCGCTCGGCACCCTCGTATCATGACCACGTGACATGTCTCCGCCTCCACTATTGAATACCCGCAGAGTGCTGAGAGAAGATTGCACCAAGACTCCTTCGATGTTCTATCTATGAACCATTGATCTTTCCAAATCACTCGCGATTAATAGTTCTATATCCATACACCATACCTCAATCTCAGGATATCTCCGGGTATCTACATTTATAACTTCGAAGTTCGAGACTTCCCGTGACTCTGTACCTCTCTCAGGTCCCTAACATTTCCCCCTCTCCACGCGACGGTTCCTTTCCCATTCTGCCCTTCTTCTTCAGAGGCCTTCCACTTCCACCTCGGGTCCGTCTGATACCCAGTTTGCACCAACTCCCTAACCCACTCGCCTGCAGTAGGCAGGAACTTGAACATGTGCCCACTATCAGCGCCCGCCAAGATCAGGTCCCTGTACCCAGGCACGAAATCGACGACAAAATCCGAACCCGTCGTGTCCGCGCACCAACACATCGACTTGCGAACAAAAGGCCGCTCGTGAAGCGAAGCTGGGAGCGATGCCTTGACCAACCTACGAAGCTGTGCCTCGTCGACGGCCGGTGGGACCAGCGACGTTGCATTTGTTGGGGGTACCGAACACGAGACCGTCCGTGTGCTACTGGGCGCCACCTCGAGGTTTTGGAAATTCGTCCACCCTCCGCCATGACAAGCAAACTTCAGGAGATATTTGCCCTCTGCTTTTGATTTTTGTGATGGCCGACCTCTTGGTTCTGATGTATCGTGTTGAACACGTTCGACTGACTCAGTACCATCTTCACGCTCCTTCACGAATAGGGGTTCCATCCAGAACCCAAGTTCGGAAAAGTTCATGACCGGTACACCTGCTAGGCCTTTGGCTTCTGACTCCGTCAGTTCGAGATGAGCCACTGACCATGCCTTCGCCGTGACTTGGGACGCTGCTGCCGATAGAACACGAGGTAAATGCGCTCCCATACACAAGATAGTAAGGCTCGGCTTGCCAGATGGGTGAGAATGTACTGCACCACTGACCGCCCGGACGCCCGTGACCGACTGCGACTGCGTTGAATCCGTGACAAGTGACGTGATGTGACCGTCTTCGCCTAGCACGAACTTCACACCCAGATACACGCAGCGTCTGTATGCGAGCTGAATCGCTTGGGAAGCTAATGCGTACCCGCCGTGCTTGTTCAAGTATCCTCGCCATTGCTTGCCAAAGTCGACCTTTTTAAGTTGTGGTGCAGCAGCGTGGATGTCGTTGGGAGATTTGATAGCTTGAAATGAATCGTCGGGGAACCAGAGACTGTCACTGTTTGCAGGCTGTCGTGGCTTTGTAAAATACTCCATGTCCTTTTGAACGGCTCCCAATTTTGTCGTGGAGCTCGCCACTCTGAAATACCCGACTTCGTTGTAACAGCTTAGCCATCCGCCGACGTCGTCTGGTGCCTTCCATGCCTCCACGGCACGCAGGGCGAGATCAGTGTAGAAGTCATCCTCTGCGTGGCCGACGCCGTACTCGGCTCGAATGATCTTGTTTAGATCGTTGCTCGCCGCATATGGTGATGGTAAAGTGGCCGCACGGTCGAACACGGTAATGTTCTTGTATCCGGCATGAGAGAGATGTAAAGCAGTGGACAGGCCAAACACCGAACCACCTACTATGTAGATTGAGGTATCTGGCGCTGCGGGGTTGTGTGTACTCATGATGTGATTTGGCTAGCGAGGGTGGAAGCTGGTGAGACGCAAAAACATGGTGGGCGGGAATGCCATCTTATACATCCCACGCCCAACGACCGGTGGAGCACCCTTTTTTTCATGAATCCTTCATCAATTTTGCCAGCGGAGTCCGTCCCTCATCCATGGTGTGATATATCACCTTAGAGAGCCTTATTACAGTCTAATAGTTGTGAACTCAGATTCAATGATGTTGTGGTGCTCCCCGCCCTAGCATGTCTATATTTCCCACCTGGCTGTTCCATTGACTCGATTATAGGTGAACACATGGCAGGTTAGTTCCTACGAGTGCACTTCATGCCTTTTACTCTCAACTCTCCCGGCTATCTGGACACAGGCTATCTCGGTCGCTATTAATAGTGAGTGGACAGGAGGCTTCCAGCTCGACGCACTTGTCCTGCCTCTCCCTTCCACAGTTCCTATCTCATCCCCAGAGATGGCCATGGCATACACAACAAAGAGATATCCCTGTCAAATCTAGCTACCACGGTCTGCTTGTTATCACCTTTCGCTTCACAGTATGAGACAGATCCTAGGTAGTATACTTGAAGTTCTCCTTCTTGAAGTCAGAAATGTCCTGGAACACTTCGACCAGATCCTCTTGGCTGGGTGATTGCTCCAGCGCGACGACCTTTCGGTTGAGAGTCAGGCAATAGAGCCAATATGCAATCATCAACAAGATGCAGACACAGTAACAAACCAACATTGCCACGACGCCGCCAGTATATGCCGGCGCCTGGCTTGCGCGGAAGGTCTGGGGGCCTGTTACAGTCTGTCAGTTGTGACTTAGGCCTCATTCTGTTTGAGCGCTCACCTATCAGATTTCCCACTGCGTATCCAATGTAGAGGATAGCGAAAGAGAAGCTTTTCTTGGTATGTCCTGCCGTGTTGGCCTGCGCAAGAGAGATACCAACGGCGTAGGGACCGAAATAGGTATAGACCAAATAGAGGCCGACCAGTTGGGCGCCGACGGCACTGCGAGGAACACCGTAGAGGATACCAGTGCCGATGATTGGAACACAGCAAGCAACGATATTCACCAGGCAACGGCGGTTACTTAATTTTGCAGCCAACATTGAGAATGTAAAAGATGAGAGCGTTGACATGACCCCGGTGGGCATGGAGAGCAAGGACGCATTGACTGGTGTAAAACCGAGGTTTGCAATGATGATACCACTGAAAGTTGTCAGGCCGCCGTTGGGAATATTAATCGCAATGTTGAAGAAGAAGATAATCCAGGTCTTTGGGTCGATGACGGCCTCAAGGGCTTGATCCCATTTCCAGACTTTGTTCTCAATACCAGTCTTGTTTCCAGCAAGTCTCTGGACCCAGAAGACTTTCTCGTCCTTGTTCAAGAACTTGGCTTCCATTGGGGTCGCAGGAAGGAAGACAAAGACAAAGATAGACCAGATCATTGAGATAGATCCGATGAGGAGGTAAAGGTACTGCCACTTGGACAGTGGTGCACTGTCGGGAATGTGGCCGATGACCCACGAGAGGAAACCG
The DNA here is from genome assembly GCA_024082115.1 of Rhinocladiella similis. Classification (NCBI taxonomy): domain Eukaryota; kingdom Fungi; phylum Ascomycota; class Eurotiomycetes; order Chaetothyriales; family Herpotrichiellaceae; genus Rhinocladiella; species Rhinocladiella similis. Next base: position 2,610,185 of record JAMRYE010000013.1, on the reverse strand, counting down.
TTGACCACAGAGCTGGCGGCGGCAAACACTAGCGCGTTTCTGGGAGGTTGTTCATCTTTCTTGTACCATCCTGCAATCAACAAAGAGATGCCAGGCACGATGATGGCTTCAAACATGCCCATCAAGAAACGGACGGCCATCATACTACTCCAGTTCTTGCAAGCGGGCATGATGAGAGCCATGGCAGACCAGCCCATAGAGCATGTACAGAGATACTTGGCCGAGGGGAGCTTGTGCAACAAGGCCGAGGATGGGAACATGCCGACCAGCGCACCCAGACTCAAGATCGAGCCGAGCCACGAGTATTGCTGGCCAACAAGGTTGGTATCCGTCCGAAGTCCGTAGATGGCTGCTGTGCTCAGGGCGACTTTGTCGACGGCACCAAGAGTAGCAGTCAAGAAAAGCTAAGACATGTTAGTTCTATTAATATGGCATCAGAAAAGACAACGTACCATTGGGAGCAAGATCCAGTCAATCTTCCTCTTAAGCCTTTTCTCCTGAGCTGGGGTGAGGACGATGTCGGCACCTGCCTCTGCAAGAAAGAGGGCGGCTTGATCAGCCTGCTTGCCACCAACATCCTTGATAGGGTGAGCGGTACTAGTCTCCATGTTGGAGCCTTTCTCGATATTGTCCATGATGAGGGAAGGATGGGATGGGATGAGCGATGGTGATATTCAAGGTCTGAAAGATATTGAAGAGAAGACTGAGCATGAGGTAGTCGAGTCGAGGGGGGCACACGAGCTTTGAAATACTTTTTCGCAACTCCCTTGATGCTTTCTCCCTCCAAGAATTTGGTGTGATAAGACGTCCCGGCTATCGCCTCCTGTACCGCGTGCTACAATCTAGATCAATATTGTTCCGGGATGTATTTGGGGCGTACATGTCCGGCAATCGTAAGGGACACGCGGGGGTCTGGGGACAAAGGGGCGTTGGCAAGATAAATGTTTGTTTCAAGGAGAAGGTCAACACGACGAACCGAAGAAATACAGCATGATCCATTTTCCGACGTTTGCCACTATTGAAGTGGATGATTGAAGTGGAAGGTCAACACGATGACCAATCGGATAGCAAAAACGGCCTTATCTGGATCCACTCCTTCTAGACTTTGCCAGAGAAAAAGTGTTTGGGCTCCGCACAAAGGGAAGGTCAATACGATGCCCTACAGCCCGTGCTTCCAGAAAGTGGTCTCGTGCATACTTGTATTGCCACGAGGTGGTCCACTTGGGTGGGAGATCGAGGAGAGGGCTCACACAATACTCCTCATTCCAGCACTCTGGGACAAGCACTGGGGCGTCGTGTTGACCTTCCCCTTGGAACGTGCATATCCGGCCGGCCTGCTAGAGATGTCTTTATGTGTTGTGCAATTCATTGACTGAAAAGTCGAATGTTGACATAGAATGATATAAAGTGAAGCCATCTTGAAAGAACCACCAGTTCTTCTCCTTTGGTCTCCAAAGTTTGACAGCCAAAATGGGTTCAATACAGCAGAGTGTCCCGGTCACGGGTATTAAGATCGCCATTGATCGTGGCGGAACGTTCACCGACATCTGGGCTACTGCCAGCGGACAGCCTGACCTAGTCTTTAAGCTGTTGTCTGTTGACCCTGCCAACTATAGTGATGCGCCCACTGAAGGTATGGATGGCCAGACCATGGTTGCAAGTCCTAGCTTATAAGATCAATATAGGAATTCGTCGAGTTCTTTCATCATATGGCAACACAGAAATCCCAAGAAACACGCCTTTGCCAAAGTCTAGCATTGAGAGCATTCGTATGGGAACTACTGTGGCCACAAATGCCTTGCTTGAAAGAAAAGGCCGAAGACATGCTTTCCTTGTTACGAAAGGATTCAAGGACCTACTAGAGATTGGTTACCAATCACGACCCCGACTCTTTGACCTCAACATCTCAAAGCCTGAAGTCCTATACTCTGAGGTATGTGAGGTGGAAGAACGAGTGACCATCGAAGGGTTTGACGAAGATGTCGATGGCCAATTCAACAGTACTGAAGTTATTCCGGGTGTTCTCGAAATGGGGGCCAATGGTCAATTGGTGAGGATTCTTAGCCCACTCAACGAATCAGCCCTAGAAGCCCAGCTGCAAGACCTCAGAGCACAAGGAATCGACACTATTGCCATTTGTTTCGCCCACTCATATGCTTTCCCTGATCACGAACTGAGAGCTGGTCAATTGGCCGCGCAAGCGGGATTTACTCACGTTTCTCTCTCATCTCAAGTGGCAGCGAACATGATCAAGATGGTGCCTCGTGGCAGCTCAGCAACTGCGGATGCTTACCTCACACCTGAGATCAAGAAGTATATTGCTGGGTTCCAGAAAGGCTTCGAGGGCGGCCATCTCGATGATGTCAGATGCGAGTTCATGCAGTCAGATGGTGGTTTGGTCAGATACGATCAATTCTCGGGCCTGAAGGGTATTCTCTCCGGCCCGGCTGGCGGTGTTGTCGGCTATGCCAGGACATCATATGACGAGACCAACCGTATGGCCGTTATTGGGTTCGATATGGGTGGCACAAGTACCGACGTGTCACGGTATGGCGGTACTTTTGAACACGTCTTCGAGACAACCACCGCTGGCGTGACGATCCAGAGCCCGCAGCTTGATATTAACACTGTCGCGGCAGGGGGAGGGTCCATATTGGCGTGGAAGAATGGGCTTTTTGCTGTGGGACCAGAAAGTGCCTCATCGCACCCTGGCCCGGCCTGCTATAGGAAGGGTGGCCCATTGACCGTCACCGATGCCAACTTGTTTCTGGGTAGGCTCGTGCCCGAATCTTTCCCAAAGGTATTTGGGCCTCATGAGAACGAGTCGCTCGACGAAGATGTTGTGCAAGTGAAGTTCAAGGAGCTCACTGAACGCATCAATGCTGAAACGGGTGGTTCACTCACACCACAAGAAATTGCATGCGGGTTCTTGGATGTTGCCAATGAAGCAATGTGTCGGCCAATTCGAGCTTTGACAGAGGCAAAGGGGCATGCCATCGGTAAGATCATTGTGCCTTTGAAATCAGACTTGGCCCGCTAATCAACTCACAGCAAACCATCACTTGAGCTCTTTTGGAGGAGCCGGAGGCCAGCATGCATGCGATGTGGCATCAAATCTCGGCATTGACACCGTTGTCATTCACAAATACTCCAGCATTCTTTCTGCTTATGGCATGGCTCTGGCAGATGTCGTCCAAGAGGTCCAAAGGCCCTGCAGCCAGGTGTACAGCTCAAACTCGCGACAAACTCTGTCAGATGTTTTCGAAACTCTGAAGTCTCAAGTCAAGTCTAAGATTGTCAGCCAAGGCATCACAGAATCCAACATTGACTATGAGTTCTACTTAAACATGCGGTACCAGGGAACAGAAACATCCATGATGACCATGGAGAGAGAGGGGTCGGATTTCAAACAGGAGTTTCTGAAGCGTCATCTCCAGGAATTCAACTTCGTCTTCCCTGACGACCGGCAAATTCTCATCGACGACATTCGAGTTCGCGCAATCGGTAAGGGCAAGGCAACCATCGGGGGAACGGCCGAGCTGGCTCATGAGCTCAACATTTTGAGCTTCAAAGAGCCCAAGCAAGCCCCCAACGCAAAGAAGATGGTGTACTTCAAGAAGCAGGGCAATGTCGAGACACCAATCTATCTTCTTCATGATCTCACCCCCGGCACTGTTGTCAAAGGCCCAGCAATCATCATCGACGCCACTCAGACTCTGCTTGTTGTGCCCGAAGCCCAGGCAAAGATCTTGTCGTCTCATGTGGTGATCGATATCATGTCCACCATGAATCAAGACTTGTCCAGTCATACTGTTGATCCCGCTACGCTTAGTGTTTTCGGTCATCGCTTTATGAGTATTGCCGAACAAATGGGACGTGCTCTGCAGAACACATCTGTATCTCTCAACATCAAAGAGCGCCTGGATTTCTCTTGTGCCATCTTTGGGCCCGATGGTGAGTCAATTCATATACTCTTCATTTTAGCGAGGGACCCTTACTGACATTGACCTAGCTGGCTTGGTTGCCAATGCACCTCACGTGCCCGTTCATCTGGGTTCCATGAGTTATGCAGTGAAGTATCAGCACGAGCTTCACAAGGGTAAGCTGACACCTGGAGATGTTCTTGTTTCCAACCATCCCTCGTCAGGCGGTACGCATCTGCCAGACATCACAGTCATTACGCCAGTTTTTGATGCGCAGGAGAAGGAAGTCGTGTTCTATGTTGCTTCTCGAGGCCATCACACCGATATTGGTGGCCTGGGCGGAACTTCCATGCCTCCCAACTCTACGGAGCTGTGGCAGGAGGGTGCGGCGATCCGCTCCTTCAAGTTGATTCACAACGGTTACTTCGATGAGGAGGGAATCACTCAGATCTTGCTTGAGCCTGGCAAGTACGAAGGATGCAATGGTAGCCGCAGACTGGGTGACAATCTCTCGGATCTCAAAGCCCAAGTCGCTGCGAACAACAAAGGATCCACTCTGGTCAAAGCCTTGATGGAAGAGTATTCTCAGGAAATTGTGCACTTGTACATGGCTGCAATCCAGCAGAATGCGGAAATTGCCGTGAGAGCATTTTTGAAGAAGACCTTAAGTGAGCGAGGGCCAGTCCTCTTGGCTCAAGATCTCATGGACAATGGATCTTTCGTCAACCTGAAGGTTAGCATATCTGAAGATGGCAGCGCGGTCTTTGACTTCACGGGCACCTCATGTGAGATGTTCGGTAACATGAATGCGCCCCCAGCAATCACGCACTCAGCCCTATTATACTGCTTACGGCTGCTTATTGGCACTGAGATCCCAATGAACCAAGGCTGCTTGGCACCCACGGAAGTCATCCTTCCAACAGGATCGTTCATCAATCCATCTGCCGGCGCGGCTGTGTGTGCCGGAAACACGCAGACGTCGCAACGCATTTGCGACGTTATCATGCGTGCGTTCGAGGTCGCCGGTGCATCTCAGGGCTGCATGAACTGCCTAGGCTTCTTCGGAGAAGGTGGTCGTGACGCCGAGGGTAAAGCTCTGGCCGGTCATGCGTACGCATTTGGTGAGACCATCTGCGGTGGCTCTGGCGCCACTGCCACTGCTCATGGTGCTAGTGCCGTCCACACTCACATGACAAACACTCGAATCACGGACCCAGAATCTCTGGAAAAGCGCTACCCCGTCATTCTGCGCGAGTTCTCGATCCGTACCGGCTCCGGTGGGAAGGGAATGCGATGCGGTGGCAATGGTGTGGTCAGAGACATCGAGTGCCGCGCACCGCTCAAATTCAGTGTCATCACTGAGCGCCGTATCACCTCACCTTACGGAATGCACGGTGGTGAAGATGGCGGCCGTGGTGGAAACTACTGGGTCAAGAAGAACCCTGACGGCACAGAGCGATGGATCAACCTCGGTCCCAAGAACATGGTGGCTATGCAGACTGGCGACCGTTGTGTTATCCAGACTCCCGGTGGAGGCGGTTATGGTCGAATTGAGGCCCAGCCGAGCGAGGAGCAGATACAGCAAACCGCAAAGGTGCAATACCCCCGAGCTATGGGCAGTGTGGCAGCCTACGCCACGACACAGGCGGAAGCGTCGTAGATTACGATGATGGATACACCCCTTTCACATGAGATAGACTGCGCAAATGAGTACCGTAGTTTGGGAGGGAGTTTGGGATATGGTGTGTCGGTGTACAGAAATGTAATTGTGAAGTAGATCTACATCTGGCGTTTACAGAGTGCAGAGCCTCATGAGCCTCAAATGCACCCATAGAGCGGCATCGAATTCTTTCCTAAAGTAGGCGCTCCGCATCGGCAGAATACGGGGATGCTCTGGAGCTTGGCGGGAACAAGGAAAGGTATAAAAGCCATTAATAGCCGAGGGTCTTCATATGCAACTTTCCGTCATCGAGATGGCTGTAGGTAGTTTAACACCTGCACAAGAGGAGGACACATAGGTGACCAGTGCCTACACATCCCAGGTTTCTTGCGCGCCATACAGTCCTCTCCCTCATATCTGCTTCTGTTGTCTTGTGCATTTCGAATCCCAGCTCGATGCACAAAGTACTGCGACGGCAACCATGGACTTGTACCAAGTGCCTACGCCGACAGAAACGACTCAATTCCACAGCTACTGGCACCGCTTCAGTGCAAGATAACGCCTTCACTTCTGCCTACATACAATCGTCCCCGGCACGACAGAGTGATAATGCCCAACTGCGCGAAGTCTTCAATGACCGAGTTAGCTGGCGGACATCCGAAAAGACGAGCTCGGGCTTGATAGGGAATAAACAGTTGACCACGCCTCGAGGATTCAAAACATTTGCGGAGAAGTCTGTGGCGCAATGCAAGAGGCTGGTCGAGAGGACGCTAGCTGCCTCGACGGTCGAGCAGTACAGAGCAATACCGAAAGATCTCGACAGACTTAGTGATCTACTATGTCGGGTCATAGACTTGTCTGACTTTATCCGAGGCATCCATCCAGATGCCGCTGTTGCTGCGGCCGCCACGGCCTCTTATTCCCTCATGTTTCAGTATATGAATGAATTGAACACAACCACTGGGTTGAACAAACAGCTTCAGAAGGCATGGGACACGCCGGAAGTTCGCTCTCACTGGACCGAGGAGGAACGGATGGTGGCCAAGTTGTTGATGAAGGACTTTGCAAAATCTGGGATAGATCTTCCCGACAAGCAAAGAAAACAGTTTGTATCCTTATCGAATGAGATTGCACAGATTGGAACCGACTTTGTTAATCAAATGGAGCACGCTCGGGACCATATTGCGTTTTCTACTCAGCAACTACGGGGTGTTGATCCTTTACTGATCAGAAACATGAAGACTTGGGACCGGGTGCAGATACCAGTCTACAGTCCAGCTTCCAAGATGATATTGAACTCAGCGAACGATCCTGCGACCAGAAAGCAAATATATGTTGCTGAGCGGACAGCATCACGCTCAACCGTGCGGAAACTTGAGCAACTCCTCCTTCGTCGCGCCGAGCTAGCTAAGCTCACAGGCTATGACAGCTATGCTCAGATGACACTGGCCGACAAAATGTCCAAGACACCCGAGTCCGTGAGTAATTTCTTGGACTCTTTGAACGAGAACAACAGGCCGCAGGTCCAAAAGGAGCTCGCACCATTATTAGAAATCAAGCGAAAACTTGATCAGGGAGCTAAGTCGGTCGATCCTTGGGATCATACCTATCTCCTGGCTAAATTGGCGCAAGCTGAAGCCAGTGCTGGACATCGGACTTCCAAATCACGTCTCCAGGAAAGTGCTAGTGCATACTTCTCCTTGGGTCATGTCATGCAAGGACTTTCAAACTTGTTCGAGTCTCTCTATGGAGTTCGTCTCGTGCCGAAGGAAACCGAGCCAGGCGAGGTCTGGCACCCGGAGGTCAAGAGACTGGACGTGTATACAGATAAGCAGCAACACATCGCTTCTATGTACTGTGATTTGTTTTCTCGCCCAGGCAAGCTCCCCAATCCTGCCCATTTCACCCTTCTCTGCTCAAGAGAAATCTCAGAGGAAGAAGTGCGAGATTGCCAGGAAAGGAACGAGCCGTTGAACAATGGTATGCCGACCTATCTGGGGTCTAATGCTGTCTCCGGCGTGACCGCTCATCACCAAATCCCTATTATCGCCCTTGTTTGCGGCTTTCCAGACCCGAGCTCATCTGCGGGCCCTTCGCTGTTGTCGGTCCACAGTGTCACCACACTGTTTCACGAAATGGGTCACGCCATCCATAGTATCCTGGGACGAACAACCTTGCAAGGCATTTCTGGCACCCGGTGTGCAACGGATTTCGCAGAGCTTCCATCTGTGCTAATGGAATATTTTGCAACAGATGCGTCCGTCCTCAAAATGTTTGCCCGTCACTGGCAGACTGGGGAGGTCATTCCAGACGACATGATCACAGCTCTGGCGGACGACAGAACGAAACAAGCTGTGAGGACTGGAGCTTGGAACAACGAAAGTCAGATCTTGATGGCAGTCCTAGACCAAGCGTACCATTCCGAGGCGCCGGTAGAGGCTCTCCAGATTGGACATTACAACTCTACCGCGGCTTACCATGATGTTTGGAACAAGTACGGGAGTGTTGCTGAACCACCAGAAACGGCGTGGCAAGGCTTCTTTGGACACTTGTACGGCTATGGCGCGAGCTATTACTCATATCTGTTCGATAGAGCAATTGCACGTCAAGTCTGGCGAGTCGTGTTTAGAGACGGTGCTGATGGCGGCGCCGTAGACCGATCCGCCGGAGAACACTTCAAACAAGAGGTTCTTCGCTGGGGAGGCGGCAGAGACCCTTGGCTGTGTCTTGAAGGACTAATGGGAGAGGGGAGAGGCGTGCTAGCTGAAGGCAAAGAGGAAGCCATGCTGGAGGTTGGTAGATGGGGGGTCGGAGCGTCCAGTGAGGGCTCTATGTAACCGTGAAGACTTGGACGTGATAAAAGATAAAGAACCATGTATAAATGAGATGTCTAGAATCCATCAGTGTCACGTATGAATTTACGGAGTAATAGAAAGGCCACATACTCCGTCCTTCGGATTCGGTTCTCCGGATGCGGGAATTCGCACCCACCGCGACCTTACTAAACATTAATATTATTCTCTGCCCATGGCGGGACGATCACTCTTTTCAGCATCTCCTCCGCCACCTCCTTCATCGTCCTCGTAAACAACAATCATCTCAATCAAGACGTCCAATGCAGGTCGTCTGGGAGGCAGACACTGCGGCTTTTGCAAGTCGAAAGCGAGCTGCAAGGGCGTGTGTGAAATGTCGCGCTGCCAAAAAGCGCTGCCACCACACCTTTCAGCGTCCTCCGGAACAACAGGCAGACTCGGATGGCCTCGACAGAGTCTTGCCCAATCTGACTCATAAAGAACCAATCCGCTTTGTTGGCGACCTGAATCCAGAGTCCATTCTCACAGACCTGTCATCTCGTGCCAAAGGTGGTACACGCATAAGTCGTGTTGGCACTTGGGTTGAACAGTCCCGCCACCCACACGACGAATTTGCCCCAGAAGACCTGGGGCCGCCTGTGCGTTCGTGTAACAAGACACCCATCAACGTCGAGAAGTACGGCAAGTTTGAGGGCGGGCGCCGGGTGCTCACTGGGCATCAAAGGAATTACTTGCAAGCCGTGGGCGCGTTCAGAGTGCTGCCCAAGGCCACTCAAGATGCACTGATCCCCACTTTTATCTCTTGTCTGGATGGCATCTTGCCAATTTTGCATGGGATCAAACTGCTGAAGGAATGGACTGATGGCCGCTGTTCAATATTCCTCATTCAAGCGATATGTCTGGTCACCTGCAAGACCGAGGAGGCGGCTCCTTTCCTCCGACTTTACGACGATGGACCACTTCTCGACCCGATACCCTTTGCGAGAAGTCTCCATACCGGTCTCGACGCAGCTATGAAGGCAGACCTCGAGCCGGACCGCGTCACAAAAATCCAGATCCTGACCTTGATGCATCTGCACAACGACGGACCGGGGGGCCTTGAAGAATCATCTCTGAACCTTTCCCAGGCCATCCACGACGCTTGGTCTATAGGCTTGCATATCCTCACCCCAGGCCGCACGAACAAAGATCAATTCAGCATGCTCTGGTGGACGATATGGGCTCTAGACAAGTTCAACGCCTGTCTCGGTGGTCGTCCCATCATGATTGCAGACCGCGACATCGACATCTCACCACCACCACTGGAGGACAACCCAAAATCGCAGGTCATCACCATCTGGCTCCGTCTTGGCGACCTACTCGACAAGGTAATCGAATTTTATCGACCTACTGCCAACCCAGACGACACAGGCTGGGAGACAGAGTTCCCTACATTCGCGTCACTGGTTTCAGATATCGACCTTAGCGCCCATCCACAAGGGGAACAAAGTATGTATTTGCACCAGTCCTCCCTTTTCTCCTCCTTCATTCTTACCTTCCCTTGAAGATGAACTGACACGCCCCAAGACGTCTTAGAAATCTGCTATCTTGTCATTGCCATTCTATCATGTCGTGTAGGTGGTCCCACGACGGCGAGTTATGCCCGACGCATCAGTGCCGCAGACCGCATCCAACAACTCGTCTCCGGCGACGGACACAAACACATCCCTCCCTTGCCCCTGGTCCCGTACGCCGCCGGACTTAGTTTGACTGTGGTATATCGTTGTCTTAGAGACAAGGCAAACATCGACCTCGAACGCGCCAAAGCCGACCTCGCCACGCGCTGCGAAACGCTCGAATCCCTCTCGACTTACTGGTGGACCGCCGACGCCATGGCCCGCCTAGGTCGCAAGGCCCTCAAATCTCTTCAGCAGCCTGGGGCGGGAAGACACTCTGTGGCCAGTATTCAGAACGACATGGATGCAGAAGTGGCAGTGTGCAAGTACGGTCCATTCGAGAAGCAAGGCGATCACCACCACCACCAAACCCATCACAACGCAACCGGGACATCAACTCAATCAACTTCTACCACCACTACCACTACTACTACTACTAATAATAATAATAATAACAATAAATCGACATTGGCCGGGAACGCACTACACGTCCTGTCCGATGTAGCCGCTACACGAACACCTGGAACATGTACATCTACTTCTTCGTCCTCCGCTGCTGCTCACAATCATAATCTGCATGCTGCACAACCACAGTCACACGTCCTCCCCCCGACACCTACCTCAGGCCACTTCGTCTCGCCATCAACTTCACACGCGCGCCATGCACACCACATCGGCGCACATTCGACAGACACAATGACACCACTTGAGGCATCACCTTCTCACCGTTTCGAAAACACCACCGCTGCCACGGTAGCGCAGCCGTCAGGACAGGGACACCTCTCCGTCTCCCCTTTTGACCAGTACCAATACCAGTTCAACGACCTGGACAATCTGTTTGAAGGGTTCTTCGATCTCAGCATGCCTACCATCTTCCAAGATCCGTTGTTTGACGGCGACGCATTCATGAACGCCGATCTCGGTCTCGGTGGGTTTGGCGACGACGATGCCGCCGGTGCCGGTGCCGGTGCAACCATGCCTGGTGTCGGTGTAGGAGTTGACATCAACATCGGCACCTACGATACTGCGCCAGCAGATGTGTCAGCCTCGACCTCGACCTTGACCTCGACGAAACCTAACATGAACTTGAACATGAACTCACACTCCACCTCGCGAAATCACGGAAGCGGTATGCTATATTCCGACGTCAAGTTCAAGAATTAACCTCGCTCGCTCGCCACCGTCGAAACTTTTGCCGCGCTTGGTTGCCAAGTCAAGGCTGGAACAGATAGATCTCGATGAGCATGAGATGACACATCCAAAAGAAGGCTATTACTACGTCGTACAGATGACACTTAATGAATTTTATATCCGAGATATGCGAAAATGGTCACGGGCAAGGGCAAAGAGCATGGCGCACAGTACTGGTATTAAAGGAGGTGGTTTACTCAGGTACGGAGTACAGCAAGGAGTACATTGGTGTATCTAGAGCGGGATGAACCATGCACTTTATTTTTTTTGGTTTTTTCGTTCTTGATTTTCTCGTTCCAATCGCAGTACTATCATTCTCAGTGTACGACACTCCACCGTAACAAACAGCAATATTTATATCTTCATCGGCATCTGCAGTAGAGTACGTTTTATTGACATCGTACATAAGTTTGTGATACCATTGCATCCATCATACAGCACCACTCATAGAACCCTAGAGTAACCACGTATATGTCCTTTACTCGTGGGAGTAAGTTAAGCATTGGGACTTCGTATCACCTCTACGTACGGAGTACCTACTACTTAGATACACACATGTAACGGGACGGAAATCACTGCCCCTTATTGCGGAAAACGCAAATAACAAGATAGCATGAAGAAATTCTCATATTGCTAAAAAAAGGTCATGATAAGAAAAAACTGCCTATCTCGTAGGAGTGTTTCTCGTATGGTAATTCGTGTTGCGGGTATGAGGTCTCAGTAGTTCTGATATGGTACATAACTCAGGATTCTTTTTCCAATCCGTAGTTGATTTCATTGTGTAGTTTTACAATTCATCATGTTCCTGAGGACCGCCGTCATCAGTATCGGCCACAATCGTCTTAGCAGCGTCAACTGCTTCGCTGACAACGCTCTTGACGGCCTCCTTCACACCAGAACCAGCCTCTTCGGCGACCGTGGTCGCTGCGGGAGCAGCCTTGGCCAAAGTATCGCTTGCAGCAGATGAAACACCTTCCATCGCATCCTCATCGTCGCCCTTGGCCGCCAATCCGTCAACACCGTGCTTTCCGCTATCGCGGATAAAAGCTGCGAGGTCCTCAAGGGTTCGTGAACCAGAGTAGTCGACTGGGGAGTCCTTGGCACCAGCCGGGAAGAGCTTGATGGTAGGGAAGCCGGCAATCTCATCGGGGACATCGTTCAGAGTAGCATCGACTTTGGCGACTGTGACCTTGGAAGAGAATTCGGAAGAAGAGTACAGCTCGGCCAATTTCTCGTAGGTAGGAGCAAGACTAGAGGGACACTGGTTAGCACAGGCCGCGCATTTTTGAGGGGATTATGGGAACAAGTCTTACGCTTTGCAGTGACCACACCATGGGGCATAGAATTCGACGAGGACATCCTTGGAGTCGTCCAGAACGATATCCTTGTAAGAATGAGCGACCACAACCGTGACCGGACCTTCTTGCTTCTCGGGAATCGGCTCCGACTTGATGCTGGGTTCAATCTTGCCGTTGATAAAGTCCTTGACGAACGCGCCAATCTTCTTCTCGGTAAGAGAGCTGCCTTCGAAGGGATATTTTTCATTCTTCACAGTCTCCTGGATGGCGAAAGATGGGAACTTGTCGGTGGGCAAGTTGAGGTTGCCGGCGTGAGCGCCGAAAGCCTTTGCGTCAATGGTTGCAAAATTGAGCTTCCCCTTGTATTTCTCGGCCACTGGTCTCAGGGTTGCGGCTAGCGAGGTGCGTTCTTCAGCAGTTTCAGCGAAGATGTAGGCGAGAGGAACACCGGCCTGTTATTTTAATCAGTTTTGCAGCTTGATAAACCATACCATGTCGCGCTTACCGCCATGTAGCCAGCATAGGTCTCTGGGCCAACCTCACCGACCAAGGGGGTCGATGCAGTCTTGATGAATTTGTTGATGGCCTCTTCTTCAAAAGTCTCACTAAATGTGTTCTTTCCTTCGTCAAAGTCCTTGTACAGGACTAGCGCTGGCTGCTTGACACCTTCGGCCTTTGCCAATGCAGCGTCGTTGGCGGCGCCGAAGATGTATTCGTCCCTTAGAGACTCAGCAAGTGCTGTATAGGTCTGGTTTGACACCTTGTCGTCAGCGGAAATGTAAGCTACCACGACGACCTTGTCGGTGGTTTTGAACTCCTCGAGGGTGTCGGAGGTGAGAAGAGATATGGCAGGGAGTTGCTGCTTGGTCATGTATGAGACGATCCTGCCAGACTTGTTAACATCTCTGATGTTACTCTACAGAATCTGTCAAGGGTCGACTTACGCAGGCGCTTTCCTCGCGCCGGTGTATGGTTTGATATTATCAAGACCACGGAAGACTTTGACGGTGGGATAGCCTTCAACGCCATAATCCTTGCACAGATCTCCTTCGGCAGTGCAGTCAACCTTGACCAACGGAATGTTCTTCTCTTTCAGTGTTGTGGCGGCCTCTTCGTACTCTGGGGCGAGAGCCTTGCAATGGCCACACCAAGGGGCAAAGAACTCTGCAAGGACCAAATCGTGCTCAGAGACAAAGTCTTTGAATGTGTCGGTCTTGAGGTCGTGAACGTCGCTTGCTGATGCAAGCCCAGCCAGGGCAAGACTGGCCGCAGCCAGGGAAGCGAAGGTGCGCATAACGATGGATCAGAATTAGTGATGGGGTATGAAGGCGCAAGTAAAGGAAAGAGAAGAGAGACGGCGTTGGAAAAAAGAAGATAAGCTGTTTGAAGGACAGATAATATGTCGCCTCAGGAGGATTTTATGGTGAACAGACGAGCTTAGGCTCAGACAAGACAGCGACCATAAAATGCGGCACCAGTGAAGCAAAGATCCGCATGCAGTGAACAATGAGGAGAGGTGTCAACTACTCGTACATATTCACCAAAGAGTCAAGTATGGAGCAACTAGTACGGACTACAACAGCCGCCGCCCCCTACTTTACGCCAAGTGACATCAGCCCCTGAAACGCCAAATCCTCAGCCTGGTCTGAGGGTACTTGTGCTGTACGCGTAGGAGGGGCGGGACGTCTACATTTACTAATCTGTGCCGTTGTTATCCCTATGAATAGGAGAAAATCAGCGCAGCGAGGTGATTATGTCAAAGACCACGTCGTAGCTATTTCAAGGTCAACAGCTAGCCAACTCACCCCCTGAAAAGCAGGGCTGAAAGAGGCACCGCACGGTCAGAGTGTCAAGTTGAGAGCCCGTTGAGTGATAGAGGATGTATTTCTAAGCAGTGCTGACTCTTCACTCCCTCACATCCAGCCACAATAATCACAGCATAGCACACCAAATTCAGTCTTCTTCTTCTTCTTCCGATAATACAATGGTGGGTATCGCAGTATATCTGCCACGTTCAGCTTGGCCCTTTCGATGTCCTTCCAGCTCCAGTGCCATCTGGTATGCGTCGGCCTTGCCACGGTCAACGTCGACCAGTAACATCAGGGGCAGCGGGAGGAAGATGAGCACTGCCAAAAACACAAATGCAGGTCGAATCTCGCCGTATCGATCTGTAATCGCTCCCACAATGGCTGGTCCAAAAATGCTCGACCCTTTGTCGGTAATCGCATAGAGTGCATAAAATGCTGCTTCAAATCCAGGCGGAATCAATTCCCCGAAAAATGCGCGACAATAAGATGACAACCCTCCAAGAACAAACCCGTAAATCGCACCAAGAGGGTACATCTCCCATGGCTGTTGAAGTCCAAAGACACCATATCTTTTGATCGCGGGGATGAAGCCCAGTAAGCCATATAGTGGAATGATCTCAAACAAACAGATACATGCCACAATTGTTCGCGATGCGCGCAGATTGAAGAGGCGTGAAAGAAAACTCCAGTAAAATGCTCCGAGAACACCGGCAATAGTTGCAATGACATTAATCAAGCCCAGTGCCTCGGTTTTCATGCCCAGGCTGGTTTTCGCAAACAGCACAGCAGTTCTGGATTATGGTCAGTGTCCATTGGATGAAAAAGGTAGCGTTCGTACTTACCCGCTTACCGTGGCAATGCTATCACTGAGCAGAAACCACGCGCAAAGAAAAATGACGATGTCCTTGAGTTTCCTGGCGTGGCCAATGGTCTTGAAAAGGGCTTTCCAGGCATATGTGACGTATCCAAGCCAAGCGTAGCGACCTTTCATTTCATCTGGTAGTGGAGGCCCGGGTCGAGGCCGTAACCATATCGCCGCCGGTATACTGAAAGCGAACCACCAAAGTCCGACTACCATCAGAACCAGACGTAAGGAGAACGTAGTAGATCCAGTAGCAACGACGATCAGAATCGAAACAGTCTGGACAAATAAACCCGCGATATATCCAATTCCAATTCCATTTGAAGATATTCTGGTAGAGAGCTTGAGCTCAGGAGATATAGCTGCCGGTGACTCTTCGGCAGGAGGCGTGTTGTCCGGGCGATTCTGTGGCAGGAGAGCAGATGTCGAGTTGCGGTCTTCGTTCTCGTGGTTCTCTCCATCGTCCTCTGAGAAATGATCCTGTGCCCTCTCACGGGCGATAGAGGGATGGTGGCGTACCAAGAGTGGCAAGAAGGAATTGAGCAGCACAAACGATGCGCCAAAGCACGTATTCGCTATAATGGCAAACAAGGCTCCCAAAAGATATACACTGGGGATGACGCCGATGAACAAGGTGGTTGCTATGGCTCCAGTGAAGGCAAATGCGAGCAGGAACGTCTTTCTGAACCGACCATGGTCGGCAGCGGCAGACATGCTGATGATCAAAAGTGCCTGAATCAGGACACTGAACGAGAACGTGTACATGGCGAAACTGGCAGTGTTGATCTCAATTCCAAGGAAGTAGATCACACAAGCTGGCAACTCGTTGTGCCGGTGCTTAGGCTCGTCGAAGATAGTGGCATTAGGGGTCGTACCATGATCCGTCTGCCAGCCTGCGCGACATGGTGTTGTCTTGTCCTTCAAAAGCACACCTTGGTCCCTGGCGAGCTGCTCAAGGGTTATCGGGAGGAAGGATCCTATTCAAAAGAATCAGCGTCTTGCGCTCTTGTGCTCTTGCGCACTTGTCATCGGCTCCCACACTCACCCATGGCGCAGATTGCAAACACCTCCGCCGCCCAACCGTAAGTATACCATCCCCATAGCTCTTTCTCGCTCGTAGGCCGGGTATCCTCATCTGCATATCTTCCATCGACCTCTATATCTGCCAATTCATCCATCTCGGAACCTGAAAAGCCCCAAGAGGACTCCTCGTCATCGGCTTCGTCAGAGGGTGATGGGGATACTATACTCGCTCTGTAGTGCGAGCTCTCACGGCGTAATAAGGGGCGTGTGGAGGATCCTGACTCTTCATGCCTGGGAACCTATGCGACTGGGAGTGTTAGAGACGGTCCTGCAAAAGATCTTCGCGATCAGGATGAACGATGAATGATCAAGAGACACTGGCGTTATGCGACGTGGATGAGTGCCAGTGTTGCGCATGACGATTGGCGGGCACTGACCATTGTGTTTGGACCCCCAATGGTCGTTCCCTTAATAATAAGACGCCTGCCACCACCTTGTGCTTACTGCAGGGTCTTCAACCAACCCATGCCGCAGCGTCATCACGGAAAAGCTCCATACATGACAATAGTGTTGATAGCTGGATAGGTCCTTGATTTGGAGTAGCCGAATAAACAAAACAATTGACGCTCAACCAGGCTCCATATATGATAATAGTACGAAGTGCAGATAGCTTAGTCACCCTACGGACTACTCACGGGCAACATACCAACGAGGCCACGTTCGATCGAGTACCATGGCAACATCATAAAGTGCTTGATGCAGGACATCATCTGCACTTTGCCTCAAGTTAGCGACAGATATACAGATAGTTCTTCCTCTCTATATGGAGTATGGAGATTTATTCTGGGGGATACGAACTATTCAAAACTATTTGTACTACGAAACCCATATACCTGGTCTAATACGGACACTTGGATTGCCGCTTTTACCCGTTCCTCTGGTTCTTCGTCTGCATCTTCCCGTCATCCTCGTCTCCTCCACTCAACCGTCCCAAAAACACGATTCTCGCCGCTCTTGACCTTGACCTGATCGAGCTGAACACTTGTCACAGTCCAATTGCCGAACGGTTCAAGCGAGAGCCTCAAAGCCCTGGTCTGGTCCATTTGCTGGCGCCTTTGGCTTTGGCCAGCCGACTTTCCGTGCGCGCGTTGTCATTCATCACACCCGCAATCAAACCCTTCGCAATTCACACCACCAAACAACCACCACTTCATCCTCTATCACGGCTTCATTCGGCTCTTCACGCTCTACGCCCGTTTACGATCCGACTCGCGTTATCTCGATTAATCCTCTACCTCACAGAAAAGCAACTCACATTGATCTCCGCAAATCTATCCAGCGGCCCTGCCGCAGCCTTCGATCCTCCTCCCTTCTTCGCCGTTGGCCGTCCTTTGTTCTACTTCAACACTTGACTCCTCATACCTCTTACTCCTCTCGCTCCTTTTGCGACATCTTTTGACCAAACAAAGAGAATCCCGGCTCGTCCCAAAGTAGTTTTTCGCTAGCCCCTAGCACCAACAAGTTGGATTGTTGGACAAAAGTCGCACGGAGTTTTCGAGTTGGGGTTTACTGGTCGGCCACACGAGCCCGCTTCAAAGTGTGCCGGCCATGCAGCATCTGATGGTATATTTCGCGTCAATATGAACGGGGATAGGCCCATGGTCAATGGCGAGCGCTTTCCGAATGGCGTTCAGTACAGCCTCTCGAGTTCAACCTTGGATGTGGAGCAGATAAAGGAAGCGCAAAACCTCAAATCTGTTTCTGCCTCAGCTCACGAGAACTCGACACATGCAGTCAATGGCCAGCATGCCGCAGGTCAAATTCCCGACCGCGATTCGCAGCGGACTATCGCAAATGGCCTTGTGCAAGCGCCTCAGGAAATCCTACAACTGGTACCCAAGGACAGTTATCTGCCAATGGCGGCGCTAATTAGTCGAGCTTCGCAAACGTGTTGGAATGGCTTGTCCAACCTTGTGGGTCAACTGGCCGAGATTCAAGTCCCTCAACTTCCTCCCGAACAGACAAAGACTTTTGCGAACAACCTCCCGAATAATCAGACAAAAGCAAACCTGGACAAGAAAGATCGGTTACTGAAATTTGCAAATGAACAGAAGGCTGATTTCATAAAGCTGTTGGTGCTCTTAGACTGGAGCAAAAATGTTGACCAAGTCAGCAAGACCATTTCAATCAACTTCTGGTTGATGCGTCGCCGACAAGCTTATTGGAGCGTCATCTCGTCTCTAGCATTGCTCAAGCAAGATTCGGCAGGATTTCAAGTTCCCAACCCTGATCTCAAGGTAGCCGCAGAGGTTCTTTCGAAAGGGAAGGCCGCCAAATTTCCTACGTTGGGTTACATACCGCAAAAAGACCTTTCAAACAAGCAGATTCTCAGGTTACTGAGAACCTTGGACCACGCATTGAGTGTAAAACTCTCGCTGGCCACTGACCTACCGTCTCAACTTCGTCGCTTTCGTGTTCACGACGGCCGTGCCACTTTCACGGTCTCCAACGAATTTGAGCTTGATGTTTCAATACTAAGTGAGGCTGAGGATGCGCAGTTTCGTATGGTCGGGTTTCGGTTTTCCTTCTCGCCGTCGCCCCCAGTCAATGATGCATTGCACTCGGAGATTGAGCGGCTTGCAAACTCCAATATCGACCGAGATGGACTCAACGGCTGTTACATGTTTCTCCACGAGCTGACTTTATCCTACAAACTGGCCGAATATCACAGACAAGCACTGGAGTTGTTTCGAAATCAGTGGGCCGGAAATCTTCGCGTGGAAATGATTCGTAGAAATCTTGTCATACAGTACTGGACCGAAAGACAATCGACCAAGAGCTGGATTGAATTTGGTATCTCAAGCGGGAGAGACAAGGAACATGCGCCCGGAGAAGGCCCAGTCCCAAGTCTCGAGGTGAAATGGGTGCGCCACGGCAAAAAAGTCGATGCTTTGCAATTATGGTTAGACGAGGCCAAACTCTCGTTCGAGGACATCCTTCGTCAAGTCATTGCACAGCATTCCACACAGCTACTCGATAGCATTTACGACAAATTGATTCTTGCACCTCTGTTTGCTGATGGCGAGCTGGCCTTGCAACAAGATGCGTCCGAAGATGACCCTGACGAATGTTCTCTAATGATGCAGTTGTCACAGAGATCACAACTCTCAATCAAAGTCGATGCGGTAAGCGGAAGCCTGGTGGTGAGCCCTGTCAGCGAACGGAGTGAACGATTGCAGTATGAGATCAATCGAGTCCATAATATGGTGGATGAAGTGGTGTCAAAACTACTGAACTTCAGGTGCAGCGTCATGGAGGCGGCTATTCTTGCTGCCATGGCAGGTACAAGCTGGGAATTATTACCCGCTTTCAGGCTCACGCAGGCCGAAATCAAGACACTGTTCGGGCCTTCTGTTACACGACTCAATATTGTGCGGCAGATTCAGTGGGGTCTGGGATTTTTCCTAGTGATAACTCATGGACAAAATGGGGATAAGTGGTGGTTATTGCAACGGACATCGACCACAAAAACCATTTTACAGGCTCAGTTCCGAATCTTGAGCAGTCAGAAAATCGAAGTCAAGGAACGCTTGTGTCCAGCATATTTCGAAAGACTTGCGGACTATGCGACTGGTGTTATCTGCCTACAGCGCAATGTCGATTTCCTGCAAGAGGCAAAGGCGAAGTTTACCCTTCCCTCATTCCCAATCTTCGAGCAGAGTTTTACACTCCCAGAGTTAACCTTTGAACTGGACATGTCTAAGCCAACCTTTGCGGGTCAGTTGCATGCTTCACAAGATTCCATCCCACCGACACCTACGACCGCGGCTTCCCCTGCACCACACAAACGCATCAGACTGCGCTTTGGAGGAACTGATCGAGCAATAGATCGTGTTTTAACCATTGCCAAAGTCCGAGATTGTGCAAGCAAGCGGATCTTACAGCGCCTGGACAAGTCTATGCTGGGGGATAATGTCACCCTTGATCCAATAAGTGGAACATTGACAATTCGTGTACAAAACTCGACGTCTGAAGCAGCAGTCCCCGTCATTGTTGACAAAGCCATGAACTTGGAGAAGAGTCTGGCAATCATGGAGCAACTTTATCGACATCCTGCGCTCAAGCTCAAGACTATTACGAACTCCTGTTTTACTATCTCCTATCATCATGACGGGCCAACAGAACTTGGTGTAAAGATCACTGTTGGACCCGCATCACCTGTACCTCAACTCGAATTCTACCCGCTTAACAACAACCCGCATGTACATCTTGCCCCGCACTATCCCAAACTCTTTCAGTCGTCACGAGTGCCTTTCTCGAAAAAGGTCGGCGACTTCATGACCTCGGTAATATTGACCTATCCTATGGCAGAATATCTGCAGAGTCTCCAAAGAAGACACGGGCTGGACAGTGAAAAGCAGCAACCCACCGCAGGAAAACCCGAGTCGGACATTCGAGTACACGTCCTTGTCAGAGGTGTGGCCGCGTGGGCAGTCCAGTACTTCACTACACGAGCACGAACTCCTCCAGATGTTGGGACCCAATCACAGCCACATCTACTAGCACGGCTGGAAATCGTGCAGCACATAGGCACGTCCAACAAACCGATGTGGCTAGTAAGAGCTGCACTCGAGGATTTTCAGTCCTATTCGAGACCGTCATATGTTACCCCAGCCCTACGCACAAAACTGCGTCAAGAGATTTTCGCACGGTCTGATAATAAATCGAGGTGGCTTGCACTTGACAACGCTGCAGCATGTCTGGCAGATAAGCCTGAACCTCTTCTCTCCTCGATCCACGATGTAATGTGTGCATGGGTCAAACAGCCTCCAGAGCCGACCGCAGCCACTGGCCAAAGCAGTCAGGCAAGAAAACAATCCGCTGCGGGACAAGATAATGTTCCGAATGGTGCAAACAGACCCAAAGCGGCTGGCAAGCAACAGACGGCTGGGAATGCGATATCGAATGGACCGATGAAACAGCGGAACTCGATTTCCAATTCGAGTAGAGGTGGAAAGGGATCTTCGGGCATGTCCAAAAACTCCGAGGTCATCACGCTGGATTGATCAGCCAGCTTCATGTATAACGGATGAGGCGTTATTTCTCTCTTTTATGATTTGAGCTCAACGTGCAGGTCCTGGATTTACGCGCAAAAATACCCCCTTGTGAAATGGGTTCTAATGGCATAAATGGGAGGCTGGGTAACTGAATCGAAATGCCTACGGAGTATTTGTGTCCGTTAGGCGGCATCACGACTATGTCTTCATGCCCTGAATGAATAGAAGGCTTTTCGTATCTTCTGAGAGCCATCAATGAGCTAGATATCGCTCCAATTAGTATTATTATGAGCAACTATCTGAATGTTCCAAGCGGCTCACCCCATTGGGCTTCTCTTTACAGAGTAGACAGGTCTCATATCCAGTAGTTCTATCTGTGAATATCCTATCTGGAGGGAGTGTCGAGTTGTACTTGTAAGGAGGGTTAGTGAGCCAAGGTTGAGGACCGAGGCTGAGGATCGAGGCTGAGGATCGAGGATAATCAACGCGTCACGCGTTTCAATATCCCTGGGGCGCGTCTCACACTGCGGAGAAAGTCAAACTACCTAGTACGTACTCACTCCATTTGAGCAGTCACTTCGCATCTGGGCCAAAGTGTATTCCGTACTGTGTCATCATATTGACATGTATCTCACAGTCTTTCCTTGTTGAAAAGGTACATGCTCAAGTCTTTGCGGTTCAGGTTCAGGTTAAGCACAGCTCCAGCGCTCCGTGTATACGAGCACCACGATCAGTACCGACATCTTGGGCTACACCACCCTTTTCCTGTCCTACCGTTGCGTAGCGTCGTGACCGCTGCCGCCATGTCATTCAAACGTAAAGACCCTCCTACGTCGGCGGGCGACGATGCAAAGAAGCCCAAGAAGAATTCGGACCTCACCTCGTTCTTTGGCCCGCCCAAAACCAAGACCTCGACCACGACGAGTAATGGCACTCTTACTGGGGCAGGAAGCGTCGTCGCTGAAGCACCAGTGTCAAAATTCGACAAGGACAAGTGGGCCGCAGGGCTAAGTGATGAACAGAGAAGGCTACTAAAGTTGGAAATTGACACACTCGACCCCAGCTGGCTGGCGCAGTTGAAGGACGAAGTCACCAGTCGCGAGTTCCTGGACCTCAAACGGTTCCTGCAAAAGGAGATCGATTCGAAACAAAAAATCTATCCTCCTTTGGAAGACGTGTACAGCTGGTCCCGACACTGTCCGCTCCATAAGGTCCGCGTGGTCATCCTCGGACAGGACCCGTACCACGGCCACAACCAAGCTCATGGCTTGTGTTTCTCGGTGCGTCCGCCGACGCCTGCGCCTCCGAGTCTACGAAACATCTACACGGCCATCAAAAAGGATTATCCCGGGTTTAGTCCGCCGCCGAAGAACTCGGGCGGTCTGCTCACACCCTGGGCGGACCAGGGCGTCTTGTTGCTCAATACGTGTTTGACCGTGCGTGCGGGTCAGGCGAATTCGCACGCGAATCATGGATGGGAGAAGTTCACGCAAAAGGTCATTGATACTGTTGTGAAGTTGAGGACGAGGGGGGTCGTGTTTCTTGCGTGGGGAAGTCCAGCACAGAAACGGTGCACTGGGATCACCGGGGCAAGACACCTGGTTTTGAAAAGTGTTCATCCGAGTCCGCTCAGTGCGCACAAGGGGTTCTTTGACTGTGGGCATTTCAAGAAGGCGAATGAGTGGCTTGAGAGTCGGTATGGGTCGGACGGGGTGATTGATTGGAATCTTGACAAGAGTGTGCCGATGAAGGGACCGGCGAAGGAGGTGCAGGAGCCGGTTAAGGTTACGGAAGATCAAGAACAGAAACCGAAAGAAGATGGACCAGTGACCGAGATGGTTGAGAAGAGTGATGTGTCGAATGGAGAGAAGGAGAAGGACGAGTTCGAGGGTGAGGACGATGACGATGCGATTGCTGCACTGGAAGAGGTGGCGAGACTTGAAGCAGCAGCAGAAGCTGATGGGAGTGGAAAGGATAAGTAATGATGTGCTTGGAGATGAGCTGGAGAAAGCTACTTGTCAATGAGAGCACCGAGTCATGTCAGTGGGACAGTGTTTGAGATCTTGAAAGACAAGCTCGGCTGAAGCAGAGCTCGCACAAGGGGCTTTCGTCACTTCTACCTTCCAGCCGACCTGCGTCTGAGAGCGCTGGCTCAATCAACGCAGCTTTGAAGTGGAGGACAGGACGAGACACATTATCGATGCGAGTGTGGAAAGTCAATCGATCATTCATCAAAGGACAGCCAAAAAATAATTGTTGGAAAGATGACAACACCATGTCAAAATCTCGAGGAGTCTCGTATGCAGGCTCGTCATCATCTCGGTTTGGGTCAGGACTTTTGTCAATGTCAGAGGGCATAGTAATCAACACTTTTCTTGGGCTTGGGCTTGGGCTTGGGCTTAGCAGAACAGAGAGGAATGGAAGGGGTATCTGTATCAATAGCCGAAGGAATAGAAACCAGAAAATCAAAGATCAAAATCAAAGATCAGAATCAAAGATCAGAATCAAAGATCAGAATCAAAGATCAGGATAGAAAAATGAGGACTAGATTCATCGGGCTCGTAATAAACACCATATGGGCACTTTATCTCGTTGAGTTTTTGACGACACCTACTCCGTACCCAGGTAGACGTACATTTGTCCCCCTGATTCAATCGGCTGGCACGTACGGAGTCAATCTATCGATTTTGTCCTCTTTAACCCCTTTCTCCATCATCACTGTCAAGCAAAGTGAAAAAGTCGTCCTGGTCACCCTACCTCGAGTCCGGAACCCGTTGGGTGTTGCTGCTCACATAAAGAGTAATCCCAGGTGCTTGAGCTAATACTTGTACAATCCCTCCAGCAGACCTTTGATCTGAAGAGCCAGAACCTTGGAATAGTATCTGCACAGAGCTAGATTTCCACCCATGAACCAGAATCCTATAGTGACGTTATTACGTTAGAGAGAGGCGACCCTGGCATGGCATGGTTCATGTTGGACATGGCAATACGTACCTGGGTGTCCTGATTTTCTCCAGATGGTCCTCATTTCACCTTCGGCATCTGCAAGTGACCAATATGGTTAGTAAAGAGGATGCTGTGCCATAAATGGCCCATGATCAGATGACCGTCGACGGGGACAAACTCACCGTATCCCCAGATGTCGCCAACACGGTCCGCGAGTTCATCGCCAAAGATCTCTCTTGCCTGTGTTCGCATGTTTGCTGCCAACAGAAAACACGCACGCACGATTAGTACCGGTACCCGCACAGCTCCAAACCAGATGCTGCAGGGAGGAGCAAAGTGGACTCACAATAACCAGTTGCAAAGATGATCTCATCGGCCTCTAGCTCACTTCCGTCGGCGAACCGTAATCCACGAGGCAAGACTTCTTCAATCTCTTGACCCTGCTTGATCTTGATCTTACCATCGATGATGAGTTGAGATCCGCCAACGTCAATGTAATATCCTCCTCCGCGCTGGAAGTATTTCATAAACAGGCCTGCGTCTTCGGGGCCACGGTCCAGTTTGAAGCCTGCCTTGGTGAGACCGTCCAAGGTCTTCTTGTCGAACTCGGCCTGCGCGGCCGTGATGTTGACTTGCAACGCCTTGAGGACCTCGCTGGGCAGACTGTGCAGCCACATGTCAGCGTCGTCAACCGGAGGGCCGTCCTCGGAGTAGACTCCCTTCAAGCCGATCTCGGTAATGGCTTCGCTGGAGATGACACATGTGGTTGATCGCTGGACTAGGGTGACGTCGTAGCCCTTTTCGTAGCTTTCAAGATGTCAGTACAATCTAGTATCGAGTGCAGTGCGGGAAAAGGCAGGGGGTGAGGACTTACAAATCTTGGGCAATGTCGTGGCCAGAATTGCATGATCCCACTACCACGGCCTTTTTGCCCTTGCCATCAATCCTAGCTCCCTTGAACTCGGAAGAATGGCAGAGCACATCCCCTTTGAAGTCGGAAAGTCCTTTGATATGAGACGGGAAATTCTTCTTGCCTGAATGGCCTGTGGCTTGGATAACCTGCTTTGGATGAAGTGTGCGAGACTCTGTTGATCCATCAAGCTTGGTCCGCTTAACTTTGACGGTCCATTCTTTCTTGCTTTCGTCCCAAGAAGTCGACTCGAGCGTGGTTTGGACCCAGACGTTCAGTTCAAGCAATTTGGCGTACGAGTCGAACCATTCTGCCAATTTGTCCTTGGGAGCTTAAATGTCGTCAGGTATCGTCATCGCCGCGGTCACGAGCAGGAGCAACTTACTGAAGATGGGCCAGTGAGAGGGAAAGTTCAAATATGGCATATGGTCTACAAAGCGTTAGAAGGTCGAGCCGCAGAATGAGGGAGTCAAAATTGTTGATACATACCGTACCAGACTGGATCATGCAGCACAAGCTGGTGATATCGTCGTCTCCAGTTGTCGCCAATGGCGTCTTCTCGGTCGATGATAAGAGTGTCGACGCCGAGCATCTGTAGTCGAGCTCCAACTGTCAGGCCAGCCTGTCCGGCTCCTATGCAATAGTTAGGAGGATGGTCAAAATCAAGCATTCAAACAGCTAGACATACCAAGAATCAACACAGTTGGCTCCTTGCCCTCGAAATTCATCGCGGCTGTCCGCCTTTCCTGCCAGTTCTTCCTGTCTGGCTTTCCACCGTGCTCGACACCTTTGGTTCTGCGGTGGTAGATTGCTTGTTCATGACCCTTGATGTCGTTCAGGGTGGTGAAGAAGGTGAAGATCTTCCATTGACCATCTTGCTCAGACAGACGAGCAAGACCTTGGCCTTCACCGACTTTGGAGGTAAAAGTGAAGAAGAATTGCACTCCTTCCACATCCCCTTTACCATCGAATGGTGCGAAATGAGGAGCTCGGTAGGTTGTACTGTTGTCGATCTTGATCTCAGTCAAGGGACAGCCATTGGCAAGAAAGGCCAAAATCTTGTCACATCCTTTCGAGGTGTGAAGCTCCCAAGAAACACCTAGATGATCTCTCCAATAGCCGTCGGTCAAGAAAAGCTGAGCGATTGCTTTTGTGTCCTCATTTTTTAAAGCCGTGTTGAAGGAATCCACGATCTTAGTGGCAATCTCACTAGGATCTGCAGCCTTGGTCTCGGCTGTTTTGGGCCATTTGCAGAGCGGGATATTGATGGAGCCAGGCTCACAACGGTCCTTGGAGACCGTGAGGCCTGGATTGGTCTGCGACTGGACCTTGACACTCATAGCTGATAAGACACTGGTTGTTCAGCGAAGATGAAAAGTCCTGGATGAAGAAGAGGTATCTGGTTGCGAGCTCTTGAAGAGCAACAGCATTATTATATCAGCAGGTTAAGTGCTTGTCACTGCGGTTCGGCTCAGCGGGGCAGGTCGATATTCAATCGCTAGAAGCTCACCAAGCGCGCCAATTCTCGGGACTTCCTAAATGAGAAACCCTCGAAACCTCCAGTGCAAGTGAAGATCGTGGTGTTATGAGCAGGAGGACCCCGCAACTGGATCAGTTAAAGCTGGTAAGGAGCAGTGAGCGTGGAAGTCCGGGAGATGTAATCATTGCTTGCGGTGGTACAGGGAGGAGACAATCTCCTCAACTCCGGCTCCCCGACCAGCTTCCCCCACGGCCTCCGCACTCGGACCGGCCATTGGTGCCGCCGGTGCGGCTCACGTTACCGAACAAAGCCGTTTATATGTGATACAAATGTGCACAAGGCACGTCTCCAGTTGTGGGACACGTCTTGATCCGGCGGTTGCGCACAGTCCATTCATCATCCAGCATCCAGGGGGTGCGCGGCTTAAGATGACGGTAGTCATACCACGTGCGGGACAATCCTTTCTGCATGGGAATTCATTCGTCATTGAGCTGATACAGTCTGGAAAGCAACTCGAAGTTTGCTGCCATGGTGGGACTCGTTTCCACCAGATCAGATATGTACCTGAGCATCTTTGTACACCATAGCTCGTACCCTGGAGGAAGCGTCTCTCGTAATCGCTCGTCAACCGAATTTTTGAAGGCATTAAAAATGAACAGCTGGCCAAACAGTTGTCCCGCACAGAAATACTTCAGAGGCATAAAGTCGGGCATGGCGCAAACCCGATCCCAGACTAAAGGCCAGTCCATTGCGAATCTTAAGGTGCTCGAGCACATTTTCAAGTCATTTTCTGTAGCCGCGATGGGGTTTAATAGCGCTTTGTAGAGAAAGGGCCGACCCAAGTGAAACATTGAGATGCGATAGCGTGCTTGGAGCAATGCTACAACTACAGCCTCACTGGGACTGTCGAAGACTGGTTCGGGATCGTCACCTGCAAAGCGCAAGGCTTCAGGCATATTAGCACGCCACTGCTCCCTAGTAAAGGTCAGTATTGTACGCGAAAAAGCCTTGCACTAGTAGCAGCATCTGAGCCGACGGATCCTGAATGTACTCACAGTTGATGTCGCAATTCCTCGGCAAGTGCAGTCGAAGGGTTGCTGAAGTAGAGCTCCTCCCGAACCCTACTGAGAATTATCCTTACAGCTATCTGTGCAAGAAAGTGATAATGATAGTAAGAGTCGTCCGGATTCTGAGCGCCGGATTTGCTGATGTAAGGGTACGTGGTGAATTTGGGCAAGGGAACAACATCTTCCCACTCCTTGAAGCCGCTTGACGGCAACTCCAGTTCTTGGACAATAACACTTTCAAGCATGAGGGCGCTCCAAAATAGCCGTGAATGCATATCTGCGACCCAATCGTCAAGGGGATCGGGCGGGCATTTCCAGAACGCGGCACAGATAACAAATGCTCGACTGGTCATCATCCACTCGTCCACTGGGCGCATGATCTGCACAAAAAAGACGGCCGAAGATAGATAGAATTGACAACTCTGGATATCCCGATCGCACAGGCAAAACCCCACGCGTTTACGGGCCTCATTGAAGAAGCTTAGTCCGGGATAGTCTTCCTGCATGATCTGTCGGACCAGAGGTGTGATGTCCGAGTGCTGGGACGTATCAAAGCCGCCTTCTTCAAAGGCTTTCAATCCCATGCAGCCCAACGCCATGACGTTCAGGACAAGACAAGACTCGATGTCAAATCCAAATCCCTCTCGAACGACCACAGCAAGAGTGTTCAGAAAATAGTAGTCTCGATCGATGAATGGATACACACGGTTGAAGGTATCGAAATACGCATTAGACAGGACTTTTACGCATGACAGGCTCAGGGTGGACAACCATTCGCCTGTTGGTACTGTCACGGCTGCTTGGATCGTGTGATCCAGCGGTGGTCGGTTGGATTCCAGATGAGTATGGAACGTTGGCTTCATATCCTGGATTGCTGTAGAGACGCTGGGGGTTAGAGAGGTATGCACTCCAGGCCAATGAATCGTGCGATGAGCACTGAACGATAGTACTGTTCCGACAGCCGCCGGTTGACTCAGAGGTCTGCTTGTCTGAGTGTGAGGAGATGTCAATGTCGTATTGGAAAGTGCCGAATCAATATGATAGGGGCTCGTGATAGGAGCATGGTTGACTTCGTGTCGATGATTCGTCTCCAATACTGGGCTGGGGGTATTCGTGACAGAAAGGTGATCAATCTTCGACTCCATCCTCCGCAGAGTGTTGAAAATCATGCTCATGGATGTTTCATTCCTGTAAATGATCTGGTAAGTAGAGGTCGGGAGAACATTGAGTGAGCCCAGGCGTACTTGGTAGGTTTGCGCTCGACATAAGTACACTCAATGCCGAGATTTCGACAGAGACTACAGGGCATGTCTTCATCGCATCTCGTTTTCTTTGCTCTACAAGCCTCACATGCCTATGGCGATGGTTAGCCTCATGCTGGGAATGATTGCCCAGGTGCATCCTGGTCAGATCTACTCCATACCTGGCGAGCAATAAAGTTGCGCTGCCTTTTTGCGGGTCTCGAGTCATCGTGGGAGCTCTCCCGGTCGTGGAGGGAGGCTTTCTCGTGATCAACCATCTGGATCTAGCAGTGCATGAAGATTATATGGATGAATCATAAGAGGCTCCAGGTATAGCTCATGTCAACAAGCGTCATGTAGTTCGATCATTGTTCAATCCTCGCAGCCGGGTATTGGTGAAGTTCCTGGTACGACAGAGGAAAACAATTCTCGCGTTAGGATATTATCGGTAACCCTCGGTAGGCTCGGCGTACCTACCTTCCGGGAACTCGCCTTGATGCTTAATGGCATACCCTAAGCCTAAAGGGCCTAGCCAGCCTTCTTAGTGCCTGATACAAGCGATTTAGGTATTTTAAGTATTCAGCAACTCATTCTGGGAGAGAACTTGTTCACCCACTGCTATCTTGGGTGCTTGGGATGAAATACTGGCAATGTACTCTTCTCAAATGTTGAAACAACTATCCTCCCAGGCCATTGGTGATGCTGAACCACTCCGTGTCCGGCATGCTGATCGAGGCATTGCTCTTGGTCAAGTCATTCTCGAGTCTACGATGCATACAGAACAGGCAGGTGGCAACATCCTAGGCTTATCTTGACTTCCTATCGGCACGCGCATTCCGAACGAGTTTCTGACCCTCTAATCAGTGTGATACCTTCATTGACCGTGAGAACCGTCGTTGTAGTGTAACGTTTCACAGCCGAGATGTCAAGGTACCATTGGTGATATCGAGAGCATTAGGTGTTGATGGATGCGGGGCTGAGCGACAAGCGGGATGGACACCGAAAGGCGCCTGGAGATTGCTGTTCTCCAGCTAACCCAGGGAGGCCTAGAGCACCCGTAGGCGCCACAGTCCAGCCTTGTTCCGGAGGCCTTCCAGGTGTAACAATGAGGCTGGTAGGGCGGATCAGGCTGAGTCTTGGCATTTTCAGCCACATAGCAGACTATCGAAGCTCTGACCTGGAATGTCACGGTAGCAGTCCACGAGTCTCGCAGCACCTCGAGAAGGTGAAATACCTCTTTAAGTTACATTGCGTATCATCACTCGACTATCGACGCTGGTTTGAACCGTCACCTCGATTCGGCGACATGTAGCTTAATTCCACCACGAGGTAGCACGGGCCGTCCTCGCCAAACCCCGAACAGCGCAATGCTACCGACTCCTTCAATGATAAAACCAGTTCATCGGCCCTTGCCTCCCGACCATGATCTGACGATCTATGTACAGGACTGGTCAAGATGGGTTATCTCCATACCACCGCTATTGTCCTTGGACTCAGCGTTCTAACGGATGTAGCTCATGCTGTCAAGGTCAATCCTCTTCCAGCACCACAAACAATCACATGGGGATCCTCAGGGCCCATATCAGTCGGCGCAAGCTTGACGTTGAACTCACAATGTGGGGAAATTGTCACTGATGCATGGAGCCGATCTTGGAACGCCATGAGCACTTTGCAGTGGGTTCCAGCCGCGGTGGAAGCATCCATCGCCAAGTTTGAAGCCTTCCCGACCGAGACACCATCATCTTACAAAATCAAACGGGCAAATTCGAGCCTCACTCAGGTCGAAGTCAGCATAGCCGATTGTGGTGCAGATCTGCAGCAAGGTGTGGATGAGTCGTACACACTGGCAATTGGGCAGTCATCGCCGTCGGTCAACATCACCGCAAAGACCGTCTGGGGTGCGCTTCATGCATTCACTACCCTTCAGCAAATCATCATTTCGAATGGAGACGGAGGACTTGTGGTTGAGCAGCCAGTTTCGATCATAGATCATCCCAATTATCCATATCGTGGAGCAATGATTGACACAGGCCGGAACTTCATCAGTCTGCCCAAGATTCGTGAACAGATCGATGGGTTGGCACTGTCAAAGATGAATGTTCTCCACTGGCACATGGCTGATGCGCAATCATGGCCTGTCCAGATGCAAGTCTACCCTGAAATGACCGAGGGAGCGTATTCTCCCCGAGATACCTACTCTCACAATGATATCCGTGACATGGTTGCGTATGCCCGGGCTCGTGGCGTCCGCATCATTCCGGAGATTGACATGCCAGGACATGCATCCCAAGGCTGGTCGTCGGTCGATCCGAGCATTGTAGCTTGCGACGGTTCTTGGTGGTCGAATGGTAAGTCTCTGTTGGTAATCTTTTGCGCAGGGCTCTTCTGATGGGTTTCCGCAGACGACTGGGCTCTACATACGGCATTGGAGCCTAACCCTGGACAGCTCGACATCTTGAACAACAAGACGTATGAAGTCATCAAGAACGTCTTTGGCGAACTTGCCGGCTTGTTTGGTGACAGTATTTTTCACGTTGGTGGTGACGAGCTCCAAACAGGCTGTTACAACTTCAGCACAGCCGTGCAACAATACTTTGCTCACAACAAGTCTAGAACGTATGACGATCTGGTGCAAGTCTGGGTCGACAAAGCCATTCCCACTTTTAGATCAGCCGCGAACAAGACATTGATGATGTGGGAAGACATCTTGAATGCAACACCCCACGCTCACACTGTTCCAAAGAACATTATTCTCCAAACTTGGAACAATGGTTTGGAAAACATCAAGAATTTGACCGCCAGAGGATACGACATTGTGGTGTCTTCATCTGACTTTTTCTATCTCGACTGTGGTTTTGGAGGATGGGTCAGCAACGATCCCAGGTACAACGAGATGGTGAATCCCAATGCTTCCGTCCCAACGTTCAACTACCTTGGAAATGGAGGATCGTGGTGCGCGCCGTACAAAACCTGGCAGCGAATCTATGATTACGACTTTACCTTGAATCTGACAGCCACGGAGAAAGGCCACGTTCTCGGAACCGAAGTTCCCCTCTGGTCTGAGCAAGTCGACGATACTGTAGTGTCGACCAAGATGTGGCCTCGAGCTGCAGCCATGGCTGAACTTGCGTGGTCAGGGAACAAAGATCCGAAGACTGGAATCAAACGTACGACGCAAATGACACAACGAATCTTGAACTTCCGAGAATACCTGGTGGCCAATGGGATACAAGCTGCGCCGTTGATGCCCAAGTACTGTCTTCAACATCCTCATGCATGTGACCTCTACTACAACCAGACGGCACTGGCAGAGTACTCGACCGCTCAGTGATTTGTGAGAAGGAGCGGTTCCAAGTAATACTTGTCTTGCCTGTGTCCAATGTAGAGAGACTTGAGGAGGATAATGATAATCATTGCTTCACGAAGTGCACATACCTACACACTTAAGTAGCCCAACAACGCCAACAAACGTCCGAGTCTGGGGCACGATGAAATACCAGGGAGAGGAGTAGTGATGTTTCAATTCCGATCACGGAGACGCAGAGCCCATATGCTCACTTAGTTCCCGAGGTCTGTTTTCGAGACGCACGTCGTTTCTCCAACCACAGCAGTTCAAGCACTAATGAACGATTCCGAGATGAGGGACTTTGCGGGAAGAAACTGAGGGGAGGGGGTGTCTGTGGAGACAAATGAAGGGGGTCTCCAATACAGTACGTCGTGCTTTGAGTAGACTACCTATATACCTGCCAACACCACCACCATGGTTTCTATACATCACAAGTCCAGACCCATGAACCTAAGATACGGGTCTTGCAAGTAGCACAGAGCGTCTCACTCATCCGTCATGCCGACAACACCAACCACCAACGGTGCCAACGTCACAAATGGCACACAATCCTCCAAATCGATACCAGTAACAAGTATCCTCGCCTCGTTCGTCGCCAACGCCGACCCGTCATACCTCACCACCAACGTGCGCGACAGGCTCAAAGAGTACATCCTCGACTTCATCGGCGTGACCCTTGCCGCCGGCCAAACATCCGACTCGACACCCTCATTTCTGCAAGCCGTCACCGCACTCGGCGGCCGGGCAGGATCCTCCACGGTACTAGGGCAAGGTAAGCACTTCACGCCACAATACGCGGGCCTCCTCAACGCCGCGCTCGGCCACAGCCTCGACTTCGACGACACATACGCCAAAGGCACGCTCCACGCCGGCGTGACCGCCATCGCCGCGGGTCTCACCCAAGCCGAACTCCTCGGCTCCGCATCGAGTATCGACGACTTCCTCCTCGCCGTCGCCGTTGGATACGAAATCACATGTCGCCTGGGCAAGGAACTCGGCAACGACGCCTACGCGCGCGGGTTCCACAACACATCGACCTCTGGCATCTTTGGCGCCGTCGCGACCATCTGCGTCCTCAAACGTCTCCCTCTGCAAACCATCCTCGACGCGTTCGGGCTCGCTGGCTCCAAGGCCGCGGGGTCCATGCAATACCTCGCCAACGGAAGCTGGAACAAGCGTCTCCACCCTGGGTTCGCGGTCCACGACGCCTTTGTGGCCGTCGCGCTCGCTGAAGCCGGCGTGCTCGGCGCCGCAGACATCTTCGAAGGCACCTTTGGGTTCTTGCACGCCTACTCGCCCAAACCGAACAAGGACCTCGAGTACCTCACCTCCGACCTTGGCGTGAGGTGGGAATTTCTCGAGACCTCCCTCAAGCCCTTCCCTGCATGTCGAATGACGCACGGGTTCATAGAGCACGCGACCCGCCTGGGAGGGGAAAAGGGGTACACGAAAGCCTCGGACTACAAGAGCGTCACGCTCGCTCTGAGTCCTGCGAACGTGAGCGTCGTGGGCGCGCCGATCCCCAACAAGGTCCATCCGGGGAACATGGTCGATGCGCAGTTTTCGGCCTACTTTACGACCGCCCACAGTTTCCTCTACGGATCGGGTGCGGGCGTGAGGGCGTATGAGCGACGGAGGCTCGAGGACGGCGAGATACGCGCCTTGTCGGATAAGATTACGTGCGTGGGCGACGAGACTATCAAGGAGTTCGGGTCGAGGATCGAGGTAGAATACACCGATGGAAAGAGGGAGGTGGTGGATATCCCGTACCCGCTCGGTGAAGTCCAGCATCCGTTCACGAGGGATCAAGTGGACGAGAAGTTCTTTGGTCTAGTGAGCCCTGTGTTGGGGGATAAGAGGGCACTACAGATTAGGGATGTGGTGAATAGCATTGAGAAGCATACTGTACAGGAGATTTTGGGGTTATTGTACTAGAGATGACCAAGGCACACTGGGGAAAGGTTTCATTGGAGTGTACTCTTTTACTTTGATAGGGACCTAGTCACTGTGTAGAGGGTCGGTATGCAGACCCTTAATTCAACATTCAAAACACCATCATTCATGGCATTCGTAAAACACGTGGCCTACCAAGAACTTTCATACAGCACTTCGCATTGTCCAAAACAGGTTTGATTGTCTTGCCGGTTTAAGACAGCATTTGCATAACCTTGATATCCAAGATAGCTCTTCCTCTCATGCAGTCTCATATCCATACATAGGATATTCCAGAAACAAAGCCACTTCCTTCTGATACGAAGCCACACTCAGCTCTGGAGTGTAATGAGTCCGTTTACAACCCTTTGGGACTTTGACACCCTCGAACCGATCGGCAATCCAATCCAACCATACCTGTTGTCCAGCATATAGCACGGGAACATGCGTGACGCCCTCGAACGTAGCGTACTCCAACGCACCGTCCTCGTACTTCGAACACGTCTCGTTGACGGCAGCGGCAGTCCCGTTGGGGTTCACTGACGGGTCTGCCGTACCCTGTAGGACTAGCATGGGTCCCGCGAACGGTCTGCCGCCGTTACGAGTCAAGTTGTCCAGTGCGTTGAAGTACCACGTCTCATTCCAGTCGTCCTTGAACAGGCTTGACTGGCTGAGCAACTCGAGAGCCACGGATTGACAACCCTGTAGACCCTGGAGGAGTTGTTGCGTCTGGACGCCCTTCTCAGTCAACCATGTCGAAGGCTGGAAGCTGTTGAACACAGACTTGACGCCCGTGCCGACGCGGATAAGCATCGAGTTCAGGGGTCCGGAATTGCTCATGTCGCTATTTGGTGCTGGGCTGATGGATGTGGTTGGTGATCCTGCAATCGTGCCGAGGTATCCCTCGACAGGGTTCTTTGCGAGATTCTGGGCTGCTCCCCATGCTGCACCGCCACCTTGGCTGTGTCCCATGACGACGAATTCCTTGCTTAAGGTGGGCCATGCCTTCTGCGCCGCTTGCACGGAGTAGATCAAGTCGTTGCCGTGCGCGGGGCTGGCGAGGTATTGATGCGCTATGAAATTGCCCTCAGCATCTCGGTCGACGCCTAGTCCCGCATAGTCGGGCGCGACAACCACGTAGCCTTGTAGTGCCAGAACGAACGGGGCACTGTACTGATACCATAGATTGCGGATGTGAGAGGGTCCGCATTCGGCGCTCCAGCCGCTGGTACCGTGGCCCCAGGCAACAACAGGGAGGCCGGTGAAGTTGTTGAAGCGGCGAGGGAACCATGGCCAGAGCACGTAAGCTGATGCTGGGATGTTTGTGCCATTGAGGTTCTTGGTCATGAACAACAATCGGGACAGTGCGACGTCTGGAGGCACGGTGTAGTGTGATGTGTTTGTGAACTGCTCGATTTTGATCACGGAGCCAGCTGGAGCGTGAGAAGAGTTGGACGGGATGTCGGTGTAGAAAGGGTCGAGCTGAGCAGATGACCCTGCCCAGTTGGATCTTTCAAAGTTGAGGGCGACCAGGACGGCGTCAGTCAATTCGTCGGAGAGGTTCGCTTTGGCAATCAGAGATTCAGCCTGTGAGGGGTTGAGTTTGCCATATGTCGCGTTGAATGTGGTGTTTTGAGCTTCAGCTGGATGCTGTATTTGCGACTGAGCACAGCACAGCGAGCTGAGGCAACAAACCCAGGCTACAACGAGCATGTTGGGTGTCATTCTGGAGGCTGTTCGAGATTTCAAGGTTAATATCGCACTCACCTTGGAGAAGGAACCTAGGTTACAATGTCACGACAAGGGGATTCTACGCCATGGTTATATACCATGTCCTCCGCCATGACGTTTAGCATTAAAGGGTTGTTGGGGTGTCGTGCCGACATCTCCATCAGTTTTGGTCTGGATGTGTAACAAGACTGTTGCGATCAAGCACTTGAGCCGTGTAGATCAACGAGCTTAACACCGCTACCATTGCCGATTGACCCGTGTGACTCCGCAGAGAGAACAAAGCTATGAGGTGTACGAGTCTGGTGATGTGGAGAGTCTACTGCGGAGTCTGTTGTATACGGAGTAGAATGAACCGGAGGAATTCATAGTCGACGTCAAGGATGGATACAAGTTTGCCATGGGCAGATGTGAGGAAACGCAAGTACCAGAATACTCCACCGTATACGGGTTATCTACGTATTACTAGCACCGATCTCGCAGCAATACTTCACCGTATCTGGATTACCTCCCTTGGTCACGATAAACGATCTGTCATCGACATCGAGAAGTGTGGCGAAACCAGGAATTGCTTCCTTGATTCATGTCAAAGGATGCAAATGCGCCATCTACTTCAGTTCCAGCGACAATATACAAGAAATATGGGATTCATCTCTAAACGAGCACTTGACAACCTCGTACCCAACAAGCTCCAAGAGATTCGATCTTATTGCTTCCACAATCAATATGATCGAACCACCAATCCAGATGGCATTGTCGCCCTCGCTATCGCAGAGAACAAGCTCATGCGAGACGATATCTGTGACCACATCAACAAAAACATGAACATCAACCCATGGCATCTGACGTACGGGCAAGGACCGAACGGAGATCCAGTCCTCCGGCGCACGTTGGCCGACTATGTCAATCAAGTCTTCAACCCGTCGACACAAATCAAAGAGAACCATATCTGTATATGCAATGGGGCAGGGAGCGCCGTCGACAACCTCTCCTTCTGTCTCGGCGAGCCAGGGGACGGCATCCTTGTCGGTCGACCACTATATGTAGGTTTCTTTCCCGACATCGAAGCTCGAGCGAAGTGAGTGCGTCTTTCCTCATCTTCGGGCATGTACACGTTCCCGTTGTGGTACACAGTCTGATATCCAAGCTCCCAGAATCAAACCTGTCCTCGTGCCATTCGGGGCAGAGGTGAATCCAACATCAGCCGCCGCAGTCTCCGCGTACGAGGACGCACTCCACCGCTCCAACGCCTCAGGCACAACCATCCGGGCAATCCTGACCTCCAGCCCCCACAACCCCCTCGGCCGCCCTTACGACACCGAATTCCTAAAAGGTATCCTGAAGCTGTGTTCCAAGTACGACCTCCATCTCATAGCCGACGAAGTATACGCTAAATCGCACTTCCCAAGCAAAGACATCCCCCACCCAGCACCGTTTGTGTCGGTACTCTCTTTAGCCCTCGAGCAATACATTGACCCGTCCCTTGTGCACGTCATCTACGCGATGAGCAAGGATTTCTGCGCCAATGGAACGCGTATAGGTGCGCTAATCTCGCCGTTCAATGCGCAGCTCATGCGCTCGTTTCGGTCCGTGGCAAGTTTCACTAGAGCGTCTCAACTCGCCGAGCACGCCTGGCTCAACCTGCTTACCGACAAGACGTGGCTGGAATGGTACTTTCCGCTGTTCCAGTCTCGAATGACCGACGCTTACGAATATACCACTTCCTATCTAAAAGCCAATAACATCCCATACAACCCTGCCAGTGTGACTAGTTTCATCTGGTTGGACTTGTCACGCTGGTTGAAGGAAGATAGCCAAGATGCCGAACTAGAATTGAATTGGCGTATGGCTAAAGGAGGAGTGTGGTTAGCCATGGGCGCCAGCTTCGCTAGCGAGAAGAATGGCAATTTCAGACTGACGTTCGCGACCCCGAGGGAAGAGCTGACGATGGGATTAGAAAGGTACGTGACTCCCTGACGAAATGTGTTAGGGCAATCACCACTTACGCACTAATGTGTAGATTGATCCAGGTCCTTCGCGAAGTCGACCAAGACCTCAGACAGTGAGAACAACAATGCAACACCACAGCATAAATCAATAAACTACTCTTGACATGTTATTCAATTATGCGAGTGTAGACTACATTGCTATTGACAACGTTCAAAGACCACCAATATCACCCAAAAATTATACATGGGTGGTGTTAACCATACTTGGTCATGATAACGCAGACGCCCCTTGATAATCACTGTCTCGTATAATATGATTCCGACTTCCGACACAACACCGTTACTGATATCTCAATAAGCCATCGCCCTGAATACCTTAGACGCCTTTTGGACACATCCTGGACAACCCCTCTACTAAAGCTCGTTGCCAGTGTATATGTCGTCAAGGAACCTGTCTGTTGCGGCCTGTACATCCATACGCCTTTCTGGGCTTACGCATAGGAAGAAATGATCAGCCCCATCAACTGGATAGAAGATGACATGCACCTCGGCTTCCTCCAACGCAGTCACAAGGAGTTCGCTCTGGAGAAATGGAATGAGGCGATCCTCGGTGCCATGGGCGACAAAGAATGGACAAGTCGAAGGTGTGACATATGTTATGGGGTTCGCTCTCTTGACCTTGTCCGCGTTCTCTTCGATCGGACCTCCAATGAACTTGGACTCAGCCGAGTTGGGATGATTGTGTTGCTGGCTTCCCGGTAAAGCCTGGCTATCCATCATGAGGAAATCAACTGATGGATAGTATGCCACTACGCCCTGAACAGCGCTTGATATATCTAGATGTTCGCCAACGTCGAAATCCTTGATGTTGCCTGTTGTTCCCAAAAGGGCAGCGAGGTGACCACCTGCTGCTTCTCCCCAAGCTACAAAGCAGTCGGAATCAAGGCGGTACCTTACGTCGTTGGCTCGTAGCCAGCGGACAGCAGCTTTGCAGTCCTCGAGAGCAGCAGGGAAAGATGCATCCATGCTCAGTCGATAGTCGAGAGAAGCCACAGCGTATTTGATTCCTTTGAAATGTTTGGGCATCAATTCAGACTCCTTGCTGCCGAAGCGCCATTCCCCTCCATGAATGTAGATGATCACAGGTCGTAGGACGGGCCCTTTGGCTGGAAGATACAGGTCAAGCTTTTGGCGGTGATGGCCATTTGAGACATAGGATATGTCGTGGATTTCTTCGAACTCCATAGTCGGAATTGAGTCCTGGTGCTTGGTCGATGTCTGGAGAACCGAACGGGTGTTTATCGAGAATCGAATTGTGTCGAGGAGGTCGAAGATCAAGTGTCCGGGATTCGTGATCCGGTTGCAAGGAGGACAGGCAACGTCAGGATGAGATTCACAAGGGTGTCACCATCACACAGCGACGTATCAGATTTCTGTGAAGAAGATGTGTGATTTAGATCAACTGGACGAGAGAATGGTGGATGACGGAGCAGTTGTGAACAATGAACGTTGGGCTTTGAATAGTAAAGAGCGACCAGTGAAGACTTACATTTGCAACATTGAAGGGACAAGGATGTCGCAGTGACGACTGAGTCCAACTTCATTTCTGGACTACGCTTTCTCGATCTTCAGTTGAGCCCTCAGTAGCTTCATTATTCGGACCCTTTTCAATGTTATCAGCCCCCGACATGTCCATCACCTGTATGTGTGAATAGATCGGTCGACGCACAGCAATTCAAAAGACAGTCACGTGTTGCACGTGTTGGATACTGCTTCACTTCTGGCCGGCTACCATCTTCAGTCAAACTTTTACTGGTATTCCAAACTCACAGATATGCCTCTCTGGCCAGGTAGGAAGTATCCCAGGCTAATGGGGTTGGGACCACTTTCAGCAAAGTCACCGCAGACCCGGGTAATCCAGCACAGACGACAGAGCCCACGGTGAACTGCTCACACAGCATCAGGTAGAACAACCAGCGCAGGTTCAGGTCTTGAGTTGTCCGACAGTTGCATTGAGGAAGTCAAGAGTGCGTGACTGTGAGTGGAAATAAGACAGCAGACAAGCAGATGCGAGGTCAGCCTGCCTCTCATCATACACTCCAACCTACTTGCTGCGCCTCTGCACAATCTCGCTGGCCCACAACTGCATCCAAATTGAGAGGCATGCATATTGGCGCCAGGCCTATCCTTTGCTATAATTTGGTTTGGGCTTCCAACCACCCTGGAACGTTGCACAAGCCTTTCCAAGTTTGTCCACTGACCAGTTTGTTGACCGTGGCCACGAGAACCCGAGCATGTTGGGTGTGTTGGCGACATCCATAGCGTCTCGGTATCGAAACATGGCGACGCCGGAATTCCTAGCCCTCGTTTCTCTGCAACTTTGCCAGATGAAGAGGTGAGGCAGCAAGGGAGATTCTCGGGCGTTCGATAATGCTTCCAAGAGAGAAGAAGATGCAATGTACAACCACTCACATTCAATGCGAACATTCCTGGACCTGTGATCGCTTGCATAGTGGCCCTGGTCTGTATTTCATTGCCAACAGATGTGACGATAAGAAAGGAGCCAGTGTACGCCGTGCATTTGTATGGCAAGCCGTTTTCGATGTATGGAGTGCTGTTGCATGAAGGTCCAGTCGAGTAAGGTCGATCGGGCCCTCTTATCTACCAGATCATCGTCCTTGACCGCCTGACCTTGAGCAACACCTGGCCATGAACTCCAATGATGCCGGCTGGGGCTTTTCCAGGGCAAATGGCGGCTCCGAGCCCTTCTCCTCTAAATACACACGTCGAGTCAGGGAGTGCCCGGAGATTGTTGTGGTACACACCGGCCCAGCCTTTTGGCACTTGAATGGGAATGGGGATGGTCACGGCTGTCAATCCTTTGGAGCAGCTCGCCTTGGACCATAGGGGCCTTAACACACCTAGACTTGATAGTGGATCGCGGAAGCAAGAGGCCAACATCCTCGCGAGTCAGGCGTTTCTTCTCTATCACGAATCAAACAGCACCGACAACACGCATCCCAAAACCCAAACCCCAGATCGTCCCCGCAGGACAAAGAGCTAAGCAAATGCTCTACCTGTTTGCTGGGGAGTCAACTTGACTTTAAAACTACGCTACAGCCTCGGGCCTGGCATGGATTGGGGAAGCTGCATGAGTTCTGGTTCGGTTTCTTATACCCTCTTCATCGCCTGCCAGGGTTCCGACTTTCATTTCTCTTCGCTCCAACACACTTCATCGTCTGTGAGATACTTCTGCCGACATGGGCGCAGTAAATCGCAGGTCTGCTCACTCGAGCTTCTACAATAGGCTCGTAACCGTGGCCGTTGCTTTTGGTTCCATGGTATGGCATGCCTTCCTCCAAGTCTTGACTCGCTGAGGACACAACAACTGACCTGCCGTCTAGACCTATGGGTACTGCTCAGCCATTATTGGAAGTACCATTGGCCAGCCCGGCTGGTATGAATACTTTGACCTTCCCATGCAAGGAGAACCGGGCTACGGCGGCAAAACCACCAATGCCATTGCAACTGCCAATGGTCTTTACAGTGCTGGCGGAGCAGTCGGATCTCTCTTCATCATGTGGTCAGCCACTGCTCTTGGTCGCAAACGAAGCATCCAGTTCGGCGCTATCCTGGCCATCATTGGCGGTGCCTTCCAGTGAGTGTTACTATCCCATTGATGCTGTACCGTGCTAACAGACCTCAAGGGGCGGTGCTGCAGCCTTAGCGCAAGTATACACTCGCTATAAACAGTCTTCAGTATACTGACTTCTTTTGTTCAGCATGTTCCAAGTCGGTCGAGTCATTTCAGGTTTAGGGATTGGCATATTGGTAACAGCCTGTCCAATGTATCTGTCCGAATTGGCACCACCCGAGAATCGGG
This sequence comes from Rhinocladiella similis, assembly GCA_024082115.1. Lineage (NCBI taxonomy): Eukaryota > Fungi > Ascomycota > Eurotiomycetes > Chaetothyriales > Herpotrichiellaceae > Rhinocladiella > Rhinocladiella similis. The sequence goes on along the minus strand of JAMRYE010000013.1, from coordinate 2,568,413 downwards.
GATGGCTTGTTGGACACCACGCCATCTTCCTCGTCTTTGGGTACATGCTCTCAGGCTGGTTAGGCTATGCCTGCTATTTCGCAACAGACAAGAATGCGTCCTTTGCATGGCGATTCCCTCTCTGCGTTCAGACACTTCCACCGCTGGTGCTGATCGTCACTTCGATCTGGATTCCGCGATCTCCTCGATGGTTATTGCAGCAAGGGAAGATTGAGGAAGCATGGAAAGTCATCCAAGCCCTACGAAGGTCTCCTGATGATCCAGACGATCTCGTTGCGAAGGAAGAACTCTATCAAACCAAAGAGCAAATAGCACTTGATTCAGCAAAGCTCAAAGCCATCGGCTACGGTCCTTGGATGGCATGCGTCAAGAAGAAGAGTTACCGCAAAAGGCTGATCATTGGATTTCTGACTCAATGGGGTGCCGAGTTCGCTGGACCTCTGGTCATTGTACGTTTTATCCCCCCTTTTCTGCAAGCTTCTTTGATCCATATTGACCATTACCTCCTCTACAGAATAATTACTCCGTCATTCTGTACACCAATCTGGGCCAAACAGGCTCGATGCCCCTCCTCCTATCCGCTCTTTGGCTTACGACCGCTGGCGTTATCTACAACCCAGGTGGAGCGTGGCTACATGACAAAGTCAACTCTCGCCGGTGGATGTACATGATTGGTACTGCAGGCTGTCTCGTTACAACATCATGCCTTTGCGCCATGATCGCAAAATATGCCGGAACGACGAATCAGGCCGGGAACGCCGCGGGCGTATTCTTTGTCTTCTTTTACCTGACCTTCCAAGGCACCTTCTGCGACACCACCATGTACTTGTATGTCAGCGAGATCTTCCCCACCGAGATTCGTCCAATTGGTATGGGATTCAGTCTATTTGGCCAATTCGCCGCGACTATCATCCTGCTCCAGACCGCCCCAATCGGCATCAACAATGTCGGCTGGAAGTACTATCTTGTCATTGTCTGTTGGTGTATCGTCTATTTGCCCATGATCTATTTCTTCTGGCCCGAGACAGCACGATTGAGTCTCGAGGAGATCTCAGCCAAGTTTGGTGATGATGTGGCTGTGCATGTTAATGATGTGAGTGAGGAGCAGAGACGAGAATTGGACGAGTTCCTCAAGAGTAAAGATATTGTTCATTCGGACGTGTCGCGGTTGAATGAACCAAGGCAAGAACCCACTGAGATTAGTGAGAAGGGTATGAAGGTGTGATTTGAGATGGCTTTTTGTCCTTGGGAGTTCTCGATCCTGTACATGGGAAGGTAGTCAGATTGATGATCGCAAGGGGAGAAGAAAAGTTGTGGGATGCTGTGGAATGGCACCTATTTAGTCTTCACAAACCGAAATTGAGCAAATAGTACCTAATTTTAATATCCCTGGATTGATCGAATTTTAATGATAGCGAGACGCATTAAAGCAGTCAATGCTTCATAATGCATTCACGACGTACGACAGACTTTCAATGTGTGTCTCGACGGAATCGGATATGATATAATGATATCTAGCATATCGCATCTTCTCATCCTGTGTCTCAGCTCATGTCACGCTGGTTCATGGTCTCGGTCCCCACAGCTAGAAAATAGCGATACAATTTGGCGGACTCGACACTCCCCCAGGCATATTCAACGGCGCACTCGCGACGAAAAACTCCCATCGGCCATGCTCTTCACATAACCTACTCAGCCCCTCGAGGTCGAACAATTCACCAATCGGCAGACCCCATCCAGCGAGAAGGTATTCGTGCATGAATATGCCGGGCACCTCTTCCGCTTCTTCTCGACAATCACCACGATCAACACCGCCGCTACCACCACCACCACCACCACTTCTTGCTTCACCTCGACTTCCGTCACTTCCGTCTCGATGATGACGCGCGTAGGTAGATTTGGGAGGATACACCTCGAACGAAACCGCATCACTCGCGACGGCAGCGAACCCGGAGTCCCAGATCCACCTCACCATCTCCTCCGTCCCCTGGACCCCGGCGTGCTGCGGGTTCTTGGACTCCGCGTAAGCCACTTTATCCCGTCGCGTCATCGCGGTGTCCCATTCCCTCGTCACACCGACGCGGACAAAGAGGATGTCACCCCTTCGGAACTCCAGGTTGTTCTGGTCGCGTGCGATCTCGAGCAACACGGACAAGGGTATCGAGTGGTCGCTGAAGGTCGAGTACGCGATCCCCCTCCGCTGCGCGTACGAGACGTAGTCCAACAGCACGCCGCGTCCGCATATCCCTTCCTTCGCCCAGTGGTGGATTCCTATTCTGTGATTTAGGGGATCGGTGATTTCGGATTTCGTTACGCCGCCGTAGAACAGTCTCTCCTTCGCCCTCGACCCCTCCCTCTCCGAGGAGGAAACAGTCTCGTTATCCCTCGTCGAGGTCGACGGCGAGTCCGAAGACGAAGCCGACGGAGACGGCTGCGGTTGGAGTCGAGGTTGAGGTTGAGAGAAATGCCTAAGACCATCCCACTGGCTGCTCTGCTGCGGATTAAATGTGTAAATGTCGTCAAAGGCCACGCCGTCAAGCAACGGTACAATCTTGTGGTCGCATGGAGATCTGCCAAAGTTTGCAATTTCCAACTTGGTCAATTCCCATCCCAGACTCACGCGGCGTCCGGTGCGGATGCAGGCCGATGCCGCGGCGGCGACGACCTCGGGAGTCAAAAGAACTAAGCGACCTAGTCCTTCTTCGCGCGAGCCAGGTCTGCCGGGCCATACTTGCTTTTTGTTCGGGAGGGAGTCAAAAGGCAGCAGATGCATAGGGTGGATTTCAATCGAGTCATCACCATAATTGTCGTCAGGCGGTTTCATTTTGGGTGAGACTGAGATTGAGCCCTTTGTGACACTCTAAACCACGAGAAACAGATAGGTTTGATAAGCTAGATGGACGAGGGGAGACGGTCAAAGTGATGATGGTATGTCCTCAGTCATATATACTTCCTCCAAAGTGAACGACTCGATTAAGATAAGCTGAATGCCTGAGATACACAATCCTGAACTCGCAAGAACTGTTACATTCAAACGACGATTGTGACAACTCTGGACCAACAATCTTTGAACAGGGTCATCATTCACTCATCTCACAACCACTTGACCCTTGGGGTGAGTTGGCATTCGATCTAAAATTTCGACTCCACTTTTCCCCGCGTAGTTCGTTGATGTTGGCGTGATAGTTCGGACGTGCCACAATAACGGTGTTGGAGATGGTGAACGGCTCGATATTGAACCACAAGATCGGAAGGTCGATCCAGACACTTCCTCTGGTGTCTTAGTTCGTGGTTGGGATTTGCACCGAGCTTGTCCAACCTGAATGTCCAAACCCAGACAAGGGGGGTCCTGAGCACAAACGACTAGTCCATGAGTTCAAAGCTCTCAAGGATTCGGATGAACTTCTTCGCAAGACCCCAGTATCTCAGCTTTCGCAACATCGTCTGAGCCTCTTGATTTATGGCGTTTAACCCTCCGTTGCTGTATATGTTCTTGACCAAGCCTATGCTTGCATACCCTCCAAGTTGAATCCAACTAGCAATAGCAGTCCTTTGATCTGCTATCCGATTGGAAAGGTCTAGTCGGACTGGGGGCGACTCAAAGTTGCAGTCGAAGTTGGAGTTCGGTTGAGGTCCAAACTTGGCAAAGGCTAGAATGAAGATGTAGCCCATGAAAACCCTCAGGATCTCGCATGGCGCGGAGACAAGGTACTCGTTCGCCACTGCAATGATTTGTGCCGCGTGCCAAGCCAGATTCCGAGCCTTTTGAGGGTTCTTGACCAAAATGGCACCGAGTCTTCGTCTGGCTGACATGGCGCTGGGGTCAGGCGACTTTGCTTGTGAAGCCGAGGTCCGGAAGATGTGGACAATAAGGTCCATTGCTTCGTCGGCACTGTATAAATGGGAGTAATGGCAGATGAGGGACGCAAGGCTGCGATGGGTGGTTAGCTCGCTGTACTCGGAGGGGACCATCATGACTTACTTGTAGTGGATCAATTCGGCAGTCGTGGCCGGAGAATACATCGACTCGCAGATTGTATTGAGTCCATGAAGAAGCACAGACTTGGTCTGTTGCTGAGCTGCAGACATAGAAGGCAATTTGAGATATTCATTGGTCGCCATTATGTCCAACTGCTTCAAATCCCACAAAAGGCGGCCTATGTACTGCCCACAGAGTCTCTTGCTCCAAGCAGGTAAATCCGTAGGGAGCGCCTTGCCTGCTAGCAGGTTGCGAAGAATGCTTGATGTTGGTGCTCCTCGCGCCGTGGAGGAAAGTCGAGAATAAAGTGCACTCCATGCTTGAGCCGAAGGTGCATCCCACAAAGGCTCGGCACAAGGCAGATGGCTGGGAAGTTCAGGAAGATCAACGGCGCCCCTTCTTGAGGTCAAAGTGCAAAGACTGCAATCATACTCGAATACAGACCATGCGATCCGCTTCTCTTCCTCTTGATCCTTCCAACGTAACCATTCATTCGTGGCATTGCCGACAGTCAAGACATCTCTAACATCTTCCTTCTCGACCTCAGTGCTGACACGAGACTTGAGGATGCCCATTCCTCGCAGACATCCAATCAAGATGCCCCTGTTACAGTCAGCATTTTGATATAGGCGCCTGTTGCCGGAGCCTAAGGAGTAGATTTGGTGCAGACAGCAAGCAATCAGATAAGCAGGTTTATCAAAGTTGGTGCTGTCGGAACCACCCTACGTCTTCGTTAGTAAGGTAAGCAGACATTTGATTGAAAAGACTTGCCAACGAAGCGATTATTTGAATGCATATTTCGCTCAAGGAAGAGGCTTGTTCGGTACCATGGCGGTCGTCAGAGTACATGGCTCCAATACATGACATTGCTGCTAGTGTTACGGTCGGCACCTGTGCCATTTGAAAAGTAGGGAGATGCACTAGAGGCAACACGGCATGAAATTCGGTCAAATATAGATCCAATGAGGTTTTCAAGACATCCATAGCAGCCATCATACTCATGTCTGCCGACTCAACATCGGGTAGGTATGGGGGGGACAGAAGCTGAACCAGACTTCGTATGGGACTGCCGTGGTCACTTGAGCAGATGGTGCCTTGAAGGATATCTCGCAACGGTGGCAATTTATGTTTCTGTGGTTCGGGATTCCTTGTATGATCGAAAGGCCATTGTTGACTTCCCGTTTGTAACTCTGTGCTGTTGGCTGCCGTAGTTGTGCTGTCCTTGGGTCTGGGCTGCTGCAACCCGGGCCCACTGGGTGACTGAAATCTGCCGATAAGAGCTTCTGAATCTCCCAGCATCATTGGCTGATTAGGTAGGTATTGGAAAGATTCAGGAGAGTACATCTGACCCAAGGATTGTGCCCTGATATCGCTATTGTTTGGAGAGTCTAGCTCCAGACCCAGCCAGTCAACACCTCCCTCAGCCATGCCTGCAATTCTGGGTGCTGAGTTCGAAGGAAAGAAATTGAATTCGGCCGGCAGGTACTCATTTCCACATGCCATGTATGGCTGAGTGAACGCTGCCGTGCCATCTGTTGGACTCATCGCAGCATAAGAAGCCATGTCGGTCGTCATCATGGCCGGACCGTTCGCATCCGAAGTGGACTGAAAGTATTGAGTATTATCAGAATACCCTTCGGCGGCTGCTGAGCTCTGAGTATGATTATGAATGTATACGTTGTTGGCTTGAAGGACCGGTAGTTGAGAATTGACATGGCCTTGGTAGGGATTCGAGACTTCGAAATCATTGTTTTCGCCCGTGGCCTGCTCCTTGACTTGATGACTATCTAGGTTGTTTGGTTCTGCTTTTTCTTGCAACGCTTCAGCCTCCGCCTCGTTCGTGGACTTCTCAATTACATATTCACAGGCAATGCCAGACTTTGTGCAAGGCAGACATGGCTGAGCCCTGTCACACTTCAATTTCTTTTTGACACAGCGAAAGCAGCTTTTCTGGGCCGACCTTTTGCGACTGATATATGCCTGATGGGCGGTCCGCAGGTGCCGTAACAGGACATCGTTGCGAGAAAACTGGCGTCCACACTCGGTGCAGGCAAAGTGTTCACGACTAGCTGGAGGTAGATGGGACTGCAGATGACGAGCCAAATGACTTGGCCGAGCGACTACAAGACCACACTCCTGGCAGCGAAGAATTCGTGATTTCTTCACTTCAGTCTGTGCCGAGGATCAGTAAATGTGCGCACCTCAGTGCTTAGGCTGCTCTTGGATCCACGAACCATTCTGACCTCTCGCATACGTGTACATCAGATCAGCAGCGACCCAGCGCTGAAGGCCATGCAGCTATCCCTGGTCGACCGAAAGATTGTCCCTGCAACTTGGTGAACAGCCCATAAGGATCGAGGGTATGTTGAGATGGAGAAACCCGAAAGAGTGAGTGTAGGAGGATTCGTGTAAGGGAGCGTATTGCGTCTGATGGGTTCGGCGAGGTGTCAGGAGTGAACACTGAGTTCGAGGTCGCAGTCGTTTGGTAGAATGACTCTGTTGCTGCACATAACGTTGGGAGAGTTTGTCGAACGCAGGTTGACAGTTGTGGAGGGTCTTTGGAGGGGTCTGCACAGGCTAAAGCGACCCATGGCGAGGCCTACCAATCTGGGGTAAGAAGCATCGAGCTGGTGCCCAAAGGGGGTCACGGGAAAAGACTTCCAGGCGTGCTGGGGGGTCCGTGTCTAGGCAGGTCCAAGTAAAGTCGGTGATTCTGGAGGGCCTAATACAGCCCTGCAAGCGCCCAGTCATACCTGCAGAGGACATGTGAACAGAGACTCCGCCACCCCCGGTATGCTGGAGATCATATTGTAGGGACCAACTTCGGATCCGTCACATACACCACGGTCTCCATACATCGTATTCCTCCTCCTCAAACCCCTGCTCTGGCACCAATCTGATAAAGTGCAGAGGAGCTCCAGCCATCCACCAAGACTTCGACGTGCCTAGATGTTCCATCGCCTCCTAATTTCGTGCAGGTAAACTTCGAATCATGATGTCAAGGACTTGGACACTCGGCTTTGTCCTTCACACAGGAGACTTTGTGGTGGGATAGGGCTATCTCGACAAGAAGACTGACTGGCTAAGGGATGGGCAAAGAACACTCACTATACCATGTCGATTTATCTATGGTAGACGCGTTCGAGGTCTGTTGAACAAACAACGGAGCTGGCTTGCTTTTATGATCACATCTACCCCAGGTTGCGGGATTGCACGGCGCTGGACCAACTCCTTTGGGTCTTCCTAGCACTTGGATGCACCGGGAGTGCCACAACCTGGACGAGGAGTTCACGTCTTTTCGACTGCTGAAACCGACAAGCATATCCAAATCCCGGTTTCTGGTATTGCCTGAGGCACAGTCCGGAAGCGCAGCTAAAAGGTTGGATCGGAACGAGGCTGGTGTACTCTACTGACCCTGACGACAGCGATACTCCAATTGACGTCTATATTTCATGGTCATGTCTCAGCCGCATGCTTTCAACCTCCTCAACCTCATACGTGACAGCCTGCGCACTCTTCGGCAAGTTCGCTCGTCGAATTGCAGAGTCTTGCCCGGTTCCGTTGTCTCATGAGCATCGTATCCCTGCACGTCAGCTTGATTCATACGCTTTCCGCAGTCTATACACATCGGCCACCATCGACCTAGACCCGTGTCAGACATATCATAACTGTCCTGGGGCGGCCAATTACCTCTAGGTTTACACCGGTGATGAACTCAGCCTCATCGCTGGCTAGGTAGCAGCAAGCATTCGCCACATCCTTTGGGGTACTGCCGCGTCCTAGGGGAACTGTTGAGACGAAACCAGCTCGATTTTCCTCGGTATCTGGCTTTCCAAGGAAGAGGTGGGTTCTGTAGAACGAGTCAGAATGATCTTGACCCGAGAGTCTTGAGTCACTCACAATCCAGTGCTTCCAACCACAGGGCAAACGGCATTGAACCGAATCTTCTGTGGACCATACTCAACAGCCATGGTCTTGGTTGCATTACTGACGGCCGCCTTGGAAGCGTTGTACCATGTGAGGCCAGGGCGTGGTCGGATACCAGCCGTCGATGCTATGTTGATGAAAACCCCGGGTCTCTTCTTCTCCAGAAAGTGTGGGACAAGTACACTGGTTGAAAGATATATCGACTTGACGTTGACAGCCATGACCAGGTCAAAGTCTTGATCAGTGACTTCGACCGTCGGCTTATTCTTGTAAGTAGTTCCAGCATTGTTGACAACAACATCGAGGCCTCCGAATTCGTCCAGGGAGAACTTCAGCAGCGCTTGCCAATGCTCTCGCTTCGTCACGTCGGCCACCACAGAACGACATCCCAGCTCTTTTGCTGCAGCTTCTGCCGCATCTTTCGACAGGTCTGCAATGATGACTTTGGCACCCTCATCCACGAATTTAGTTGCTATCCCTTTGCCGAAACCGCTGGCTCCTCCAGTCACTATCGCGACTTTACCCTCAAGTCGACCTTGTCCCATCTTGGCTTGTATTTGTTGATGTTTGTATACTTCGGAATCCTAGATCAGATGAGTGGTAAGGCTATGCTGAAGGTGACTATAGAAATGCTCCTTTTGACCAACAGCTCAACATTGATCCCCCGCACGTAATCCGTACCCTCGGATGAAAACAGGCCGGTGCCCAGAGAGTCCAAGCACGCTCCACGATTCAGTGCTGACCCGGACTTGTCCACTGGGGGGGGGGGTTGTGCGAAGTGGCACAATCCGACTCCCAAGAACGAGACCTGACGTCTCCTGCGCCTCCTGCGCGGTAGGAGGGCTCGTGTTTGCCTCCCTGGCGATGATTCTTCGCAGGTGTCACCAATTGAGGACAGATTATCGATCAGACGAGCCTTACAAAGGCCTAAACGACAGAAGAAGCTGACTACATGCATGGAATACCAATTATAAACGTGGGCTTCCTAATCACAACACCAAGATCGACCAATATGTCCAGACGTATCACTCAGAATCGTCATATGTGAATCTCGTCTCGCAACATCGTACACGCTGTATCCATGACCGCGTACGGTCAATGATGGTTTCAGGATGATGCGCTCCATCACAGTTTCTGGCGAAAGTCATCATGAACGCTTCGCGCGCAATCCCCGGACTCTTGACCGAGGATGTTGACAATGCGGGGAACAAATCTCACAGTCACACCCTACTTCTGAAGATCAGCGGATTCTGAGGTCGTCAAATGATTTCTCGGTGTTTTTAAATCCGATAGATACCATTGTGTACCAGGCCTATACAAACAATCTGAAAGCAAGCGTCACGATGGCGTCTTCGAACAAAACCATCAAAGTGACTGAGATCCAGAAGCACAACCATGTCGACGATATCTGGATAGTGGTCAATGGAAGGGTATACGATATCACCAGATTTGCCCCAGAACATCCAGGTGGAGTAGAGATCATTTACACATATGCCGGACGAGATGCCTCTCAGGCTTACAACGAGATCCATGAACCCAATCTCATACAGGCCAATCTCCGCCCAGAGGAAATACTGGGAGACCTAGATCCGACTACAAGTTTCCCAGAAACATCAACAAGCTCAGGTTCAGCAGCTCCCAAAGCGGGAGAGAAGCCACCTTTAGAAACGCTGCTCAATCTGTACGACTTCGAGGAGGCGGCGCAGCACTCAATATCGAAGAAGAGCTGGGCATTTATTTCCGGGGCTTCCAATGACAACATAACCCGAGACGCGAACAAAAACTTCTACCAAAAGATCTGGTTTCGACCTAGGATACTGAAAAATGTGGCCAACGTCTCAACAAAGGGTTCAATGATGGGGTGCGACGTCTCCCTTCCACTATGGATTTCCCCAACCGGTATAGGCAAAGCAGGTGGTCCAGAAGGTGAAATCGCCTTGAGCAAAGCAGCAGCAGAGACTGGAATCATTCAGACTGTATGTGAGCGGACACCCTCTTCTTTCTTCCCCTCATATCCTCGATACTAACCGCACCTCTACCAGATATCAACCAACGCTTCATTCCCCCTGGAGGAGATCCTCTCGGCAGCGCCCAACCGACCATTCTTTTTCCAACTGTACATCAACAAGGACCGGACGAAAACCGAAGATCTCTTGCGCACGATCAGCAATCAACCACAAATCAAAACACTCTTCGTCACGGTCGATTTGCCAGTTGTATCGAAACGAGAAGCCGACGAACGTCTCAAGCACGAAACCTTCCTGTCCAGCAGCCTAAGCGGCTCCTATTCCTCCAGCGACAACAAAGGTTCGGGCCTCGCGAGGAGCGTAGGGTCTTTCATCGACCCGAGTTTCGAATGGTCCGACCTCGCATGGCTACGGAAGCGGACCAAGCTACCCATTGTCCTCAAGGGAATCCAATCTGCCGCTGACGCGCGACTGGCCATGCACATGGGCTGTCAGGGTATCGTGGTCTCAAACCACGGAGGCCGAGCTCTCGACGGTGCACCTGCTGCGATCCTCGTTCTTCTCGAGTTACACAAAGAGTGTCCAGAGGTGTTTGATTACATGGAAATCTTCATCGACGGGGGAATACGCCGCGGATCCGACGTACTGAAAGCTATATGTTTAGGCGCCAGTGGGGTGGGTATAGGTCGGTCGTTTCTGTATGCTTTGAATTATGGGAAACCAGGTGTCGTGCATCTTGTTAATGGTAAGTTCCTCCGTCCAAATCCTCATAACCTCAACTCGCCTCGCCTGGCCTCTCCTCAAATTCCTCAATGCCCTTCTACATAGCAGTGGGTCCTAACGTACATGTGCCTCGTTTAGTATTGAAAGACGAAGTCGCGACAGCAATGCGCTTATGTGGGCTTGCGTCCCTGGACGAAGCAGATCCGGGATTCGTCAATACCGCCGAACTTGACCTTCTGGTCGCAAGGGGGTTTGGACACCCTTATGCGCGGAAACATGCGACAAAAAGACGGCCTTATCGTTTGTGACGCGCCAACCCGCGGCGGCCGTGGTGTTACAGGAGGAAGAGGTGATGGTCGTGATGGTGATGGCCGAGGCTCCCCAGTGATTTGCGCCAAACTACAGACGTGTGAGGATAAATACGACACGAACATGTTCGAAGGTATAAGGAAGAGATACAATTCCCAGATATATCTTGATAGACTCCGAATATAAAGACTGCCGCTATGAAGGCCTATCTACGTCTCAAGAAACCCATCGCTTTCGCCTGTCATGATATATGACCCTCGCATTTCAAAACATGGTCGGTTTCCCACCTAATCCCACAAAAGCCGGAATAACAGACACCCTCTCCTCATCTCTTTGAATCTTGAACAAGCTCATCTTTACCAGGCACTCCTGAACGCCATATGATTCCATGTCAGAACGCCTCGGAAGCCCAGGTAGTAGCCATCATCACTCCTTCTTCGCCTCCTTATCAGCTATTCTCTCATCCTGTTTCTCGTCCTTTCCCTTGGGAGCGTCTTTCTTCTCTTCCTTCCCATTGTCCTTGGGACTTTCCTCTTTCTTCTTGTCATCGGCCGGCCCACCCGCCTTGTTCGGCGCGTACCACGTCCTCGCAAAATGATGCTGCACATACCTCAGCCCATACGCCGGATCCCCTGCATGGCTATGCTTCTGATGTCCCGCGAACCCGTTGATAGGCAACACCAGCACGTCCCCATACAACTTTGGTTCACGCTGATCATGCAGCGTCGCCCACGTCACGTTCTGGCCCTGATCGTTCAACACCTGCATCACGGCGTCGGTGATCATGCCTGGTCCCGTGGCCTCCAGGGTCTCCATCTTATCCAGCGTAAGTTCTCCCAGGCCCACGCGTTTCCGTCTCGCAATGTACTCGAGATTACTGATCAGCCTTTGCACGGCGATTTCAAAGATAGGGTGGCCGGGTTTTGACATCAATGTCCACTGGCACAATCCGATGGGCCGGACGAACATTTTGTAAGTATGGTCGTCGTATTCGATGCCGATGATGGCGTTGACCGTGCTGGCACCCAGGTCGATCGGGATCCAGCGGTCCGGGTGGACGAGATTCGACGTGTCGATGTCGCTGTACACGCCGCCCGCGGCGAGCATGATAAGATACCGTAGAAAATCGGCTTTGATAACGGGCGCGTTAAGACTCTCCCAGAACGTGATGATTGATGGTCTCGACGCAAAATGTTCTTTTACAAATTCGAGAGCGTCGGACTCTACACAACACAACATACCGATTAGTCTTTGCATGTGCCAGATTAAGACAGCAGGTGTAGTGTGTGGTCAGTCGTACCTTTCAACAGGTTGTACTCGAACCCCTTCACCTTCTCCCACGTTTGGGTCCTCTCAGCAAACTTGTCGGCACCGTGCTCGTCTGGTCCCAGCCAGGCTTGCCATACCGTCCGGGGAAACCGTGAAGGATATGTCTTGGATGGCGCGAATGTCGATTGTAGTGCGTGGGCGAGATGCTGGCCTTCATCGGCCTCCATGTCATCTCTGTGCCTCGTGCCTGTGCCCGCCGCGGTAAGACTTTGGCCGTATTGTGCTGATAGTGACTTTATCGAAGACAAGTCTGATTCCGAAGCTCGGAACGCAAAGTATAACATGCATATCGCGATCGCCGCGATTGCCGTGTACTTTGTCATACGGCTGGTCGACGACATTGTCGACCTCTGCAGCTACGCGCGCTGCGGTCCACTAACACTGTTGAGACAACGAGAACCGATGATGAGTATCCGGTTCTGCTGGACCAAGAACCGAATATAGCAACAGCCTCGACCTTTTCTCGATCTAAACAATACTTGGCTAAAATCGACTTTGCTTTTGCCAGGTCGCACGGACTGTCAGTCCACCCAGGAGGTACCTAAGGAGCGTACTTGTGAAAGTAGCTCAAGGCAGCGTACCTCTTAGATGAGGCGTACTACAGCACCAAAGATACCCAAGACTAGCAAGGCGAGAGAGCCAAGATCTTTGGCTTAGGGGTTGATACGGTTGATAGGGACGACTTTGATCCCCTTAACCGACCAAAGGAGCAGAAGGTTCGTGAGAGCCCTTTCGTTTGGCAAGATAACGATGAAGCCTCTCTGTTTTGAGCGCGTCGTTCCCTGCCATGAGATTTTTTGACACGTCCAACGGCCAGTCTGGCCGGACCGCCGGCGACAAACCATCGACGCGATTAGGGGTCATTTCTTGACGTCTGTCAACATTTGTGCTGTGGGCCGTGTTATGCGAGTGGCGCACATGTTTGTGGGAAGGGGATTTGCAGGTTGTGATAACGCCTCGTAGGTTGAGCAGAGATGTAAATACAAGTCCAGGAATCATCAAAATGAAATTCCTGTAATCCTGTTCGGGGGTTTACGTGATTGTACTGGATGTATGTTGCGATGGCATTAGTTATGGCACCCGGCCAAGACGATGCTGACTGAACCCCCCGTCTCGAGGCTACACAATTGGGTTAGCCGCTAGGAACTGACTCCGAGACTCGTGTGCTGCCTCACTAGCCTAAAGGCTTGTGCCGTTCATAGATCGCCTCTCATTGACAGTTGAAAGTTCTTGTGTCGCTTGCCCCTTTCCCATGTAAACTTGGTGCTCACATAGCGAGGTTCAAGGCCCAGGATCGTACCACTGACTCGCTACCTAGGTCGTTTGCGACAGGAGATGACAGGACTGAAGTCCACAGTTCGCACAGTTGACACGTAGTAGACATAGGTTCGAAAAGTGCCATTCATGTTGATATTGTCGTGATCAATCGACAGATTTTGAACTTTGAGTTTTGGAGCAACGTTCTCTCTTTCAACGTGGTAAAATCAGCCCAGCAAGCCCAAGTGTTTTTTTTTCAGTCGATCCAATGATTACCTCTCAATGACCTAGGGAAATATGAAGTTTTGGCGAAGAGATTGTCCTACCGCACATTGACACAAGGCAGAGGTTTTGCAAGGCAGCCTGAGAAAGGAGCCTGTCTCCAAGATGTTTGGGAAATCGAGTTTGAAAATCATCAGCCTTGTCACCACCACAATATGCGCCGTCACGATCATTTCCGACTTCATTGGCATGCTACATCGCCCCAAGGGCCTCAACGGCGCGACTGGTGGTATAAGCACCAAGGTTCCACGGTCAAGTATCGCGAAGCTTTCGATGCTCTATGGGGAGCCAAATCCTCTCTATGAACGGGCGCTGGCTGCCCATATTCCACACAACAAAAACTTCGGATACAGCATGTATGTTCTGAGAGAAAAGACACTTCCAGGCTATTGGTCCAAACCGGCATACATTCTTGACCAGCTGCTTGCTGAATTGGCACTGCCAGAGGAGGAGCGGCTAAAATGGTTGGTGTAGGTGGTGCGCCGCCTCGTATCGAATTGTTCCCTTGCTGAATTGGATGGTAGATGGTTCGACGGTGACACTGTGTTGATGAACCCGAAAATCCCCCTTGAGATCTTCTTACCCCCTGAGGATAAATGGGGCCATATTCATGCCTTGGTGACCAACGACCACCGAGGGCTGAACAACGGCGTGTTTTTCTTGCGCGTGCATGAATGGTCGGTCTGGCTGATGACGGCCACTTTGGGCTTGGAAATCTATGATCCTGATATTGAGCTGGAATTCGGTGATCAGTCGGCGATGGGAATCTGGGTGTTGGACGTAAGTTTGGTGTTCCTCGTTGTGCCTTTCAATCTTGGCTTGCTGATGATGTTGTTTAGGAGAGATTCCGTGCAAACATCATGCATGTGCCACAGAGGTGGTTCAACGCATATGCCGGCAATCGAGGCGAGACCAACGGATTGTTCGCGGATCCTTTGGCACCACAGTCCAAAGTCCATGCCAATTCCATCAAAGAGGGCGATCTGCTTGTCCACCACGCCGGTCACAAATCTCTCAGAGCACAACGCATGGCTCCATGGATGGATGTTGCGGAGCAGCATCTGCCACAATGGGAGTTGGAGTTGGACGAAACTACATACCAGCAAGAAATCACCGACTTCTGGCAAACCGAGGCGCCGGAAGAGAGCAACCGAGTCAGCAAGATGATTCAACAGGAAGAGAAGAAGGCCGGCAAGGAAAAGGCACGGCCAAAGAAGGGAGCAGGGACGAGTAATTGAAAAGGTGAAACCTCAACAAGAGCGACGCCTGGGAATGAACAACCGGGAATTCGTCATCAACGTGAAACTGAAGCTTGATGAGCTTGAGCTTGAGCTTGAAGTCGGACAAGACGTTTTCCCCTGGATGACACTGTAATTTTACAGGAGAAGAAAGATGGATTGATGTTAGATTCTAATGATTTCATGATAGACGGTTGAAGGTGTCGAGAAGGACGAAAGAGCAGGAGATGTGAGAGATGTGGGTGATTCAGGATAGAGGCTTCGAAGGTCGATTAGCGTGTGGTTTACTTCTTCGTCCGCCTCGAAAGGCAGCGTCTGGAGGCTATAGACATTCTGCTTCGGGCCAGGGATTGGGGCCTAAGGAGCCTAAATACCCTATTATTCTAGGGAACCTTCAACTGTGCCCTACGCCTAAAACAGCTGTGTTGTAGGTCAACATAGGCGCCGGAAGAGTTCCCCAGGGGCTTATCGTAAGCCTAACAAGCCCATTGAGCATTCTGCATCGCCAGCACTACTCGTTTCCATGAAACACCACGAAATCAGGCACTTCAGGATTTGGCCCATCTCACTTCCAGTAGTTTATCTACTGCACTCTTCCTTGCGAGTCTTCTTTATCTTGTCTTTCTCGGTTTTGACGCGTTCATATCCGCAATTTCAACTCGGCTACAACGGAGGAAGAAACGAGCAGTCGAACGATCAATCAATAGACCGTCAATTCAACGCTGGCCTTTTCAATCATAGTACGCCACCTCTGGGCACCCCTTGAGAATACCAATGGACCAAACCCCCTTAAATGTGACACACTACATACCAAGACGTCAAATTTGGCGACTCCCTCCCTTCCGGAGAAAGCCTGTCTTCTGACCCCTAGAAGCTCTGGAGATCTCAAAGGATCAAACCACGAACTGGAATGCTCACCAGGAGCCAGCCACAGTTACACCACTGGTGAGCGACAAAGCAATGGTCGGTTGAGAAGCGAATTACGAAATGGTCTTTTCTGAGCCCAAGAATCTGCTCGCACAGTGGCATCCCACGGTCTGCGAAGTGTTTTGGTCACCCGGCTTTTCCACATTCCACTCTCCTTAAGCGACTCTTTTACCAAGCAGACATATGTCAGGCTGGGTGCAAGGACTCGCTGTCTTTGCTCTTTTGAGTCCTGAGTCCCTGCTCCTGAGGTCCCATGAGACGTCTTTTTGCCCCCCAACACCCCTACGCCTACGAGCAGTGGCCTCTTCCCCCAGACCTCGGACCACGCGAGCACTGGGACGCAGTAGTCGAATTCCAAAATCCTCATTAGATCGGCATTGACCGTTCTCCAGAAACCTTCCCACCGATAAACTTCACTATTGTTTCTCTGCCACGTTGTTTCTTTCTCCAGCTGCTCACCTACACCAAAAGGAACACTGGTACTATGGTGCGATGGCCGACCAACAACACCAACAGTCTCAACATGGCGGTCTCGACATTGACCACGAGGCTCACTACAGTGAGAAAGCAGCTCCCTTGAGTCCCCTCTTGGTAGGACAAGCACACGATCTCTCGTCGACCGTCGAAAAGGTGCCCGTGTGGTATGGGCTGTCCAACGTCCGCTCGTACGGCCGCTTCAACCCCTTGAGCAGCTTCAAGAGGCTCATGTACGCCTTGATTCCCAGCTTCATCACCACCTCGTCGGCCACGACACCGTCAAAGTCTGGAATCTCAGCCCTCGACGGCCTGCGAGGGATTGCATGCCTGTTTGTGTTCGGAGAACACTATGTCATCTGCTACCAGTCTCGCGAGACTCAGGTGTGGATCATGAGAGTACCATTCATCCGACTGATCTACTACGGCAAGGCGGCCGTATTTCTCTTCTTCGTCATCTCTGGCTACGTGCTGAGCGTCAAGCCATTGAGACTCATCCGGTCGAAATCGTACCTCGAGTTCCAAAAGACCATCTCATCGAGCTTCCTCCGACGCGCCATTCGTTTGTACCTGCCCTGTCTGATTGCGAGCTTCATCGCCTGCAACCTGACGAGCCTGGGTTTCTTCGACAACGCGTCGGTGGTATACAAGCACTTCTCGGAGTTCATCTTCTTGAAAGAGCGTCCACCTCCGCGTGTCAGCGTCGCATCACAGTGGAGAGGGTACCTCTCGAACGTCGAGTTCATCTTCAGCGGCACGATCCCATACGACAAGGACACCAACGTGCTCAACTACCACTCGTACGACGACCACCAATGGACGATCCCGAAGGAATTCCAGAGCAGCATGGCCGTCTTTGCGTTGCTGGTGACCACGTCTCGAATGCGCCCCTTCTTCCGCATGTCCACCATCTTCTCGCTGGCCGTGTACGCGGGGTGGACGGCTCGTTTGTACACGGCGCTGTTCTTTGCAGGCATGCTCTGCGCCGAGACTGACCTGATCCGCGCCGCGTATTACGCAGACCACGCACACCACGGCGGTGGTAGATCCGGACTGCACAAACTCATGCACCTCCCCGACGCATGGTACAAGTGCATGTGGATTTCCTTCTTCACGATAGGCGTGTGGATGATCTCTTCGCCTCAAGAGATCCAACGAACCCCAAACTACCTGCCCGCCCTCCTCACCCGCTGGGGCATATGGTGGGTCGACGACAAGCTCCTCACGTTCGGCTCGATTCTCGTCGTCTGGAGCGTGGCCACCTGCCCTTCCCTAGGCCCACTGTTCAACAACCCCTTTGTCGCGTATCTCGGTAAAATCTCTTACGCGCTGTACCTCGTCCACGGCACCGTGATCAAGTCGATCGGCTACAACATTCTGCCTCGGACGCTGCGTTTCGCCACGGGCGCCGCCGCCGATCTCGAATTGACCGCCGAGTGGTGGTCCACGGTCTCGGACTCAAGCAAGGTCATCGCGTACCTTTTAGGCCTGAGCTGCGTGGGCACGGTGTGTTTCTGGATGTCCGATCTGTTCTGGCGGTTCGTGGATATCCCCTGCGTGAACTTCGCCCGTGCAGTGGAGAACTGCTTGACGCGCGGCGCAGATCCGAATGAGGTTCTATTGCCCAGGTCGAATCCACGGACGCCATCTATGGGTGGCGGCGGTGCCAGTTCCGGCAACGGTAGACAGCGTGTTGCATCTATCAACGTGTCGTTGCCGTCGGGTGAACAGCTTCAGCAATACAGTCCCAACCCCGTCTCGCCGGCGACGAGTAATGCCCTGACGGCGCTGGGTGTTCAGAATCAAAAGAGGAAGAATGGTTGAAAAACGAGCTCTGCTGTCCCCGAGTGCCCGTTTGGAATATGGCTGGCGGAGGCCAAAATTCTCAAACGGTCGAACGAGGGGGAATTCTCGCATCATGTTATTGTTGCTGTTGTTATCACGTTTTTTTGCCCAACAGCACATGCAAATTCCTTTATTTAACGAACTCATGTCAGTATCTATATCGGAGTTAGTCAGGTAGTCTCGTACAAGGCGACAAAATTGTTATATTTTACTTTCAGGTGTACATTTAGCATACTCCTCCGGATCAGCTCAGCGCAGCTCTCAGTTCTTTTAATTGTGTGCTTGCTCATGTCTACAGACACAGCTTTCCTGTGACGGGTAGAACTCTTTGACAAGTTGATGAAGAAAGAATTGCATCTGCAAGAAATGTATCCAAGGTTCGTATATCTAGGGTAATACGCTCATGCTAGTACTGTGTCTCTGTATCTGCATCTGTATCTGTAATCCGTATCTGCATCGCATTCCATCAATCTCGACACAACGCCCAGTCAATCACACCCCAGGGTAAGAAAATGCAATGCAATCCAGCTTGTCAAGTGCGTGTGCCTTGGCCCATTGTTCAGTAGCTATGTTGATCAAAGTATAGAATGAAGCCGATCCGTCAGTATCGCCCTTTTCCCGCTCGCGCCTCATGCCGTAGTATGCTCTATCGTATATGAGAGATGAAAAGTAGAAGAAAGAAAAAGAAAAATGACCCCAAAACGCCTCTGAAACATGCGTCGACTTCTAAGAGACACACAGGTCTCAACTATGCATGCCCATATTCCCAAGCATCCACAAAGTCGTCCTGTTCCAGCTGACGCTCGTCAAACTCGGGTCTCTTCTCTCCGTGTTTCGGTAGTGGTAGAGCTTCATCACTCGGTTCTTTCCTATTGTTCTTACCCTTGCTCTTTTCATTATCATTGGTGGCATCATCAGCAGCAGCAGCCTCCTTCTTTAGTTCAGCCTCTTCAGCCTCTTGTTCGTCCTCTTGTTGCTTCTTCTTCTTCTCGGCCTCAAGCCCAGCCAACTCTTTAGCTTTGGCCGCATTCCTCTGTGCTCTCTCTTCCTCTCTCCTTCTAGCGGCCTCGTCTTTCTCGGCTTTCTTTCTAATCTCCTCCTCCTCAATGATCTTATTTCTTTCTTCCTCCTTCTCTCGGTTGCGCTGGTCTTGGTTCTGATTATGCTTGTCCGAGTTCACCCGGACATATTCGAGTGCCGACTCCTCCAGACACGCGCGGATGTCCCAACCCACTGCATTGGCGCGCTCAAAGGGGTCGACCACCCTCACGCGGGCATCCAGCCAGTCATCCGCGACCTTCTCGACGGCGGGAAACTCTTCGATCTGGCTGGTGCCAGATTGGCCAAAGTATCCCGCTAGCGATGGCAGACTCTTCAATAGGTCCCAGATGCCACTTATTCGGAGGACCTGCACAGTCGCGTCGTCAACCGATAGTGTCAGTGTCATGATATCCGTCTGTGCGCCCCGTGCGTCGTGAGCGTTCATGTCCCATCTCGCTATACTATTGGTGATCATGATACGGCCGGCTGTGCAAACATCAACGACCGTAGCTCCATCCATGACCATGTTTGGGCCAAAGTCGACAGCTTTAGAACCGTAGCTTAGGTAGAAATGTGTGGTGTTTGTGACTAGTACGCCCAGTTCAGGTCTGTAGACAGCCATGCCGCAACCGCCTGCATTCTCGATGTGAGTTCTGGGAAACATCGCGAAAGCCTGCACGCCAGCTGCTCCAAAGGACATGGAGTTCTTATGCGAGAGCGGAATAGGTACAAGCTGAGTTCCTCCTCTGAGACTTGCATCGTGATCTTCGTGGTAACTTAGCAGCTCTGGGGTTGTTGTTTGCTCGTACACAATGTCGCACATGCCTGAAATCAAGTGGCATTTTAGAACAGTCAACGGCTGGAACCGCCAGACGAAATGAATATGTTGACTCGGTTGACGCATGGCAGTCATCGAAGTGTTGTCGTCACTCTCCCTCACGAAGAACGGAGCCCAATTCTTCTCTGTCTGTGCTCGCTCCTCTTGTCCTCGAATAGACAGGATACGCGAGCGTTGTGAGAACGGACGGAAGACCCAGATTGCTCGCTTCCAATCTGATTGTGTGGAGATCATGTTGAACACTACCACGGGCTCTGCATCCTTCACACCTTCTTCGATGATTATGCGAGCGTCTTCGGGTCCGTACAGAGCCCCTCCAATGTCGTACTCGGTCTTTGTGTCGAAAATCTTGGGGAAGACGATTTCCTGGTCCTGCCATTTCAGTCTGTACCGATCAAGATGGATCCAGGACTCGCTGAAGATTTGGCCTCGTAGGAAACTGATGAGGCAATTTTCGTTTTTTCCGTTGGGATGGTACATGACTCGCGACACGCACAGGTAGACGCCGTAGTCCTGCATGAAGACACAGGCAGTGGCGAGTCTGTCCCATGACATCTCGACGATCTGTGACAAGGGAAACTTGTCTTCTCCGATTCTGCCGACAGTAGGTCGGTAGTTGACCATGGGATGCTTGTCGAGGTCTGCTGCAATTTCCATGAGGTTATCGTTCAGGAAGAAGGACTCCTGAACTCCAACCTGCGCCGAATGAGCAAGCGACGAACATGACAGATTCTTGCCAATATATTCTCCTCCAGGGATGCCAGTGTTGTCGAATCCATGTATACGGTAAGGGTTGAAAGCTCCTCGTTCTTCATAATCGAATTGCGGCTCGAGCTCGAGGACATCCTCGGCCGAAGATTCTAATGGTTCCGCGATGCTCTTTGCATATTCATCTAGCGCAGGTTGATACATCTCGCCGGAGTACGCTACTGGCGATGACGCTTGCGAAATTGTGTCGGGTAACACCTAGATGCACTTAGCCGGAGTTCTTCATACGGTCGAGGATTGCCTGCACTCACATCTCCAAGGATGTTCTCGCGTACGTAGTACGCCTGGTGAACAAGTAACGATAGTAACACCAATGTTGTAAAGGCGAACAATATGCGTCTCGTCACCAGTGGTCGTAGATTCACAGTAAAAGAGGGACTAGCAGGCCTTGGGCCTTTTTCAGGTAACATATTGTGGTCGATTCTCGATCTTCTATCGCATCCAAACTCATGACAATGAAACTCGGATCAAAAGAAAGAAAAGAAATTCAGACGGCCAGGACTACAACGGACAAGCAGATCCGATAAGATCCAAGTGCGCCATAACGAAGATCCAGACGGCCAGGAAAAGGGTCAGTGGGCACTGGTTGCATGATTTTGGTGAGTGGCTGTCAATGGTGTTTTGACTGCTCTGTGACACCGACGCGGGCTCACCTTTTACAGATTATGGATGCTGGCGTTGCTCGTGATCTGTCTAACGCGGAAGTATATCGTGCCTTTTCTGATGAACCTTTGCGTCATAGAGTAGAGGACACGCGGTGGTTGTTTTGAATTGTTTTACTGGTGTTTGTGCATTGCGTACGAGAAGCAAAGTAGAAGGGACGTTTCCAATGCCAGACACGAGTACTCCAGACCTTAACGCGTGAGTTGAGCCTCGGTGGGACCTAGAGGAGCTTGACTGCCATCGAGGAACCAAAATCATTAGATCTTCAGTGGAAAGGGTCATTCAAGGGCCATTCCACAAGTAAAAACCCAGGGACGCGCATCGTGGCTGTTAAGATCCATGAGGACGCATCGTGGTGAATGAAATTCGAGTGGAGGATTGATGGGCAAATCCCCTGGATTGATAGCAAGGGGCACTGGAGGGCCTGGGCGCCATCTAGGTGGCCTTTTCCATGATTTGTTCATTGGGTGTGGTGGTGGCCGTGGTTGACAGCTTGATGGGCTGTCAACGGTCTTGCTGCCCGTTCCCCTGAACATTTGACAATCATGTTGGTGAAACAAGCGTTCTTTCGGTACGACATGGGCAGTCGTAGGTGCAAATCTCTCCTCCTTAACAGAGAAAGCCCACTATCATAGATACGAGTGAGATTGCGATGGCGTGGCTGATCGATGATGTCGACCCCGATGCATGAAGAATGTTCAAAAAGAGACCGATGCGTGCCAGGGTCTTTGAGTTCCGCCGTAGGACCAGCAACAATGATACTGTCGAGCACACGAGCCATAGTATCCCGGAGTCTCCTCTTTAGTCAGCGAACACATCTACACCTTCACAACACCTACATGTCCTCTCTCACATACAGCCCTCCCTTCACAACACAACGCGATACACGATGCAACACCTCTTGGCGCAACAATACCCACGCATCCAGATACAGACAATGTCTACTTGATGTACCAGGCTTTCCAAGTTTTGTTCAACAATGGGACTTGTGTCCTATACCGCAAAGGCACTCCTTCCAGTATCCAACCTCCTCCGAGGACGCTACAATGTGACTAGTCTGGCGCGACCGGGAGGTACATCGATGCCTCACCCGTCTGGCAGTTCTTGGGCAGCACATAACGGTGATCCTCGCAATGTTGGAGAGAGAGTGCTTGGTAGACGGTTCGAGTCCCAAAGTTGCCCCTTTAAAAATCAGGTTTCCTGGTTTTCTATTCCCATAACCCCCAGAGGGGTTATGGGATGAGTTTTTGTTCGCCAAGAGAAATATCAGTGATTCACTCATGCTGCCGATTCACTCAGGCCAAGTGAACCTGTCATTTCTCATACTATTAATATTACCCACTATCTACTAACGCGATGAGGGTCCAGGCGATCACACATTGAACGGGTGTGTCGCATTCCACTCGGCGAAACTGACGTTTGGGGCCAGAGCCAGAGATGGATCAAGGATAGGAACATGGGACTCGTCCTCGTACGTACCATCCCAGCAATACTTTTGCAAGCATCTCTCGCACTGAGCAGGTCGGATTATGTTCAACTTGCTCAAGGTTCGGTCCACTGCAGCACAGCCTATGCATTGGGCCCAGTCTGACTCAAGAGTGCCATTTCCTTGTGTGACCAAGTCCCAGCTGTTGACCAAGATTTCATGCATCTGGACTGGGGTGAAAGTTGTCTTGAACCATGTGTAGTTGGTGTATCCGCTGTACGGAGCGTTCATCATCTCGAGAACAATTGGACTGTTAAGATCTCTTGTTGTCGTGTACTGTGGGTTGCAGCCAAAGAAGACCGGCTTCTGTGTGAAGTTGCGCTTCACAAAGGTAGCGGGAGGAGGAATCTCGGGGAACGGCAGACCGTGGCGACGAGCCTGTATATAGGTATCATAGATGTTGGTTCCGTTGTTCCAGCCGTACGGAAGTGCATCCTCATCGTTGTCCCAGGAAATTCTGCAACAAGTTAGTTTCTTACTTCAGCTTCAGTGATAGGGGAGGTAACCCACATGAAGTCGACATTGCGGGCAGGTTGAAGCATCGGCCAGAAGGGAACAGCCTGGCCACCCTCCGATCCGTCGGCCAGGCTTAGTGTAGCAGGCTCGGGGCCGTTGGTGCCTGGCATGCCCGCGTAGGGATTTGGTATAATTGGCGAAACCGACTGTTGCTTGGTAAGGTTGAAGTATTGCTGGAATGCATCGAGCAAGCTGTTGACCGTTGCTGCAGGGAAGTCGGCACGCTTTCCAAGGCTGTGCTCTGCGACGTTTGACCTCTTGGAAAAGTGTGCCAGTGTTCCGTTGGACAAGGCTTCGATATACCAGAAATTGAATGCAGATGCCGCGAGTCCCAGGATGTAGCTTGCGGAGGCTTTAGTCCCGTCGTCTGATGGGGCGTGACTATGAAGAGAATACATACCTTGCGCTATCATACCCAATCACGCAGGACGAGCTATTGCTCAACTTTCCGTCTTGGAGTTGTGTTCCCAAATATTCCATGGGCGTGAATCCCGTCGCGGATCCAGCAGACCCTATCCAGGTACCAAATTCGAATGGAGTCATTTCAAACTAGGAGACATTGTCAGTCTTTGCACACTCCAGAGCAGAAGATTGACATACCAGGCTGGCATTCGCATAGGGGACCTTGAAGCCAAAGAATTCGATGTCATCCTCTGTGAGTCTGGCTGCCTGGAAAATAGGCATTGGCATGGAATAATTCTCAAAGTTACTGAGATTGCGAACGCTCGAGAGCGTGACATTGAGGCCTCCATTCGGAGGTGGTAGAAACTCATAGCCAAAGCCTCTCCCCAGGTAGTCTGATACGCTGACATCAAATCCTGCCTCGAACTTTGCAGCAATGTCCGCGAACAAAGATGTTGCATTGGCGGCGTAGATGCTGTTGTTTGGTTGGTTGAATAGCCGATCAATATCAGTGTGCCAGTCAGCCACCATATCGTTGACTGTCGGGAAGTTATAGGTAGCGAGGGACATTGGTGGCCACGCTCCTCCTGAAAGGCCAGCAAAATACGTAAGACTCTGGAGTAGTCCACCCGTGCGTTGGTCAATTGCATCAGAGAAACGAGCGTCGAAAGCTCTCAAAGCTCCCGTCCCTGTGAGCGATGAAGCCCAACCGCCTCCGCTGATAGCCATGCCAATCACGGGAACGCCGGAGTTCTTGTCCTTCTGCATGGCCTTTCGTAGTCCTGAGACATCCAGGTCACTGATGTTCAGCCGTTCTAGGTAGTCGCCAAAAGCATCTAGAACAACCCCCTTGCGTCCTTGCACCCAGTCCCGTTCTTCATCAGAGAGACCGTTTGCTGGTCTGACCCACCGCTCCTTGGCAGGACATTTGGTGTAAACTGGTGCGTAGCTGTCAAAGCTATATGTGGAAACGGTGGTGCTGAGTGCTGTGAAGGTGATCAGCCGAGAACCATGGCGAAGACGATGAATAGTCAATACCTGCCACGGACAATATCAAGTCATGAAGGAGCCACATGTTGCGTGCTCTGGTCGTATTCAATGCTGAATGAGAGTAAACTCGGAGATAGTCTCGTTATGAATGGGGAACTTCTCAGCAACTTTCGAGGGCCGGAGCTGTCTTTTAAAGGGTTCAAAGCGACTCAGTATTGAGTTGAGCAACCTATTGAAATTGATGTCATCGCTCTCTGAGATGCTAGAGAGCGGGCTAAAAGCACTTTGCGGAAGGTAACAAGGGGGCCCAACAATCCAGTTCGGAGGAAGAACATGTCGGTGTAGCTCGCGCATATAACCAATTGAGGGCCGCTGCGGCCGACAGACTCTGCGCATCGTACGAGCATCTCAGTTTGCCGGCGCCGGACGCCTTAGAACTGCAGCCTTGTATTGATTGGAAAACCCATATGATTGCAACTTTCGTGGCACAAGGTATTCTCAATCGGGGTATCCATTCGGCACTAACTGTTTTCGGAAATCTTCACGAGCTGAACAGCAGTGATCTCTGGCGCATTCGCCTATGTGCTTGTCTGCGTAAGCAACACGAGGCGTGGCCATTGCGTCCATCAGCCTTTCAATGGTGCTGAGTTCAAGTCCAACCCCCGCACTCTTACGAATAAGAGGACTGATGCTCCGATCCGGATGGTGGCTGTCAGTAATACGCCGGTGACTATTTTCGTCGTTGGTCTTCGGATTGGCCAAGGAACGAGGAACATTGCCTGTTCACAGTCTCAAAAGTTCAAGCCTTCTTGATCGTGGCCTCTGGAGTTGTCATCTCAGGTTACCTTCCTCCGCGGGACCAAGTGCAAGGGTGCAGCCTTGCTCTGATCAACCAAGATATCGCTACCTGCTCACTGCATCTCATGCCGTCTTCCAAACCAACAAATCGTCCAGGTAAAACATGTGAGTGTCTGACTATGTTGGTCATGCTCTCAATCCAACGGTAAGTACCTGCTGGTGACAAATCCATCCATGCAAGGCTGGCTTACTTGGCGGAAATAACGGTCGAATTGGCTCACCAGCATGCCATGTCCGCAACGTGTAATACAGTGTTTATAAGCAAGACTGTAGGATGGGAGTACAAGTCAAAAGAAAATTTCAGCGGGCATGGCCTGTAGAATCAGTCCAAGCTGCTAAACTCTTCTTCTCAGCGCCTCGAGGTTTCCTTAGCAAAGGGGTAAACTCGAGCAGAATGTCTCAGTCCAGACGTATCGCGATCCTTGGTGGGACAGGTCTACTCGGTTCAGCTGTTGTGGAAGCAATCTCAGAGAGAAGAGACCTCTTCGACCTGACGCTCATCACACGAGGCATTTCGACAGGCAAGTCACCCTCAAACGTCAGAACTGTGGTCGTGGATGCACTCGACGATGCGTCAGAGAGGAGTACTCTCGTCCAAGCTCTGCAGGGTCAAGACATACTCATGTCGACTCTGAATTCAGCGGTGGCAGTGAAGTGTAAGTGAGGCAGCAGATTGAGCCATACTCTGCACCGCTTTCCCAAATAACAGCTGATAGTCGTTGTACAGTGGAACCAACCCTGGTCAGAGCCGCCATCCAAGCCGGAGTCAAACGCTTCATGCCGTCCGAGTACACCTTTGACATCACTCATCCTGCAGCCCGGGTACTCGGAGAGGGCAATTTGATTGGGGAACGAGTGTCTTGGGCCGACAGATTGAGCAGAATTGCCTCTGAGGGACAAATTTCGTACACGACACTTGTCACTGGTAGTTTTCTTGATTGGGGCCTGAAGGGCGGCATGCTTGGCTTCAAGCTCGCGCAGCAGAAAGCAGAATTATACGACAAAGGGGAGCACACAGCCACAGGATGCACGGTCGGGTTCGTGGCAAATGCCATCATTGCTTCACTCATGCTGCCGGGTGATGAGACGAAGAATAAGCGCCTCTATATTGCTGAAGTGGAGTATACTGGTCAGGAAATGCTGGAGATGCTTCAGGAAGTGACAGGTACCAAGTGGGAAGTCACCGAGGTGAGTACACAGTATGTCCAGCAAAAAGCCCAGCAACTCCAGGTAGAAGGGAACCTGAGAGGAGCATATGTCAACTATGCTGTGGCCTTGAACTTCAACGGCTGTGGAGTCGCGGATCTCAGGACGGGCCTGGACTTTGGCCGGCCACTTAGCCTACAGCGACAGACTCTGGAGAGAATCATTCGACATGCGATCGGGGGTTTCACCGAAACCGCAGGGAGAGGCCATGTCGAGAGCGACTGACACAGGTTATCATATGATACTACATACTACATCTGTATTTAACCAACCTCTATTGTCTCCCTGGGTATCTCCGTAAATGCGCTCCCACAGAGTACCGGACCGTAATCTGTGCGCCTTCCCCGAGGAGACCCCATCATTACCACATCCATTTACATCTACCCCACATTGTACCCAGTGCTCAGGGATGGTAATGCTGACTGCCGACGACTCTTTACTCCGTACCAATTGGTTTTCAGATACGGTATAAGACTCCTGACAGACTCGGTCAATTACTTCATAGGCGACAGAATATCTTGGTCCACGAGCCTGGCCAGAAACTTGCATCTGTGCTCTTCTCTCTCTCTCTCTCTCTCTCTCTCGCTGACAGTATCCCAACCGCATACCAAAGAACAGCTTCCATTTCATTGTCGCCATGTCACCCGACTCCAAACCATGGGTTATAATCGTAGGCGCTGGCCCATCAGGGCTCCTACTGGGTCTGCTGTTGGCCAAACGCGGCATTCCCGTCCAACTAGTCGACCTGACCTACGAACTCGACAAGAACCCACGAGCGACACACTACGGCCCACCAGCAATGTACGAACTAAACCGTGCTGGCATTGTGGCTGAAATGCGCGAGCAAGGCTTCCTCCCCAACTCGGTCTGCTGGCGGAAACTCGACGGCACGTACCTCACGGGCATCGACATGAACGTCATGGGCGACTACCCGGACCGCATGGTGTGTCTGCCTCTCAACAAGCTGGGCAAGATCCTCTACGACCATCTCCAGCGACAACCCTCGGCCACGGTCAACTGGGGCTACAAAGTCGTGTCACTGGGCCAAGACGACGACAAGGCCTGGGTCAACGTTGAGACCTCCGAGGGTCCCAAGAAACTCGAGGCAAAGTACATCGTCGGCTGCGACGGGGCGAACAGCCAGGTCCGTCGGTCGTTGTTTGGAGACTGGGAATTCCCCGGTAAGACGTGGGAGAATCAGATTGTCGCTACAAATGTAGGACTTACTGTCCCTTGTACCTGAAACCCACTTCCCTACCCTTCCTTGTACTGTACTCCGCGGATGTTGTCACACCCTTGGATGGCTTACTTCGTGCAAACGCGTACTTTGTTTATCGGTAATGGATCATGTGTCATGTGTTGTGTATCGTTCAAGCTAACAAATCCATCCATTTGGTTGACGTTTCCAGACATACTACGACTTTGAACCCTACAAATGGCTCGACTCCAACTTCATAATCCACCCGGAACACTTCTTCATGGCCGCCCGCATCGGCACAGACGGCCTATGGCGGATCACGTACGGAGAAAAGCCAGGCCTGACGACCGAACAACTTCGCGAGCGCCTACCGATGAAATTCAAGACTTTCCTACCAGGTCACCCGGAACCGGATCAATACAACGTTGTGAACTTCAGTCCCTACAAGATCCATCAGAGATTAGCGACCAGCATGCGCGTTGGGAGGTTTTGTTTAGCTGCTGATGCTGCGCATTGTACGTGACTTTTCCCCCCTTTTCCCCTTTTTCTGTCTCACATTTTGGCTGTGTTATGCAACACAGCACTGACATCGCCTCCGGCGTGAATTTTAGTATGCAACCCATTCGGCGGTATGGGTTTGACAGGTGGCATCGTGGACATTGGTGGCCTGTACGACTGTCTCGTGGGCATCTACGACGGCTTAGCGGATGATTCGATTCTAGACAAGTACTCTGAGATCCGGATGCAAAAGTACAACGAGATCGTCAACCCGATATCGAGCGACAATATCAAACGACTGTTCGACCAGGATGCCGATACCGCGATGGAAAATGACGAGTTCCTCAAGATGTTGAAGCGAGCAGAGACGGATTTGGAGTTCGCAAAGGAATTTCAACTCGGCGCGAATGCGCTCATGCATGATTTCACGCAGTATTACAATAAGAAACCTGCCACGACCAACGAAAAGGTGGGAGCGGTGGCGTCGGAGGTGCCGTTGCCTCAGGCCGTCGCGGCTGGAGGTGTCACTGATTAAAACGACACAGAGTCAATACACAAGGGTAATGATCATGTTCTCATCGTCATATGGACTTGTTCTTTGGTTTATCATTCAAGGCGCTTCAATCGCTAAAAGGCTCGTTGTTCTCGAGCGCTGTACAACGTGCGCTCCTTATCGATGAAGCATATTGTCGTTTACAGAGACAGCGGGATATTTCAAGTTGTGCTAGACAACATTGTGCTTCCTTGGAAGGCGTATCGTCGATTTACAACTTGACCTCGTGGATTTGCTCATCACTAGCATGGCTCTCCTCGACTGGCGAAAAGACCTTTCCAAACCGGAAGTGAAATACGTCACTCATCGTCCTCGTTGTGTTTCGCAGATTCTGCTTGACAAGCTCACTCGTAGGCTGGCTGAAGATCAGGTCAATTTCCTCGAGAGTCTTGTTCTTTGTCTCAGGCATGAACAAGATCTGGTAAATCCATCCGATCACGGCGATGCCTCCGTAGAATCCAAGGGTCAAGCCGGTCTTGGTCATGGCCCTCTGCATGTCCAAGAAGAAATAGGTGACCAGCCAGCTGCAGAAGAACAGATTGACGTCGGTTGACTCCATGCCGTACGATCTGAGATATGTCGGGAAGACCTCCGATGGCAAGACCCATGTTAGACAGGCGTATGATCCAAAGAATCCATTGTAGAGGATGATACCAGTCAGATACAACCCTTCGGTGGCGACGAGGCTATGCATCTGATAAGAGATGCCGACCAAGATGAGGCCGACAAAGAAACACGGAAGCATCATGTTCGCCCAGAATCGACGGCCGTACTTTTCCATGTACAGCACGCCTGGAATGGTACCGAGGAGCAAAGACCCTCCGCCAACAAGAGACATGAAGACTGACTGCTTCTTATCGAAGCCGATCTGTGACATCAGGGTGCTCATATAGTACATCTGGACAAATCTGTTAGTTTCGAGCCCCACAAGAGCGAAATTTCCAAAGGGAGAATACATACGATGGCATTGATACCAGTCAACTGACCCAGAGCGATCATAATGTTTGCATACACGATTGATCGCCTCGCGCGTGGCTCGGTGAAGAAGTCGAGCCAGACGAACTTCTTGCGCTTCGAGACACCCTCTCCTCGAACTTCATGGTCAAGAGCATGGTGCATGATGAAAAACTCCTTGCGGTCCTCTTCCTTTTCGAGGCCTCGGATGCGCTTCCACACCGCAAAGGCCTCGAGCGTTTTGCCCTTGTGCATCAACATTCTAGGCGACTCGGGCATCCAGAACATTCCAATCAGCATGATTGTGCTAAAGATCAGCGACGAGCCGAGCATGTATCGCCACCCACCAGAGTGCACGTTGACGAAGATGGCAGCCACCACATAGCCGATAACCTCGCCAAAGGCAATCATCAGCTGGTACAGACTGACCAGGTTGCCACGGTACTTTTTCTCAACAGACTCGGCGACGTAGACGGGGACAGTCCCACCTTCGAGACCCAGACCCATGCCCAAAATGACACGGGCCGCGACGATCATGCCAAAGTTGATAGCTCCAGCCTCGAGAGCGCCACCGATAGTGTAGAGGATGAGCGAGATGATGATGGCCATCTTCCTCCCGACGAGTTCGTTGGTCGGACCTAGAATGAGAGCACCGCCAATGGCTCCCAGCGGGACAGCTGAGCTGGTCAAGCTGACTTGTGACGAGCTCAGGTGGAGATCATCAGGCATGTAGAGCAGCGCGCCGGAGATGACACTCTGATCCAGGCCCGACAGCATACCACCCATCGAGGCGAACCCGACAAGAAGCCACGTGAAATGTCGGGGGTCGTTGAAGGAAATCTGCGGGTTGAGGAACGAGCTCTTGATAGGGTTCTCCAGCAATGCGGCTTCGAATTCGGCAATCTCATCATCGACAATGGCTGTTTCATCCGCGAGCTTCATTGCCTGCGCCTCGCTGAGTCTTCGGGATGCCATGGACATCTGTCGTGCGGTCGCAGGTCGCGAGGTGTCCTCGATCTTGTCATGTTCGAGGTGGGCAAGGGTGGAGCCATCGACGCCACGCTTTTCAGGTTTGGCCATGGTGGAATAAGAGGTCAGAATACTCGCACGAGGTGTTTAACGTACAGGGTTTCACGAGAGGGCATGACCATGGGGAGGAGATCTCCTCTTTATACCTCGTACAAGCACAGGGCGCTCCTCTGGAGTATCTCCAGTGGGTATCCCACGTCTCCAGAGAGTCCTTGCCGCGCCCAAGGGTGGATGTGTACCGGGAGAATCAACAGTTGCATCGAAGATGTACTGTACTGCGGTGAAAGTCTCGCAGAAATCCTGCCCAACAGTCGATGATATTCCAGGATCCATCATGTGTGAGTGGAGTTGTTTGATGCGCTGATGGCCAACGGGCTTCGCAATGGTTCGGCAAACGATCGGTCAATGCAAGAGAAGAATCATAGAAGCCTTCAACAAGCTTTTAGTCGGGGTGGAGCATGTGTATCCGCCATACCCGTAGTACACCAGGTTGATGGCTCCAATGCAGCCTTGCTAGACCGAAAGCGAGGCTGATATGGAGATCAGAACTTGTCAGTGCCACCAAATCTGCAACCCACCGTCGTCATCCTTTTCCACGGTCGTCTCCTCCCCTATCAATGCACCACTGAAATTGTCCCTTCTGAAGGGGTTTGAATTGCCGACGTCGGCGACTGACAGCCTGCTGGACAGAATATTCTTCAAGCACACATTATCAGGTGATGCAATCCTTGTAGGAGTTGTGTCGAGCCGTTGTTGCAGTCGCATGAACCTGCCTTGTGGATTGCAAAGACTGGGTTATATTGAGCAGACGCGTAGCTCCTACCACTGTCCATGTGCACAATAACCACCCTCGATTTCTATTCTTACGGCTTCTGGTACGATAGATCTTCCCTGGCCGACACACCTACAGCTCTACCACGATCTTCTGCGCCGAAACTCCTTTCTTCTGCATATCAACCGCCTTCTGAACAACATCCAATCCACCTCTGACAATCTTTGGCTCAGGCTTGGCCTTTAATTGCCCCGTTTCCAGTGCGCCAAAGACGTAATCTCTCCAAAGTTTCGCGCCGACATGATTCTCCACCAGGCCGGGATTAGTGGCGTACACTATTTCGAAGGCACATGTCAGCGAGCCATATTCGTTATCCACCTATACAATAGTATAAATATTAGTACACAGGACAATGATAACATACCCGACACAGGTTTCACATTCTCCGGGATGCCACTCGGCAAAGGAAATGTGACGACTGGGAGCACTCCACCTCCAACCTCGCCCGAGATTTGTGCAGAGATTGACTTGGTGTCCTCCGAGCCGATAGCATCAAAGACTCCTGCACAATCAGTGCCTTTGAGCTTGTCGGTGAGTTCTGTGGCAATGTCTGGGGTTGAGTAATCAAAGACTTGGGTGGCTCCTAACGCCTTGACATAGTCATGGTTCCTAGTGCTGGCCGTGGCGATGACCTTGTACCCTGCTGCAACTGCAAGTTGGATCGCGACACTTCACACGGATGAACTGCCTCCCCAGATCAAGATGGTTTTCCCGGTCGCACTGGGCGAGGTGCTCGGTAGGGAGAGCTGCATGAGCTCAAAGAGCGCAACCATGGAAGTGGAAAGGGCGAGCGGGAGCACCGAGGCCTTTGCGAAAGATAGGTCGTCTGGGATCTTGGACACCACCACTTCGCGACAAGTTGTGTATGTTTGAAAACCACCATGTTTGGCACCACCGTACATCAGACCAAGGCAGTGGCTTGGAGGCAATCGTAAGTATGAACAGTCGGACTGTAAGCACCTGGGGATTCTTACCCCATGACGCGGTCTCCAGCCTTGAACCTGGTGACCCCTTCGCCAATCTTGACGACTTCGCCTGCGACATCACTCCCAAGAACATGAGGATACTGAAGAGGCAGGAGAGCCGTATCCTGAACCTATTGCCTTTTATCAGCAATCAATATGCGTGTCTGCGCAGGATGTATACCTTCCACTCCGATGGATTGATGGCCAGGTATGCAACTTTGATAACGATCTCGTCTGCTTTGGGATGGTTTTGATCTGGCCCTGGCCCGACTTCAAAAGGCGTCTCCTTGGGTCCTGTCAGCCATGCTGCCTTGTTGATGAATTCTTGAGCCATGGTCATAGGGATGCCCAAATGTTGGTGTTTTCGTGTACACTACGATCTCTGCTGCTGTGGCTTTCGTTTGTTGTTGGTGTTGTTGTTGACGAGCAACAGCAAGACTTGTGTGATGTTTATATATCCGTCCATGTTAGCATCTACGCCCCTACACAGGTTACCTGCTTACTCAATTCATGATTCACACAAAAAGGAGGCGGTATGGTCTCTTTGTGTGGTATGTGAAGGGGATAGAGACCAGAATGGAGATCTGATTGGTCTGCTCGGTGCGTTGTGCACAATAACAGAGCAATTCTGCATATTTCTGGGTTGTATAATCAGCATCAGGGCGAAGGCGCTGGGGATTTTGTCAGAATCAACTCCTTGTAGCTTCCTCCTGAACACCCTCGTATGTCCTGCTCTGAGGCTGCAAAGCGGACCCTTTTGTCAGAAATCTTACAAAAGTGATGTATGTATATATTGTCAGAATCAAGACCCTCAGTCCTGCCCAATTTGGACTATATATGATTCCAAACATTGCAAAGACACAAATATCGGTTACATACCTACCTTCGAGTATCGCATCCCTGTGAATCGCCACTAACGTTGACACGGCATGTCCGGATCTATTCTCATCCTTGTTTTTTTGTTCGACTCGCACTCGTGTCTCTTGAAGTCATTTCATCGTTTCCTTGCTCTACTACCAAAGCCTCCACAGCTCTACCAATTCTCCCGATTTCGCCGTGAACGCAGCAAACCAAAGTCTAGGATCAGAAGACGTGAATGCTATTTCCTCAGCTCCTTCATTCATGAATGTGCCCCTACGGAGTAAGTCAGCTCCAGCTATCTATTCACACACAGAGTTATCCTGTACTGGAGGTAACGCGCCTCGCTAAGCTCAGGGAAGCAAGTGACCTTGTTGCAGTGATTGGCCTTACCTACACAGACAGTAGATACTATCTTGAAGTGGTCGGTCTACTCGGGATGGTTTCCAATCATCGCATTCTGCCTTTTCGCTCGGGGCCTTGAACCCGTCCTCAGCCCCCTCGTTTCATCGTCGTATCGAACACGCCTACCTTGTGTGGAGTACTTTGGCTCGACACGACGGCTCCTCTCTAGTATCGCTCCTCACTTTCGATCACGGACTTGGTGTTTGACTGAGTCACAATTCTCATCCGTACTTACAGTAGGTAAAGGGTAAAGCAGATATGGGGGATACCCGCACAAGGGCGAGCGAAGCCGACAATAACCGTGTATGGGCTGCTCCGTTGGGCTCTGCCCCATCTCTAGCTACCTCGTTAGGTCGGCTTCGGAGTCGAAGAGTCAGCCCGAAAACAATTAGGGTACGACATGGATGACTCAGGGCCTTCAATCTTCCAAAGGGCGCGATCTTGCATATACGCACGCACCTACACAGCTACGTCAAGTACGTCGAGGTACCTGAACCCTCTCTCCTGGTGCCGAGACTCGCCTTTCCAACTATACATGTACAGTACACCGAGATATTTTCGACTCATAAACAAATATACGTTGCTTCTCATAAATCACCGTCAGGGACAACGTGGTCAGTGAATCAGTAGACAGGCATAAACGATGGCTCTCTTACCCACATTCGAACTACCCAAGGCACGTCGGCCCCTTCTGCAACACCATCAACTATACCTTGATATTGCATACGATACTAATTGACCACTGACTACCAAACAGTATGTTGAAGACCACTCGCATCTAGCCAAATATGCTCTCGCAGGTAGCGCAACGCCATACCTATCAATTAAAGACTTGATCTCGCTCTCCTCTGATCCCGAGACGACTGCGAAAGAATTGGACATCAACTCACTCAAACTCGGCGGCAACTTGCACCTCGGGAGACAGGAAGTTCGCGCTGCAATCGCAAACTTGTACAAAGGTATATCGCCCAACCAAGTAATGACGGCAGTCGGTACGACGGGAGCCAATTCAACCGTGTTCCAAACTCTTCTCAGCAGCAGGGACCATGTCATTGCACTCTTTCCAACATACGGACAACTTTCCGGCCAACCCAAGGGGTTTCCATGCGAGGTCTCATCCTGGGATCTGGACATCAACGACGGCTGGAAGCTGCACATCGATCAGCTTAAAGCCTTGATCAAATCGAACACAAAGATGATCGTGCTCAACAACCCAAACAACCCGACGGGCACGTATCTGGATGCGGACATGCAGAAGCAAATCTTGGATGTCGCGAGCAAGCACGATATCATCGTCATGGTAGATGAGATCTTTCGACCACTGTACCACGAAGGTTCTGGCGCCGAGATCCCTCCATCATTCGTCGAGCATGACTACACGCGAGTTGTCGTGACGGGATCGATGAGCAAGGCATATGGTCTCAGCGGGGCGAGGGTAGGTTGGATCGTGACAAAGGACGAGGATCTTCTTGCGCAGTTCCTCAATGTGAGGTGGTATGCCTTTGCCTCTGCTAGTGACATTGACGAAGTTATTGCTGCGGAGGCATTGAGCGAGCGGTGCCGTCCGTCCATCTTGAAGAAGCATCTGGGCAACGCGAGCAATAATCTATCGTTGCTGGATGCATTTGTGAAGAAGAATAGCGATATGGTATCCTGGGTGAAACCAACTGCTGCTGCGACTGCTTTCATTAAGCTCTCGTGGAAGGGAACACCGATTGACGACGTCGAGTTCTGCCAGGCCCTTCTAAATGAGGAGGGATTATTGCTTAGTCCGGGCAGCTTGTGCTTCGGCGAAGATCGACAGAAGGAACTGCAAGGGTTCGTGAGGTGCCATTTCACTTTGCAGCCAGAGAAAATGGTTGCGGCTCTGGAGGCCTGGGAAAGGTTTCTGCAGAAGAAGCGTGCTTCGCTGTCCTAGCCTTCATAGTTCCTCAAATTGGATGCACCGATTTCTTGCGGACTGTCTCCAACTCCTCGCAGCCCAGAGATCCGGGTGTTGCTGCTCACACTTTGCCCTGAAGCAATGCTGTGATAGGATCTTCACTGGCTTTTCAAAGATCTCACACGGTCGACTCAAGTCTAGAGCCGTATCGTAGAGCAACATCCTATGATTCAAAACAAGGACTTGATTCCCGAGCTAGTTAGCACATGCCGTGATTACAAGATGGCGTCCATGGTCAGCGCAAGCCACCAACTCTCACTACAATGAACCAAATCGTAGGCTACACAGTCCGGTCAGATCACCCAAGAGACGGGGATCTGTTGCGCCTCTGAACGGATAAGGAATCTGTTGGACGTCTGCCACATCGAAGCAGGGCGGTGCGACATCAAAGCCCAAAGAGACTTCGACATTTCATTAACGGGAGCTGGTCATTCTGATCAACAATGAGCTCAACGTACCGAGTACAAACGTATGACTTGCTGTGAACGGCTGTCGTAACCGAAAGTGCCAATTGCATACGTACCCTCACCCTAGTATACTCACATCCCCAATATGACCACGAAGGCGCAAGATATCCTGGCATGATACACGTGGCTAAGTTACCCCAGGGCACCCAACCAGGAGACCGTCATTGTCCAACTCAATAGGCTACGGGCAAGGGAGATCCAGTTAGTACAGCGCTTGCATATTTGACCACGACCACCACGAATGAGAAGATGAAGTTAGGATTGAGCATCTCCAGCCCCGAAGCAAGCACATGTCCAGGGCGCATACATGGCGGGATGAGCGGCCGAATTTGGAAAGCGTTGGATAGATCGTGTGAACTGTAAGAATGAGAGATCAGACCAACGGTAGCCTTCAGTGGCGGGATATGGGCTGTGCGACCAACATGTCCCACGAGTGTCGAAAGACCAGTGCTTCGGTGCGACCGACCATTTCTGGATCATTTTCACAGATTCTGCTGTCACATCAAAAGGACTGATCACATAGATGCTTTGTGTCGAGCTGGATGGAACAAGCTCTGGCGCCGTCGCAGCCGTGTCTCGAAAGATCGTACCGTAGTCCCTTGAGCCGGAGGTCGTTTCCGCAAAAAGCGCGACTGTCGATTCTCAGGGGTTGCTCTTCTCACCCCATGCTAGCCAAACTACTCAACAGGCCTGTCCGCGTATACAAAACCATTAGGACACCGGCCAAAGTCTTCCAACCAGGGGAATTGGGCCGGTCAATCAATTGAGTGGAAATGGAGCTCTGGGCCTTTTGATAGCTCCCGAAAAAGCCACCTGCGTAGGAGCGCTTGGCACCACGTGACCTCCTTAGCCTGTTATAGCTATTGTAGCAGCCTACATAGGACTTCCATACTGTATGTAGACCTAGCTAGGAACCCTTTGGTCCCCGTCTGACTCTACACCTGAAACTGCTGCCCTTTTATGGCCTAGCTTTCTGGGCGCCAGCCCTATCGTGATCAGCCACATACGGCACATATCGTTCTCTACACTCAGCCCGAGAAGACGCAACTGGGCGGAAGATGCGTTGCGCGGCTCAGACCTGCCCAGTGGCCACGGCACCTGTCAAGCCTGGTGCAGCCATGGGGCGATCTCAGGTGCACGTTATCCCTGGCATTTGTTGACCTTCCCTATTCCAGTAACCGTTTGGCCTGATGAGCCATAAAGGCCTCGACCTGTTCGATTGACAACAAAACAAGAGCTAGGCGCGTAATATCTCAACGCTTGCTATACTCCGTAAGTGCCGACAGAGGCGCACGGCAATGCGAGGTTCAAACATGCATCTAGCCGATGGCTTTCTTTCAGGCTTCAGCCAACCAGCCAGCCAGCCAGCCAGGTGCGTGTGCGCCAGGTCTCCCTACGCTACGACATCTCATGGCTGTGATTGCAAAGCGATATGTGATTAATGTGAGAAAAGGCTATATCTACTGCGGAGGATGGCAGCCATCGAATTCACCTTGAGCACACACGGAGAACCATCAAGAATTCTTCTTCTACTTCTTCTTTTTCTGTGACATCTTTGGTATCCGCAAACATCATATCGTCTCTTCTTCAACATGGGCAAAGCAATCAGAGACACTCCTGCAGGACACCTGCTACGCCTGATCGGCTTCAAAACACAATTATCCTGGCCTGAGGAGGTGCCTGGCTTCGAACCTCAGCAGATGCCAGCCATTGCCGAAGAGATATCGACATCTGGTGAAGATCTCGAAAAGACCTTGTCCAAGATCTCGGCTAGAGTCGGCACGACCATAGAGGGCGAGATCACGAACAAATTGTCCGAGAAAGAGCTTGCAGGCGCCATCGTGGTCACCTTTGCAGAGAACGACGAAGACAATCCTCGGAATTGGTCTCAGGGGAAGAAGACATGGATTTTGACTCTTGTCAACGTTTACACTTTCGTTGTGTATCTCACCGCCTCCATTATTACACCCGATGCCGAGTTCATCATGCAGCGATACAATGTGTCCATTGTCGTGGCAAGTCTCGGGCTGTCGATGTACGTTGTTGGCTGTAGGTGTGATCTGTACATGTCTCTGCTTTGTCGGGTGGCTGCTAATGTCAATAAGATGGCATCGGGCCCATGCTCTTCTCACCACTGAGCGAAGTTCCTCGCATCGGAAGGAACCCACCGTACCTTTACTCCTTCGTTGTCTTCATCGTGATGTCGATTGCTCTTTGCTTTGTCGACAACTTTGCCGGATTGATTGTCCTGCGCTTCTTGCAAGGCTTCTTCGGAAGCCCGTGTCTAGCCAGCGGCGCTGCCTCGATCGAGGACGTCTATGACATGTACGGTGCACCCTATGGCTACATCTTCTGGGTGGCATCAATGTACTGTGGACCTGCGTGAGTTCTACCTCCCCTCTCCTCCATCTCAAGCACATACTGATTCCAGGTAGCTTCGGACCTCTTCTAGGCGGCTATGCCGTCATGGATAACTGGAGATGGCCACTGTACGAGACTGTCATCATGTCTGGCGTCATTCTTGTTCTCCTACCTTTCCTGCCGGAAACCAACCCCAACACAATCTTACTTCACCGGGCACAACGGCTGCGAAAGGCGACCGGCGACAAGTTGTACCTGGCACCTTGCGAGCTGAAACCTGTTCCTTTCGGTGCTGCGTTGAAAGAAGCCATGATCAGACCCTTGGAGATCAGCATCAAGGATCCGGCCATCGGCTACGCCTGTGTATACGGCGCTCTCGTGTACGCGACATACTATTCCTTCTTCGAGGGATTCCCTCTGGTATACCTTGGCACATACAAGATGTCCCTAGGAGCGATGGGCCTTATCTTCACCAACATTGTCGTTGGATGTATGTTTGCAGTAGTCTGCTACTATTTCTACCTTCGACGGGTCTTCATCCCAAGAGCCAAGAGGTACCATGAGCGGAAAGGCGAGCCA
Source organism: Rhinocladiella similis (assembly GCA_024082115.1). NCBI lineage: Eukaryota > Fungi > Ascomycota > Eurotiomycetes > Chaetothyriales > Herpotrichiellaceae > Rhinocladiella > Rhinocladiella similis. Next base: position 2,528,747 of record JAMRYE010000013.1, on the reverse strand, counting down.
GTACAGCAGGAACAGTGGCTTCTGCCTGGGTTTGTCGGTGCTTGGGGTCTGCCCATCGGGCTGTTGATCTTTGCTTGGACAGCTCGCGAGGACATCCACTGGATTACACCGACTATTGGCATTTCGATATTTTGTGCCACATCATTTTGGATGTTCCAAAGTATGGTGTGCTATGTCGCACTGGCGTACCCTCGATATGTTGCCTCGCTCTTTGCTGCCAACGACTTCTCCAGGTCCCTAACTGCAGCGGCCTTTGTACAATTCTCGCGACAAATGTATGTCAATCTCAGTATCTCGAAAGGTATGTCGCTGGTGGTAGGATTGTCAGTGATTGGGATCATCGGCATGCATGGGCTTTATTATTGCGGAGCGTGGTTGAGAGCACGAAGCAAATTTACCGGTTGAGGAGTTTTGATTAGGCTGGGTGAGATATAGTGCAGGTATTCGCTGTATTGGTCATGACGCTCCGAGGGGGCATGACAAGCGCTGTGTTCTGTGATGATGATTTTTACCGTAGAAGAAGAATGCACCATGTTTGGTTAAATTTATTCAATCACTTGTTTGGTGGGAGGCCAAAATTCTCTGGAGACTCCGTCTTTTCCTTCATTGCCACACTGCCCGTCCCCATGGCATGAGCCTCCTTTGTACCGCGGGAAAAGTGTGACACTCAGTTGGCAGTTGACGGATCTCGGCACCGACATCCACATGTCTATGTCCTAGCTCGGAGTCTCTCGAGGTTTCGGTACATTTCAAGGTAGAGCGCCGGAATTGGGCAGGTATCTCGCTTTAATGCGGACACTGTCATTTGTTTAGTTTGGTGAAGCTTAGAATACGCATGAAAGGTCGTTCGAATGCGAAAAGAGCTGTTGTTGTGTGCGTCGGGCAGTTTCGGATCACAACGACAAGTGGCGTGCATGAAGCGGTGCCAAAGCGTGCACACGCAGTTAATGACTGCCCAAGAGTCCCTTGCTTCAAATGATCTTAATCTGAACTGTCGCGAGGTGCGAGCTGCACAAGACTTACGGGAGAGATCTCTCAAGGTGCGGGCAGCAAATGATGAAAGGCAGCTTGGCGACTGAGAAACTCCACATGGAAACAATTGCCTGATTCTTCTCGAGTTTGCTGCGGATGGAGGGGTTTTGTGGGCGTTGATGGTGATGCTCGGAGTAGGTCGTGAGTCGTGGCACTCCGGCTCGTCGGCTAAAAGTTATTACTCTCCACGGAGCCCTTGGTCTGGGCTTCTGGATAGGTCGTGATCCCCAGTCCCCGAGAGCCCGGCGTCTCGATCAAGACACCGCAAAGTGGACACGAGCGTGCCAATTGACCGCCTGACTTTTTCTCGTCCTTGCTTAAAAGGCCTTCTGGTGCCGTGTTGTCGTGCGGTGAGCGATATCTTTGCGCATACTTCCTCTGCCTCAACGCCTTCTCCCGATAAAATCACCCCATACCATGGCCACAGAAACACCTGACGTTGTCAGCATCAGCGTCCTCACTCCAGCACAAGGGAACGTACCAACGTCCGAGAAGATATTCGAAGATGGCCCAGTTCAGTCGAAAGGACAGCAGCCCGACACGCACCCAAACCCACAGAACCAGGTGAAAAAGTCCGGTTCGAAATTCAATCGTATGCACACCCATCTCTCCAGTCCCATCCGAGTCGACATAGTTGCAGAGATCGAGCTTCTCATCATAACCTTTTGCACCGGCATCCAAGATGTGACCACATTCCCAGACTACCACTGCTTCGCATCTAATCAGACCGGTAAGTTGGCGATCTCATATCCTTGAGACCGTCGCCCCAGGCTGACAAAGACAAACAGGAAACACGGTCATGCTCGCAATGGCCGTTCTCCTACCTGGAGCCACACATGACCTGTTCATCACCGCCAACATCGGCATGAGTCTCGGCTGCTTTCTCCTCGCAGGGTATCTCACCGGCCAACTGAGTCACATCATCGGACCTCGGAATCGTGCGTGGATTGTATTCTGCAACTTCTTCCAGACAGGATTGGTCTTCATCGCGGCAGCACTGCAATACAGTTACGGTGTTCACGTCGAAGGCACCCACACGGTCATTATAATTGGGTTGTTAGCGTTCGCGGCAGGAAGCCAGGTCGTGCTGAGTCGGAGTTTAGGCATGACGGAAATCAGCACCGCTATGGCCACGGCGGCCTGGGTCGATTTGCTCATCGACAAGAACCTGCTTGCTTTGAGGAATAGACCTAGGACGAGACGTGCAAGTTTCCTTGCGGCTCTGGTGGCTGGTGCCTTCTTTGGGGCGTACATTTATCGTGAAGTGGGAAGTGAGACAGCGTTGTTGCTTTCTGCGGCAGGTAAGTTGGTTGTCACGATCATGTTCTTGTTCAATGGGGTTGAGAAGCCTAAGCCGAGTGTGAGTCGAGCTTCTGTGTGATGCTGTGAATGTGAGTAGTGGCCACAAGAGGTGATGACCGATGGGGAGACTTGAACTAGCATCTGTCGTATATCTCAGCGTTGCATTTCTGCGTATCAGCGAGCATCACCATTCACGATTGGCATAGGAGTAGGAGAGTATTAGCATCTGGTAGCCCGACTTCTGCCATGGAAACGAAATAGAAACATAAAATCCGGAGTTACCTTGGTACTGAGGTAGTGGTATGAATAGGAATAGATCTGCTTCCATCGAGTATCAGCAGTTGTTGCAAGATCGTAGGGCACATCTTGCCAAATGCACTCCATTTGATGCCCTGAGATTCAACATCTGTACACCGAGGGAATATTCGAGGAAGTGAGGACTGGAATAAAGAAATACCAGTCAATGGACAGGGGAGTATTGCGCCATCATGCCCTCTATGGGTTGTGTGCTTCGCCGTAATTCAACGCGCCCTCAAGCGCATCGTCCTCTCAGATGGAGCATGGCCATGCTTGTTCATGTTTCTAACATTGTCCTCAATGGCTTCCCCAGGAGGCTTCAAATCAGGTCTCTGTGTAATCCAGTACCCTGGCCTTTCCGTCTCGCAGTGATAATACTTCTGTCACTGCAATCGCGACCTCACCATCCCTCAACGTATCCCCCTCCTCGGCTCAGTACCTGCGCCCCCGACCTGCGCCCAGCGCCTCCTCCAAGTCTACTTAGAGAAATGGTGAGGAGCAACAAGCAAATACCGAAAATTGAAATTCATATGCGTGTCTGTGGTCTTTATGAGAAAGATAAAGTCGGTATATACGACAAGTCAAATGATTCACTGAACATCCAATACATATACTCCGTATCCATCACATCTTGTGCTTATGGAGGGTCCCAGAACAAGGCACAAAATATATCCAACAACCTCAATCCTTCGCCTCATCATCAATCTGTTTCCTCAACAACTCAATCTGGTGTTTCAAGTTACGCCAGAGGACATATTCATCCAAGCCCTTCTCCTTACTTGTCTTGATTGTCCATCCATCCACCAAGTCAATCATGTCCCAAGCATCCTGTAATTCCTCTACCTCATTGATATCCACTTGCTCGTCACCGTCGGTATCTCTCGCGATAGACAACAACGCGGTCACAAATGCCTCTTGCATGTATGCAAACGAGAACCCATCCGTAATCTTCGCTGCAGCCGGACAGATCTCATCTGGGAACTCGACGTCCTTGTTATTGCCCAGTTTCTTTTGCCAGTACTGGCAATACTGTACTCTCTCGTCAAAGTTTGGATTAGGGAACAAGAACTTCCGATCGAATCGAGATGGTCGCTTCGCAATGCCCGGGTCAAGACGGTCGATGTGGTTAGTGCTCCCTATCATAAACACGCCTTCGTTTTCGGACACTCCATCCACGGCGTTGAGGAAGAAACTGCGCAGTTCGTCGGTGACGAGACTATCAAGATCCTCGAATACCAAATAACATGGTGCCTCTCGTCGTGCCAGATTAAAGACGGTCTTGATACTAAACTGGTTCAAGAGTAGTTTGACGTAAAGGGTTGGAATGGATGGTGTTCGCTTGTACAAAGTCCGCATGGTTGCTTTTATCGAGAGAGTCTTGCCGTTGCCTGGGGGGCCGTAGAATATCACCCCTCGTTTCCACGGCACGCGAAGACGCTGGTACTGTTCGCGAGAACCGAAGAATCGATCGACGAGCTCGACAAGGTCTGTTTTCATGCCTTCATCGAGAATGACGTCTTCCCATCGCGACTTCTTGACGCTTTCGTACAGCTGGGAATCTTTGTACCAGTACCCTTCGAACACCCAGACTTCGCCGTGCAGTGAGGCCTGCCAACGACCGACTGTCGCTACCAAAGTCTCAACGGCAGCCTTGTCGCCTAGAATGTACTGGTTGCGGGTTTGAGGCCAGGCTTCTGTGCCGTCACGGCCGTCGACAAAGTAGACCAGAAAAGTCATGTTCTGCCATTTGTACATGTAGGATTCGAAGAAGGCCTCTTCCGCCACCATGCCATTACCGCCGTCAAGACGCTTAAGCGGCGGCATGAATAGAGTCCATTTCAAGGAGTCTGGATAGCCGTTCGGTTTGCCGGTTGATGGCGGACTGGTCGATTCAATATTGGCTTTGCCAGTTGCGGCGTATGCCTTCAAGTTGCAGTTCCATTCTGGAACAATTGTAATGGGAACATCTCTATGTGCAATCTGTAGACGACTGAGGATGAAAGCATCTGTGTTCACCCGAGGCGCATTGGCATTATAGAAGAAATCGCGAGCAACTCCATTCGTACTAGCGGCGTGGGAGACTATGCCCGAGTCGTTGTTATTGGAAATCTTTTCCATGGCATGAAGTTGTTATTGTTCTCACAAATCAATTGTTCGTTGTGTTGTCTGTAAATTCAGGATGTTGCTGCGAGAGGTCACGGCCAGACCTTCAGCAGGCACCAGTCTCCTGGATGACGATCCTTTGCATGAACCAAGCCTTGGAGCCATCGGCCCTCGTGGGGGCTGAAACTTGACTGTCGCTCTCCGCGAGGAGTAGATGCAAAGTCAGCCTGGTGCGCCTTGATTTTTCGAAACCTCATCAATGAGGGTTTGAGACACGCCCTCCTTTTTCAATTGAGCATTGATCTCGTTCTCAAGCCAGGCCCAGACATTTTTGAGCGCAGCCGTCGGGTTATGTTGGTACTCTGCCCAAGTTCTGTCAGTGCTAGAGATTAGTCGTATTGCTTCATCAACGTTGTATTCGATTTCGCCATTGATTCTGATGCCATCCCTCAAGGTCTTACTCAAGTTATCGAGCATGATACAACTGAGCATGTTGAGCATCTGAAAAGACTTATTGTCCTGGGCCTGATCAACGGGCTCATAGCCTGACTCTGTGCAAGTGCGACAGAGATTCCAAAGTGTCCATAATTCCGTCAGTCGGATGGGATGATGCAACTGTTCGTATATCACTGGATGAATGTATCGTGCGATGACTGCCGATTGCAAAAGAGCCTCTGACCACTTGGCCGACTCTATAAGACCTTCCATGAGTTCGTGCCGTAGCTGGAGCCATGGGTAGTGATACAGCGGCCAACATCCTATCTCAGCGAAAGCTGCCATGGTTGTCCTGATTTCGTGCACATGTTTGGTCTCCACCACTGGCATCGACTGAACTCTGGAGGATAACTGTGCAGCATGATTCTCAATTGCTTTTGCCTTCTGGGTAGTTCTAGTTGGCAGCTCTGTGGCATTTTGCTCGCTCATGCACAGCTTGCACGCACAGGTGAAAAAGTACCGCTCCTTGAGCTCCCGTTGTCGCTGCTCGAAAGAATACTTCCCGTCAACATATGAGAGAGTGATCTCTTCATCTTTGTCGAGCGGTCGCAAGGCGTGCACAGATATACTTTGGTAATTTGAAGCTCTGGGCTCGGACTCGCTCTGCGACACGTCGAACCGTACGTATGCATTCGGCGCACACGAATGATTGAACATCGATGCCCTAGGATGTAGCACCAGACCTATTGGTTCAAAGTATGGGTTTGTGAGCGTGAAGGTGTTGATCGTCAGCTGCAATGGTCAGATGTCGGCATTCCAAATCCTTCATGATGTTCTTACCGTGCATAAGACTCGCAGTATGAGCTGCAGATCCAAGTCTGATCCGGAGTAGGACTTGATAGCTTGGGTCATCAACAGGAGACTTTCCCACCGTTCTCCTCCAGCACTGCAGATTTCGTCTACATGGCTCTCTAAGCCCAGAAGTCCGTCCCATTCACCGACAGGAAGCAGACCTGCGCTCCGCTGCTTCAAAAGCCGGATCATGGCTCTGACGTTGCTGGGCAGAATCTTCGGAAACAAGTCTCCGTATAACTTGCACTCTAGTCGATGGTACCGTGACCATGCTGATTTTTGGCACTTCTATGGATGCTGTCAGCAATTGCTCAGATCTTCGTTGTTGTCAAGGACACCATAATACCTGATTGCAGAATCTGACCACTTTGCACCCACTACACTTCTTTAGGCCTGGGGCTTGACCATTCGCATCAGCCTGAAGTTCTCGTGGTGACTTCAAGCAGGAATAGCAATTGTTTGGAAGCCTGGCCGTGTTCAGCGCAACCAGCAGTGGCTGTGCCACGTACATGATTTGTGATTTTGCATCGACATGTTTTGCGGCGTGGACGCTTCTGCCACCGCCAGCTGAGGATTTGATGTAGATACTATCATCACGAATGACCTGCTGCACACTGTTTGAGGCCATTGTATCTGACTAGCTCGTTGTCAGAGGGTCCATATTGTTGGCTGTGTTGGCCATGATAGAAAACACTGATACTACAGTCGTTTCTCCCGCATTCGAAATTTGCTGGATGGGTACCCACCCTGGAACTATGTTTGAAGGTGAGGAACGGGAGGATGTTAGGACTATGAACATTAATGAACGCTGCCATGAGCACCAGAAAAAAATCCCCCTCGCAAGGCTGCGATGCGGGGAACAGAGCCTTACGGTCACTCGCAACTTAGTGAGCCCGGGAGAAGATGCCTAATAATTTATTGGACAGGCTGATTAGGCTTTACTCCGTAGTGAAATCTTAAGTCCGTAGCGCCACCAAATATTTTTTCCTCTGTCGAGTCCGCAGTTTGGTTCTTTACGAGTTCGAGACTGCGACGCTGGCGGAGGTGGTGTCGGACTTCGAGAAACCATGGAGAAACAATCAAACAAGCCACATAGGCCATCGAAAGAGAAGAAGAAACCACAGAGAGGAGAGAAAAATGTCAAAGCCTTCGCTGTTGCCAATCCTGGGCGCCTTGCGAAGCAGGCAGTTCGGTCAAGCGACATCAATGAGAAGCGGCTGCATGTTCCTCAAGTCGACCGAATCCCAGAGGAAGCACCTCCGATCGTTGTGGCCGTCGTCGGTCCTCCGGGGGTTGGCAAGACCACTCTCATTAAAAGCATAATCAAACGATACTCCAAGCAGACTCTGTCGCACCCTACCGGCCCTCTAACAGTCGTAACTTCGAAGAGGCGGCGACTTACCTTCCTCGAATGTCCTTCCGACTCCCTCGCTGCCATGATCGATGTTGCAAAGATTGCTGACATCGTCTTACTCATGATTGACGGCAACTATGGGTTTGAGATGGAGACGATGGAATTCCTGAACGCCCTCAGTGTGTCTGGTATGCCAGGAAATGTGTTCGGCATCCTGACACACCTGGATTTGTTCAAAAAACAGAGTACACTGCGGATGGCAAAGAAGAGACTGAAACACAGATTCTGGTCGGAACTATACCAAGGCGCAAAGCTATTCTACTTGTCCGGCGTTATTAATGGACGATACCCGGACCGAGAAATACACAATCTATCAAGATTCCTGTCCGTCATGAAGAATCCCAGGCCGCTGATCTGGCGAAATAGTCACCCCTATTGTTTGGCAGATCGGCTGCTCGATGTCACTCCTCCAACACAAATTGAAGAGAATGAAAAATGTGACAGACAAGTTGCGCTATATGGATATCTTCGAGGTACCAACTTTCCCGCGGAAGGAGCGAGAGTGCATGTTCCCGGTGTAGGGGATTTGTCAGTCAAAGAAATCGAGGCGCTGCCAGATCCATGTCCCACACCATTCCTGGATCAAGCCATGGCCAAAGCAACCGGAAAGACCTCTAGAAGAAAGCTGGGCGAGAAGCAGAAAGTTCTCTTTGCCCCCATGTCAGATGTTGGTGGTGTTCTTGTAGACAAGGATGCCGTCTACATAAATGTCAAAACGAACACCTTCGATCGAGATGCAGATGACGGTGAAGAGAGGGGTCTGGGAGAGCAGCTGATGATGAGTCTTCAAGGTGAACGGAGACTGCTGGGTGAGGTTGAGGGTGGTGTTCGTCTTTTTCAGGGCGGGCAGCAACTTGAGGAAGGTGATAACGACGACAACGACACGGGCCGTACCACCAAACGAGGGATCCGATCATTGGGCCAAAATGGCACTCACGGATATGTCGACCAAGAAGAAGACGTTGTCGATGAGGGTTTTGTGAGTGGAGAAAGTAATGATGAGGCAAGTGACGACGACGAAGTAAACGATTTCCTTCAGCACACCGGCCGACCTGGCGTTGCTGAGGAGGAAGAGCTAGACGGAGAAGAAGCCCAGGGCGACTTAGAGTTCGCCGACAGCGACTCTGACCTGGGGTCCATCTCTGGCGATGAACATGGCGAGCAAGATTTTGCTGATGAGGACTCGGAGTTCGACGGGAGTGAGGATGATGGTGGTCTCCGTTGGAAAGAGAACTTGTCCGAACATGCTCGAAAACTACATGCAACCCAGGTAGCATTTCGAGCCGCTGATCTATCCAGACTGATATACGACCTGACTTTGATGCCAGCCGAAGCCATTACAAAATGGCGGGGAGGGCAGAACCATCACAACCATACCGGGCAGGACGAGATTGAGGATGAAGATAACTTTTTCAATAAAGCCAAGACTGAACAAGAGGAAGAACTAGAAGATCGACAAACTCCACGATATGACTCTGAAGCCCTGGCGCAAAAATGGGACGATGAGGAGCAAATACAAACTATCATGTCCCGGTTCACGCGGAAGTCTCTTGCTACAGGAGCCAATGCGGATTCTGAAGAGGACGAGTACGGTGATTTTGACGAAGATGCTGAGAACGAGTCTGACGAAGGCGACGGCGAGTTCGAAGACTTGGAGGCAGCAGTCGAGGAGGGCCCGGAGACTAAGGCGGAGTTGACGTTGGAAGAGGAGCGTATCAAGAATGCCAAACGGAAGGAAGAACTTAAACTTCGGTTTGAAGAAGAAGATCGGGAAGGCTTTGCGAACGGCAAGAGTGAAGTGAAGGCTACCGAGCAAGAGTTTGGGGAAGACGAGTGGTACGACGCTCAAAAAGCCATGCTCCAGAAACAACTCGACATCAATCGAGCGGAATTCGACAGTCTAGATCCGGTAGCGCGAGCTCGAGCAGAAGGATTCAAGGCTGGCACATACGCACGAATTGTGCTAGACAAGGTCCCGTACGAGTTTGTCCGCTCCTTTAATCCCAAGCTGCCCGTCATCATCGGAGGATTGGCTCCCACCGAAGACCGGTTTGGCTTTGTTCAGGTCCGCATCAAGCGACATCGATGGCACAAGAAGATTCTCAAGACAAATGATCCGCTCATCTTCTCGTTGGGATGGAGGAGGTTTCAGACACTGCCGATTTATTCGATATCCGATTCACGAACACGAAACCGAATGCTCAAATACACACCGGAACATATGCATTGCTTTGGTACGTTCTATGGCCCGCTGGTGGCACCAAACACTGGATTCTGCTGTGTTCAGTCCTTTTCCAACGCCAATCCTGGGTTCCGAGTTGCAGCTACGGGAGTCGTGTTGAATGTGGACGAAACCACCGAGATCGTCAAGAAGCTCAAACTCACGGGGTACCCTTACAAGATCTTCCGCAACACGGCATTCATACGCAACATGTTCAACTCGTCGTTGGAAATTGCCAAATTTGAAGGAGCCAGTATACGAACGGTATCTGGAATTCGTGGACAGATCAAGAGAGCTCTTAGCAAACCTGAAGGGCACTTCCGAGCCACGTTCGAAGACAAAATTCTCATGTCGGACATTGTCTTCCTTCGAGCCTGGTATCCAGTTAAGCCTCACAGATTTTACAATCCTGTTACCAATCTGCTGGATGCTCCTCCTAGCGGATCAGCCGATACTGACGGAGATGGTCAACGAACCGATGACGGTTCAGAAGGATGGCAGGCCATGCGACTGACAGGGGCTGTTCGAGCCTCGATGGGTATCCCAACACCACTGGTCAAGGATTCCGCTTACACGAAGATTGAGCGACCCAATCGACATTTCAACCCTCTCCGAGTTCCTCGTGCCTTGGCAGCAGAACTTCCATTCAAATCACAAATTACTCGACAGAAAGCAAGAAAAGCACCAACGTACCTCCAGAAGCGAGCGGTAGTGATGGGTGGCGAGGAGAAGAAGGCCCGAGATCTTATGCAGAAATTACAAACCATGAGGAACGAGAAGGCAGAGAAGCGAGCCAAGAAGCAAGAAGAGAGGCGAGCTGTGTACCGCAAGAAGGTTGCTGAGAATATGGAAAAGAAGGAGGAACGAGAGAAAAGAGAACGAGACGAGTTCTGGCGCAAAGAAGGTCGAAAGCGAAAGCATGCAGAGGCTGGCGGTGGTGGTGGAGGAGGAGGAGGGAAGCGGTCGAAACGATAGGCGTATGATTTTGGCCTTGTTCTGGTTCTATTGAAGCTCGATTGATACCCGTGGAGCTTGAAGCCATATTCTCTGTACTCCGCACTGTGTCAAGATGAAGACCATATGGAGTAGGTCAACAGATACGTCAAATATAGGCGATCTCGTTTGCATAGTTGCATGTCAAACTGTTCAATACTGTACGGAGTATCGACACCTGGTCTGTGAGGCAGGACTAGTATCCAACGAGGCGGTTTAGCGAGTGAAAATTTGGAGGCTGGGCGCGCACTGTGACACTTAGAAGAACCAAGATCGGGCCTTCCTAGGGCTTCCGGGCCCCCTGGAGGCTCCCAGAGGGCGGTTTAGGGCTCCCCGGGGTCTCGCACAGGCGCTGCGCACAGGCTCATCGCCACGATTCTAGGCGACACACTGACCGCCTGACCCGGGCCAAATGGCGCGTTCTACGGAGAACCCCATAGGCAAGGGCTAAAGCTGTTGCAGCTGCAGACACACGAGCCGAGCGAGACTGAGCGCGTGTATCTCTGTCACGGTGACACCACAGATATCGACGAGATTTGAATCCGTCATCCATACGCGTTGCAATGACCGATGCTGCTATTGCTTCTGCTATCACCGTCTATCGATGACTTCCATCTCTGTCTCTGTCACAACAACGCGTCCGCCTTGAAACGCCTCAGTCTACGCGTGTCAAGCACCGGCGCAAGTCATCAGACCCCACCAACTACCAGCTGCTGTAACTCACTACAGGTCCACTAAGCCTACCAACACGGACGGGCGAGGGCGAACGCGACGACCCTCGTGATCTGTTGCTGTTACCGTCGTTTCGAAGTCTACGTCCTCACCGATATCCTCTCCCTGTTTCCTTCACGGATCATATACATACACAGTAACCCTACCATTCCCTCCAGAACCAGGTTTGAATCGCCCACCCGACATCGCCGAGGCGGCCGACCACGACACGAGCATGCAGCATGCCGTTACGCATGCGTCAACCATGCTGGATCCACACCCGTTGACACTGGCGCCTCCGGAATCCACGATTACAAACCTTGCACGCAGTTCTGAAGATTCGAATGCCTCACAACAGATCCCTTTGAACGTATCGACGAGCGATGTCTCCAGCACAGCGGCTCTACCTACTGTCCCCGACGAGGAGGAGGAGGAGGAGGATACACCACCCACCTCGACCTCGTCTAGCCAGCTCGGGTCGCAGAAGATAAGGTCCGTAGAGTTGCAGGAACAGAAGGGGTCGACGGCGAACAATACAGTCACAGAAGCTGTACAAGAACACCGCTCGAATACGCAGTCACAAAGTCCTCCGCCGAGCAGTCTCTCCGGAGCAAAACGAACAGCAAGTGGCGAGGTCAAAAGGTCGAGCGTCAACGGACTCGCAGATGTCGTGAGCCGGTCCAAGGACTTCGGGCATACTCGAACCACAAGCAGTGTGTCAAATGGCAATATCTCAGAGGTAGGACTGGTCAGAGCAACCATGGGGGGACCAGAGACTAACAAGGACCAGCTCTCACAACAACTACGTACCAGACTGAAGTACGCCATGATCAAAGTGCAGAATGGCTGGCAGACACGCTCCCTCGAGGAAGTCGAATCTTTGGCCTCACAGTCCCCGCGTTCGACCGTATCTGGGTTTCCAAACTCGCCTCGTCCACGCGGTCTTCTTTCTCCACGAACAGTCATGTCCAGAAGTTACGGACGAGAATCGAGCGAGAGCGACTCATCCGATAGTATATTAGAAAGCCGAGGTATGGTGACTCTGAACAGTCCACAAGTATCTTCAAGACGCTCTCTCGCACCGCCCGTTGATCTTGTTCCAAGTTCTCGTCGTCGACCAACACCAAATGGCACCTATCAAAACACACACAGCGCTCGTCGCGCGTCTGATTCGTCGCGTCCTCCAACGAGTCACCGCACACCCAGCCAGAATGCAGCAATGGAAGCAGATGCAGTCGAGACACTTCTTTTCATGGCCAGTCCCAATAATTCAGGATACAATCCTAGCCTATCACAAGATTCTACGATACGATCGACACAGACGTTTGCGGCTTCACAGTTACCATCTCCACTGCGGACCCAGTTTAGTCAGACGTCAATGACATCGCCTAAGAAAGTTGCGCTTTCCAACAATCGACCGGTGTATGATAAAGCTGCGATTATTGACCGCATGCTGAATGACATGTCGGATGACAGCGATGAGGAGTTGGAGCGTGCTTTTGAACTTGCGGAGAAATCTAAAGCTTCATCCACAGCAACAGCAGCAGCAGCAGCAGCATCTACTGTGTCGACATAGATTTTCGGTTTGATTGTGGATCATAATACCCGGTACCTGTCCCTGCGTTGCTGAATCTATTGCGCATGTTAGCATTGGGATCGGGATTGGCATTTTGGTTATACCTGGCGGTCTGCTGATGGCATTTTGGTCTTGGTGTTTGGTCTTGGTGTCTAGGGGGCCAGGCAGGGTAAATCCCTTGCGTGCCTTGTGATTTTCGTTATCACATCGTTGTTCACGACGGAGCATGTTTTGGACAGATACAAAGCACAAAGCCCCGTGGGAGGGAGGAGGGTCAGCACTTTATGACCTGGATGAATGATTTTGTACATGATGATTTTGGAGGAACCATCTTTTGGACTACATATGCACATACCACACCATCATAGCATTGAGATCTATGAAGACTCTTCGACACCATGAATCTGCACTTGACATGCATTGTGGTCTGATCATTCCGGATTTTGTGATAGCGCAGTCGAGACGTCTGACTCGGCAAATGCGCGAGTCAAACTACTGTACAGTAAAGCCGACGAAGGTCGAGGAGGGGAAAATGTCGCTTGGCCTCACCTCGGGTCAAGAACATCAACTCTTGAATGCATTGTACCTAGCTATGCGGACCATGGAGTCCTCGTACCTAGCTATGCACCTATCTGAGGTTGGTATAGGGTCGTTTGTTGTTCTTTTCCCCCGCAGCTCTCAGAGGATCCAGCCACTCGCCAAGTGAGTCGTTGCTGTTCGTACATGTATAGTGAGTACACCAACGCAGACGGTCCCAGTCTGAACTGGTACAAGAATACGTACTTTAGGTCCCTACTGTTGGCATATGTGTGACCTCAATGCATATGTATGGCCCCCTCTTGGGCGGTTCCTGGTGTTTCGTTGCGAGACGTACATATCCTAGGTACATTACCTAGCCCTGGTCCGGACAGCTCTTCACATGTTCCACTTGTTCTTATTCTCCTTCTGAGAAGCCTGCATCTTTGCTCTTGGACCATCTCATTCTCGTACTGTATGTCCTGAGTACCTGTGTACTTGTGTTGACTCGTTGTGAATCCCAAGAAGTGTCCCAGGAAAGTAAACTTGGGACGTTGCACAATATTAAACAGGAGGATCCGTCTTCCGTGAAGAATAGCGAGACAACACACCACTGTGCCCATCGTCAACTTCAGCATTGCCTGCACCCCGCAGTAACCCGAGATGGCAGAAGACAGAGTCATAGGCAACATCGCCACTCTTCAAGACAAGGTCGCCGTAGTCACCGGTGGTTCAAGTGGTCTCGGACGAGCGATATGTCTCGCGTATGCTGCTGCCGGAGCGTACGTTCTCAGCGCCGACTTGAGACCTGAAATCCCCGAACAAAAAACGATTGGGGCTCTAGCGACCAATTCGAATATGGATCTTGTCACTCCGACCGTCGAGCTCGTCAACAAACGATGGCCAAGTCAGAGATCGGGTGTGCCGAGGATCGCATTCGTCAAGTGCGATGTCTCCAAGGAGGAAGATGTGCGTGGTGCAGTGGCCGAGGCAGTCAAGGTGTTTGGAAGGTTGGATGTTATGGTTAACAATGCTGGTGCGTACATCCTGACCCTTCCTCGCATCAACATGCCTACATACCTGAGACTTACCCTTCATCTGTACGATTTCACACAGGCATATCCGCCGAAGCATCCGCAAAGGAAGAAGGCAAAGACATGATACGCACACACGAGACTGACGTCTCAATTCTCGACAAGACTCTGGCCATCAACACGCGCGGCGCGTGGCTGGGTACGAAACACGCCGTCACGCAGTTTCTCGCCCAGGAACCACACCCGGTTTGGGGTCGGTCGCCTTTCAACGAGTCCGAGATCCACCGCGGCTGGATCATCAACACTGCGTCGATCATGGGCAATGTCGGAATGGTGGGCGCGACGAGTTATTGTGTATCAAAGGGAGCCGTCATGCAGCTAACCCGTGCCACTGCTCTTGAGTACGCGAAGGACGGCATCCACATCAATGCGCTCCAACCGGGATTCGCAGATACAGCTATCCTCGACACGATGATGGAGAAGACGCCTGGTGTGGACATGGCGTTGAAGATGTTGCATCCTTGGGGAAGGACAGGGAGACCGGAAGAGATTGCGAGGGCTGCGGTGTATCTTGCTGGAGAGGGCGCGAGTTGGGTCACCGGGTCAAGTGTGATCATTGACGGAGGCTACCTTGCGCAGTGAGGTGTGAAGATATGTACCTACGTAAGAGAATGGGGGTGTAAGCTCATGTCAGTGGTAGAGGAGGTCGGCGGGAGGTTTCAATTCAGGATCCTCGTGTTCGTATAGCCAAGGAAGAAATGCAGACCGCTGAAAATATCTACAGTCACTTTCTCCTCGGTTTGTTTCGTCTTCCGTAGCCTCGAGAAATGCCTAGGAAGATATCTAATCTGCTATCAACATGTCGTACAGTACTCATATACGTCCTAGATGGCTGGAGCTCGGTCTAACTTCTCGTGTGAGGCATATGTCAGTCTGTGCCATAACATTTGCCAACACCCCGACCTCAAACACCCATCTCTCCCAATCTCCCGAAACACAGTCCCGGCAATCACTCGTGCCGAAAGGAGAGATTCAAAGGACTTGCTTGATACATCGGTCTTGAAAAGATGTCATTCCGCCCGTGATATGGGGAATCACCGTCTCTAGATTCATGTCATCGGAAGGCTCAAAGCACTGTTCCGAGGCCTCGCTTACGTGGATCTGACCTCCTCTCTACACCAAATGATGTCCAGTCAACGACACTCACCGGGCAGGCATTTCGTGGGGTAGTCCAGCCCTCGGTCGATCGTGGCGGTAACGAGGCCTCTCAGAACAGTTGATCTTATGTGAATGGCGGATATACGCCGTGATGATTGATGATTGATATCCACAGTCAACACCATGTTAAGGTGGCCGAGGGAAAACAAGGAATCCCCATTTCTCTTCTCGCCTATATCAAACCTGAGTACCCCTCCAGCTCGATGTCTTACAGATACAGCCAGGTAAACAGATATTGGAACAGCATCGGCAGTCATTCACCATGTTGTATTCATACCTCGCTCTCCTTGGTATAGTGGTCATTTTAGCCACGATCATATACAATCGATGGTTCCATCCTCTGAGCAAATTTCCTGGACCGTTCCTGGCGTCTCAAACTGACCTATGGAGGGTTTACCAGCTAACGACTCGACATATGCCCGAGACACTTCTACAACTACATGAGCAATACGGCCCTGTAGTTCGTTACGGTCCCAACGAGCTGAGTTTCTGGGGGGTCGATGCCATCAACCCCATCTACAAGTCTGGTCGAAAGGTGTTGAAGAGTAACTTCTATGATGGATTCACCACCTTCCACCCGAATCTCTTTGGCACAAAGGATGAAGAGGTCAGTGAGATTATCTTGTCTACCTAGGCAACTAGTGCCAACCACTCACCACGAGAACAGCTCCACGCCAAACGACGTCGTCAGATGGCTCATAGTTTCTCAACCGCCTCTCTTACACAAATGGAATCAATCTTCGACCGACGCATTGATCATCTCGTTAGGACAATGGACTCATTCGGAACCGCACCATTCGACCTCAAAGAGCTAGTAGGATACTACACATACGACCTAATGGGCGAGCTGATATTCAACGCCGAGTTCGGGACCATGGAATCCCAAGATCCCAAAAACCTCCCTCCGATCAACGAACATATATTTTTGGGTTGTATGTACGGCATGCTCCCCTCTCTACTGCCCTATAGCATGCAACTCTTCCCTCGCATACCTCTCCCGTGGCTCCAACGTTTGATGGCTGGTCGGAAGAAACTCCGCGACCAAACTGCCAAACATGTCGCGGTGGAACTGGCCAAGGACAAGACTGAAGTCCGACATAACATCCTATCCAGGCTCACGCAAGCAAGGGACCCAGAGACAGGTGAAGAGCTCACAGAGGCGGAAATCAGTTCGGAAGCGTTCGCCTTCCTCGTGGCGGGCTCGCACACCACGTCAGGCACCTTGACGCTGCTGTTCTATCACCTTCTCCACAATCCGAGTGCCGCGAAGAAGTTGACAGAGGAGTTGAACGGTTCGCTGTTGCAGATGCCTGATCCGAAACAAGACCGATTACCGTCGTACTCGGGCCTGGAGATGCAATTGCCCTACGCCACGGCCTGTATCAGGGAAAGTTATCGCATGTCTCCGGTTTTTTCGATGCCGTTGCCCCGAACGATTTGTGATCCGGCCGGTGCAGATGTTGATGCTCATCATATCCCTCAGGGTGTAAGTTCACTATCCTACACCGCCCTCCATACCCTATATCTACCCACCCCGGGCCGCATCGTTCCAGGTGACGTGCTTACCAAACACATAAAAAAACAGGCCAATTGCTCAATAGTGAATCATGCTCTCCACCACAACCCAGAGATCTGGGGCGAGGATCACGACGTCTTCCGCCCTGAACGATGGCTCGAGGAAGGGAACGGTACATTCTCTCCCAACGACTTGTTACCCTTCGGAACCGGCCATCGTGGATGCATAGGGCGCAACATAGCAAGTATGAGCGTTGTCAAGGTTCTGGCGACGCTGTGGAGACGGTATGAGTTGGAAGCTGTCGACGCCGATGAGGAGTTGATTATGGAGTCTGTGGGTATTGGAGAGAAGAAGGGACCTTTGATCGTGAGAGCTAGACTGAGGATGTAGTGAAGCATGAATCATGACGGCGATGATTCGGTGATTCGATGGTTCGATGGTTCGATGAAACTATACACAAGTCTATAGAGATTTCGTGGAGTCACCGAAAGCTTAGCGCATTATCAGCAGTTTGGTATTGATGCTCCGTTACATCAAGAACCAAGCAAACCCAGGGCGCCAATATCAGAAAGGACCAATGCTGTCTCTCTTTTGCGACACTCGTCAACTCGCCGCCCAGCGCATCGCGATGGCTTCAGACGTAGATGGGTCTCTCCCGCCTTCTTGCGGTATCTTGATCTCTAAAGTCTCCAGAACTTCCGTCCATCCTTTCACCTATCCATTTGATTCTCTGCTAGGCTTGTTAGACCAAAGCAAGACCAGCCGCAAAAGGAGACATGAGTCTAACCGCTGCATTTTTCCGCCCGTCGACCGGTTCGAGTCTAAGTCGTGAGTGTCTTGGAGAAAACTGATACCGATTCGACAATCTCCCCATGATAGAAGTGTATGTGTAGGGACGTGTCCTGCTCTCTGTAGCATGGTACCATGTAGATATTGTGTGAGCTGCTGTGCCTCGATGATGTTTCTCAAAAACTGTATGTAGTGATGCATTTTGACAATGTCGTGTCGGTATAGCTATGAGTAGCCTACTCCCTTGTCAATCCCCAATCAACAGTTGTCGACGGTATTAAGCCTCCTTTTGAGACCAACAAGAGCTATAGTGGCTACCAAAACAGTTCAGATGTTTACTCATATGGATAATCTCATTCATTTTTCATCTCCTCGCCTCCTGTCAGGCAACGAGAAGTTTGCCAGCGAGGTGTTGAGTTTGGTACACTGGCCAGATTACGTCGACAACTCCCAGGAGAGTATATACACCCATGAGGCATTGGCATGTGGACGCAAATAGGAGCAGCCTTCAGCACTCCCTCTCTTAAGAGTTCTCGGCAAAGAACGATGTGATGAATATGATCTGTGCCACAAACACGTTGACTTGCCCGTAGTGACGTGTCAATGGGTGTGTCTCCAAACCTCTCATCAAACTCTGTACATCCATTACGACCGGGAGGGTCTTGCCAAACCTTGGGGCGGAGGTGACAATAAACCCACCGCTGGTGATGATCAAGTAGGTATGTTGAGGTTGTTACCTCCAAGCTGCAGTAGACAGCCCGAGCCGTGGCTGTATCATCTTTTCCAACAAGTCATTTCAACTTATCCCAACAAGTCTCCGCACAGCTTCGTTGCATGAGCCCCGCTAACCCAAGGTGCTCCTCTTTGGCTTGCTTGAGGTGGTCTTTGACCATCCTCTTGACCCGCATCAGCATCCCGGTTCGCAGAATCCTACCATGGGTTTTGTCAACCACCTTCACTTTTGAGTTAATATAGATATATATGATGGTTTCAGACTTGTTCCTATAAAACCAGTAGGTGGGTTGTATCGCACATTGCGATTGTCTCGTCGTCAGCGAGGACTTTGAAATTTTTCTTCTTGCGCCTGGCAGATAGCTCGGGAGCTGCTGTCGGAGTCTTCTCTGGCTGAACAGAGACGTTTGATTCGCATCTCCCTCCCCATGAGCATCTTAAGGCACGATCTTGTTTCCCATTGGGTCATCTCTGAGTACGCAGAGTCTTCTTCTTTCAAGTCATAAAAGCCGCAGAAAACCAAGCAGTACTGTTGGATCCTTATGTCTCTCTGGATTCTCCGACGTTCTAGTGGTAAGAACTGCGCACCGCCGGACGAGGGTGACACGAATGTACTCTTCAGCTTGCTGGTTATAGTCGGCATTCCGTCCCCTGCTTGACCAAGGGCCACGGCGTCAAGGGAAATCCATGTCTCACACCTGCATGAACATCTTGGTTCGTTCTTCTGGCAGGTGATCTCATTGACTATGTCTGCTTCGCCGAGAGTCTGCGCAAGTACCTTGGCCGTGGCCGTTCAAGGAGGCACTGGTCGTACGTCCCAAGGACACAACAGATCCAGACATACTGGACAAGTAAGTAGCCAGTCCGGTGCAACCAATGTACGATCTGGGATACCGTGTTGACGTTGTCGGCTATGTTCAGGATCACAGCGTAGCAACGTCGACTGTGATACAACGCCGAAGATCGGTTGATGACCAGGAGGAGTGTAAGGACTTCGTCATCCGGTCGTTCCAATTTTGGAGAATCTCGGCCTTCTCAGTAGCCGTTGATTCGGTTCGTCGCACATGATAGGGGATCTCAGTATAATGATGAAAGAAGATAGTTCCATTCTTATAATCACTCTTCGTAGTCTTTCCAGCCTGGTCACCACGTGCCCCAAAGCATATGATAGGACTAATGGCCTGCAAGGTTTTGAGGAGAGTGTGACTGCCGTGACAGGACTTAAATCAACGGTCGGGGAGGGGATATGTTTGTCGAGGTGATAGCCACCACAAAGCGGTCGTTATGAGAGCAATTCAAAGTCGACCACTCTAGAGATCAAGACACGTGCTTTGTCTATCTCAGCCGAGGTGCTGGGCATGGCTTAGCTATCAGCCAGGGATTGTGATGCCGAGTGGCGGTTGTGCTGCATACCAAACGAATGCTGCGGCGTCGGTTGGACCGAATCAGCATCTAGGAGCCAAGATTGGTAGGGGAAGGAGAATAAAGTCTCTGGAATGGATTCAATCACGGCGCGTTGCATATCTGCCCGCTGGCTCCTCTCTTCCCTCTTTTCTCTGCCTCCCATAGCCATTGTGGAAAATCTTCTGATCTGTGTCATGGTTGTTTTACTAGACTGAAATGTCAGGGTGCACAATGCGTACTGGACAGATTCCGGCACCGTTTGGGTCCACCAGCAGACCGATCCGATGGAGTCGGACGATAATCTGAGACACAGATCCCATTGTTGTTCCGCATGTCGCGACGCCGCGCTGACACCTCCATAGTGTTCTTCAGTCGTCCGTATCTTTGCAATGTTGAATTGCAGAAAAATATCCGACAAGAGACTTTCTGAGAATCGAACCGCCAAAAGAGGATGGATAGGGGTGTGCCAATGGTATTATACACCAGAGACACTTTTCGAAGGCAGAATGGTGCACTCGAACCTTCCACGCGCTGCACACGCATCGTGAGCGGATCCGAGATATATTCTTGACCAACAGAAGGCAGAACGAAGTATGGTTGAGACCATGGTTTGTCATGGGATGCTTTCGGAATTGTGAACAGGTATACACCTCAAGTAACCGGGAGCACAGCACAGAAACCTACCGCCAAAGGGAGTGTGTAGACCTCAAAAGAGGCAGCTGATATATATAAAGAGAATATGACCTTCTTCGACGTTTAGAAGAAGATAGACAAAAGTACAATACAATCCCGTCAACCAGGGATCAAGGCACAGTCAGCATCGATAAACGCAGCTCAAGCAGAGCGAGGAAGGGGCTTTTAAACACCTCATGGTACTTGTAAGCTCAGAACGTCGCCCCTGTGCCGCCGTACCCTGTGCAGGAAGCAATGAGTGGTAACATGTCAAGTCCTACACGAGGTGTCTTGGAACTTCAAGCATGAAAGGGAAGTGAGTACCTAGCTTCAAGAACGAGTGCTGCACGATTGTCAACCAGTGCTGATACTGTAGCGAACCCAAGACTTCACCGCACTCGAACTACTTTGCCAGCAGTCACAGTCGTCCGATCAGCTGCCGTGACACATGTCTTGTCGGCTCGTTATGGAGTAGTGAATCTCGCCTGGCTAAGTTTCAGTACACCGAGGGCAGCATGGTAACAGATCATACAGAATGAACATTCGATTGCCCTTCATTGATGACACATCCACTCGCATGACACCGCAGGTTTTACCTCGGTGCTGTGGCCAGGCGCCTGTTCCAATGAGCCGCAACAACCCAAGGAAAAGGTTCAAACAAAGTCGAAACAATGACCCAAGACCACCGTGCTACACATAGGTTAGTCATGCTCCTGTTCGTTTGATTGTGTACCCATGCTGTACAGGTGTGAGTCGACCCTCGAAGCCGTTGTATTGAATGTAAGCTGTGTTATTGAACCAAAAGTTACATACGTACGGAGTACATTGGAATGAAATCATAGCCCAAAACGATTCCACAAAGGCCGTATACCTTGCCGTCCAACCGAACCCCTGTGAACTTTGCAGGATTAACAACAGCGACATTTTCACCATCCACAAATACCTTCCTTTGCGAATTGTAAGTCGCCTTTCAGTAGTCCACTTCCGTGTTCACTTGTAAATGGCAGATAGATATCAGTTATGCAACAACATCAGGGGCTCGACCGTCTGCTTCTTTGCCTTTCTCATTTTCAGATAGAGAAGGTGATCCAATATCTTCTTGTTGAATTTCTGCCTCGATCAATGGTCCAGTGTAGTATCGCTTGCCACCGAGGTACCAGAACACCGCAGCGCAGAGCAAGATAAAGCCCAAAAAGACAATGGCGTAGTTCATGTTGTCAGGTGTGACGGGTCGGATGGTGGGAAGGATAAAGATGATGGTGACGAAGAAGGTCCAAATGCAAGCCCAAGCATTGACAAACTTCGAGTATTTGCCCATATGCCAAGGGCCGGGTTTGAATTTGCCGAATGCGAGTTTGCAGGCGATGGGAATGACATACGACCAATCAAGCGCAATCGCACAGACGTTGAACACGCCCGCAATGGCAATGTAAGATCCCAGTGCAATCAAGTTGATGGCGATGCACCAGAAGATACTGATCCACACCGCATACAATGGTGTCTGCGTGATGGGGTTGATCTTGGTCCAAACCCACGACAAGGGGATCAGCCTGTCACGGGAAAAGGCGAACACTGTCCGCGCCAACGCTTGCGTTGCCGTAAAACAAACAAACTGCAGGATGATGAATGCGCAGACTGTGAAGAAAATGCCGGCTCCTTTGCCAAGGGAGTTGTAGAAGATCTGAGCGACGGGTTGGAAAATTGGAGAGGCGAGGATCTCGGCCGGATCGCCCATACAGAAGCAAAGCACGATGTTGAACAGCCAGCCAAGGACGTAGGTGCAGGCCATGGCCAGCGAGATTGCCCAGGGTGCTTTGATTTCAGGCTCCGCAATTCTAACTTGGGTCAGCTATTTCGGGTTGCACTTGGGCTACAGAACCTACTCTTCAGTAATGTGCGCAGTAGCATCGTAGTCTGTCATGGTCCACGATACTGACAAGAAGCCGAACAAGAACGACCAACCTACGGGGAACCAACCGGCGTTCCCTTCAACGTGGGTAAAAACGTAGCTAGCATCGTGCTTGTTCTCGGTTTTGGCCAAAAGAGCAACGGCGCAGGAGATGAGGATGGCAAAGTGGAAAATGACATAGGTCTTGGTCATCTTCTCCATCCAGTAGGTCGACAGAGAGTTGACGAGGCCACAGAGAACGGTCAACGCGGCCATGACCCCGACAGTCTGGCCGGTGGTGGGGAACCACTTGAAATCACGACCGATCGAGACAGCGGCGAGGAGCAGTTGAGCAGAACCGTACTCGGACGAGGCTATTCCAGCGACTTGTCCTAGTAGGTTGATCCAGCCAGTGATCCAGGAGATAGATGGTACCCATTCGGTTGGCGCCAGTCGCGAGACAGTGTAGTACAGGCCACCGCATGTTGGATAGGCAGACACCAATTCGGCAACGGAGCACGCAATGCACATGCAACCGGCACCAGAGATCAGCCAGCACCATACTGCTGAGGCCGAGCCACCAGCTTCGAGGGGATATATGAAAGTGGTGGCAGTAGTCGCGAACAGACCCGAGATACTCACAGCGAAGGAGAAGGTCGAAAGGTAACCGAATTCACGCTTGAAGACCTGCAAAGCAGTTAGATACTCGAGTAAACCGCTCTCTACACTTTGTGTCGACGCACTGGTTTGTAGCCAAATTGCTCCGCTAGAGCTCGATCGGCTGCGCTGAGCTCATCCAACTGGACCGTCCTTCTTCTTCCGTGAGCGTCTTGAATCTCGACCATTCCAACGCTGTGTCTGCGGAGATCGCTCTCATTGAGAGGAGCCGTAGTTGTGTCTACGTTCATCGCCATGATGTGTGTGCGTTCCCACTTCGTAGGAGAACTAGCCAAGGGGAGGATAAGTGTTCAACGCCACTTGCGATATCGAACGACCCGTTTGAGACAGGTACAATAGAAGGACTGCGTTCCGTCTTGTTCGTGAATCGGCATGTGATGCTAATTCGTAGTAGGAGGAATGGAGGGCAGGGAGGGGCCCGTTCAAAGCTTCGTCCGTTTGCCTATATATATCAAAACTCAGAGGAGGAGGAGGGAAGAGAAGTGTGTGAGAACTGCAAGATAGATGTAGGAATTTGCGACAAAGAGATTCGCCTAACCTAAAGACATCGCCATTCGCCCTTCGGGCTACCTTTCTTCCTCGATCATCCTCGGTATGGATCTGAGCTTTTTGGCGGCAACTCCCAGCAAGGTATGACTGCGGCTGCGGAGCCCATGGCAAGCGATGATGTTGAACAAGCGTGGCGTGCCCCAGAGGAGGGGGGCCGGGTAGGAAGGCCTAGTAGGGATGAGGATTGGCCATCATGAGGTGAAAGGCGAGAATTGTAACCTGTGATGGACGGACGATAGGGCGACGAGGGAGTTGGTGCAACAATAGAGAGGCCGGTGGCTGGCATTAGCGGGGGGGTTGATGTACAGGAAACTCCAGTAGAAGCTTCACTAGCCTGGACACTGACAAGCATTTCCTCTCTCCATGCTTGGTAGAGGTTAGTGAGAGCACCACACTGGAAGTACGAGCTGGAAAAGGCGCCCGAATCCATCAATCCATCAATCCACCCGGCCCAAGCACCTCAAAGCTTGTCCAAGCTCCGGGCCGCCAAAGCTTGTCAACGCGAGGCATTCTACATACTGTAGGCAGTGTACTGAACGCCTCTTCTCACCCAGGCAGCCTGCAAGAGTCCTATGTACGAGACCAGCTTTACGGAGTACACCCGACGCACACACCCACTGCTATCCACTGCTGGTAGATCTTCTCTTCTTCTCCATGGACTAATGGTCTTTTTCTATGTCGAAACGAAAATTTCGCAAAGTCCAAATTGCAACCAAGGAGACTTGCTGTAAGAGAAATGACACCTGCATCAATTTTCCCTGCAGGCGGGTCTACCACGAGGAGGCCCCAGTCTTGTTAGGGCACATCCTTGTGGCACGAGTAGATTGTGTGCCATCATCACCGCCGTCAGCCTCGAGATAAGGCCATCACTCATCGAGCAGTGTTTCGCTTTCTTTATCTCGCCATGATAACGTGCTAGCCTCGATGCCGGCTGGGATAGCTGATTACCCAGAGCAACCATCCTGCATCGAATAACCCAAACAGGCCTCGGTTTGCAGTCCCCTTGTCGTCTTACCCCGGCAAATGGTACCCTGCAAGCGATGCCCGCAGCTTCGTCTCGTAGGGTGGTGGACCTGTTACATGAGAGGAGATTGGTGGTGGTTGTCACGAGACATCTGAAATCCTGAGTGTTGGGTTTGCTTTTGTTCACCGGATACGAGGACTCGGAAGTGCGTTCGGACAACGAAACTTTTTTTGGTCAGGCAGGGACTTCTTGCCTCGGTTTCTAGCTAGTCAAAATCATCGCAAGGGCATACCATCTTTCGTCTAGGCCATGCATATTGGCCCTGTCAAAGGCGAAGACCGATGATCCAAGCATCGTAAGCTAGTGTGGACAGTATGCTTGCAAGGCGCCGAGGATCGCTTCAAGAAAACATGGACATTATTTGTGCAAGTTTTTGGCATTTTCTAGGAGTTCGACGTTCTACCTAGGCCATATCGACAGCTGAAGTATGGTCAGGCAAAACGCTCTGTGCAAAAACGAAATCAAGATGCCAGGTGGAAGCTCCCAGGCTTAGAGGATGAGGCAAAGGCTGCCAGCCAAGTCATCCCCGTCCGCCGTCCCCTTTTGGCAGCTGTGGGCATAAACGAAATCTGATCTCTGCCCAAAATCATGTCGTCCAGTGAGCAGAAGATGCATCACGGCAACGCAAGAACGGCAACTAACGGCACTGCTCGATGGTGTTGAAGCTCCTTCAGCAACCGAACGCTGAAGTCTGCAGCTCACCAACCACCGACGTTGCCAGCAGCACCATTGTTACCGACAGAACCCCAGCTATCACCAGCAGTGGCAGCAGTTACGTTTTCCGCATGCGCACTGACGGTTTCATTGCCAGTGCTAGAGTTACCGCGAGTGCCCCAAGCATCTCCGCCTGAACCGCCGTCGGTGGTCACCATGTCGAGATCTTCCTCCTCTTCTTCGTCGAAGTTGAGAACACCATCTTCTGGTTTGAAGTGTTGGAGAAAATCGGGCACTTCTTGATTTGTTTCCATGAGGATCTTCGTAAGGAATTCACCCATCGGCTCGTCTCTCTCGTTGTAGAATGAAGTAGCAAGGCCTTCATTTCCGATACGAGCAGTGCGACCTGTATCTCTTGTCAGCTATGATTTGCTTTCAGTGTCGGTCTTTTTACCGATGCGATGAATGTATTCGTTCTGACCATCATGTTCGACAGCTGGCAAGTCGAAGTTGATGACATGCATGACGTTACTAAATCCCAAGGCGTTAGCAGGGAATTTTCACACAAAGTATTAGCACACGTACCGAATGTCGAGACCACGACCAGAAACACCAGTAGCGACGAGAATTGGGGACTGTCCAGCCTTGAACGAACGACTAGTATAGTCAGCATATGCTCATCCAAATGCCAGTATTACTCACATCGCGTCTTCACGTTCAATCTGAGTACGATCAGAATGAATCGAAGTTGATGGCAATCCCAGGTTGAAGAGGTAGTCATCGACGAAGTCAGCAGTCTTCTTGAACCGCACAAAGACAAGAGTTCGAGAGGGTGGCATGGAGATGAGTAAGTCGTAGAGAGCTTTCATCTTCTTGTCCTGGTCTGCCCACAAAACCTGAAAAGAGTAAGCAAAGTGGGTCAATATACCAGCTGAGCCCAACGTACCTGCTGCTTGACGTTCTCATGCGTAGAACCAGTACGACCGATGCTGACATGAATATGATCGGTTTCCAGGAACTTGGCTGCCAGTCTCTGCAGACGCTTGGGAAAGGTCGCGGAGAACAAGAGATAGCGATGATCACCATCTTCATTAGCATCTGGAACATTGTTATTAAATGACAACATCGTCAGCACAGGCAGTGCCTACCACCACCACCCATGATCTTCGCCATATCCTCCTCCCAGTCGGAGTGAAGCATCTGGTCTGCTTCATCAATGATGGTGTACCGAACACGAGACAGCGAAAGGGTATCGGGCCGGCTCATGAAATCGAGCAATCGTCCAGGAGTCGCAACCAGAATATCACAACCTCGAGACAATTGAGAAACCTGGTCACGGATAGGAGCACCGCCGTAAGCAACGCATGGTCGCATCATGGAACGATAACAGAGACGACGGGCCTCGTCAAAGATCTGGCAGCATAGCTCACGTGTCGGCGCCACGACAAGAATCAAAGGTTCAGCGCGAACGCGATCACGAGCCGGATCGAAGCCGACAGCGAGATTGGGGCGAGGCGCAGCAAGCTTCTTGACTTTGCCCATAAGTTGGGAGATACACGGGATCAAGAATGCGGCGGTTTTGCCAGAACCTAGAGCAGGTTCACCACTGTATGTAGCGTTTCGAAAATGACGGACTTACCAGTTTGCGCAACACCAATCATGTCATGACCGGTAATGACAGCAGGAATGGCGTATGCTTGGATGGGGGTAGCGAACTCGTAGCCGCAATGTTCAACGTTTTCCAACATGACGGGGTGCAATCCTGCACTCTTGAACTGCATAGCTGGTCAGTTTGGACAAATGTTGGACTGAGGGAGGAACTCACGTCTTGAATGGGTTCGACTCGAGTCTTGGATTCGACTATGACCTTGATAGTGATAAGGCTGCGATTGAAGTCAATGATATGCGGTGGTACTCGAGCATGAAAATGTCTTACTTCTTGAACTTCTCACCGGCACGATTGAGGTAATCAGCACGAAACAACTCTGCCTCGAGCTTCTCATTTCGCGGTCCGACATCACCGTACTCGGCGTCCCACTCGTATTTTGCTGCGTCATGAGCCCAGGTGCTGCTCTGATATCTGCTGACCATGTCACCACCATTTTCCTCATTCTGAGGTTCTTCGGCATGAAGGACGGTCGTAGGGGCACGGGCACCATAGTCGAAAGACTGTGGCTCGACCCAACCGAGTTCGCGGGCACGTTGGAGGCTTTCAGCATCAACGCGACCGGCCTGGACAGCGCCATTGGCTGCTCCTGCGTCTGCGATGGCAGCCTGCATAGTGGCAGTGTCGAAGGTACCGTTGGTATGGTATTCTGTGAAAGTATGTCAGTAACCACAAGATGAAATCAAGAGAGTAGCTGCGATGAAGCAGGAGACATGTTGTGTTGATCAATGTAATGGCAGGCATGAAACCTCATGTCGATTTGGGATTCAAGTTCCAGCAGGTCAAAGGCCTAGAGAAATGTAGACGGCTGCGATCCCAAACGCGCCAGAGGGTAGATGAGAGAATGGCAATCAGGCAGAACGTACCACTATGAGTGTTTGCCGCAAAGGGCGGATGTTCTGGATGGTCCCAGGTAGCCATTGCTGAAGAGATGGGTCAGCAACAACACCCAAGATTCGCAAGAAGATAGAGACAGGAAGAGGTGGTGGAAGAGAGATGAAGAGAGAAATGTGAAGGGGTGAGAAAGATTGAGGAAGAATGAGAAGATCGAGGGGCAGGCAAAGATTTGTGGGCGAAATTGAGGGCGCAAGCAACCACGCAAGACTCCCCAGATCAAGAAGCGTACTTTTATCAATGGACTGCAATGTGAAAGTGAGAGATAGTCAAGTCTTGAACGAACCTGTGCACTATCAAGACAGAAGCGAGATGGCTGCAACAATGCAGCAAATAAATTGAGGCGAGGCGAACTCAGTACTGCTGCCGAACAGAAACAGATCTTGTGATGTGTTGAGACGGTTCTTCCCACAATCATCAGAGAGAACTCATCAATACCGCCAGATCTCGATCAGATCTCAATCATCAACAAGAGAGTTCCGGAATCCTCAACGCCTGCGCAGGATGAGCTGCTCATTGCAGAAACCGGGTGACAGCGGGTCTCTGATTGACCGCCTGAGATTGTAAACAAGGTGATGATGCATATTCACAGACCTCACCTGGGCCGGTACAAAGACACATGAGAATCTTTGTGCAGTTGGGCGGTGTAGGCTCGTCCTGTTCTTCTGCTTCTCTCCTCCACGCCTACCTGGACCTTGGGCAACGGAGCACTGATTCAGCACGTTACTTCTACCAAGCCGGAAAGGCTGTCGAGTTTCCTCTCGGACGGAAACATGAGCGAGCATGCTGGAGCACACATTGTCGAGATTGTATACCCGGGTAGGGAGTCAGCATTTCCACGTCAGTCCACACCACCCATGTACACCACCATCGTCGCACCACAAACGCAGGTACAGGTACCTGTGTATCAATTCTCTCAAGAGAAGGAAAGCCACAATAGCAAAGATAATCAAGAAAAAGATCACAGACAGCTTGGACCAAGAAAAGTGGAAGGCCCAGAAACACCATCCACCATGACGGGCGCTCCTTGGGTAGTCAACAGCATCGACTCCTGTAACCAGACAAATGAGACAGGAACTCACAGTTCAGAAGCATAAGCAAACACTACCTCCCGCAAGACTTCTGACAAGACCTGATACAGCCGACCACATGGGAAGACAAAAGGGACCATTGTCGTACCTATTTATCCACATGCACGACGAGAAGAGAAGCTGTGGCC
Organism: Rhinocladiella similis; assembly: GCA_024082115.1. Lineage (NCBI taxonomy): Eukaryota > Fungi > Ascomycota > Eurotiomycetes > Chaetothyriales > Herpotrichiellaceae > Rhinocladiella > Rhinocladiella similis. The sequence continues at coordinate 2,499,358 of JAMRYE010000013.1, read as the reverse complement.
ACTGCAATTACATCTCCCAGCGGCAAAAATCTCTTTCAGGGCTCAGAAGCTTGAGTCTGGACGTCCCATACCTGCCATATCTGCGAATGCAAGGACACGCCTGCCGGTCTTCGGTATTCGCATCTGGAAACTTGTACTTGCGAATGACAAGGCTGTGGCGTCGAGCTGGTTGGCCTGCCCACCGTTTACACAAGCAGCATGCTCTTTGCAGAACAGAAGCAGTATTTGAGATGTATGCAGCTCCACGAGAGGTATAGAATAAGTCCCATAACGATGTAGATGCTACGAAGCCTTTCGAGCAATGATTGTAGAACGCAGACTGTTAGCTCAAGCTACAGTAGGGACGAGTACGGTGAAGCAGGTCTAGCAATGGCGCTTGTCCAATCAGCATCCACCATGCCGATGATGTTCTCACGTGATCGAGCTCCGTCTCCCGTCTCCCACGAAAAATATCTCTTGGCGAACGAAATTCACATTCCCCTCACAATCCAGAGGAAATTGAAACAGCACAAACTGCGACTTTGCACCACCACCACCGTCAACGCCCTTTCCTTCCTTCCTCACAACAAACAGCAATCATGACGACCCAACAAGGAGCCATTTCCAAGAGACGCAAGTTCGTCGCCGACGGTGTCTTCTATGCCGAACTCAACGAGTTCTTCCAGCGCGAGTTGGCCGAGGAAGGATACTCTGGCGTCGAGGTCCGAGTCACTCCCACCGTGACCGACATCAGTACGTGCAGATCATGAGAATGGCGATGAGGTGGTCAGAAGAATTCTAACATAACGTCCTCCAGTTATCCGAGCCACACACACCCAAGAAGTCCTGGGCGAGCAAGGCCGACGAATTCGCGAACTCACCTCTCTTATCCAGAAGCGATTCAAGTTCCCCGAGAACAGCGTCTCCCTGTACGCCGCCAAGGTGCAGAACCGTGGTCTCTCCGCCGTCGCCCAGTGCGAATCCCTCCGATACAAGCTGTTGAACGGTCTGGCCGTGCGAAGAGCATGCTACGGTGTGCTGCGATTCATCATGGAGAGCGGCGCCAAGGGTTGCGAGGTCGTTGTCTCTGGCAAGCTCCGTGCTGCTCGTGCGAAGAGCATGAAGTTCACTGTAAGGACCCTCTCTCACATACAATTAGCGCAATGGTGATGATGAACAATATTGACACAAAATCCCTAACAGGACGGCTTCATGATCCACTCCGGTCAACCAGTCAACGACTTCATCGACACAGCCACTCGCCACGTCCTGCTGCGACAAGGTGTCCTGGGTATCAAGGTCAAGATCATGCGTGGTAGCGACCCAGAAGGAAAGGCCGGCCCTCAGAAATCCCTCCCAGACTCCGTCACCATCATCGACCCCAAGGAGGAGCAGCCCGTCGTGCAGCCCATGTCGCAAGATTACGGCGCCAAGGCTCTGGCTGCTCAGCAAGCTGCTCAAGATGCTCGGGCAGCCCAGGAGAACGGCGAAGGTGGCGAAGAGACGTATGCTCAGGAATAAAGCATGGGATTTTCCAGGCGTTTGTTTGTGTTCGTTTAGCATACCTTCCTACCTACGCAGGGTGAAAATGTGAAGAAAAGGGAAACTACCGCGGGCTACACCCCAAGAATGTGGCTTGGTATGTTTCTTGACTTACTGAAGACGTGCCATGATGCAGAGTTTTGATCGTCAATGAAGAGATGAGAAATGCATCAATCATAAAGACATGTTCTTTGATTCTCGATTCTTTGATTCTTGGGTTCTTGGGTTCTTTCAGTGCACAGCCCTAGGGAACTTCTACTTTTCTATCATTTGGACTGCGTCTCTCATTTTCTTTTCTTACAGCGCCAATTCCCAGTGCACATTGAGTCATGCCACGTCCAATGCCTCATCCGACGCTCCTCAGCAAAAATGCGGTAGCAGATCGCTCATAGGAAGACTTCCACATTGAACTCCAACGCACTAACAGGGTATTTGAGCTCAAACTTCTCCAACACAGTGGGATGTAGAATGCCAAAAGTGCCAATAACGAGGTCCTTCCCGGCGATCTTGGCATGAATACTTGCTCCGTGTCCAGCAAAGTACGTCGGGTCATCCAACTCCTCGATCCAGTAGTGCATACCCTTTGCGTTCCCATTCTTGATTTCCAGACCTTCCTCGTGGGTAATGAAGGCGGTTTGCAGCATGGCCATAACACGGTCAAGAAGGCCATGGACAACCTCGAAACCAGATGTCTTACCATACCATGCTGCCGCGAAATGCCGCTCATTGCGGGACTTGCGTTCCAATGATTCGTCTTTGAACGCTACATCCGACACTTCGAAGATCTTCATAGGTAAGGAGTGGTGCTTGTTTTCGCGGATCGTCTTAAGCAGGCCAGGAAGCAGCGTGGTGCGAACGACTTGGTACTCTGCTGTTTTGGGGTTGGCCAGGCGCACGGCCGTCGTGCCATCATCCTTGCGGTTAAGCCAGCCGAAGTTCTCATTGTGCGAGCACAAGATCAGGGGTAGCACCTCAGCCCAGCCGGCCATTGCGGCTTCGAGGCGAAGAATATCAGACAACTTGTTGACAGCGAGTGGAGCTGCGACCGTGGCGCCGACCTTGGGGAAAGCACGAGGAAGTTTGTTGAAGCCATAGGCAATACATACGTCTTCCATAATGTCGGCTTGGTGGAGGACATCGGCACGGGTAATGGGTACGTCAACGTCAATCAGGTTCGGACTGGATTTCGAAGGGCGCGCGGTGTAACTCATTCGGGTGAGTAGAGTGCAGACGTCTTGCGCAGTGAGAGATAGTCCACTGCAGCCGTTGATGTAGTCTACTTCTGCTTGTGTCGCGCGAGGTGTAAGGTCGGGAACCTGCCGAGACTCGCCGTTGTGCTCAGACACGATTTGTATGGGCTCCACTGTGAACTGCTCTGCTGTATATTGCGAGAACATGGCGACAACCATATTGACGACAATTTCCAGTTTCGTTTTGTCCGTGGCCGTGACCTCGATGAACACATTTTTCGTGTCGAGGGTGATTTTGCTGAGATTGCCGTTGATAATGGGTGGTAACGAGCACACGTCGCGGTTGGAGTCGTAGATGACAGGATAAACCGGAGAGTCTCGAATGATGTGCAGATACTTGCCGAGATGCTTGTCTTTGTCGTAGAAGTCCATCAATTGCTCGCCGTTCATTTCCGTGGTCTGGTTTAGAGGAGCGAATTTGATATCCTTAGGTGGCAATGCTTCGTATGTGAAAGGTCCTTTGATGGTGTCCAAGTCATGCGTGCCAATAGATACAAGTGTCCGTTGTCGGGCAAGGTTCTGATGGAGCTTGTCTTGGAGGTCAATAAAGGAGTCGTATCTTGCCTGGTCGAATTTGATATTTCTTAGGATTGCTCCCGAAACATACGGTCGTATCCTCGCCGTGTCTTTCTTAACTGTGATGGTCTGCAGCTCCCCCTCTGGCGGAGCCTTCAGAACATACTTGGGTGCGTCTACTTTGCGGTTGAAGATGTTTAGCATAAGTTGAATACCTTCGTAGCATAACATGTCATATCGGTTGGCAGGGATTTCGATTTTCAGTTGTGGCGGCTCTTGAACACCGTTCACGATTGGGCGTTCCGTCAACGACGTGTCCTCGTCTAACTCAATACCGAAGTCGAAACATAGCTCATCGAATTCTTCCGTCGTGTAATCTCTCCCCAGTGCCTTGAAGAGGGCAGCCTTGTCCACAGAGATGGTAGGCATTTTGCGCTGGACTCGACGGGAGACTGTCCTTCAATTGGCAGTAACAATTGTCGATTGCTTTGTGACACGACGTACTCGTGAGAAAAGAGGTCGTTGGCCCTTCAGGAATCGGTCGGGTTTCTCTAGATTGTGCTATAAAATTGTTTCACTCCCAAAAAGCGAGTTCCCAAAGAGTCATATTCAAGCTTGGCATTTGAGGCAAGCGCCACATATCAAAGTGGGTGTCAAGCCACAGCTGGCCGACACCCAAATGATATGACGGAAGCTCAATGGTAGAGTGATTATTCCACCTTGCAAATTCCCCCATAACAACTGTTCCCAAGTCCCTGTGTACCCGAAACACGACATCTTCCACGGGGGCCTCACCTCAACAATTGCCATCACTTTATTCGGCCCTTCATAATTGCCCTTTCGCGGTATGTTGACCTGTTCGCCCAGCCCACTGTTATGAACCGCGCAGCCTTCCAACCAACAAGGCTACTGTCCCTCCTGGCTCGAGTTTACTCGGACTGACAAGATTCCCAGCACGAAATGCACTGTAATCTCAACTGAAGCCTCATCTTGAACAGCCTTTCTCCCTATTTTAGGTTGCCCGACTTCACCCCCGTCCTGCGAGTTGCCACGAATACCACTCTCCCGTTGTTGGGACAGCCAGAGGATCACGCGATACACCATACATCTTAAGTACATTGAACATGGAGGGACAAGACAACAGCGATGAGCTCTACCCAATTGCCGTTCTGATCGATGAGCTGAAGGTGCGAAGCCGTCGCGTTGGCCTAGATGTTTTGGTCCAGACTGACGTGGTTGCAGCACGACGATGTCCTCCTTCGACTTAATGCGATACACAGACTCTCAACAATTGCTTTAGCTTTGGGTCCTGAAAGAACAAGAGATGAGTTGATACCATTTTTGGACGGTCTGTTCCATGCGCCCCGATCGATGTTCTCAACACTGACCTAGAATCAGACTCTGTTGAAGATGAGGACGAAGTCTTGACAGCATTGGCTGAAGAGCTTGGAAACTTCATCGAATATGTCGGCGGTCCAGAACACGGCCATGTTCTACTGGCGCCACTAGAGAACCTCGCTGCAATCGAGGAACCTCTCGTGAGAGACAAGGTATGGAGAGGATGGTGCGTGATGATGTTATGATTCTGACTTGTACAGGCCGTAGAATCTCTTAACAAGATCTGTGAACAGTTGTCGGAGCGACAAGTCGAAGAATATTTCATTCCTCTTACAATTCGACTTTCTAAAGCCGACTGGTTCACTTCTAAAGTCTCGGCTACCGGGCTGTATGTCACTCCTTATCGAAAAGCAAGCGCAGCTTCCCAACAAGGCCTTCGGACTCAATTCGGCCATCTTGTTCATGACGAGACACCTATGGTCCGACGACAAGCAGCAAACCACCTGGCCAACTTCATCAAAGAAGTCCCTACAGACATCGTCATTGACGAAATGATCCCCCTTTTCCAACACCTTGCAAGCGATGATCAAGACAGCGTCAGGCTCCTTACTGTCGAAGTCCTGATCTCGATTGCTGAGGTCATTCCCAAAGAACAGCAGCCTAGCCACGGAGTGTTGTTGACGGCTTTGAGAAGTCTGTTTGAAGATAAGAGCTGGAGAGTCCGATACATGGTCGCGGAGAAATTCGAAAAGATCGCCAAAGCCGTCAATGAGGAGGTTGTCACCCGAGACCTAGTTCCAGCGTTTGTAAAGCTGTTGAAAGATAGCGAAGCAGAGGTCAGAACAGCAATTGCCAGTCAGATCCCCGGCTTCTGTAGTCTGCTTGACCGGGATACCCTGCTCAACGAGATCATGACGAGCATAGAAGATCTTGTTTCGGACCCTTCACAACATGTCCGAGCAGCTCTCGGAACACAACTCAGCGGATTAGCACCAATCCTCGGGAAAGAAGAAACAATCTCTCATCTTCTACCCATGTTTCTCCAAATGCTCAAGGACGAATTCCCAGATGTCCGCCTTCACATCATTTCGAAACTCGAACTCGTCAACAACGTCATTGGCATCGATCTACTCTCACAGTCTCTCCTACCAGCCATCGTCCAATTGGCAGAGGACAAGCAATGGCGCGTTCGCCTCGCTATCATCGAGTACATCCCTTTGCTTGCTAAGCAGTTGGGTATGAAATTCTTTGATGAGCAATTGAGCTCTTTGTGTATGGGTTGGTTGGGCGATACAGTCTTTTCTATCAGAGAAGCTGCTACACAAAACCTCAAGAAACTCACGGAAGTGTTTGGTGTAGAGTGGGCGAAAGAATCCATCATCCCCAAAGTCGATGCCATGAGTAAACAAGAGAACTACCTTTACCGGATGACGACTTGCTTTGCTATAACGGTATGTGGGAACTCAGATCCTCAATCATGATACTGTAAACTGACTTATTTGTTTGTCTAGACGCTCGCCCCAGTTGTCACGTTCGATATCATCCAGGAAAGCGTGCTTCCCATGATGGACCGTCTCGTCACCGACCCAATCCCCAACATCCGATTCAATGTCGCCAAATCATACTCCGTGCTAATCGACACCCTCCGCCGCCTACCTGCCGAAGGCACACTCGCTGAACTCGAGGAGTCAGACTCGGCCGCTTCCCAGCCCAATCCCAAGGGCGAGGAACTCATCAACGACCAGATTATGCCCAATTTGACGAAACTACAAGACGACGCCGATGTTGACGTCAGGTATTTTGCCACGATCGCAGCAGGAGGTACCTGGAATGCCGGCGAGAGGATGGATACGGGACAGTAGTGCTCTCACGATCAATCTCCTGCTATGGGTTCTTCTATGCCGTGGTTTGGGGTCGTCCTCCGGTAAAAAAAAAAAGAGAATCGGGAGCAGTGCGCACATGGACTAAGCATGTATACTTCGGAAGCCTAGATACGTACCGGATAACGAGGTAGCTATGGGAATGAGGTGAGCTTACGCTAAGCGAGTGCATGAACCTGTTGGAGACTCGTCCGTATGTGCGTGCGCGTGTGCATGTGCGGGTGTGTTTGTGTATGCGTATATGTGTGTGTGTGTGTGTGTGTGTGTGTGTGTGAGAGAGAGAGAGAGAGAGAGAGAGAGAGAGAGAGAGAGAGAGAGAGAGATGCCAAATTCAAAACAAGATAGCAATAAGAATAAGAATAGAAAGGAAGTGCGAGGCGGATGTTATACTATGTTTTGCTGTACTATGCTCTGTTTGTTGCTACACCAGCCCTTTATCAAAGTAAACGGTACGGGTATGGGAATGGGAATGGGAACGTTCGAACGAGGGTATTCGATTTTCGTGTTTGGTAAACAGCGAAAATGGTTCAAGTTGAACTCGAATATGAATAATATAGTTAATGGATTTGTACATCATCATGGATCTTTGTGCAATTGTAAAGTCGCTCAAGGATGTATACATACACGCACACTGAAAGACACGCACATATACACACACAACTATATAAGTTTTGGCTCAAATGCAAACACACGAGCTAGTGAGCAGTACGGACTAGGTAATCCATTCCATCGTCCTCCTCATGCTCCAGCCAAGTCGGTGATGCACTTCCATTACAGACCAAAGCCGATATTGTATCTGTTGTCATCGATCAATCGACCATATCTGCATCATGACAAAAACACTGATTAGCACAAGTCATAATTCATCACGATCAATAGAGGTTAGAACTTATGTGTATGTCTGGGGATGTAAGTGTAGGTGGGGTGGTGCTGTGGAAGTACTCACTCGAGCAAGAGCCTGAAATACCAGACTTCAAGATCTTCATTCCTAAGGACTCTCTGGGCCCAATCTCGACCTGCCTCTGCGATTCTCTTCCCCTCGACCCGTCCGCTGACCTCTTGGTCAAAGTAGCGCACGCTCTCGGCGTACTCGTCACCCACGAGACCGAGCGGGACATAGTGCACCCACGGCCTGAGCCACTCGTCATGCCACTCTCGAAACACTGCAAGTTTGTAGACGAGACTCTTACTCAATAGCCACGCATAGTATCGTCCCGAGAACGCGTTCCCGTCAATATCCAAAAGGTACTTGGACGCCAGGCCATCGAACATGTTGACGGGCTCGACGGTACCGAAATATTCGCGCTGGGCGTCACAATCGCCCGGGTCGCATTGGCCAATGTAGGTGAACTTGACGTCGAAATAGTGCGCCATGTCCGCGGCGCTGACCTCCTTCTCGCGCCACACGGTCTCGGTGGCGGTCGAGTTGTCGAGTTCGAGAACCTTGGCTTTGTTCAAGGGTTGGATCTTGGTGAGAAACCGTTGGCGATGTTGGCGCCGCCAGCCACCGTCGCGAGAGAACCCGCCTGTCGTGCTGCCGCGCCAGTACATTGTGTCATTCTTCTCTTCCCACGGCATGTCGCGCTCCTTTTCGTAGCGGACGCGGCCCATGTAGTACCATGGCGAAGGGTACAGGATGTCTTGGAAACTAGAGATCTTCGATTGTGAGAAGATTGGGAATAGTTCGTGAGTCACGTCGAAGGCGTTGGGGCGATCGAAAAACCCAAAGGTTCGTTCCATGGACGGGGAGTTGCAGATGTCGCTGAATGCGGTGGTGTTGCTGATGAAACCAAGCGGGAGGCCCGAGTAGGCTGTTGTGTTGTCCGGGCACGAGTCGTTCAAGCAGACACGGGCTGGACTGTCCGGCGAACATGACAAACGAGAGTCGCTCCAGGTAGGCTGGTGGGCGAATCTGTTGAAGCGGGTTGTTTTGTACTCTTTAACGCGAATGCCTTCGCCTAGGTCGCTGGGTCGCGGCGACCACGAGTTTGAGAGTGACTGCGCAGTGTAGGCTTTGGGTATGTTCTGGTCCTTTGCGACTTGGACATGGTGTAGGAGGTCGTCATGTTGCATTACCACGCGGGGTTCATCGTGGATATTGAACGGCAGGTCCATATCCGGGAGCCATTTGATGAACTCCTTAAGCATGATGGGCGTAGCTTCTCGGTGCCATGCATACATGTCGCCTCCTCCTTCGATCTTTGTGACCTGACCGTTCCGGATCATGACAGCGATCAGCGCATTGTCGAACCCGATCGCTTCTCTCGTTCGCTCCCGAATTATATGAGGCTCCAGCGCCCAGAAGGGCAGAAGCTGGTGGTAGATGGTGTCATATTCGTCTATTAATTCGACCCCCCTCTTCTTCGCGAAATTGTACCATTTGTCAAAATGCGGTGGAGGTGGCAGTTTGTACCGCCTGCGGTATTCCGCTACGGCATCGCTAAGAGATCGTGACTGACGTGCTCGTACCGTCTGAAAGTCCCCATCTGCTTGCGCTACGAGCTGGTGAACTGGGTGGAGGAGTGACGTCGCCGGGAGGAGTGGTTGGTTCTCTTCGTGCGCATGGTGGCCGTGGAGGAGCGAGGTCGACTCTTCAATGACCTGTGGACGTCGTAGGAGGAATGTAGTGAATGCGATGGTCGCAAGTAGGCAGATGAGGGCAAGGGATCTTCGAGACCTTAGCATGCCTTGGACATGGCTCCTATTCGAGGCTCGCAGATATTCATGCATGGGCAGATGGCTCGGGGATGGAACTCTGCCTCATGCTGTTCGTGTGGTACAACTCCAGCGTGAAACAAAGCGTTTCGACCAGCTCTTCTCTGAAACGAACAGCAAGATCGGAAAGTAGACGGTGTGTGTTTTCTCCATTGATACAAGCCCGAAGATTCTCATCAAGTCCAAGGAAACCTGAAAGGGTTCAAGGAGGCAGTTTAGCCGAGACCACTCTTGGGGAACTAATTAGGTGTCTGACAGAAATATAGGGTCATTTGTAGCGACTGAAATTGCTACGATAAGTATTGTGTCAGACGCCGTATTTATATGGGATCGGAAACCCCATCTCGAGACTCCATCCTTCAAGCACAAGCAACTGAATGCATGTTCTCATGGGTAAAGAAAGTGCTCGAAGATTGGAACCTCTCGTCATAATCTCACCTCAATATGTCTAGGATACATCTATCTTCGACCTATAGATGAAACTATGTATGCTTATCGTTCTTTGTTGCGTACTAACGTGAGATTCCACCAACTGTGAAATTGTATTCGTTCCACCTTATTTACTCTTTGACATGCTCAATCACTCTCAGTTCGTCGAGTATAAATTCACCAGTGGATCGTAGGTATCATTCCCATACGCATCTCCGCCGAAGCTCAAATAACCATTCACATATGGTTGGGTAGGGAACTTGGCCAATATCGAGCTTGCATTCCCAAATACCCACACAGTCTGCATACCTGTGAGAGCTTCATCAGTGCTGCCTCGAACGCCCTCTCGCAACTATTCACACGAACGACTCACCCATTATCATATGCTGCAAGACATGGCAATGCATCATCCAAGCACCAACATCTTCGTCAGTCACTCTGATCCGCCACGCCCGCCATCCTGCCGTGGTCTCTGGAAGTCCCGAGACAGCATACCTATACATCATCGTCGTATCGCGTCGCGCAGGGGTATAGTTGGAAAACTTCATTTCGTTTGCCGTGGCATTGTACGTCCCGTTCCTGCGACCCAAGGTCAGTGACAACTGCTCTCCCATGCAAGGAAAATTCATTGACCCACCCAGAACCAAGGTCAAAGTAATGCTTTCCATGCGCATGCATGGGATGAAAGTCCCAACCACCAGTCGGACCAGAGTTACTCAGCCACACTATATCGAGCACTTCTCCAGGTAATGCAGGGAAAGAATTCGAGTATGGATCCCAGCCTCCATTCTCGACGGCTGCTGTGTAATTCGGCGTTTGACCGGTCAAGTACAGCTGTACGAGATACGGTAGGCTGTTGTTGGACTGTCGCTGCGCTGTCTGCCAAATGAGATTATCTTGTCTGTGCGAGGCTCACCGTCAGTACCTAATGCTTCCAACAGTGCAAATGACAAAAAATGGGCTGGTAAGGTAGGTTAGGTCAAGGTCGCACTCACGCCCATTGAAGGGTGCCATTGATAGTCCCATTGACGTACGACCCGACTCTGATTTGCTGTTGCATTGTTATGTATACCGTCCGAGTCACCTCGGACAGTTTCGGGAATTCTTCTTGCGGGTGGAGTGCTTCAAGTGCATATTCGGCCCATCTGGTCACATTCGTCGGGAGAGTGATTGGAGGTGTTGCAGGTAGAAGCGAAGGCCGAGTCGACCCGCTGACATTGTACTGCAGTAAAGCGTACCCAGTCACGTTTGTGGGCCTGTCTCGACTCTCGTAGCGGATCCAGAAGCTGGTCTTGTTGGCCGCGTCCAGCTCGGCCTGTGTCTTTGTCTTGAAAAGCACACTGAACCGTTGGCCACTGCCGAGCTGGAGGTGATCGGTACTCCAGGGCTTGGTGTATTCACCGTCCGCTTCGATGATCGTCAGGTTCTTGTGCCCTTCGATTCCAAGAGTAACCAGTGAAAGCGCAGTAGCACTGATGAACCGCCACCTGTACGTTGTCCCTGGCGAGACGTTGATGACATGTGGTGTACATGTCGCATCCGTCGCATTACTGAAGGAGGAGTTACCACTGAAGCCGTTGATCGAGATAGCTTCTGGCTCGCCCGACCACTTGAAAGGGTTGGCGACCAGACCTTTGAAGATGGTACTGTCATTCTTGGGGAAATAGTCCTGGATGAAGAAGGATTCGTCGTCGTCGTAATCGTACGGAACCTTATCTTGGTCCTGGACGATGATCACCCCTTGCGCCGTGTTCGACTGGAATTCCACGTGCGAATGGTAGAAGTAGGTCCCTCCATCACCAACTGCAGGTGTTACACTGTAATCAAAGAACTCGTTTGGAGCAATGGGCCATTGCGAGACCTGAGGTGTTCCATCTGAAAAGGGAGACGTTCGTAGACTCAAACCATGCCAATGCTATCGGTACATCACTCTCAGCTCATATCTCCTCCCAGTTCATAAATGTAACGGTGAACATACCACAGTAAGATTCTGATCAGGGATCCTGTTATACACCCTCACCCATGTTGTGAAGTTCTCCTTCATATGAAGGGTTGGACCGGGGGTTGTGCCATTGATCACCACCGAGAACCGCGTCTGGCAATTGATGGTTAGGTTCTTCGCTGTCGCAACGAGCACATATTCAGGGCTGGCTTCTGGACTTGGAGGTATAGCACAGATTGCTTGGATCCATAGAAGGACGGGTAATAGTCGAAGCAACATGTTGGGTTTGACCAAAGCAAACAATTACGATATCATAGCGGTGAGCTCATGTAGCTAGAAGGATGAGGCCGTCATATACAAGTACAGCCTGGTCAGCATTGACATGAACTAGAGCTTCCTGCAAGATGGCACATGCCGTCATCTCTGCGGAACACAGATCGCCATGTAGGTTCAATAATACCCTCGCGAGGACCATTAACTTCCTACCAAAAGTAGTAGGGCTGACAGGGCAAAGTCACTCCCGCAAGACTCACACTGTTCAGGGCGCCTGAGTTGAGCATTGGCCAGAGAATCGGCAACTAAAGTTTTGTGCTTCAGGAATCGATCGTCAGGCCCCCAGGGCAGAGACTCGGAACGTTGCGAGATCGAACGAAGTGGCGTAAGCTCTTATTGTGTTCCAAGTTTGCAATCTGGCGGCAAGATAAGCGGGAGAAACTCATGATCCTGCAACTTGTTCCTCGTAGGACAAATGATGAGATGTGCTAATCATCAAAGGATTATGGGAAGAATGTGAGATGCTGGAGTGGATATACTTGGCTGCCCCCCCCCCACTGACCCACGACTTGCCCCGAGGACAATTGATTGACACGTTACAGGAACCATTTCGTAAGCTACGTAGTAGTACCCGTACTCATACAATAGTAGATGTTCAGCACTTCAACAAGATCGTCTGTCCACATCAGTCATTGTAGGGGCCAAAAAGTCTCTAAGCCTCATAAGATCGTCCAACTCGCACCTCCTTCCTTCCCGCCCACAGAGGTCGCATGTGTTTTCCCTGTATCATTATGCTCTTGGTTGAGAGTAGAGTAATCAGCACTTGCGACCGTGTCACGCAAGGCCAGGCATAACTCTGTCCGCTGGCTGAGCTTAATGCTTTGAACTGGCCGTGGCATGGCTCAAGATGTGTGTTCATCATTCAGTATCCAACCAATTTCCATATAGTCCCAGAGATCTTTCTACGTACGTCTTGCGCAATGCCAGCCCATCCTCGTGCCTGCGTGACCAAGTTCGTCACACCAATGATCCTTCTCGTGAACAGATCCGACTGATCGAAATCATGGGCATAGACATCCCAATACGCTTGACTCCCAGCGACTCTCTCCAGACCCGTAGCGTGCGCATGTTCCTCTGACGTCTTTGACGCGATCACCAGCGCCCGTCCAATGATGCTTTGATCGCTTGCAAGGCGCGTTGTAGCTTCGACCACATCCTCTATCGAAGCCATGCCACCTCCCGCAAGGACCAACGCGCCCAACGACCCCAGAATAGGCGTGTCGACAAAGTAAGGATTGATCATATTCACCCTGATCCCATGTTTTATGGGTGTCGTGATGCGCAGAGATCGGAACAGTCCGACAACGCCGTGCTTTGCAGTGGCGTAGATTGGTTGGGATGGGAGACCTGCTAGACCTGCGATGGAGGACACAAGAATAAGATGACGATCGCGCGGTGCTGTTTTTTTTCCAACCTTGCACTTGTCACTGCCCGGATTTCGTGACAGGTATGACAAAGCCAGATTCGTAGTGAACATGACTCCGTCCAAATTGGTATCCAGTGTCCTCATCCTGGGCTGAGGTGGATTGTCCATGTGCGCGTAGTCCGGTGGTTCTTCAAAGATGGCATTCTCTTCGCCATCAGCTATGCCGGCATTGGCCATGACACAGTCGATGCCTCCATGTGGACTGAGGCTGGCTGCCTGCTTGAAGAATGCTACCTGACTCTCCCAGCTTGTCACGTCGAGGTGGATGAAGTGGTGGTTGGAGTTCTTGCTGGAAGCTCGAATCTGCGCGACGAGTTCCGTACCTGTCCTGTCATTGATGTCGCCGATGATGATGTAGGCTCCGTGTTTGGCCCATAGCCCGAAACATGACTTTCCAAAACCAGATGCTCCACCAGTGATGACAATCGTCTTGCCCTTGAGGTTGTCGTAGTTGATGGCTTCAGAGCAATCGATTGCCTCTGAGTGGATAGAACTCGAGCCGTAGGGGACTTCGCCAGCCGTTGGTCGGGCCATTCCTCCTCACTGGCCTGAACCTATGTTTACCAGAACAGACCAGTACCAGCAAAGGCCCGTGACAGGAGTGCTCTTGGGTTTTTGCAATGTTGTGGGTGTTTACGAGCTTGAGTGTGCCAGGAAAGAGAAGAGGGACTATTGCTGATGGCTCGTCGTCTGGACAAGATCTTTCCGAGGCAAGCCTATTGTGGAAGATAAATATAGCTTACCGCCAGAGACCATGCAGTCAACATGACAGGTTTCCAGCGCGACAAGGCTTCAACCATAGATTAGGCGAGGCAACAAAAGCACTTCGGTGAACCCACAAGAGATCGCAACTTTTCGGAAGAATTCCCACCCTCTTGTGCTACCATAGTCCAACCTTCTACGTTGATCGAGTATTTCTCATTACAATTCTTTCATTTTGTACATGCTATATGGGTATCATGACAGAAGCGTAATATCTGGACTTTAGAGTCAATCCGACATCGTTAAGTAACGCATAACCACATAAATCAAGCAGTTTTCGTTGAGACAGTCTCGGCAGTGGACGCTTGTTCCAATTCCTTCAAGACGCTCAGTTCGGAAGGAGAAGATCCTATAGAATCCAAGCTCCGAAAACCTTCCTCTACCAACCATGTCTTTCCTTCTTCAAGCTTGTGCAGAACCTCGCAGGAGCTTCCGACAACAAGCAGCCCCGGCGGCCTTGACCCTTCTTCTTCGACTGCCTGAACCACATGCTCCAAGGTAGATCGTATTACCCTCTGGTCAGGACAGCTTGCTCGCTCGATCACAGCGCAAGGTGTCTTGGCTGGCCATAATCTGCGAGAATGCGGGGGGGTTTCTGGGTCTTGGGAGGCTGTCGTCAGACTTTGGATCAGACTCTCCAGCCTGTGCAAAGCCATTAGGAAGACAACGGTCTTGCTTGGCCGGTAGGATGGAGGTTCTGGTGCTGCTCCTTTCCGTCCAGTGCCAGTACATATAACAACTTGATCAGCCACAGCTCGGTGGGTGACCGGAATGTCGGCGAAAAGAGGCGCAGACATCGCGCTGGTGATACCGGGAATCACTCTGACTTCGAAGCCTCGATCTCGGAAGAACGAAAATTCTTCGGCGCCTCGGCCATATAGATATGGATCTCCCTGCTTCAACCTTAGCACGTCCTTGCCTTGCTTCATTGCATCTAGACCAAGCTGTAGGAGCTCTTCTTGCGCAGCATCTGCGTTGCCAGGGAATTTCCGAGCAATATGCACCGGCGTCCGGCGAGGAATAAGAGCCAAGATTTCCGCGGGTACAAGCTTGTCTGCTAGAATTAGATGTGCGTTGTCAATGGCGGTTCGAGTTGCAATGGTCAGTAGGGAAGGATGACCCGGGCCTGAACCAGCCAGAGTAATAGTACCCCGGCGTACAGGCAGAGCAGGCATGAGATGGTTGGTTGAATCGGAGCTAGGTGCTGGAGGTTGTGCAGTGGTCCTGTAAGCTTCCAATATAGCTGAGACGTCAGCATCCGTGATTGCTGCCAGTCGACTCAACGGCCAATATTCGCATATCTGTGAAAGCCATCTCATACGTCTTGTACGGAGGACTCCTGGGTCTTTGTCGCCCTCTCTCACCAACGAATTGAAAGTATGCCTTTGAGCAGCGGAGTCTTCGTCCTCAACCTCTGCGTCGACGACCTCCTTTGCGTTCTCCATCTGAGATTTATAGTCTTCTTCCCATATCCGGCGTCTGACAGTGCCCAGTCGATCTACCGCTGTGCCAAACTTGGGTGGTAGGGTAGATGCGATCTCCCGCCTTATCCGAGACGATAGTTTGCAGCCATTGCCCGATGTTGTGATACCAATCTGTAACGGCCCGTCCGTGTAGGTGGATAGAAGTGTGAATGTGCAAAGGTGAGGTGCGTCAACAACGTTCACCGGAATGCGCATGCGCTTGCAGAGGTTTGCGATCCGCACAGTTTCCGGCTCCCTCGCAGGCAATGTGACGAAGACTGCATCCACATATCCTTCCACTTCCTCTCTTCCTAGTGTTCTGAGGTCCTCCTCTTCGAATCCTCGATCTACATGTCGAATCCTGCCGTCTTCAATATATGCGAAGAGGTTGAAGTGCAGGTCTGTAGCATTCGGTGTAATAATGATTGGACGAGCCCCGACTTCGAGAGACTTGAAACACCTGGAGGCTGCTAAGGGCCCGGAGCCCAGAACGAGGTGTACCTGGTCAACACAGGTGTGAGCTGTCAATAGGGCTGGAACGGTCATGGCGTCCTGGATCAAAGACGGTGCCGGAGAAGTTGGGAAGTTGCAAGGTATGTAGGGGAGTAACTCAATTATAAACAGGACTAAAACGCCATGGCTATGCTAGACAATGAGATGAAATGAGAAGATAAGAGAAATATCACTTGACTTGGTAAGATCAGTACATGGTGCAAGAAACAAAAGATGCGCGGAGAAAGACACATCAAACATCTGCAGACGGCGAGAAGTCGAGAAAAAATTGCGGATGACGCGATTTGCTACCTTCGGCTTATCGCTTATCGTTGGCCAATCCTTATCTAGCATTTGAATAGTCAAGTGTCGGCAAAATCACGGCACTATATTCTGGTGCTTGGCAAAGTTTCGGCGGAGCATATCAACCAATACTGCACATATAAGAAGAACTCGGCCAGAAACTTATCCAGCATCGTAAACAAGGAATAAATCCAACCACATCGACCATCATGACTTCCCAACTGCAAGGCTCAAAGGTAGCCTTCATAGGCGGTGGAAACATGGCGGCTGCCATAATTGGAGGGTTGCTAGCTAGAGACATCTCCAAGCAAAACATCTTCGTATCCGAGCCATGGGACGTCAACCGGGACAAAATGAAAAAGCTCGGTGTGCACACGACGGCTTCCAACGTTGAAGCCACACAAGAGGCCGATATAGTCATTCTGGCCGTGAAGCCGCAGGTAGCCAAGGACGTCTGTCAAGAGCTCGGCACTGCTTGGACGCAAAGAACTGAGACCCCCCTGGTCATTTCCATCGTCGCAGGGATCCCGCTTGACAGTCTACAGCAGTGGTTAAAACTAGACGATGGCCGCACGCCACACACAGTGCGTGTCATGCCGAACACCCCGGCTTTGGTGGGCGAGGGTGCTTCAGGGCTATTTGCAAGTCGCGATGTGTCCGAGGCGGAAAAGGACCTGACCACCGCGCTACTGGGCAGCGTCAGCAGGGCTGTCGAATGGGTGAACAAGGAGGAGCTTCTTGAAGTCGTCACCGGGCTTTCTGGTATGTCATGAGTTTGTCGTAAGCGCTGCCTGTTGTTCCCTCTTTACTTACAACCAGCGTGGCTCAGGTTCGGGCCCAGCATACTTCTTCGCCCTGGTAGAACACCTAATCACCAGCGCAACTGGATTAGGACTTTCGACGGAGCAAGCGACGCGCTTGGCCAAGCAGACCTGCTTTGGTGCCGGCAAGATGTTGGTCGAGTCTTCCGATGACCCGGCCCAGCTCCGAAAAAACGTGACGAGCCCGAACGGGACCACCGATGCAGCTTTGAAGAGCTTCGATGCCTCTGGATTCGCGGACGTTGTAGACAAGGCCGTCAAAGCAGCAACGAGTCGAGGCGAGGAGATGGGAAGGATGTTTGGGGCGTCCTCTTAGATAAGAATGTATGGCCACGCGGCACCACAAATATACAGGCGGATGAAACTTAACGACATGAGCCCTCCACGCAGGTACGGGCCACAATCTACAATGCTCACACCGCGAACGAGTCAAGACCATGTGTCCTGCATTGCGAGAATCCTGACGCGTGTTATACCTCAACTGTGTATCGGAAAGTTGAACAACAAGACTCCAAAGCATCATCCACACGTCTCATCTACCGCACCAGCTCCCCTTCCGGCATGCCATGTCCATGCCTATGACTTTAATCTTCCTGCCAGCACTGCGCCCCCGTTGCACCCGCACTAATACACGCACTGACGAACTTGTCCTCATCCATACAGCCTCCGGGACTATAACACTGGAAACATGAATTAGCCCGTCTGTCCCGAGAACAATGTTTGCTTCTGCTGGCTGGCACATACCTGGCTGTCCTGTATCTCTAGGCCATCTTCATCTGGACATCCGAGGCCGTAAAAATATACCGGCCAGATTCCGCTCTCGACCGATTCCTGGTCCGTGCAAACCGATTCCGTGCTTGTCTGTACTATGCTTTGCGAAGCGTCGACGCAGACGCAATGGTCGAAACAGAACCTAGCTAGATGTAAACGAAGGGTACTGTACACCGCACAAAGGTGCTCATTTTGAGACCTACCCGGTGCCTATGAGGGCCAGAATGGCCAGGAAAGTCCTCATGTCGATTCTCTATGCCGGGGGTGATTGACTCGTGAAATCTGGTAGAAAATCAATTGTAATGGGCGAACAGCGGATGTATTTACCAGTCGAGAACAATGTATAATCGTGGTCATGCATGTCATAGCATTAGAAGCACGGACACATCTACAGACCCTGCTTGGAGATCTTGGGTCGCAGATCCATGTGTACGAGTACAAGTCTAGACCCGGGAGCAGTGCACCTTGGTGGCCAGTGCAGATCAATGTTGGTCTACATTGGTACTATTTTCGTGCATCTAGAACACATACCCCAGAACCGACATAGACCTTCCACCTCCACGGCGAAAGTACAGACGTACCCGCATCGTGCTTTCAAGATTACATTTTTCTGTTTGACATCCCAAGCTGCGGCGTAGTATTATTGGATGTGGACGAGTTCCAAGTATTGTGGTGATGGATGTGACAAGCCGATCAAAGAAACGCAGCCAAATGCCATGCGGACGGATGTCATTACTGAAGGCCACTGTCGACCAATTTTCCGGCTGGTCCCTGCTGAGGCAACACCACGGCATCATCTCTGCTTGCCCATTGCAGTCTGCATGTTCCCGGATGACTGACATCCTACCTTCGATCAAGCACTGGGACTTGACTTCAGCCGGCTACAGCTCATGTGGCTCAAAGTCGATCCACAAGAAAATGAAGTCCTTCGAAACATGTCAATTGTGCATTGCATTTGCACATATAGTCTGCTCGCGGCGACTGAGTCCGTCAGTCATCGGGTCTTTGACAGTGATATAGCTGCCTTACCTCTGTTCTGATGAAAGTGTAGACTTGGAACGAACTGTACGCGGCGCAATTTGGCTTCGTTGATCCTATACATCGGCGGCGAATAGGAAAGATTCGTACAGAGTGATTATGCTGGCCATTGTCCTCCTAGACGCATAATCGAGGATGCGAGTTGGATTTCCCAAAAACGTGGCTGGGATCGTGGAGCACCTCATCGATGATGAAGATAATGACGCGTGAAAGCCTCCTATCTTTCTGGAGTTTGTATTCAACCAGGAAATATCAGGTTCCGAGTGCCGAGAATGTAGAATATATCTCTGCATCCTTGCCGAGCAGCTTCTTTGGCTAGACTTCAGGTTCATCGTCATCAAAATCGAGGGTCTTGCTCATATACGGCCCGTCCAGCGAGTAGCCAAGGCGCTCATAGTAACTTCTGACGCCGACACCGCTGATGACGCTGAGCTTTTCACTGCCATGCTCGTCTCTGGCGATACGTTCGGCTTCCTTCATCAGCAATGTACCATAGCCTTGATGTTGAAATCTGCTCTTTTCACGTCCATGAATAGGTACGGCAAGGCCATAAACATGGAGTTCGCGAACAATACTTGTCGGTTGCCCGGTAAGTTCTGGCCGGAAAGTGTATTCGGCAGTGCACTTCCGCAGTCTCAGCATGCCAATGAGAATGTCTTGCTTGGGGTCTTCGTAGGCAAGGAACGTCTCCCAGCCATCATTGGCCATATAGTCTCGTCGTACAAGTTCGACTTGCGACGGCCGGATTTTGTTCTTCACTTCGTTGATACCAACTTCGCGAGTTCGAATATCCCGACAGGTGGTTCCGAAGTCTTTCATCCGTGAAAGTGCTAGTTCTCTGAGGTTACCGTTTTCAACGCCCGAGGTGACAAGGGGCATGGGGATGTCTCGTTGTACTCTGTAAATTCTGGTCCAGGGCGGGACAAGAGCCAGTATCCTTGCAACCAGGTCAACAAGCGCATTTGGGGTATAGTTCTTGAATCGGCCTGTCCGCCAAAGTTCATAGAGACCAGTACCTCGGATGACGAGGGTCGGGTAGATCTTTAATCCATCCGTTCTGAAATCTGGATTCTCAAAATACTCTTCAAACTGGAAGATATCACGCTCCATGCCAACATTGGGCAAGTCGGGCATCATATGAGAGACAACCTTGAAGCCAGCATCCTTGCAGAACTTGAAAGACTCCACAACTGCCGCAACAGTGTGTCCTCTGTTTGAATCTCTTGCCACGTCTTCATACAGCGACTGAACACCGAGTTCAAGCCGGGTGCAGCCGTACCTGAGCATATCTGATAGATGGTCGATCTGGCCAAAGTCCGGACGTGTCTCGATTGTCAAACCTACACATTTGATGGTTGACATTTCACCAGCAGCGACTGCCTCGTCGACGTTTTCGGTTTGATATCCAGATAATGCATTGTGGAGTTGGGCAACAAAGTTATCACGATAGGCCTTGTCAAGTGACATGAAGGTACCTCCCATGAGAATGAATTCGACCTTGTCCACGCTATGTCCGAGAGATTTGAGTTGATCGATTCTGCCTCGTGCCTGTTCAAAAGGATCATATCGTGCACGGATTGCTCGCATCGATGTTGGCTCGTATCCGGTATAGGATTGTGTTGAATATTCAAAGTCGGAGTCTGGGCCTCCAGGGCAGTAAACACAAGCATGCCTGATCTCACGTTAGCAAAAGTTATTTCCAGGACACAATCGTTTTCTTTACCCTGTCCATGCAATATGCTGCGAAATACCAAGTCAGTAGAAATTGAGTTTGATGGAGGTAGATGTACGTACCGGACAACGATGCGGTTTACTCATCACCGCAACCACAACTATGCCACTTGCACTCCGCACAGGCTTTGCAATCAGTTTGGGCAAAAGAGCCTTCTTGTAATTCTCGGGCACAGCTGAGAGTATACCAGTCAACGGAGGCTGATTGCTAAGCTTGTGCTTCCGTGCGACATCTCCTCGCAGTCGGTTGAGATTAATGTCCTTCTTCGGTTTGCTGTCATCGAGACTAGCCTCGTACTCTTGGATCAAGGCTCTGGCGATGTCGTTACATGCTTGCATAAAGCGGACACTCTCGGGGGCCAGGTTTTCATTCTTGCCTGGCTTTACCCTTGTCCTAACCACCGTCTCTGTCGCCATGCTGAATGACCTTACTGCCTGAATCTAGCGGACTGATTCCGAGGGAAAACAGTCGGTGGTTGAAACATGAAATTTCCATATCACGTGGCGAGAATGATGTTCTTGGCGTCCGAAATGCAATGCATTTAAAGCAGCAGCACTACGCCCAAGGACTGTTGGACCTCATCCTCCATTCTTCGATTCTGCGAAAATCACCATCTACTTGACATCCAAACTGTAATGCTCTGAAACCAACTTGAGATGTCCCATCAACTGATTCACGCACCCCAATAAGACAAACGCCCCCGAGTTCCTCTTTCAGCCTCCACACCTTGACGAAGTCCAATCTAGACTCACCCAAGATCTTCTTAAAGTTGTCCTCTGTCAGCTCCTTTCCACCAAGCGCCAACATGGAATAGTCCATCGCCGCAGTAGGTAGGTTTGCTTCGTCAATTTTCTGGGGGAAACATCATCTCGGAGATCAATAGTTTTGATTCCTCGTCCATGGCATTCTTTTGTATACTTCAGGATCTTGACTCAATTCGCATCCGAGTGGTCATGCATACGCCTGAAGTGATAGGCCTTCACATCCTTGATGGGCTGTAGGGTCCAGAAATCATGTACCATCCCTCGTACGTCAGCTGGTAAGAGAGCTGTGTGATCAACCTGCTCAAGCGGCTCCGTCAGATCCTATACTTCTAGCCTAGATGTTTGGAAAAACCTGGAGAATGTGGGCAATAGCCTGCCCTTGGCCTCCAGCAACGTCCACAAACGAGTTGCTTTCTGGCTGTCCACCGGAGCAGCAAGGGGCCCAAAATCATAAAATCCGACAACAGGGAAGCCTCCATCCTGGTACGCGCAGCCAAGCTGGAAAGCTCGCAAACGTTTCGGAAGCTGAGCCAAGATGGCCCAGGAGATGGTACCGTCCTGCCCGTGTCGTGCGGTATAGGGGCAATGTTTCGGATCGTCTGCTTCTTTCATGCCGTTGGCCATGGTGTACTCGTGGAATGTGACGGTGCTCGTGAGACATTCGTCGTATCTACAACATCATTGTCAGGGGCTTGATCATTAGTTAGGTATCTCTCTAGCAGTGACTCCTGCGCCCCTGTCGCCCTTGCTAGACCTGCAAGCGATCTCGTCGAATTGCTTGGTATCTTGTTCAAGACGTCCATTTCGATCAAAGTTCGAATCGTTACCAGCTCTAGCATCTGCTTTCCTCAGTGTTTGCATACTCTGCATCCGCTGTGAGATTGTACCATTGCTGAATGATACATCGAAGTGTCCGAAGGCTGTATCACATGCCTGATCTTCTCTTTGGCCTTAGCGATGACTCCCACCTGACTAACTAGATCGTTGCCATCCTGTTCGTAGTGGTCGATCGCCGAACCCAGCTGTTGGTGAAGTGATTTGGGTTCGTCAATCCTAGTAGAGTTGCTGGGCCAATTGATTACTAGATGTCATAGATGGGAATCTACATATCGGACCTGACACAACGGCACAAGGTACATTTGTTATGTATACGCGACACGTCACCCATCCATCTATGTAAGCGATCATCTGTGCCTAGGTGGCCTGGCCAAGTCTCACGAGTACCGCACCTATCACGTGGAATTGTAATATAATGGTCGGGCGGTAGGACAGGCAGATAATTCGGTCACGTCTGGGTCGTTCAATGTGTCTTTGGGCCCGTATCTCTTTCGTCTTCCGGCCTGGCTGTTGGCGATGCAGAACTTGATTGAATGATCTTCAGCACTACAAATTCTTTCTGATCCGAGAAGGACGATATTTCTCAGCCCCGATTGCAGAACCACAGAAAACCATGGATCTGGGCACAGGTTAGAGAGAAAGAATGCAATGATTGTAATGGAATATAAGAAACACAAGGAGAGGACGAGTAGATAAAAGCAGCGATTCAAAATGGACAAAGTAAGCGAGCCAATGCATAACGGTTCATTCTCGGGTTGAAACGCCTCGGAAGCTTTCGCAGGCTGGCCAAACCAATCTGGCGGAAAGCTCCAACTCCGCAGACTACGAGCTCGAATCTTGAAATCCACGGTCCTCCTGCATTGCTAAGTTGAGCATTTCTTCGCTCTCAAGTGCAGGCCTTCCCAAGTCGTAGCCATGCAGGCATTCAAGACCTGCGCCTCCTCGGCGCTGCGCCAGGCATCTCGACCGACCAGATCCTATGCTACTGTCTCAGCTGCCGCTGCATATCAAGAAACCGTGCCCAACCTCAGGATCAACTCGGATACGAAAGTCCTTTTCCAAGGTTTCACTGGCAAACAGGGAACTTTCCATGCTCAACAAGCGATTGAGTATGGCACAAAAGTCGTGGGCGGCACAAATCCCAAAAAGGTACCTCAGAGTCTTATCTGCGATGGGTGTATTGCATCGTTGAAGAAGGACATGTGTTGACCGTTATCCCAGGCCGGTTCTACACACCTCGACCTCCCCGTATTCAAGAACGTGAGCGAAGGAGTGAAGCAGACTGGTGCCAATGCAAGTGTGAGTAGCTGAGATCAAAGAGATGCCCGGTCACAACAACAAGGCACTGACATGAAAAGGTCATCTTTGTGCCTCCACCTTTGGCTGCTGCTGGTATTCTGGAGGCTGTCGAGGCCGAGATTCCTCTGGTCGTCTGCATTACGGAAGGTTCGTTCACTGAGGGCAAAGCCGGGTTTGCAGAGGCCTAACATTCATCGCAGGTATTCCACAGCACGATATGGTTAGGGTAAGTCTAACTGACTTCGTAAAGTCCCCGAACACTGAGTTAATCTTTTATTACAGGTAACCAACATCCTAAAGACCCAGAACAAGACCCGCCTCGTAGGACCAAATTGTCCTGGCGTCATGTGAATATTACCTCCCTGGATCCAAGCTCACGTACTGACTTCAAAAGTGCTCCCGGCCAATGCAAGATCGGCATCATGCCCGGATTCATCCACAAGCGAGGAAGAGTTGGAATTGTTTCGCGATCAGGGACCTTGACATATGAAGCCGTCAACCAAACTACACAAGCAGGACTCGGACAATCCTTGGTCGTCGGTATTGGAGGTGACCCATTCAGCGGCACCAACTTCATCGACTGCCTGAAAGTCTTCATGGAAGATGACGAGACAGAAGGTATCATCATGATTGGCGAAATTGGAGGTAGCGCCGAAGAAGATGCGGCCGAGTTTTTGAAGAGCGAGAACAAGAAGAACAAGCCGGCTGTAAGCTTTATTGCAGGTATCAGTGCACCTCCTGGACGACGAATGGGCCACGCTGGTGCCATCATCAGTGGAGGCAAGGGAGGTGCCGACTCCAAGATTGCCGCTCTCGAAGCAGCTGGTGTCGTTGTCGAGCGAAGCCCTGCCTCTCTGGGCAAGGCTCTTCACGAACAATTTGTCGCGCGGGATCTCATTTAAGCAGGACACGGTTGTCACGCCTTTCAACAACCTTCCATCAAAGGCCGTCGGGAATAAGGTCGCATTCACGGAGACGTTCTTGTAGTTTTGATACCCGAAATCGGGAAGCTTGCTAACACTGTACAATTGCTGCAAATGCTGCCGATATTTCAGTCCACAAGCCAAGGTCGAATTTAGCCACCTTCCAGGTCTTTGCGACCTCCAACCGCTGAATGGTTCTCGTAACGCCATTGTATGATCAAAACATCTATAGCTTCTCTTCATGCACCGTTTTCATAGTGATATTGCCCCCCTTCGACTCGCTCGCACATGTAACCAGGCTTGGAATCCGCAGAATACTAGGAATCCCTGAGATTGTCAGCTCGAACGAGTTTGCTTCACTCGAAAATAAACTCACTGCATATACTGCTACGCTGATAAAGATGGCCGAAGCGACCGCAGTGTGGTCTTCAGGATCTTCCTCCATACCCATCATCATGTGGTGGTCCCTCTGTATCCCAATGCGTTAGCATGCCGTCAATTGAAAAGGTGTCCCTGGCTTCGATTCTGTGTAACAGGTCGACATTGAAAGGGACATCAAAGGGATTAGCATCGTACCGAAAAGAGACTGCCGATGACAGAGAGGATCACGACGGCGAAGCATGATACGATTGTGCTGTTGGTACATTAGCTGGCATGTCCCAAGCGACAATTCAGGCGACTAACCAGCTCCAGGCATTGAACGCAGATACCACGGGCTTCATCTTGTCGAAGGTCCGGTCTGTAGCTGGACGTGTGTGCTGTATTCGCTCAGGTCAAGTGTTTGTCGATGGCAGAGGGGGAGCTGGTAGCTGGACGGCTATGAGCGGTCGAATGACTTCTCTCAGGGCGACCACTTGTCTTCAAAGGCGTGCGCAAGGTATGGTGGAATGAATGACAGTTGTCTGGACTTGATACGCTGTGGCCTGGATGGCTGGCAGTGCGTATAAACGATCAACTGGGATCTTTTTGGTGTTGAAGGCTGCGCAGGCACAAGCAACGCACAGGGATCAAGCCAGCCTCACCAGCCAATCGGCATTTTCGCTGGGCAGAAACACCACATCGCATGACATGGTCATTCAGTAATACATACTCTACGGCGTAGGGACTCTTCTATTCGGGCTCTATATGTCGACATTGTCTGGCCTTTCATTCTCCCTCCTACAACTGATGTTCTTCGACGCTTTCGTCTCGCCCCTCAACCTCAACTTCGTCTCAAGAATCAAGCGAGTATGGCGTGAAGCAGTTCCAACGTCCCTTGACCTCGGACAGTCCGATCCCTCTCCCCCTTCGCTATTTCGTCATTGATTTCACCCCTTCCGACAAAATCTGGGTCTCTTCAAGAGAACTCAGTTGTTACTCTCGGTTTGCAAGTTTCCTGATGCCGCGCAGAGATCTGGGCGACGACGATGATGAGCGATCCCCTCTCATTCGCGCTGTCAACATCCAACAGAGCGAAGTCCCTCAAACACCGCTTACCGAAACATCAACCTCGGAGGGTGACTCAAGTCCAAATGAACGACTTCTCTCCAATGACAGACCGCCGTCGGAGACCATTGGCCTCGAAGACTCGGTGATTGCCAGCAAAAGCACGTGGTATTTGATCCTCCTAACGACAAGTATTGGAGGACTTCAGATTGTCTGGTCTGTCGAATTGTCCAATGGCTCGCCTTATTTGTTGTCTCTTGGCATGAGCAAGGCTCTGCTTGCTGGTGTTTGGCTTGCTGGTCCTCTTACAGGAGCCCTTGTTCAGCCGTATATTGGAATTCTAAGCGATCGATGTCGGGTTTCCTGGGGTAGACGCAAGCCCTTTATGATTGCCGGTGCACTCGGAGTTGTTATTACATCCATGATACTTGCATATGCTCGAGACATTGTCCGCCTGATCGGGAGACTCGACATGGATGCACCATATACAGGAGGGTACATGACTGCTACAATAGTCTTGGCTACTGTCATGATGTGGTGTCTTGACTTTGCCATTAACACAGGTCAGTAGTCACGAAGACATGTACAGGCCGAGCTAATACTCCACAGTTCAAGCAGCTATTCGCGCATTCATTGTTGATGGCGCTCCATCTCATCAGCAAGAGTCGGCGAATGCCTGGGCCTCACGTATGACTGGGGTAGGAAATGTACTGGGCTATGTCTTTGGATACCTCGATCTGCCGAAGTACTTCCATTTCTTTGGAAACACTCAGTTCAAGGTCTTGGTTGTTATTGCATCCATCGCGCTTGGATCAACAGTCTTGCTTAGTGTTCTCGCCATCAAAGAACGGAATCCACGGCTCGATCCTCCTTCCAAAGCGGACAATGAGTCGACTGGTTTCATGGCCTTCTTTAAACAGGTCTTCGTCTCAATCAAGCGTCTTCCACCACAGATACGCAAAGTCTGTGAAATCCAGTTCTTCCACTGGATAGGCTGGTTTCCCTTCCTGTTCTACATTACTACCTACATCGGCCAACTCTACGTCAACCCATATCTTGAGCCAGGGCTTTCCGATGCTGAGGTTGAGAAGCTGTGGGCGAAGGCCACGCGAGTAGGCACCTTTGCTCTACTGATATACGCCATCACTGCATTCTCATCAAATATCATACTGCCCTTTTTGGTGGTTCCAGCTTACAACACTCGGGAGCCCCCTGACGAAGTAGATCAGATATTCGCGCAGCCTGTCCTAACCCCGACTTCACCAATCGGCACAAGGTCTTCAGAATATCCTTGGTTTGAAGCTCATCATCACCGGGCTCACAGCCAACCAGTGACACCAAAATCTCCAATTGGCACGAGGAATAATGAATATCCTTTCTTCGAAGATCCTCCTGCACGATCACAGAGTGATCTCAACATCAACCGCTATGTCTCCGGGGACTCTCACGGTTCAGATTCAACTGCAAAGAGCCCGAGCAATGTCAGGCGATGGTTGACCAAAATACAAATTCCTGGACTAACTCTCCGACGAACATGGTTGCTGTCGCAGCTGTTGTTTTCACTGTGCATGTTCAGTACTTTCTTCATCTCCACGCCCTTAGCAGCAACCGTCATGACAGCTTTTGTCGGTGTCTCGTGGTCCTTGACGCTTTGGGCTCCTTTCGCCTTGATCTCTGCGGAAATCTCTAAACGGGACGAGATGAGACGAAAGCGCTACCGACAACGCTTGATTAACGGCGAAAACGATATCACCGATAGTAAAATGGACGAAGAGGAAGATCAAGCCGGGATCATCCTCGGCCTACACAATGTTGCTATCAGTGCTCCACAGATTGTAGCCACACTTATCAGCAGTGCCATATTCAAGCTCTTGCAGAAGCCTAGAAACGTCCCTGGGGATGTGAGCGTGGGGTGGACTTTGCGGATTGGTGGAGCAGCTACCCTGGTTGCCGCATTCATTACTTGGAGGATGCAAGAGCCCGCGGATGAAGCCGAAGATAACCTGTAGTTCGCCGGGAGACGTTGGAAACGCGGCATGGCAGGTTTTCAGTAGATGCGCTTCAGGCAACCAACACCTTGATGAACATCATAGTATCGCTTCAGCATGCTGACCAGAGTCGCCGCCCATTACTGGGAGAGGGTCATCTGCTTGAGATTTGCACGAGCGATAACACTGTCCATGATACGATGGGTACGAAGGGCAGAGGCGTCTTGTATCAGTGAGGTCTTTCTGGGCGGCTGGTTCTACATCTTGTTTGAATTATATTGACGACGACAATGTCATTGAGACCCACGGTGGTCGACGTGTAGTGTCCTTCAGCACCGCCATCTCTACCGTGATTCTACAATTCGTATGCCACATGATGGGCCTTCACAAAACCCGGGTCTCGAATTCCCTCTGGGCACATGTTCCCGGTAATCCGCAACGCTTCCATATCCAAAGAATACTTACTCCTTGGGCCAAGGAGCTATTGGCACCTTAGTATCGTCGCTGACTGGGACACCAGTGCGGTACGGAGTAGGCGAAGAGGGAAAGCAGCGTATCTGTATCACCTGGTTCTTTCTCCTTTCTATCCTACGCCCGTCCGTCCACCTCACCAATCTTCGGTCCGTCTTCCCTCGTGCTCCGTATCCACCGAGAATCTGGAACAAGCAGTACTCGGTAGCACCAGGTGGTAAGTTGTACGAGCAGTAGCCCCTCTGTATGGAGTATGGTCGGACGAAGTAGAACGACTTCCGAAGTACAACCGTTCGACGATGAAGACGCTGTAAAACAGGCTGTTAGGCTAATATTCGGACGGGATTGAGGCTCACCAAGCCACCCACCGTCCTGGGGAACAAAACACCCTCCGCGGCCAATGCGGTAGGACCACCAGGTGGCCTCGCAGTGGAGAGGTATGAAGAGATCCAGCTAAACGACTAAAGGGTAAACTCTGGCATTCTGGCATATGTTGCCATCCCGTGGATGAAACTGGTGCCGTGATACAAATATTTAGATATTTGGAAACATGGCCGCCTTTTTGTACCTTGACCATGTTCCATATTTTCCCCTTGCCTACAAACAGGTACGCACGCTCCTGAGTGACGGTGTCATAAGGTAACTCGGCCATTATTCAGAAAGATCGATACTACCATCGGCGTCAATAGCCATCCTTGAGCAGTCCATTCATTTTGTCTCTTGTATGATTCATGGTCAACCCTGGGTGCTGACTCTGCCTAAAACGACATCACTACTACAACTTACAAGAGCTTACGAACTTGAGAAACGAACACAACATTTACAACAAGAATCTTTAGCCCCATTGATCGATACTTGAAGCATGGTCAGAGACGTTGCTCCCAAGGCAGGATTGCCTTCGGATTTCCTCTGGGGCTTCGCGACAGCAGCGTAGGTCACCATCCCCACGTCCATGTCCAAAGGTTGCCTGTTTGGTTGCCAAGTTGCATGGTATCGATCTCACTGACAAAATTGATCAGATACCAAATCGAAGGGGGTGCCACTGCAGACGGCCGCGGTCCAACAATATGGGACACCTTCTGCAAAATCCCCGGCAAGATCGCTGATGGCAGTTCCGGGGATGTTGCATGTGACTCGTACCATCGCACAGCACAGGACATTGAACTCTTACAAAAGACCGGCGCCAAAGCATACCGGTTCTCGATCTCATGGTCCCGCGTCATCCCCAAAGGAGGCCGCAACGATCCCGTCAACCAGGCCGGCCTTGACTTTTATGTCAAACTTGTCGACGACTTGCTCGCTGCCGGGATCACGCCGTTCGTGACGCTCTTCCACTGGGACCTGCCGGACGAGCTGTACAAGCGGTACGGGGGGTTTCTGAACAAGGACGAATTCGTGGCCGATTTTGCCAGTTACTCGCGCGTCGTGTTTGAGGCTTTAGGGTCCCGCATCAAGCACTGGATCACGTTTAACGAACCATTCTGCAGTGCTATCCTGGGGCACAGCGTCGGCGTCTTTGCTCCGGGTCATACCAGCGACAGAAGCAAGAGTGCAATTGGCGATTCGAGTAGGGAACCATGGATTGTCGGACACAGTATCCTCATCGCCCATGCGCATGCGGTCAAGATTTACAGAGAGGAATTCAAGGAGAGAGACGGAGGAGAGATCGGTATCACGTTGAACGGTGTGTTTGATCCCCCCCCCCCCCCAAGACTCAATTCCTTCCGACGACGTATAAAAACGTAACAGTCCGTACTGACATGAAGGGGCTTTGAAAAAGGTGACTGGACTGAACCGTGGGATCCCAATGACGAACAAGACCGTATCGCATGCGATCGCAAGATTGAGTTTGCAATCTGTTGGTTCGCCGACCCGGTATACTTTGGCCACTACCCGGAGAGCATGGTCAAGCAACTTGGCGACAGATTGCCCAAGTTCACGGAAGAAGAAAGTAAGCTGGTCAAGGGGTCGAATGACTTTTACGGCATGAACCACTACTGCGCGAATTACATCCGACATCGCGACGGAGAGGCCGACCCAGACGACTTCAGTGGCAACTTGGACATCTTGTTCGAAGACAAGTTCGGCAATAGCATTGGTCCTGAGACGCAGAGTTTCTGGTTGAGGCCTCACGCTCCCGGGTTCAGGAAGCTGATCAAGTGGTTGAGTGATCGGTATGGAGGACCGAAGATTTACGTGACCGAGAACGGAACGAGTATCAAGGGCGAGAGTGACTTGCCTGTGGAGGAGATTTTGGAGGACGATTTTCGGCTCGAGTACTTCCGGAGTTATATCACGGCCATGGCTGAGGCGGTGGCGGAAGATGGGTGTGACGTTCGTGGATACATGGCTTGGAGTCTTATGGAGTAAGTTTGGACCCCGTGCCTTTCTCTATGCAATATGTCGTGCGAAGAAAACTAACGTGGTACAAATAGTAACTTTGAATGGGCCGAGGGTTATGAGACGAGGTTCGGTGCCACGTACGTGGATTATGAGAATGGTCAGAAAAGGTATCCCAAGAAGAGCGCATTGGAGATGAAGAATATCTTTGATCGGTTTATTGGAAAGGTGTAGATGACATTCATAACACGACACGACCAGGACATGGTATGACTTGTTCGATGGCTGAATGACTCCCTCCAAGGAGCTTTGGGACCACATCAGGTGTTTGGGGAGTTCGTTCCTGGATCGAGAAGAGCGGGTATTGTCTCTCTGTCTTTCTTAGCTCGTATTCGTAGAAAGGTGTAGACCGAAAGAGCGAGTTCTACGTACGGAGTATCTCCATACGAAAAGAACATGTAAAAATCTTCTCTCCCCCGGACTGGGTGGTGTGCTAAAGGGGCTAACCTGCTTTTGGTATCTGAAGTCGCGTTCTCGCTGCCCCGGACATCGGCGAGTCTGGATTCCGACGACCACTTTACCAGTTGACAACTTCCACATCTTACAGTACATGTTCATCGATTGTTCAGACCACCGTCAAGAGAGGAACGGAGTTTTGTATAAGAGAACTGAATCGAGCCACCGTTCTGTCGTGTCTGCAAGGTAGCCAGAAGAAGTGTATCGCAATATATAATTCAACCCCTGACAGAGAGCACTTGGCTAAACAGTTGTACATCGAACTCGGACAAACAACAATGGAAACGCCCAATGTCCCCATCAACTTCGTCCCCGCGACGTCAGGTGAGACGTTCAAAGTTGGAACCATCACCATTCGAATCATGGAGGATGGGTCGAGGACAGAGTGAGCTCACAGCCAAACCTACGTAGGCCTTGACGCAGCAGGGGGCCAGTAGACTGATGAGGATTTGTGATTGTCAAGCAATCGTATAGGGTCAGCGGAATTTACTGTACCACCGCATACTTCGGGGTGAGTTGAGTTCTCCCACAGCTTCCCAGCATGGATTCGAAAACATCCAAGAACCATTCAATTGCCCCCGGACAAGGGCTGTGATGATACCGGCTGACCATGGCAATTTGTACAAAACTAGCCCTCCGCCGCACTGGCATGAAATGGTAAGTTCTCGCCACCACTCTCACCCTCGGTGTCTTCATAACGGCACAACGAAGCACTGCATTGCGTCTGTGGCTGATTGAGATTTGACAAATATCAGCACGACGAAACCTTCCTCGTCACAAAGGGCACACTTCGCTTCCACGCACTCAACGGCGCGACCGTCGACGCGAAACTAGGCGATTACGTGACGGTCCCACCGCGCAGTCCTCACACCTTTTCCAACCCGTACGACGAAGAGGCGAAATTCTTCAACACGTACACGCCGGCGTTCTATATCAACTATTTCAAGCTGTTGGCGAAGCTGGGTGAGGCCGGGAAACCGATGAACCCTGAGGCGAACAGGAGGGCTATGGCGGTGAGTACTGTCCTGTCCTGTCGCCTTCCCAGACGATCCCCCAAAAGGTGCCTTGGGCCTGAACTGACGCTGGCATTCTGTAGTACTTTGCTACGATTGGCGTGGCGGACGATGAGATGCAGATGGACAAGGAGCAGTTCTATGGAAATGGGAATGCGGCGACGGACAAGGATGAGAAGAAGGCTGGAGGGGCGTGATCGTCACCATTGCCCCCGTACTTATGTTGGCGTTTCCAATGATGTCAAGGAGACGATGTGAAGACATTTCCTCTTCATGGATGAATGATGGCTGGATGATGCATGACTGTGAAGCAGATCCGGCGTGGTATTACCAGGCAGGGTGATTCTTGGGGTATCTTGATGAGTTGTAAGTGAATGCATGCATCAATCCACAGGCTTACAACAAGCGTTTTGACGCGCTTTGCCATTCGTTCATTCCATTGTCCTATATACCTTGTAATGTAGCCGTTTCCGTGTATCATGATTCCTCCGAAACAAACACACCAGCCATACCCATACCAGTACCCACACACATGCTCGTAATCGCCACCTTTGCCTTTCTCCTCTTCAACTCCGACAAAACTGTAACGACTTGTCTTGTCCCCGTGCATCCCAGAGGGTGTCTGTGTGATGGCAGTATGGTTAGCTTACGATCATGGCTGGGGGGAGGGGGGGCGACTTGGGGAGGAAAAGTCAATACTAACCCGATAGCAATAGCACCACCACGGACATTGACCTTTTCAATATCCAACGCCAACTTCTCAACGCAATAAACATACATACTCGCAAAAGCCTCGTTGATCTCAAACAGATCAATGTCCTCCTTGGACAGGCCCGTCAGGTCCAAGATCTTGGGAATAGCGAGACTCGGTCCAATACCCATGATCCTCGGCTCGAGTCCAACGACGGTACTCTTGACGTACTTTGCAATAATGGGCTGTCCCAGCTTCTCGGCGGTGGATCGCTTCATCATCAACACTGCGGCTGCGCCATCGGTGATCTGGCTCGCGTTTCCTCCCGTCGTGGTAGGTCCCCACTGAGGGAACGCCGAGCGGATCTTCGAGAGCGCCTCGTACGTGGTGCCGGCTCGGATTCCGTCGTCCTTGTCGACCGTCACGGTCTTGGACTCGCCGGTCTTGGGATCGACCCAGTGCGTGGTGACGGGGGTGATTTCATCAGCGGACCAACCCTCGTTCTGGGCTCGGGCGGCGCGGGCGTGGGACATTTCAGCGTACTTGTCCTGGCTGGCGCGGGAGACGTGGAAGTCTCGCGCGACGTTCTCGCTCGTCCAGCCCATGGGCATGACGTTGTCCTTGGCCACGGGGTGGTTCATGACCATCTCGCTCATGGGCGGAGGGGCGTCCTTGTTGGTCGACATGCTCTCGCATCCGACGGCGACGCCGACCTCGATGGCCCCTGTGGCGATGGACCCCGCGACGGTTTGGATCGACAACAACCCCGACGAGCAGAAGCGTGAGACGATGTTGGACGCCGTGGAGACGGGGAAGCCGGCGGCAAGCACGGCGCTGCGGGCGGCGAAGCCTGGTGCAGGTTGCAACACATTGCCGATGCATACGTCGTCGACTTTGGACGGGTCGATCCGAGATTTCGTCTTGAGCGCCTTGAGGACGTGGATGAGTAGTTCGTCCGCGGGGGTGTCCTTGAGTCCGCCTTTGCGGGCTTTGGTGAGTGGTGTGCGTGTCGCGCACGTTATCACCTTTTGATCTTGTCAGTACTTACTTGTATGTGGAAGTGCCACCTGGGAACAGGGAAGCTCAAAAACCTACAATGTCATCTGGGTTCTTTTCAAGAATCTTCTTGAGACCCGGTGACTGTGTCGTAGTGGCGCTGGAGTTGATGTGTCCAGAGATATTCTGGAGGCGTTGTTGAGCACTCATTTTGGCTGTTTACTCTTGGCTTTTTGGCTGGGATATGTGTCTCTGTTCAAGGAAAGAAGTAACAGAGTAGATCGTGCTCTGGTGTACCCCGGGATGGAGAGATGCTGTATAGTAAAGACAGAGGAGGCAGGAAGAGGCTACTCGTACAATATATGATATGAAAAAGATGATGTTTGATTTTCTTGATAAATAATCAAACGGCAAGCGTTTTCCCTCCCGTCCTCGTACGAGTACTATTTGACTGATCGATTGAACGGTATTAGCGATCTCTGGCCGAAGTACGGAATCTCTACCAGGAGCACCTGGAACAGAGATAAAATGACCACGTCGGGAATGGTGTTGTTGGATCCTCTCGCCACGAAGCACCCACCAGGACAGACAGTACTCCCCGTCCTCAGATCTTTCGAGATGCCGAGGCTCAATTGACCAGGTTAATCGTCCGACAACAACTGCCGTAGGGGCTTTGTTTCTCCCTTGGGCTCCACCGGGTTGCTCAGTTATCCGCCATTGCCCCGGTCAGCGAGAGTTTCGCCTTGGCTCCTCTGCTGGCGTGGCGCCCTCAAGCAGTTTGCCCCCTTCTCAAGGCTCTGTACATTAGTAGGGGTCGTGCTTGTACCAGAGTGCCTGAGAGGATGGCTTCAGGGGGCATCGTTGTTCCCATGCCCCCAGCCTCATCAGCCCCACCTCCACACCACCCAAGGACCCTCCACGCAGTCTGGTGGCCTCTCACTGCAATGCAAACCAGGTACGGATAGATACTGGGCGAAGAAACATGCTACGGCAAGTGAGTATTCATCCTTGGTCGACATTTTCAGTGACCTCGTGCATACTGGTTGATAGAAGACGTTAATCGTCCTGGTTATTGTTCAATCCCATATCAAAATCCTCTCTCTTCTTGTCGACATCTTTTGACAAATCTGAAAGCTGAGAAATTGTGCCCCGGATCGTATCCCATACCCCGTACGAGTTGCTGTTATCGTGTTCTCTGCTTACGCAAGAAAACACCCAACTACTACTCCTGGAAGACAGACAGAAGACGGCTTCTCGGAGCTCGCGTTCAAAAGCCTTACGTCCGCAACGACAACGACCACAGCTACCAAGTCAATCTGATACACCGATTTGGTCTTGTAGGCAATATCGGATCAGAGTCGCACCCGGGAGAGTTCAGGACCAGCATACGGAGTAATTCACACCCAAAACTCTCGAACCTTGGCCCACCCCGGCAGCTGTAGCGGTATCCAAGTACCGTAGCTTCGACCGAGGCTTCACAACGCCTGGCACTTTGTTAACGGCAGTCATTGTCGAAAAGTCGATACTATACTATACTATACTCGTTATTACTTCCTTGGATTGACATTTGCAATCTTGCAGTCCCGAAAAGGTCGACGCTAGACTCCCCGTCTTCTGCCCTCCGTCGAGCTTTCACCTCGAAATAACTCGCTCGTTTCTTTTTTGAGGGCCGAATCATCACTTGGACCTCGAACCCACAGGGGCTTCCATATACACATTGATCTCTCTAGACTGGGACATTCATCAATCTCTTGTCTTGACAAAATCTCACAACGAAACATACACTTTACAGTACATATACAAATCTACAAAATGGCCACGATAGCAGCCGCCTCAACCACAGCGGCAGCAAGCCTGCTCCTGTACGCCAACCACTCCCTCGGCATCACCAAAGACCTCCAACAATATCGGTTGGACCAATCCTTCACCAAACGGTTTCCAGAATTCATTGGCAAACTAGGTCCTCAATCACCGCATCTCTACCGCATGCTGGAACTAGCCGACCCCAACGCCGACGCACTCTACTTTGAAGGACGAACATGGAACTACCGGGCCATGAAGGCCCAGGTCGACGAACTCGCCCTGGGCCTACACGCCTCTCTGGGCGTGAAGAACGGAGACATCGTGGCCGTCTTCATGACCAATTCTCCCGAGATGTTGTTCACGGTGTACGCGCTCACGCGACTCGGCGCGGCTCCGGCACTGATCAACAACGCCCTTCGAGACGAAACACTTCTTCATTGCGTGCGTCTACCCAACGCGAACCTCATCCTGACCACTCCCGATCTAGCCATCCACGCAGCCACGGCAGCACGCTCCTTGGGCTCAGGCACCGGTGGCATCAAGACCGTCCGCTTGAACCTTGGTTCGTTCCGACCCAGTGCCGTCCCCAGTGACGACGTGCTTGACTTTCCCTTTCCCGACCCCTCGGCCCATGGAAGACTACCGCCCACACCGCCAAAGACCCTCGCCAGTGTCGCCGGCCTCATCTACACGTCCGGCACCACGGGCAAACCCAAAGCGTGCAGCGTCAAAAACGCCCTGATCTGCGCGGTAAGTTGCACGAGTCCCGTCGACCACGCCGACCCCAAGAAATACCTGCGCGGGCTACGCACATACTCCTGCATGCCCCTGTTCCACGGCACTACCTTCTTCACCGGGTTATGTTACAGCGTCAGCCAATCCGGGTGCTTCTGCCTCGCGCGCCGCTTCAGCGCCCGCAACTTCTTCAAGGAGGTTTCCGAGTCCCGCGCCACCCGCATCCTGTACGTCGGCGAACTGATGCGCTTCATCCTCGCCACTGGCCCAGGCGAGTATGATCGCAAGCACGCCGTCCTCGTGGCCGCGGGCAACGGTCTCCAAAAGGACGTGTGGGTCGCGTTCCAGCGCCGGTTCAACGTCCCCGAAGTCCGCGAATTCTACCGCAGCACCGAAGGACTGGTGAAATTCGACAACGTCCATCGTCGCGGCCGCCCCGGCGCAGGCAGAGTAGGGTACATGGGCGTCCTGCGCAAACGGGTCTTCGACAAGGGACAGCAGCACATTATCAAGTTTGACTACGATTCGGAAATGCCCGTGCGGAATGCCGAGGGGTGGTGCATCGTCGCGGACCGCGGAGAGCCAGGCGAGGCCATCGCGCGCATTCGTGACATGGCCACGTACACGGATTACCATGGCAATGCGGATGCTACGGAGAAGAAGCTCTTGAGGGATGTGTTTGAGAAGGGAGACGTGTGGCAGCGCAGTGGAGACCTGTTGATGCAGGAGAGCGACAACTGGGTCAAGTTCGTGGATCGGATAGGCGACACCTATAGATGGATGGGCGAGAACGTGTCGGCGGGTGAAGTGCGTGGGTTCATTTCGGAATTGGACGGCGTGAAAGATGCCGTCGTCGTCGGGAGGCGGTTGGACAAGTATGATGGACAAGCTGGCACGGCGTTGATCGTGCTAGATATCGAGGGTGAGAAGGCCGGAAAAGGTGTGAATGAGCAGGTGTTCATGACTGGGTTGTTCAATGCTCTAAGAGCGAAGGGTGTGCCGAGGTATGCCGTGCCTCGACTCGTCATGGTGAGGGAGGAACTGGTTGATGTAGGCGATACGTTCAAGCATGCGAAGAATGTCGTCAAGAACATCGAGTGGGCTGTCGACAACGCAGGAGGGAGGAAGTATTTCCTGGATCTGGAGGATGAGAGGTTTAAGCCTCTTGATTCGATGGCTTGGAAGAGGATCGAGGAGGGCAGGGCAAAGTTGTAGAATAGGACAACAGCGCTGGAGAAGAACAATGTAGACACTATATATTCCGTAGATGTCAACAGATAGGATGGGGGAATGTGGAAGGGTGTACCGGTATCCAACATGATCGATTCCTCTAGCGCGCGTTTCACTGTCCGTATCTACCTACTTGTCTTCATCGAGTGCCATCAGCGTTAGGTTGAGTTGAGTTGTAAGAATAGAAATCAGTGATGTGTCAATCAAAGTGCTGTATTTCATCGTTGTACCAAGGACGATACCTCACAGCTATCTGATGCACCATCTGCATTCATCCTCTCTCCCCCGGCCCCCGGGTATAATATCGGTCTGTATCCCTGATACACAACACCCAAGAGGTAAGGCCTTTTTTCCCTGTTCTGTTGATCACTCTCCTCTCCTCTCTCTCTCCAGTGTAATGCTATACATCCTTTTAGCTCCGCGCCAAACTCTGTAACGCTATGCTCAAACCAAAAACTTCCCTTGAAAAATCCTTCCCCGGCTCCTGATTCTGGCCTCCTCACGGATTTACCCTGCTTGTGTGACGAATTTGACTCTGACTGTGACTTCTGATCCTCAGCCCCGACTCTGTTCTCTCTGGTCGAATCCAGTCAACCATCATCCGTCCGTCCTTTTTAATGCCATCCACAGACGACGACACATTCACTGTTCGTGTTCCATCCGAGTATCGGTCTTGCAGTCCAATCGAAGAGCTTCTGCTTGTTCTTCGTGACATGGTAGTTCGGCGAGGTGTCATCGACGACAACATGGTGTTGTTGGTGTGACTGGTCTGAGTGGTTCGAGTAGAAACAGTCGAAGTCATGGTGGACGTTCTGTCCGTACTGGTATCGACATTTGATGTCAACAAGCTGATGTTGTCCATTTCCGGAAAGGTGGCCGCACTGCTGGCACTCTGTGCTCGCCCTCTTCCTCGACATCTGTCATTTGCATGATGGATTGCAATAGTCGCAGGACCCCAGCGTTCAGTATACCCTCGCCAAATCGCCCTCACTTCAAAATCACGCTGCTTGATCAGGTTTTCTGCCTGTTCTTCCATCTGCAAAATCGCTTGAATGTTTTCAGGTGTGATAGATGGGGTTGAAGTAGGCTCGGGACTGGTTGTTTCTCGCTTTGAAGACGACGCTGGGAATGGTGTGGCAGTGTTCTTACGGTCGAGTGGGTGAAGTGTAGTGGGTGTTTTGACATCCAAGTCCTCCTGTAACAGGCTCAGCTGTAGCAACAGGTTCTCGGACCGTGTAGTATATCTAGCCAATATGTCGGATTCTGCCTTCCGTCGATATGCTAGATCGCATATAGAACATGCACCTTCTATAATGTAGATGCTAGGTGTGGCTGTTGGTTGACTTGCGAGAAATTCGCGGATGTGGAATGGTGGGAACGCTAGCAGATCATGCTGATAGGGAACTAGTATTGGTTGTGTGTTGAGAGGGCGCGACATTGGTGGACTCGTGTGTTCACAGTTTGTATAGTGAAATGTGTCAGCATATGCGATCTCTGGGGCCGGTAAATTGTGCTCTTGGGACGACGGTGTCACAGGATTGCTGCGACGTCGAGACCGAATGTATCTAGGTCTTGTATTCTGAGCGACTGTTTGTATAGGTCGATCCCGAGTTGCATCTGATACAATCTGGTCGTATTGGCTCGCAATCGGCTTCAGATCAACGACAACAGTTTCGTTCCTCGGTCCCAGTGGTGCCACTGGAATGGGCTTGTTTTGCAAAGATGATCGTGCTGAAGACGTTCTGCTCGTTGACTGTGGTGACAAACCAGCAATTTCGGTCCAAATATCTGAATTGGGTGCCCCCGCGGATGCTGGCTCGGTATGGCGAGCTTTCCCCAGACCAGGACGTTGAGGTGAAGCTACAGAATCATCCGAACTTGGACTGATAAGCGGCGTTTCTACCTTCGTCGGCTCAGCCAAGTTGAACGTCAAAGGTTCAACTCTCTTCCAGCTACTTGGAGGATACAACGCCTTTGGTGATCGTGATCTGCTTGATCTGCTGTTTGGTGAGTCTGTGATAACGACGGGGGCCGGTGCTGGAGATAGGCGACCAACAATTGTTATGTCTGGCTGTAGTTGCTTCCTTTCTCCGGATAATTTCTGTTCGAAGTCATCCTTGACTGGACTCGTGGGTTGGTTACTACGCCGAGATGATGATGTGCGTGAAATGGTTACAGCAGGTCGAGCATGGACAATGGCGTTCGGTGCCACCGTTTTCTTCTCAATAGAAGGAACAGGGCTGATGGAAATCGTGCCCGAACGTTGGCCGGCCCCTCCGATCGTGAATCTCCGTTTATGTCGGAGTTTTCTAATTGGGTCTTTTGAGCCAGAGTCTGGCACGGTGGCTTTCGCTGTTGTTGCACTCATGTCAGAACACGGTGAGGCAGTTGATGGGGTGCGGATAATAGGCTGAGGGAACTTGTGGTGACTGTCGACCTTGACAGGCAAGAACAGGTCTGTATCTTGGAGTTTTGGAGCCATTGGGTCGTGGGGTCGTGGTCAACTCGTCCAAGGGAATAGCCCGACAAATAAAGCTGTTGGTGAGGCAGCATGAGGCAGTCAATATGATGATCAAGGCATTCCTCAAAGAAATCCTTTGTTCGCATTAGATTCGAGACATCCATTCTATGTTCTCTTTCTTAGGCCGACACAGAGTGAAGAACAAACGGCGAAGATGTCGCTGCAGTGTTTGACGCGTAGAAAGACCCTCGCATTTTGATCTAGGCTAACAGTGAAATTCCAGCCACGAGCGATAGGTTCGAGATTGCAGGGATACCAGGGTGTGAAACGTACGATAAACCCGATTGTGGGAAAGTCCAAGTGAAAAGATGAGAATGAGGAAAGGCTCAGTCGGTCGTTCGGCCCCTCGAATTGAGATTTTGATGCAAGTCGAGAAGCAAGGGGCATTGGGGCCCGGTGCGTCACGTGCACTTCCCCGAGCGCCGGTTGCATAGTAACCACTTTAATCCATGCCTGGCGATCCACCAAGCGAGATTAACAACTGCCACATCTGGCCGCGTTGCAATTGTGGGCGTTGCTTCAGCCTTTGAGGCTTCAATCCTCTTCAACACTGCCCGTCAAAATAATTCGTAGGTTCATGCGCCACCGGGCAACCTCATGTTCCAGGGCACTCAGTTTGGCTGCGACGCTCATCAAGCTCGGATCACCACTTTCGACCCGGACTTTTTCACGAACAATGACCTCTTGTTTTCCACGCCACTCAAACATCTCACCCATTTCATCATGATTCGGTGGTCTTGGCCCGAGACCTAATAGTTTCGATCTCAGGTTGAAACCAGACAAAGAAAATGAGCCCTCGGTCGGGGTACTCGGAGTGCCGCCCGGCGAGGTAGGTGCCAGTGTTCTGACAGTGAGCACGAGGTTTGCATCTTGGATTGTAAAGTGTAGACTCAGGTATTCGCCTAGAGGTGGTTGGAATATACTCTCATCCGCACTGCTATCCCACCATTCTGCTCCAGGTATGGTGCCGGCCTCAGCACCGGTGACGGGACCCTTCAGATAGGACCGGGCTTCACGAAGGTGATCATGGAGGAGTCTAAGTTGGCCCGAGATGAAGGACGAATCTGTCGACTGACCTGTCCATCTCGCTATATCAATGATGTCAAGTGAATCATTGATCCTAGATCGAACCGTTTGTAATTGCGGCAGGAGAATATCAGCAGTGGAAGCAGATGAGTGAAAGATTAGTCTGGTGGACGGGGTAGATGTCGTCGTGCCTCGAGGTGTATTCGGAGGTAGAGTTGTAAGCCGTAGATGTATATCCTACAATGATGTTAACATGCCGGGCATCTACTTCCTCGCATGGGCCAACTGACTCCTTTGACGAGTTTGGTACCAACCCGCGTGACAAAGCCTTTGACACTTTCAGACCTTAATGATGACAACACGAGAGTTGACCCTGGTTCCTTTGAAGCTAACAATGCCGCACATTCCTCGAGACCCTCTTTCAGCGCACCGAGTGAGTGTTGTAGGGACCTCAGAAGCCATTGAAGCTCGAGCTTCTATTGTTCAATGCGTCAATGTAACAGTCTCTTCCTGTGGTGTATGGTTGAGCTTACCAAAGAGTCTTCTTCCGCCTTGCGCAGTTCATCAGGGGGTAATGGGGGGTATACCCAAGTGGACATGGCGCTAGTAGTTCGTGTGTAGTAGGTAAAGACTTGTCGACAGAGGCTGGATGGATCTAGGCTTGATTGATGTGTACTTACGGAGTAGATCCTCCGTAGATGGACGTGGTGGTGATTCTGTGATGCCGTTCTCGTATCTGATGATGCTCGTGTTTTTAGGCGCTAGCAGTGCAAAGTTGAAGCTATCACTCGCTAGCTGCGGACACTAGCCTATATAGGCTTAGGCTCTTGGAATTTCCTGGTTGGTGGCTTTTTAGGTGGAAATTCCTCCTGATGACGTGGTGCTACCGATGGTTGATCTGGGCTTCTTGTTGTTTTGCGGCCTGAGAGAGAGATGGAGATGGAGTGACACAACCAAAGCTGCCACACATGCACACACTCTTCGTCGAATTTTGCCTGCGGCCCCAATCATCCTCCTCCACCCTCAAGCCTCTTGTGAAGGAGCTGGACACGTCAACCGGGCGCAATTGATTGGGCCTCTCTCCATCTCTTCCATCGCCGTGCTCACCTTACCGCTCCACCGCCCATCAACACCCTGCCGCTCCCGGCATAGCAAGCGGCCGCGCTCCTCTAGCTACCCTTGGGCCCATGGCTGATGACCCCAAGGTGACCTCATCCAAGACACCACAGGCCTGGTCACTACTAGAAAAAGCCATTCCTACCTGGCAACCCACTATTGCTTCTTTTGTTACTCTTCTCCCCGTATCCCGGTTCTTCGCCTCGACCTCGACCACGACCTCGACCTCGCTCGCCTCCCTGCGCCTGCTCGAGCTTCTCATCACCGACCCCGAACTCGACACGAAACTCCGACCGACTTCGTAGTGTTGACATCCTACCTCACACACTTCATCATGGCAGGCCGTGAGTAAACATGCGCTCAAAAGTTGGCTTCCGTACACTCACACGTCTCTTGTAGGATCGCTCTTCAGCTTCGTTTCCCTCATATTGGTAGCAGGCGGGCTCCTGTTCATGTTTCTGATCCTGCTCGCCGGCGCAGTGGATCATGGTCCGCTCAACAAGTTCTACTTCCTCCAGGCCGAAACTGGCAACATTCCTGGTGCCCCTCCCGTTTCACGATGGTCGTACTGGAATGTCTGCAACGTTGAGAATGGTCGCACAGTTTGTGGCGACGAGAACTATTCCAAAGTCCACCCAGCATTCCCACTCGATCCCTCTTCACACCGAAATTTCGACACCGATGTGAATGTTCCCAGAAATTTCGTCCGTCACCATGGCTACTACTTTTTCATGACCCGGTTCATGTTCGCTTTCATGCTCATTGCCCTGTTCTTCGGTGCCTGCGCCTTGTTCACGGGCCTGCTTGCGCTATGCACGAGAATTGGGAGCTACTTGAGTGGATTGCTTACTATGATCGCGATGTTTTTCCAGACCATTCAAGCGGCGTTGATGACGTGAGTAGCCAGCCTATACAGTCTAGCAAAAAAGCCTTTACTGACATGGTCTAGTGCTGCTTATGTGAAAGGTCGTGACAACTTCCGCGGAAACGGCCAATCTGCGCACATTGGCAAATATGCCTTTGGTTTCGAATGGGCCGCTGTGGCCTGTTTCTTCCTTTCCACAGTCCTCTTCTGCTTGGGTGGAGGTGCTCGAAGAGACAGCACACCAAAGTCGACGAGGAGACGACGATTCGGTGGACGAAGGACCAGAAGCACACGAAGCAGAGGCAGTTTCGTCCATGACAAAGAATACGGAGCATAGAGCGGGGGCATTGAGACGGCGAGAACTGGAGATGGAGCAAGACGCCGATGTTGCCTACAAAGATCTGTAGAGATGTCCCAGGATATCAGGATTTGACGATACAGATTCACGACACTCATTTCATGGAGTTTAAGGAAAGGATTGGTTGAGACCAGGGGATGGTCTTTACGTTGACGATATGTCATGCCAGGCTACCTTACTGTCACCTAGTGTATATCTCTAATAACTGGTTGCGATTGTATGCAAATAAATCATAAGACTACTCAGTATACTTGTTGCAATACCACGCTGGTACGATAC
Organism: Rhinocladiella similis; assembly: GCA_024082115.1. Taxonomy (NCBI): domain Eukaryota; kingdom Fungi; phylum Ascomycota; class Eurotiomycetes; order Chaetothyriales; family Herpotrichiellaceae; genus Rhinocladiella; species Rhinocladiella similis. Next base: position 2,455,430 of record JAMRYE010000013.1, on the reverse strand, counting down.
AGGACTCGAGGATGTTCTCGGGACTGGTTAGTCAAATTCAGCAAGTATATCATCCTTCGGCTGTTGCTAACCATATGCAGCTTACCACTTCCTTCTCCGTGTTGAGATGTCTAAGCCAACATGTACGCGTGTAATGCAGTGGTGATGATAACGGAATCCGACACTGCCTGTGGTCCCGAGCACAGCTTACCACTCATCCGCGGACCTCGCTGATCAGAAGTCTTACGGGTTGTCTCACCACACTCCACCACTCTTGGAGGTTCGCAGTCTTGGGCTGTGGCTGTGTATGCAGCGTAGAATCGAAGGAGGCCGCAGAGGCTATCACAATCATTCGTCGAGAGATAAGAAATGGGGCGCCATGGGTGTCCGCACAAGGTAAAGACAACTAAGAGGATTACTTCAGGCCTCTGACTGAAACAAGAACAATACCATGTATATAGTTATCGAAGTCCACAATGGATATCGGAATGGGACTTACAGCAAAGGAGTTGCGTTGGCTGACGATAGACAAGTGCAGGGCCTGCGCCATGTATTTACCAGGAAGGTTTGATACACGTGACGCCGACATCTCGCATTTATATCTTCCTGGGTCCTTCGACCTTGCCTGATCATCCTCGATACCATCTTGTAACCACATCAGCCGATAAACCTGGGCCTTCGCATCTCTTCGATGGTGAGCGCCAGTTGAATCGTCTCGAGACGACGTCGGTGCTCATACCTACCCGAGAACTAATGCCGGGAGCCATCTAGCGACGGTACGAGTAGGTTGCAATATTCTCCACGACAATCCACATTGGAGACGAGTGAGAACAAGCACAATCGCGAGACCACTTGCTGCGTCGACTTGGTTTCTCCAATCATCACCGGATGAGGTATAATATACCTTCAAGCGATGGAAAAGGATGAGTGACACTGAATCATCTGAGGCTGAGGAACAGCCGCGTGGTCAATGAGCGGACAGAGCAATGTTTATATAACTTGGCCACACTGAGATCAACTGAGACGGCCTAGCTGTCATCTCAACACATGAGTCGAGGCCTATAGTTTTGCGCGACATCGTCTCCAGCGACACCGCATGTTCGTACGGTCTCGTCTCGGAGACTATTCTGGCTACAGTCATGCTTTGGCATCAATACCAACAGAGCGTTCATGTTAGCAGCCTCGAAGGCGTCGCAAATGCGAGAGTCTAATTCAGTGACACCGACACATGCCTTGACAGCCTCATTCGGCAAGGATACCTCGATGGTCAATTATCACAATGTCCAATGACATGGACGGTGCCACGTATGGCGCTCAACTCCACCTAGCTATCTCAGACCAATCTCGCCTTCCTAAAGAGGAACAATATACCTTAACAGCACCTTTCGCGGCGCAGCAATGGGCCAAGGAGGCGTCTCTATGCTACTCTTTTTCTGGCCATCACGATTGTTTGAATCTTGTCCACATGAACGCCGTGTGCCGTTAAGAAAATTCCATCCATTGCTCGATATTCTCAACGCCTTCCATTATATATCCTCAGCTTACAACCAAGATGCAACTCTCGGGTCAGCCTAGTCGTCGAGTTCGACGCATAGCAATCCTCGACTGTGAACGTAATGTTCCAATCATAGCAAACACATACGGACCATATTTCAGCGGAATATTCACGTCAGTCCTAGCAGACGCTGCGAAACGGCTTGAGTTGTCTTGTCCACTTGATCTCTGTGGTTTCGACGTTACCAGGGGACAATTTCCTGATCCCAGCATGATAGACGCCATACTAGTCACAGGTTCAATGGCAGGAGCGTACGATCCTTACCCATGGATCAAACCACTGGCGGACTTCATCAAACTCGTCTATGTCAGATACCCCGAGGTTCGAATAGCAGGGGTATGTTTTGGTCATCAAATCATCAGTCAGACTCTACTCGGTTCCCACGGAGTAGTTGTGGAAAAACATCCTGGTGGATTCGAATCTGGTTTGCAGACAGTCATGGTAAATCCCAAACTGACGCCATACTTCCCCGGACTTGAAGATTATATCAATGCGAACACAACGTCGGATGGCTTAGAACCGGTGCCGCAGCTACGCTTACAGTTAGGACATGGTGACCATGTTGTTCTCCCGAATGCACCACAGTCTTTACCCGACAAGTGGATGTCGCTCGGAAGCACCAAGCATTGCCACGTGCAAGGACTCTTCGAACCCGGTAGAGTTCTCACATCACAGCCTCACTGGGAATGCGATTCGTGGATAATGTCAGAATCTTTTAGATATCTCTTCACCCCTAAAAATGGCTATCGCCTGGAAGAAGTCGAGGTCTGGGTGGAGGGCACCAAAGGGGAGCATGATTCCCTGGCTGTGCAGGAATGGGTCCTGCAATTTCTGCTAGATATGCTCCCCAGCGATAACGCCGTGAAGCAGGTACATTGAAGAGATGAAGTACAAGTGATGGCTTGCAATTGCCTTGTTGGGTTATTTTTCTCATTGACAAAGCCTATGCTCATACTGCTGGCGCTAGACAAGACGACATCATTCATTTCCTGAGCGACACATAGCATTCCAAGTTCTTTTGTTTCACAAACCACACATTCTCAGTCTCGAGTTGACGTTTTGGGTCTGTTAGTGTGAAATCGAACTTTCTCACCAATTCAGGGATCAATATTGAGATTTCGAGCAACGAGATGTTCTTGCCGATGCAGGTACGTGAGCCGGATCCAAACTATGACGACTGCTTAGAACATGTCTTGCTACAACGCTTGATGGGACTTACTGTCATGATGTATCTGTTCATATCTGACGTCCTCTCCGCCGATTCAAGCCATCTCTCCGGTCTGAACTTTTCCGCATCGGGACCGAATATGCGTTGATTGGCGTGCGCCACCCAACTGTTCACCCCAACTTCGGTCTGCTTCGACTCAGTATACTATGCATGCGCGTTCATGCATGCACGTACCTTGGCTGGGAAATATCGTCCTGCGATAGTCGACCCTCCCTTGGGTACAACTCGCACCATTGGTAGGCCGGTGGCGGGATGCACACGCAAACCCTCTTTAATACATGCCTGGAGGTATGGCAGCTTCTGTGCTTCTTGGAAACTAAGCATCTCGTCCGACCCGCGACCTTGCATTGCTTCGTCGATCTCCTTTCTGACCTGCTCTTCGTTAGCAAGCGATGCCACGGAGGCTCTGCACGCACCTTTTCTAATGCCTCTGGATTCCTCATGAGACAGTACATGATACCAGCAAGGCTGACAGAAGTGGTATCGGATCCAGCTCCGATATTGGTCATACAGATCGAATAGACGTCAGCCATGGAGAACTTGTCTGGCTGAAGAGCATTCATGCGTAACAGCTTGGTCAGAAAGTCGTCTGTGGACTTTGATTCATCCTTCTCGAGACTTCCTTTTGGCCTTAGTCGCTGACCTTCAGCGACTTGATCCGTCATGAAGCTTCCCAGGTAATGCATGCCTTGCTTCGGCAGGAAAGAGAGTATCCAGTTGAAGGTCGAATGCCACTCGTGGATGACACCGACCTTGGAAAGATACAGGAGATACTTGTGCAACGCTTCAATCATCCCACCATTGTCCTCGCCGGTATCGAGAAAGCCGAATCTTTTACTCAGCTACATCAGCAAGGTGTTAACGTTCTGCTCAGTCTCAGACAGGGAGGGGACCTACAGTGATGAGGGCAATGGTGTCAAATGCAAAGTACTGCAGCCACACCTGCAGGTTCAAGGATTTGCCCGACTCTGCCAAAGCGGTGAGTTTCTCGGTGAGCAATCGAGCACATTCGACGGCATTGGGCTCCATAGCGACCAGGCTTGTCATCGAGTACAGTGAAGCCACCTTTCGTCGGACGGCGGAATGTACGTCGGGATCAAGCTCAGTGAAAAGATTGGGTACTTTACTGTTCGGCGTCGCTGAGGCAATATACCACTTGCCCTGCTTCTCGTTAATATCGTCTGGGATCTTGCATGACGCGCGTATCTAGACGCTCACCCACCTTGACGAAATGTGTGCCGTGACCATAGATGGTCGAAATCGCATTCATGTCATCGACGGAGTAGTAATGTGGAGCAATCCTGACAATCGGTCCATACTTCTTATGCAGAGCGACGTTGGTCTTCTCAAAATGTCCACTGGCGACTTCTTTCAGATACCACAACCTGGTGAATCGTGCCGTAAAAGGCCCAGGTATGTCCCTCAGGGGATCTCGAAGGTAGGCAAACAGCTGGAAAAGCACCCATAGCCCCAGAAGACCACAACCTACCCCGAGCGAGGACACGGTCTTTGTGTTGGCGATGAGGCTCTGTAACTGTGCCATTGTTTGTAATATTGTCTACATCAATACCACCACAAGCAAGTACCAGAGATCGTTGAACAAGGGCCGCGGGAGCCTGCACAGATATATCCGACGGCTGCACCGTCACCTTACCCACACTTACCACCCCGTGGGCTCGGTTCTTCAGCCCTTGTGACCGGGACGGGGTGAAGCTGCCCCTCAGGTTCTTGGTGCAACACCCGTGTACCAACTTACGCCAGCCGAAACTCTTAACCACTCCCCACGGGGGCCTTATCACTTCGCGGCGCCGGGCAGCTATTCGCCCACTGCCTCTAATATTGGACGCATAGGGTTTATGGGTGAATTTAGTGCGATGGATTTATCCCGGTTGCATGCAAAATCTATCTTCGCAGTCTCCTTTCTTCCCTGGACCGCGGCTCATGGACCTCGGGGGCCTATGATCGATGAGGATTGGAAATCATAATGGCCTGTGTTGTCAGAAACTCGTGCATGACGCTTTCAGATACAGCTTGTTCTACATGTGTCAGCAGCACATACCCAGTGCCCCTCGTGTCACGTCCTCGGCAACCAGCATCGTGAGAACTCGCGATGCGTCGGGCTGTTCTCCAAAACGGAGCCCTGGGGAAGGTTCCGCATGAACCCACACGGGCCCCAGATCCCTCAAAGTGGGAGGCTGCAACATGACTGTGCGTCAAGACTCCCGCCGATATCCATACCAACGAAATCACCGAGCGTAGGTTATAATCTTCGAGACTGAGTGGCTGTCTTGCCACCTTGCATGCCCCTAGACTTGAGACATCAAGTGTTCTCACTTCCATAGCAGACCGGGCACTACTTCGACCGAGTCAGGAAATATGGGCGTCCTTCAGACACTCAACCCTCATGGGGGGATAAACCAACCTTTGACCACTGCCGATATCCTCAAGTACTCCCTCATCGGTGTCGTTGCTTTCCCTATTCTCTGGATCCTCGTCGACTATGTCAGGGTGCTTCGTCTCCGTCGAAGGTTGCCTCCGGGCCCGCTGCCTCTCCCGATCTTTGGTAACTTCTTTACCATTGAAAAGTACAAGCCATGGGTGCAATTCGAGAGATGGTCCAAGGAATACAACGATCCTATGATCACAATCTGGCAGGGTCACCGCCCTACCATCATGTGCAATGATATCTGGTCGATATCCGACTTGCTCGACAAGAAGGCCAGCATCTACTCAAGTCGTCCTCGAATGATTGCCATGGGTTAGTACTCCGTGCAATCTCTTCTGCCATCTTCATGAACCCGCCTTCTATTCAATGTACCCGGAACATCCGCTCTAACGAGACACAGGTGACATGATCAACGCCACAGGAAACAATCAAGTCAATCTTGAATATGGCGACAAATGGCGTCTGCATAGACGACTCATGGTACGTGGCTCTCCTGACGAGGAAAGACCGTCTTCTAATTCTTCATCGTCCAGCACACCGCCGTTGGCTCTCAAGCAGTGCGACCCTTCCGCGACATCCAGGCCAATGAGTCCAAGATCCTTGTTCGAGATCTTATGGACAGACCCGAGGACCACGTCATGTCAATTGAGCGCTACTCAACATCTGTCGTCTCAATAATCGGCTGGGGTCGTCGCATTGACAAGATTAATGATTATGTCGGCCAGCTCGCGCTACAGGTCATGGAAGGAGTCGACCTCATCATTCCCGGCTTATACATTGTCGAAACCATCCCGTTCCTCGCCAATCTCCCTAAAGTGCTCAACTGGATGTACCCATTTCCCAAGCAGATGCTTAACATGTCGAAACACGTTCAAAGGTACTTTGCGGCTCTTTCGAAAGAAGGGGCTCAAATGCCAGAAGACAACTTTGCCAAGCGGTTGTTCAGGGAGCAAGCTCAGAGTGGCTTGACTGATGATGAAATCGCCACCTTGACCTCGAACCTCATTGGCGGCGGCGTCGACACAACCAGTGGCACCACTTTGGCATTCATCCTTGCCATGTGCGCCTTCCAGGACGTCCAGAAGAAAGCCCATGAAGAGCTCGACCAGGTAGTTGGTAGGGAGAGAGTACCTGACTGGAACGACGAAAGTTCTCTACCGTACATCAAAGCCATCGTGAGCGAAACCCTCCGATGGAGAACCGTCACCATCCTCGGTGGCATTCCTCACGCCCCCATTCAAGACGACGTGTACCGTGGCTATTTCATCCCCAAAGGCACCCCTATCACAGGCAACGTGTGGGCTATTCACCGTAACCCACGAGAGTTCCCGGAGCCCGACTCCTTCAGACCAGAGCGGTTCGTCGGCGGCCTCGAGAGGCCTTATCCTACCAAGCAAGGTCACAATGCCTTTGGCTGGGGTCGTCGACAATGCAGTGGCCAGCCTTTGGCCGAACAGGGTCTGTTCATGACTGTCGCTACGATCCTGTGGGCATTTGAGATGAAGCCCGGTCTAGATGAGAATGTAAGTTTGTCCTCTGGATAGAAAGAGTTTTGATGTTTTGAGAAGTAACACTAATGGGTCCGAACAGGGCAACGAGGTCAAGCTTGACACTAGCATCGACGGATTCACCAAGAGTGAGAACATGAGACCTGAACCATTCAGGGCCAGGTTCATTCCGAGAACGAAGGGGATTGAGCAGATCATCCGAACCGAAGCTACTCGCGCCCGCAAAGAGTTGACTGCCTTTGACGGCGAGACAAGATTGACTATGGAGAATGTTCCGTAAATTTTTGCGTGGAGTGTCATACAACGGGATAATGGGAAACGAGATGAACAGGACGAGGGATGAGGATTTAGAGCAGACGACCACATTGTGTGAATAGGTGGTGCCCAGAGAGCACTGAGCTAGAAGTAAGGTTAGGTCTTGTGGTACACGAAGGAATGAGGACCAACAGAGATGTGGATCTGCAGCAGTGGACGACAACACGTCAATCCTTTGATGGCGCAAGTCTTGTTAATAAACCAACTGCTAAGAAGCGATGCAACACCAAGTTTCGGGGTCTCGGGATACGTAAATAGCAAAGGAGTTTCCAGCAGGGTCATAACTATGTCATAACTTCACGTCCCTCCCCTTCATCGTAAGCACTTTCGTCTGCTCGTCAACCCTCATCTTCGCCTGAACCTCAGGAACCCACTCCTTTAGCACCTCGCTGCATCCTTCTCCCTTCTTAACTTCCGGAAAGTCCTCTTGCACACTCACGTCCAAACTTGGACTCTCACTCAGCTCGACAAGCGGCTTATATGGCTTTTCTACCTCGTCCCATTGAAGTACGGGACTCACACACCCGTCCGTCCCGTCAAACACGGCGCGCCACTCGTTCATCGTCTTCGATTTGAAAATCCCTTCGAACCTGCTCTTCATCGCCGGCCAATGCGTCCTGTCCCACTGCTCCGGCAGCTTCCGTTTCCCTAATCCCAGCCCGTGCAATAGTTGAGCATAGAACTGCGGCTCCTGCGCACCGACCGCCACGAATCTCCCGTCCTTGGTCTCGTAAACTTCATAAAACGGAGCCGCGCCGTCCAAGAGGTTCTCGCCCCGCGGACGGTCCATGTTCTGATGACCATGTTGCTGCCGCGGGAATGTAGCGAGGTACGCTGACCCGTCGACCATGTTCGTCGTCACCACCTGGCCACGACCGGTCGAGTGTCTGTGTAGGAGCGCGAACAAGATCCCCGTGACACAGACCAGGCCGCCGCCTGCGAAGTCTCCCAAAATGTTCGCTGGCGGAGATGGCTTTTCGTTCTTTCGGCCCACGATGCTCAAGATCCCGCTGACGGCGAGGTAGTTGAGGTCGTGGCCTGCTGCTTGGCCGTACATGCCGTCTGGGCGGAAACCGTGGAGGTGTGCGTAGATGAGGCGCGGGTTGAGTTTAGTGAGCCTCTCGGGACCGAGGCCGAGACGGGACATGACGCCTGGTCGGTACGGGTCGATGAGGACGTCGGCGACCTTGACGAGGGTGAGGAAGGCGTCTCGTGAAGATGGTGATTTAAGGTCGATCACGATGGACCGTTTGTGGCGGCATAGTGTGTCGCGTGGTGGGCCGAAGGGCGTTGTAGGTCTGTCGATACGGACGACGTCGGCGCCATAGTCGGCGAGAACAAGTCTGTGTGTATGAATGTGTGGTTAGTCATGCCCTTCATAACATGCTTTGTAGAACAGTACAACGTATGCGGGTGTGGTGGACGAGCTTACCCGGCAAAAGGAGATGGTGCGAGACCACCTAGTTCGAGGACTGTATGTGAGAAAAGCAATGGTGTTAGTCTCGTCTGGCTCTCGAACTTAATATGAACTCATTTGCAACTGTGCCTTGGGCCTGAAGCCATCACTTTCAGGTTCAGGTCCGATGGAGATCGAACACAGCCATATCGCAGACTCAAAGAACCGGCTGTGTGGTCTCATTGAAGAGTTCTTTGCCATAAGATTGCCTTCATGCTCTCGGCTGTCCTCCTTGGACACAGCATTCCAAAACAAGATGGACTTACCTTTGATCCCTTTTAACGGAGTATTCGTCCCCATGACTGGCCCAGAATGACTGGCGAGTTCTCGATCTTGTGAGGTCTTCTCACGTACCCCCTGAAAGTATCCCGCAGCCTCGCGGACCTGTGTCTTTTTCCCTAATCCCTGGTACGAACACAGATGGAAGCTTAGGTAAGTGTCTATCCTGTGTGTGCACGTTTCTGTGTCCGTGTCTCCGTGTATGGCCCTGGCCCCAGTTGTTCAGACGCATGGAGCCCCACGGTTCTGGTGGTCTCTGCGGAGTAGCTGGGTTACAAAGTGCATATCTACTCCACTGATATGTCGCTTTCCCCAAGTTTTCCCAGACGTGGAGGTCGGAGGTGTTTTGCATGGAGTAACATGTTCTTACCTTTTCGGATTGGTTGGAGAGACGCTCGTACGTCGTGAGAGACGACAAATGAACCATCGCTCCAAGGCGACCTTACCCAGGTAATGAAGGAGGGAAAAAGCATATTTCTGTTTGCCGTCATTTCGAAGTAAGGGAGAGAAGCGAAAGCGAACGGGGGTAGGACCCTATACGCGGCGAGGCTCGGTGCTGCCGTTTATGGTCTGTTCATTTGATTTTCCGACCTCAACCTTGTCGTGAACAACGCCTTTGCGTACTGGGGCAGGCCCATTGATTGAACGTCTGATCTTCAGGGCATCAGGGGTCATTGGATTTTCTCCAGCAGGAAAGTGCCATACGGTACTTCCAAGGTCACCATGATCTTCAACTCGGATTATCAAATTGACATCCCCAACCAGGATATCCTGACATTCCTCTTTGAACGGACAAAATTCAAAGACAACGACCCAATATGGCTCGACGCCTTCAATCCCGATTTGAACGTCACTCTCGCACAGGCGAGGAGCTTCACACACCGAATCGGTCGAGGTCTCCGGGATCTGGGTATCGGCGCACAGCGCGGTGGTGAGGACATTGTGTTATCTTTCGTCGAGAACCAAGTCATGGTCGCTCCGACGCTGCTGGGTGTCCTGTGTGCGGCGGGTATCCACGCAACATGCCCGATGACAGCCACGGCCTTTGAACTCACTCGGCAGCTGAAGCTGAGCAGTCCGAAGATCCTGATCTGCTCACCACAAACGAAGCAAGTCGCCGAAGAAGCCGTCGCTCAGTCTGGAATCCAGGGCGTTCGCATTCTCGTCATGATGTCTGAGTCCCTGGACATTGTCGACGGAAATGGAAAGTCCATTATAAGCAATTCCCACCTACAGTGGCGGAGAGTTACTGACAAGGCTGAACTCGAGAGTACCACTGCTTGCCTGGTCTACTCGAGTGGCACGACGGGTGTGCCGAAGGGTAAGTGTCACCGCCACTCCACAACCTCAGTGCCTTAAATACATACGCTAACATCGAAGTGTGATCCAGGCGTAAAAATCACACATTACAACATCGTAGCCAACCTATTACAAATGGCGTTTCATTTCGACCATTTCGCGAACAAGGCCATCAGCGAAGGCGAATACCTCCGCATGCCTGGCATCATGCAAAACGCCGTCGTGCTCGGTATCACCGTACAGACGATGATGGCCATGCAATGTGGCATGCAAGTATACATGTTTAAGAAGTTTGATTTCCCTTTCCTGATCAAAAGTATTCGCAAATACCGTCTTTCGACATTCTTCATGGTCCCCGCGATTTGGAACCGGATCTCAAACGAATGCACCAAAGAAGACCTCTCTAGGTTCAGGTTCGTCATGAGCGGAGCGTCACCTCTGCCTCAAGAGTTACAAGTGAAAGTGCAGAAGATGCTACCTGAGGGTGTCATCATGCGGGTGAATTGGGGAATGACCGAGACGACGACGGGTGCTGCACAGCCTGCACCGATGGAAACTGGCACCGAAGGTAGTTCGGGACGATTGTTGCCCAACATGCAGGCCATTATCATTGACACGGATGGCAAGAGACTTGGCCCAAATCAGCCCGGGGAGTTATGTGTCAAAGGTACGTCTTACATGAGTGTCATGTATACGTTTTTACAAAGATGATGGATGGCACGTACTGACGCATGCACGCATGTGTCTTCAGGACCGAACATGGTCCGTGAATATTTCAAGAACCCCGAGGCCACGAAAGCAGCGTTCACTCAAGACGGTTGGTTCCGTAGTGGAGATATTGCGCATTTCTCAGAAGATGGCAAATTGTTCATTGTGGGTCGGTCAAAGGTGAGTCTTCTCAATTCAACGTTTGATGTTCGTGGACGAGCACGAACATATGATTGACAAGATTCTCAATTCTAGGAACTACTCAAGTACAAATCTCATCAAATATCTCCGACTGAAATCGAGGCCATACTAGGACAGTGTCCTGGCGTCGCAGATATCGGAGTCATAGGTGTACCCGACGGCAACGGAAACGATCTCCCGCGAGCGTACATTGTTGCTTCAAAGCCATCACTTTCCGAACATGACATTCACGACTTCCTGAATGCCAAGGTCAGTACGTACAAGCGTCTTCGAGGAGGCGTGAGGTTCGTGAAGGAAATTCCACGGAACGTCAATGCCAAAGTCATGAGAAATGTGTTGAAGGAGTGGGTGGAGAACGAGAAGAGTCCCAAAGCCAAGCTGTAGCCGGATTAGACATACAATAGCGCACCATGCAACAACCGGATACTTGGACGAAGACAATGACGAATATACATCTATCGAAACTCACCTTCGTTTGTTTCCAAACCTCGTACCTGAGGTAACCCCCTTCGCATCCAAAATGTACTCCGATCAGGCTGTGCAAAGATCCGGGTTGGAGAAAGCAAGGCTGAGCTAGCCCGTGATCTTATTTCCCCACAGCCCATCCACATACGGAGTACGTCTCCCCCTTATTATTGTACCAGGTGGGTGTGGGGTACAACACGACACTGCATGTGGATGGTGCATACTCCGTACCTCAAAAGGGCGAAAAGTACCGACATCAAGATGATGGATGTGTTGGGGTGGGCAAGCTGGAATTTACCCCGTGATCGATCTCGACAAACAAACAGACGGGGTCGAACAATCATTTGACTCTCGTACTCGTCGTAGTTACTTGTCAGTTCGCTTGAGGTACACTTGATTGTTGAACATTGCCTGGCACGAAAAACCCCTCCACCGAGCAGAAACCTCTTCTGAACAACCAAACCATGGACGCCTCCAAATTTGGTATTTCGTCGATCCCACTCAATCATGAACCATACGGCCCAATCAAGCCAGAAGCCCTGAAAGGCGCCAACAAGGGCAAAGTCGCCGTGGTCACAGGTGCCGGCAGAGGCATCGGTCGCGCCATCTCAGAGAACCTCGCCAACTCGGGAGCGACCCTCGCAATCATAGACCTGTTGGCAGAGCCACTAAGCGAGACGAAAGCGATATGCGACAAGTACGGGGTCAAAGTCAACACGTACACGTGTGACGTGACGGACATTTCACGTCTGAGATCGGTCCTGGATGAACTTGTCAAGGACTTGGGACCAATTGAGTAAGTCAGGCCGAGTATTCATTTCATTTCATTTCACTTCGCTCTGTGCAGTGGGAGAGAGAAACCCCCGTTTCCCAAGGCTGGGAAAGACTGTTCACTGTTCGTCTAACCTGTCCAACAGCATCCTCGTCAACAACGCCGGCGTCTCACCCGGTAAGCCACAATGGATCGAGAGTTTCGAGGACTTTTGGAAAACCATCGAAGTCAACTTCAAGAGTGTGAGTCACCTGTCACCTAGTACCTACCACCCGACTCTACAACTTTAACGTCTTCGTGCTGGAGTACCAAGTGAATGAAATGCTAATGAGAGATGTTACGATGTACGCAGCACATGGCAACAATCTGGCACGTCCTTCCAAGCATGAGAGAGCGCAACTCCGGAATCATCATCGACATCGCATCCCGCGCAGCGACCGTCGACTTCCCCTTCGCCATAGGCTACAACTCGAGCAAGTGTGCAGATGCCCGTGCCATCTCGACGCTACAGGAAGAACTCGACCTCGACAATCTAAACATTCAAACGTACGCTCTTCATCCAGGCGGAGTGTACACTGCCATGGCTGCAAGTAAGTCACAACAGTTCTCTCCCGAGCTAGCCACTTGAGCGGCGCATCTACTCTAAACCTTGTCCTAAACCCTCACTTTTGGCATACATTGTTCTGAACAAAAGCTCAAAACAGAGGAGGTACGACCAGAAATGTTGGAAAAGTATCCTCACTTGACTCAACATGGGACCGACTTCAGAAGCTTGTTCAAGGATGGGCCTGAACTTTGCGGGTAAGTTGGACCGGTCCATTCAACCGTCCATACAGACCCATCTGTATGAATGTCACGTTTGCTCTTGCTGACACACACACTCTCTCTCTCCCTCCAGTGCAACTTGTGCATATCTAGCGACTGGAAACGCCAAAGAACTCCGAGGTCTCTACTTGGATTGTAGACAGGACGTGGAGAGGCTCAAGGCCGCCGGGAGGGGAAAGATTCAACAAGAAACCCTAAACACCTTGACCATCAAGTTCTTGGATGGGTATAAGAACGAGCCATGATTTGAGAAGGGGGAAAATCACATCTGGCCAGCTATCGATCGGTCATGACCATGATTCTATGTATTGGGGTATTACTCAGTAGTAGAGAGCACAGTATGATTTACATCAGTGCTCAATGCTTATTGATCATTGCTATCAGAAAAGAAAACAACAAACAGCCCCCTAGATATGGCCACGTAGATTACGTGGTAGACGCAACTTGCAAGATGTATACACAATGGTAGTAACGACGCATATCCCCTCGCATCGTCCCTCCATGGTGCAGTCCAAACAAGCACGTCAAGCCCCAAACCCAATGTAGCAGCAGCATTATTATAGTCTCTCAATACCGCTGGTGGACGAGCTTTGTCACGGCCAGAGAAAGAAGAAGAAAAAGATTGTGGAATCAAAATAGAAATACAAAACGTAGTAGATTATGATCATAATGCAAGTTGATTGACTCTACAAAGCAACATTTGTGCCAAAGATTCAAAGTTTTGTGTGCACGACACGACGAGAATTCGAGAGCGAGACTGCATTGACTGTTGCCATCGAGATTACCCTTGTAATGCGACATTACTATCAGCGTCCTAATGACCGCCAGTCTCGCCAAAAGTTTGATCCGTCTCAAGATGCAGCTTCTTGAGAAGGTTGTTGTGGTGCCACCAGAGGCGATACCTCTTGCCAAAGATGTACATTGGAATACCTAAGAGACAGAGAGCCGCACAAAGACCTGACATTGTTCCTGCCATGGCGAGAGCACCGTGGGTAGCTATATACACCGTCAGCAATCAATTTTACTAGACCGAACGGATGATATGAAAATCACTTACCCCACCAGTCAATCACATAGTTGGTCAGGCCGTAGAAGAACTAAGATCAGTCAGCGACGATTATCTCAATTATTAGTCCAAGGGCTTTTGCTCACAAAGTTCTTGAACACCATGTTCATAATGAACAGCTCGGTGCTGTGTTGTCTGAATGCATCCAATGACCATGAAGTACACCAAGAGGCAATGGATGTCATTCCAAAGAGCATGAGACCCCACAAGAAGCAGACGAGGTAGATTGAGGCACCGTTCTCGACGACGCGGCCCCATCCGGCAAGGCCAGAAACTGTTAAATCATTAGCAAAGCCTCTACTAGACAGAATCAAAGTAACATACCTGCGCAGACACACCCAATGGTGAAGACTGGAAGCAGGTGGAACTCTGGCTCGTAGACACCCTTGTTCCTGCGTGTCAGGTATTTGGCAAATCGCTCAGAACACAGGAAGGGGAAGAGAGCGCCGAAGAACCCTCCGATCAGTGGACCAGCTGACATGTACCCGATGGTTGCTGAACCGAGTAAGTATGGCGGGGAGGCGAATATAACACCCGAGGTAATGGCAACCACGACGTAAAATGCGATGATGACGCCGGTCATGATGATTTGGTAGAAGCCTGATATTGTCAGAAAACAATGTGCAACATGATTGACGCCGACGACTTACAGGCAACATTCAAGAGGATAGCGACCGACGCGATGACCATCTTCCAGAGAGGATCGGTAGTATATGTTCCTGAGTACAGAGACATTTCCCGAACGAACGATTTCTTTGGCGGCACCGACTCAACAGAGGTGAGAGTGGTGGATCTCTCGACATCGGTTGCTGCTACGTCGGCAGTTTTCTGGGGGTCTTCCACGTGGCGTGCTGCTCGGTTCTCAACAGCTGCGAGTTTCTCGAGGTTCTCCTCTGAGCCGGCAGTGTCGATCTCGTAGATGGCTCTGCGTCGGTACTGTGTCTCAGGGCCGCAAAGAATGACGAGGATAGTCTGGAGAGCTCCAAATGGCAGACAAATGTAGAAGTTGAACCGCCAGCCTGTGATTATTGGTCAGAGTGCAAACATTACAGCACCAAAAACACTAACCTAAGTTTGCCGTGATCACACCGGCAATAATAGACACACCATTGGATATGGCAGCCAGGAGGAACATGGCCACAGCAATTCTAGGTCCTCGTTCGTGCACGAAGAACATATCACCAATCGACGCAATTGCAATTGCTTCATAGGCGGCGAGACCAACGCCCTGGAGGATTCGACCAGCAAGCAGTGTGTTGTAGCCAGAAGCTGATTCCGAAATTATAATACCGATAGTGCCGAAGAGGGACGAGAGCACGTAGACCGGGCGCTTGCCATACTTTCGACCAAGAGCCGAAACGAATGGGCCGCAAGCGCCAGTGCAAAGCAACATGTAACCGGAGAGTTGTGCGACGGCAGTTGGAGTCCGCTTGAGATCCACGGCAACTTCAACGACACCGGCGTTGAGGAGAGGAGATGGGACCTGTACCAAATGGCGTCAGTAGAGCATGAAAACGAAAAGACGCTCATGGTGCCTTACACATCCGTGAATGATAACACCGAAGAAGATGATGGCAAGCACGAGGTGCTTCTTGAATGAGGACCAGTTCAAAGGGTCATTAGGATCCTCAGATGGCTGAGGAGCAAGCACAATGTGAGAGTTCTTTCCAGTGCCATGCTTCAGGCGGCCTGTTTGTTGTTCTGAATGAGCAGCAGTCTGGTCAAGCAACACTGTGCCAGGCACATGGCTCGTAGAGGCGGGTTCAAGGACTCCGAGACCCATTGTGAAATATGATATGTATTGCAACACGACCTGATCAGACTGCGACGCGAAGCGAGGTGAGGAGCAGGAAGGCAAGCGACGTTGCTTTTGTATTGTAGCCAGATCAATCTTGGTGGAGAACGTGGTCTGGTGGTGCTAGACCTATAGTAGAAACAGTGGGACTTCCCCAGACATGGACCATTTGGGGAGCGCCAGGTGACAGTTGCTCGACCCCGGGTTAGTTGCATGCCCGTAGTACCCCAAATTGCCTCGTTTAGATGATAGTGCGGCCTCAGACCAGTCCAGCCCCAGGTTAGTTGCTTCATCCAGCGTTAGTTTGTGGCGGTAGGGGGTAAAAATATGCCCGCGCTGGACTGAAGATGTCTTGGGGAAGAGGGAAGACGCGTAGAGGAATACGAGCGATCTTCAATGCCCTTATTGTTCCGTTCCTCCTCAATAGGTAACATGGACTCCTCAACCATGCTTGACAATAGTATGGCCTGGACGCACCGCAATGAGAGTTGAGCTCCTGGTCTGGACATCCGCAAGAATGTTTCCATTGCGATCGATCCCACAAGAAGATGTCGACCCCTCAAAGAAGACGCACCTTGTCGACGGTTCTTTATGCCGCCGCCTCGATACCAGCAAGCGTTCCTGACAGGGGCCGCTATTTTTGTAATTGGTCATGGTAAAGAACATGTTGGTTCTGCCGTGCGCTGACCTCAAGAATTCCAATGCTGGATAATTCTGACCACCAAGGTCTTTATCATCTATTTAGGTACACTGTACAACCGACCGGCTTAGAGCGATGCCTTTCCCACTTGCCACATGGAAGGCTGCTTGCATTAATCCGAACACCAGGTGTGGTTGAACCTGGGGAACCTTGCTCAATCAATAGAACCCAGGAATGATTCTCCATCTGACCCGCTTGCAGTAGCGTTCGTAATCTTTACCATACTTCTTTTGGCATTTTTCCTCGTCCCTCAATTCCCTGTGGACGAGTAGGACACCGAAGTAGACGATGTAGAAATATGTGAAGATCATGCCCCAACCACGTGCTGGCCCTTGCGTCACCTCCCTGGTCACGGCTCCAGTAACCGGATTCGTGTATTTGTGGATAACATAGCCAGCAATGCCAGTTGGTGTGCAGTACGCGAATCCCATGATCCAATCTCCAAGATAGTTGATGTGGCGAGCCAGACCCCACCATCCAGACACAATCAGCTTCGACCCTGCTTCGGTCGTGATTGTTTCCAGGTGTGAGACTCGTGGATCATTCGGATCCGTGCGGAAACGGTTCTTCTGGTTGTTCGAGGAGCGGAAGATGTAGTATCCGACAGCCTGTATCGCCAGCACAGCAGCGATGCCAGTAAATCCCAGAGAAAGTGGATATACGGCCAAATAGCGAGCTGGGAGACTATAGATGAACGGCACCCAGACGATGTCTCCAAATGCAAGCATGAAGCCAAAACCGTCGGCAATGACGTCGATGGTAGTGAGAATAGCTGGCTCCATGTAGAGTGAGTCGAACACATAGAACGCCTGGAACAAGGTGATTAGTAGGATGGAGTCTGTCACGAAGCCGTGCTCCTTGTATTGGTGAGCGATGAATGCTAGATCAAGTATGATGTAGCCCAGCAAGCCTGGTCTGATTTCCATAAAGACTTTGACATCCAAGACCTGACCACCCGCAATGGGAATCCAGCTGGGCAGTTTGAATCGAGGATTTAGTTCTCGACCGATAAAAAAGTCGTACAAAATGTTTCCTGTACAACCACCTGGGGCCAATTCGCGATTGCCTGGATTTGGTTGACCTGAATGAGGGATGCTGAACGAAGCCAAGTAGACCGCAACGGACAAGACATATGCAATGACAAGGTTTGCTGAGACCAGCTGGGGAAAGTTCTCCCAGATGAACGTCCAAACCACGAAATCGGCGCCTTGGAGGGCCGTTCCAATAGCCAGACCGGCCATGATCACCATGGCAGAGCTCCAGGCGTTGAACTTGTAGTGGTGTCTTCCTCCATTGTTCAAAACAACTCCTTCAACCTCGCGTCCAGGCAGTATGAAATGTAGAAGGAGGCTAATGCCGTAGAATGAGAGCGTCCAAGCAAACACTCCTGCATCAAACAGGCCGAGGAGCCCTCCCTCCGGCCATGGGGTTTGTGATTTGATCTTTTCCAGGGTCAGGGTACTGGGACTCAGCAGGCCAGGAGCCGGGCAACCTGAGACATCGTTGCAGAAAAAGACGGTCGCGTAGGTAAGGAGCGGCAGTACGAAGACAATGAAAGCTGCACCTGGACTGCGCAACACATGAGCACGTTCCTTGTCAAAGGTCTTCAAGGGGTCTGGGAAAACATACGGTCCTAGAAATTCGTAGTGTGGCTTTCCAGCCGGTTTGACGCCCATAGTTTTCGGTTTGCGATGCTTTGTAGCACGAAGAGAGTATACAGAAAGCCCGCCTTCGACAAAGCTTGTGTTGTTGATGACTTGAACGAGAGTATGTGCAAGGAGCACGAATGGACGCTGTCTTATAGCAAAGCGCTGTGAATTGCTGAAGCAAACAAAATTGTTCGGGAGGCTCAGTAGCCGAATGAGATCATCAATGGCGCCGCGGATGCGACGGCTCCGCGCGTGTTTTCGTGTCTTGCACGGCCACAAGTGAGAATACGAAGGACGACGATTCTCGTAGCCGTAGCCGTACCCGTATGGAGTACAACTCGTATGGAGTACTCGTATAGAGAGAATCCCTCCTCCCTAGTGCCCCAGGTGTATCTCCTGGGAGGTACAGTATAGGCGACTCCCTATCTTGAGACGAAGCCTCTGCTCCGTGCATGCTTATCTGCGGCGTAACATGACCACGAATACGTCCAAGTACTCCGTAGTAAATCTTACGATATGCATTGCGTAGTCCGTATCTATCCCTACTAGGTACTCCGGATGTACATATCCTTGCGCTGGTGGCACAGTAGTTTCCAGGTTGCTTTTGAGTACCGGTACGTGGTGGTTGGCGATGCGTCATCATGCACGTCCGGGCCGATGGGGGCTCCACGGGCGTTTTAGGCGTGGTTGAGGCGTTTTAGGCGTCGATGGATATAGGGGTGCGAGCCCGGTAAGGCCCAACAAAGCCCGGAACAGACACCTACAGCCCGCCAGCCACCAGATCACCGCTTCAATACTGTAGATGAAGTCCTCCTGTTCCCCTGCAGGGAATCCGCGTCCAAGATGCCGCCACCCGTCAAAATCGTTCATTTCGATAGAGTCTGACAGCTGAAACTGCGCGACACCATCCAGTGCGCCATTGTTCATGAACGACTTGGGAATCCGTGCTTCCGTATCCCTGTCTGTCAATTGTTCCTCCGTCGACAGGTGTTCATTATCTTTTCTTCCATCACTTCCATCTATACAGACCTAGAGTACACGTACACGCACAACGCAAGTAATACTCCTTCAGAATTTTCTGGCTGCTTGCTGTATTCACTTGTTCCGCCTGATATTTCTCACTCACGCTCGTTTCTCGCCATTACACACGGATTTCCACTCCAGCTCCAGTGTCTAGACCAAATTCCACAATATCATTCGCAGCATTCCGATCCATTCCACTCGCTCTGAGACGGAAAGCCGAGACCATGCATATCTCTACCACCATCTCCCTCCTGCTCCTTTCTTCTATACCTGCGGTTTTCGCCTCTACAGAAGTAAAACCCAAGCCATCGCCGAAGCCATGTACAATCCACTCAACATCCACAGGCTCCTTCTTTGACCTGCGACCTCTACAGTTAACAGTCGATGGAACAAGATATCAGACTGCGACCAATGAGTCCTTCCACGCTCGAGGTTATGATTATCCCGCCAACTTCACCTTGAACTTTTGTGGGCCGGTGGTGGAACTTCTAGACGATGTCCAAGGCATATCTGATTCAAGAGTCGCGAATGTTTCGGCCTTTTACAGGACCCAAAAAGGAGATGTCTACAGCATCGGGCAGGAGAACGATGAGCTCATATTCCGGGGCAAAAAACTGCTCTTGAATTACACAATGGGCTCTCCTTGTCCTGCTCTGAACGAGCACGGTGTCCCGGTCGACTCTGATGTCGCAACCACCAAAGCGAACAAGAGGCGCAAATCGACTCTTTTGTCCTTCATCTGCGATACCTCCCCGAGTCTCTCCACCAGACCGGCGATCTCATTCCTCGGCTCTCCCGACCACTGCACCTACATTTTCGAGGTTCGGTCAAGATATGCCTGCGGTGGTACTACACAGTCTGAAGAGAAGGGCACACTAGGACCCGGCGCAGTCTTTGGCGTCATACTCGGTATTGCATTGCTCGTCTACCTGATTGGAGGTGTCGTGTACCAGCGCAACGTAATGCATCAAAGAGGATGGAAACAAGTGCCCAACTACAGTGTCTGGGCTGGATTGTTCAGCTTCATCTCGGTAAGTTCTACCCCCTTTCTGCTATGATTTTATTGTTTGCCGTCTGTTGGGCCATCTTCCCTTACACACAGTGCTACTCTATAGAGGCCTCATTTCCTGCACCGCTATGCTCGACAAGCGTCCACTTCCGGGAATTTCGACTTCAAATCCAACTTACCATGAATACGCTGACACCATCTTTACTTGGACGATCTAGGACATGTTTGTCATCCTCTTCTCTTCTTGCACACAACGCTTGCCAGGTGGAATCACACAACTCTTTGCCGGTCGAAGAGGCTACCATCGTGTCGGAAATGAGGAAAGGGTCGGACGAGGACGTACTCCGGACGATGAGAACAGATTGATCGATCAGCTCGATGAAGAGTGGGAAGACTAAAACAAATAGATATCGTCGCCGCCATCTTTGGAGCAAGGGAGATGTGACCAGAATCAAGGCAACATTTCCAACTGCGTTCGCTACAAAAATACTATCATTGTCATGGTGCGAAGCGAACAGCATCTAACGCAGTCACGGGCTCCGAGTCACAATATTGGGGTTGGCTCCACCTTGTGCCGGACCCATTGTGTTCCAGTACTTTGCACTCAGCCTTGCTCAAACCCCGGGTTTCTGGTCTGGGTACTGAGAACCACTGTCACTCCCAATGCCTCCTCCGCCGGCAGACATATCGCCAAAATCCATGCCATCAAGAGCGGTATTCCCAAAATCCTCCATGCCACCACCATAATGTGGAGGCTCGATGTTGAACGGCAACAACCAAGCCGAAGATCCTGTATCCATCATGTTGTTCCCACCGGCAAGAGGATCATTGTATCCAAAACCGTTCAGTTCCAGCTGATCCCATGGATTTGCATTGCCATCGTATGTGTCCATGGACGTGGAGTTGTCGTCGAGACGGCCTAGTCCGGCTGTCCCATGATTCGTGGTCTCTGAGGATAAGTCCACACCCGAATAGGCACCAAAGACCATTTGTCTATCAATTGCCGGAAGAGTGTTGATCCAGTTCATATTGATGTGCGGCAGATTGTCGAAGCCAAAGGAATCGGCCTGACCTTGCTGGGACTGTCCACTAATTTGGGGTGTTTGATAGAGAGATGGGGACGTGATGTCGAAATCGGCTGGGATGAATGGGTGGTTGATGTTGAGTTCTGTCGCATTACTCGATAGCCGTGGCCTTCCTTGTTGCTGTTGTGACAGTTGTTGTGCTGGTTGTGTCGGGCCAGCGGTAGATGTCGAGGTAGAAGCTCCAGCAGTAGCAGTAGCCCCAGCAGTGGAAGACGACAAAGCATTGTTGCCAGCTCCTTTGGTGCTGTCTTTCTTGTTTTCGGCCACACTCTTCCCGCGCCGTCGCGCAATCTTCTTGCCCCTCTGACCGCCGGGCCCATCGTCGGCTTTGCTCGGCGGGCTCAGACTCGCGAAAAACTCCTCCACGCTCTGTAGCTCGCTGCGCTGGGACATGACGGCTTCGGCGGTTCCCGCCTCGCGCCTGTATTCGAGATGGCTCTTTTCCCACTCACTCTCGCTGACGCCGTGCGGGTACTTGTCGAACCAATCGCCGTATTGGAACATTGATTTACCACCGCCGCCGCCGCCGGCGCTGCCCGAGCCATGTTGAGCGGCGCCGAGTTGTTGCCCTCCTGCTCCTGCAGGGCCCTTTGCTGTCTCTATGCCTGGCGTTTCGGCGCGCGAAGGCGGCCCACTCGTCCCGGGGTCCAGGTCCATTGGGATCCCAGAGGAAGATGTCTGGTCATGGCCACCGCCGCCGCCACTGTTGGACGCTTGATGGCGAAGTCCCACGCCACTACCACGCGGCCCTCCGATGCCTCGGATGGCCGCGTCGGCAAAGGCGCGATAGTTGTCCTTGACGCTCTCGGCCATGTAGTGAAACATGCCCCAGTACCGCTTCATGCGCGTGAGGTACTTGTAGTTGTGGCGCAGGTTCTCCTTGGACGAGGCCTCGAGCGCGGCGTTCTTGCTGAAGATCCCCCACACGTGGACCGTCGCCGCGGCGTAGGCGCAGTAGCCCGCAAACGGCACCGTGAGGGTGTGGCCCGCGGAGTCGGCGATGATTTTGGAGATCATGCTCGCGGACTCGACGACCGTGTTGGCGCTGTTGCTCAGAAACGACCGCGGCATCCCTGCGGCCGTGTAGGCGGCGTGGTGGGGGCGGCGGGACGGGACGGTAGGGATCGCGAAGCGGTGCAGAAAGAGACTCGTCTGGGCGAGGACGATGTGAAGAAACAAAAACTGGTTCGCGAGCCGTTCCGACGCGTGTGCGGCGAGGTTGTCCGGTGTGTAGGTCAGGTCCGGGGGGAGGCTGGTTTTGAGCTGTGTGATTTGGCGCTGGAGCGTGGCGAATTGCGACAGGGTGTCCCAGATCGGGTGAGGGTCTTTGTCTTTGCCGCCTAGGTTGAGGTATTTGACGATGCGTTTCCACAAAACCACGCCGCGGACGATGTACGCCGACACACCCATGTTGGATTTGGCTTCGGCGGCCATGTCGGCGGCGGCGTTGGCGGCCGTGGTGTCGAGGGCAGCCGCCGAGGCCGATTTGGAGTCCCCGGAGGTGGACGGCGGCTGGGGTTGTTGGTTGGCGTTGGGATTGGTCGTGGAAGTGGAAGGGTAGGCTGAGGACGAGGAGGAGAATGTCGATGACATGGGCACGTTGCCGTACAGGTCTTCAGTCGGGCCAGGAACTTCCATCTGGAAATGAGACTCCTTGATGGGGAGCTGGATCTGGTAGTAGTCTTCGTTCAAGAACGACGGCCGTTCGGTGCCCGAGGAGTTGAAGGTGTCCATGAGATAGCATGCCCACATTGTGCGGCGTCGAATCTCGCGATCGGTAAATGATAATTCGGGGGGTTTGAGACTTTTCTTGCTCGAGTCGTTTGCGATTTGATTTCTTCCCAAAGGGTCGTGGTCGAGTTCTCGATGGAGTTGGAGAGCGTAGCCCATTCGCATGGCTTGACCACCGAAAGACCATGACAGACCACCCTCGCACGTGCCGAAGTAATGAAGGCCGAGCATGAGCATGGCAGTCAGTATAGTGATGTTGGGCTCGTAGTGACGTTTTTCGACGATGCCGCGCGCAGGTGTGGCCCATTGCTCGCCGCGGAGGAACGCCGGTTCGGTGCTGACCTGGGGATGGGTTGAAAAGCGAGCCGAGATGGCGCATACAGCGAGGATCAGCACGGGAGGTATGGTGCCAGCTTTCAATTTACGCATGAAGCTGGGTTTGTGAAGGAGGAGATAAGATTGACCGTATACACAATCGAAAAAGACTTCGGCCAGATGTTCTTGGATGTGCTGTGGTGGCAGGGACTCGGACCCTTCGATAAACAGCTTGTTTTCTCCTTCCCGCTGCTTTCTCAGGCCGGCCGTGGGGTCAAGGAGAGTAGTTTTCTCCTTTGGATTTCTCCAGTCGTTCAATTCCTGGGTGAAAGCTTCATCGGCAGAGCGTTTCTTAGCCTGGTCCTTGTCTTTCTTTGGGCCTGGCCCCGGGAGCGGAGGACGGACAGATGCACGCCCAGTAGCGTTAAAATCTGGTAATTCGTCCTTGGGAATGACTCGAATGACTCGATCCTCCATACGCTTCAGCCTTTTGTCCAGCATAGCCATGTAGTCGGTTCGCGGTGCAGCCTTCCTTGTGGTGACTTTGTACACGCAAGGGATTCTGGCTCTGAGACAATGCTTGCAAGCGGGCTTTTCGCCAGAACATTTGATCTTCTTTCGCCGACATGCTATACATGCCAGTGGAAGTCGTTTCCTTTCCTTTCCGGCCTTGGTCTTCAGCTCGCTCCAAGCGGGGGCCTTTCCGTCATCCTGTTCCGTTTTCCTGTCCTGGTCCACGATGCTGGCGGCTTTCGAGGGTGAATCATCTGCATTGCTTGCGGCTTGATTGGTCGGCCCAGCAGAGGTCCATTGGTTTAAAGCTGCGGCGCCAAAAAGATCATGGTCAAAGGCAGAGTCGATACTCGCCAAGCTGGCACGATGCTGTGGGCTCGGCACTCTGCCAGGAGGGTGCTTGACAGGACCTCGGTTCGCAAATCCTTGAGTGTTGTTTGTGCGAAAATCCGGCGGGACGTCTATCCCACTGTTGCTGCTGCCATGCGGACTTCCAGCAAAGGCAAAATTGAACTCGATCGATCCAGGCGATGATGTATCGAATGCTGAAGGATTTGCAGAGCTTGGCTGAAGTTGAGAATTCATCAAGGTGTCGATGCGGGGATTGCGCGCATCTGGCACGATATAACCGGAGCTTGAGATGGAATGCTTGCGATTGTCGCCGAATCGAGAATCTGACTGATTAGGTGCGCTGGCCATGTTGCAAAGCTGATCGATGTGGAGAGGCGGGCGAGGACCTCATTTCCTCGCGCTTGATGACAACGAGTTTTCGCAATCCGGGGAGGAGAACCGGACCGACGCCTTCCACCCACGACGCGTTCAGACTGGCGAGATGGGTCAACCACAACAACGTAAAGGGTGCAAAGTTCGAGAATGTAGGCCTTAGACGACTCGCTCCTCTCCGGACAATGTCATTCTTGATTTATGACGAGGCTGTAAATGATGACGGCGAGGTGCGGCAGGTGTTGCAATTGATGGGTCGGACATAGGTTTAGTGCCAAGCTGCGACAAAATGTGGGCAGGAAATGGGCAATGCTGAGAGGCGGAAAGAGACCGGGGTTCACCAGTGCGTCGTAGCAATGCAAGCTCCAGAAGGCGTGGAAGACAAGAAAAAGAGACTGGTGAAGGGTGGAGGAGATTCCCACGGGGCATCAAGAGGCGGGCAACGGGCACTGGCCAGCAAATGGTGAGTAGCGGGATGTCAGCCACCACCATCCACCATCCACAGAGGCCCTAATGATTATCCAGGTGCGTGCTCCGTATCCGTTCTCTGTAACTGGAAGAAGCAAAGTGTTTGGATGATCTGGGGAACAAGACGACGTCGTGTAGGCCTGGCTGGTGTTTGCCCAGAGGTCCGGTCATCCTTGTAGACTAGGTTAGGCCTCAGTGTGATGTTGTAAGGTCCCGACGAGAATGAAGCATAAGCGGCATCAGCTTGGAACGTTTTCCCGGGGACAGATCAGTATCCATGAGTTGTCTCGACATCCGTAGGGCTTCATTGGCCTCCCCAGGCTCTACAAACAGGCTAAAACATGCAGGGAAATTAAGCCACAGGCTCGAGCAGATGCGAATCGCAGTGGTCGTGTCTTCTTACCCGAACGTCCCGATCATCAAAGAGACACACGAGGCATCAGCACGAGGAAGAGTTCAACGAGCTGCCTATTTCGGGCTCCTACGAGCGAAAGGCTCTATCAGGCGAACCTGAGTCCACAACACTCCCTCCTATAGAAACCTGTTGCGCCTGAAGCACGGAGCCCCTTTACGGAGTACTCCCATTGTGACTACGGAGGACTCGAACTTGTTAGTCGAGCCTAAACTCGTAGCGCCTCCGGGGCTCATGAAATTACAAGAGCAGAGGCCATTATCTATATAAATTCATGGCACCTCGACGCATATCCTGCCACAGTAACTCGTACCCGTACTACTGACCTCCTTGCCCATTCTTTTCTTCTCCTGCTTCTACCCTACTGTCTTCGAGAACCGGGATCCAACTCCAGGCATATGCCCCACAAAGGTCCTCCTCAGCTTCACCCCGACCTGGTGGGGCTTGCTTGACCGGGCTCCGGAGTGCGCCGTTCATGAAGACGGGAGACATTGCACAAGGTATCTGACTTGAGTATTCAGCCTCGTGTACTCCGCATGGTCTTGCTACCACAACATTGGGCTATGTAGAAATGACACTGGTACCACGATGTCTGCTTAATCCGACGTGACGGAGAATGGAGACTGGTGGGTCATGTGATTGGTATCCTCAACCACATTCGGCCAACCTTCCACCTGAAGTCATCGAAGCTGTCCTTTCTGCTTGCTTTTCTTGCTCTCATCCTTGCCGCCAGCCCTTGTTGTCTCGAATGTGTCTTGCTGTCCAGGTTCTTGAGACAAGGAGTCCGGCTATTTGGAGCCAGCTATCGATAGCGTTGACCCTCTCCCGGCTCTTTGTTCCTCGACTTCTGTCGATCCTCTCATGGTTCCACTACCTGAAAGCATAGCCAGTCTTGTTCTGTCCAAGTTTGATACGCTTCCCCAAAAATGCAAGCCCAGAACTCTGCCAGATGGCAAGAGAGAATGGACTCCCATGTCAGCCGTGGTTCTCGCGAAATCTGGTCATGATTCTCAGTTGACGTGCGTGTCCCTGGCCACTGGTACAAAATGTTTGCCGTCTTCTGCTATGGTCAAATGCCAGGGAATGGTTCTTCATGACTCTCATGCAGAGGTCCTTGCCCTGCGTGGCTTGAATTGTTGGTTGCTTTCTGAGGCGAAAGCAGTCCTGTCCGACCCAACATTCCGCTCGCCCTTCTTGGAGCTCGATGTATCAGAGCCTTCCGATGCTGATCCAAATCTGTCTCCCTCTGCGTCGCCACCTCTGAGGTTACGGCGACAAGTGTCCATCCACTTCTTCACCACGGAAGCACCATGTGGTGATGCGTCTATGGAGATATTAATGAGGTCAATGGGTCCGGACGAAACAGAACCTTGGCCAGTGGAGGAGACAGCATTGGTAAACCTTCAAGGACGAGGCCATTTTTCTCTATTGGGCTACGTGAGACGAAAACCTGCTCGAGCAGATGCAGATCCAAGCCACTCCAAATCTTGCACTGACAAATTGACCGTCAAGCAATTCACCAGCGCCCTCTCGTTCCCGACCGACCTTTTTATCCAACGGACTGACAATGCGTACATTCGAAATCTGATCGTCTATCGCGACCAGTTTGACTCCACGGGCTATGAGCGTGCATTTGGGCAGGTCGGGAGGCTCTCTAACGTTTGCCACCTAGATCACCTGTTTCGCGTCGATCCTTTGCCTGAAGGCTTTCCACGGTTCATGTATGATAGAACATGCATCGACTCTGATCAGAAAGGCAAAGCTAAAGTGACGAACATATCTGCATTATGTATAAGGGGCTCTGGCGCAGCAACAGCAGACGCCATCGAGGTACTCATGAATGGCGTCAAGTCAGGCTTCAAACAGTGGGATCTGAGGCCGGCAAAGGCTAGCATTGTGTCTCGATACAGATTATGGCAGCTTGCACACAGCGTACTCGACCTCATTCGAGATGGAGGGAGCTTAGACTGCTCACATCGTCAGGCCTGGGCCAATGATCTATATCAATCATTGTCAGCCGAAACCTATGCGGCAGCAAAGTCCACGCACTTGCGAGCCGATCAGATTACACTCAAGAACAACATCACTGCTGCATTGGGCAATTGGGCAAAGAATGATGGCGACTACGTCTGGAGCTGCAGGGAGGCACAGACCTCTACTTGAGGACTTGACTTTCGTTTCGGTTGGCTCTTCTGAAGTTCAGCTACGACTACGACAGACATCTCTCTCAACATTAAACCGAGGAATTCCGGCATCAAGCCAGCTCTCCAATGTTCATGTACGACTGAATGCTACTGTGTCCAGAAATTGCGATGCCGAAATTGGTTTGATGTCACTGAGTCGTTGGTAAGCTGGATGTCAACAGGTATCCGGGATTCAAATGGTACGGAGGCAATACTCGGTCTTTGCATGCAGTGATAAGTGGAAGCATTGGATCGACTATAAAGTACACAGTCTACGGTTCAGGAAAACCACAGGGCAAAAGGAAAAAAAGAAAAGAAAAGGAGGAGAGGAATGGAGGAGGCGGAATTGGTTAATCGTCGGGTGAGGAGGAGGAGGAGGGACCGGGGATTCGAACCCTAGTACCTTGTGTGTTATTTTTCCCTTGCTCTTTTGCCTAGTGAATGGCCGTCCACCACATAGCCATGTGGTTTTAACCTGAGCCATTCCTCTAGAGATGTCGGTGAGGAGGAGGAGGACGAGGAGGAGGAGGGACTGGGATTCGAACCCTAGTACCTTGCGTTGTTATTTTTCCCTTGCTCTTTTTCCTGGTGAATGGCCGTCCACCACATAGCCATGTGGTCTTAACCTGAGCCATCATCCAGGGTTTTGGTGATTGTGGAACAAAAGTTCACTGGTTTAACTGAAAACAATTGAAAACAATTGAATGGTTGCATTGTGGGTCCTAGGTGTGGCAAGGCTGGTATGCAGCCTCGTCGTTTCAGGGAGTGAATACCTAGTAAGTGATAATACACTGGCTTCTTTCATCTACCACCGCCCGAGGTATGTGTATCTACTCGTCATTGATGGTGCTCCCACTCTGAGGCGAAGGAACCACAAGGCCAGCCGTACCGTCGCAGTGGTCGCTACGGTCGTTCGTGTGCCGTGGGAAGAAATGACGGTCTGGTGAGATTCCTGACGGAGTCAGACGTGACGCCTCGCTCCCTGCTCTTTGGAATACATGGGAGCAGGGGACGTGATGATCAAGTGTTGAATACAGAATGATACTTGAGATTGGACCAATTCGAGTGACCTGTAGTTTGGCTCGAAGACTCAGGTGCATCCTTTTATTCTACCATGCTTCGAGGGTGTCAATTTCCTTTGGACAGCAACAAGAAAGGTAACTGGAAGTTAGAATGCAAGCCAATGGAATATGCCAGATGGCGAACAAGACCAAGCAACGCAAGCTAGCGGATTGAGATATGCAAACCCAAATGGAAAGGTGAGTCTAGACTTCCATTCTATCCAAGCTCCTTTTTCGCTCAATATCTCACATAATCACGAATATATTTATAAGATATCCCAAAATACATATTCTATTTGTTCGTAGCGCTTTTGCCAAACCCTGTGGCCTGGTCCGCTCTGTTCATGCAGAATTCCAGTGTATGCCAGAATTTATCAGCATCGAGGGACCTGGGTATCCGCACACCCTGACCTGACGATGCTTTCGTGATGATGGTACGGCCAATCTGTTCCCCTTCCAGAATGACTTCCACGTCCCATCTCTCGCCACCTTTGTCGTCAAAGGATATCCTCGCGTCCTCGTCGGGATGGTGGTCCAGCAAGACGGCCACGGCGAGA
The DNA here is from genome assembly GCA_024082115.1 of Rhinocladiella similis. Classification (NCBI taxonomy): domain Eukaryota; kingdom Fungi; phylum Ascomycota; class Eurotiomycetes; order Chaetothyriales; family Herpotrichiellaceae; genus Rhinocladiella; species Rhinocladiella similis. The sequence goes on along the minus strand of JAMRYE010000013.1, from coordinate 2,426,104 downwards.
GGGTCATGCAGGGGAGGACCCTCTGTCAGGCCGAATACTTGGGCGTAGGTCTGAGCGAAGAACATCAGAAGCTCGTTGAACATTATTCGTAATTGTGACGGGTTCCCGTGGTTGAGAAGCATTGTTTGGACCTTCGGAGTCGCATAGGCTTGGTGTGTGAGGTCCAGGGGGATCAATATCGTCTTGGGCTGCAGGACTGGATTTCGAAGTATCGCCTGGGCCGATTCTGGATCTGCCCAGATGTTGAACTCGGCAAATGGTGTCGTGTTGCCACTCCGGTCGTGAGAGACGCCTTGCGAATCCATATATGGTGGTCCCATGGAGACATTTGTGAAATTCGAGCCGATCGCGCCGCCCATGGCGGAGAATCCGGCAAGGTGCTCTGCAACCTCGGGAAACGTTGCGAACAAGAGGGCCGCATTTGTGAGCGGTCCACAAGTGACAAGATACGATGTGCCCTTGGGTTGCGCGAGGAGAGCGTCTCGCATCTCTTTGACAGCATTGCAATGCGACAGGGGCAGTCGCGATGGTTGAGGTAGTAGAGATGTTCCGGCCAGGCCGCTTTCTCCGTGAATGTCGGATGCCGTATTGACCGTGCGGCAGAAAGGCCGAGAGGAGCCTGGGATGACCGGTATCTCGGGTTTGCCTATGGCCTCGAGGACGCTGAGGGCATTGTTCGTGCACTTTTGAAGTGAGGCATTGCCGTGGACTGTCGATATGCCCAGGAGTTCGAAGCTTGGGTGGTACGCTGCGATCAAGAGGGCACATGCATCCTGAGGATGTGAGTATCGTAGTATGCATTCGCATCCTTAGCAAGAAAAACTCACATCATGACCTGTCGCCAGGACATGAGTAAGCCAAAAGGAGGGGTTTGCGGGTGATTGATATAAAGCCTACCGGGGTCGCAGTCTAGCCATAAAGGGATCTTGTGAGATGACATGATTAGGCTTATATTCTGATGGCACTTTGGGAATATCTCAAGACATATGGAAGGGTTACAAGTGGCTTCTGTTGAAGTATCGTCCTGGCTTTGAAGACGTACGCTGTCCGAAAGAGTGCGCATACCAAAGAACGCGATATCGATACGTACCAGACAAAAGGGGAAGGTCTAGCGATGGAGATTGCAGCGCATCTCCAACTCCGACTCGTCGACATCGTCCGTTGCACGCAGCCTTGAGGAATTTCCAGATAGGCCAATCATACGCTGACACACCGCTCGACTCGTCTTGTGCTTGACCAAACCGGTGAGAACCTCTCGCTGGCCCCTGCATTGCCAGCGTGGCAGAGGGAGACGTCGAACGACAACTACAAATACCTGCCGAAATGCTCCTCCACCTCGTGGTCCTGAAATGACCGCCACCTCGCCGTCGAGACCGCCACTACCGCCGAATCTGACCACAAAGTCCTCGTCTACAGCCTCATTGTCGCAACTGAGCGCTGTAGCGGGCAACAAGACCCCTTCGGCACCTGGCGCCTCCTCTCGTGTTCCTCCTGCGACCCGTCGAGATGCCCCGGTCCAGGACCCTACCTCAGAAAGCGCAACATTGTCCCTGATCAGGAGAACTTTGGTGACGGATGGAAGTTACGGAGCAGAGACAAGAGCAACCCCGAGACCGATTGAGGGAATCTTACCGCCACTTACTAGCTCAAACGAGGTCGACGTCCAGCTCTACGCCATCGTTGCGATCATCTTCAAGGACTTTGTCAACTCTTGGTACTCGAAGATAACTCCGGATCGTACTTTCATAGATGAGGTCATCCAGATCATTGCCCACTGCAGCAGAGCGCTGGAACAAAGATTTCGGCAGATTGACGTGACGGAACTGTTGCTGGATGAGCTCCCGGTGCTGGTTGAACGACATATACATGGTACGTGAGCGTTAGGGAAAGATTATGATTTGGAATTCTCCGTTGACGGTAAAAAACAGCATACAGAACAGCTACAACGGCGCAGGCCGCCCTGCAGTATGGAGAAAGCCCTCGTCGAATCTACCACTCTCTCAATCCGCATCCAGCGCTTGACCTTTCGCTCCCCGCCGAGGAACAAAGCCGTCGCGAATCAGCCTACCGACAACTGCTGATTCAAGGGGCCCTCGCCGTGCTTCTGCCTACGGAGGATCTGGCCAACGCTTGTCTCAGAACTCTGGTGACGGACATCATTGCGGACCTCATCCTTGGACAAGTACTGGCAGAGAGAGTCTGTCAGCCATGGTTTTTACACGGAGCTGTCTCCAAGGTTGTGGAGATAGTGGCATCGGCCCCTTCGAAGGCCGCCGCCAACAAGGCAATCCTTCAACGACAAGGTCGCCAAAGCCGTCTTGAAAAGTTCGGCCTATTAACTGCTAACACGGCGGATCAAGAGCATCATTCGTCGACACGACACCAATCATCGCTTAGCGCCTGGTTTTGGACACTGTTGCAGTACGCCTTCGTTGCATATCAGTCCGTGCGGTTCATTCTCGTCGGCATGGCACATGCGCAGACGCTGCCTCCAAGGGTCCATTCTCGCTGCGTGGATACACCTGCTGTATCATCGCCGTCGAAAGGAAACTCTCGCTCACCAGCACACGGCAAATCGGACCCCGACGGCTCTTGCACTCGTGCCATCCTTGATTACAGGGTATTCTCGTGCATTCACACCATTCTGGATTTGTCGATTCGCATGCCGTGGCTGGCGGCTTCATTGAGCTTCTGGCAGCATATCCTGGTTGATGGTCTGGGTGGCTACGGTTCTGCAAGCTCGACCTTGGACAAGTAAGTAATGTGTCTTTCATTGTTGATATTCCCCCAGCACATTTTGCTCGCTGTACAAAACCCCCATTCCCATCTTCTCGAGGATTTAGTCGAAACACGATGGCCTTTTTATGAATGGAGTCGCATGCCCCGATGGTCATCTGATACGCCTTGGGATTTTCCACCCAATGACGCCTTCTATCAGCCATGTTTCAGACATGTGCTACTTCGCTACTTGGGCTTGTCAGGCCATGTTTGAATCAGGCGGAGGGTGTACATGGTGGACCTGGAATACCACGATACCGTCGTCGGCCAATGACTCTGTTACGTGTCATGACAGCGTAAGAGGCTTGTATTGTCAGGCTGGCTATTACAGCTTGTGATTGGGTCGACTACTTTCTACACCATGCCTGTTCCGACTGGGTTATACTCCCAACCCCAACTATCATGGTCACGCCCCCAATGCTTCCCGTCATGGCGAACTCGTCGAAAGAGATGTTGTCTCGATTCGCCAGGGCGTGTCCAATATCTGAGATTCATTGTCAAGGTGATCGGCTATAGGACATGGACCTCGTCTGCCGGAAAGATGAATAACGGTCTAAACGTGGCCAATCAGCACTTTCTTTTTGGGGGCTTTTCCACGCCTTCTTGCACAGCTGTCAAAGACGCTCGAGCATACCCGGAGGCAGCTGGGTCGGCCCCGGCCTCGTCTCCTTGTCTCCATCAAGGTATGGAGTCTTCAATCTTCCTGTGTCCATGTGTCATGGGATCAGGCTTCAGCCAATGATCACTGAACAATGCTGTTCGTCGTTGATCGGCATGGATTCCCTCTACGTCAATATCCACCAGAAAAAAGACCCAAATCAGCCAAAAAGCCTCAGCAGGAAGCGACTATCCTTCTGTGCGAGCCTATGAAAGTAGCCGTCGATGGCTTTTCTTGGAAATTCGACCGAGTCTACCGCACTATTGGTCGCTGATTCTTTCTGAAGATTAAACCCTTATTCTCATGTTGCAGCAATCTTCCCCCACCGTGGGCAATCATCATCGGCAATTTCGGCACCGACCGATAACGGGATGGAAGTTGTGAGACCTCGAGATAATGGCCATGCGTGGACATTATCTTTACGTCACAAAACTACTACGAGGTGTTCAAAGACAATATTATTAGCCATACCTGTATGGAGATGTTATCTTTTGGGTCAATTGATCAGACGCCACGGACGGGCCCCTTGTGCTACTCCGGTAGGACATCCTCAGAAGATCGGTTCAGACGCCAATTCTGACGGCATGACAAACCTGCCTACTTCGGCTTGGGCATGAGTTCCCACACGCCGCTGCAACCATCTTCAAGTCCAAACCTTCTGTTCTCGCAAGTGGCGCTTCGAGGGATGAATCTACTCGCTGATTCTCCCCAAAGTGGACATTTCACGCTCCATCCCTGATTTTCTGTGGAAATTTTGGCTTTTCCAAGTCTAATGAACCTTGATCCTGGAAAGATGATTATCTGAACTGTTCAATCCTGTTAAGGAAGGCCGCATTTTGCAAACTGAGGATGGGTGAGACGTGGGACCCCGGACTTCAGAATGCAACTCGCCAATTTCGGGCAGTCTTGGAGGGCCTTCCAGGCCGTTTTGGTCTCCAATTTGGCATCTGCGCAAAGAACCGCTCCATCACCAGTCGAATGAACACATGCTCGTGAAAGCGCCGCATGCTGTCTCATTGTGATCTTTTGCGTTCCAGTCCACCTCCTGAACGCCATTGCCTTGTTTGGCTTTCCAACTCGGCGGCATTGGCAACGTGGGGTGTTTTGACTTGCCGTGGCTATCCAAGGCTCATGAAGGCGACGAGGAGATTGTAGGCGCTCTGGAGTGGAAGTTTGCTGTGTGTCAACTTCGAGGAGCAACACAGATTTATGTCCAGTATCTTGGAAGGCTGGAAATGCGAACACTATCCGTCCATGGCAGCAATCTTGATATTCTGCAAACCGAACCATTTTCCAAAGGAGGCTTGAAAATCTCGACTTGCATTCGACATATCGCTTTCGTTCAGATACTCTCATCTGCTATCAAAGTAATTCGGCTAACATATGACACCACTCACAGATTTCTATACCATGTATTATCAAGTCGCGTTCTCTCGCCATCCCTTCTCCCACCTTTACTGCTCCAAGTTCGAGCAACCCTCTTTCCAAACAACTCAATGGGCCCTCCAGCTCCTCCAGCTCCGTCCCTCGAAGAGGCAAAATCCATTCGGTCAAAAGCCGCCAGAGATATACTTTCTCTTTTCCCCAAGCCTGTAGCCCGGAAGCTCTTTGTTGTCACCAGCGGAGACGAACAGGAGATGCAAGAGGCCGCAATGAGTACCGAGATCGAGGACAGTATCTTGTGCTGGACGAATGATGCACACTTGAACAAGTACTTGATTTACTCGATCTTGGAACATATCCTACTCAGACTGGTGCCGGAAATGGAGGAAAAGACTCCCAGTGAAATTCTGGCCGATAGGGGTGTTGTCTTTGATGACGACAAAGAAGGCGAGGAGATGGTCCTGATGGACATTGGGCAGAATGAAAAAATGTGAACTTCCAATTCAATAAGACTCAGTCAGAGTGTGAGTTGGCAGTGGGAACACGTCACATTGATCACTCTATGAAAATGATGAGATGGATCAGAATGTTCTTTGAGTGTGTTTAATATACTATTCCAATGGATCACATTTGAGGTACAGCGTGAGACTTTTGGGTTGTCTCTTTGCGCCAGCTCTCAAGACAGTATGATGAGGCACTGTATTGTTTCTCTCTACGCTCTGTGGAAGGATGCCCCCCTCCCTCTCTTGCTGCAGCCTATGCTTTCATGCATCCATCTTTGCCTCTCTTCATGTTGTCCGCGTCTATGAGTTCATCTTCAGTTTCTCTTTATCCGTCGTGCTGATCCGGCCTCTCTTAAAGGTCCCGCCAAACTCAGACAGCGATATCACTGTAGTTTGTAGCTCTCCGTGAGTCGATATCGACCAAATTCAAAACTCAGAAGTCATATCCATGATGCCGAAACTCTTCTTGCTTGAGAACAGGAAGAAAGTGGGTTCAAAGAAAGAAGAAGAAGAAGAAAAAGAAAAATTCGCCAACCTCGCGCAATCATTGAAGAAGGCGAAGGCGATAATAGTTCTCACGAGGGTTTCTGTTCGCTTGTCCCCATTTGATTTCCTTCAAATGGGAAGGGCCTTTTAACTCTCTATGTCTATCCTAGGCGTCTGCTGATGTGCCTGTACCTGTGTCTGTACCTGTTACCTATTACCTGTTAGCTGTTATCTGCAAGTGTCCCTGGACTCTGTGCCTTGTATACCAATGGAGCGCTGCAGCTTCCAAGTTTTGGGCAACGGCCATGACTTACGACCTCCCCCCCTTTCTTCTGTTAGCTTTCGTATCGCCATCTCTGTCTTTCCATGATGACATCGTGACTCTCTTGGACCGGCAATGCCTCGTATACCCATCCCAACAGCAAGCCGTAGGTAAAGACCAGTTGCGACGGTGACATAATATACCCTTGGGACGTATCTGAGACAACTTTGAGGAGGTAGAACTCAGGACGGGTTTCTGGTTCAGTTCCAGAGGCATAAGCACAAGCATAAGTAAATGTGAGCATCACTAATAAGTATGTTATTCACTTACTCTGTGTAATGAGTGTATGGGATTACCTAGCTTCACGGCATGGGTGCGGGCTTGGGGACCTATGAATTGACATTCAACGACGTTCAAGTCAGAAGTTCATGAATCCCTCGAATCCGTATTACCATTGAACAGTTCATAGAAAGCCAAGTAGTACTGCCTAATCTGTCCTTTCTGCGCAGTTCAAGACGCTCCATGCGGCAGTGGTTGCAGTGGTGCATCTGTGGATACAGCTTGATCTCTCTTGGTCAATATTACTGTGTATGGGTGTGTAGCATCATATAAAAGTTGATGAAGCTCCCCGAGTCCACATACCTTCATGTAAAAAAGCTTGTCTGCCCAACCAACGGTTACACCTCGACACACATCCAACCTTGACATAGAAGCTGGAGGAACAGGCATATCCGATCCCCCCATCAATGGCAGCTGCGCTGCGCATGCTCGGTACCGGATCTCGGACGTGGTTGTTGACCATCTCACTCAGTACGGACGTGAGCTACTTCGTATTCCCCCCTTTCCGACCTTGTGACCACGTCAAGCTCATGTCAGAGTCGGAGTCAGGGTTCAAGGTCATGGGAACAGAATGTAATACGAAGCAGTGCATGGTCTTTCAATTCAAGAGCAGGTTCGCCAAGGGACTCTGTATGCTTCTCACCAGGTCCTTGTACGGTGTGTCGTCTTCGTGGAACCCGTAAGCACAAGCAACAAGCACAGGCCTCAAAATCCAGATCACGAGGGACAATATAATTTCCTTGTTACACTGAACAAGGAATTGAGATTGACGTTACACAGTATACGAGGTGCTGAGTGAACGGAGGTAATAGTCGCCTGACGAAACTCTCTCCCTCTCTCCCTCCCTCCCTCCCTCTCTCTCCCACGGCCTCTGCCCCTCGGTAGGAATGGCTCAGATACGGAAGGGAAAGGAGGCTAGAAGAAGGGTTTTGGACGTTCGTGTGGCCCACGTTCCCAGTCGAGAAACATGTTGCTTGTGTCGTATGCCATGTTGCCTGCGAAGTGATCAAGGTCTGGACCCAAAGGAAAGCTATGGAGAGGGCTTGAAAACCACGCGTGAGAGCACTTCGTATCCGGCGTGGCTTTGGAGAGATCGTACCAACTAAGGCTGTGAAGACCAACGAAAGCAAGAGTAAAGAACAGATAGCAAAGTCCTGAGTCGCAAGCTGGGTGACAGGACATTTGAGAAGCGTAGAAGTAGACATTGAAAGAATGTATGACACAAAAAAGTTTCCCTTCCTCCAGTTAGGTACGAGTACGAAGAATCCCAGGGTCACGTACAAGCAAAAGGTTCAGACTGGGTCCCAAGGCGCTCGAGACTGTCTGAGTACGATGGGAGCTGTAAGTGCTCCTTTAGATTGTCACAGCCAGGAAGCTACAGGGATGTATACGGCGAGATGGACAGTTAGACGCCCGCGCGGCAGCGCTCAATCCATGTGGTAAACGATCCTATTCTCATTCTACAGTCCCGTTTCCTGTGTGCAGCTGCTCCTAAACTGTGCTTCCACTCACGAACATGTCGAGAGGACCTCGATGATGGAGCATGGCAGCTCCCACATGAGGCTACTTTGATGTGGACTCAGGTACAACGGAGGTACTCCCTGTTGTGGCTGCAACTATGGACGCCCTACGGAGTAAACAAAAAGCATTCTCTAACAGTTCGGCGTACGACATCCTTGTGTGGACGGAGTATATTGTGTCCGACCGCATACAAAGGGGCGTGTATCGGTCTGGGCTCTGGGTTTGGGATATCAAGGTCATCTTCCTGCACGTCCTGACACCCTGGTTAGCTCTGCACAGGACTCCGGACGTGGAAAATCAATTTTGTCTGCTAGTGATGCAACAGTATCAGCTGCATTGATGCCCGAAGCAATCTTACGATTTTCTCCCGGAGTTTTGAGAAACTGTGCTTCGCTTCTGTATCGAGGAACCCGGACTCGGTGGGATGATAACAATAGTTTACACGTTCATTGATTCCGTATAGGAATGGGTTTGACTCTGGCCCACTGAATGCACTCATATGGCTAGGTATTAGCTGATACATCGTCGCATAAAGCGGATACTCGAAGCCGTTCAAAGGCATTCGCCGACTTTGCTTGACCAGGTAGTTACGGGTACACCTTTCATTTTCCCTGCATCTTCATTCTTGATGTTCCGTAGAGGCAAATGCCTGACATTAGGACGGACTTGTTGACCCCAGGCATCCATGATCATATCGTTTGGTGGACTCGCCTTCGCCTCAATTCCAGGGGAAAATATGCTAGGTCTAGATCTGGGTGTTGCTGATCTGCAGCCGTTGTCTTCAGAGGCAGGTAGGATGATGCATACCCTCCTTGTTCTAGACGACGATGCCGTGCAGTCCAAGAAAGGATTTTCATCGCCGTAGGCCCCGGACGACGTTCGAGATTGGAATCTTGTGTTTTGCGCAGCGGTCATGGGAGGGGAGTCCTTGCCGAGAATGTCCTGCACATCAGCGCACCACTTTCCACACTATGTCTTTCCGCGCCCATCGCCGCCTCTTCCAAATACTCTTGAGGCGCAGCGGAAGTGGGATGCCGGTGTTCCTTCTAGTATGGCGCAGGGGGTCCACAAACGGTGAAATGGCCTGGAAAGTGCATCCAGGCCCACGAGTGGTAGACATGCTGGAGATCAGTCCGTGGCACCAGGAGCTGTGTCTTTCCACTTGCTGATAGAGAAGAGAAGCATGATTGATTGTCGTTTCACCGAGCCACACCATTGACAATGGCGCTCATAGTCCGGCAATCCCGGGGGCCGCAGTGATGTCCTCGTAGGGGAAACCATGCGGTTGCAAGGAGGGAGGAGGAAGAACGATCCCAATGACAGAGGAGACTCGCACACCCTATCACCATACTATTGACTTGCCCTCTCGTGAAGGGCTGAAACTCCCGCATCAGCCCAAATCAGTGCCGCGGATCCTCTCGGTTATTGGAGTCAGAGGATGGTGGACCAGGGGTGGCAAACAAGCGCATAGCTAGCCTTGGATGAATTAGAGCATGGGAAATAGAGGACAAGTTGGGGCTGGATGAAGAAAGTACTTCGATGGAAACCTTTACCCGTTGTTGGTGTTGCTGGGAATGTTTTTCTGTGATCGGCAGGGACAACCACTATACAGACGTTTCATCCAATGGCCATGGCGCCCTCGCTGGGCAGCCTCACTTTCTGCTGTTCTGGCTTGGAAGGGGTTTCGATCGACAGGATCGACACCTCTGTCTCGCCTCGTCATTGAAACACTTCTGCAGAGTTCTTTTGGCCGGTCCCAGCAACTCACCATGAGTAAGAGAATCTAGACTCTGTCAAACACCATGGGCTCCTCGGCAGACTGCGCTGGATCAGCTCGAGGTCAGCGGAAAACCGGAGGAGTCTCAGAATACCTCTCTCAGGTCATTATTCCCCAGCATCCTACTGGTATCAGACTGCTGAAGGCATACACAATAATGACTATATCGTTCACCAAGATATCTTTGCTAAAGAGAGAGAGAGAGACAGAGAAGCGAAACTATATACTCGTGCCCGCTTCAACTACAACACCCATTGATCTCGTTGCTGTCCATCGATTGTGTTTCCCTCAGAATACCCATGCCTCGCCCCATCCAGTCCACACAAATAAAGAGAGGGAGAAGCCATCATATCCTACACAACAACGCGGCTCCGCGCCGCGCAATGAACCAAAAGCCGAAATAGAACAATTTCACCGGTGGAAGCAATTCGCTTGCTTGCTTGCGCTCATCATCTCTTTCTTCCTATGCAAACATGCCCTCATAAGATGAAAATGGGAGATTCGCGGTGAGGCTTGGGGTATGTCTAAGGGTGTCATCATCTGCGCCTGCAGATTGTTTCCGTCGCCAGAATAGAGAATTTCGTAAAGCCAGCCTTTCTCATTCGCCTGTCGAGGCTGGTATCGTGGTAGTTTGATAAATAAAAGGAAAGCATACTACTCCTGGCTCCTGCCATGCAGCCCATGGTCCTAGACTTTGGCTGGATCGTCGGTCTTGGTGAGGTACCATACTTGCTTGTGTGTCTGTGTTCCCAATACACTCAGTGCTCCTCGCTTATGTCGAAAGGATTGTCCAATTGTGGTTTTGTACGGAAAAAAAAGGTGATTGCGTGCCAATACTGGTTGATGGTTGAAGGAATGTTACAAGGAAATATATCAAAACACAGATAGATGTCCGAATGCGTTGTCCTGAATCAAGTTGAAATCCCGAGGATGGTCCTTTTCTTCGAGATACGTGGACTGTCCATGATGTCAATGGGATGCATGCCGCCCGGAAGCAACGTATTGGCTGGAGATCGCAGCAACTTTAGCTTCTCCATCAATTTGCCAATTGCCAAGTAGTCATCTGGCTCCGCAACGTTAGGGTTCTGCTCCAAGAGCGCCTTGATCGCATGGAGAGCCCGAATGTTATCGTCTTCTGCGGGAGATGCAGGATGACTAACAGGGGATGTATCGGCGGACTTAGGTAGGGGCGGTGGTGGCATTGGTGAAAAGCGTGCTTGCTCAGGGGAGTGTATGTCAGGCACACTCTTATGTCTTTTCATCATCTGCCGTGGGTCGACGCTAGATATCCCGCCGTCGGTGGTAGAGGTCAATGATCGCACCGGCAGAGACGGAGCCTTGCTTGAAGACGATGAGGGGCGAGAGTCAGGCCCGATGCCAGGGATGTGAGAAAAGGTCTGGCTCCTCTGGCGACAGGAACCACGACTGATGTCTGGCTTGGCCTCCATCATAGACAACCCATACCGGCCTTCCTGCGGTATTTTCGGTGAGAGAGAAGCCAGCAAGCTTCCCAGGGTTGGCTCTCCTAGGTCGTGGTCCATAGATTGCGAATGAACATACGAGTCCTTTCCTGTATCGAAGTCGAAGAGCTCATGTGTGTCTTCCCTTTTGAGGCGCAGGTCATCAACTGTGGACATTGCAGGCGAGACCAAGCCGTTGGATGATGTTGGGGATTCATCTGCAGGTGTATGCGACAGAGACGTGGTGCTGGAGTCAACTAGGGTGGGCTCTCCATCGGCCCTCTGGCTAGCGACTAGGTGGTTCTTGCGTTTGAAGGCTTCGAGCCACGCGGCACTTGACACTACAGCCTGATCGCTTCTGCTGAAAGAAAACACCTGAACTTGTTTGCGAAGATCTTCATCCTTGATGGGCAATTGCTTGATCAGCTGGTTTTTGACCCAGTTGGTCAAAGTCTTTTCAAAGTCTGGGAGCTTTGCCTTCGACTTCTTTACAACCGGACTTGTGCTTCCCTCCTTGGTTTGTGGGTTCATGTACCTATCCCGCTGTCGGAGAATCTTTGACACGGTGCTATTGCACATGTTAGCAAACCCCTTGACGACTGTGACTTCACAAGCGTACCTCCTCTCGACATTAAATTTGGCTATCAAAGATCAGAGAAAACTCTCGATTAAAGAAGGGCCACATACCTCCAATTTGGGTTTGTTTCATGGTTGGATTCTGCTCGGCTTCAATACACATCTGACGACGTTCGTCGTCCGTCAGTTTGCGCCTCGATGTGTTGGTTTTGGCACTTGTTGGAGTGACGTCCGATGCCGTGCTTGCAGACAATGGCGTCTGTAGGGACCCGGGCGTCTGCACTGGCGTTTGATAAGATGGTGGTGGCTGCTGGCTCGCCAACATGCTGGGCCACAACCCGTTATGTGCTGTCATCAAAGGTGGTAGCATCTGAGGGTGAGACGCAGCGAACGGCGAAGGTCGATGCATGGTATATGTCGGCTCCAAAGGCATTGGGTTTGGTGTATGGTATTCGAATGCCGACAGCTCATGCATTGGTGATATAGACGGTTGAGGGCTTGCAGAGTAAGAGCTATGGACACTCATCCACCCATTCTGGTCGTAGCCAGAAGATTGAGAGTCCTGTTGCTCCGGCGGCATGATCATCAAGGCCTGCATTGGCACTCAAGCCTTTGAAGCGTGCTTTGGTCGTTAAGCTGATACACTGCTGTGACGATGCATGCCAGTGGATGCACATGCAGGTATCCGTCAAGTCCACAATATCAGCTGGACGAAAGGTGTATTCAGGATTCCCAGACAGCTGAGCAGCAAGAAGGTGCAGGATGAAGAGGACTCAAAGGTACCAGGACTATCCCAACACTAGCTTGCTTGGAGAGGAGACAGAAGCATATGAAAGAGGGAAGTCGTCTTGATGGTGGGCGTTGTGGAGGTGCTATGTTATGCGGGATGAAGGACCGACCGTTCTGATCGAACCACGGGCACCGGGGGGGTGAGATGGCGAGGGCGAGAGCGTCGGACCAGGGTGTGTGCTGAACTAGGGCCTGAACAAGAGTCAAAGGGGACGGCGACAGGGCTTGGTTTATGTGTGTGAGGGGTGCCTCCTTAGGCTGCAGACGGTCGCAGGGTTGCTTTGCAGGGTTGGTGGTGTTGGTAAAACTCGACAGCTCCAACGGGACAGAGGTTGCGAAGAATGCACTGGGCTGTTCCTCCTTCTCTCGTAAGTCAACAGTCACGCCAACAATATGTTGTTCACCTTTGAAGGCGTGCTCGTCTTGATGAATTCAATTTGTACAATGGTCAAGGAGAGCTTTCGCAATCGTGAGGTGTGGGTGCTAACAAGGTGGGCGGCACCATGGCCTATAAAGCGGGAGGCTTAGGGAAGGCTAGCGGGAGGCACCTTGAAGGAACGGGCCTAAGGGGATCTCGGTTAGCTCAAGTAATGATGTTCATCCGTTAGGTATAGGCAGTAGGTCGGGTAGCCATACTTGTCCTGTTTCTTCCACCTTGGGAGCAGGACCCGCTAGCAATTGCTCCCTGGGCAGCCACCATGTATCGCCGGGGCTCGAATGCTTGCAGTAGAGATTGGGAACAAGCACCTTCGGTCGGGCGTCGTGCAGTGGACCGGATGTTGATCCCCAGGTATAGAAGATTCCTCAGAGTAGGTTGTAAATCCGAACCCGAACACTGGTTGCGAGGCAATTCGAAACAAAAAGGGAAAGTAAAATGGTAACGAGCCGTGAAGCGAGGGCGTCTATTCAAATGTAAGAACTGCCCTTTTGTGTAAACCCCTGCCCGCTTCCTCCTGGGCTTCATCACTCTGCGTTAGGCCGAACTTGCACTCGTGCTTGCAATGTCCAACGATGCCCCACGCGACATGGAAAGAAGGGACGAGTAGAGTACATCGAATGGCAATGCAATGCCACAATGAACCTTTAAGCATTCGCCGGGCGAGTTGATAAAGGCTAGCTATGGCCTGTGCAGGCCTCGGGCGGGTGTCTAGCCTTTCGACGGACCGCCCGTAGCCGAAGCAATGACGCGGGCGATCTAAGGACCACAGCGATCATTCGGCCCACAGATCGTCCAACTGCTCAATCGCATGGCCAGGCCCTACTGGAGACGTCTTACTCTGGAGTTGAGTTGCCTTGGTGTCGTGAAGCGGAGGACCCGGGGGCACCGAGGATTGCTTTACTGGACACGACGTCAAGATTGATGTATCGTACAGTACGAGTACCGCCTGACAAACATGACGGTACGGTTCGTGGCGAAGGGTGGTATTATTGACCTCGTGGGGGGACCGCTGACCGTGCCGTCGTCCAGTCCTGAACAATGCCAATCCAACAGCTTGTGCAACCGATGCGTGGGTCGCCAGGAGAAGGTTGAGACTGGCTGACTCGGAATCAGTGGTGAGGTGCTCAAGGCGATGTGTTTCCCATTATGCCCTAGTCGCCATGGCTTGCTCGCCAGGCACCGCTTTGGGACCGCAACCTGGTCGAGAGGTGAAAGGCATTTCGTCCGAATCTGGCGGTATCAGGCACTTGGTGGAGAGCATGAGGAGGGCCAACGAGCAGCTTGAAACGCATTCTTTGAGCGCGATAGGTCCGATGGAAGCCGTCGGCGCCAAACCCATGGACCGTGGGCAAATCAGGGCAGGAGAGGGTAGAAAATGACCAGGCCGTGGCCCAAGTGACCCTGTCTCTCTTGTCGAGAGATCCAGTCCGAGAGGCAGCGAGGTCGGCAAGCTCGAAGCTAGAGAAGCCACCGCAGGAGATGCCTGCGAGCATGGCGCAACAATTCGTCGCTCACAAAAGAGTAGGGAATGGAAAGATCACTTATTAATGCCTGGGTGGCCTTTGTTGACGCAGAGTGAGTTGGGAAGATCATTGGCAGTGGGAGCGAGGGACCTTGCAGTCTTTCTCCACAAACTTCGCAGCCAGCCACTTGCCGTTCGACACCCTCGACTATTGTGTATCGTCTACAGAAATACTCGCTCGCCTACGGAGTACTTCCTACTATTCCCTGCTCCTAGTCCCGGCGACTCCTCATTGATTGCCCAACATGTGGACGGAACAGTGAAGTGAGTGGATATCTCACTATCGTCGCACTGAGCTCCCCTGCAACCCTGCCTTCCCGTGTGCTAATCGACACAGAAACGTACGACACGCGCGCTCTCGCTCCCCTCACACCATCTGAAAGAGAATCACCTCGATTCCCCAGCTCCTGACCGGACGAGCCACAAGAGAACTGTGGGACTGCCATCAACCCCGGGAGCTCCCACAGGAGTCAGACTGCATTCTCCATGGACTGAGAGCGGCCCGGAGCGTGAGAACGTTGAGACTATTGTCCGGGCGGCTACGGGAAGTGTCTTGCGGACTCGACAGCGGGGTGTTGGCCAAACAGCCGGGACCAGGATCTTGCTGGGTTCGGTGCCTCCTGGCAGCGCATGTTGAATGTGGCTTTTGGATGTGCCCAAGCCACCTCACTCCTGATGCAGAGTGAAGCGGTCGTCGGGGGATGGAAATGTCAAAACCCCGGTCTCACCAGTCCACGAGTTTGGCAGCTGCAAGTGCAAGGAATGCACAGGAGATCCATGCACCATGGGCTGCACCATGGCTGCCCGGATGCAAGCCGCAAAACGTTGCCATATTCATGCAGCCATCACGGAGCACATTGGACTGCTCCTCGTGGTGGCCAATGGCTGTTTGGCTCTCTTGTAAAAGTTCTCTCAAAACTGGTTGTCGCTCCGGTCACGGTGGCTGCGGTCTCAGACTTGCATGAAGTCGAGCTCGTGTATACACGAACTTGCTTAGGCTTACTAATGCAAGACTTCTTTCGTCGGCTGGCATGGAGCGTTCAGAGTGAATGCAACTGTCCGTATACACTTCCAAATATGCATGCATCGTAGCCAGGGAAACCTTCTATGGTCCTTCAAAGCATCATGGTATTTGTGTGTTGGTCCCGATGCTTCTGGGGCCCTTCTCTTGCTCTGCCATCTCCACAGCCTCCTGGAAATCAACCGAGGATGACGGCCACCAATCCGCGCTATCCTGTTGGCTTTCGGATCCAGCTACAACTTTGTTCCAACTCCTTGTACTTCTCCTACATCATCACCGCGCCTCGCTGGGTTGACACAGCCATGAAACAATACCGTTTGTGAATGCGGTCGCTACGGCAGTGGTGCAGATCCAAGTCCTATGGCATTTGACTCTCTGACTAGAGGAGCATAGTGGAAACATGACCAAGGTAGGGCCGGCAAGAGACTAGCAAAAAGCCTGGCCCTTCCGAGCACGCCTCTTTGGAGCCCGAGTACCTTAGTACAATACGGAGTAGCACATTGACAGCTGTAGACCCTGGTGCTGGTCACTAGCGACGGCTAGGAAGTCGAGATCCGGGCGGCGGGGATGGGCGGAAGGTGAGGCTTCTA